>JAEIGF010000590.1:1298330-2594160 GCA_018903485.1 Drosophila littoralis
CCCAACACCATAAATAGATCATTATCACGCACGTGTGAAGAAACTTCTTTAATACAAGTAATATGTTTCATATAAACTTGAATATCAGAAGAAGGAGGAACATAAGAGCATGTAATATAGATATTCCGTGTAGGAAAAGACACCTTGACTGAGATAATTTCAGCGTCAGTAGGCGTACTAAAACAGAAAAGTTCAGACTGGAGAGTGGCTTTAACGGCAATTAACACCCCACCACCTCGAGTCGGTCGATCATTTCTATGCAAAATAAAACTATTCGAAAATACCTCAAAATCGGATATGGTTGAATTTAACTTAGGTATGCTTTTGAACTTATATGTTAAATACAGTTTTAAACTTATTAATATGATTACAAATATGGTTATTGTAATTATCTGGAATACATTATTAAATTTTGTGTGTTCACTTATAATTTGTTTCGATTGTGCAAACGAAAGTGGTTCTAATTTTATAACATCATTGCTTACATAAATGCTTTGAGTATAATCACTAACCATACAATGCATAGATACTCCAAACAGCATTTTAATCGAAGCAGGATTTTTCGCAACGAGTGAGCCCCATGGGTGTCTGAGACCATTTTAGTGTGCCCAGATAGAGTAAGACTGCTGAGAGCGGCAGCCGAACGCCGGCCTCGAAAGCCGAACGTTCAGTATGAAGCCGCATCTCGCTCAGCGCACATCGTCGCTGCGGCTGATGTCTTTTCTTAATATATGTATGTATGCCTGTTCTAAATGCTTACAGCCCAAATACATATTTATGTGTATACGCATTTACCTCGCCCTCACTCATTGCTTTGCGCACTTGTGTGCATCTCTTTCTCCCTGCATATCTTCTTACAAAACCCCGAGATCTACACACATACATACATACATATGTTTGTGTTGTGTGGATATGCACACAAGTAGATCACGGCGTTTGTCGCGAGCCAGAGGTTTTTCTTCAATTGTGTGCCCTTTGTGCCTGTGGTAGCAAAAGGAACACACATTCAAATGCTCTATCATATATTTCTTCGTCCAGTCAGGTAAAATGAGAAGAATCTGATCTATATTTATTAAATAAACAATTCATTGACCTAAATAAAATAAATATATTTATTTTCTATTTACTGTAGGGACTTATTTTGATTAAAATAAAAATATATCTAAGTCGTATTTCTGCAAGGGTAATTCATCGCCGGCTTGTCGAAAAATTCTAAAAAAAATACGAAAAATTTAACATTTTCAAATTTTGCGATTTGCTACTTGTGCACACGCACACTCTTTCGACGGAGCAGTCGTGTGATATTATAAAAGGGTTTGGCATGTTTATCTGCAAATTTGCTATTTTCCGTGCTTGTTGTAGGGGTAAGGGTACCTGAACGTTGGCATTTCCATATAGAAAAGTCTGTAAGTATGCGTGCTTGGCAGGCCCAAAAAGTTATCATGCACAAATGCCAACGTTCAGGTACCCTTACCCCTACAACAAGCACGGAAAATAGCAAATTTGCAGATAAACAGGCCAAACCCTTTTATAATATCACACGACTGCTCCGTCGAAAGAGTGTGCGTGTGCACAAGTAGCAAATCGCAAAATTTGAAAATGTTAAATTTTTCGTATTTTTTTTAGAATTTTTCGACAAGCCGGCGATGAATTACCCTTGCAGAAATACGACTTAGATATATTTTTATTTTAATCAAAATAAGTCCCTACAGTAAATAGAAAATAAATATATTTATTTTATTTAGGTCAATGAATTGTTTATTTAATAAATATAGATCAGATTCTTCTCATTTTACCTGACTGGACGAAGAAATATATGATAGAGCATTTGAATGTGTGTTCCTTTTGCTACCACAGGCACAAAGGGCACACAATTGAAGAAAAACCTCTGGCTCGCGACAAACGCCGTGATCTACTTGTGTGCATATCCACACAACACAAACATATGTATGTGTGTAGATCTCGGGGTTTTGTGAGAAGATATGCAGGGAGAAAGAGATGCACACAAGTGCGCAAAGCAATGAGTGAGGGCGAGGTAAATGCGTATACACATAAATATGTATTTGGGCTGTAAGCATTTAGAACAGGCATACATACATATATTAAGAAAAGACATCAGCCGCAGCGACGATGTGCGCTGAGCGAGATGCGGCTTCATACTGAACGTTCGGCTTTCGAGGCCGGCGTTCGGCTGCCGCTCTCAGCAGTCTTACTCTATCTGGGCACACTAAAATGGTCTCAGACACCCATGGGGCTCACTCGTTGCGAAAAATCCTGCTTCGATTAAAATGCTGTTTGGAGTATCTATGCATTGTATGGTTAGTGGTATAATCTAACATGTTGTTTGAAATTGAAATTTCATTAATTTGCAGTGAACAATTAAAGATTTGTATTAAAATGTTTCCTTCTATTGTTATTTCGTTATTTATACAATTGTGGCTTAGTATAGTTTTTGGTAAATTCCAAGTTAAAATAATTTTTGGTTCTACATAGTTGATTTGAAAATGTTTAAAAGTTTTAGTTAACTACATTCTGATGTTATTTGGCTTAAAATTCCTGTCTTGCATTCATTATATTTTAATTTTTTTGTTTCTTTGCTATAAACTTTTTCGTGAAAAATATTTTTCATGAGCTATTTCTGTCAAAGTATTATTATTTTTATCTGGGTATGGAATTATTTCAAATAACGGGTTTTTTATTATTTCGTTTGTATCTGATTTAAACCAAGTAGAAGTTTTTATATTCAAGAATTTCTCAGAGTTTACATGCAAGAAATAGTCATGTTTTAATAATTTCGGGTTAAAAATGCATAATCTTGTGAGCTGCATTCCCATCTCTATGTCTTCTATATATTCTATAAAGTGTTGTAAGTTAAATATAAAGATATTTAATTTCGTTCCTTTTTCTGTCTCTTGATTTATTTCGTTCATGACTTCTATTGTTTATAACTTCTTTTATGTGATTTAATTCGTTAACCTGAACGGTGTTCTCTGCTAAGCTGCTTATTTTTTGTTCAATTTCTGTTTTGTCTTCTTGGTCTAATGTTCCAAATAAGTATTTGTATACTGTTCCTACTATGTTTATTAAACCTCTTTTGCTGCGTTTGTCTATTTTTAAGCCGTTTATTTCTCTGTTTAATTTTTCTAATAGGTATTCGATTTGTATTAGGTTATTAAATTCTTTAGTTCTTTCAATTAGTTTTTCTTTATTATATATTAATATATGAATATGTCCGCTGGCGTTCTGTTAGTCGTTTTGTGTTTTGTCTTATGATTGTATGTGTAAAGTATAGTTTCAAATTTTGTAAGTTTATTTTCGACGTCTGAGTCGCTGTGAATGATTCTTAATTTTTCGTTAACTGTCTTATGAAAGCGTTCTACGTCGGATATGCCATTTTTACTAGTGCTTACATTAATATTTACTGCTTTTAATTTTAACTATAATTGTACAGCTGTGCACATAAAAGCTGAGTCTTTGTCTTCTTTTTTTTCGATGGGTTTACCCATTTAGTTGAATACTTTTATTATAGCTCGTTTGGTTTCTAACCAGTCTCTACTTTTTATACCCTGAACCCATTGAAAATGGGTAAAAAGGGTATATTGTATTTTTGAAAAATGCAAATGTATGTAACAGGCAGAAGAAAGCATCTACGACCCCATAAAGTATATATATTCTTGATCAGCATCAATAGCCGAGTCGATCTAGCCATGTCAGTCTGTCTGTCCGTCCGTCCGTCCGTCTGTCTGTCCGTCTGTCCGTATGTATGAACGCAAGGATCTCAGAACCTATAAGAGCTAGAGAGCTCAAATTTTAGATGTAGGTGCTCCTAGTGCCTGCGCAGATCTACTTTGTTTCTGATAATCGATAACTTACTCCGTTTCCAAGCAATCGATAAAAATCAATATCGACATCCTGTTTTTTGAGCAAATTGGGTAAATAATAAGAGCTAGAGTCACCAAACATGATATGTTGCTTCTAGAATATTATATATATGTCAAGTATCTTTCATTTTATACCTATCGCCACCTCCCCGCTACCACCACAAAGAGGGTTCAGGGCATTCCCTAGTCGGGAGCTCGCGACTAGAACCTCTTACTTGTTTAATATTAGTTTCTTGAATTCTGCAAATGTTTGAAGATCTATTAATTTTTTACTAGTTTTCATTGCCTTTATTATTTCTAAGTAGGCTTCTTTAAAAATTAGAAAATCTGCTTCATTGTGGAAGTATAGTTCACTTTTCTGTGTGCATAAATATTCTTTTATTAATTCTTTGGCATGTGCGTTAGTCATGTCTTTGTATGTAATTTTGATGTTGGTTTTATGAAAGTAATTTGTAACTTTTGTTTCGTTCTCGGTTCCTTTTTTAAATTCTATTTGTCGATTATAATAATTAAGAGGTCTTTCTATGATTTGTAAATGGTTACTGCTGTCTTCCTGAGCACTATGTATAGTTGCTCTTGTGCTAATGGTATCTTCGCCTAATTGGATTCTGGACAGAGCATCTGCCACATAATTTTCTTTTCTTGGGACGTATTTAATTTGGAAATCAAACTCCTTTAGCTTGATTTTCCATCGTTGTAATTTCATGTGAGGTTCTTTCAAGTTATTTAACAAGACGAGTGGTCTGTGATCACTAAAAATTTGAAATTATCGACCAAAAAGATAGGACCTAAAGTATTTAGAGGCCGAAACGATTGCTAATAATTCTTTTTCAATCGTTGAATAATTTATCTCATGCTCGTTGAGATTCTGCTTGCGTAGCATATAGGCTTATGCTCTTGCGAAAGGACGGCCCCTATTGCCATATTACTCGCGTCTGTAGTTTTTGTCGTAGTCTTTGCCATTTATATTGATTTTTGTCCTTTTTTTAATTTAAGTTTTAAGGGTTTTACTATATTAGCGAAATTTGGTATAAATTTCCTATAGAAACCACATAATCCTAGAAATGATTTAATTTCTTTGCTTGTATTTTGTTGGGATTTTATTTTATACCCTCAGTTGTGATGATGTGACCGAGAAATTTAGTTTCTTTTCTCATGAACTCGCATTTATCCAATTGTAGTTTTAAGTTAGTTTCTCTAAGCTTCTAAAATACTTTTTGTAGCGACAAAATGTGTTCCTCGAATGAAGTGGAAAAAATTATAATGTCGTCTAAGTAGACCAGTCAATCCTTCAAAATTAAATCTTCTATGAGATTGTTCATACAACGTTGGAACGTTGCTGGTGCATTCTTAAGACCAAATGGCACGCGAGAGTACTCTTAATGGCCATGTTTAGTCGAAAATGCAGTCTTGGGTATTGAACCAGGATCCATTTGAATTTGGTGGAAGCCTTTGGCTAGATCAATGGTTGTAAAATATTGACATTTTATAAGTTTGTCTAATATTTCATCCATGATCGGGTTAGGGTATTTATAATTAATAGTTAGTTCATTGAGATTGCGGTAATCTATGACTAACCGGAATTTTTGCTTTCCAGATGCATCGTTTTTCTTTGGAACTATTATTACTGGTGAGCAGTAAGGGGATTTGGATTTACGTATGATATTTTGTTTTATCATATCGCTTATTTGTTGGACGCTTGTAAATTGGGTCCTCATGTTTTGTTAGAATTTTGTGTTTAATTGTTCTAGTGAAAGTCAAATTGGCACCTTCATGGTACTGGATAGAGTAGGGGTTTCTAGTTCAATTTGCTGAATAAGTTCACTCGTTCATTTTTGTTTACTCGGACAAATTTTGCGTGCTCCTAATCTTATGCTGTGTTTTAATTCAATAACACAATTTAAGGTGTGAACCTTAAGTGTTTCTTTATAAATTGGAAAATTTAAGCGGTTAGTTTTCATTAGGTTTTATGGTTGAACCTGTGTCAATGACACATTTTAGAACTTTGTCATTCATAATCAATTTTCTGAATGGATTTCTTCTGTTTGTTATGAGGCTTGCTGATGAAAATTTTCAGATGTGTTCATTTTCATCTGCCCATTGTTGCTGTTTCTTTGACGTTTAGTCGGAGGGTTTGGCACATTCGTGAATGGGACTGATTTTGATAGTTTAAGGGATTTGGGTTCTACCTTGACTTAATTTCTGTTGGAACTCGTGGTGAGCCTTTTGATTGTCTTCGGAAATAGTGTGTTGTTTGTTTTGAACATGATAACTCTGATTCGTTTTGGAATAGCCACTTGAATTGGTGGCTTGGTTGGCATTCTGCTGATAATTTCCCATGTTCCTACGATTGTTATTTTGTTTTATATATAATTAAGTTTTACACGTATAGTTACTTTAAAAAAATATATTTCAATTCTTTATTTTCACTAACGGCTACTTCTTATATTGAGTACATTCAGATTTGCCTCCCGAATATGAACTATTTTATCTATCTGTTGCGGTCGCTTAGCAAACTTCGCTTTGAGACAGCTTGAGTCAAAACTAAGTGAAGTTTAAGCTGCGTCAGCAATTAGTGGGATAGTACTCTGATGGGAACATTGACAGTGGCGTGATATTTAGGGTGAATTGTTTATGTCTACCAAAGGGGGACAGTTTGATCTTGACCAATGTCGATATTATCACCAGGCTTTTTGTTTACAATATATATATATATATATATACATATATATAAAACTGTTTGTCCTGACTGACTGACTGATTGGTGATCAACGCACAGCCCAAACCGTAAGATCTATGAAGCTAAAATGTTCACTGTAGTTTCCTTATGTGATGAAGGTGCACGTAAGACGGGGTTTCGGGGAATTCCACCCGCAACTATGGAAAAATCGCGAAAAACGTTTGTATGTAACATTTTGTCTACCATCCGATAGGCCTCAAACTCAATTTCAAAGTTCTTTGTTCAAATTCATTTGAGGGGTGCTTCACACTTTTCCGAAAATGTATTCCTCCTTGGTGGAAATGGGGGTCAAAGATTTGGTGGATGACGTTTCACCCTCAAATTCAAAATTTTCAAGGATCTACATATATGAAAAATCATTTGAGACGTGTTTCACATTTTTCGCAAAATCTAAACTCCTTCGGTAGTAATGCGATTCAAAGATTTTTTTGGCGAAGTTTAAAGTGGTGTCCGTTTTGCTTCAAACTTATTTTCAAAGCTTTACATAAGAACTTAATGAATACGCGACTTGGAAAATTCCAACAGAGGTAAATTGTATGAGAGTTGTTTGTTATCGTCCGATCAGTTTCAAAATCATTTTCAAAACTTTTTGAGAACATTTATTTTATACGTGCCACGGGCACGTTTTTTGCGTTTGGCGTTTTTTCATAGCCTGCAATTTTATTTTATTATATTTTTTGTAGGCCCAATTAATAAAAAACAAGTAAGAGGTTCTATTCGGGAGCTCCCGACTAGGGAGCTGAACCCTCTCATTCGAACACCAAATGGAGCTCGTTTGAATTAATAACGATAAATTGTGTGTACAATGTACACTGTACATGTATATATAAATTCTTGCAAATTGCATCGCAACACGTGCGCAGCAGTGCGCATTCAAAATACCGAAAAACAAAACAAAAACCGATCTAAATGATACTTTCTACAGTATATCTTATTGCACCATAGAATATTTGTGTATTCTCAAAAATTCAATTGCATTTAAATTGTGGCTTAAATTAGTTGGCAATACAAGTTGGGTTATTAACTTAATTTATAGCTCTGCGGTGGTAGCGGGGAGGTGGCGATAGGTATAAAGTGAAAGATACTTGACATATATATAATATTCTAGAAGCAACATATCATGTTTGGTGACTCTAGCTCTTATTATTTACCCAATTTGTTTAAAAAAACAGGATGTCGATATCGATTTTTATCGATTGCCTGGAAACGGAGTAAGTTATCGATTATCAGAAACAAACTAGATCTGCGCAGGCACTAGGAGCACCTACATCTAAAATTTGAGCTCTCTAGCTCTTATAGGTTCTGAGATCCTTGCGGACGGACAGACAGACGGACATAGCTGGATCGACTCGGCTATTGATGCTGATCAAGAATATATATACTTTATGGGGTCGGAGGTGCTTCCTTCTGCCTGTTACATACATTTGCATTTTGCACAAATACAATATACCCTTTTTACCCATTTTTAATGGGTTCAGGCAATGACGATATAAACACTAAGATGAGTAACGCACTTGCTGATGCTGACACGAGCAACGAAGTTATTCGCCAGCCTGCCTTCAGCAAAGCTGGTTGATGGTGCTTTGCGTCGCTTCGCTTTCGAAGTACATTGGGCGAAAAAGTTTAAAACTTACGATCGACGCAAAGTGCTTGTGCTTTATCCATGAAATGCATGCTTTATTTAAATGAGATATTACTCTAGATACTAACGATTAATTTTACAGGAAAATTTAACAATTAAATAATTTTTACACAAGGCGCATCTTGTGCAATAACTACGATAAGAAAATAGCACACATAGATTGATTTAACTTTTGTTTTTGAACAGTGTATGCTCGAGAAAAGTTCTTGTCTCAGCCAATGGCGTGCAAGCACCCTTATTTGTATGCGTGAATTATGCATGCATAAGTACATCAAAATATGTACATATATACATATGTGTTGTTATTCACTGCTCTGGCTTTAGCTGGCAAGAAATAAATTTTGGAAGTTTTCTAGCGCTGATCATGCATGACCTACTCCAAATATGTATTCACATATGAATGCATGTTGTGTACTGAGGTTGACTCCGTAGAAAATGTGTTATTTAAAGTCGATGCAAATATTTATATAATTTCTTTAAATTAAATTTATATTTTTTTATTTCCCCATTAAGAAATAAAAGAGTGCTAAAAAAATACAAATCGAATATTTATTTTTATAAATAAATATGAATTTGGACCCAATATTTAGTTAGCGGTGACTTTGTACTTTATCATTCGAATAAAAAACGAGAAAGAAGGGCTATCTTCGGCATGCCGAAGATCTAATACCCTTGCAGACCCAACCTTTTAATGCCGAGAAAATGGTTAAGGCCGAGTTTGGTCAAGGTATATTGATAAACAAAAAAAAAGGCTTTTAATCAAAAACAGATGTAAATAAGATTTTGCAAAAATGAAGGGAGCATAGTGAAATCTTTAAATGCCGTGTTTAATCGCAAAATCATGAAAAACAAAAAATGCTCCATACAAAAACTTAATAATAGTATATAGTGGTCCGATCTTAATAGGATTTTGCATATATATGAGGAGCATAGTAAAACTAATAAGTGCCGAGTTTGGTCAAGATATCTTGAAAAATAAAATGTTTTTCATACAAGATACTACTTTTCGACAGATCGTTCCTATGGCAGCTATATGATATAGTGGTCTGATCTTAATAGGATTTTGGATATATATGAGGAGCTTCGTAAAACTAATAAATGCCGAGTTTGGTCAAGATATCTTGATAAACAACATTTTTTTCATACAAGAACTAAATTTTCGACCGATCGTTCCTATGGCAGCTATATGATATAGTGGTCCGATCTTAATGGGAGTTTTCATATATATGAGGAGCATAGTAAAACTAATAAATGCCGAGTTTGGTCAAGATATCTTGAAAAACAAAATGTTTTTTCATACAAGAACTAAATTTTCGACCGATCGTTCCTATGGCAGCTATATGATATAGTGGTCCGATCTTAATACGATTTTGCATATATAGGAGGAGCATAGTAAAACTAATAAATGCCGAGTTTGGTTAAGATATCTTGAAAAACAAAATGTTTTTTCATATAAAAACTTAATTTTCGACCGATCGTTCCTATGGCAGCTATGTGATATAGTAGTCTGAACTTAATAGGATTTTGGATATATATGAGGAGCTTAGTAAAACTAATAAATGCCGAGTTTGGTCAAGATCTCTTGATAAACAAAATTTTTTCATACAAGAACTACATTTTCGACCGATCGTTCCTATGGCAGCTATATGATATAGTGGTCCGATCTTAATACGATTTTGCATATATATGAGGAGCATAGTAAAGCTAATGAATGCCGAGTTTGGTCAAGATATCTTGAAAAACAAAATGTTTTTTTATACAAAAGCTTAATTTTCGACCGATCGTTCCTATGGCAGCTATATGCTATAGTGGTCCGATCCAGCTGGTTTTGACATATGTGCTGCGTGCAACAGAAAAAGGGACTTCTGCAAAGTTTCATTAAGATAGCTTAAAAACTGAGAGACTAGTTCGCATTGAAACAGACAGACGGACAGACGGTCAGACGGACAGACGGACATGGCTATATCGACTCGGCTGTTGATGCTGATCAAGAATATATATACTTTATGGGGTCGGAGATGTCTCCTTCTATGCGTTACACATTTCACGACAAAATTATAATACCCTCAGCAAGGGTATAATAATTAAATAAGAAAAAAATAACAACAAATTTGCACTTTTATTTCTTAATTTATTTTTTATTACTTAAAAATAATAATTTAATTTAAAGAAGTTAAATAAATATTTGCATCGACTTAAAAATACATGTTTTCTAAGGAGCCAGCCTCAGTACACAACATGCATTCATATGTGAATACAAATTTGGGATTGTTTATGATCAGCGCTGGAAAACTAAGAAAATTTATTTCTTTGCCAGCCAGATACTTTGCCAGGGCAGTGAATAGCAACACATTCAAATATGCTGTTATGTATGTGTATTCACACGCAAACAAACATAATTGATTGCACGGCCCTCATAGAGCCGAAGCTGAGATTACATTTTATTTTTAGCTTTTTCGCTCTCTCGTCTGTGAGAGCGTAATGATACAGATTTCGTTTTCGTTCTCAATTTAAAAAAAAAAATAAAGCAGCATAGAAACATTTTGTTGTATGGTGTTACTCATCTTAGTGTTTATATCGTCTTTGGTTCAGGGTATAAAAAATTGTAGTTTTATTTCTTTCGGCATAACATGTTACTTTATATTTTGCGCACAACACGCCAGCTGTTAACTGCTGACCGAGTCGAACTCCTCGGCTGTACATTTGGGCAGCAACATCGTAGTTGCCAAAATTCGGCGCTCTAAAGTGTTTAGGACCCGCACCGATATATCAGTAGACCTTAGCGATTCCCCATGCAGCAAGTTCTTATTACAAATTCTTGTTCATCATCGGTTCGTCATCATCATCGGTCAAATTAAAAAAAAACATTGTTATTGCTATAGCTGCACAACAGATAGCATATTGCACAAGTTATAAAAGCTTTTTAAATAAAACAAAAAAAATTCAACATTTAGATATAAAAAGCAGGATTAAAGCGCAAAAATATATAAAAATCTTGGAGCACAAGTTAAACACGGCAATCACTCTTTGTAGCCCATGTTAACTTGTGAAATGTATCGGTAACTTTCAAGAGATCATTTATTGGGAAAATACTTATTAAATTGTTAATATATTTAAGATACTTATTGCTTCACAATCAGCTGAACATAGTAATCATAAAAACAAAATCATTACAATAATTGAATTGTTGAATTGTTCAATTTTTGAGTTTGAACATACAGATCAGGAAGCGAAACCATTATTAGAAATATTAACAACACTGTTATACCCTTGCAGAGGGTATTATAATTTTGTCGTGAAATGTGTAACGCATAGATGGAGACATCTCCGATCCTATAAAGTAAACATATTCTTGATTAGTATTAACAGCCGTGTCGATAGTCGTCTGTCCGTCTGCCTGTTTCTTTGCGAACTAGTCTCTCAGTTTTTGAGCTATCTTGATGAAACTTTGCAGCAGTGCCTCATTCTGTT
The DNA here is from genome assembly GCA_018903485.1 of Drosophila littoralis. NCBI lineage: Eukaryota > Metazoa > Arthropoda > Insecta > Diptera > Drosophilidae > Drosophila > Drosophila littoralis. Next base: position 1,310,065 of record JAEIGF010000590.1, read on the forward strand.
GCACGCAGTACACATGTCGGAGCTAGCTGGTTCGGACCACTATATCATATAGCTGCCATAGGAACGATCGGTCGAAAATTAAGTATGGAACATTTTTATTGTTTTTCAAGATAACGGGACCAAACTCGGTATTTATTCGTTTTACTAAGCTCCCGATATATATGCAAATTCTATTATGATCGGACCACTGTATCATATAGCTGCAATAGGAACGATAGGTCGAAAACTAAGGTGTTGTATGCAAAACTTCTTTGTTTTTCTAGATATCTTCACCATACTCGGCATAAACTATTTTCCATGTGCTTAGTAGATACGGACAAAGCACTATGAGCTTAATGAAAAGGTAGACCCAACCAAGGGTATTGAATCTTCGGCGTGCCGAAGATAGCCTTTCTTTCTCGTTTTTTATTTTGATTGAAAATTAAAATGAGTATCGAAAAATTTGGACAGTACAAAAAGAGTGTTGTGGTATAAATAATTAAACTGATTTTATTTCTTAAGTTCTCGATTTGTATGTATATTTGTTACAATAACGAGAGGCAGGCAGACTCGGAATATTCTATGCTATTTTATCAAATTATAATAGTTCTTGCAGAGGCAAGCGAGCCCGAATTAGTATGTGCCAGTCGCAAAAAAAGCGACACTAAAATTATTCGAACAATACAAGGGACCGATTTATACCATGGGCACCAAGCGAACGAACTTAACTAACTTGCTGTGCGCCATCGAGGCCTTAGCTGAAGTTAATGCTAGGGCAATAAACGATCGTAACAGCGAAGAGTGCCAGATCAATGTAAACAATAATAAGAGATATTTTAAACATAGCAGTTACTTCGCAAAACAACGCCATAAAAAAGATGCCCAGCTATTGTTTTTATATATACCCTGAACCCATTAAAAATGGGTAAAAAGGGTATATTGTATTTGTGCAAAATGCCAATGTATGTAACAGGCAGAAGGAAGCATCTCCGACCCCATAAAGTATATATATTCTTGATCAGCATCAATAGCCGAGTCGATCCAGCCATGTCCGCCTGTCTGTCCGTCCGCCCGTCCGTCCGTCCGTATGTATGAACGTAAGGATCTCAGAACCTATAAGAGCTAGAGACTTGAAATTTTGTAGGTGCTCCTAGTGCCTGCGCAGATCGAGTTTGTTTCCGATAATCGATAACTTACTCCGTTTCCAAGCAATCGATAAAAATCGATATCGACATCCTGTTTTTTTAGCAAATTGGGTAAATAATAAGAGCTAAAGTCACCAAACTTGATATGTTGCTTCTAGAATATTATATATATGTCAAGTATCTAATGATGGTTTTGACGACCTTTCCATTTTTTTAAATGTTCAGTTGGCTGGCTCGAGGTCCGGGTTTATTTTAATAAACCAATGAAACAATTTTTTTGATTTTTGCTTCCGATATATTTCGGTTGCGCATCGGCAAACCGTCTTTAGGGCACTAGCACAAGGTACAAAGAACAATTAACATTAAAATATATTAAATTAAACAATAAATTGACACATTTAACCTACATTATTTTACACGTCTGCGCTTTATGACGTGGAGATCTAAACTGAGTCTGTGTGGCTGTTCAATAGGTGTCTGTACAAGTGAGCGCAATTTTCGGTGTCCGTCTTCTAGTTTAGTCGTTTGTTCGTTGGTGTGTTAATTATGTGTAGCATTTCTAATGTGTGTCGTTTGTTGTAGTTGTTGTTCTTGTTGTAAGATTGTTGTTGCATCAAAATTTGGTGTGCGGTTGCTTCTCATACAATGGGTCATTAGTACTGTTTTCTGCATATTATTTTGATGTCTTAATTTGAAGTCTGATTTATGTTGGGTAATCCTTGTTTTTATACCCTTGCAGAGGGTATTATAATTTTGTCGTAAAATGTGTAACGAATAGAAGGAAACATCTCCGACTCCAGAAAGTATATATATTCCTGATCAGCATCAACAGCCGAGTCGATATAGCCATGTCCGTCTGTCCGTCTGTCTGTTTCTATGCGAACTAGTCTCTCAGTTTTAAAGCTATCTTAATGAAACTTTGCAGAAGTCCCTTTTTCTGTTGCACGCAGCACATATGTCAAAACCAGCTGGATCGGACCACTATAGCATTTAGCTGCCATAGGAAATATCGGTCGAAAATTAAGTTTTTGTATAAAAAAACATTTTGTTTTTCAAGATATCTTGACCAAACTCGGCATTTATTAGTTTCACGAAGCTCCTCATATATATGAAAAATCCTATTAAGATCGGACCACTATATCATATAGCTGCCATAGGAGCGATCGGTCGAAAACTAGGTTTTTGATTAAAAACCTTTTTGTTTATCAAGATATCTTGACCAAACTCGGCATTAACTATTTTCCATGTGCTTCTTAGATACGGGAAAAGCACTATGAGCATTATGCCGAAGATATCCTTTCTCTCTCGTTAGTTTTGATTTTGTTGTGCCTATGTACACACTATTGCATTTGTTGTTATTTTCCCCAGCACATGGTATTTGGTAAATTACATTACTTTTATCGGCCATAGGAATTTTTGCTTTAATCTTATTAAAGAATTTTTGTAACGTGTTCGTAGGTTTGTGTGCTACTTTTATTTCTTGGTTGTTGTAGCAATCCGAGTTCGTGAGGCGTTCTGATAGTCGTGGGACATATATTAGGGATTTGTATATTTTGTTAGGTTCTGTAGGCTTTTCTGTTCTGATATGTCGTCTTTTTAATAATGTTTTAATTACATTTTTTGGGAAGTCATTTTTCGTTAAGAGTTTTTTAATTTCATGTATAGTTTCTTCGTGGTATATTGTGTCCGATATGTTAAGCATTCTTTTCATACAGCTTATTGCTGTATTGATTATCATACTCTTGGGGTGGTTTGAATTAAAGTTGAGTATTCGTCCGGAGGCTATGGGTTTCTTATACCACTTAATTTTGAGTGTGTTGTCCAATCTAATTACTAAAGAGTCTAAAAATGGTAGTTTCCCGTCTTTTTCCAATTCAATTGTGAATTTGATGTGTCTATGGAAGGAGTTCAATTCTTTCAGAATCTTCTGCGCCTCCGTTTTTTCAGTTATGGCAAACAGGTCATCTACATATTTGGTCAAAAGTTTTGGTTTTATTGTCAATTTTTCTGTCACGTTGTCTAATAGCTCCTCCATTACTATATCTGCGATTACTGGGGAGGCTGGTGATCCCATTGGCATTCCTTTTGTTGTGTGTATATCTTGTCTTCGTATTTGAAATATCTGTTTTCTTGTATACAAAATTTTACCATGTCCATAAATAGTTGTTTAGGTATACTTGTGTGTTCCTCTAACTCTGTCCATTTTCGTGTTATTGTGTCAAGTGCTAATTCCATTGGTATGCTGGGAAACAAGGATACTACGTCAAAAGATACCAATGTTTCGTCTTTCCTAATGTGGGAATTGTTAACTCTGTCTTTAAAATCTACCGCGCTCTTTATGTTGTATTTTAAGTCCACTGTCAGATTTCTTAATATTTTAATAATATATTTGCACAGTCCGTAAGAAGGGGATCCGATGGAGCAGCATATTGGACTCAGTGGTGTTCCTTCTTTATGTATCTTCGGCAGTCCATATATCCTCGGAGGTACCGATGTTGTCGTAGTCATCTTATTTCTTGACAAAGACTAACAACTTCGTGGTTAAATTATTCAAGATGGGTCTTATTTCAAAGGACGAAATAATAAGAGATATTTTAAACATAGCAGTTACTTCGCAAAACAACGCCATAAAAAACATGCCCAGCTATTATTTATTTTTATATACCCTGAACCCATTAAAAATGGGTAAAAAGGGTATATTGTATTTGTGCAAAATGCCAATGTATGTAACAGGCAGAAGGAAGCATCTCCGACCCCATAAAGTATATATATTCTTGATCAACATCAATAGCCGAGTCGATCCAGCCATGTCCATCTGTCTGTCCGCCCGCCCGTCCGTCCGTCCGTATGTATGAACATAAGGATCTCAGAACCTATAAGAGCTAGAGACTTGAAATTTTGTAGGTGCTCCTAGTGCCTGCGCAGATCGAGTTTGTTTCCGATAATCGATAACTTACTCCGTTTCCAAGCAATCGATAAAAATCGATATCGACATCCTGTTTTTTTTAAGCAAATTGTGTAAATAATAAGAGCTAAAGTCACCAAACTTGATATGTTGCTTCTAGAGTATTATATATATGTCAAGTATCTAATGATGGTATTGACGACCTTTCCATTTTTTTAAATGTTCAGTTGGCTGGCTCGAGGTCCGGGTTTATTTTAATAAACCAATGAAACAATTTTTTTGATTTTTGCTTCCGATATATTTCGGTTGCGCATCGGCAAACCGTCTTCAGGGCACTAACACAAGGTACAAAGAACAATTAACATTAAAATATATTAAATTAAACAATAAATTGACACATTTAACCTACATTATTTTACACGTCTGCGCTTTATGACGTGGAGATCTAAACTGAGTCTGTGTGGCTGTTCAATAGGTGTCTGTACAAGTGAGCGCAATTTTCGGTGTCCGTCTTGTAGTTTAGTCGTTTGTTCGTTGGTGTGTTAATTATGTGTAGCATTTCTAATGTGTGTCGTTTGTTGTAGTTGTTGTTCTTGTTGTAAGATTGTTGTTGCATCAAAATTTGGTGTGCGGTTGCTTCTCATACAATGGGTCATTAGTGCTGTTTTCTGCATATTATTTTGATGTCTTAATTTGAAGTCTGATTTATGTTGGGTAATCCTTGTTTTTATACCCTTGCAGAGGGTATTATAATTTTGTCGTAAAATGTGTAACGCATAGAAGGAGACATCTCCGACCCCATAGAGTATATATATTCTTGATCAGCATCAACAGCCGAGTCGATATAGCCATGTCCGTCTGTCCGTCTGTCTGTTTCTATGCGAACTAGTCTCTCAGTTTTGCAGAAGTCCCTTTTTCTGTTGCACGCAGCACATATGTCAAAACCAGCTGGATCGGACCACTATATCATATAGCTGCCATAGGAACGATCGGTCGAAAATTAAGTTTTTGTATGAAAATACATTTTGTTTTTCAAGATATCTTGACCAAACTCGGCATTTATTAGTTTTACTAAGCTCCTCATATATATGCAAAATCCTATTAAGATCGGACCACTATATCATATAGCTGCCATAGGAACGATCGGTCGAAAATTAAGTTTTTGTATGAAAAAACATTTTGTTTATCAAGATATCTTGACCAAACTCCAAAATCCTATTAAGATCGGACCACTATATCATATAGCTGCCAGTCATCTTATTTTTTGACAAAGAATAACAACTTCGTGGCTAATTTATTCAAGATGAGTCTTATTTCAAAGGACGAAAGAAATAAGATGACTACGACAACATCGGTACCTCCGAGGATATATGGACTGCCGAAGATACATAAAGAAGGAACACCAGTGAGGCCAATATGCTGCTCCATCGGATCCCCTTCTTACGGACTGTGCAAATATATTATTAAAATATTAAGAAATCTGACAGTGGACTTAAACTACAACATAAAGAGCGCGGTAGATTTTAAAGACAGAGTTAACAATTCCCACATTAGGAAAGACGAAACATTGGTATCTTTTGACGTAGTATCCTTGTTTCCCAGCATACCAATGGAATTAGCACTTGACACAATAAGACGAAAATGGACAGAGTTAGAGGAACACACTAGTATACCTAAACAACCATTTATGGACATAGTAAAATTTTGTATACAAGAAAACAGATATTTCAAATACGAAGACAAGATATACACACAACTAAAAGGAATGGCAATGGGATCACCAGCCTCCCCAGTAATCGCAGATATAGTAATGGAGGAACTATTAGACAACGTGACAGAAAAATTGACAATAAAACCAAGACTTTTGACCAAATATGTAGATGACCTGTTTGCCATAACTGAAAAAACAGAGGCACAGAAGATTCTGAAAGAATTTAACTCCTTCCATAGACACATCAAATTCACAATTGAATTGGAAAAAGACAGAAAACTACCATTTTAGTAATTAGATTAGACAACACACTCAAAATTAAGTGGTATAAGAAACCCATAGCCTCCGGACGAATACTCAACTTTAATTCAAACCACCCCAAGAGTATGATAATCAATACAGCAATAAGCTGTATGAAAAGAATGCTTAACATATCGGACACAATATACCACGAAGAAACTATACATGAAATTAAAAAACTCTTAACGAAAAATGACTTCCCAAAAAATGTTATTTAAACATTATTAAAAAGACGACATATATGAGAACAGAAAAGCCTACAGAACCTTACAAAATATACAAATCCCTAATATATGTCCCACGACTATCAGAACGCCTCACGAATTCGGATTGCTACAACAACCAAGAAATAAAAGTAGCACACAAACCTACGAACACGTTACACATTAAAGCAAAAATTCCTATGGCCGATAAAAGTAATGTAATTTACCAAATACCATGTGCTGGGGAAAATAACAACAAATGCAATAGTGTGTACTTAGGCACAACAAAATCAAAACTAAAAACAAGGATTACCCAACATAAATCAGACTTCAAATTAAGACATCAAAATAATATGCAGAAAACTACACTAATGACCCATTGTATGAGAAGCAGCCACACACCAAATTTTGATGCAACAACAATCTTACAACAAGAACAACAACTACAACAAACGACACACATTAGAAATGCTACACATAATTAACACACCAACGAACAAACGACTAAACTACAAGACGGACACCGAAAATTGCGCTCACTTGTACAGACACCTATTGAACAGCCACACAGACTCAGTTTAGATCTCCACGTCATAAAGCGCAGACGTGTAAAATAATGTAGGTTAAATGTGTCAATTTATTGTTTAATTTAATATATTTTAATGTTAATTGTCTTTGTACCTTGTGTTAGTGCCCTGAAGACGGTTTGCCGATGCGCAACCGAAATAAATCGGTAGCAAAAATCAAAAAAATTGTTTCATTGGTTTATTAAAATAAACCCGGACCTCGAGCCAGCCAACTGAATATTTATGTCAAGTTTCCACCTCCCTGCTACCACCCCAGAGCTATAAATCAAGTTAATAACCCAACTTGTAATTGACTTTTTGAGAATACACAAATATTCTATGGTGCAATAAGATATACTGTAGAAAATATCATTAAGATCGGTTTTTGTTTTGTTTTTCGATATTTTGAATGCGTACTGCTGCGCACGTGTTGCGACGCAATTTGCAAGAGTTTATATATACATGTACAGTGTACAGTGTACATTGTACACACACACATTCATGCGCGTCTGCTTCGAGTTCTGTCTTCACTGCGATTGTTTTGTGTGTGTCTATTTTTATTGGTTTTTTTCTCAATAATACTCAATTATTAGTGTGGATGTTGAGTAGAGGCAGTGGCAAGTGGTGCAGTCTGTCGCGAGTTCGAGTCCTACCGGGGAAAATAAATATGCGGTCAGTTGCGAGTTCAAACCCTGCCAATGGAACTTTTTTTTTTTTAATTTATCTTTATTGATTCAAACGAGCTCCATTTGATTTTCGAATAAGAGGGTTCAGGGTATTCCCTAGTCGGGAGTTCCCGACTAGAACCTCTTACTTGTTTATTTATATATATATATATTATTTTTTTTGTCAATACACTATACATACATTGAAATACCTAAATGCTAACTTAGAATACACAAGTTTCTAATGGCACCACCTACCGTTGGAGGTGTTTTATTTGCCCGTCACAGCTAATTTTGTCAGCGACGCTATTAGAGCCTATAGCTAAAAAGAAGAGTGTAAGTAGAGAAAATAGTGTTCTTAAGTAAAACTAAAAATAATCTTAGTTACTATATTATTTACAATATTATTTAAAAAAAAAAAAACCAAAAATAGAAAAATATAAAGAAAGAAGTTGGTTATAAAATAAAGTAAAGTAAAGTAAAGAAAGATATATAGAGTGTTAAGTAGATAGGATAAAGAGATAGTGATGGGAAATCACCGACCCCGTGAGGGAAATTTTCTAGTCTGTCCGGCAAGCTATGTCTCTACTCATAGCTGGGAATGGTCAGTGAGTTCCCGTAGGTATCCTGAGGGCAACGATTTTATTAAGGGTAGAGAAAGTTCGGTGGAGAAAACGGAATACAAATTATTGTAATTTTTACAAAAAATGCGAAAAGAATTCTGCATGTCGTTATCTGGTGTACATTGGTAGGAACAAGGAGCGATAATTCCTGGTAGATCTAGACGGAACAAAGAATTGAAGACGCCCGAACAGAAAAGAAGAATCAGGATTGTCCTACGGTTGGTTACCGAAGGTACTTGAACAAGAAGAAGCCTGCTAGAGTAGGATGGCTGCCAAAGATTGGGATCCCAAATTAAACCTCGAAAGGCAAAAAGCAGAAATTGCTTCCGAACAGATTCAATACGATCCTCGCTATTGTTATACTGCGAAGACCAGATGCAAGAGCAGTATTTAAGGATAGGGCGAACAGAAGTTTCGTTATAAAAGGATCGTTAAACTCTTTAGACCATCGTTTAATGAATCCAAGTAAACCTTTTGCCTGATTTACGATGGTATCTATCTGAAGATTGAAGCAGAGCTTCGAATCAAAAAGAATGCCTAGATATTAGTAAACGTTGCAATGGAGTATTGTCGATTGTAAAACTGACAAGATAAGGCGTAGTACACTTGAAAATCATAAACATACACTTTAAACTGCTTAGATGCACTTAATAGGCCGCACACCAAAGTAGCATAGCGTTCAAATCAACTTGTAGACGAGAATCATATAGTGTATTTGTGTATGATAGAATATCCCAGCGGACCAACACGCGAGCCTTTAGCGAGAGTCTCGCAAAATGCTCACAAATGAGCTCGCATGTGAGCAGAAAACGAGCGGGATATATTTTTATCGCAAATCACTCGCACACGAGCGTTGCAGTGAGATCCTTGCGATAAAAATGCGTGCACAGTAGAGAGAATGGTGTGTTGTTTTTGTTTCAAATGTTAATCGTGCTCAGAGAGTGCAACATTGTCATGAGAGCGAGAGAGTAAAAACGACGTGGCATTCGGATGTTGTGTTGTTTTTGTTGTTGTTTCACTCTCAGCCCGTTTTTTGGGGGTTGAAAAATGACTGCTCTCTTTTCTATTGCCCGTCGAAGCGAGCAGACATGTGTTATAAGTGAAGAAAATTGGAATTCTGTAGCGAGGTAAGTAAATAACAAGTGTTTATTATTTTATTTTATGTTATTAATCCCTTTCAGAATATTATTCAATATTTCAAAACGCACAGGAAAGAGTGGCGCGCTTAGGAAAGGTGATGCAAAAAAATGAAAATATAATTTCTTCTTTCATTTATAGTTTTAAATTAAACTGTTTTATTTATGTATTAACTTTTTTATAATTATAAGATTGCCAAGGAAATGCGTTTAAATTTTAAGTCAAATAAAATGTTATGTATTTTTTAAATAAAATTTGAATTGAAAATGAATATTAAATAAAACAACAACAAACATTTTAATGGGAACGAAATGGGCATGAAACAAGAAAAAAAGTTTCGTAAATCATATTTTATGCGAGTCTTTTGCGATATATTTTAAGACACTTTTTTAATATTGCTTACCTACAAAAACGACTCGTTAGAAATATCAGAAAAGGCTTGCAAAACATATCACACAAGACTCGCTAGTCGTATTTCTTGCGACAGTCGTAAATGAAACTTTGACTGCCACTAACTGAACGACATATGATTCATATTGCTATCGTTTCCCGATGCGTTTGCGAGAGTTTTGTTGGGTAAATTCTCGCATTTGACCAGTTTGCGGTATCATTTGCGACAGTTTGGTCCGCTGGGATGTTTCACATTGTCCGCATACATAAGTACACGGGCAGGTGATATAAACTTAGGGAGATTATTTATAAAAAGTGGAAAGAGTAAAGATCCAAGTCCTTGAGGCATACCAGAAGTAACGTAAGCCTGTTTAGTCGTAGTCAGCTTCAGCATTACTCTTTGGGTCCTACCTTTTAAATAAGAACTAATCGAAGTAAATTCAAGCAGATTGGTCGTAGCCTACGTCGTTTAGTTCAGACCAAGTTCGATTGAACGGGTCATTAAAATGAACTACTGAGCTTTTTCAGTGATTAGTGAACTAAATCGGTCATTTAGTTCACTCGTTCAGCTATTCAGTCGGTCATGAACGATGTATTCCGTACTCGTTCAGTCGGTCATGAACGATACACCGTATTCGTTCAGTCGGTCATGAACTATACACTCCGTCTAGCAACTCGTTCATGAACGATGTATTCCACTCAGCAGTTCAGCCGTTTATGAACGATACATTCTTTTGAGATGTTCAGTTGTTAATAAATAAATGATAAGGCGGGATTTAAACTTCACTATTTATTTGTTGAGTTTTAACCTCCAACTTGTAAGTATCTATTATCAATGGTACAGTATAATATAAATAAGTAAAAAGTATAACATATTTTTTACAACTGAAAACATGAAAAATAACTAAACAGAAAATATTGTTCGCGTGTAATTGAATAGCTAAGCAAAACGAATCGTTCATGATCGGGCGCATAACTGAACTAAGCGAATAGTTCGTGACCGACTGAATAGCTGAGCAGAATTCATCGTTCATGACCGACTGAATAAATGACCGAGTGAACTAAATGACCGATTTAGTTCACGTGCAGAAGATGAACGAGTGAACTTATTCAGCAAATTGAACTAGAAATCCCCACTCTAGTCGTAGGTATCCGGTTCCTTAGGAATTTATGTTGAAATGATGCAATTGCGAAGTGATTCAAATAATTTAGGGATATTCGTATGCAAACAAATTGTTTGGAGCGAAAGGCAACAGCAAGAATTTGACAGAGCGCGATGCACAAGAAGAAATATGCACCAGCGAACACACGCACAAGCAAGTTTATGCGCAAGGGAGCGCCAAAACAAAAGAATCAAAACAGACAATAACAACAACACGAAACTTACTCCGCGTTCAATAAATGCAATATTTAACGGCAACGCTGTATATTTTTATCTCGCTCGCACTCAGTGCTCTCTCATGTTTAGGGATCGTTTGAATGAAATTTTATTTTGCGCCCATGAACTGCCCATTCATACACATTTGTGTGTGTGTGTCTGTGTGTAGAGGTCGAAAATCAGAAACCTCAATATCTTGTCAAATTTGCATCGCGGACAAGCGCATAAGTGCTTCTATTCATATGAAAAATATGCAAGTGTGCGTGAATATATATGTAGTCCAAATAATCGTAAATACACACATGCCAACGCTTAGGTACCCCTACCCACGATAACTAGCTAAAATGCAAGCATTTCGCATCGACGTGGCAAACCCTTGCATGATTTCATATTACTCGTCCCTTCAAAAGGGTAGAAATGCATCCGACATTTGAGAAATATTAAATTTGCGGGCATTTTTGCTTGTCGGAAACATACACACACACACATTCAAACGATCACTAAACATGAGAGAGCACTGAGAGTAGGTGCGAGCGAGATAAAAAAATATACAGCGTTGCCGTTCTATCGCACAAATCGTATGGAAGAGAGTAAGCCAAGCAGTTTCCTGTGGTGTAAGCGAATAAAAAGACATCATATGTATATTTTACTCCCTTGCTCGCGATTTTGGACCAGATGCCACCGATATTTTTTTGCCCACTTTCCTTCTATGGCATGTCTAGTCTATATATGCTGTTTGGTTAGTGATTTAACAGACTTACGCTGTACAACTGCACTTCGCACAAGTATGTGCGAAAATATATAAAAATCTTGGAGTACAATTAAAACACGTCAATCGCTCTCAACTGAGAACGCTCTCTGAGAGAGAACATATGAGTATAGTTATTGTCACAATGCTGGCGTGGGCGGTACAGCTAACCTGCCGCCATCTTTGATCGGAGCATTGTTGAGTGAAAGTTTTAGTGAAACTGCAAGTTTGAGTGAAGTCGCATGTTCAAGAGAAAGTTTTAGTGAAACTGCAACTTTAGTGAAATGTCTGTTTTTTGCGCAACGCGATCTTTTCGACGTCATTGAGTGGAAACTCGGAACTAGAGTTGCAAACGGTAGAACGGCCTACAGTTATGGATAACTGTTCTTTAACATCAAGTCGCTCAACGCCATATTGTTCTGCAGGCATTGCGCAGCCAAACTACCGATAATTTTAGAGCCAACGCATGCATCTAAGAACTTCGCATGGGTGACTCCTAGGAACGATGGATGTCTGCTACGCAAATCACCTGATCTACCAAAGTTTGAAAGCCAACCTGAGGATTGGCTTATATTCTTCTGCGCGTTTACAGAAACAACTTTGGCGTACAACAAAAATTAGTTCTTGCAACAAAGGAACTTAAATTGTGTCGATTCGGATGGATAACGCCTTCTTTTACGCATATCGCCAGTGACACGGGGCCAATAAGCGGATCGATACGTATGCGCTCCTCGTCGAGGGCGCGTCTGTAACTATGATCGACGACGAGCTACTGCGCGACCTAGATCTAAAAGGGGAACGCAGATAATTAAATAACCAGTGGTTTGGTGGAAAAGCAACCAGAGAGCCGACCCCAGTAGTAAGCAAACGCAAGCGTGATGTGTTGTGATATGTGTACGCCGTGTCCAACCTGAGTTTAGCAATGCAAAGTCTGCATCGAAGTGATGTCCAAGTGTTGGGCAACGGAGGTCAAAACGTCAAACGACGTAAAAGTCATCGAAGCCATGCCACCTAGCAGTGGCACAGGAGGATAAAATAAAGAAGATGGTTAATGACTATTTTCATATCGAGAACTTCGGATTGGTCAACATTGAGAGAAGAATGAAGCGCGATGATCAGTTGAAACGAGCCAATAAGAATTATGGATGATTATATTCATAAAGGATTTTCTCGATGGTTGGAGCATCATGAAGTCGCTTTAGCCAAAAGCGACAACCTTTATTATCTGCCACACTTTGGAGCTTAAAATCCAAATAAATCCGGTAAAATAAGGTCTGTGAAATTTTATTGAATTCGGCATTATCCAAGGGGCCGCAACACTATAAATGACTGCCGGATATTCTCTTTCATTTCCGAAAAGCTGCCTTTGACGTTTGTGGAGACAGTAGAGAAATGTTCCATTAAGTGTTTATCCGGCCGTAGGATTAAAGCGCACAACGATTCCTGTGGCGAAACAGCGATGATCGCCGGGAGCCTAATGTTTATGACTCTAATCAGGTTTGAAGCACTACGTGAAGATCGTGAATCCCCTGTAGTGTTGGGATTCAAAACTTCGCACGGTTAAAGCGATTCTTTAATGGCACTATGTGGACGACTATGTGGAAAGTTTTGATAGTGAAGGCGACGCCATCGCCATATCAACAAGAATAAGAGAAATACATGGATTTCAGCCCCAACATGGGGCTGCTAGGAGCATCGGATGGGCCGAAGCTCAAGAATAGATTCTGGGCATGTGTTGGCAGCCAGCCCCGGACGCTTTCAAATTCAAACATGAAGTATCACAAAGTACCCCGCTGTGTGCCAAATTTGGAGCGAGTCCTGTAATGGTGTCTCTCCGGGTGCAAATGCTGCCTTTTTGTTTGTTCATCAACCAAAATAAACCAAACGGCCGTGCTGTTTCCTAACCAGGTGCATAGGAATTGGAGGTTCGCACTTCTTACTACTAATGCTCGGACAATAGCTCGTCGGACTCCTCGGGGTTTTTCCTTTCCCTTCTACACTTACCATAAGCACATTGTTTAAGTGCGATTAAACAAAAAAAAATTACTGATTTAAATAAAAAATAAAACGTGTACCATAAATGTGTTCCGACCGAACATCCAAATTCAGGCTATTCAATTTCGCATACGTGAGAGAACTAAGGTGTTGATCGTCTCGCTTTCTTTCTAGGGTAGGGTGATAGGGTGGGTCTACCATGACAAGCAAGAAAATTGAATGTAGGTGCTTGTCCCTATTCGGTTGCGCATGCCCTCAGTTGTGCAATAAACGAAGAACTGGCTTCTAGTGCGGTGGGTAAAGTAGTAACCGAACTAAAACCATATGAGTGTGGGAGATATGATTATCCAAGCATTGATAATGGGGACAGCTGATCAGTAAGCAGATCCGTTTGGAGGATTGCAAAGGAGCCAACTGTTACCTGTTTGTATACCTTTGAGATGAAAATTACCTACGCATTTACCTGTTTCATTAGATAATTGATAGTAGGCTGGGCAACAATAGCGGGAATAAAATCGGGTGCGAGTTTAGAACTTAACTTATTTGGCGCGTTACTCTGACAAAAATTACGGGCGAAGACTTTCGTACCGGCCGTACGACTTATGTTTTGGCTGTGCAGATTATATATCTTAGCATTTTTATTGTGTGACTGATCTATATTATCTTTAGCTATCTGACGTATTACTTGCAAAGCCATGGGTCTCTCAATAGCTGTGCTTCGGACAAGAGATTAAGTGGCTTCAGCAAGTCATAGTCTCTACCGTTTAACATCATATTCTGTCCAAACGCTAGAATATATGGGGCATACTCTTTACTTTGGTGAACGCTGGCTCTCAAGACAGCACTAATGGCGTACAGCTTTCTATCCTAATTTGAATGATCTTATCCGATACATGCGCTAATAGCCGCTAACACTGATCTTTTTACTCGTTCGCTCGCATGGCTTTGTGGCAATGTATATTGCCGTCCGAATATGGATGATTGCATATCGGGTAAGAAAAGCTTTTAAGACACTAGAAACAAACTGCGAGCCGTTTTCAGAATAGTTTGTGGTACGCCGAAAGTGCAAAACAGTGTGTTTTCCAGATAGTCGATCATTTTGTTGGCAGTAAACGCGCGAAGAGGCCACATAAAATTATATTTAGTATTATGGTCTACAACCATCAGAAGACCTATGTTGCCGTTCTCTGACCGAGGATATGGCCCTAGAAGGTCCATGTAGAGCTTCTAAAATGGACGTTCTGACGTCATAGGCTTGCCCATTGGAGGTCTCAACACTACATTGGGACTTTTCGATTTCCGAAAAACTCCACAATTGACTATATATTCATGAATTTGGGCCGACATTTTTGGAAAAAACAAGTATCCCTTGATTTTCTCTATTGTTTTCCCGGTGCCACTGTGTGCAGCGTTAGGGGGATCGTGGGCTCTCTCAATCACTTGAAGTGTGAGACACGAAGTTTCCAAGATTGTTTCTCCTGAATGCTATTACTAGTCGAGCTCCCCGCGCTGTACATTGGGCAGCAACATCCAAGGTGCCGAAATTCAAACATGGTCACCGTTGCTGCCCATATGCACAGCTGCATTTTTTTGGGTCAACGGCCCAAGGGCATGCGATCCACTCTCTCTATCATCTCTTTGGGAGCGAATCGGGCAGCAAAAAGCAATCGCCCCTTTTATTGCCGTGGATCGCAAGCCCGGCGTTGCCACTTCTCCATAATTTGAGCGCAGTTATATGTCAAAAGATATCGGCGAGGCCGATAATAAAGAACCAACTACGGACAATATCGATGTTGTCGAAATGTCAAATGCAACAGTTGAAAAAGAAAAAAATTGCACAGATATCGAGGGAAAAGAAGAGCCTAATAGTGGACTGGTCCCCACGGGCAGGGTAAGGGTCCGGTTTAGAGGCACAGAGTGGTTAGGGGTCCAGCAAGGTCCAACACGCCTGCTGATAAGACGGCAAAAAAACCTTGCAAACGCCGGCCTCCTTCAGAAAAGTCTGTTGCTGCTCTTGGAGGATGACAAGAAGCTCTGAGCGCACGATTAGAATCGCGAGCACAAGAAAAGCTTAATGTCCTCAGTGCAAAACTTTCAGCACATCTAACGGACACGAACAACAGCAATCAGTAAAGTGCAACACTTAGGAACTGTATTTTGGAGCTTAATTATTTTATAAACAGAAGCAATGCAGACCTTGATATATCAGATCTGCCCATTATCGAAGAATCCAAAGTCTGAACCACAACAACAACAAACATCCCGGGATATAAGTTTTACGCAAGACCTAGGGACGATGGGTACGGGGGGATTGGCATTTTCATCCGTAGCCACATAAGGAATAAAATTATAAACATCGACAGCAGCATCGAAGCAATAGGCATACAAACCCCCAAACTTAGGAGAAACATTAACGTATTTAGTCTCTATGCGCCACCTTCCACAAGCGTGGACAACTTAAAGAAGGAATCAGAAGAGTGTTCTCAGTGGCTTTCGCTCTAAGCAACCCCTGGACAGGGGAATATGTCAAGGCAGCTGTCTAAGCCCGCCGCTATTTAACCTGTACACGGCGGAGCTGCATAGCTTGAACGACAGCAATTGTCTACTTTTCCAGTACGCAGATGATTTCTTCGTGATGTGCTATCATACAAACCTGTAAGCAGCCAAAAACACTCTATAAGGGAAAATAGAAAATTTTGAGGAAAAATTTAACTTCCTCTACCTTTCATTTAACCCCACCAATTCTAAAGTCTTTAATTTCAACAAGCATAGAGAGCCCCTTAACATCAGCCATAACGGCGTACCGATCAAAGAGGTAGACGAGATTAGATACCTAGATAGAACGTTGGCAGCAAACAATTCGGCAGATCCCCACATAGATAGAGCTATTTCGGACGCAAACAAGTCCTGCGCGTTCCTCGATCTACTAAGCGGATCCACCTTCGGAGCGGACCCCAGAAGGGGCTTGACTCTGTACAAAGCGTTCGCACGCAGCAGACTTGAATATTCACGTTTATCCTTTAATAAACTATCCAAAGCGGCACTGAGTAAAATCAAAACACATTGTAATGCGCACCTCAGAAGGGCACTATTGCTCATAAAATGCACCCCGATACCCATCGTCTATCATATGCCCGCGGAGCTCTCATCCGAGTACAGGATTAGATTTTTGACAGCAAAAGAATTGGCAAAGGTCTTTGCCTATAAACTGCCAGTATGCGAGATGCTTGAGGTGCTAAATAGTAGCTACTCCAGGGTAAACAGAGAATTCGCTGGGATACTTAAAAAAAATAGAACCGCTCCATCAGAGCATAACCCGATGCGACAAAATCAAGTCCAGCGCAGACTTCTTTAAAGGTCTAACCAACAGGAACGCGGATTGCAATAGGGAAATTATTTTGCAAATCCATGGGGAAAAATTGGAAAAACCGGTCTCTACAGGGACTTCTCCGTTACTTGTTGTCTCAGACAGCAAAAACGGAGTTGCACTGGTGGCCAAACCCGACACGGATAGCTACATCGCCCAAAACACCCGGGAAAAAAATCAGAATTCAGAAAACTGAATTCCACTACATCCCAGGCCAAGCATGTATAGTGCAGAACGATACGGTGGTCTCAGCCGCCAAGAATGCTCCAGGACGGGGAGCCTTCCTATCAGTGAATTGGACTCTCAAGGACGCATTAAGCACCATAAACAGAACAATTTAAAAAAATGTTAAAGAGATTATGTGGAATTCACAGCCACGAAGCGCAGAGGCTTCTGCGAAATGTTTCCAAACACCCTTAATAAGCCGTGGTTTACCAAAAAAGGAACTACACTAAAGCCAAAAAAAATCAAACTATTTAACAGATTGCTCAGTGGCAACGCCTTTGACAATTTCAATTTCAGCTGCAGCAAGCACACAGCCAATCGACAAACATTTCCATCACTAACCAGACACACCAACATATACGAATTTTTCCAAAAAGAGAATAACACTGCATACCAAGAATTAATAAACTTTTTAAATTCTAGCAACATCACCTTATAAGACAACAATCACGTCAATTTTCCGACTTGGCAATTTCCGCCGCAAGGTGGGCGGCCAAATAACCCCACACTTGACACGTGTGGCAACCCAAATCCAAAAAAAAAAATCCTTTACTAAAGTGTGGCCCTTCCCTTTAATGAGTTTTTCTCTTTGTCTTTGCCATAATTTGCCGCGAACGCATAGCGGTCGATGATTACTTTTACATCCCGCGCAAGTCCCAAAAATGTTGGCAAATTTTTAGTTTGGCTGGGAAGAACCCTAAATAGCTGTTTCGCGAAGATCTTGAAGTTTCAAAATGTCATATAGTGGGGGTTTTGTCTGTTCAGACCATTTAATGCAGGTGTTAAAACCATTAATAGGCTAGGATTTTTTTCTTTCCAGTATTTCACATTTTTGTGCTATTGTAAGTTTATTTACATGTTTAATTACTGGCATATTGTACGCAGCACGTGTGAATCAACCGATCGCGAAATAAATTCCATCAAACTGAATGCGCGCAGAAACCAGTCATACATACATGCATCATGCGTGGAATGAAAAGTGGTAAAACATACGAAAACATATAATTTTCCTTGGAAGTTGCGGTAAATGAGGTTTTTTTTTTTTTTTAAGTTGCGTTAACAGAGTCTACAATGTTAAGAAATCGGGTGTTGCAATTATCGAGGAGTTGCGTGTAACGAGGGTTGCGTTGAGCGAGGTCGTACTGTATAAGCAACAAGCTAAGAAGTAAGAGCAAACGCAACGTTGGCTTCCTTTAACACTATCCTGGACTACAACGCAATTACCGCGGGATTATATTTCATATACGCTGACAAGATACCAGTGTGTGTCATTCAGCAAGAGTTGAGCGATGGCCTCACTCAAATATTATGACGAAATCGAAAAAAAGCTTACTCTTCTTACAAATAAGACCCTCATGTCATTTGAACCAGCAGTGGCAGCAGCCTTAAATATATGAGTGAAGCTCAGCAAACATTTATCTGCAGAGTCAAGATGAATCTTAGGGTAGTGGTTTTCCCCATGGATTTGCAGAATAATTTCCCTATTGCAATCCGCGTTCCTGTTGGTGAGGCCTTTAAAGAAGTCTGCGCTGGACTTGATTTTGTCGCATCGGGTTATGCTCTGATGGAGCGGTTCTATTTTTTTTAAGTATCCCAGCGAATTCTCTGTATACCCTGGAGTAGCTACTATTTAGCACCTTGACACCCTCAAGCGTCTCGCATACTGGCAGTTTATAGGCAAAGACCTTTGCCAATTCTTTTGCTGTCAGAATCTAATCCTGTACTCGGATGAGAGCTCCGCGGGCATATGATAGACGATGGGTATTGGGGTGCATTTTATGAGCAATAGTGCCCTTCTGAGGTGCGCATTACAATGTGTTTTGATTTTACTCAGTGCCATTTTGGATAGATTATTAAAGGATAAACGTAAATATTCAAGTCTGCTGCGTGCGAACGCTTTGTACAGAGTCAAGCCCCTTCTGGGGTCCGCTCCGAAGGTGCGTCCGAAATAGCTCTATCTATGTGGGGACCTGCCGAATTGTTTGCTGCCAACGTTCTATCTAGGTATCTTATCTCGTCTACCTCTTTGATCGGTACGCCGTTATGGCTGATGTTAAGGGGCTCTCTAAGCTTGTTGAAATTTATGACTTTAGAATTGGTGGGGTTAAATGAAAGGTAGAGGAAGTTAAATTTTTCCTCAAAATGTTCTATTTTCCCTTATAGAGTGTTTTTGGCTGCTTACAGGTTTGTATGATAGCACATCACGATGAAATCATCTGCGTACTGGAAAAGTAGACAATTGCTGTCGTTCAAGCTATGCAGCTCCGCCGTGTACAGGTTAAATAGCGGCGGGCTTAGACAGCTGCCTTGACATATTCCCCTGTCCAGGGGTTGCTTAGAGCGAAAGCCAATGAGAACACTCTTCTGATTCCTTCTTTAAGTTGTCCACGCTTGTGGAAGGTGGCGCATAGAGACTACATACGTTAATGTTTCTCCTAAGTTTGGGGGTTTGTATGCCTATTGCTTCGATGCTGCTGCCGATGTTTATAATTTTATTCCTTATGTGGCTACGGATGAAAATGCCAGCCCCCCCGTACCCATCGTCCCTAGGTCTTGCGTAAAACTTATATCCCGGGATGTTTGTTGTTGATGTGGACTTTGGATGTTAAGTTGGAGAATTATCATTAATCATTCTTCGATAATGGGCAGATCTGATATACATCAAGGTCTGCATTGCTTCTGTTTATAAAATAATTAAGCTCCAAAATACAGTTCCTAAGTGTTGCACTTTACTGATTGCTGTTGTTCGTGTCCGTGCTGATGTGCTGAAAGTTTTGCACTGAGGACATTAAGCTTTTCTTGTGCCCGCGATTATAATCGTGCGCTCAGAGCTTCTTGTCATCCTCCAAGAGCAGCAACAGACTTTTCTGAAGGAGACCGGCGTTTGCAAGGGTTTTTTGCCGTCTTATCAGCAGGCGTGTTGGACCTTGCTGGACCCCTAACCACTCTGGAGAACGAAGTAGTGGATAGTTGGCGCGGAACCGACTCAGCGCTACTGCAACGGCTCTGAGGTCGACCGCTTTCTTGCGGACGGATTGGAGGAAAGGTGTCCCCATTGAGCAGGTTTGGCGCTCGTTTGTTAAATAGATGGGGATTCCTATGCCTGACTTCAGATCTGGTGAGGTTCTCAAGGTTCTCAATGGCCATGCAGCTATAAATGGCAAACGCTTTTTTGCGGGCGTTGCATTGCGGATAAGTGGCTACGTGATCCTCCTTGCAATTGGCGCAAGAGATGCTTGTGCACAGGATGTCACTTCCGTGTGCCACTCCGAATTTGTAACATGTACAGCTCCCCTTGCAGTACTGCGCCAAACGTCCAAGCTTGAAGCATCTGAAGCATTGTTTAAAGTGTATAAGCGGACGAACCTCCACCCACGAGTACAGAAATTTGACCTCAGATGGCAATATAGTGCCTCTAAACCGGACCCTTACCCTGCCCGTGGGGACCAGTCCACTATTAGGCTCTTCTTTTCCTTTCCTCATAACCCTCGATATCTGTGCAATCTTTACTTCTGAGGATATCAACTCCCCCAGAGATTCATCTGAGATGTGAGTGGGGATGTTGAAAATGATTCCTGCCTTGAAAAGGTGGTGCCTGAAAATTTGTAGCCACGGTTTGCTAACTCTTCTAGCTTGCTTCGCTTGTTTGCCTTATCAGCTGAGCTGCACCTGATTTTGCATCTTGCCGTAACCCACTCTTGAGACCTCCTCTATGCCGTCTACCTTTAGCTTGTGGAGAGCTTCAGTGAGGTCGAACTGGTTTATTGATTTTCTTGATTTGTCTTCCCCTATGGCGTCGACAAATACAGTAAATGGGCCTTTAGGGTCCTGATCGTATTCATTATCACTTTTGTTTGGCTTATCTCCTTTTTCTTCCGTTTTGAACTTGCCCGGGTTGCCGTCTCTCGATTTATCTTCGGTAGTCGCCTTCGACCGAAGTGACCTTGTGGCTGTGCTGATTGTCTTGTCGCTTTGACTGTCCACCACTTTACCCACCTTGGGTCTGCTGGCCACCGACTTTGACGATTGCACCTTTGCATAGACCCTTTCTTATTTGGGCAGCGCTCGCCATCCTCTAGATCCGTTATTTGGCCGCCCACCTTGCGGCGGAAATTGCCAAGTCGGAAAATTGACGTGATTGTTGTCTTATAAGGTGATGTTGCTAGAATTTAAAAAGTTTATTAATTCTTGGTATGCAGTGTTATTCTCTTTTTGGAAAAATTCGTATATGTTGGTGTGTCTGGTTAGTGATGGAAATGTTTGTCGATTGGCTGTGTGCTTGCTGCAGCTGAAATTGATGTGCTAGGCGTTATCGATAGTATTTGTGTGTATTTGTCAAAGGCGTTGCCACTGAGCAATCTGTTAAATAGTTTGATTTTTTTTGGCTTTAGTGTAGTTCCTTTTTTGGTAAACCACGGCTTATTAAGGGTGTTTGGAAACATTTCGCAGAAGCCTCTGCGCTTCGTGGCTGTGAATTCCACATAATCTCTTTAACGTTTTTTTTAAATTGTTCTGTTTATGGTGCTTAATGCGTCTTTGAGAGTCCAATTCACTGATAGGAAGGCTCCCCGTCCTGGAGCATTCTTGGCGGCTGAGACCACCGTATCGTTCTGCACTATACATGCTTAGCCTGGGAAGTAGTGGAATTCAATTTTCTGAATTCTGATTTTTTCCCGGGTGTTTTGGGCGATATAGCTATCCGTGTCGGGTTTGGCCACCAGTGCAACTCCGTTTTTGCTGTCTGTGACAACAAGTAACGGAGACGTCCCTGTAGTATATTTGGAACCCTTCAGAGACCGGTTTTTCCATTTTTTCCCCATGGATTTGCAGAATAATTTCCCTATTGCAATCCGCGTTCCTGTTGGTGAGGCCTTTAAAGAAGTCTGCGCTGGACTTGATTTTGTCGCATCGGGTTATGCTCTGATGGAGCGGTTCTATTTTTTTAAGTATCCCAGCGAATTCTCTGTATACCCTGGAGTAGCTACTATTTAGCACCTTGACACCCTCAAGCGTCTCGCATACTGGCAGTTTATAGGCAAAGACCTTTGCTAATTCTTTTGCTGTCAGAAATCTAATCCTGTACTCGGATGAGAGCTCCGCGGGCATATGGTAGACGATGGGTATCGGGGTGCATTTTATGAGCAATAGTGCCCTTCTGAGGTGTGCATTACAATGTGTTTTGATTTTACTCAGTGCCGCTTTGGATAGATTATTAAAGGATAAACGTGAATATTCAAGTCTGCTGCGTGCGAACGCTTTGTACAGAGTCAAGCCCCTTCTGGGGTCCGCTCCGAAGGTGCGTCCGAAATAGCTCTATCTATGTGGGGACCTGCCGAATTGTTTGCTGCCAACGTTCTATCTAGGTATCTTATCTCGTCTACCTCTTTGATCGGTACGCCGTTATGGCTGATGTTAAGGGGCTCTCTAAGCTTGTTGAAATTTATGACTTTAGAATTGGTGGGGTTAAATGAAAGGTAGAGGAAGTTAAATTTTTCCTCAAAATTTTCTATTTTCCCTTATAGAGTGTTTTTGGCTGCTTACAGGTTTGCATGATAGCACATCACGAAGAAATCATCTGCGTACTGGAAAAGTAGACAATTGCTGTCGTTCAAGCTATGCAGCTCCGCCGTGTACAGGTTAAATAGCGGCGGGCTTAGACAGCTGCCTTGACATATTCCCCTGTCCAGGGGTTGCTTAGAGCGAAAGCCACTGAGAACACTCTTCTGATTCCTTCTTTAAGTTGTCCACGCTTGTGGAAGGTGGCGCATAGAGACTAAATACTTTAATGTTTCTCATAAGTTTGGGGGTTTGTATGCCTATTGCTTCGATGCTGCTGTCGATGTTTATAATTTTATTCCTTATGTGGCTACGGATGAAAATGCCAACCCCCCCGTACCCATCGTCCCTAGGTCTTGCGTAAAACTTATATCCCGGGATGTTTGTTGTTGTTGTGGTTCAGACTTTGGATGTTAAGTTGGAGAATTATCATTAATCATTCTTCGATAATGGGCAGATCTGATATACATCAAGGTCTGCATTGCTTCTGTTTATAAAATAATTAAGCTCCAAAATACAGTTCCTAAGTGTTGCACTTTACTGATTGCTGTTGTTCGTGTCCGTTAGATGTGCTGAAAGTTTTGCACTGAGGACATTAAGCTTTTCTTGTGCCCGCGATTCTAATCGTGCGCTCAGAGCTTCTTGTCATCCTTCAAGAGCAGCAACAGACTTTTCTGAAGGAGACCGGCGTTTGCAAGGGTTTTTTGCCGTCTTATCAGCAGGCGTGTTGGACCTTGCTGGACCCCTAACCACTCTGGAGAACGAAGTAGTGGATAGTTGGCGCGGAACCGACTCAGCGCTACTGCAACGGCTCTGAGGTCGACCGCTTTCTTGCGGACGGATTGGAGGAAAGGTGTCCCCATTGAGCAGGTTTGGCGCTCGTTTGTTAAATAGATGGGGATTCCTATGCCTGACTTCAGATCTGGTGAGGTTCTCAAGGTTCTCAATGGCCATGCAGCTATAAATGGCAAACGCTTTTTTGCGGGCGTTGCATTGCGGATAAGTGGCTACGTGATCCTCCTTGCAATTGGCGCAAGAGATGCTTGTGCACAGGATATCACTTCCGTGTGCCACTCCGAATTTGTAACATGTACAGCTCCCCTTGCAGTACTGCGCCAAACGTCCAAACTTGAAGCATCTGAAGCATTGTTTAAAGTGTATAAGCGGACGAACCTCCACCCACGAGTACAGAAATTTGACCTCAGATGGCAATATAGTGCCTCTAAACCGGACCCTTACCCTGCCCGTGGGGACCAGTCCACTATTAGGCTCTTCTTTTCCTTTCCTCATAACCCTCGATATCTGTGCAATCTTTACTTCTGAGGATATCAACTCCCCCAGAGATTCATCTGAGATGTGAGTGGGGATGTTGAAAATGATTCCTGCCTTGAAAAGGTGGTGCCTGAAAATTTGTAGCCACGGTTTGCTAACTCTTCTAGCTTGCTTCGCTTGTTTGCCTTATCAGCTGAGCTGCACCTGATTTTGCATCTTGCCGTAACCCACTCTTGAGACCTCCTCTATGCCGTCTACCTTTAGCTTGTGGAGAGCTTCAGTGAGGTCGAACTGGTTTATTGATTTTCTTGATTTGTCTTCCCCTATGGCGTCGACAAATACAGTAAATGGGCCTTTAGGGTCCTGATCGTATTCATTATCACTTTTGTTTGGCTTATCTCCTTTTTCTTCCGTTTTGAACTTGCCCGGGTTGCCGTCTCTCGATTTATCTTCGGTAGTCGCCTTCGAGCGAAGTGACCTTGTGGCTGTGCTGATTGTCTTGTCGCTTTGACTGTCCACCACTTTACCCACCTTGGGTCTGCTGGCCACCGACTTTGACGATTGCACCTTTGCATAGACCCTTTCTTATTTGGGCAGCGCTCGCCATCCTCTAGATCCGTTATTTGGCCGCCCACCTTGCGGCGGAAATTGCCAAGTCGGAAAATTGACGTGATTGTTGTCTTATAAGGTGATGTTGCTAGAATTTAAAAAGTTTATTAATTCTTGGTATGCAGTGTTATTCTCTTTTTGGAAAAATTCGTATATGTTGGTGTGTCTGGTTAGTGATGGAAATGTTTGTCGATTGGCTGTGTGCTTGCTGCAGCTGAAATTGATGTGCTAGGCGTTATCGATGGTATTTGTGTGTATTTGTCAAAGGCGTTGCCACTGAGCAATCTGTTAAATAGTTTGATTTTTTTTGGCTTTAGTGTAGTTCCTTTTTTGGTAAACCACGGCTTATTAAGGGTGTTTGGAAACATTTCGCAGAAGCCTCTGCGCTTCGTGGCTGTGAATTCCACATAATCTCTTTAACGTTTTTTTTAAATTGTTCTGTTTATGGTGCTTAATGCGTCTTTGAGAGTCCAATTCACTGATAGGAAGGCTCCCCGTCCTGGAGCATTCTTGGCGGCTGAGACCACCGTATCGTTCTGCACTATACATGCTTAGCCTGGGAAGTAGTGGAATTCAATTTTCTGAATTCTGATTTTTTTCCCGGGTGTTTTGGGCGATATAGCTATCCGTGTCGGGTTTGGCCACCAGTGCAACTCCGTTTTTGCTGTCTGTGACAACAAGTAACGGAGACGTCCCTGTAGTATATTTGGAACCCTTCAGAGACCGGTTTTTCCATTTTTTCCCCATGGATTTGCAGAATAATTTCCCTATTGCAATCCGCGTTCCTGTTGGTGAGGCCTTTAAAGAAGTCTGCGCTGGACTTGATTTTGTCGCATCGGGTTATGCTCTGATGGAGCGGTTCTATTTTTTTTAAGTATCCCAGCGAATTCTCTGTATACCCTGGAGTAGCTACTATTTAGCACCTTGACACCCTCAAGCGTCTCGCATACTGGCAGTTTATAGGCAAAGACCTTTGCTAATTCTTTTGCTGTCAGAAATCTAATCCTGTACTCGGATGAGAGCTCCGCGGGCATATGGTAGACGATGGGTATCGGGGTGCATTTTATGAGCAATAGTGCCCTTCTGAGGTGTGCATTACAATGTGTATTGATTTTACTCAGTGCCGCTTTGGATAGATTATTAAAATGATGATAAACGTGAATATTCAAGTCTGCTGCGTGCGAACGCTTTGTACAGAGTCAAGCCCCTTCTGGGGTCCGCTCCGAATTTGGATCCGCTTAGTAGATCGAGGAACGCGCAGGACTTGTTTGCGTCCGAAATAGCTCTATCTATGTGGGGACCTGCCGAATTGTTTGCTGCCAACGTTCTATCTAGGTATCTTATCTCGTCTACCTCTTTGATCGGTACGCCGTTATGGCTGATGTTAAGGGGCTCTCTATGCTTAAATGAAAGGTAGAGGAAGTTAAATTTTTCCTCAAAATTTTCTATTTTCCCTTATAGAGTGTTTTTGGTTTCTTACAGGTTTGTATGATAGCACATCACGAAGAAATCATCTGCGTACTGGAAAAGTAGACAATTGCTGTCGTTCAAGCTATGCAGCTCCGCCGTGTACAGGTTAAATAGCGGCGGGCTTAGACAGCTGCCTTGACATATTCCCCTGTCCAGGGGTTGCTTAGAGCGAAAGCCACTGAGAACACTCTTCTGATTCCTTCTTTAATTTGTCCACGCTTGTGGAAGGTGGCGCATAGAGACTAAATACGTTAATGTTTCTCCTAAGTTTGGGGATTTGTATGCCTATTGCTTCGATGCTGCTGTCGATGTTTATAATTTTATTTCTTATGTGGCTACGGATGAAAATGCCAACCCCCCCGTACCCATCGTCCCTAGGTCTTGCTTATATCCCGGGATGTTTGTTGTTGTTGTGGCTCAGACTTTGGATGTTAAGTTGGAGAATTATCATTAATCATTCTTCGATAATGGGCAGATCTGATATACATCAAGGTCTGCATTGCTTCTGTTTATAAAATAATTAAGCTCCAAAATACAGTTCCTAAGTGTTGCACTTTACTGATTGCTGTTGTTCGTGTCCGTGCTGATGTGCTGAAAGTTTTGCACTGAGGACATTAAGCTTTTCTTGTGCCCGCGATTATAATCGTGCGCTCAGAGCTTCTTGTCATCCTCCAAGAGCAGCAACAGACTTTTCTGAAGGAGACCGGCGTTTGCAAGGGTTTTTTGCCGTCTTATCAGCAGGCGTGTTGGACCTTGCTGGACCCCTAACCACTCTGGAGAACGAAGTAGTGGATAGTTGGCGCGGAACCGACTCAGCGCTACTGCAACGGCTCTGAGGTCGACCGCTTTCTTGCGGACGGATTGGAGGAAAGGTGTCCCCATTGAGCAGGTTTGGCGCTCGTTTGTTAAATAGATGGGGATTCCTATGCCTGACTTCAGATCTGGTGAGGTTCTCAAGGTTCTCAATGGCCATGCAGCTATAAATGGCAAACGCTTTTTTGCGGGCGTTGCATTGCGGATAAGTGGCTACGTGATCCTCCTTGCAATTGGCGCAAGAGATGCTTGTGCACAGGATGTCACTTCCGTGTGCCACTCCGAATTTGTAACATGTACAGCTCCCCTTGCAGTACTGCGCCAAACGTCCAAGCTTGAAGCATCTGAAGCATTGTTTAAAGTGTATAAGCGGACGAACCTCCACCCACGAGTACAGAAATTTGACCTCAGATGGCAATATAGTGCCTCTAAACCGGACCCTTACCCTGCCCGTGGGGACCAGTCCACTATTAGGCTCTTCTTTTCCTTTCCTCATAACCCTCGATATCTGTGCAATCTTTACTTCTGAGGATATCAACTCCCCCAGAGATTCATCTGAGATGTGAGTGGGGATGTTGAAAATGATTCCTGCCTTGAAAAGGTGGTGCCTGAAAATTTGTAGCCACGGTTTGCTAACTCTTCTAGCTTGCTTCGCTTGTTTGCCTTATCAGCTGAGCTGCACCTGATTTTGCATCTTGCCGTAACCCACTCTTGAGACCTCCTCTATGCCGTCTACCTTTAGCTTGTGGAGAGCTTCAGTGAGGTCGAACTGGTTTATTGATTTTCTTGATTTGTCTTCCCCTATGGCGTCGACAAATACAGTAAATGGGCCTTTAGGGTCCTGATCGTATTCATTATCACTTTTGTTTGGCTTATCTCCTTTTTCTTCCGTTTTGAACTTGCCCGGGTTGCCGTCTCTCGATTTATCTTCGGTAGTCGCCTTCGACCGAAGTGACCTTGTGGCTGTGCTGATTGTCTTGTCGCTTTGACTGTCCACCACTTTACCCACCTTGGGTCTGCTGGCCACCGACTTTGACGATTGCACCTTTGCATAGACCCTTTCTTATTTGGGCAGCGTTCGCCATCCTCTAGATCCGTTATTTGGCCGCCCACCTTGCGGCCGAAATTGCCAAGTCGGAAAATTGACGTGATTGTTGTCTTATAAGGTGATGTTGCTAGAATTTAAAAAGTTTATTAATTCTTGGTATGCAGTGTTATTCTCTTTTTGGGAAAATTCGTATATGTTGGTGTGTCTGGTTAGTGATGGAAATGTTGGTCGATTGACTGTGTGCAGTGTGCTTGCTGCAGCTGAAATTGATGTGCTAGGCGTTATCGATGGTATTTGTGTGTATTTGTCAAAGGCGTTGCCACTGAGCAATCTGTTAAATAGTTTGATTTTTTTTGGCTTTAGTGTAGTTCCTTTTTTGGTAAACCACGGCTTATTAAGGGTGTTTGGAAACATTTCGCAGAAGCCTCTGCGCTTTGTGGCTGTGAATTCCACATAATCTCTTTAACGTTTTTTTTAAATTGTTCTGTTTATGGTGCTTAATGCGTCTTTGAGAGTCCAATTCACTGATAGGAAGGCTCCCCGTCCTGGAGCATTCTTGGCGGCTGAGACCACCGTATCGTTCTGCACTATACATGCTTAGCCTGGGATGTAGTGGAATTCAATTTTCTGAATTCTGATTTTTTTCCCGGGTGTTTTGGGCGATGTAGCTATCCGTGTCGGGTTTGGCCACCAGTGCAACTCCGTTTTTGCTGTCTGTGACAACAAGTAACGGTAGTATATTTGGAACCCTTCAGAGACCGGTTTTTCCATTTTTTTCCCATGGATTTGCAGAATAATTTCCCTATTGCAATCCGCGTTCCTGTTGGTGAGGCCTTTAAAGAAGTCTGCGCTGGACTTGATTTTGTCGCATCGGGTTATGCTCTGATGGAGCGGTTCTATTTTTTTTAAGTATCCCAGCGAATTCTCTGTATACCCTGGAGTAGCTACTATTTAGCACCTTGACACCCTCAAGCGTCTCGCATACTGGCAGTTTATAGGCAAAGACCTTTGCCAATTCTTTTGCTGTCAGAAATCTAATCCTGTACTCGGATGAGAGCTCCGCGGGCATATGATAAACGATGGGTATCGGGGTGCATGAGCAATAGTGCCCTTCTGATGTGTTTTGATTTTACCCAGTGCCGCTTTGGATAGATTATTAAAGGATAAACGTGAATATTCAAGTCTGCTGCGTGCGAACGCTTTGTACAGAGTCAAGCCCCTTCTGGGGTCCGTTCCGAAGGTAGATCCGCTTAGTAGATCGAGGAATGCGCAGGACTTGTTTGCGTCCGAAATAGCTCTATCTATGTGGGGACCTGCCGAATTGTTTGCTGCCAACGTTCTATCTAGGTATCTTATCTCGTCTACCTCTTTGATCGGTACGCCGTTATGGCTGATGTTAAGGGGCTCTCTATGCTTAAATGAAAGGTAGAGGAAGTTAAATTTTTCCTCAAAATTTTCTATTTTCCCTTATAGACTGTTTTTGGTTTCTTACAGGTTTGTATGATAGCACATCACGAAGAAATCATCTGCGTACTGGAAAAGTAGACAATTGCTGTCGTTCAAGCTATGCAGCTCCGCCGTGTACAGGTTAAATAGCGGCGGGCTTAGACAGCTGCCTTGACATATTCCCCTGTCCAGGGGTTGCTTAGAGCGAAAGCCACTGAGAACACTCTTCTGATTCCTTCTTTAATTTGTCCACGCTTGTGGAAGGTGGCGCATAGAGACTAAATACGTTAATGTTTCTCCTAAGTTTGGGGGTTTGTATGCCTATTGCTTCGATGCTGCTGTCGATGTTTATAATTTTATTTCTTATGTGGCTACGGATGAAAATGCCAACCCCCCCGTACCCATCGTCCCTAGGTCTTGCGTAAAACTTATATCCCGGGATGTTTGTTGTTGTTGTGGCTCAGACTTTGGATGTTAAGTTGGAGAATTATCATTAATCATTCTTCGATAATGGGCAGATCTGATATACATCAAGGTCTGCATTGCTTCTGTTTATAAAATAATTAAGCTCCAAAATACAGTTCCTAAGTGTTGCACTTTACTGATTGCTGTTGTTCGTGTCCGTTAGATGTGCTGAAAGTTTTGCACTGAGGACATTAAGCTTTTCTTGTGCCCGCGATTCTAATCGTGCGCTCAGAGCTTCTTGTCATCCTCCAAGAGCAGCAACAGACTTTTCTGAAGGAGACCGGCGTTTGCAAGGGTTTTTTGCCGTCTTATCAGAAGGCGTGTTGGACCTTGCTGGACCCCTAACCACTCTGGAAAACGAAGTAGTGGATAGTTGGCGCAGAACTGACTCAGCGCTACTGCAACGGCTCTGAGGTCGACCGCTTTCTTGCGGACGGATTGGAGGAAAGGGGTCCCCCTTGAGCAGTTTTGGCGCTCGTTTGTTAAATAGATGGGGATTCCTATGCCTGACTTCAGATCTGGTGAGGTTCTCAAGGTTCTCAATGGCCATGCAGCTATAAATGGCAAACGCTTTTTTGCGGGCGTTGCATCCTCCTTGCAATTGGCGCAAGAGATGCTTGTGCACAGGATGTCACTTCCGTGTGCCACTCCGCATATGTAACATGTAGAGCTCCCCTTGCAGTTCTGCGCCAAACGTCCAAGCTTGAAGCATCTGAAGCATTGTTTAAAGTGTATAAGCAGACGAACCTCCACCCACGACTACAGAAATTTGACCTCAGATGGCAATATAGTGCCTCTAAACCGGACCCTTACCCTGCCCGTGGGGACCAGTCCACTATTAGGCTCTTCTTTTCCTTTCCTCATAACCCTCGATATCTGTGCAATCTTTACTTCTGAGGATATCAACTCCCCCAGAGATTCATCTGAGATGTGAGTGGGGATGTTGAAAATGATTCCTGCCTTGAAAAGGTGGTGCCTGAAAATTTGTAGCCACGGTTTGCTAACTCTTCTAGCTTGCTTCGCTTGTTTGCCTTATCAGCTGAGCTGCACCTGATTTTGCATCTTGCCGTAACCCACTCTTGTGACCTCCTCTATGCCGTCTACCTTTAGCTTGTGGAGAGCTTCAGTGAGGTCGAACTGGTTTATTGATTTTCTTGATTTGTCTTCCCCTATGGCGTCGACAAATACAGTAAATGGGCCTTTAGGGTCCTGATCGTATTCATTATCACTTTTGTTTGGCTTATCTCCTTTTTCTTCCGTTTTGAACTTGCCCGGGTTGCCGTCTCTCGATTTATCTTCG
This sequence comes from Drosophila littoralis, assembly GCA_018903485.1. Classification (NCBI taxonomy): domain Eukaryota; kingdom Metazoa; phylum Arthropoda; class Insecta; order Diptera; family Drosophilidae; genus Drosophila; species Drosophila littoralis. The sequence continues at coordinate 1,341,381 of JAEIGF010000590.1, forward strand.
GTAGTCGCCTTCGACCGAAGTGACCTTGTGGCTGTGCTGATTGTCTTGTCGCTTTGACTGTCCACCACTTTACCCACCTTGACGACTTTGACGATTGCACCTTTGCATAGACCCTTTCTTATTTGGGCAGCGCTCGCCATCCTCTAGATCCGTTATTTGGCCGCCCACCTTGCGGCGGAAATTGCCAAGTCGGAAAATTGACGTGATTGTTGTCTTATAAGGTGATGTTGCTAGAATTTAAAAAGTTTATTAATTCTTGGTGTCTGGTTACGCAGCCAAAACAACTGGAGCGACCTCGCAACTGATAAGAGCAGCATCTTAATTTTATCTTATAATACTCGCTCTGCAAAGCAATTGCCTAAATTTCGCTCTTAAGAATTCAGTTATATAGAGCTGCCGCTCTTCGCTGTAACGATCGTTTTATTGCCCTAGCTTTACTTATGCGAAGGCCTCGATGCTGCGCATCGAGTTAGTTAAGTTCGTTCGCTTCATGCATTTGGTACGCATCGGCCACTTGCATTACTCAAAATTATAACTAATAATTGTCGCTTCGCTAAAATTGGCACGTACTAATTCGGGTTCGCTTGCCTATATATAAACTATTGTTCTTAAATAATAAGCACAGACCAATACGGGTCTGCCTGCTTCTCGTAACTTTAAGAAATACAAAACAATTTTGAACACAAGAAATAAATAGTTAATTATTTCTATTTGTGAAAGCTATTGAAAAAGCTCAATAGCGCAACATTTTGGTGACCCCGACGTGATCTTTATTTTTGTTGTTGTAAGATTAGTTGCTTTACATTAAAGCAATAATCTTAAAAGACACCACCTGGCATTTCGTTTTGTGCACTTTATATACATACATACTTATCGCCGTCGCCTTGCCTACTCTTTCGGTCGCTTAAAGTCTTTGCTCATTCGTGCGGTACTTATGTAAAAGCTATTGCCGTTGCTTCGTTACATAGCTTGACACTTGCGTTCGCCGAAGTTCTTATTGTACAACTATTGTTCTTTGAACGGTTTGCATGTACTAGCGATCACCGTTGTCAGTTACTCAGCTAGTTTCGCACGCGCTTTCTATCACGCTTCTAATGGCAACCGAAAATAATGCCTCTAATGCAGTGCCCTCTGCAAACAGGGTGACCTTTCTGAAGCGCAAAGCCATTTCAATTTATGACAGTTTGCAAACACTTCGAAATGCTCTAACTAATTCGCCACTTAGTGCAATTGATGAGTGCGGTCTTAGTGTTAGGCTGAAGCAAATCGAGCGGCTTCAGACCTCATTTGATATTACTCACACTAGCCTCGAAGAACTAGACTTTGATGAAATCGGTAACCAATTGCGTGAGGACTTCGACGAGTTAGCAGTTTCTATGGAAATTTCGGTTCGGAGTGAAATTGCGAAACGTGTCTCAATATTGCCCTGCTCAACATTTCGCGACCAATCTGTGCTGCCCTCGCAGACAGTTAGAGCTAAGGCACCGCCGACACTACCCTCAATAAAGTTGCCTACGTTCAGTGGTGGTTACACAGAATGGGCCGACTTTTATTCTATGTTCACAACCGTCATAGAAAATCATCCTGATCTAGCAGATATCGAAAAGCTGCAGCATCTTCGATCGTGCCTGAAGGATACAGCGCTGGACGCGATTCGATCATTGGAAATAACAAACAATAATTATGCCATAGCACTTAATTTATTGGAGAAAAGGTTTAATAATAGACGTTTGGTTTTTCAGGCACACATACTTGAGATATTGGGGCTCAAGAGGGTGGCAGGTGGATCGGCCGTGTCGCTAAGGGAGTTATCCGACCAATTCAACGCACATATTCGCGCGTTAAAGAGCATGGGCAACTCCGAACAAATCGCTGGATGCATCATTGTGCAGATTATTTTACAAAAGCTGGACCCAATATCACAAGCCAAATGGGAAGAAAGGCTAGAGGATTCGTCGTTCGTCAACTTAATACCATCGTGGGAGCATATGGCTACGTTTCTGGAGCAGAGATGCCGAACATTGGAAACCGTAAATTTTGCTTTGGCAAGCTAATGCCTAGCCATCAGGTGGGAAAAACTAGAGCAATTAACACCAGTAGATCGTCATTTATCGCCACTAACCACGACGCCCCTGTCTGCGTCTTTTGTGACAGCCCTGGTCATAATATATATAATTGTTCTCGATTTGGAAATTTGACCCCTGCATTACGGCTTAGGGAGGCAAAACGAGTTGCATTGTGCTTGAATTGCCTAAAGAAAGGTCATCAATTGCGATCATGCTGCTCTGGATGCTGTCGGACCTGCGGGGCGAAACATCATTCTCTGCTGCATTTAAATAATTCCGTATTTCCGTCTGGTCAGCTGACTGAGCCTGCAAATTCATCGCCGATAGCCCATGCCTCTTTCGCTAAGTCATCGCCATCTACCTCCACATCTCTTTTTGCCCAGTATTTCAGTAGTGATGTTGTCGTCTTGGCTACGGCTTTGATCTTTGTTAAAAATCGCTCCGGCACTTTGATACCTTGTCGTGCCCTTTTGGATTCTGGTTCTCAGCTTCACCTTATAACGTCGCGCCTTGCTAAACAGCTTCAGCTAAAGAAGCACAAGTCCTCAGCCATTGTCTCTGGTCTAGGAGATTCTCGTTTTGAAACAGAAGGAAACACGGTCACTATCACAATACAGTCTCAAGTCTCTGAATACTCAACATGCCTTACAGCTCTGGTAGCGCCTAACATAACTGATAGTGAACCGAGTTTTACTATCAACACGACGAATTGGAACATTCCCGATAACATAAAACTTGCAGATCCGTATTTCTTTAAACCTCAACGCGTGGACTTGCTACTTGGAGCTAGCCTGTTTTACGACCTTCTCAGCGTCGGCCAGATAAGGCTTCTCCCAGGACTACCGTGTCTTCAAAAAACACGGCTTGGTTGGGTAGTTTCTGGAGGCGGACCACGCTTGAGTGGTTCTATGTTAATGGCAAAGCATACTGCGGGCAAACTTGAGTCAAGTTCTGAAGAACGTGCTGATGAATTGGTTCGAAGATTTTGGGAGATAGAATCCTGCTTGGAAAGTAAACCTACCACTTCAAAGGAAGAAAACATCTGTGAAGAACATTTCGTAAATACTCATATCAGATTGCCTAGTGGCCAATATTCAGTTCGTTTACCCTTCAAGCGAAGTTTGGAATGTCTGGGGACGTCATACCAACAAGCCTTTCGTCGGTTCCTGACCCTGGAACGCAAACTACAAAATCGTCCAGATCTGAAGATTCAATATTCAAACTTTCTAAAGGAATATGTGGATCTTGGTCATATGTCGCCTGTTGCTCCAGAGTCTATAGGACTTTGTCAATACTTTCTTCCTCATCACTGTGTCTTTAAAGAAGGCACAGTTCAACGACAAAATTGCGAGTCGTTTTCGACGGCTCAGCAGCTACCTCGTCAGGTTATTCATTAAATGAACTATTGATGGCTGGACCTGTTATTCAAAGCTCGCTGTTTCATATCCTTCTTCGCTTTCGTAATTTCCCGATCGCCCTAACAGGAGATATTGGAAAAATGTATCGCTGCGTACGCGTTTCAGCACCGGATGATTTTCTCCAATGCATTCTGTGGCGAGACTCGCCAGAACAGGATATAAAGATTTTTAAGCTGGATACAGTTACATACGGAACAAAGCCAGCTTCATTCCTCTCTATCCGTGCTATGCATCAGCTGTCTATGGATGAGGAAACTAATTTTCCAATTGGATCTCGGATTTTGCGGCGTGACTTCTACGTTGATGACCTCATTTCAGGGGGTGATTCACTTCAAGAAGCAAAGGAAATTCTTAATCAGACGGCTGGAATCTTGGCAAGTGGGGGCTTCAAGTTGCGAAAGTGGTGCTCAAACAATTTCCTCGACTCGTGTCAATACCTGCAGCAGAGTTAGAAGTTCACGGTTTCTGCGACGCCAGCATCGAAGCATATGGGGCCTGTGCCTACGTCCTTTCTCGACGAACATCAGCCAGTTGTCAGTTGTTGTGTTCCAAATCGCGTGTAGCTCCTCTGAAAACAATCACAGTTCCAAAGCTAGAGCTCTGTGGCGCCGTCTTATTATCTAATCTCATGCGTGAGATATCTAAAATGAATCTGTTCGATGGAAAATTCTACTGTTGGTCGGATTCTTCTGTATGCCTTTCCTGGATAAGGACCGAGCCCTGCAAGCTCAATGTGTTTGTGGCTAATCGCGTCACAGCAGTTCAAGAGCTAACTAATGGCATGGAATGGCGTTACGTGCCTACTTCACTCAACCCGGCAGACATACTCTCGAGAGGATCTACGCCCAGTGAATTAGATCAATCGTCACTGTGGTTCAACGGCCCAGAATTTCTAGTTAAAAACAAATTGGACTGGCCTGCTTCTTGCTTGTCAGAAAGGACAGAACTCGAACTTAAAAAAGGGTCCTTATTGCGTCATCTCCCTTCGTTGATATAACTGCCACTTGTAAATACGTCAACTCATTTGATACAATGCAGCGTATATTCGGATATATTTATAAATTCATACACAGAAGCAGGCATCCTGGACTAACAGTGTCTGATATACAACATGGGACCCAACTCTTACTAAGGCTCGTCCAGAGAGCACACCTGTGGGAAGAGATCAAATCATTGCAATCGAGAAGAGTTGTTAAACCGTCCAGTTGTATAGCATCACTTAACCCTTTTTTGGATGATTTCGGCATTCTTAGAGTTGATGGGCGCTTGAAAAACTCTTCGCTGGATTTCGACGCTCGCCATCCAATAATTCTCCCGTCTCACCATCCCATCACAGACTCAGTCATCACACGATTTCACAATCGGGACTTACACGCTGGTCCACGGGCACTTCTTGCTCATATTCGGTTGCAGTATTGGCCGATTGGTGGAAGGAAGACCGTATCCAAGGTGGTTGGAAAATGTGTGAGATGCCAAGCCTCGATTAATAGGGCATATAATGGCTGATCTGCCCAAAGAACGTTTGACTGCTTGTCGAGCCTTTGAAGTCTCTGGCGTTGACTATTGTGGACCATTTTTCTATAAGCCAGACGTACGAAATAAAGCTCCAGTCGAATGTTACATGGCTGTCTTCGTCTGCTTCGCGACTAAAGCGGTTCACCTGGAACTGGTCAAGGATCTGTCGACAGCTTCATTCTTGAATGCGCTTAAGAGGTTTATATCGACTCGAGGCAGGCCATCTCAGATATGGTCGGATAACGCTACCAACTTTGTCGGCGCCAAAAACGAGCTTCTGGATCTCAAGCGTCTATTCATAAGTCGCAATCATATTGAGTCAGTGCATAAATTTTGCATGGCTGATTCCATTGATTGGAAATTTATACCTCCTCGTTCACCGCATTTTGGCGGCCTTTGGGAAGCAGCAGTGAAGACAGCGAAACATCATTTTTATCGTGCTGTTGGATCTTGTGTCCCAACTTCGAAGAGTTTCGCACCCTAGTCTGCCACATAGCATCGATAATTAATTCCAGGCCATTGTTTCCTCTTTCAGAAGATCCAGCAGATCTAGATGTGCTCACTCCAGCTCATTTCTTGATTGGTGGACCCAGCTCATCGTTCGTTGAACCTGATGTGACGCACCTTCAATTCAATCGTCTGGATGGTTGGCAACGCGTAACATATCTCCAACAACTGTTTTGGTCTCGCTGGCGTGAAGAATACTTAACACTGCTTCAGCAGCGCTCCAAATGGCGAACTCCGAAACCAGGCCTATGCGTCAACGACATAGTCCTCGTAAAGGATGAAAATCTGCCGCCTCTAAGGTGGCCACTGGCGAGAATCACAGAGTTAATTTTGCGCACCGCAACAGGAGAAACGAGAAGAGCTGCAAACAAGCTATGCCTATTGCCCATCAGGGAATCTGTTGAAAGCCCATGCCTTCCAACGGGGGGAGAATGTCTGGTTACGCAGCCAAAACAACTGGAGCGACCTCGCAACTGATAAGAGCAGCATCTTAATTTTATCTTATAATACTCGCTCTGCAAAGCAATTGCCTAAATTTCGCTCTTAAGAATTCAGTTACATAGAGCTGCCGCTCTTCGCTGTAACGATCGTTTTATTGCCCTAGCTTTACTTATGCGAAGGCCTCGATGCTGCGCATCGAGTTAGTTAAGTTCGTTCGCTTCATGCATTTGGTACGCATCGGCCACTTGCATTACTCAAAATTAGAACTAATAATTGTCGCTTCGCTAAAATTGGCACGTACTAATTCGGGTTCGCTTGCCTATATATAAACTATTGTTCTTAAATAATAAGCACAGACCAATACGGGTCTGCCTGCTTCTCGTAACTTTAAGAAATACAAAACAATTTTGAACACAAGAAATAAATAGTTAATTATTTCTATTTGTGAAAGCTATTGAAAAAGCTCAATAGCGCAACACTTGGTATGCAGTGTTATTCTCTTTTTGGAAAAATTCGTATATGTTGGTGTGTCTGGTTAGTGATGGAAATGTTTGTCGATTGGCTGTGTGCTTGCTGCAGCTGAAATTGATGTGCTAGGCGTTATCGATGGTATTTGTGTGTAGTTGTCAAAGGCGTTGCCACTGAGCAATCTGTTAAATAGTTTGATTTTTTTTGGCTTTAGTGTAGTTCCTTTTTTGGTAAGCCACGGCTTATTAAGGGTGTTTGGAAACATTTCGCAGAAGCCTCTGCGCTTCGTGGCTGTGAATTCCACATAATTAAATTGTTCTGTTTATGGTGCTTAATGCGTCTTTGAGAGTCCAATTCACTGATAGGAAGGCTCCCCGTCCTGGAGCATTCTTGGCGGCTGAGACCACCGTATCGTTCTGCACTATACATGCTTAGCCTGGGATGTAGTGGAATTCAATTTTCTGAATTCTGATTTTTTTCCCGGGTGTTTTGGGCGATATAGCTATCCGTGTCGGGTTTGGCCACCAGTGCAACTCCGTTTTTGCTGTCTGTGACAACAAGTAACGGAGACGTCCCTGTAGTATATTTGGAACCCTTCAGAGACCGGTTTTCCCATTTTTTCCCCATGGATTTGCAGAATAATTTCCCTATTGCAATCCGCGTTCCTGTTGGTGAGGCCTTTAAAGAAGTCTGCGCTGGACTTGATTTTGTCGCATCGGGTTATGCTCTGATGAAGCGGTTCTATTTTTTTTAAGTATCCCAGCGAATTCTCTGTATACCCTGGAGTAGCTACTATTTAGCACCTTGACTATCTCAAGCGTCTCGCATACTGGCAGTTTATAGGCAAAGACCTTTGCTAATTCTTTTGCTGTCAGAAATCTAATCCTGTACTCGGATGAGAGCTCCGCGGGCATATGGTAGACGATGGGTATCGGGGTGCATTTTATGAGCAATAGTGCCCTTCTGAGGTGTGCATTACAATGTGTATTGATTTTACTCAGTCTGCTGCGTGCGAACGCTTTGTACAGAGTCAAGCCCCTTCTGGGGTCCGCTCCGAAGGTGGATCCGCTTAGTAGATCGAGGAACGCGCAGGACTTGTTTGCGTCCGAAATAGCTCTATCTATGTGGGGACCTGCCGAATTGTTTGCTGCCAACGTTCTATTTAGGTATCTTATCTCGTCTACCTCTTTGATCGGTACGCCGTTATGGCTGATGTTAAGGGGCTCTCTATGCTTGTTGAAATTGATGACTTTAGAATGGGTGGGGTTAAATGAAAGGTAGAGGAAGTTAAATTTGTCCTCAAAATTTTCTATTTTCCCTTATAGAGTGTTTTTGGCTGCTTACAGGTTTGTATGTTAGCACATCACGAAGAAATCATCTGCGTACTGGAAAAGTAGACAATTGCTGTCGTTCAAGCTATGCAGCTCCGCCGTGTACAGGTTAAATAGCGGCGGGCTTAGACAGCTGCCTTGACATATTCCCCTGTCCAGGGGTTGCTTAGAGCGAAAGCCACTGAGAACACTCTTCTGATTCCTTCTTTAAGTTGTCCACGCTTGTGGATGGTGGCGCATAGAGACTAAATACGTTAATGTTTCTCCTAAGTTTGGGGGTTTGTATGCCTATTGCTTCGATGCTGCTGTCGATGCTTATAATTTTATTCCTTATGTGGCTACGGATGAAAATGCCAACCCCCCCGTACCCATCGTCCCTAGGTCTTGCGTAAAACTTATATCCCGGGATGTTTGTTGTTGTTGTGGTTCAGTCTTTGGATGTTAAGTTGGAGAATTATCATTAATCATTCTTCGATAATGGGCAGATCTGATATACATCAAGGTCTGCATTGCTTCTGTTTATAAAATAATTAAGCTCCAAAATACAGTTCCTAAGTGTTGCACTTTACTGATTGCTGTTGTTAGTGTCCGTTAGATGTGCTGAAAGTTTTGCACTGAGGACATTAAGCTTTTCTTGTGCCCGCGATTCTAATCGTGCGCTCAGAGCTTCTTGTCATCCTCTAAGAGCAGCAACAGACTTTTCTGAAGGAGACCGGCGTTTGCAAGGGTTTTTTGCCGTCTTATCAGAAGGCGTGTTGGACCTTGCTGGACCCCTAACCACTCTGGAGAACGAAGTAGTGGATAGTTGGCGCAGAACCGACTCAGCGCTACTGCAACGGCTCTGAGGTCGACCGCTTTCTTGCGGACGGATTGGAGGAAAGGGGTCCCCATTGAGCAGTTTTGGCGCTCGTTTGTTAAATAGATGGGGATTCCTATGCCTGACTTCAGATCTGGTGAGGTTCTCAAGGTTCTCAATGGCCATGCAGCTATAAATGGCAAACGCTTTTTTGCGGGCGTTGCATCCTCCTTGCAATTGGCGCAAGAGATGCTTGTGCACAGGATGTCACTTCCGTGTGCCACTCTGCATTTGTAACATGTAGAGCTCCCCTTGCAGTTCTGCGCCAAACGTCCAAACTTGAAGCATCTGAAGCATTGTTTAAAGTGTATAAGCGGACGAACCTCCACCCACGACTACAGAAATTTGACCTCAGATGGCAATATAGTGCCTCTAAACCCTGCCCGTGGGGACCAGTCCACTATTAGGCTCTTCTTTTCCTTTCCTCATAACCCTCGATATCTGTGCAATCTTTACTTCTGAGGGTATCAGCTCCCCCAGAGATTCATCTGAGATGTGAGTGGGAATGTTGAAAATGATTCCTGCCTTGAAAAGGTGGTGCCTGAAAATTTGTAGCCACGGTTTGCTAACTCTTCTAGCTTGCTTCGCTTGTTTGCCTTATCAGCTGAGCTGCACCTGATTTTGCATCTTGCCGTAACCCACTCTTGAGACCTCCTCTATGCCGTCTACCTTTAGCTTGTGGAGAGCTTCAGTGAGGTCGAACTGGTTTATTGATTTTCTTGATTTGTCTTCCCCTATGGCGTCGACAAATACAGTAAATGGGCCTTTAGGGTCCTGATCGTATTCATTATCACTTTTGTTTGGCTTATCTCCTTTTTCTTCCGTTTTGAACTTGCCCGGGTTGCCGTCTCTCGATTTATCTTCGGTAGTCGCCTTCGACCGAAGTGACCTTGTGGCTGTGCTGATTGTCTTGTCGCTTTGACTGTCCACCACTTTACCCACCTTGGGTCTGCTGGCCACCGACTTTGACGATTGCACCTTTGCATAGACCCTTTCTTATTTGGGCAGCGCTCGCCATCCTCTAGATCCGTTATTTGGCCGCCCACCTTGCGGCGGAAATTGCCAAGTCGGAAAATTGACGTGATTGTTGTCTTATAAGGTGATGTTGCTAGAATTTAAAAAGTTTATTAATTCTTGGTATGCAGTGTTATTCTCTTTTTGGAAAAATTCGTATATGTTGGTGTGTCTGGTTAGTGATGGAAATGTTTGTCGATTGGCTGTGTGCTTGCTGCAGCTGAAATTGATGTGCTAGGCGTTATCGATGGTATTTGTGTGTATTTGTCAAAGGCGTTGCCACTGAGCAATCTGTTAAATAGTTTGATTTTTTTGGCTTTAGTGTAGTTCCTTTTTTGGTAAACCACGGCTTATTAAGGGTGTTTGGAAACATTTCGCAGAAGCCTCTGCGCTTCGTGGCTGTGAATGCCACATAATCTCTTTAACGTTTTTTTTAAATTGTTCTGTTTATGGTGCTTAATGCGTCTTTGAGAGTCCAATTCACTGATAGGAAGGCTCCCCGTCCTGGAGCATTCTTGGCGGCTGAGACCACCGTATCGTTCTGCACTATACATGCTTAGCCTGGGATGTAGTGGAATTCAATTTTCTGAATTCTGATTTTTTTCCCGGGTGTTTTGGGCGATATAGCTATCCGTGTCGGGTTTGGCCACCAGTGCAACTCCGTTTTTGCTGTCTGTGACAACAAGTAACGGAGACGTCCCTGTAGTATATTTGGAACCCTTCAGAGACCGGTTTTCCCATTTTTTCCCCATGGATTTGCAGAATAATTTCCCTATTGCAATCCGCGTTCCTGTTGGTGAGGCCTTTAAAGAAGTCTGCGCTGGACTTGATTTTGTCGCATCGGGTTATGCTCTGATGAAGCGGTTCTATTTTTTTTAAGTATCCCAGCGAATTCTCTGTATACCCTGGAGTAGCTACTATTTAGCACCTTGACTATCTCAAGCGTCTCGCATACTGGCAGTTTATAGGCAAAGACCTTTGCTAATTCTTTTGCTGTCAGAAATCTAATCCTGTACTCGGATGAGAGCTCCGCGGGCATATGGTAGACGATGGGTATCGGGGTGCATTTTATGAGCAATAGTGCCCTTCTGAGGTATGCATTACAATGTGTTTTGATTTTACTCAGTGCCGCTTTGGATAGATTATTAAAATGATGATAAACGTAAATATTCAAGTCTGCTGCGTGCGAACGCTTTGTACAGAGTCAAGCCCCTTCTGGGGTCCGCTCCGAAGGTGGATCCGCTTAGTAGATCGAGGAACGCGCAGGACTTGTTTGCGTCCGAAATAGCTCTATCTATATGGGGACCTGCCGAATTGTTTGCTGCCAACGTTCTATTTAGGTATCTTATCTCGTCTACCTCTTTGATCGGTACGCCGTTATGGCTGATGTTAAGGGGCTCTCTATGCTTGTTGAAATTGATGACTTTAGAATGGGTGGGGTTAAATGAAAGGTAGAGGAAGTTAAATTTTTCCTCAAAATTTTCTATTGTCCCTTATAGAGTATTTTTGGCTGCTTACAGGTTTGTATGATAGCACATCACGAAGAAAGCATCTGCGTACTGGAAAAGTAGACAATTGCTGTCGTTCAAGCTATGCAGCTCCGCCGTGTACAGGTTAAATAGCGGCGGGCTTAGACAGCTGCCTTGACATATTCCCCTGTCCAGGGGTTGCTTAGAGCGAAAGCCACTGAGAACACTCTTCTGATTCCTTCTTTAAGTTGTCCACGCTTGTGGAAGGTGGCGCATAGAGACTAAATACGTTAATGTTTCTCCTAAGTTTGGGGGTTTGTATGCCTATTGCTTCGATGCTGCTGTCGATGTTTATAATTTTATTCCTTATGTGGCTACGGATGAAAATGCTAACCCCCCCGTACCCATCGTCCCTAGGTCTTGCGTAAAACTTATATCCCGGGATGTTTGTTGTTGTTGTGGTTCAGACTTTGGATGTTAAGTTGGAGAATTATCATTAATCATTCTTCGATAATGGGCAGATCTGATATACATCAAGGTCTGCATTGCTTCTGTTTATAAAATAATTAAGCTCCAAAATACAGTTCCTAAGTGTTGCACTTTACTGATTGCTGTTGTTCGTGTCCGTTAGATGTGCTGAAAGTTTTGCACTGAGGACATTAAGCTTTTCTTGTGCCCGCGATTCTAATCGTGCGCTCAGAGCTTCTTGTCATCCTCCAAGAGCAGCAACAGACTTTTCTGAAGGAGACCGGCGTTTGCAAGGGTTTTTTGCCGTCTTATCAGAAGGCGTGTTGGACCTTGCTGGACCCCTAACCACTCTGGAGAACGAAGTAGTGGATAGTTGGCGCAGAACCGACTCAGCGCTACTGCAACGGCTCTGAGGTCGACCGCTTTCTTGCGGACGGATTGGAGGAAAGGGGTCCCCATTGAGCAGGTTTGGCGCTCGTTTGTTAAATAGATGGGGATTCCTATGCCTGACTTCAGATCTGGTGAGGTTCTCAATGGCCATGCAGCTATAAATGGCAAACGCTTTTTTGCGGGCGTTGCATTGCGGATAAGTGGCTACGTGATCCTCCTTGCAATTGGCGCAAGAGATGCTTGTGCACAGGATGTCACTTCCGTGTGCCACTCCGCATTTTTAACATGTAGAGCTCCCCTTGCAGTACTGCGCCAAACGTACAAACTTGAAGCATCTGAAGCATTGTTAAAAGTGTATAAGCGGACGAACCTCCACCCACGAGTGCCTCTAAACGGGACCCTTACCCTGCCCGTGGGGACCAGTCCACTATTAGGCTCTTTCTTTCCTTTCCTCATAACCCTCGATATCTGTGCAATCTTTACTTCTGAGGATATCAACTCCCCCAGAGATTCATCTGAGATGTGAGTGGGGATGTTGAAAATGATTCCTGCCTTGAAAAGGTGGTGCCTGATAATTTGTAGCCACGGTTTGCTAACTCTTCTAGCTTGCTTCGCTTGTTTGCCTTATCAGCTGAGCTGCACCTGATTTTGCATCTTGCCGTAACCCACTCTTGTGACCTCCTCTATGCCGTCTACCTTTAGCTTGTGGAGAGCTTCAGTGAGGTCGAACTGGTTTATTGATTTTCTTGATTTGTCTTCCCCTATGGAGTCGACAAATACAGTAAATGGGCCTTTAGGGTCCTGATCGTATTCATTATCACTTTTGTTTGGCTTATCTCCTTTTTCTTCCGTTTTGAACTTGCCCGGGTTGCCGTCTCTCGATTTATCTTCGGTAGTCGCCTTCGACCTAAGTGACCTTGTGGCTGTGCTGATTGTCTTGTCGCTTTGACTGTCCACCACTTTACCCACCTTGGGTCTGCTGGCCACCGACTTTGACGATTGCATCTTTGCATAGACCCTTTCTTATTTGGGCAGCGCTCGCCATCCTCTAGATCCGTTATTTGGCCGCCCACCTTGCGGCGGAAATTGCCAAGTCGGAAAATTGACGTGATTGTTGTCTTATAAGGTGATGTTGCTAGAATTTAAAAAGTTTATTAATTCTTGGTGTGCAGTGTTATTCTCTTTTTGGAAAAATTCGTATATGTTGGTGTGTCTGGTTAGTGATGGAAATGTTTGTCGATTGGCTGTGTGCTTGCTGCAGCTGAAATTGATGTGCTAGGCGTTATCGATGGTATTTGTGTGTATTTGTCAAAGGCGTTGCCACTGAGCAATCTGTTAAATAGTTTGATTTTTTTTGGCTTTAGTGTAGTTCCTTTTTTGGTAAACCACGGCTTATTAAGGGTGTTTGGAAACATTTCGCAGAAGCCTCTGCGCTTCGTGGCTGTGAATTCCACATAATCTCTTTAACGTTTTTTTTAAATTGTTCTGTTTATGGTGCTTAATGCGTCTTTGAGAGTCCAATTCACTGATAGGAAGGCTCCCCGTCCTGGAGCATTCTTGGCGGCTGAGACCACCGTATCGTTCTGCACTATACATGCTTGGCCTGGGATGTAGTGGAATTCAATTTTCTGAATTCTGATTTTTTTTCCCGGGTGTTTTGGGCAATGTAGCTATCCGTGTCGGGTTTGGCCACCAGTGCAACTCCGTTTTTGCTGTCTGTGACAACAAGTAACGGAGACGTACCTGTAGTATATTTCGAACCCTTCAGAGACCGGTTTTTCCATTTTTTCCCCATGGATTTGCAGAATAATTTCCCTATTGCAATCCGCGTTTCTGTTGGTTAGGCCTTTAAAGAAGTCTGCGCTGGACTTGATTTTGTCGCATCGAGTTATGCTCTGATGGAGCGGTTCTATTTTTTTTAAGTATCCCAGCGAATTCTCTGTATACCCTGGAGTAGCTACTATTTAGCACCTTGACTATCTCAAGCGTCTCGCATACTGGCAGTTTATAGGCAAAGACCTTTGCTAATTCTTTTGCTGTCAGAAATCTAATCCTGTACTCGGATGAGAGCTCCGCGGGCATATGGTAGACGATGGGTATCGGGGTGCATTTTATGAGCAATAGTGCCCTTCTGAGGTATGCATTACAATGTGTTTTGATTTTACTCAGTGCCGCTTTGGATAGATTATTAAAATGATGATAAACGTGAATATTCAAGTCTGCTGCGTGCGAACGCTTTGTACAGAATCAAGCCCCTTCTGGGGTCCGCTCCGAAGGTGGATCCGCTTAGTAGATCGAGGAACGCGCAGGACTTGTTTGCTTTTCAAGATATCTTGACCAAACTCGGCATTTATTAGTTTTACTATGCTCCTCTTATATATGCAAAATCCTATTAAGATCGGACCACTATATCATATAGCTGCCATAGGAACGATCGGTCGAAAATTAAGTTTTTGTATGAAAAAACATTTTGTTTATCAAGATATCTTGACCAAACTCGGCATTTATTAGTTTTACTATGCTCCTCTTATATATGCGTAATCCTATTAAGATCGGACCACTATATCATATAGCTGCCATAGGAACGGTCGGTCGAAAACTAAGTTCTTGTATGAAAAAACATTTTGTTTATCAAGATATCTTGACCAAACTCGGCATTTATTAGTATTACTATGCTCCCCATATATATGCAAAATCCTATTAAGATCGGACCACTATATCATATAGCTGCCATAGGATCAATCGGTCGAAAACTAGGTTTTTGATTAAAAACCTTTTTGTTTATCAAGATATCTCGACCAAACTCGGCATTAACTATTTTCCATGTGCTTCTTAGATACGGGCAAAGCACTACGAGCATTATGAAAAGGTTGGGTCTGCAAGGGTATTAGATCTTCGGCGTGCCGAAGATATTCTTTTTCTCTCGTTGTTATCTTTAATTAGAATGTTATCCCTATTTTCTATGTTAACTATTGTATATGGGCCTATATATACTGGATCCAATTTATGGCCAGTTTCGTTTCTTAATAAGACTTTATCTCCTAATTTTACTTGAAAATCTATAACTTTTTTATTAAAAATTTTCTTACTTTTTGCTTTATGTTTTTCAAGCATTATCCTAGACCTTTTATATGATATTTCTAATCTAAACTTAACTTCCTTAGCATAATCTTCAACATTATATAGTGGGTCTATTCTATTTATATTATTAAAATCTTTTGGTAAATTTGGTGTTTTACCAAAAATTAGCTCATATGGACAATAATTGTGTGCCATATCGTTTATAATTGAATTCTTATATTCCGTACCCATGTCCGTAATGAACGTCTTCATTGGATCGTACTTCAGAATATAAGATTCGAATATAGCTTTAGCGACAGTGTTTGCACTTTTATTTGGGATCGGAATGGCGACGAGGTATTTCGTTAAATCACAAATGAGTGTAACTGCATACTCGTTCCCATTCTCTGATCTAGGTAATGGACCTATTGTGTCAACGATTACTCTGTCGAAAGCGGATATTGGTGTTTCTGTTATTGTTAGAGGCGTTTTTGTGTTCTTTGTAATTTTTGCTTTCTGGCATTTTGGACATTTTCGGATGTAGTCTTTTATTTGTTTAGACATACCTTTCCAAAAATAATGTCGTTTAACCTTGGCCAAGGTTTTTATAATGCCTGTATGTCCTCCTAGTATGGGATCATCATGTAGTTTAGACAAGATAGCATCTTTTTCTTTTTCAGAATTTATTTGGGTCACCGGGTGGAGTAGCGCTACTCTTAAAGTTTTTAATATTTGATTGCCCATTTTCTTGAAATTATCTATTGAAACGTGTTCAAAGATATTTTCCCACGGTGCCACTTTGAGTTGGCTAATTTTATATATTCCGGCTTGCGTTTCAAGCCTTTGAAATAATTGATCTAAATCAATGGTTTCATTAGTATATAAATCGCTAACATCGTATCTTGCTGTAATTTTTCTGCCATGTTTAAAAAAACATGTCATATTGTTTACATGCAAGGTCACTACTTTTCGTATCTCGTCATTGTTAATGACTTGGTACACTTTGGGCTTTGAAGCTTTTTCTATAGATTGCCTAGGCAATTCTATTTCTTTTTCTCCTGCGCAGGATTCTTGTCTACTTGCTTGTCTTGTAGTGACTTTCATTATGTTTCCTGTTATATTTTGTAGCTCCTTAATGGTTATTCTCGATAACGCATCTGCTACGTAATTGTCTTTACCCTTCAGATATTCTACCGTAAAGTTATATTCCTCCAATTCAAGCCTCATACGTGTTAATTTTGAACTTGGATTGACCATTGAAAATAGATAAGTTAGTGGTCTGTGATCCGTTTTTACCGTGAAATTGTTACCATAAATATATGGTCGAAAGTGTGTTATTGCCCAGTGAATAGCTGTTAACTCTTGTTCAGTTGTACTCTTGTTACTTTCTCCTTTAGTAAAGGATCTTGATGCGTATGCAATTGGAAGTTGGAGTCCATTATAGTTTTGAGTTAAAACTGCTCCACACGCTTGCTTACTTGCATCTGTTATTATGCAGAATTCTTTGGTGAAGTCTGGATATTGTAACAAGGTTGGATTTATTAGTTCTGTTTTGAGATGATCGAAGGCGTTCTGGCATTCAGATGTCCATTCGAATTTTACGTCTTTTTTACA
The DNA here is from genome assembly GCA_018903485.1 of Drosophila littoralis. NCBI lineage: Eukaryota > Metazoa > Arthropoda > Insecta > Diptera > Drosophilidae > Drosophila > Drosophila littoralis. The sequence continues at coordinate 1,357,998 of JAEIGF010000590.1, forward strand.
TAATCTTGTTATGTGACGTGAATAGTCAGCAAAGTTTTTTATAAAACGCCTATAGTAATTGCAAAATGCAACGAATCGTCTTGCGCTGTCCGCATCGTGTGGGACTGGGTAATTTTTTATCACGTCGTATTTTTTTTTCGTCTGGCAAGATTCCTTTATCAGTGCATTTGTGTCCCAAAAATGTGACTTCATGCATGAAAAATGAACATTTTTCCGGATGTAGTTTCAGGTTGAATTTCCTACATTTGTCGAAACCATCGGTTAAGTTTTTGACCATATGTTTCTCGGAACAACCGATTACTATTAGATCATCCATATAAAGGAATGCTTGCGATGGTTCTAGACCAGAAAATGCTATTGTCATCATTCTCTGAAATGAGTTTGGGGCTATTTTTAAGCCAAATGGTAATCGCGTAAAGCGATATGAGCCGTTGCTTGTTGAGAATGACGTTATATTTCTAGAACTTTTTATACCCTTGCAGAGGGTATTATAATTTTGTCGTGAAATGTGTAACGCATAGAAGGAGACATCTCCGACCCCATAAAGTATATATATTCTTGATCAGCATCAACAGCCGAGTCGATATAGCCATGTCCGTCTGTCCGTCTGACCGTCTGTCCGTCTGTCCGTCTGTCTGTTTCTATGCGAACTAGTCCCTCAGTTTTAAAGCTATCTTAATGAAACTTTGCAGAAGTCCCTATTTCTGTTGCACGCAGCACATATGTCAAAACCAGCTGGATCGGACCACTATATCATATAGCTGACATAGGAACGATCGGTCGAAAATTAAGTTTTTGTATGAAAAAACATTTTGTTTGTCAAGATATCTTGACCAAACTCGGCATTTATTAGTTTTACTAAGCTCCTCATATATATGCAAAATCCTATTAAGATCGGACCACTATATCATATAGCTGCCATAGGAACGATCGGTCGAAAATTTAGTTCTTGGATGAAAAAACCTTTTGTTTATCAAGATATCTTGACCAAACTCGACATTTATTAGTTTTACTATGCTCCTCATATATATGCAAAATCCTATTAAGATCGGACCACTATATCATATAGCCGACATAGGAACGATCGGTCGAAAATTAAGTTTTTGTATGAAAAAACATTTTGTTTGTCAAGATATCTTGACCAAACTCGGCATTTATTAGTTTTACTAAGCTCCTCATATATATGCAAAATCCTATTAAGATCGGACCACTATATCATATAGCTGCCCTAGGAACGATCGGTCGAAAATTAAGTTTTTGTATGAAAAAACCCTTTGTTTATCAAGATATCTTGACCAAACTCGACATTTATTAGTTTTACTATGCTCCTCATATATAGGCGAAATCCTATTAAGATCGGACCACTATATCATATAGCTGCCATAGGAACGATTTGTCGAAAAGTAGGATCTTGTATGAAAAAATTTTGTTTTTCAAGATATCTTGACCAAACTCGGCATTTATTAGTTTAACTATGCTCCTCATATATATGCAAAATCCTATTAAGATCGGACCACTATATCATATAGCTGCCATAGGAACGATCGGTCGAAAAATAATTTAGTATGGAGAATTTTTGTTTTTCATGATTTTTCGATTAAACACGGCATTTAAAGATTTCACTATGCTCCCTTCATTTTTGCAAAATCTTATTTACATCGGTTTTTGATTAATATATTTTTTGTTTATCAATATACCTTGACCAAACTCGGCCTTAACCATTTTCTCGGCATTAAAAGGTTGGGTCTGCAAGGGTATTAGATCTTCGGCATGCCGAAGATAGCCCTTCTTTCTCGTTTCAAGTTTAATTTGGTGGAAGCCAGACATTAAGTGTAGGCATGAAAAATATTTTGCTCTGCCTAGTTGATCTAGAATATGATCAACTCTAGGTAGTGGAAATTTGTCGGACAATAGCTTTTTATTAATTTGACGATAGTCAATTACTAATCGCCATTTTTTCTATTCGGAGTCCGGAAGGGACTTCTTCGGGACTAGTAAGAGTGGGCTATTATATTCTGAGACTGATGGTTCGACTATTTTATCGTCTATTAATTTTTGTACTTGGGCTTGAATTTCTTGTACTTGGCTATGAGGACTCCTATAATTTTTATATATATCCTTCATCATCATCCTTCAGTCCAAGCTTTTGTTTGTAAAAATTATTTGTTGTTATTGATTCGGTTTCTAGTCCGAATATGTCTGTATATCTGGTACATAGATCTTTTAATTGATTTTTGAATAAAGGCGGAAAGTTTTTAATTAATTTATTCATAACGAAGTTGTCACTTTCTTCGTTTGTTTCTTTTAATATTTCATAATCATTTAAGGTTTCATATTTTATTTTATTTAAATTGACGATCTTATTGGTATTTGTTGTATTTAAAATTCGGCCATAAGTATTTCACTCCATTCCATAGTTCGTTATCTATGAAGTTTTTTTTTTTGTATTAGTGATCATTTCTTGTATATACATATTTTTATACCCTTGCAGAGGGTATTATAATTTTGTCGTGAAATGTGTAACGCATAGAAGGAGACATCTCCGACCCCATAAAGTATATATATTCTTGATCAGCATCAACAGCCGAGTCGATATAGCCATGTCCGTCTGTCCGTCTGTCTGTTTCTATGCGAACTAGTCTCTCACTTTTAAAGCTATATTAATGAAACTTTGCAGAAGTCCCTTTTTCTGTTGCACGCAGCACATATGTCAAAACCAGCTGGATCGGACCACTATATCATATAGCTGACATAGGAACGATCGGTCGAAAATTAAGTTTTTGTATGAAAAAACATTTTGTTTTTCAAGATATCTTAACCAAACTCGGCATTTATTAGTTTTACTAAGCTCCTCATATATATGCAAAATCCTATTAAGATCGGACCACTATATCATATAGCTGCCATAGGAACGATCGGTCGAAAATTAAGTTTTTGTATGAAAAAACATTTTGTTTATCAAGATATCTTGACCAAACTCGGCATTTATTAGTTTTACTATGCTCCTCCTATCCATGCGTAATCCTATGAAGATCAGACTACTATGTCATATAGCTGCCATAGGAACGATCGGTCGAAAATTAAGTTTTTGTATGAAAAAACATTTTGTTTTTCAAGATATCTTGACCAAACTCGGCGTTTATTAGTTTTATTAAGCTGCTCATATATATGCAAAATCCTATTAAGATCGGACCACTATATCATATAGCTGCTATAGGAGCGATCGGTCGAAAACTAGGTTTTTGATTAAAAACCTTTTGTTTATCAAGATATCTTGACCAAACTCGGCATTAACTATTTTCCATGTGCTTCTTAGATACGGGCAAAGCACTATGAGCATTATGAAAAGGTTGGGTCTGCAAGGGTATTAGATCTTCGGCGTGCCGAAGATATCCTTTCTCTCTCGTTGTTATCTTTAATTAGAATGTTATCCCTATTTTCTATGTTAACTATTGTATATGGGCCTATATATACTGGATCCAATTTATGGCCAGTTTCGTTTCTTAATAAGACTTTATCTCCTAATTTTACTTGAAAATCTATAACTTTTTTATTAAAAATTTTCTTACTTTTTGCTTTATGTTTTTCAAGCATTATCCTAGACCTTTTATATGATATTTCTAATCTAAACTTAACTTCCTTAGCATAATCTTCAACATTATATAGTGGGTCTATTCTATTTATATTATTAAAATCTTTTGGTAAATTTGGTGTTTTACCAAAAATTAGCTCATATGGACAATAATTGTGTGCCATAGAGGAGGTCGTGTTAAAACAGTATACGAAGTATTGGATCCATACGTCCCAATCAGTTTTATCTATTGATATATATGATCGTATGTATTCGTTAAAAGTCCTGTGACTTCTTTCTACTGTTCCAACTGTCTGGTGATGATGTGCAGTTGATGTTATGTTGTTTATTTTCATATACTTGCACAAATCGTTTATAATTGAATTCTTATATTCCGTACCCATGTCCGTAATGAACGTCTTCATTGGATCGTACTTCAGAATATAAGATTCGAATATAGCTTTAGCGACAGTGTTTGCACTTTTAGTTGGGATCGGAATGGCGACGAGGTATTTCGTTAAATCTCAAATGAGTGTAACTGCATACTCGTTCCCATTCTCTGATCTAGGTAATGGACCTATTGTGTCAACGATTACTCTGTCGAAAGCGGATATTGGTGTTTCTGTTATTGTTAGAGGCGTTTTTGTGTTCTTTGTAATTTTTGCCTTCTGGCATTTTGGACATTTTCGGATGTAGTGTAAAGTAGCTACTGGCCGGGGTATGAATCTCAGTCGCACCAGGCCCAGCGATTCACAAGACATTTATAAATTCGCTGGGACGGAGGGCTAAGGGGGGGGGGTGAGGGTTTCGCCACAAATCTACCTCGCACTGCCGCTGTACTACTCAACATACCAGGCCGCAGCCTCGGGCTACCTCTTCTAGCGGGCCGGAGCCTCGTACCACCCCGCTATCGGGCCTTAGCCACGCACCAACTACACTAACGGGCCGTAGCCACGCACCAACTACACTGGCGGGCCGTAGCCACGCACCAACTACACTAACGGGCCGTAGCCACGCGCCCACTACACTGGCGGGCCGTAGCCACGCACCCACTACACTGGCGGGCCTTAGCCACGCACCAACTACACTGGCGGGCCGTAGCCTCGCACCAACTACACTGGCGGGCCGTAGCCTCGCACCAACTACACTGGCGGGCCGTAGCCTCGCACCAACTACACTGGCGGGCCGTAGCCTCGCACCAACTACACTGGCGGGCCGTAGCCTCGCACCAACTACACTACCGGGCTTTGGCCACGCACCAGCTACACTGTTCCCCCCCTAGGTTAGGGTGAACATCGGCTAACTCCGATGTTTAGCGCAAAGGTATCCGACCGAGATTACAAAGACCTGCATTTAAGTTAGTTATCGAGGTTTTTATTCACTTAGTTCATAACTTTTATCCTATTCTACCCTAACGCACTTCCTAGTCTAAGGCCCTGCCGCACTGTCTTGGAGCCCTAGCGCTCCGCTATGCACTGTACGTTATTCGCTCGTACTCCCTTTTTTTTGGCACGTCTACTCACCATGATCGGTATCTCACAAGTGCCGGCTCGCTCGCTAGCGAGCCATGCGCTTGCCTCGGCCGCTCAACTTCGCCGCGAGCTTTCGCAACTTCGCTTCGGAGCTTTCGCTCCGAGAGCTGCGCTCTCGCAGGCAGTGTTGAGCAGCCGATCAGCAACGCACGGTTGCAGCGGCGGCCGGCGGTTAAATTCAAATCAATGACTGGCTACTTGCCTATAACTATGCCCCTTATCCTAATAATACGCAGACTATGCGGTTAACGGCTCCTTGCCTTTTTACTCGATTCCACTATCGTCGGCTTCTTGCCTCTTACAATTCTATTATCTTACACTACTACATTTAATGCTTATAAACTATACAAATTATACGGCTCCTTGCCGTGAGTTCAAAACTGTGGGGGGGCTGATCATAATAGCCGCCTCACACCCCCCCCTTACTTCGAGCAGGTGACGGTAACGTCGCCTCTGGCGTTTAACGTCACGCTGTAGTCTGCCTTCCCATCAGACACGCGGAAACGCGTGCGCCGGCACCGGAAACGGCGGACCCGCGCCTCCCCTGCGATGAGTTCCACCACTCCTGAGGATAACGGCGTCCCGCGGGGAAACACCCTCCAACCCGAAGGGGTGAAATCTGCCATGGGCTTCCTGGCGGGGCTCTTGACAACTTCTGTCGGCGTGAGGCTCCTTGGCGCGACCTCAGGCTCGGCGTCCGTCTCGGCATCGATGTCGGGCTCCTCGTCGAGCACCGACTCCAAGCTGGTATCCCATCCGTCGATTCCATCGAATAGGTCCACAATGTCCCCCCACAACTCGCTGTCGGTGGGGGTCTTCGGGACACTTGGGGAAGGGGCCTCGGTCGCAACACCCGACTTGGGTGATGGAGGCGTCGCCATCGCGTCTTCGTCCTCGGACCATGCTTCGCCCATGCCCGCCTGGCGAGTGGCAAAAGATGCCTTTTCGAATGGCGTTTCGCTCTCTTGGCCGAACCACGCTTCCTCCAATTCTCTCCGAGAAGTGGTGTTTGGGGTTTCGGCGCGTGTTACAGGCACGAGTGTGGGCATTGCTTCCTCGCGGCCGAACCATGCCTCCTCCAAATCCTCTTGAGGGCCGGAAACTGGCTCCCCGGTCCAGGTCATGGGCGCGAGTGGTGGTGTCGCCTCCTCGTTTCCGCCTCGTCGCTCTTCCACGACCATCTGGCAGACTGAGATTGGGGTCAGCCAGGGCTCGGGATGTCCTACCCGACGACTGCTCATGGCTCCGCAGCTGTGGTTATCCTTCCCAGGCTGGGAAGGACCCTCCTGGCGTTCGCGGGGCGAACGCGGCACGCGCAGCTGCGGGCCTCCGGGCTTTTCGGTCTCGGAGCGGGGTCTCTTCTGTGCCGGTGTCGACGTCCCCTCTAGACTGGGCTCGCGCCGACTCCTGCTTCGACGACGCTTGCTAGGCTCAACCGTTTGTCGGCGGCGACGGTTTCGCCGGCGTTTTCCCTCAGGGCCTTCCCCTGTGTTCGCGCTTCCCCGCTTCGAGGGCCCAGGACGGGGCGCCCTAACCTCCTCGGGGACCTTCGGCAAGTAGCGCAACGTCACCCGGGGGAATTGGCTCTCGGGGTCTACCTCTAGCCGATGGGTAGTGAAACGGCGGCGGAATGCCGGTTCGTCGTCCTCGTCTCCCGTCAGCGGCTCATAATCCGACATGGGCTTTGGTTGCGTCGGGTTCCTTTCCGCGGTGGGGTCCGGGCTACGGCTGATCCAGTCCGCTTCCGTGCGGGCCACTGGGACGTTGCTCGCTGCCTTCGTCGGGGACGCTTCTGTCTCTGGGGCCGACGGGGAACTTCCCTCCCCCTTTGCGCTCGTCACCGTGGATCTCGGCACCGATGGCCCAGGCCTGCCTGCCTCGAGCGATGGGAGTTCCTCCTCGTCCGCGAGATCGTCCACTTCGCCGGTTGTTACCGGGGTCGTCATTCCGGACGGCCCTGGCGAGTGGGATGCAAGCGGAGGAGACGGGGGCTCCTCCGCGTAAGGTGGCGAATTCTGCGCAAACGGCGCCTCCACGAACATCGTTGTGATTTCGACCGCCATCAGCATGACCATCCCGTCCAGCCTCTCCACGACGTTGGTACGCTGGGAGTATAGGGTATGGCGGAACTGACGCGGCCCTTCTTGTTGTCCTCTTCGGCAGTACTCGCGTCCCTGGCGGGGGTCGCGAGGACGGCCTCCGGCTCCCGGCCCGGGGAAAGGTTCGGTGTCTCCGCTGCTGACGTCTTCGTCGGATGAGATGCTGATAATCTCGGGTTCCATCTGTAAATTAGCTTATTCATTAACCTACTCGTTACTTATTCGTTAATGCCCTATCTTCTCAGTGCGGCTCCCGTTTTACTAGACCTATTCTCAATTATGTTATTAATGTTAGTCTTATCTAAATTTTATTCTAATGGTTTCGTTGGGCGACGGGTGTCGCTCTCACCCTTCGACTACTCGTGGGCATCCCTGTGCCCTGGGTCTTCCCCTCCGTCTCGGTAGAATGGTTTCAGCTGCGAGATGTTGGCCACCCTCTTCTTATGTTCGCCTGGTTTCACCAGGCGCACGATATTGGGGGATACGAATTTGATGACCCTGTAGGGGCCGTCAAATTTGGGTGCCAACTTTGCGGCGAAACCTTCGGCGGCGTTGGATAGCTGGTGCTGTCTTAACAGGACCATCGAGTCCAACGAAGGCCGCCACTCTCGTCTCCTCAAGTTATAGTGTCTGCCCTGGTCCTTTGATGCACGCTGGAGATTGCTGTGAACGACATAAAAGATTTCCTTTAACCTATCCGCCTTTGTCCTAGGGTCGAACGCACTAGTTGCGGACCCCGGAGTTACCTGATCATATAAAGCAGCCGGCAACCGCGGCTCCCTTCCCTGCATCAGGAAAGCGGGACTGAATCCGGTCGAGTCCGACACGCTTGTATTGACCGCCAGCGATATCTCGGGCAAGAGTTCGTCCCACGAACTCTGGTGGCCCTCGATAAATTGCGATATCATGGTCTTCACGGTCCTGTTGGTCCTCTCGGTAGGATTTTCTTGCGGACAGTAAGGGGCGGTGTACTGGATCTCTACACCCAAGGACTCCAGAAAAGCCTTGAAACTCCGGCTTGTGAACTGTACCCCGTTGTCACACACGAACTTCTTAGGCACCCCGAATCGGCTCAAAATCCTCTCCCGGAACGCCGTTTGGAGGTGTGCCGCCGTTGCTCTCCTGAGAGGGACCAGCTCCACCCATTTCGAGAAAGCATCATGGAACACCAGCAACATGGTGTTGCCATGTTTCGACCGTGGGAGGGGCCCAACGAAATCCGCGCAAAGTATTGCCATCGGCTCCGCCACCTGCCTCGTCAGCATGCGTCCAGCCGGTTTGAGTTGCTCACTCTTGAACTTTTGGCAGGTTTCGCAACACTTCACGTACCTGGCGGCGTCTCGGAACATACCCGGCCAGTAGTACCTTTGGGCTAGCCTCGACACAGTTTTCCTCACGCCTTGATGTCCGGCCGTGGGGGCATCATGGCATTCCGCCAATACCTTCTGCCGTTGACCACTGGCCACGCACAGCTTCCAAGGGATGTAGTCTTCGTCGTCCGTCCGATGGCCTAAATGCCTATATAGCTGCCCATTTTCTTCTACGTAGTCCGGGAACTTGGCTGGCTCTTCGGCGATCCTGGCACGTATACTCGCGACCCATTTGCAGGGCGGCTCGGCCACCACTGCTTGCTGACAGGTCTCTAGAGGATGTCTTGATAGTGCGTCAGCCACGACGTTGAGCTTCCCTCGTCGGTAGTGAACGTCGAATTGGAATTGTTGCAGTTCCAATGCCCACCGCGCGATTCTTCCTGACGGGCTCTCGATAGAATTAAGCCACTTTAGGGCCAAATGGTCCGTTATCACGTCGAACCGGTACCCTTCTAGGTAGCAACGCAGCTTCCGTATCGACCAAACGATTGCCAGGCACTCTTTCTCGGTGGCGGAGTAGTTCACTTCGGCCTTCAGCAACTTTCTGCTCGCGTACGCTATGACCCGCTCCTGCCCTTCTATCGTCTGCGTCAGCACTGCGCCGAGGCCGTACTCGCTCGCGTCAGTCTGTAGGACGAATCTGGCGGAAAAGTCTGGACAAGCCAACACAGGGGCAGTCGTCAAGCTGTCCTTCAATTGACGCAATGCCTCCTCCTGTTCTTGATCCCATGCCCATTTCCGCCCCTTCTTTAAGAGCGCTGTTAGCGGCTGTACCTGAGTCGCGAAGTTGGGAACGAAGCGTCTGTACCATGACGCCATCCCAAGGCACTGCCGCAACTCTTTACAATTTGTCGGGACCCTCAGGTTACGTATCGCCTCCACCTTCTCTGGATCGGTACGTATTCCTTCCCCACAAATGACGTGTCCTAGGTAGACCAATCTCTCCCGGAAGAAACTGCACTTCTTCCTGTTCAGCCTGAGGTTAGCCGCCCTTAACCGGCGGAACACCTCCCTCAAGTTCTCTACATGTTGCTCCTTAGTCGCTCCTATTACCACGATGTCGTCTAGGTAGGCGAATGCATGAGGCTCCATCTCCGGCCCTATGACCGTGTCTAAAGCTCGCTGGAAGGTCGCACACGCCGAGTGCAAACCAAATGGCATCACCCGCCACTGGAAAAGACCTCTCCCGGGGACCGTGAATGCTGTACATTCCCGACTATCGGCTGCCATCGGTATCTGCCAGTACCCGTGCTTCAAATCCAGAGTGGAGATGAACCGGGCGTGACGCAACCGCTCAAGGATGTGATTGATCCTGGGAACAGGATAAGCATCTGGGATGGAATGCGCGTTGAGTTGTCGATAGTCGATACACATGCGCCACTCGCCAGTCTTCTTCTTGACTAAGACGATTGGGGCGCTGTGTGGACTACGCGACGGCTCGATGGCACCTGCCTGCATCAGCTCGTCCACCTGTTCATCAATCACCCTTTGCATGGCCGGGTTCTTCGGGTAATATCTCTGTTTTAATGGCTTATCATCCTTAAGCCTGATCCTGTGCTCCGCGATGTGCGAGACTCCCTGCAGCCCCTCGAAGAGTGTCAGTTCCGACTCCAGGAACTCCTTAAGCTCCGGATCCAAGTCCGCTGGCCACTCTGCCTCTTCTACGCCGGGCTTGCCCTGCGGCTCGCCTCCTCCAGGTACCACTCCGACTCCAAATAGAGCTCCCTGATCGCTCGACTCTGGCAGCCGCTCCTGATTCCCTGTGCCCGTGCGGATTTGAGCCATTGCTCCTAATCCCTCCGTTCTTTGGCACGCTTCCACCGTGCCGCCTGCATGACCAGCGTAGATCTGCCTTTGCAGGTCTACGCGCCGCCTTTTGGGCTCCTCAAACTCTCGGCCCAACCCCGAATGAGACTCATCTTTTACTTCCTTCTTCTTCTCCTTTTCCGACAGTTGCCGAGCCGGCACTCCCGTTTGCTGACGCGCGAGGCCTCCTGCCGACTTCTCTCTCCTCTGCTGCCGAGCAGGTGCTCCCTTTTCATGACCTGGGAGGCCTTCCTCCGGCTCCCTCTGTAGCCGAGCAGGTGTTCCTCTTTCATGACTCGGGAGGCCTTCCTCCGGCTCCTTCTGTGGCCGAGCAGGTGCTCCCCTTTCATGACTCGGGAGGCCTTTCTCCGGCTCTCTCTGTAGCCGAGCAGGTGCTCCCCTTTCAGGACCTGGGAGGCCTTTCTCCGACTCCTCGCTCTGTTGCCGAGCAGGTGCTCCCTTTTCATGACCTGGGAGGCCTTCCTTAGACTTTTCTCCATTCTGTTGCCGAGCAGGCACTCCCGCTCCTTGACGCGTGAGGCCTTCTTTCGGCTCTTTACCGGTTCCAGGTCCCGCGGCCGGAGACGTCACGTCCTCTAGGATCAGCTCCGCCTTGCCGCAGCGTACCGTAGTGCCCATGGCACCCAGGAAGTCCATCCCCAGGATAACGTGGTCCAGCATTGCGGGCATGACAAGCATTAACATGCTGGCCACCTTCCCCGCTAGGCCGACGTCTATCCTCAATGCCTTCTCTACTTCGACCGTGGACCCATCTGCCAGACGAATGCGCGCCTGTACGTTCTCCACTCTTCCCCGAATCGCCCACTTGCGTACGCAGTCTTCGCTCATGAAGCTGCGAGTGGCCCCTGTATCGATAGTGGCGGGCATCGTCCTCCCGCCAATCTCCACCGTGGCGACGTTTCGGCCACCTTCCACCTTAAGCGGGTGTACTATTGCCGAGTCCCGTGTGTGTCGGCGTCGACCCGACCCTGACCTGGGCGACGCCGTTGCCCGTTTCCCGCCTCCGTGCGGCGACAACACTCTTGGCTACTTCTGCCCTGATGCCCACATACCCAACAAAACAAAACGGGCGCATTAGGACATTCCCTGGCGAAATGCCCGTCCCGTGCGCATCTGCGGCATGCCCGTCGCGGATCGTACCCGGTTCCGGCCTCTTGGTTCATCATCTGGTGGGCCACTTCCGCAGGGGCCGTTGCCGGCGGAGCGGAGATTTGTCTATCCACACCGATCGCTCCGGATCCGATGGGAGCAGACCGGAATGGGTTAAGGTGTCCCCCAGAGGGCTGTACCGTCCTTCCCCACTCCGCGCTACTTGAGCTCGTGGCCGCCTGACTCCCTGCCCTGCTTCCGGAGTATTCCGCTCGCTGTCTCATCACCGTTTCGTATTCCACAGCGAGTTGAGTCAGCTGGGACAAGGTGGAAAAATCTTGCCGTCGCACGTAAAGCCTGTATTCGGGTGCGGCATTCTCATATATCCGGTGCAACTCTTGCGCCGGCTCATATCTGGCATGGTGCATCAAAGCCCTCAGTTCTATTAGGTATTCCTTAAATTCTTCCCCCACACGCTGCCGGCGGGATCGGATTTCGTCTTCCAACCTCTCGAAGTAGCGTGGTGGCAGAAAGAATTCTAAGAAACCCCTCCTAAACACCGACCATGGCACATCCCTCAGTCCACTACTCAGGAACCAACGAGCAGCCCGGTCACAGAATACCTCGCTCATGGCCCGAGGCAACCGATCGAGGGCTATACCGTACGTAATGGCCCGCTCCTCTAGGTCCTCTAGGAACCCAAGGGGGTCGGAACGGCCATCGTACCTCATGCCCCACTTTCGGACTTGTTCTGGAACATTCGCGAGAGGCCTGGCCTCCGACTGAGAATATGGCCGGGGAATATGAGGGCCATTATTCGAGTCGTAAGGGGTTCGCCCTAGCTCCACGTCGACCGCCGTCGTCCGGCGAGCTCCGCTGCTCCTAATCTCGCGACTTTCCTCTGCACCCGAGACGGCTAAACTAGGGATCGGAACCTGCAGCCGCTCGTACAGCTGCGAACTCCTTAGGTCTGGTTCCGATTTTTGGCGCGGCCGTCCGCCAACGTCGGGTAGAGTGCCCCAGGGAGACGGCTCCAATGTTTTGGCGGTCTGAGACTCCAGCTCGGCCAGCCGAGCCCAAATCTCGGATGTATGGCCGCCATCCTGCACGAAAGTGGATAGCCGCTTATGCAGCTCCTCCACGCGGCCCTCCTTCTCCAGCCTGAACTCATGGGCGATCGCCACCAGTTCTTCTTTGCGGCGCTGGTGGATCCAGCGCACGCCTACACCCGGATTCTGGCACTCACCTGTCTCCATCCTGAGTTTTTGCTACTCACTCTGGGCTCAACCACAACTCTTGTGGATCCTCGCTCGAGTTTTGGGTTCGGTGTCTGGGCAACTCTCGTTCCGTAGGTTTATTTCGTTCACTTTGGTCTTTGTCTCTCTTGTTTTTCCTTTTTCTGTCCCTTTGGTATTTTCTCTCCTTTTTTTTTTTGTTTTTACGTCTACTTTATATGCACTTAAATCTCTTTAAAACTTTTGACCATCGTTCACTTTAGTTTTTGTCCGTTTTTGCCTTTGCTTCTTGTTATTCCACTTTCCTTAAGTATCTGTCCTTATTATTTTTCTTATACATCCACAGCATTCCACTCTCAAAACAATAAAAAAAATATAAAAAAAAATTAATTCACTTGATGTTCTTATACATTTTTTTTTTCTTGTTGCTTAATCTTTGTTCATTATTCTTTTATTTTTATTTAATTTATTTGTTTTCATTATTATATTTTTATTTATTTTATTTTATTTTATTTAATTTTTATTTATTTTTATTTTTTTTATTTTTTTAAATATTTTTTTCTGGTTTCATATTATTTTATTATTGTTATTTATCACTTTCACTGCACATCCGTCGTTATCGCCTTCGCCGACTGTACTGACGAATTCAACTTTTCACCGCGCGTGAACCGAATTCGTTCCACTGTTCAGCCGCTGCCGCGACGCCTTAACGGCCCTTCGACGCCGACGTCGACTGCGACGCGCGTTTGTGCACACGTGTGCAAGCGTGGTCTCGACGTCGCCCGTCTGGCGCGCGCGCGCTGTACTTTTCGACCGGCCGTTATCTCTCCTTTTTTTTCGTTGCTGAGCTCGACTTCTGTGCACATTTTTCGTTGCTCAGATCTTGCAGGTGTTCATCTCGTCGCCTAACATAGGGTATGAAATGCGCTTGTCGGGGTATACACGACTACTTTATACCCTAGACGCGCATTGTACCCGCCTACTAAGTCTTCTTTCCCCTTGATCTCTACCGGAGTATATACACTTCAAGGTATGCTCGACTTGAAATACCCTGTACACAACATTTTTTTTTTTTTTTGGAAACACCTATTTGGGCATACTTGCGGGGCTTTAATCTGCAACCATGCCACGCCCCTAAACGCCTCTATGTCCCTGCTCGGGCGCCACTTGTAAAGTAGCTACTGGCCGGGGTATGAATCTCAGTCGCACCAGGCCCAGCGATTCACAAGACATTTATAAATTCGCTGGGACGGAGGGCTAAGGGGGGGGGTGAGGGTTTCGCCACAAATCTACCTCGCACTGCCGCTGTACTACTCAACATACCAGGCCGCAGCCTCGGGCTACCTCTTCTAGCGGGCCGGAGCCTCGTACCACCCCGCTATCGGGCCTTAGCCACGCACCAACTACACTGGCGGGCCGTGGCCACGCACCAACTACACTAACGGGCCGTAGCCACGCACCAACTACACTGGCGGGCCGTAGCCACGCACCAACTACACTAACGGGCCGTAGCCACGCGCCCACTACACTGGCGGGCCGTAGCCACGCACCCACTACACTGGCGGGCCTTAGCCACGCACCAACTACACTGGCGGGCCGTAGCCTCGCACCAACTACACTGGCGGGCCGTAGCCTCGCACCAACTACACTGGCGGGCCGTAGCCTCGCACCAACTACACTGGCGGGCCGTAGCCTCGCACCAACTACACTGGCGGGCCGTAGCCTCGCACCAACTACACTGGCGGGCCGTAGCCTCGCACCAACTACACTACCGGGCTTTGGCCACGCACCAGCTACACTGTTCCCCCCCTAGGTTAGGGTGAACATCGGCTAACTCCGATGTTTAGCGCAAAGGTATCCGACCGAGATTACAAAGACCTGCATTTAAGTTAGTTATCGAGGTTTTTATTCACTTAGTTCATAACTTTTATCCTATTCTACCCTAACGCACTTCCTAGTCTAAGGCCCTGCCGCACTGTCTTGGAGCCCTAGCGCTCCGCTATGCACTGCACGTTATTCGCTCGTACTCCTTTTTTTGGCACGTCTACTCACCATGATCGGTATCTCACAAGTGCCGGCTCGCTCGCTAGCGAGCCATGCGCTTGCCTCGGCCGCTCAACTTCGCCGCTAGCTTTCGCAACTTCGCTTCGGAGCTTTCGCTCTTCGCCGCCGAATCGAAGCTGCGCTCTCGCAGGCAGTGTTGAGCAGCCGATCAGCAACGCACGGTTGCAGCGGCGGCCGGCGGTTAAATTCAAATCAATGACTGGCTACTTGCCTATAACTATGCCCCTTATCCTAATAATACGCAGACTATGCGGTTAACGGCTCCTTGCCTTTTTACTCGATTCCACTATCGTCGGCTTCTTGCCTCTTACAATTCTATTATCTTACACTACTACATTTAATGCTTATAAACTATACAAATTATACGGCTCCTTGCCGTGAGTTCAAAACTGTGGGGGGGCTGATCATAATAGCCGCCTCACAGTAGTCTTTTGTTTGTTTAGACATACCTTTCCAAAAATAATGTCGTTTAACCTTGGTCAAGGTTTTTATAATGCCTGTATGTCCTCCTAGTATGGGATCATCATGTAGTTTAGACAAGATAGCATCTTTTTCTTTTTCAGAATTTATTTGGGTCACCGGGTGGAGTAGCGCTACTCTTAAAGTTTTTAATATTTGATTGCCCATTTTCTTGAAATTATCTATTGAAACGTGTTCAAAGATATTTTCCCACGGTGCCACTTTGAGTTGGCTAATTTTATATATTCCGGCTTGCGTTTCAAGCCTTTGAAATAATTGATCTAAATCAATGGTTTCATTAGTATATAAATCGCTAACATCGCATCTTGCTGTAATTTTTCTCCCATGTTTAAAAAAACATGTCATATTGTTTACATGCAAGGTCACTACTTTGACCGTCATTGTTAATGACTTGGTACACTTTGGGCTTCGATGCTTTTTCTATAGATTGCCTAGGCAATTCTATTTCTTTTTCTCCTGCGCAGGATTCTTGTCTACTTGCTTGTCTTGTAGTGACTTTCATTATGTTTCCTGTTATATTTTGTAGCTCCTTAATGGTTATTCTCGATAACGCATCTGCTACGTAATTGTCTTTACCCTTCAGATATTCTACCGTAAAGTTATATTCCTCCAATTCAAGCCTCATACGTGTTAATTTTGAACTTGGATTGACCATTGAAAATAGATAAGTTAGTGGTCTGTCATCCGTTTTTACCGTGAAATGGTTACCATAAATATATGGTCGAAAGTGTGTTATTGCCCAGTGAATAGCTGTTAACTCTTGTTCAGTTGTACTCTTGTTACTTTCTCCTTTAGTAAAGGATCTTGCGTATGCAATTGGAAGTTGGAGTCCATTATAGTTTTGAGTTAAAACTGCTCCACACGCTTGCTTACTTGCATCTGTTATTATGCAGAATTCTTTGGTGAAGTCTGGATATTGTAACAAGGTTGGATTTATTAGTTCTGTTTTGAGATGATCGAAGGCGTTCTGGCATTCAGATGTCCATTCGAATTTTACGTCTTTTTTACATAATCTTGTTATGTGACGTGAATAGTCAGCAAAGTTTTTTATAAAACGCCTATAGTAATTGCAAAATGCAACGAATCGTCTTGCGCTGTCCGCATCGTGTGGGACTGGGTAATTTTTTATCACGTCGTATTTTTGTCGTCTGGCAAGATTCCTTTATCAGTGCATTTGTGTCCCAAAAAATGTGACTTCATGCATGAAAAATGAACATTTTTCCGGATGTAGTTTCAGGTTGAATTTCCTACATTTGTCGAAAACATCGGTTAAGTTTTTGACCATATGTTTCTCGGAACAACCGATTACTATTAGATCATCCATATAAAGGAATGCTTGCGATGGTTCTAGACCAGAAAATGCTATTGTCATCATTCTCTGAAATGAGTTTGGGGCTATTTTTAAGCCAAATGGTAATCGCGTGAAGCGATATGAGCCGTTGCTTGTTGAGAATGACGTTATATTTCTAGAACTTTTTATACCCTTGCAGAAGGTATTATAATTTTGTCGTGAAATGTGTAACGCATAGAAGGAGACATCTCCGACCCCATAAAGTATATATATTCTTGATCAGCATCAACAGCCGAGTCGATATAGCCATGTCCGTCTGTCCGTCTGTCCGTCAGACCGTCTGTCCGTCTGTCTGTTTCTATGCGAACTAGTCCCTCAGTTTTAAAGCTATCTTAATGAAACTTTGCAGAAGTCCCTATTTCTGTTGCACGCAGCACATATGTCAAAACCAGCTGGATCGGACCACTATATCATATAGCTGCCATAGGAACGATCGGTCGAAAATTAAGTTTTTGTATGAAAAAACATTTTGCTTGTCAAGATATCTTGACCAAACTCGGCATTTATTAGTTTTACTAAGCTCCTCATATATATGCAAAATCCTATTAAGATCGGACCACTATATCATATAGCTGCCATAGGAACGATCGGTCGAAAATTAAGTTTTTGTATGAAAAAACCTTTTGTTTATCAAGATATCTTGACCAAACTCGACATTTATTAGTTTTACTATGCTCCTCATATATATGCAAAATTCTATTAAGATCGGACCACTATATCATATAGCCGCCATAGGAACGATCGGTCGAAAATTAAGTTTTTGTATGAAAAAACATTTTGTTTGTCAAGATATCTTGACCAAACTCGGCATTTATTAGTTTTACTAAGCTCCTCATATATATGCAAAATCCTATTAAGATCGGACCACTATATCATATAGCTGCCCTAGGAACGATCGGTCGAAAATTAAGTTTTTGTATGAAAAAACCTTTTGTTTATCAAGATATCTTGACCAAACTCGACATTTATTAGTTTTACTATGCTCCTCATATATAGGCGAAATCCTATTAAGATCGGACCACTATATCATATAGCTGCCATAGGAACGATCGGTCGAAAAATAATTTAGTAAGGAGAATTTTTGTTTTTCATGATTTTTCGATTAAACACGGCATTTAAAGATTTCACTATGCTCCCTTCATTTTTGCAAAATCTTATTTACATCGGTTTTTGATTAATATATTTTTTGTTTATCAATATACCTTGACCAAACTCGGCCTTAACCATTTTCTCGGCATTAAAAGGTTGGGTCTGCAAGGGTATTAGATCTTCGGCATGCCGAAGATAGCCCTTCTTTCTCGTTTCAAGTTTAATTTGGTGGAAGCCAGACATTAAGTGTAGGCATGAAAAATATTTTGCTCTGCCTAGTTGATCTAGAATATGATCAACTCTAGGTAGTGGAAATTTGTCGGACAATAGCTTTTTATTAATTTGACGATAGTCAATTACTAATCGCCATTTTTTCTATTCGGAGTCCGGAAGGGACTTCTTCGGGACTAGTAAGAGTGGGCTATTATATTCTGAGACTGATGGTTCGACTATTTTATCGTCTATTAATTTTTGTACTTGGGCTTGAATTTCTTGTACTTGGCTATGAGGACTCCTATAATTTTTTATATATATCCTTCATCATCATCCTTCAGTCTAAGCTTTTGTTTGTAAAAATTATTTGTTGTTATTGATTCGGTTTCTAGTCCGAATATGTCTGTATATCTGGTACATAGATCTTTTAATTGATTTTTGAATAAAGGCGGAAAGTTTTTAATTAATTTATTCATAACGAAGTTGTCACTTTCTTCGTTTGTTTCTTTTAATATTTCATAATCATTTAAGGTTTCATATTTTATTTTATTTAAATTGACGATCTTATTGGTATTTGTTGTATTTAAAATTCGGACATAAGTATTTCACTCCATTCCATAGTTCTTTATCTATGAAGTTTTTTTTTTGTATTAGTGATCATTTCTTGTATATACATATTTTTATACCCTTGCAGAGGGTATTATAATTTTGTCGTGAAATGTGTAACGCATAGAAGGAGACATCTCCGACCCCATAAAGTATATATATTCTTGATCAGCATCAACAGCCGAGTCGATATAGCCATGTCCGTCTGTCCGTCGAAACTTTGCAGAAGTCCCTTTTTCTGTTGCACGCAGCACATATGTCAAAACCAGCTGGATCGGACCACTATATCATATAGCTGACATAGGAACGATCGGTCGAAAATTAAGTTTTTGTATGAAAAAACATTTTGTTTTTCAAGATATCTTAACCAAACTCGGCATTTATTAGTTTTACTAAGCTCCTCATATATATGCAAAATCCTATTAAGATCGGACCACTATATCATATAGCTGCCATAGGAACGGTCGGTCGAAAATTAAGTTCTTGTATGAAAAAACATTTTGTTTATCAAGATATCTTGACCAAACTCGGCATTTATTAGTATTACTATGCTCCCCATATATATGCAAAATCCTATTAAGATCGGACCACTATATCATATAGCTGCCATAGGATCAATCGGTCGAAAACTAGGTTTTTGATTAAAAACCTTTTTGTTTATCAAGATATCCCGACCAAACTCGGCATTAACTATTTTCCATGTGCTTCTTAGATACGGGCAAAGCACTACGAGCATTATGAAAAGGTTGGGTCTGCAAGGGTATTAGATCTTCGGCGTGCCGAAGATATTCTTTTTCTCTCGTTGTTATCTTTAATTAGAATGTTATCCCTATTTTCTATGTTAACTATTGTATATGGGCCTATATATACTGGATCCAATTTATGGCCAGTTTCGTTTCTTAATAAGACTTTATCTCCTAATTTTACTTGAAAATCTATAACTTTTTTATCAAAAATTTTCTTACTTTTTGCTTTATGTTTTTCAAGCATTATCCTAGACCTTTTATATGCTATTTCTAATCTAAACTTAACTTCCTTAGCATAATCTTCAACATTATATAGTGGGTCTATTCTATTTATATTATTAAAATCTTTTGGTAAATTTGGTGTTTTACCAAAAATTAGCTCATATGGACAATAATTGTGTGCCATAGAGGAGGTCGTGTTAAAACAGTATACGAAGTATTGGATCCATACGTCCCAATCAGTTTTATCTATTGATATATATGATCGTATGTATTCGTTAAAAGTCCTGTGACTTCTTTCTACTGTTCCAACTGTCTGGTGATGATGTGCAGTTGATGTTATGTTGTTTATTTTCATATACTTGCACAAATCGTTTATAATTGAATTCTTATATTCCGTACCCATGTCCGTAATGAACGTCTTCATTGGATCGTACTTCAGAATATAAGATTCGAATATAGCTTTAGCGACAGTGTTTGCACTTTTAGTTGGGATCGGAATGGCGACGAGGTATTTCGTTAAATCACAAATGAGTGTAACTGCATACTCGTTCCCATTCTCTGATCTAGGTAATGGACCTATTGTGTCAACGATTACTCTGTCGAAAGCGGATATTGGTGTTTCTGTTATTGTTAGAGGAGTTTTTGTGTTCTTTGTAATTTTTGCTTTCTGGCATTTTGGACATTTTCGGATGTAGTCTTTTATTTGTTTAGACATACCTTTCCAAAAATAATGTCGTTTGACCTTGGCCAAGGTTTTTATAATGCCTGTATGTCCTCCTAGTATGGGATCATCATGTAGTTTAGACAAGATAGCATCTTTTTCTTTTTCAGAATTTATTTGGGTCACCGGGTGGAGTAGCGCTACTCTTAAAGTTTTTAATATTTGATTGCCCATTTTCTTGAAATTATCTATTGAAACGTGTTCAAAGATATTTTCCCACGGTGCCACTTTGAGTTGGCTAATTTTATATATTCCGGCTTGCGTTTCAAGCCTTTGAAATAATTGATCTAAATCAATGGTTTCATTAGTATATAAATCGCTAACATCGTATCTTGCTGTAATTTTTCTGCCATGTTTAAAAAAACATGTCATATTGTTTACATGCAAGGTCACTACTTTTCGTATCTCGTCATTGTTAATGACTTGGTACACTTTGGGCTTTGAAGCTTTTTCTATAGATTGCCTAGGCAATTCTATTTCTTTTTCTCCTGCGCAGGATTCTTGTCTACTTGCTTGTCTTGTAGTGACTTTCATTATGTTTCCTGTTATATTTTGTAGCTCCTTAATGGTTATTCTCGATAACGCATCTGCTACGTAATTGTCTTTACCCTTCAGATATTCTACCGTAAAGTTATATTCCTCCAATTCAAGCCTCATACGTGTTAATTTTGAACTTGGATTGACCATTGAAAATAGATAAGTTAGTGGTCTGTGATCCGTTTTTACCGTGAAATTGTTACCATAAATATATGGTCGAAAGTGTGTTATTGCCCAGTGAATAGCTGTTAACTCTTGTTCAGTTGTACTCTTGTTACTTTCTCCTTTAGTAAAGGATCTTGATGCGTATGCAATTGGAAGTTGGAGTCCATTATAGTTTTGAGTTAAAACTGCTCCACACGCTTGCTTACTTGCATCTGTTATTATGCAGAATTCTTTGGTGAAGTCTGGATATTGTAACAAGGTTGGATTTATTAGTTCTGTTTTGAGATGATCGAAGGCGTTCTGGCATTCAGATGTCCATTCGAATTTTACGTCTTTTTTACATAATCTTGTTATGTGACGTGAATAGTCAGCAAAGTTTTTTATAAAACGCCTATAGTAATTGCAAAATGCAACGAATCGTCTTGCGCTGTCCGCATCGTGTGGGACTGGGTAATTTTTTATCACGTCGTATTTTTTTTTCGTCTGGCAAGATTCCTTTATCAGTGCATTTGTGTCCCAAAAATGTGACTTCATCCATGAAAAATGGACATTTTTCCGGATGTAGTTTCAGGTTGAATTTCCTACATTTGTCGAAAACATCGGTTAAGTTTTTGACCATATGTTTCTCGGAACAACCGATTACTATTAGATCATCCATATAAAGGAATGCTTGCGATGGTTCTAGACCAGAAAATGCTATTGTCATCATTCTCTGAAATGAGTTTGGGGCTATTTTTAAGCCAAATGGTAATCGCGTGAAGCGATATGAGCCGTTGCTTGTTGAGAATGACGTTATATTTCTAGAACTTTTTTCAAGTTTAATTTGGTGGAAGCCAGACATTAAGTGTAGGCATGAAAAATATTTTGCTCTGCCTAGTTGATCTAGAATATGATCAACTCTAGGTAGTGGAAATTTGTCGGACAATAGCTTTTTATTAATTTGACGATAGTCAATTAGTCCGGAAGGGACTTCTTCGGGACTAGTAAGAGTGGGCTATTATATTCTGAGACTGATGGTTCGACTATTTTATCGTCTATTAATTTTTGTACTTGGGCTTGAATTTCTTGTACTTGGCTATGAGGACTCCTATAATTTTTATATATATCCTTCATCATCATCCTTCAGTCTAAGCTTTTGTTTGTAAAAATTATTTGTTGTTATTGATTCGGTTTCTAGTCCGAATATGTCTGTATATCTGGTACATAGATCTTTTAATTGATTTTTGAATAAAGGCGGAAAGTTTTTAATTAATTTATTCATAACGAAGTTGTCACTTTCTTCGTTTGTTTCTTTTAATATTTCATAATCATTTAAGGTTTCATATTTTATTATATTTAAATTGACGATCTTATTGGTATTTGTTGTATTTAAAATTCGGACATAAGTATTTCACTCCATTCCATAGTTCTTTATCTATGAAGTTTTTTTTTTGTATTAGTGATCATTTCTTGTATTTACATATTTTTATACCCTTGCAGAGGGTATTATAATTTTGTCGTGAAATGTGTAACGCATAGATGGAGACATCTCCGACCCCATAAAGTATATATATTCTTGATCAGCATCAACAGCCGAGTCGATATAGCCATGTCCGTCTGTTCGTCTGTCTGTTTCTATGCGAACTAGTCTCTCACTTTTAAAGCTATAATAATGAAACTTTGCAGAAGACCCTTTTTCTGTTGCACGCAGCACATATGTCAAAACCAGCTGGATCGGACCACTATATCATATAGCTGACATAGGAACGATCGGTCGAAAATTAAGTTTTTGTATGAAAAAACATTTTGTTTTTCAAGATATCTTAACCAAACTCGGCATTTATTAGTTTTACTAAGCTCCTCATATATATGCAAAATCTTATTAAGATCGGACCACTATATCATATAGCTGCCATAGGAACGATCGGTCGAAAATTAAGTTTTTGTATGAAAAAACCTTTTGTTTATCAAGATATCTTGACCAAACTCGGCATTTATTAGTTTTACTATGCTCCTCCTATCCATGCGTAATCCTATGAAGATCAGACTACTATGTCATATAGCTGCCATAGGAACGATCGGTCGAAAATTAAGTTTTTGTATGAAAAAACATTTTGTTTATCAAGATATCTTGACCAAACTCGGCATTTATTAGTTTTACTATGCTCCTCATATATGTGCAAAATCCTATTAAGATCGGACCACTATATCATATAGCTGCCATAGGAGCGATCGGTCGAAAACTAGGTTTTTGATTAAAAACCTTTTTGTTTATCAAGATATCTTGACCAAACTCGGCATTAACTATTTTCCATGTGCTTCTTAGAGTCGATATAGCCATGTCCGTCTGTCCGTCTGTTTCTATGCGAACTAGTCTCTCACTTTTAAAGCTATATTAATGAAACTTTGCAGAAGTCCCTTTTTCTGTTGCACGCAGCACATATGTCAAAACCAGCTGGATCGGACCACTATATCATATAGCTGACATAGGAACGATCGGTCGAAAATTAAGTTTTTGTATGAAAAAACATTTTGTTTTTCAAGATATCTTAACCAAACTCGGCATTTATTAGTTTTACTAAGCTCCTCATATATATGCAAAATCCTATTAAGATCGGACCACTATATCATATAGCTGCCATAGGAACGATCGGTCGAAAATTAAGTTTTTGTATGAAAAAACATTTTGTTTATCAAGATATCTTGACCAAACTCGGCATTTATTAGTTTTACTATGCTCCTCCTATCCATGCGTAATCCTATGAAGATCAGACTACTATGTCATATAGCTGCCATAGGAACGATCGGTCGAAAATTAAGTTTTTGTATGAAAAAACATTTTGTTTTTCAAGATATCTTGACCAAACTCGGCGTTTATTAGTTTTATTAAGCTGCTCATATATATGCAAAATCCTATTAAGATCGGACCACTATATCATATAGCTGCCATAGGAGCGATCGGTCGAAAACTAGGTTTTTGATTAAAAACCTTTTTGTTTATCAAGATATCTTGACCAAACTCGGCATTAACTATTTTCCATGTGCTTCTTAGATACGGGCAAAGCACTATGAGCATTATGAAAAGGTTGGGTCTGCAAGGGTATTAGATCTTCGGCGTGCCGAAGATATCCTTTCTCTCTCGTTGTTATCTTTAATTAGAATGTTATCCCTATTTTCTATGTTAACTATTGTATATGGGCCTATATATACTGGATCCAATTTATGGCCAGTTTCGTTTCTTAATAAGACTTTATCTCCTAATTTTACTTGAAAATCTATAACTTTTTTATCAAAAATTTTCTTACTTTTTGCTTTATGTTTTTCAAGCATTATCCTAGACCTTTTATATGCTATTTCTAATCTAAACTTAACTTCCTTAGCATAATCTTCAACATTATATAGTGGGTCTATTCTATTTATATTATTAAAATCTTTTGGTAAATTTGGTGTTTTACCAAAAATTAGCTCATATGGACAATAATTGTGTGCCATAGAGGAGGTCGTGTTAAAACAGTATACGAAGTATTGGATCCATACGTCCCAATCAGTTTTATCTATTGATATATATGATCGTATGTATTCGTTAAAAGTCCTGTGACTTCTTTCTACTGTTCCAACTGTCTGGTGATGATGTGCAGTTGATGTTATGTTGTTTATTTTCATATACTTGCACAAATCGTTTATAATTGAATTCTTATATTCCGTACCCATGTCCGTAATGAACGTCTTCATTGGATCGTACTTCAGAATATAAGATTCGAATATAGCTTTAGCGACAGTGTTTGCACTTTTAGTTGGGATCGGAATGGCGACGAGGTATTTCGTTAAATCACAAATGAGTGTAACTGCATACTCGTTCCCATTCTCTGATCTAGGTAATGGACCTATTGTGTCAACGATTACTCTGTCGAAAGCGGATATTGGTGTTTCTGTTATTGTTAGAGGAGTTTTTGTGTTCTTTGTAATTTTTGCCTTCTGGCATTTTGGACATTTTCGGATGTAGTCTTTTATTTGTTTAGACATACCTTTCCAAAAATAATGTCGTTTGACCTTGGCCAAGGTTTTTATAATGCCTGTATGTCCTCCTAGTATGGGATCATCATGTAGTTTAGACAAGATAGCTTCTTTTTCTTTTTCAGAATTTATTTGGGTCACCGGGTGGAGTAGCGCTACTCTTAAAGTTTTTAATATTTGATTGCCCATTTTCTTGAAATTATCTATTGAAACGTGTTCAAAGATATTTTCCCACGGTGCCACTTTGAGTTGGCTAATTTTATATATTCCGGCTTGCGTTTCAAGCCTTTGAAAGAATTGATCTAAATCAATGGTTTCATTAGTATATAAATCTCTAACATCGTATCTTGCTGTAATTTTTCTGCCATGTTTAAAAAAACATGTCATATTGTTTACATGCAAGGTCACTACTTTTCGTATCTCGTCATTGTTAATGACTTGGTACACTTTTGGCTTTGAAGCTTTTTCTATAGATTGCCTTGGCAATTCTATTTCTTTTTCTCCTGCGCAGGATTCTTGTCTACTTGCTTGTCTTGTAGTGACTTTCATTATGTTTCCTGTTATATTTTGTAGCTCCTTAATGGTTATTCTCGATAACGCATCTGCTACGTAATTGTCTTTACCCTTCAGATATTCTACCGTAAAGTTATATTCCTCCAATTCAAGCCTCATACGTGTTAATTTTGAACTTGGATTGACCATTGAAAATAGATAAGTTAGTGGTCTGTGATCCGTTTTTACCGTGAAATTGTTACCATAAATATATGGTCGAAAGTGTGTTATTGCCCAGTGAATAGCTGTTAACTCTTGTTCAGTTGTACTCTTGTTACTTTCTCCTTTAGTAAAGGATCTTGATGCGTATGCAATTGGAAGTTGGAGTCCATTATAGTTTTGAGTTAAAACTGCTCCACACGCTTGCTTACTTGCATCTGTTATTATGCAGAATTCTTTGGTGAAGTCTGGATATTGTAACAAGGTTGGATTTATTAGTTCTGTTTTGAGATGATCGAAGGCGTTCTGGCATTCAGATGTCCATTCGAATTTTACGTCTTTTTTTACATAATCTTGTTATGTGACGTGAATAGTCAGCAAAGTTTTTTATAAAACGCCTATAGTAATTGCAAAATGCAACGAATCGTCTTGCGCTGTCCGCATCGTGTGGGACTGGGTAATTTTTTATCACGTCGTATTTTTTTTTCGTCTGGCAAGATTCCTTTATCAGTGCATTTGTGTCCCAAAAATGTGACTTCATGCATGAAAAATGAACATTTTTCCGGATGTAGTTTCAGGTTGAATTTCCTACATTTGTCGAAAACATCGGTTAAGTTTTTGACCATATGTTTCTCGGAACAACCGATTACTATTAGATCATCCATATAAAGGAATGCTTGCGATGGTTCTAGACCAGAAAATGCTATTGTCATCATTCTCTGAAATGAGTTTGGGGCTATTTTTAAGCCAAATGGTAATCGCGTGAAGCGATATGAGCCGTTGCTTGTTGAGAATGACGTTATATTTCTAGAACTTTTTTCAAGTTTAATTTGGTGGAAGCCAGACATTAAGTGTAGGCATGAAAAATATTTTGCTCTGCCTAGTTGATCTAGAATATGATCAACTCTAGGTAGTGGAAATTTGTCGGACAATAGCTTTTTATTAATTTGACGATAGTCAATTACTAATCACCATTTTTTCTATTCGGAGTCCGGAAGGGACTTCTTCGGGACTAGTAAGAGTGGGCTATTATATTCTGAGACTGATGGTTCGATTATTTTATCGTCTATTAATTTTTGTACTTGGGCTTGAATTTCTTGTACTTGGCTATGAGGACTCCTATAATTTTTTATATATATCCTTCATCATCATCCTTCAGTCTAAGCTTTTGTTTGTAAAAATTATTTGTTGTTATTGATTCGGTTTCTAGTCCGAATATGTCTGTATATCTGGTACATAGATCTTTTAATTGATTTTTGAATAAAGGCGGAAAGTTTTTAATTAATTTATTCATAACGAAGTTGTCACTTTCTTCGTTTGTTTCTTTTAATATTTCATAATCATTTAAGGTTTCATATTTTATTTTATTTAAATTGACGATCTTATTGGTATTTGTTGTATTTAAAATTCGGACATAAGTATTTCACTCCATTCCATAGTTCTTTATCTATGAAGTTTTTTTTTTTGTATTAGTGATCATTTCTTGTATATACATATTTTTATACCCTTGCAGAGGGTATTATAATTTTGTCGTGAAATGTGTAACGCATAGAAGGAGACATCTCCGACCCCATAAAGTATATATATTCTTGATCAGCATCAACAGCCGAGTCGATATAGCCATGTCCGTCTGTCCGTCTGTCTGTTTCTATGCGAACTAGTCTCTCACTTTTAAAGCTATATTAATGAAACTTTTCAGAAGTCCCTCTTCTGTTGCACGCAGCACATATGTCAAAACCAGCTGGATCGGACCACTATATCATATAGCTGACATAGGAACGATCGGTCGAAAATTAAGTTTTTGTATGAAAAAACATTTTGTTTTTCAAGATATCTTAACCAAACTCGGCATTTATTAGTTTTATTAAGCTGCTCATATATATGCAAAATCCTATTAAGATCGGACCACTATATCATATAGCTGCCATAGGAGCGATCGGTCGAACTTGGATTGACCATTGAAAATAGATAAGTTAGTGGTCTGTGATCCGTTTTTACCGTGAAATTGTTACCATAAATATATGGTCGAAAGTGTGTTATTGCCCAGTGAATAGCTGTTAACTCTTGTTCAGTTGTACTCTTGTTACTTTCTCCTTTAGTAAAGGATCTTGATGCGTATGCAATTGGAAGTTGGAGTCCATTATAGTTTTGAGTTAAAACTGCTCCACACGCTTGCTTACTTGCATCTGTTATTATGCAGAATTCTTTGGTGAAGTCTGGATATTGTAACAAGGTTGGATTTATTAGTTCTGTTTTGAGATGATCGAAGGCGTTCTGGCATTCAGATGTCCATTCGAATTTTACGTCTTTTTTACATAATCTTGTTATGTGACGTGAATAGTCAGCAAAGTTTTTTATAAAACGCCTATAGTAATTGCAAAATGCAACGAATCGTCTTGCGCTGTCCGCATCGTGTGGGACTGGGTAATTTTTTATCACGTCGTATTTTTTTTCGTCTGGCAAGATTCCTTTATCAGTGCATTTGTGTCCCAAAAATGTGACTTCATCCATGAAAAATGGACATTTTTCCGGATGTAGTTTCAGG
Organism: Drosophila littoralis; assembly: GCA_018903485.1. NCBI lineage: Eukaryota > Metazoa > Arthropoda > Insecta > Diptera > Drosophilidae > Drosophila > Drosophila littoralis. The sequence goes on from JAEIGF010000590.1 coordinate 1,386,164, forward strand.
TTGAATTTCCTACATTTGTCGAAAACATCGGTTAAGTTTTTGACCATATGTTTCTCGGAACAACCGATTACTATTAGATCATCCATATAAAGGAATGCTTGCGATGGTTCTAGACCAGAAAATGCTATTGTCATCATTCTCTGAAATGAGTTTGGGGCTATTTTTAAGCCAAATGGTAATCGCGTGAAGCGATATGAGCCGTTGCTTGTTGAGAATGACGTTATATTTCTAGAACTTTTTTCAAGTTTAATTTGGTGGAAGCCAGACATTAAGTGTAGGCATGAAAAATATTTTGCTCTGCCTAGTTGATCTAGAATATGATCAACTCTAGGTAGTGGAAATTTGTCGGACAATAGCTTTTTATTAATTTGACGATAGTCAATTAGTCCGGAAGGGACTTCTTCGGGACTAGTAAGAGTGGGCTATTATATTCTGAGACTGATGGTTCGACTATTTTATCGTCTATTAATTTTTGTACTTGGGCTTGAATTTCTTGTACTTGGCTATGAGGACTCCTATAATTTGTTATATATATCCTTCATCATCATCCTTCAGTCTAAGCTTTTGTTTGTAAAAATTATTTGTTGTTATTGATTCGGTTTCTAGTCCGAATATGTCTGTATATCTGGTACATAGATCTTTTAATTGATTTTTGAATAAAGGCGGAAAGTTTTTAATTAATTTATTCATAACGAAGTTGTCACTTTCTTCGTTTGTTTCTTTTAATATTTCATAATCATTTAAGGTTTCATATTTTATTATATTTAAATTGACGATCTTATTGGTATTTGTTGTATTTAAAATTCGGACATAAGTATTTCACTCCATTCCATAGTTCTTTATCTATGAAGTTTTTTTTTTTGTATTAGTGATCATTTCTTGTATTTACATATTTTTATACCCTTGCAGAGGGTATTATAATTTTGTCGTGAAATGTGTAACGCATAGATGGAGACATCTCCGACCCCATAAAGTATATATATTCTTGATCAGCATCAACAGCCGAGTCGATATAGCCATGTCCGTCTGTTCGTCTGTCTGTTTCTATGCGAACTAGTCTCTCACTTTTAAAGCTATAATAATGAAACTTTGCAGAAGACCCTTTTTCTGTTGCACGCAGCACATATGTCAAAACCAGCTGGATCGGACCACTATATCATATAGCTGACATAGGAACGATCGGTCGAAAATTAAGTTTTTGTATGAAAAAACATTTTGTTTTTCAAGATATCTTAACCAAACTCGGCATTTATTAGTTTTACTAAGCTCCTCATATATATGCAAAATCTTATTAAGATCGGACCACTATATCATATAGCTGCCATAGGAACGATCGGTCGAAAATTAAGTTTTTGTATGAAAAAACCTTTTGTTTATCAAGATATCTTGACCAAACTCGGCATTTATTAGTTTTACTATGCTCCTCCTATCCATGCGTAATCCTATGAAGATCAGACTACTATGTCATATAGCTGCCATAGGAACGATCGGTCGAAAATTAAGTTTTTGTATGAAAAAACATTTTGTTTATCAAGATATCTTGACCAAACTCGGCATTTATTAGTTTTACTATGCTCCTCATATATGTGCAAAATCCTATTAAGATCGGACCACTATATCATATAGCTGCCATAGGAGCGATCGGTCGAAAACTAGGTTTTTGATTAAAAACCTTTTTGTTTATCAAGATATCTTGACCAAACTCGGCATTAACTATTTTCCATGTGCTTCTTAGAGTCGATATAGCCATGTCCGTCTGTCCGTCTGTTTCTATGCGAACTAGTCTCTCACTTTTAAAGCTATATTAATGAAACTTTGCAGAAGTCCCTTTTTCTGTTGCACGCAGCACATATGTCAAAACCAGCTGGATCGGACCACTATATCATATAGCTGACATAGGAACGATCGGTCGAAAATTAAGTTTTTGTATGAAAAAACATTTTGTTTTTCAAGATATCTTAACCAAACTCGGCATTTATTAGTTTTACTAAGCTCCTCATATATATGCAAAATCCTATTAAGATCGGACCACTATATCATATAGCTGCCATAGGAACGATCGGTCGAAAATTAAGTTTTTGTATGAAAAAACATTTTGTTTATCAAGATATCTTGACCAAACTCGGCATTTATTAGTTTTACTATGCTCCTCCTATCCATGCGTAATCCTATGAAGATCAGACTACTATGTCATATAGCTGCCATAGGAACGATCGGTCGAAAATTAAGTTTTTGTATGAAAAAACATTTTGTTTTTCAAGATATCTTGACCAAACTCGGCGTTTATTAGTTTTATTAAGCTGCTCATATATATGCAAAATCCTATTAAGATCGGACCACTATATCATATAGCTGCCATAGGAGCGATCGGTCGAAAACTAGGTTTTTGATTAAAAACCTTTTTGTTTATCAAGATATCTTGACCAAACTCGGCATTAACTATTTTCCATGTGCTTCTTAGATACGGGCAAAGCACTATGAGCATTATGAAAAGGTTGGGTCTGCAAGGGTATTAGATATTCGGCGTGCCGAAGATATCCTTTCTCTCTCGTTGTTATCTTTAATTAGAATGTTATCCCTATTTTCTATGTTAACTATTGTATATGGGCCTATATATACTGGATCCAATTTATGGCCAGTTTCGTTTCTTAATAAGACTTTATCTCCTAATTTTACTTGAAAATCTATAACTTTTTTATCAAAAATTTTCTTACTTTTTGCTTTATGTTTTTCAAGCATTATCCTAGACCTTTTATATGCTATTTCTAATCTAAACTTAACTTCCTTAGCATAATCTTCAACATTATATAGTGGGTCTATTCTATTTATATTATTAAAATCTTTTGGTAAATTTGGTGTTTTACCAAAAATTAGCTCATATGGACAATAATTGTGTGCCATAGAGGAGGTCGTGTTAAAACAGTATACGAAGTATTGGATCCATACGTCCCAATCAGTTTTATCTATTGATATATATGATCGTATGTATTCGTTAAAAGTCCTGTGACTTCTTTCTACTGTTCCAACTGTCTGGTGATGATGTGCAGTTGATGTTATGTTGTTTATTTTCATATACTTGCACAAATCGTTTATAATTGAATTCTTATATTCCGTACCCATGTCCGTAATGAACGTCTTCATTGGATCGTACTTCAGAATATAAGATTCGAATATAGCTTTAGCGACAGTGTTTGCACTTTTAGTTGGGATCGGAATGGCGACGAGGTATTTCGTTAAATCACAAATGAGTGTAACTGCATACTCGTTCCCATTCTCTGATCTAGGTAATGGACCTATTGTGTCAACGATTACTCTGTCGAAAGCGGATATTGGTGTTTCTGTTATTGTTAGAGGAGTTTTTGTGTTCTTTGTAATTTTTGCCTTCTGGCATTTTGGACATTTTCGGATGTAGTCTTTTATTTGTTTAGACATACCTTTCCAAAAATAATGTCGTTTGACCTTGGCCAAGGTTTTTATAATGCCTGTATGTCCTCCTAGTATGGGATCATCATGTAGTTTAGACAAGATAGCTTCTTTTTCTTTTTCAGAATTTATTTGGGTCACCGGGTGGAGTAGCGCTACTCTTAAAGTTTTTAATATTTGATTGCCCATTTTCTTGAAATTATCTATTGAAACGTGTTCAAAGATATTTTCCCACGGTGCCACTTTGAGTTGGCTAATTTTATATATTCCGGCTTGCGTTTCAAGCCTTTGAAAGAATTGATCTAAATCAATGGTTTCATTAGTATATAAATCTCTAACATCGTATCTTGCTGTAATTTTTCTGCCATGTTTAAAAAAACATGTCATATTGTTTACATGCAAGGTCACTACTTTTTCGTATCTCGTCATTGTTAATGACTTGGTACACTTTTGGCTTTGAAGCTTTTTCTATAGATTGCCTTGGCAATTCTATTTCTTTTTCTCCTGCGCAGGATTCTTGTCTACTTGCTTGTCTTGTAGTGACTTTCATTATGTTTCCTGTTATATTTTGTAGCTCCTTAATGGTTATTCTCGATAACGCATCTGCTACGTAATTGTCTTTACCCTTCAGATATTCTACCGTAAAGTTATATTCCTCCAATTCAAGCCTCATACGTGTTAATTTTGAACTTGGATTGACCATTGAAAATAGATAAGTTAGTGGTCTGTGATCCGTTTTTACCGTGAAATTGTTACCATAAATATATGGTCGAAAGTGTGTTATTGCCCAGTGAATAGCTGTTAACTCTTGTTCAGTTGTACTCTTGTTACTTTCTCCTTTAGTAAAGGATCTTGATGCGTATGCAATTGGAAGTTGGAGTCCATTATAGTTTTGAGTTAAAACTGCTCCACACGCTTGCTTACTTGCATCTGTTATTATGCAGAATTCTTTGGTGAAGTCTGGATATTGTAACAAGGTTGGATTTATTAGTTCTGTTTTGAGATGATCGAAGGCGTTCTGGCATTCAGATGTCCATTCGAATTTTACGTCTTTTTACATAATCTTGTTATGTGACGTGAATAGTCAGCAAAGTTTTTTATAAAACGCCTATAGTAATTGCAAAATGCAACGAATCGTCTTGCGCTGTCCGCATCGTGTGGGACTGGGTAATTTTTTATCACGTCGTATTTTTTTCGTCTGGCAAGATTCCTTTATCAGTGCATTTGTGTCCCAAAAATGTGACTTCATGCATGAAAAATGAACATTTTTCCGGATGTAGTTTCAGGTTGAATTTCCTACATTTGTCGAAAACATCGGTTAAGTTTTTGACCATATGTTTCTCGGAACAACCGATTACTATTAGATCATCCATATAAAGGAATGCTTGCGATGGTTCTAGACCAGAAAATGCTATTGTCATCATTCTCTGAAATGAGTTTGGGGCTATTTTTAAGCCAAATGGTAATCGCGTGAAGCGATATGAGCCGTTGCTTGTTGAGAATGACGTTATATTTCTAGAACTTTTTTCAAGTTTAATTTGGTGGAAGCCAGACATTAAGTGTAGGCATGAAAAATATTTTGCTCTGCCTAGTTGATCTAGAATATGATCAACTCTAGGTAGTGGAAATTTGTCGGACAATAGCTTTTTATTAATTTGACGATAGTCAATTACTAATCACCATTTTTTCTATTCGGAGTCCGGAAGGGACTTCTTCGGGACTAGTAAGAGTGGGCTATTATATTCTGAGACTGATGGTTCGATTATTTTATCGTCTATTAATTTTTGTACTTGGGCTTGAATTTCTTGTACTTGGCTATGAGGACTCCTATAATTTTTTATATATATCCTTCATCATCATCCTTCAGTCTAAGCTTTTGTTTGTAAAAATTATTTGTTGTTATTGATTCGGTTTCTAGTCCGAATATGTCTGTATATCTGGTACATAGATCTTTTAATTGATTTTTGAATAAAGGCGGAAAGTTTTTAATTAATTTATTCATAACGAAGTTGTCACTTTCTTCGTTTGTTTCTTTTAATATTTCATAATCATTTAAGGTTTCATATTTTATTTTATTTAAATTGACGATCTTATTGGTATTTGTTGTATTTAAAATTCGGACATAAGTATTTCACTCCATTCCATAGTTCTTTATCTATGAAGTTTTTTTTTTTGTATTAGTGATCATTTCTTGTATATACATATTTTTATACCCTTGCAGAGGGTATTATAATTTTGTCGTGAAATGTGTAACGCATAGAAGGAGACATCTCCGACCCCATAAAGTATATATATTCTTGATCAGCATCAACAGCCGAGTCGATATAGCCATGTCCGTCTGTCCGTCTGTCTGTTTCTATGCGAACCAGTCTCTCACTTTTAAAGCTATATTAATGAAACTTTTCAGAAGTCCCTTTTTCTGTTGCACGCAGCACATATGTCAAAACCAGCTGGATCGGACCACTATATCATATAGCTGACATAGGAACGATCGGTCGAAAATTAAGTTTTTGTATGAAAAAACATTTTGTTTTTCAAGATATCTTAACCAAACTCGGCATTTATTAGTTTTACTAAGCTCCTCATATATATGCAAAATCCTATTAAGATCGGACCACTATATCATATAGCTGCCATAGGAACGATCGGTCGAAAATTAAGTTTTTGTATGAAAAAACATTTTGTTTATCAAGATATCTTGACCAAACTCGGCATTTATTAGTTTTACTATGCTCCTCCTATCCATGCGTAATCCTATGAAGATCAGACTACTATGTCATATAGCTGCCATAGGAACGATCGGTCGAAAATTAAGTTTTTGTATGAAAAAACATTTTGTTTATCAAGATATCTTGACCAAACTCGGCATTTATTAGTTTTACTATGCTCCTCCTTCCTATGCGTAATCCTATGAAGATCAGACTACTATGTCATATAGCTGCCATAGGAACGATCGGTCGAAAATTAAGTTTTTGTATGAAAAAACATTTTGCTTTTCAAGATATCTTGACCAAACTCGGCGTTTATTAGTTTTATTAAGCTGCTCATATATATGCAAAATCCTATTCAGATCGGACCACTATATCATATAGCTGCCATAGGAGCGATCGGTCGAAAACTAGGTTTTTGATTAAAAACCTTTTTGTTTATCAAGATATCTTGACCAAACTCGGCATTAACTATTTTCCATGTGCTTCTTAGATACGGGCAAAGCACTATGAGCATTATGAAAAGGTTGGGTCTGCAAGGGTATTAGATCTTCGGCGTGCCGAAGATATCCTTCTCTCTCGTTGTTATCTTTAATTAGAATGTTATCCCTATTTTCTATGTTAACTATTGTATATGGGCCTATATATACTGGATCCAATTTATGGCCAGTTTCGTTTCTTAATAAGACTTTATCTCCTAATTTTACTTGAAAATCTATAACTTTTTTATCAAAAATTTTCTACTTTTTGCTTTATGTTTTTCAAGCATTATCCTAGACCTTTTATATGCTATTTCTAATCTAAACTTAACTTCCTTAGCATAATCTTCAACATTATATAGTGGGTCTATTCTATTTATATTATTAAAATCTTTTGGTAAATTTGGTGTTTTACCAAAAATTAGCTCATATGGACAATAATTGTGTGGCATAGAGGAGGTCGTGTTAAAACAGTATACGAAGTATTGGATCCATACGTCCCAATCAGTTTTATCTACTGATATATATGATCGTATGTATTCGTTAAAAGTCCTGTGACTTCTTTCTACTGTTCCAACTGTCTGGTGATGATGTGCAGTTGATGTTATGTTGTTTATTTTCATATACTTGCACAAATCGTATATAATTGAATTCTTATATTCCGTACCCATGTCCGTAATGAACGTCTTCATTGGATCGTACTTCAGAATATAAGATTCGAATATAGCTTTAGCGACAGTGTTTGCACTTTTAGTTGGGATCGGAATGGCGACGAGGTATTTCGTTAAATCACAAATGAGTGTAACTGCATACTCGTTCCCATTCTCTGATCTAGGTAATGGACCTATTGTGTCAACGATTACTCTGTCGAAAGCGGATATTGGTGTTTCTGTTATTGTTAGAGGAGTTTTTGTGTTCTTTGTAATTTTTGCTTTCTGGCATTTTGGACATTTTCGGATGTAGTCTTTTATTTGTTTAGACATACCTTTCCAAAAATAATGTCGTTTGACCTTGGCCAAGGTTTTTATAATGCCTGTATGTCCTCCTAGTATGGGATCATCATGTAGTTTAGACAAGATAGCATCTTTTTCTTTTTCAGAATTTATTTGGGTCACCGGGTGGAGTAGCGCTACTCTTAAAGTTTTTAATATTTGATTGCCCATTTTCTTGAAATTATCTATTGAAACGTGTTCAAAGATATTTTCCCACGGTGCCACTTTGAGTTGGCTAATTTTATATATTCCGGCTTGCGTTTCAAGCCTTTGAAAGAATTGATCTAAATCAATGGTTTCATTAGTATATAAATCTCTAACATCGTATCTTGCTGTAATTTTTCTGCCATGTTTAAAAAAACATGTCATATTGTTTACATGCAAGGTCACTACTTTTCGTATCTCGTCATTGTTAATGACTTGGTACACTTTGGGCTTTGAAGCTTTTTCTATAGATTGCCTAGGCAATTCTATTTCTTTTTCTCCTGCGCAGGATTCTTGTCTACTTGCTTGTCTTGTAGTGACTTTCATTATGTTTCCTGTTATATTTTGTAGCTCCTTAATGGTTATTCTCGATAACGCATCTGCTACGTAATTGTCTTTACCCTTCAGATATTCTACCGTAAAGTTATATTCCTCCAATTCAAGCCTCATACGTGTTAATTTTGAACTTGGATTGACCATTGAAAATAGATAAGTTAGTGGTCTGTGATCCGTTTTTACCGTGAAATTGTTACCATAAATATATGGTCGAAAGTGTGTTATTGCCCAGTGAATAGCTGTTAACTCTTGTTCAGTTGTACTCTTGTTACTTTCTCCTTTAGTAAAGGATCTTGATGCGTATGCAATTGGAAGTTGGAGTCCATTATAGTTTTGAGTTAAAACTGCTCCACACGCTTGCTTACTTGCATCTGTTATTATGCAGAATTCTTTGGTGAAGTCTGGATATTGTAACAAGGTTGGATTTATTAGTTCTGTTTTGAGATGATCGAAGGCGTTCTGGCATTCAGATGTCCATTCGAATTTTACGTCTTTTTTACATAATCTTGTTATGTGACGTGAATAATCAGCAAAGTTTTTTATAAAACGCCTATAGTAATTGCAAAATGCAACGAATCGTCTTGCGCTGTCCGCATCGTGTGGGACTGGGTAATTTTTTATCACGTCGTATTTTTTTTTCGTCTGGCAAGATTCCTTTATCAGTGCATTTGTGTCCCAAAAATGTGACTTCATCCATGAAAAATGGACATTTTTCCGGATGTAGTTTCAGGTTGAATTTCCTACATTTGTCGAAAACATCGGTTAAGTTTTTGACCATATGTTTCTCGGAACAACCGATTACTATTAGATCATCCATATAAAGGAATGCTTGCGATGGTTCTAGACCAGAAAATGCTATTGTCATCATTCTCTGAAATGAGTTTGGGGCTATTTTTAAGCCAAATGGTAATCGCGTGAAGCGATACGAGCCAGAACTTTTTTCAAGTGTAGGCATGAAAAATATTTTGCTCTACCTAGTTGATCTAGAATATGATCAATTCTAGGTAGTGGAAATTTGTCGGACAATAGCTTTTTATTAATTTGACGATAGTCAATTACTAATCGCCATTTTTTCTATTCGGAGTCCGGAAGGGACTTCTTCGGGACTAGTAAGAGTGGGCTATTATATTCTGAGACTGATGGTTCGACTATTTTATCGTCTATTAATTTTTATACTTGGGCTTGAATTTCTTGTACTTGGCTATGAGGACTCCTATAATTTTTTATATATATCCTTCATCATCATCCTTCAGTCTTAGCTTTTGTTTGTAAAAATTATTTGTTGTTATTGATTCGGTTTCTAGTCCGAATATGTCTATATATCTGGTACATAGATCTTTTAATTGATTTTTGAATAAAGGCGGAAAGTTTTTAATTAATTTATTCATAACGAAGTTGTCACTTTCTTCGTTTGTTTCTTTTAATATTTCATAATCATTTAAGGTTTCATATTTTATTTTATTTAAATTGACGATCTTATTGGTATTTGTTGTATTTAAAATTCGGACATAAGTATTTCACTCCATTCCATAGTTGTTTATCTATGAAGTTTTTTTTTTTTGTATTAGTGATCATTTCTTGTATTTACATATTTTTATACCCTTGCAGAGGGTATTATAATTTTGTCGTGAAATGTGTAAAGCATAGAAGGAGACATCTCCGACCCCATAAAGTATATATATTCTTGATCAGCATCAACAGCCGAGTCGATATAGCCATGTCCGTCTGTCTGTTTCTATGCGAACTAGCCTCTCAGTTTTAAAGCTATCTTAATGAAACTTTGCAGAAGTTCCTTTTTCTGTTGCACGCAGCACATATGTCAAAACCAGCTGGATCGGACCACTATATCATATAGCTGCCATAGGAACGATCGGTCGAAAATTAAGTTTTTGTATGAAAAAACATTTTGTTTTTCAAGATATCTTGACCAAACTCGGCAATTATTAGTTTTACTGTGCTCCTCATATATATGCTAAATCCTATTAAGATCGGACCACTATATCATATAGCTGCCATAGGAACGATCGGTCGAAAATTAAGTTTTTGTATGAAAAAACATTTTGTTTTTCAAGATATCTTGACCAAACTCGGCATTTTTTAGTTTTACTATGCTCCTCTTATCTATGCGTAATCCTATGAAGATCGGACCACTATAGCATATAGCTGCCATAGGAACGATCGGTCGAAAATTAAGTTTTTGTATAAAAAAACATTTTGTTTTTCAAGATATCTTATATCTTAACCAAACTCGGCATTTATTAGTTTACTATCCTATATCGGACCACTATATCATATAGCTGCCATAGGAACGATCGGTCGAAAATGTAGTTCTTGTATGAAAAAACATTTTGTTTTTCAAGATATCTTGACCAAACTCGGCATTTATTAGTTTTACTATGCTCCTCATATATATGCAAAATCCTATTAAGATCGGACCACTATATCATATAGCTGCCATAGGAACGATCGGTCGAAAATTTAGTTCTTGTATGAAAAAAATGTTGTTCATCAAGATATCTTGACCAAACTCGGCATTTATTAGTTTTACTTAGCTCCTCATATATATCCAAAATCCTATTAAGATCAGACTACTATATCATATAGCTGCCATATGAACGATCGGTCGAAAATTAAGTTTTTGTATGAAAAAACATTTTGTTTTTCAAGATATCTTAACCAAACTCGGCATTTATTAGTTTTACTATGCTCCCCATATATGTATATGCAAAATCCTATTAAGATCAGACCACTATATCATATAGCTGCCATAGGAACGATCGATCGAAAATTTAACTTTTGTATTAAAAAAATTTTGTTTATAAAGATATCTTGACCAAACTCGGCATATATTAGTTTTACTAAGCTCCTTATATATATGCAAAATCCTATTAAGATCGGACCACATAGGAACGATCGGTCCAAAACTAAGTTTTTGTATGAAAAAACATTTTGTTTATCAAGATATCTTGACCAAACTCGGCATTTATTAGTTTTACTATGCTCCTCATATATATGCAAAATCCTATTAAGATCGGAACACTATATCATATAGCTGCCATAGGAACGATCGGTCGAAAATTAAGTTTTTGTATGAAAAGACATTTTGTTTATCAAGATATCTTGACCAAACTCGGCATTTATTAGTTTTACTATGCTCCCCATATATGTATATGCAAAATCCTATTAAGATCAGACCACTATATCATGTAGCTGCCATAGGAACGATCGATCGAAAATTTAATTCTTGTATGAAAAAAATTTTGTTTTTCAAGATATTTTGACCAAACTCGGCATTTATTAGTTTTACTAAGCTCCTCATATATATGCAAAATCCCATTAAGATCGGACCACTATATCATATAGCTGCCATTAGAACGATCGGTCGAAAATTTAGTTCTTGTATGAGAAAAATTTTGTTTAGTTTTACCAAGCTCCTCATATATATCCAAAATCCTATTAAGATCAGACTACTATATCATATAGCTGCCATATGAACGATCGGTCGAAAATTTAATTCTTGTATGAAAAAATTTTGTTTATCAAGATATTTTGACCAAACTCGGCATTTGTTAGTTTTACTATGCTCCCCATATATATGCAAAATCCTATTAAGATCGGACCACTATATCATATAGCTGCCATAGGAACGATCGGTCGAAAACTAAGTTTTTGTATGAAAAAACATTTTGTTTATCAAGATATCTTGACCAAACTCAACATTTGTTAGTTTTACTAAGCTGCTCATATATATGCAAAATCCTATTAAGATCGGACCACTATATCATATAGCTGCCATAGGAACGATCGGTCGAAAACTAAGTTTTTGTATGAAAAAACATTTTGTTTTTCAAGATATCTTGACCAAACTCGGCATTTATTAGTTTTACTGTGCTCCTCATATATATGCAAAATCCTATTAAGATCAGACTACTATATCATATAGCTGCCATAGAAACGATCGGTCGAAAATTAAGTTTTTGTATAAAAAAACATTTTGTTAATCAAGATATCTTAACCAAACTCGGCATTTATTAGTTTTACTACGCTCCTCATATATATGCCAAATCCTATTAAGATCGGACCACTATATCATATAGCTGCCATAGGAACGATCGGTCGAAAATGTAGTTCTTGTATGAAAAAACATTTTGTTTTTCAAGATATCTTGACCAAACTCGGCATTTATTAGTTTTACTAAGCTCCTCATATATATGCGAAATCCTATTAAGATCGGACCACTATATCATATAGATGCCATAGGAACGATCGGTCGAAAATTTAGTTCTTGGATGAAAAAAATTTTGTTTATCAAGATATCTTAACCAAACTCGGCATTTATTAGTTTTACTACGCTCCTCATATATATGCAAAATCCTATTAAGATCGGACCACTATATCATATAGCTGCCATAGGAACGATCGGTCGAAAATGTAGTTCTTGTCTGAAAAAACATTTTGTTTTTCAAGATATCTTGACCAAACTCGGCATTTATAAGTTTTACTAAGCTCCTCATATATATGCGAAATCCTATTAAGATCGGACCACTATATCATATAGCTGCCATAGGAACGATCGGTCGAAAATTTAGTTCTTGGATGAAAAAAATTTTGTTTATCAAGATATCTTGACCAAACTCGGCATTTATTAGTTTTACTAAGCTCCTCATATATATCCAAAATCCTATTAAGATCAGACTACTATATCATATAGCTGCCATAGGAACGATCGGTCGAAAATGTAGTTCTTGTATGAAAAAACATTTTGTTTTCAAGATATCTTGACCAAACTCGGCATTTATTAGTTTTACGAAGCTCCTCATATATATCCAAAATCCTATTAAGATCAGACCACTATATCATATAGCTGCCATAGGAACGATCTGTAGAAAAGTAAGATCTTGTATGAAAAACATTTTGTTTTTCAAGATATCTTGACCAAACTCGGCATTTATTAGTTTTACTAAGCTCCTCATATATATGCGAAATCCTATTAAGATCGGACCACTATATCATATAGCTGCCATAGGAACGATCGGTCGAAAATTTAGTTCTTGGATGAAAAAAATTTTGTTAATCAAGATATCTTGACCAAACTCGGCATTTATTAGTTTTACTACGCTCCTCATATATACGCAAAATCCTATTAAGATCGGACCACTATATCATATAGCTGCCATAGGAACGATCGGTCGAAAATGTAGTTCTTGTCTGAAAAAACATTTTGTTTTTCAAGATATCTTGACCAAACTCGGCATTTATTAGTTTTACTAAGCTCCTCATATATATGCGAAATCCTATTAAGATCGGACCACTATATCATATAGCTGCCATAGGAACGATCGGTCGAAAATGTAGTTCTTGTATGAAAAAACATTTTGTTTTTCAAGATATCTTGACCAAACTCGGCATTTATTAGTTTTACTAAGCTCCTCATATATATGCGAAATCCTATTAAGATCGGACCACTATATCATATAGCTGCCATAGGAACGATCGGTCGAAAATTTAGTTCTTGGATGAAAAAAATTTTGTTAATCAAGATATCTTGACCAAACTCGGCATTTATTAGTTTTACTAAGCTCCTCATATATATGCGAAATCCTATTAAGATCGGACCACTATATCATATAGCTGCCATAGGAACGATCGGTCGAAAATTTAGTTCTTGGATGAAAAAACATTTTGTTTTTCAAGATATCTTGACCAAACTCGGCGTTTATTAGTTTTATTAAGCTGCTCATATATATGCAAAATCCTATTAAGATCGGACCACTATATCATATAGCTGCCATAGGAGCGATCGGTCGAAAACTAGGTTTTTGATTAAAAACCTTTTTGTTTATCAAGATATCTTGACCAAACTCGGCATTAACTATTTTCCATGTGCTTCTTAGATACGGGCAAAGCACTATGAGCATTATGAAAAGGTTGGGTCTGCAAGGGTATTAGATCTTCGGCGTGCCGAAGATATCCTTTCTCTCTCGTTGTTATCTTTAATTAGAATGTTATCCCTATTTTCTATGTTAACTATTGTATATGGGCCTATATATACTGGATCCAATTTATGGCCAGTTTCGTTTCTTAATAAGACTTTATCTCCTAATTTTACTTGAAAATCTATAACTTTTTTATCAAAAATTTTCTTACTTTTTGCTTTATGTTTTTCAAGCATTATCCTAGACCTTTTATATGCTATTTCTAATCTAAACTTAACTTCCTTAGCATAATCTTCAACATTATATAGTGGGTCTATTCTATTTATATTATTAAAATCTTTTGGTAAATTTGGTGTTTTACCAAAAATTAGCTCATATGGACAATAATTGTGTGCCATAGAGGAGGTCGTATTAAAACAGTATACGAAGTATTGGATCCATACGTCCCAATCAGTTTTATCTACTGATATATATGATCGTATGTATTCGTTAAAAGTCCTGTGACTTCTTTCTACTGTTCCAACTGTCTGGTGATGATGTGCAGTTGATGTTATGTTGTTTATTTTCATATACTTGCACAAATCGTTTATAATTGAATTCTTATATTCCGTACCCATGTCCGTAATGAACGTCTTCATTGGATCGTACTTCAGAATATAAGATTCGAATATAGCTTTAGCGACAGTGTTTGCACTTTTAGTTGGGATCGGAATGGCGACGAGGTATTTCGTTAAATCACAAATGAGTGTAACTGCATACTCGTTCCCATTCTCTGATCTAGGTAATGGACCTATTGTGTCAACGATTACTCTGTCGAAAGCGGATATTGGTGTTTCTGTTATTGTTAGAGGAGTTTTTGTGTTCTTTGTAATTTTTGCTTTCTGGCATTTTGGACATTTTCGGATGTAGTCTTTTATTTGTTTAGACATACCTTTCCAAAAATAATGTCGTTTGACCTTGGCCAAGGTTTTTATAATGCCTGTATGTCCTCCTAGTATGGGATCATCATGTAGTTTAGACAAGATAGCATCTTTTTCTTTTTCAGAATTTATTTGGGTCACCGGGTGGAGTAGCGCTACTCTTAAAGTTTTTAATATTTGATTGCCCATTTTCTTGAAATTATCTATTGAAACGTGTTCAAAGATATTTTCCCACGGTGCCACTTTGAGTTGGCTAATTTTATATATTCCGGCTTGCGTTTCAAGCCTTTGAAAGAATTGATCTAAATCAATGGTTTCATTAGTATATAAATCGCTAACATCGTATCTTGCTGTAATTTTTCTGCCATGTTTAAAAAAACATGTCATATTGCTTACATGCAAGGTCACTACTTTTCGTATCTCGTCATTGTTAATGACTTGGTACACTTTGGGCTTTGAAGCTTTTTCTATAGATTGCCTAGGCAATTCTATTTCTTTTCTCCTGCGCAGGATTCTTGTCTACTTGCTTGTCTTGTAGTGACTTTCATTATGTTTCCTGTTATATTTTGTAGCTCCTTAATGGTTATTCTCGATAACGCATCTGCTACGTAATTGTCTTTACCCTTTAGATATTCTACCGTAAAGTTATATTCCTCCAATTCAAGCCTCATACGTGTTAATTTTGAACTTGGATTGACCATTGAAAATAGATAAGTTAGTGGTCTGTGATCCGTTTTTACCGTGAAATTGTTACCATAAATATATGGTCGAAAGTGTGTTATTGCCCAGTGAATAGCTGTTAACTCTTGTTCAGTTGTACTCTTGTTACTTTCTCCTTTAGTAAAGGATCTTGATGCGTATGCAATTGGAAGTTGGAGTCCATTATAGTTTTGAGTTAAAACTGCTCCACACGCTTGCTTACTTGCATCTGTTATTATGCAGAATTCTTTGGTGAAGTCTGGATATTGTAACAAGGTTGGATTTATTAGTTCTGTTTTGAGATGATCGAAGGCGTTCTGGCATTCAGATGTCCATTCGAATTTTACGTCTTTTTTACATAATCTTGTTATGTGACGTGAATAATCAGCAAAGTTTTTTATAAAACGCCTATAGTAATTGCAAAATGCAACGAATCGTCTTGCGCTGTCCGCATCGTGTGGGACTGGGTAATTTTTTATCACGTCGTATTTTTTTTTCGTCTGGCAAGATTCCTTTATCAGTGCATTTGTGTCCCAAAAATGTGACTTCATCCATGAAAAATGGACATTTTTCCGGATGTAGTTTCAGGTTGAATTTCCTACATTTGTCGAAAACATCGGTTAAGTTTTTGACCATATGTTTCTCGGAACAACCGATTACTATTAGATCATCCATATAAAGGAATGCTTGCGATGGTTCTAGACCAGAAAATGCTATTGTCATCATTCTCTGAAATGAGTTTGGGGCTATTTTTAAGCCAAATGGTAATCGCGTGAAGCGATACGAGCCATTGCTTGTTGAGAATGACGTTATATTTCTAGAACTTTTTTCAAGTGTAGGCATGAAAAATATTTTGCTCTACCTAGTTGATCTAGAATATGATCAATTCTAGGTAGTGGAAATTTGTCGGACAATAGCTTTTTATTAATTTGACGATAGTCAATTACTAATCGCCATTTTTTCTATTCGGAGTCCGGAAGGGACTTCTTCGGGACTAGTAAGAGTGGGCTATTATATTCTGAGACTGATGGTGCGACTATTTTATCGTCTATTAATTTTTATACTTGGGCTTGAATTTCTTGTACTTGGCTATGAGGACTCCTATAATTTTTTATATATATCCTTCATCATCATCCTTCAGTCTTAGCTTTTGTTTGTAAAAATTATTTTAAAGGGTATTATAATTTTGTCGTGAAATGTGTAAAGCATAGAAGGAGACATCTCCGACCCCATAAAGTATATATATTCTTGATCAGCATCAACAGCCGAGTCGATATAGCCATGTCCGTCTGTCCGTCTGTCTGTTTCTATGCGAACTAGCCTCTCAGTTTTAAAGCTATCTTAATGAAACTTTGCAGAAGTTCCTTTTTCTGTTGCACGCAGCACATATGTCAAAACCAGCTGGATCGGACCACTATATCATATAGCTGCCATAGGAACGATCGGTCGAAAATTAAGTTTTTGTATGAAAAAACATTTTGTTTTTCAAGATATCTTGACCAAACTCGGCAATTATTAGTTTTACTGTGCTCCTCATATATATGCTAAATCCTATTAAGATCGGACCACTATATCATATAGCTGCCATAGGAACGATCGGTCGAAAATTAAGTTTTTGTATGAAAAAACATTTTGTTTTTCAAGATATCTTGACCAAACTCGGCATTTTTTAGTTTTACTATGCTCCTCTTATCTATGCGTAATCCTATGAAGATCGGACCACTATAGCATATAGCTGCCATAGGAACGATCGGTCGAAAATTAAGTTTTTGTATAAAAAAACATTTTGTTTTTCAAGATATCTCATATCTTAACCAAACTCGGCATTTATTAGTTTACTATACTATATCGGACCACTATATCATATAGCTGCCATAGGAACGATCGGTCGAAAATGCAGTTCTTG
The DNA here is from genome assembly GCA_018903485.1 of Drosophila littoralis. NCBI lineage: Eukaryota > Metazoa > Arthropoda > Insecta > Diptera > Drosophilidae > Drosophila > Drosophila littoralis. The sequence continues at coordinate 1,403,767 of JAEIGF010000590.1, forward strand.
TATGAAAAAACATTTTGTTTTTCAAGATATCTTGACCAAACTCGGCATTTATTAGTTTTACTATGCTCCTCATATATATGCAAAATCCTATTAAGATCGGACCACTATATCATATAGCTGCCATAGGAACGATCGGTCGAAAATTTAGTTCTTGTATGAAAAAAATGTTGTTCATCAAGATATCTTGACCAAATTCGGCATTTATTAGTTTTACTTAGCTCCTCATATATATCTAAAATCCTATTAAGATCAGACTACTATATCATATAGCTGCCATATGAACGATCGGTCGAAAATTAAGTTTTTGTATGAAAAAACATTTTGTTTTTCAAGATATCTTAACCAAACTCGGCATTTATTAGTTTTACTATGCTCCCCATATATGTATATGCAAAATCCTATTAAGATCAGACCACTATATCATATAGCTGCCATAGGAACGATCGATCGAAAATTTAATTCTTGTATGAAAAAAATTTTGTTTTTCAAGATATTTTGACCAAACTCGGCATTTATTAGTTTTACTGTGCTCCTCATATATATGCGAAATCCTATTAAGATCGGACCACTATATCATATAGCTGCCATAGGAACGATCGGTCGAAAATTAAGTTTTTGTATGAAAATACATTTTGTTTTTCAAGATATCTTGACCAAACTCGGCATTTATTAGTTTTACTACACTCCTCATATATATGCAAAATCCTATTAAGATCGGACCACTATATCATATAGCTGCCATAGGAACGATCGATCGAAAATTTAACTTTTGTATTAAAAAAATTTTGTTTATAAAGATATCTTGACCAAACTCGGCATTTATTAGTTTTACTAAGCTCCTTATATATATGCAAAATCCTATTAAGATCGGACCACATAGGAACGATCGGTCCAAAACTAAGTTTTTGTATGAAAAAACATTTTGTTTATCAAGATATCTTGACCAAACTCGGCATTTATTAGTTTTACTATGCTCCCCATATATATGCAAAATCCTATTAAGATCGGACCACTATATCATATAGCTGCCAGAGGAACGATCGGTCGAAAATTAAGTTGTATGAAAAAAACATTTTGTTTTTCAAGATATCTTGACCAAACTCGGCATTTATTAGTTTTACTGTGCTCCTCATATATATGCAAAATCCTATTAAGATCGGACCACTATATCATATAGCTGCCATAGGAACGATCGGTCGAAAATTAAGTTTTTGTATGAAAAGACATTTTGTTTATCAAGATATCTTGACCAAACTCGGCATTTATTAGTTTTACTATGCTCCCCATATATGTATATGCAAAATCCTATTAAGATCAGACCACTATATCATATAGCTGCCATTAGAACGATCGGTCGAAAATTTAGTTCTTGTATGAGAAAAATTTTGTTTTTCAAGATATTTTGACCAAACTCGGCATTTATTAGTTTTACTAAGCTCCTCATATATATGCAAAATCCCATTAAGATCGGACCACTATATCATATAGCTGCCATTAGAACGATCGGTCGAAAATTTAGTTCTTGTATGAGAAAAATTTTGTTTAGTTTTACCAAGCTCCTCATATATATCCAAAATCCTATTAAGATCAGACTACTATATCATATAGCTGCCATATGAACGATCGGTCGAAAATTTAATTCTTGTATGAAAAAAATTTTGTTTATCAAGATATTTTGACCAAACTCGGCATTTGTTAGTTTTACTATGCTCCCCATATATATGCAAAATCCTATTAAGATCGGACCACTATATCATATAGCTGCCATAGGAACGATCGGTCGAAAACTAAGTTTTTGTATGAAAAAACATTTTGTTTATCAAGATATCTTGACCAAACTCAACATTTGTTAGTTTTACTAAGCTGCTCATATATATGCAAAATCCTATTAAGATCGGACCAGTATATCATATAGCTGCCATAGGAACGATCGGTCGAAAACTAAGTTTTTGTATGAAAAAACATTTTGTTTATCAAGATATATTGACCAAACTCGGCATTTATTAGTTTTACTGTGCTCCTCATATATATGCAAAATCCTATTAAGATCAGACTACTATATGATATAGCTGCCATAGAAACGATCGGTCGAAAATTAAGTTTTTGTATAAAAAAACATTTTGTTTTTCAAGATATCTTAACCAAACTCGGCATTTATTAGTTTTACTATGCTCCTCATATATATGCAAAATCCTATTAAGATCGGACCACTATATCATATAGCTGCCATAGGAACGATCGGTCGAAAATGTAGTTCTTGTATGAAAAAACATTTTGTTTTTCAAGATATCTTGACCAAACTCGGCATTTATTAGTTTTACTAAGCTCCTCATATATATGCGAAATCCTATTAAGATCGGACCACTATATCATATAGCTGCCATAGGAACGATCGGTCGAAAATTTAGTTCTTGGATGAAAAAAATTTTGTTTATCAAGATATCTTGACCAAACTCGGCATTTAATAGTTTTACTAAGCTCCTCATATATATCCAAAATCCTATTAAGATCAGACTACTATATCATATAGCTGCCATAGGAACGATCGGTCGAAAATGTAGTTCTTGTATGAAAAAACATTTTGTTTTTCAAGATATCTTGACCAAACTCGGCATTTATTAGTTTTACGAAGCTCCTCATATATATCCAAAATCCTATTAAGATCAGACCACTATATCATATAGCTGCCATAGGAACGATCTGTAGAAAAGTAGGATCTTGTATGAAAAACATTTTGTTTTTCAAGATATCTTGACCAAACTCGGCATTTATAAGTTTTACTTAGCTCCTCATATATATGCGAAATCCTATTAAGATCGGACCACTATATCATATAGCTGCCATAGGAACGATCGGTCGAAAATTTAGTTCTTGGATGAAAAAAATTTTGTTAATCAAGATATCTTGACCAAACTCGGCATTCATTAGTTTTACGAAGCTCCTCATATATATCCAAAATCCTATTAAGATCGGACCACTATATCATATAGCTGCCATAGGAACGATCGGTCGAAAATGTAGTTCTTGTATGAAAAACATTTTGTTTATCAAGATATCTTGACCAAACTCGGCATTTATTAGTATTACTATGCTCCTCATATATATGCAAAATCCTATTAAGATCGGACCACTATATCATATTATTAAGTTTTTGTATGGAGCATTTTTTGATTTTCATGATTTTGCGATTAAACACGGCATTTAAAGATTTCACTATGCTCCCTTCATTTTTGCAAAATCTTATTTACATCGGTTTTTGATTAAAAGCCTTTTTTTTTTGTTTATCAATATACCTTGACCAAACTCGGCCTTAACCATTTTCTCGGCATTAAAAGGTTGGGTCTGCAAGGGTATTAGATCTTCGGCATGCCGAAGATATCCCTTCTTTCTCGTTCATTTATTAGTTTTGTTTGTCTCATTCTGTGTTGGATGTATGCTGTATGAGTCAGGTGACCCAGGACGATGTAGAATCGAGCCTGTTCCGCATCTGTCACACAGCATACCCCAAGAGTAGCCAAAAGAGCGACGGAGACGGATCTTGCCATAGTGTCCATTAACATGGGAGTTTTCTTGTCGCGGTTGATGGCATTATGACACTTTCGCATGTTGGCAAAGCGTTTGCGAGTGTCCATCATAGCCTGGTGGTAGCCGTCATGACAAAATAATCTGTGATGATATGTGATATTAGGTCAAGGTTTGGTTAGAGTTTGTTTATTGTTTACTATTTGTTTTGTCTCACTCTGTGTTTACGTTTTTTATACCCTTGCAGAGGGTATTATAATTTTGTCGTGAAATGTGTAACGCATAGAAGGAGACATCTCCGACGCCATAAAGTATATATTTTCTTGATCAGCATCAACAGCCGTGTCGATATAGCCATGTCCGTCTGACCGTCTGTCCGTCTGTCTGTTTCTATGCGAACTAGTCTCTCAGCTTTAAGGCTATCTTAATGAAACTTTGCAGAAGTCCCTTTTTCTGTTGCACGCAGCACATATGTCAAAACCAGCTGGATCGGACCACTATAGCATATAGCTGCCATAGGAACGATCGGTCGAAAATGTAGTTCTTGTATGAAAAAACATTTTGTTTTTCAAGATATCTTGACCAAACTCGGCATTCATTAGTTTTACTATGTTCCTCATATATATGCAAAATCCTATTAAGATCGGACCACTATATCATATACCTGCCATAGGAACGATCGGTCGAAAATTTAGTTCTTGTATGAAAAAAATTTTGTTTTTCAAGATATCTTGACCAAACTCGGCATTTATTAGTTTTACGAAGCTCCTCATATATATCCAAAATCCTATTAAGATCAGACCACTATATCATATAGCTGCCATAGGAACGATCTGTAGAAAAGTAGGATCTTGTATGAAAAACATTTTGTTTTTCAAGATATCTTGACCAAACTCGGCATTTATTAGTTTTACTATGCTCCTCATATATATGCAAAATCCTATTAAGATCGGACCACTATATCATATTATTATGTTTTTGTATGGAGCATTTTTTGATTTTCATGATTTTGCGATTAAACACGGCATTTAAAGATTTCACTATGCTCCCTTCATTTTTGCAAAATCTTATTAACATCGATTTTTGATTAAAAGCCTTTTTTTTTGTTTATCAATATACCTTGACCAAACTCGGCCTTAACCATTTTCTCGGCATTAAAAGGTTGGGTCTGCAAGGGTATTTTATCTTCGGCATGTAAGATAGCCCTTCTTTCTCGTTCATTTACTAGTTTTGTTTGTCTCATTCTGTGTTGGATGTATGCTGTATGAGTCAGGTGACCCAGGACGATGTAGAATCGAGCCTGTTCCGCATCTGTCACACAGCATACCCCAAGAGTAGCCAAAAGAGCGACGGAGACGGATCTTGCCATAGTGTCCATTAACATGGGAGTTTTCTTGTCGCGGTTGATGGCATTATGAAACTTTCGCATGTTGGCAAAGCGTTTGCGACTGTCCATCATAGCCTGGTGGTAGCCGTCATGACAAAATAATCTGTGATGAAATGTGATATTAGGTCAAGGTTTGGTTAGAGTTTGTTTATTGTTTACTATTTGTTTTGTCTCACTCTGTGTTTACGTTTTTTATACCCTTGCAGAGGGTATTATAATTTTGTCGTGAAATGTGTAACGCATAGAAGGAGACATCTCCGACGCCATAAAGTATATATTTTCTTGATCAGCATCAACAGCCGTGTCGATATAGCCATGTCCGTCTGACCGTCTGTCCGTCTGACCGTCTGTCCGTCTGTCTGTTTCTATGCGAACTAGTCTCTCACTTTTAAAGCAATTTTAATGAAACTTTGCAGAAGTCTCTTTTTCTGTTGCACGCAGCACATATGTCAAAACCAGCTGGATTGGACCACTATATAATATAGCTGCCATATATATATATATGCAAAATCCTATTAAGATCGGGCCACTATATCATATAGCTGCCACGATCGGTCGAAAATTAAGTTTTTGTATGAAAAAACATGTTGTTTATCAAGATATCTTGACCAAACTCGGCATTTATTAGTTTTACTATGCTCCCCATATATATGCAAAATCCTATTAAGATCGGACCACTATATCATATAGCTGCCATAGGAACGATCGGTCGAAAATTAAGTTTTTGTATGAAAAAACATTTTGTTTATCAAGATAACTTGACCAAACTCGGCATTTATTAGTTTTATGAAGCTCCTCATATATATCCAAAATCCTATTAAGATCAGACCACTATATCATATAGCTGCCATAGGAACGATCGGTCGAAAATTAAGTTTTTGTATGAAAAAACATTTTGTTTTTCAAGATATCTCGACCAAACTTGGCATTTATTAGTTTTACTATGCTCCCCATATATATGCAAAATCCCATTAAGATCGGACCACTATATCATATAGCTGCCATAGGAACGATCGATTGAAAATTTAACTTTTGTATAAAAAAAATTTTGTTTATAAAGATATCTTGACCAAACTCGGCATTTATTAGTTTTACTAAGCTCCTCATATATATGCAAAATCCTATTAAGATCGGACCACATAGAAACGATCGGTCCAAAACTAAGTTTTTGTATGAAAAAACATTTTGTTTATCAAGATATCTTGACCAAACTCGGCATTTATTAGTTTTACTATGCTCCCCATATATATGCAAAATCCTATTAAGATCGGACCACTATATCATATAGCTGCCATAGGAACGATCGGTCGAAAATTAAGTTTTTGTATGAAAAAAATTTTGTTTTTCAAGATATTTTGACCAAACTCGGCATTTATTAGTTTTACTAAGCTCCTCATATATATGCAAAATCCTATTAAGATCGGACCACTATATCATATAGCTGCCATAGGAACGATCGGTCGAAAACTAAGTTTTTGTATGAAAAAACATTTTGTTTATCAAGATATCTTGACCAAACTCGGCATTTATTAGTTTTACTAAGCTCCTCATATATATGCGAAATCCTATTAAGATCGGACCACTATATCATATAGCTGCCATAGGAACGATCGGTCGAAAATTTAGTTCTTGGCTGAAAAAAATTTTGTTTATCAAGATATCTTGACCAAACTCGGCATTTATTAGTTTTACTAAGCTCCTCATATATATGCGAAATCCTATTAAGATCGGACCACTATATCATATAGCTGCCATAGGAACGATCGGTCGAAAATGTAGTTCTTGTATGAAAAAACATTTTGTTTATCAAGATATCTTGACCAAACTCGGCATTTATTAGTTTTACTATGCTCCTCATATATATACAAAATCCTATTAAGATCGGACCACTATATCAAATAGCTGCCATAGGAACGATCGGTCGAAAATTTAGTTCTTGTATGAAAAACATTTTGTTTATCAAGATATCTTGACCAAACTCGGCATTTATTAGTTTTACGAAGCTCCTCATATATATCCAAAATCCTATTAAGATCGGACCACTATATCATATAGCTGCCATAGGAACGATCGGTCGAAAATGTAGTTCTTGTATGAAAAACATTTGGTTTATCAAGATATCTTGACCAAACTCGGAATTTATTAGTATTACTATGCTCCTCATATATATGCAAAATCCTATTAAGATCGGACCACTATATCATATTATTAAGTTTTTGTATGGAGCATTTTCTGATTTTCATGATTTTGCGATTAAACACGGCATTTAAAGATTTCACTATGCTCCCTTCATTTTTGCAAAATCTTATTTACATCGGTTTTTGATTAAAAGCCTTTTTTTTTGTTTATCAATATACCTTGACCAAACTCGGCCTTAACCATTTTCTCGGCATTAAAAGGTTGGGTCTGCAAGGGTATTAGATCTTCGGCATGCCGAAGATATCCCTTCTTTCTCGTTCATTTATTAGTTTAGTTTGTCTCATTCTGTGTTGGATGTATGCTGTATGAGTCAGGTGACTCAGGACGATGTAGAATCGAGCCTGTTCCGCATCTGTCACACAGCATACCCCAAGAGTAGCCAAAAGAGCGACGGAGACGGATCTTGCCATAGTGTCCATTAACATGGGAGTTTTCTTGTCGCGGTTGATGGCATTATGACACTTTCGCATGTTGGCAAAGCGTTTGCGACTGTCCATCATAGCCTGGTGGTAGCCGTCATGACAAAATAATCTGTGATGATATGTGATATTAGGTCAAGGTTTGGTTAGAGTTTGTTTATTGTTTACTATTTGTTTTCTCTCACTCTGTGTTTACGTTTTTTATACCCTTGCAGAGGGTATTATAATTTTGTCCAAACTCGGCATTTATTAGTTTTATGAAGCTCCTCATATATATCCAAAATCCTATTAAGATCAGACTACTATATCATATAGCTGCCATAGGAACGATCGGTCGAAAATTAAGTTTTTGTATGAAAAAACATTTTGTTTTTCAAGATATCTCGACCAAACTTGGCATTTATTAGTTTTACTATGCTCCCCATATATATGCAAAATCCTATTAAGATCGGACCACTATATCATATAGCTGCCATAGGAACGATCGGTCGAAAATTTAGTTCTTGTATGAAAAAATTTTGTTTATCAAGATATCTTGACCAAACTCGGCATTTATTAGTTTTACTATGCTCCTCATATATGTGCAAAATCCTATTAAGATCGGACCACTATATCATATAGCTGCCATAGGAACGATCGGTCGAAAATGTAGTTCTTGTATGAAAAACATTTTGTTTATCAAGATATCTTGACCAAACTCGGAATTTATTAGTATTACTATGCTCCTCATATATATGCAAAATCCTATTAAGATCGGACCACTATATCATATTATTAAGTTTTTGTATGGAGCATTTTTTGATTTTCATGATTTTGCGATTAAACACGGTTGCGATTAACATTTTGTTTATCAAGATATCTTGACCAAACTCGGCATTTATTAGTTTTACTATGCTCCCCATATATATGCAAAATCCTATTAAGATCGGACCACTATATCATATAGCTGCCATAGGAACGATCGGTCGAAAATTAAGTTTTTGTATGAAAAAACATTTTGTTTATCAAGATATCTTGACCAAACTCGGCATTTATTAGTTTTACTATGCTCCCCAAATATGTATATGCAAAATCCTATTAAGATCGGACCACTATATCATATAGCTGCCATAGGAACGATCGATCGAAAATTTAATTCTTGTATGAAAAAAATTTTGTTTTTCAAGATATTTTGACCAAACTCGGCATTTATTAGTTTTACTAAGCTCCTCATATATATGCAAAATCCTATTAAGATCGGACCACTATATCATATAGCTGCCATAGGAACGATCGGTCGAAAACTAAGTTTTTGTATGAAAAAACATTTTGTTTATCAAGATATCTTGACCAAACTCGGCATTTATTAGTTTTACTAAGCTCCTCATATATATGCGAAATCCTATTAAGATCGGACCACTATATCATATAGCTGCCATAGGAACGATCGGTCGAAAATTTAGTTCTTGGCTGAAAAAAATTTTGTTTATCAAGATATCTTGACCAAACTCGGCATTTATTAGTTTTACTAAGCTCCTCATATATATGCGAAATCCTATTAAGATCGGACCACTATATCATATAGCTGCCATAGGAACGATCGGTCGAAAATGTAGTTCTTGTATGAAAAAACATTTTGTTTATCAAGATATCTTGACCAAACTCGGCATTTATTAGTTTTACTATGCTCCTCATATATATACAAAATCCTATTAAGATCGGACCACTATATCAAATAGCTGCCATAGGAACGATCGGTCGAAAATTTAGTTCTTGTATGAAAAACATTTTGTTTATCAAGATATCTTGACCAAACTCGGCATTTATTAGTTTTACGAAGCTCCTCATATATATCCAAAATCCTATTAAGATCGGACCACTATATCATATAGCTGCCATAGGAACGATCGGTCGAAAATGTAGTTCTTGTATGAAAAACATTTTGTTTATCAAGATATCTTGACCAAACTCGGAATTTATTAGTATTACTATGCTCCTCATATATATGCAAAATCCTCTTAAGATCGGACCACTATATCATATTATTAAGTTTTTGTATGGAGCATTTTTTGATTTTCATGATTTTGCGATTAAACACGGCATTTAAAGATTTCACTATGCTCCCTTCATTTTTGCAAAATCTTATTTACATCGGTTTTTGATTAAAAGCCTTTTTTTTTGTTTATCAATATACCTTGACCAAACTCGGCCTTAACCATTTTCTCGGCATTAAAAGGTTGGGTCTGCAAGGGTATTAGATCTTCGGCATGCCGAAGATATCCCTTCTTTCTCGTTCATTTATTAGTTTAGTTTGTCTCATTCTGTGTTGGATGTATGCTGTATGAGTCAGGTGACTCAGGACGATGTAGAATCGAGCCTGTTCCGCATCTGTCACACAGCATACCCCAAGAGTAGCCAAAAGAGCGACGGAGACGGATCTTGCCATAGTGTCCATTAACATGGGAGTTTTCTTGTCGCGGTTGATGGCATTATGACACTTTCGCATGTTGGCAAAGCGTTTGCGACTGTCCATCATAGCCTGGTGGTAGCCGTCATGACAAAATAATCTGTGATGATATGTGATATTAGGTCAAGGTTTGGTTAGAGTTTGTTTATTGTTTACTATTTGTTTTCTCTCACTCTGTGTTTACGTTTTTTATACCCTTGCAGAGGGTATTATAATTTTGTCCAAACTCGGCATTTATTAGTTTTATGAAGCTCCTCATATATATCCAAAATCCTATTAAGATCAGACTACTATATCATATAGCTGCCATAGGAACGATCGGTCGAAAATTAAGTTTTTGTATGAAAAAACATTTTGTTTTTCAAGATATCTCGACCAAACTTGGCATTTATTAGTTTTACTATGCTCCCCATATATATGCAAAATCCTATTAAGATCGGACCACTATATCATATAGCTGCCATAGGAACGATCGGTCGAAAATTTAGTTCTTGTATGAAAAAAATTTTGTTTATCAAGATATCTTGACCAAACTCGGCATTTATTAGTTTTACTATGCTCCTCATATATGTGCAAAATCCTATTAAGATCGGACCACTATATCATATAGCTGCCATAGGAACGATCGGTCGAAAATGTAGTTCTTGTATGAAAAACATTTTGTTTATCAAGATATCTTGACCAAACTCGGAATTTATTAGTATTACTATGCTCCTCATATATATGCAAAATCCTATTAAGATCGGACCACTATATCATATTATTAAGTTTTTGTATGGAGCATTTTTTGATTTTCATGATTTTGCGATTAAACACGGTTGCGATTAACATTTTGTTTATCAAGATATCTTGACCAAACTCGGCATTTATTAGTTTTACTATGCTCCCCATATATATGCAAAATCCTATTAAGATCGGACCACTATATCATATAGCTGCCATAGGAACGATCGGTCGAAAATTAAGTTTTTGTATGAAAAAACATTTTGTTTATCAAGATATCTTGACCAAACTCGGCATTTATTAGTTTTACTATGCTCCCCAAATATGTATATGCAAAATCCTATTAAGATCGGACCACTATATCATATAGCTGCCATAGGAACGATCGATCGAAAATTTAATTCTTGTATGAAAAAAATTTTGTTTTTCAAGATATTTTGACCAAACTCGGCATTTATTAGTTTTACTAAGCTCCTCATATATATGCAAAATCCTATTAAGATCGGACCACTATATCATATAGCTGCCATAGGAACGATCGGTCGAAAACTAAGTTTTTGTATGAAAAAACATTTTGTTTATCAAGATATCTTGACCAAACTCGGCATTTATTAGTTTTACTAAGCTCCTCATATATATGCGAAATCCTATTAAGATCGGACCACTATATCATATAGCTGCCATAGGAACGATCGGTCGAAAATTTAGTTCTTGGCTGAAAAAAATTTTGTTTATCAAGATATCTTGACCAAACTCGGCATTTATTAGTTTTACTAAGCTCCTCATATATATGCGAAATCCTATTAAGATCGGACCACTATATCATATAGCTGCCATAGGAACGATCGGTCGAAAATGTAGTTCTTGTATGAAAAAACATTTTGTTTATCAAGATATCTTGACCAAACTCGGCATTTATTAGTTTTACTATGCTCCTCATATATATACAAAATCCTATTAAGATCGGACCACTATATCAAATAGCTGCCATAGGAACGATCGGTCGAAAATTTAGTTCTTGTATGAAAAACATTTTGTTTATCAAGATATCTTGACCAAACTCGGCATTTATTAGTTTTACGAAGCTCCTCATATATATCCAAAATCCTATTAAGATCGGACCACTATATCATATAGCTGCCATAGGAACGATCGGTCGAAAATGTAGTTCTTGTATGAAAAACATTTTGTTTATCAAGATATCTTGACCAAACTCGGAATTTATTAGTATTACTATGCTCCTCATATATATGCAAAATCCTCTTAAGATCGGACCACTATATCATATTATTAAGTTTTTGTATGGAGCATTTTTTGATTTTCATGATTTTGCGATTAAACACGGCATTTAAAGATTTCACTATGCTCCCTTCATTTTTGCAAAATCTTATTTACATCGGTTTTTGATTAAAAGCCTTTTTTTTTGTTTATCAATATACCTTGACCAAACTCGGCCTTAACCATTTTCTCGGCATTAAAAGGTTGGGTCTGCAAGGGTATTAGATCTTCGGCATGCCGAAGATATCCCTTCTTTCTCGTTCATTTATTAGTTTAGTTTGTCTCATTCTGTGTTGGATGTATGCTGTATGAGTCAGGTGACTCAGGACGATGTAGAATCGAGCCTGTTCCGCATCTGTCACACAGCATACCCCAAGAGTAGCCAAAAGAGCGACGGAGACGGATCTTGCCATAGTGTCCATTAACATGGGAGTTTTCTTGTCGCGGTTGATGGCATTATGACACTTTCGCATGTTGGCAAAGCGTTTGCGACTGTCCATCATAGCCTGGTGGTAGCCGTCATGACAAAATAATCTGTGATGATATGTGATATTAGGTCAAGGTTTGGTTAGAGTTTGTTTATTGTTTACTATTTGTTTTCTCTCACTCTGTGTTTACGTTTTTTATACCCTTGCAGAGGGTATTATAATTTTGTCCAAACTCGGCATTTATTAGTTTTATGAAGCTCCTCATATATATCCAAAATCCTATTAAGATCAGACTACTATATCATATAGCTGCCATAGGAACGATCGGTCGAAAATTAAGTTTTTGTATGAAAAAACATTTTGTTTTTCAAGATATCTCGACCAAACTTGGCATTTATTAGTTTTACTATGCTCCCCATATATATGCAAAATCCTATTAAGATCGGACCACTATATCATATAGCTGCCATAGGAACGATCGGTCGAAAATTTAGTTCTTGTATGAAAAAAATTTTGTTTATCAAGATATCTTGACCAAACTCGGCATTTATTAGTTTTACGAAGCTCCTCATATATATGCAAAATCCTATTAAGATCGGACCACTATATCATATAGCTGCCATAGGAACGATCGGTCGAAAATGTAGTTCTTGTATGAAAAACATTTTGTTTATCAAGATATCTTGACCAAACTCGGAATTTATTAGTATTACTATGCTCCTCATATATATGCAAAATCCTATTAAGATCGGACCACTATATCATATTATTAAGTTTTTGTATGGAGCATTTTTTGATTTTCATGATTTTGCGATTAAACACGGTTGCGATTAACATTTTGTTTATCAAGATATCTTGACCAAACTCGGCATTTATTAGTTTTACTATGCTCCCCATATATATGCAAAATCCTATTAAGATCGGACCACTATATCATATAGCTGCCATAGGAACGATCGGTCGAAAATTAAGTTTTTGTATGAAAAAACATTTTGTTTATCAAGATATCTTGACCAAACTCGGCATTTATTAGTTTTACTATGCTCCCCAAATATGTATATGCAAAATCCTATTAAGATCGGACCACTATATCATATAGCTGCCATAGGAACGATCGATCGAAAATTTAATTCTTGTATGAAAAAAATTTTGTTTTTCAAGATATTTTGACCAAACTCGGCATTTATTAGTTTTACTAAGCTCCTCATATATATGCAAAATCCTATTAAGATCGGACCACTATATCATATAGCTGCCATAGGAACGATCGGTCGAAAACTAAGTTTTTGTATGAAAAAACATTTTGTTTATCAAGATATCTTGACCAAACTCGGCATTTATTAGTTTTACTAAGCTCCTCATATATATGCGAAATCCTATTAAGATCGGACCACTATATCATATAGCTGCCATAGGAACGATCGGTCGAAAATTTAGTTCTTGGCTGAAAAAAAATTTTGTTTATCAAGATATCTTGACCAAACTCGGCATTTATTAGTTTTACTAAGCTCCTCATATATATGCGAAATCCTATTAAGATCGGACCACTATATCATATAGCTGCCATAGGAACGATCGGTCGAAAATGTAGTTCTTGTATGAAAAAACATTTTGTTTATCAAGATATCTTGACCAAACTCGGAATTTATTAGTATTACTATGCTCCTCATATATATGCAAAATCCTATTAAGATCGGACCACATAGAAACGATCGGTCCAAAACTAAGTTTTTGTATGAAAAAACATTTTGTTTATCAAGATATCTTGACCAAACTCGGCATTTATTAGTTTTACTATGCTCCCCATATATATGCAAAATCCTATTAAGATCGGACCACTATATCATATAGCTGCCATAGGAACGAACGATTGAAAATTTAACTTTTGTATTAAAAAAATTTTGTTTATAAAGATATCTTGACCAAACTCGGCATTTATTAGTTTTACTAAGCTCCTCATGTATATGCAAAATCCTATTAAGATCGGACCACATAGAAACGATCGGTCCAAAACTAAGTTTTTGTATGAAAAAACATTTTGTTTATCAAGATATCTTGACCAAACTCGGCATTTATTAGTTTTACTATGCTCCCCATATATATGCAAAATCCTATTAAGATCGGACCACTATATCATATAGCTGCCATAGGAACGATCGGTCGAAAATTAAGTTTTTGTATGAAAAAACATTTTGTTTATCAAGATATCTTGACCAAACTCGGCATTTATTAGTTTTACTATGCTCCCCAAATATGTATATGCAAAATCCTATTAAGATCGGACCATTATATCCTATAGCTGCCATAGGAACAATCGATCGAAAATTTAATTCTTGTATGAAAAAAATTTTGTTTTTCAAGATATTTTGACCAAACTCGGCATTTATTAGTTTTACTAAGCTCCTCATATATATGCAAAATCCTATTAAGATCGGACCACTATATCATATAGCTGCCATAGGAACGATCGGTCGAAAACTAAGTTTTTGTATGAAAAAACATGTTGTTTATCAAGATATCTTGACCAAACTCGGCATTTATTAGTTTTACTAAGCTCCTCATATATATGCGAAATCCTATTAAGATCGGACCACTATATCATATAGCTGCCATAGGAACGATCGGTCGAAAATGTAGTTCTTGTATGAAAAAACATTTTGTTTATCAAGATATCTTGACCAAACTCGGCATTTATTAGTTTTACTAAGCTCCTTATATATATACAAAATCCTATTAAGATCGGACCACTATATCATATTATTACGTTTTTGTATGGAGCATTTTTTGATTTTCATGATTTTGTGATTAAACACGGCATTTAAAGATTTCACTATGCTCCCTTCATTTTTGCAAAATCTTATTTACATCGGTTTTTGATTAAAAGCCCTTTTTTTTGTTTATCAATATACCTTGACCAAACTCGGCCTTAACCATTTTCTCGGCATTAAAAGGTTGGGTCTGCAAGGGTATTAGATCTTCGGCATGCCGAAGATATCCCTTCTTTCTCGTTCATTTATTAGTTTAGTTTGTCTCATTCTGTGTTGGATGTATGCTGTATGAGTCAGGTGACTCAGGACGATGTAGAATCGAGCCTGTTCCGCATCTGTCACACAGCATACCCCAAGAGTAGCCAAAAGAGCGACGGAGACGGATCTTGCCATAGTGTCCATTAACATGGGAGTTTTCTTGTCGCGGTTGATGGCATTATGACACTTTCGCATGTTGGCAAAGCGTTTGCGACTGTCCATCATAGCCTGGTGGTAGCCGTCATGACAAAATAATCTGTGATGATATGTGATATTAGGTCAAGGTTTGGTTAGAGTTTGTTTATTGTTTACTATTTGTTTTCTCTCACTCTGTGTTTACGTTTTTTATACCCTTGCAGAGGGTATTATAATTTTGTCGTGAAATGTGTAACGCATAGCAGGAGACATCTCCGACGCCATAAAGTATATATATTCTTGATCAGCATCAACAGCCGTGTCGATATAGCCATGTCCGTCTGACCGTCTGTCCGTCTGTCTGTTTCTATGCGAACTAGTCTCTCAGCTTTAAGGCTATCTTAATGAAACTTTGCAGAAGTCCCTTTTTCTGTTGCACGCAGCACATATGTCAAAACCAGCTGGATCGGACCACTATAGCATATAGCTGCCATAGGAACGATCGGTCGAAAATTTAGTTCTTGTATGAAAAAAATGTTGTTTTTCAAGATATCTTGACCAAACTCGGCATTCATTAGTTTTACTATGTTCCTCATATATATGCAAAATCCTATTAAGATCGGACCACTATATCATATACCTGCCATAGGAACAATCGGTCGAAAATTTAGTTCTTGTATGAAACAAATTTTGTTTATCAAGATATTTTGACCAAACTCGGCATTTATTAGTTTTACGAAGCTCCTCATATATATCCAAAATCCTATTAAGATCAGACCACTATATCATATAGCTGCCATAGGAACGATCTGTAGAAAAGTAGGATCTTGTATGAAAAACATTTTGTTTTTCAAGATATCTTGACCAAACTCGGCATTTATTAGTTTTACTATGCTCCTCATATATATGCAAAATCCTATTAAGATCGGACCACTATATCATATTATTACGTTTTTGTATGGAGCATTTTTTGATTTTCATGATTTTGTGATTAAACACGGCATTTAAAGATTTCACTATGCTCCCTTCATTTTTGCAAAATCTTATTAACATCGGTTTTTGATTAAAAGCCTTTTTTTTTGTTTATCAATATACCTTGACCAAACTCGGCCTTAACCATTTTCTCGGCATTAAAAGGTTGGGTCTGCAAGGGTATTTTATCTTCGGCATGCAAGATAGCCCTTCTTTCTCGTTCATTTACTAGTTCATTCTGTGTTGGATGTATGCTGTATGAGTCAGGTGACCCAGGACGATGTAGAATCGAGCCTGTTCCGCATCTGTCACATAGCATACCCCAAGAGTAACCAAAAGAGCGACGGAGACGGATCTTGCCATAGTGTCCATTAACATGGGAGTTTTCTTGTCGCGGTTGATGGCATTATGACACTTTCGCATGTTGGCAAAGCGTTTGCGACTGTCCATCATAGCCTGGTGGTAGCCGTCATGACAAAATAACCTGTGATGAAATGTGATATTAGGTCAAGGTTTGGTTAGAGTTTGTTTATTGTTTACTATTTGTTTTGTCTCACTCTGTGTTTACGTTTTTTATACCCTTGCAGAGGGTATTATAATTTTGTCGTGAAATGTGTAACGCATAGAAGGAGACATCTCCGACGCCATAAAGTATATATATTCTTGATCAGCATCAACAGCCGTGTCAATATAGCCATGTCCGTCTGACCGTCTGACCGTCTGTCTGTTTCTATGCGAACTAGTCTCTCACTTTTAAAGCTATATTAATGAAACTTTGCAGAAGTCCCTTTTTCTGTTGCACGCAGCACATATGTCAAAACCAGCTGGATCGGACCACTATATAATATAGCTGCCATATATATATATATGCAAAATCCTATTAAGATCGGGCCACTAAATCATATAGCTGCCACGATCGGTCGAAAATTAAGTTTTTGTATGAAAAAACATGTTGTTTATCAAGATATCTTGACCAAACTCGGCATTTATTAGTTTTACTATGCTCCCCATATATATGCAAAGTCCTATTAAGATCGGACAACTATATCATATAGCTGCCATAGGAACGATCGGTCGAAAATTAAGTTTTTGTATGAAAAAACATTTTGTTTATCAAGATATCTTGACCAAACTCGGCATTTATTAGTTTTATGAAGCTCCTCATATATATCCAAAATCCTATTAAGATCAGACTACTATATCATATAGCTGCCATAGGAACGATCGGTCGAAAATTAAGTTTTTGTATGAAAAAACATTTTGTTTTTCAAGATATCTTGACTAAACTTGGCATTTATTAGTTTTACTATGCTCCCCATATATATGCAAAATCCTATTAAGATCGGACCACTATATCATATAGCTGCCATAGGAACGATCGATCGAAAATTTAACTTTTGTATTAAAAAAATTTTGTTTATAAAGATATCTTGACCAAACTCGGCATTTATTAGTTTTACTAAGCTCCTCATATATATGCAAAATCCTATTAAGATCGGACCACATAGGAACGATCGGTCCAACACTAAGTTTTTGTATGAAAAAACATTTTGTTTATCAAGATATCTTGACCAAACTCGGCATTTATTAGTTTTACTATGCTCCCCATATATATGCAAAATCCTATTAAGATCGGACCACTATATCATATAGCTGCCATAAGAACGATCGGTCGAAAATTAAGTTGTATGAAAAAAACATTTTGTTTTTCAAGATATCTTGACCAAACTCGGCATTTATTAGTTATACTGTGCTCCTCATATATATGCAAAATCCTATTAAGATCGGACCACTATATCATATAGCTGCCAGAGGAACGATCGGTCGAAAATTTAGTTCTTGTATGAAAAAAATGTTGTTTATCAAGATATATTGACCAAACTCGGCATTTATTAGTTTTACTAAGCTCCTCATATATATGCAAAATCCTATTAAGATCGGACCACTATATCATATAGCTGCTATTAGAACGATCGGTCGAAAATTAAGTTTTTGTATGAAAAAACATTTTGTTTATCAAGATATCTTGACCAAACTCGGCATTTATTAGTTTTACTATGCTCCCCATATATGTATATGCAAAATCCTATTAAGATCGGACCACTATATCATATAGCTGCCATAGGAACAATCGATCGAAAATTTAATTCTTGTATGAAAAAAATTTTGTTTATCAAGATATCTTGACCAAACTCGGCATTTGTTAGTTTTACTATGATCCCCATATATATGCAAAATCCTATTAAGATCGGACCACTATATCATATAGCTGCCATAGGAACGATCGGTCGAAAACTAAGTTTTTGTATGAAAAAACATTTTGTTTATCAAGATATCTTGACCAAACTCGTCATTTATTAGTTTTACTAAGCTCCCCATATATATGCAAAATCCTATTAAGATCGGACCACTATATCATATAGCTGCCAGAGGAACGATCGGTCGAAAATTAAGTTGTATGAAAAAACATTTTGTTTTTCAAGATATCTTGACCAAACTCGGCATTTATTAGTTTTACTGTGCTCCTCATATATATGCAAAATCCTATTAAGATCGGACCACTATATCATATAGCTGCCAGAGGAACGATCGGTCGAAAATTTAGTTCTTGTATGAAAAAAATGTTGTTTATCAAGATATATTGACCAAACTCAGCATTTATTAGTTTTACTAAGCTCCTCATATATATGCAAAATCCTAATAAGATCGGACTTCTATATCATATATCTGCCAGAGGAGCGATCGGTCGAAAACTAGGTTTTTGATTAAAAACCTTTTTGTTTATCAAGATATCTTGACCAAGCTCGGCATTAACTATTTTCCCTGTGCTTCTTAGATACGGGGAAAGCACTATGAGCATTATGAAAAGGTTGGGTCTGCAAGGGTATTAGATCTTCGGCGTGCCGAAGATAGCCTTTCTTTCTCGTTTTTTATCCCCTTGCAGAGGGTATTATAATTTTGTCGTGAAATGTGTAACGCATAGAAGGAGACATCTCCGACCCCATAAAGTATATATATTCTTGATCAGCATCAACAGCCGAGTCGATATAGCCATGTCCGTCTGTCCGTCTGTCTGTTTCTATGCGAACTAGTCTCTCAGTTTTAAAGCTATCTTAATGAAACTTTGCAGAAGTCCCTTTTTCTGTTGCACGCAGCACATATGTCAAAACCAGCTGGATCGGACCACTATAGCATATAGCTGCCATAGGAACGATCGGTCGAAAATTAAGTTTTTGTATAAAAAAACATTTTGTTTTTCAAGATATCTTATATCTTAACCAAACTCGGCATTTATTAGTTTTACTATGCTCCTCATATATATGCAAAATCCTATTAAGATCGAACCACTATATCATATAGCTGCCATAGGAACGAGCGGTCGAAAATGTAGTTCTTGTATGAAAAAACATTTTGTTTTTCAAGATATCTTGACCAAACTCGGCATTTATTAGTTTTACTATGCTCCTCATATATATGCAAAATCCTATTAAGATCGGACCACTATATCATATAGCTGTCATAGGAACGATCGGTCGTAAATTTAGTTCTTGTATGAAACAAATTTTGTTAATCAAGATATCTTGACCAAACTCGGCATTTATTAGTTTTACTAAGCTCCTCATATATATCCAAAATCCTATTAAGATCAGACCACTATATCATATAGCTGCCATAGGAACGATCGGTCGAAAATTAAGTTTTTGTATGAAAAAACATTTTGTTTTTCAAGATATCTTAACCAAACTCGGCATTTATTAGTTTTACTATGCTCCCCATATATGTATATGCAAAATCCTATTAAGATCAGACCACTATATCATATAGCTGCCATAGGAACGATCGATCGAAAATTTAATTCTTGTATGAAAAAAATTTTGTTTTTCAAGATATTTTGACCAAACTCGGCATTTATTAGTTTTACTGTGCTCCTCATATATATGCAAAATCCTATTAAGATCGGACCACTATATCATATAGCTGCCATAGGAACGATCGATCGAAAATTTAACTTTTGTATTAAAAAAATTTTGTTTATAAAGATATCTTGACCAAACTCGGCATTTATTAGTTTTACTAAGCTCCTCATATATATGCAAAATCCTATTAAGATCGGACCACATAGGAACGATCGGTCCAAAACGAAGTTTTTGTATGAAAAAACATTTTGTAAATCCTATATCTTGACCAAACTCGGCATTTATTAGTTTTACTATGCTCCCCATATATATGCAAAATCCTATTAAGATCGGACCACTATATCATATAGCTGCCAGAGGAACGATCGGTCGAAAATTAAGTTGTATGAAAAAAACATTTTGTTTTTCAAGATATCTTGACCAAACTCAGGAACGATCGGTCGAAAATTAAGTTTTTGTATGAAAAGACATTTTGTTTTTCAAGATATTTTGACCAAACTCGGCATTTATTAGTTTTACTATGCTCCTCATATATATGCAAAATCCTATTAAGATCGGACCACTATATCATATAGCTGCCATAAGAACGATCGGTCGAAAATTAAGTTGTATGAAAAAAACATTTTGTTTTTCAAGATATCTTGACCAAACTCGGCATTTATTTGTTTTACTGTGCTCCTCATATATATGCAAAATCCTATTAAGATCGGACCACTATATCATATAGCTGCCAGAGGAACGATCGGTCGAAAATTTAGTTCTTGTATGAAAAAAATGTTGTTTATCAAGATATATTGACCAAACTCGGCATTTATTAGTTTTACTAAGCTCCTCATATATATGCAAAATCCTATTAAGATCGGACCACTATATCATATAGCTGCTATTAGAACGATCGGTCGAAAATTAAGTTTTTGTATGAAAAAACATTTTGTTTATCAAGATATCTTGACCAAACTCGGCATTTATTAGTTTTACTATGCTCCCCATATATGTATATGCAAAATCCTATTAAGATCGGACCACTATATCATATAGCTGCCATAGGAACAATCGATCGAAAATTTAATTCTTGTATGAAAAAAATTTTGTTTATCAAGATATTTTGACCAAACTCGGCATTTGTTAGTTTTACTATGATCCCCATATATATGCAAAATCCTATTAAGATCGGACCACTATATCATATAGCTGCCATAGGAACGATCGGTCGAAAACTAAGTTTTTGTATGAAAAAACATTTTGTTTATCAAGATATCTTGACCAAACTCGTCATTTATTAGTTTTACTAAGCTCCCCATATATATGCAAAATCCTATTAAGATCGGACCACTATATCATATAGCTGCCAGAGGAACGATCGGTCGAAAATTAAGTTGTATGAAAAAAACATTTTGTTTTTCAAGATATCTTGAC
Source organism: Drosophila littoralis (assembly GCA_018903485.1). Lineage (NCBI taxonomy): Eukaryota > Metazoa > Arthropoda > Insecta > Diptera > Drosophilidae > Drosophila > Drosophila littoralis. The sequence continues at coordinate 1,425,635 of JAEIGF010000590.1, forward strand.
CAAACTCGGCATTTATTAGTTTTACTGTGCTCCTCATATATATGCAAAATCCTATTAAGATCGGACCACTATATCATATAGCTGCCAGAGGAACGATCGGTCGAAAATTTAGTTCTTGTATGAAAAAAATGTTGTTTATCAAGATATATTGACCAAACTCAGCATTTATTAGTTTTACTAAGCTCCTCATATATATGCAAAATCCTAATAAGATCGGACTACTATATCATATATCTGCCAGAGGAGCGATCGGTCGAAAACTAGGTTTTTGATTAAAAACCTTTTTGTTTATCAAGATATCTTGACCAAACTCGGCATTAACTATTTTCCCTGTGCTTCTTAGATACGGGCAAAGCACTATGAGCATTATGAAAAGGTTGGGTCTGCAAGGGTATTAGATCTTCGGCGTGCCGAAGATAGCCTTTCTTTCTCGTTTTTTATCCCCTTGCAGAGGGTATTATAATTTTGTCGTGAAATGTATAGAAGGAGACATCTCCGACCCCATAAAGTATATATATTCTTGATCAGCATCAACAGCCGAGTCGATATAGCCATGTCCGTCTGTCCGTCTGTCTGTTTCTATGCGAACTAGTCTCTCAGTTTTAAAGCTATCTTAATGAAACTTTGCAGAAGTCCCTTTTTCTGTTGCACGCAGCACATATGTCAAAACCAGCTGGATCGGACCACTATAGCATATAGCTGCCATAGGAACGATCGGTCGAAAATTAAGTTTTTGTATAAAAAAACATTTTGTTTTTCAAGATATCTTATATCTTAACCAAACTCGGCATTTATTAGTTTTACTATACTCCTCATATATATGCAAAATCGTATTAAGATCGGACCACTATATCATATAGCTGCCATAGGAACGATCGGTCGAAAATGTAGTTCTTGTATGAAAAAACATTTTGTTTTTCAAGATATCTTGACCAAACTCGGCATTTATTAGTTTTACTATGCTCCTCATATATATGCAAAATCCTATTAAGATCGGACCACTATATCATATAGCTGCCATAGGAACGATCGGTCGAAAATTTAGTTCTTGTATGAAAAAAATGTTGTTCATCAAGATATCTTGACCAAACTCGGCATTTATTAGTTTTACTTAGCTCCTCATATATATCCAAAATCCTATTAAGATCAGACTACTATATCATATAGCTGCCATATGAACGATCGGTCGAAAATTAAGTTTTTGTATGAAAAAACATTTTGTTTTTCAAGATATCTTAACCAAACTCGGCATTTATTAGTTTTACTATGCTCCCCATATATGTATATGCAAAATCCTATTAAGATCAGACCACTATATCATATAGCTGCCATAGGAACGATCGATCGAAAATTTAATTCTTGTATGAAAAAAATTTTGTTTTTCAAGATATTTTGACCAAACTCGGCATTTATTAGTTTTACTGTGCTCCTCATATATATGCAAAATCCTATTAAGATCGGACCACTATATCATATAGCTGCCATAGGAACGATCGATCGAAAATTTAACTTTTGTATTAAAAAAATTTTGTTTATAAAGATATCTTGACCAAACTCGGCATTTATTAGTTTTACTAAGCTCCTCATATATATGCAAAATCCTATTAAGATCGGACCACATAGGAACGATCGGTCCAAAACGAAGTTTTTGTATGAAAAAACATTTTGTTTATCAAGATATCTTGACCAAACTCGGCATTTATTAGTTTTACTATGCTCCTCATATATATGCAAAATCCTATTAAGATCGGACCACTATATCATATAGCTGCCAGAGGAACGATCGGTCGAAAATTAAGTTGAATGAAAAAAACATTTTGTTTTTCAAGATATCTTGACCAAACTCGGCATTTATTAGTTTTACTGTGCTCCTCATATATATGCAAAATCCTATTAAGATCGGACCACTATATCATATAGCTGCCATAGGAACGATCGGTCGAAAATTAAGTTTTTGTATGAAAAGACATTTTGTTTTTCAAGATATTTTGACCAAACTCGGCATTTATTAGTTTTACTAAACTCCTCATATATATGCAAAATCCTATTAAGATCGGACCACTATATCATATAGCTGCTATCAGAACGATCGGTCGAAAATTTAGTTCTTGTATGAGAAAAATTTTGTTTATCAAGATATCTTGACCAAACTCGGCATTTGTTAGTTTTACTATGCTCCCCATATATATGCAAAATCCTATTAAGATCGGACCACTATATCATATAGCTGCCATAGGAACGATCGGTCGAAAACTAAGTTTTTGTATGAAAAAACATTTTGTTTATCAAGATATCTTGACCAAACTCAACATTTGTTAGTTTTACTAAGCTGCTCATATATATGCAAAATCCTATTAAGATCGGACCACTATATCATATAGCTGCCATAGGAACGATCGGTCGAAAACTAAGTTTTTGTATGAAAAAACATTTTGTTTATCAAGATATCTTGACCAAACTCGTCAATTATTAGTTTTACTAAGCTCCCCATATATATGCAAAATCCTATTAAGATCGGACCACTATATCATATAGCTGCCAGAGGAACGATCGGTCGAAAATTAAGTTGTATGAAAAAACATTTTGTTTTTCAAGATATCTTGACCAAACTCGGCATTTATTAGTTTTACTGTGCTCCTCATATATATGCAAAATCCTATTAAGATCGGACCACTATATCATATAGCTGCCAGAGGAACGATCGGTCGAAAATTTAGTTCTTGTATGAAAAAATGTTGTTTATCAAGATATATTGACCAAACTCAGCATTTATTAGTTTTACTAAGCTCCTCATATATATGCAAAATCCTAATAAGATCGGACTACTATATCATATATCTGCCAGAGGAGCGATCGGTCGAAAACTAGGTTTTTGATTAAAAACCTTTTTGTTTATCAAGATATCTTGACCAAACTCGGCATTAACTATTTTCCCTGTGCTTCTTAGATACGGGCAAAGCACTATGAGCATTATGAAAAGGTTGGGTCTGCAAGGGTATTAGATCTTCGGCGTGCCGAAGATAGCCTTTCTTTCTCGTTTTTTATACCCTTGCAGAGGGTATTATAATTTTGTCGTGAAATGTGTAACGCATAGAAGGAGACATCTCCGACCCCATAAAGTATATATATTCTTGATCAGCATCAACAGCCGAGTCGATATAGCCATGTCCGTCTGTCCGTCTGTCTGTTTCTATGCGAACTAGTCTCTCAGTTTTAAAGCTATCTTAATGAAACTTTGCAGAAGTCCCTTTTTCTGTTGCACGCAGCACATATGTCAAAACCAGCTGGATCGGACCACTATAGCATATAGCTGCCATAGGAACGATCGGTCGAAAATTAAGTTTTTGTATAAAAAAACATTTTGTTTTTCAAGATATCTTATATCTTAACCAAACTCGGCATTTATTAGTTTTACTATACTCCTCATATATATGCAAAATCGTATTAAGATCGGACCACTATATCATATAGCTGCCATAGGAACGATCGGTCGAAAATGTAGTTCTTGTATGAAAAAACATTTTGTTTTTCAAGACATCTTGACCAAACTCGGCATTTATTAGTTTTACTATGCTCCTCATATATATGCAAAATCCTATTAAGATCGGACCACTATATCATATAGCTGCCATAGGAACGATCGGTCGAAAATTTAGTTCTTGTATGAAAAAAATGTTGTTCATCAAGATATCTTGACCAAACTCGGCATTTATTAGTTTTACTTAGCTCCTCATATATATCCAAAATCCTATTAAGATCAGACTACTATATCATATAGCTGCCATATGAACGATCGGTCGAAAATTAAGTTTTTGTATGAAAAAACATTTTGTTTTTCAAGATATCTTAACCAAACTCGGCATTTATTAGTTTTACTATGCTCCTCATATATATCCAAAATCCTATTTAGATCGGACCACTATATCATATAGCTGCCATAGGAACGATCGTTCGAAAATGTAGTTCTTGTATGAAAAAACATTTTGTTTTTCAAGATATCTTGACCAAACTCTGCATTTATTAGTTTTACTATGCTCCTCATATATATGCAAAATCGTATTAGGATCGGACCACTATATCATATAGCTGCCATAGGAACGATCGGTCGAAAATGTAGTTCTTGTATGAAAAAACATTTTGTTTATCAATATATCTTGACCAAACTCGGCATTTATTAGTTTTACTATGCTCCTCATATATATGCAAAATCCTATTAAGATAGGACCACTATATCATATAGCTGCCATAGGAACGATCGATCAAAAATTTAACTTTTGTATTAAAAAAATTTTGTTTATAAAGATATCTTGACCAAACTCGGCATTTATTAGTTTTACTAAGCTCCTCATATATACGCAAAATCCTATTTAGATCGGACCACTATATCATATAGCTGCCATAGGAACGATCGGTCGAAAATTAAGTTTTTGTATGAAAAAACATTTTGTTTATCAAGATATCTTGACCAAACTCGGCATTTATTAGTTTTATGAAGCTCCTCATATATATCCAAAATCCTATTAAGATCAGACTACTATATCATATAGCTGCCATAGGAACGATCGGTCGAAAATTTAGTTCTTGTATGAAAAAAATGTTGTTTATCAAGATATATTGACCAAACTCGGCATTTATTAGTTTTACTATGCTCCCCATATATACGCAAAATCCTATTAAGATCGGACCACATAGGAACGATCGGTCCAACACTAAGTTTTTGTATGAAAAAACATTTTGTTTATCAAGATATCTTGACCAAACTCGGCATTTATTAGTTTTACTATGCTCCCCATATATACGCAAAATCCTATTAAGATCGGACCACTATATCATATAGCTGCCATAAAAACGATCGGTCGAAAATTAAGTTGTATGAAAAAAACATTTTGTTTTTCAAGATATCTTGACCAAACTCGGCATTTATTAGTTTTACTGTGCTCCTCATATATATGCAAAATCCTATTAAGATCGGACCACTATATCATATAGCTGCCATAGGAACGATCGGTCGAAAATTTAGTTCTTGTATGAAAAAAATGTTGTTTATCAAGATATATTGACCAAACTCGGCATTTATTAGTTTTACTAAGCTCCTCATATATATGCAAAATCCTATTAAGATCGGACCACTATATCATATAGCTGCCATAGGAACGATCGGTCGAAAATTAAGTTTTTGTATGAAAAAACATTTTGTTTATCAAGATATCTTGACCAAACTCGCCATTTATTAGTTTTACTATGCTCCCCATATATGTATATGCAAAATCCTATTAAGATCGGACCACTATATCATATAGCTGCCATAGGAACAATCGATCGAAAATTTAATTCTTGTATGAAAAAAATTTTGTTTTTCAAGATATTTTGACCAAACTCGGCATTTATTAGTTTTACTATGCTCCTCATATATATGCAAAATCCTATTAAGATCGGACCACTATATCATATAGCTGCCATTAGAACGATCGGTCGAAAATTTAGTTCTTGTATGAGAAAAATTTTGTTTAGTTTTACCAAGCTCCTCATATATATCCAAAATCCTATTAAGATCAGACTACTATATCATATAGCTGCCATATGAACGATCGGTCGAAAATTTAATTCTTGTATGAAAAAAATTTTGTTTATCAAGATATTTTGACCAAACTCGGCATTTGTTAGTTTTACTATGATCCCCATATATATGCAAAATCCTATTAAGATCGGACCACTATATCATATAGCTGCCATAGGAACGATCGGTCGAAAACTAAGTTTTTGTATGAAAAAACATTTTGTTTATCAAGATATCTTGACCAAACTCAACATTTGTTAGTTTTACTAAGCTGCTCATATATATGCAAAATCCTATTAAGATCGGACCACTATATCATAAAGCTGCCATAGGAACGATCGGTCGAAAACTAAGTTTTTGTATGAAAAAACATTTTGTTTATCAAGATATCTTGACCAAACTCGTCATTTATTAGTTTTACTAAGCTCCCCATATATATGCAAAATCCTATTAAGATCGGACCACTATATCATATAGCTGCCAGAGGAACGATCGGTCGAAAATTAAGTTGTATGAAAAAACATTTTGTTTTTCAAGATATCTTGACCAAACTCGGCATTTATTAGTTTTACTGTGCTCCTCATATATATGCAAAATCCTATTAAGATCGGACCACTATATCATATAGCTGCCAGAGGAACGATCGGTCGAAAATTTAGTTCTTGTATGAAAAAAATGTTGTTTATCAAGATATATTGACCAAACTCAGCATTTATTAGTTTTACTAAGCTCCTCATATATATGCAAAATCCTAATAAGATCGGACTACTATATCATATATCTGCCAGAGGAGCGATCGGTCGAAAACTAGGTTTTTGATTAAAAACCTTTTTGTTTATCAAGATATCTTGACCAAACTCGGCATTAACTATTTTCCCTGTGCTTCTTAGATACGGGCAAAGCACTATGAGCATTATGAAAAGGTTGGGTCTGCAAGGGTATTAGATCTTCGGCGTGCCGAAGATAGCCTTTCTTTCTCGTTTTTTATCCCCTTGCAGAGGGTATTATAATTTTGTCGTGAAATGTGTAACGCATAGAAGGAGACATCTCCGACCCCATAAAGTATATATATTCTTGATCAGCATCAACAGCCGAGTCGATATAGCCATGTCCGTCTGTCCGTCTGTCTGTTTCTATGCGAACTAGTCTCTCAGTTTTAAAGCTATCTTAATGAAACTTTGCAGAAGTTCCTTTTTCTGTTGCACGCAGCACATATGTCAAAACCAGCTGGATCGGACCACTATATCATATAGCTGCCATAGGAACGATCGGTCGAAAATTAAGTTTTTGTATAAAAAAACATTTTGTTTTTCAAGATATCTTATATCTTAACCAAACTCGGCATTTATTAGTTTTACTATGCTCCCCATATATACGCAAAATCCTATTAAGATCGGACCACTATATCATATAGCTACCCAAGGAACGATCGGTCGAAAATTAAATTCTTGTATGAAAAAAATGTTGTTCATCAAGATATCTTGACCAAACTCGGCATTTATTAGTTTTACTATGCTCCCCATATATATGCAAAATCCTATTAAGATCAGACTACTATATAATATAGCTGCCATATGAACGATCGGTCAAAAATTAAGTTTTTGTATGAAAAAACATTTTGTTTTTCAAGATATCTTAACCAAACTCGGCATTTATTAGTTTTACTATGCTCCCCATATATGTATATGCAAAATCCTATTAAGATCAGACCACTATATTATATAGCTGCCATAGGAACGATCGATCGAAAATTAAATTCTTGTATGAAAAAAATTTTGTTTTTCAAGATATTTTGACCAAACTCGGCATTTATTAGTTTTACTGTGCTCCTCATATATATGCAAAATCCTATTAAGATCGGACCACTATATCATATAGCTGCAATAGGAACGATCGGTCGAAAATTAAGTTTTTGTATGAAATGACATTTTGTTTTTCAAGATATCTTGACCAAACTCGGCATTTATTAGTTTTACTACACTCCTCATATATATGCAAAATCCTATTAAGATCGGACCACTATATCATATAGCTGCCATAGGAACGATCGATCGAAAATTTAACTTTGTATTAAAAAAATTTTGTTTATAAAGATATCTTGACCAAACTCGGCATTTATTAGTTTTACTAAGCTCCTTATATATATGCAAAATCCTATTAAGATCGGACCACATAGGAACGATCGGTCCAAAACGAAGTTTTTGTATGAAAAAACATTTTGTTTATCAAGATATCTTGACCAAACTCGGCATTTATTAGTTTTACTATGCTCCCCATATATATGCAAAATCCTATTAAGATCGGACCACTATATCATATAGCTGCCAGAGGAACGATCGGTCGAAAATTAAGTTGTATGAAAAAAACATTTTGTTTATCAAGATATTTTGACCAAACTCGGCATTTGTTAGTTTTACTATGATCCCCATATATATGCAAAATCCTATTAAGATCGGACCACTATATCATATAGCTGCCATAGGAACGATCGGTCGAAAACTAAGTTTTTGTATGAAAAAACATTTTGTTTATCAAGATATCTTGACCAAACTCAACATTTGTTAGTTTTACTAAGCTGCTCATATATATGCAAAATCCTATTAAGATCGGACCACTATATCATATAGCTGCCATAGGAACGATCGGTCGAAAACTAAGTTTTTGTATGAAAAAACATTTTGTTTATCAAGATATCTTGACCAAACTCAGCATTTATTAGTTTTACTAAGCTCCTCATATATATGCAAAATCCTAATAAGATCGGACCACTATATCATATAGCTGCCAGAGGAACGATCGGTCGAAAATTAAGTTGTATGAAAAAAACATTTTGTTTTTCAAGATATCTTGACCAAACTCGGCATTTGTTAGTTTTACTATGATCCCCATATATATGCAAAATCCTATTAAGATCGGACCACTATATCATATAGCTGCCAGAGGAACGATCGGTCGAAAATTAAGTTGTTTGAAAAAAACATTTTGTTTTTCAAGATATCTTGACCAAACTCGGCATTTATTAGTTTTACTGTGCTCCTCATATATATGCAAAATCCTATTAAGATCGGACCACTATATCATATAGCTGCCAGAGGAACGTTCGGTCGAAAATTTAGTTCTTGTATGAAAAAAATGTTGTTTATCAAGATATATTGACCAAACTCAGCATTTATTAGTTTTACTAAGCTCCTCATATATATGCAAAATCCTAATAAGATCGGACTACTATATCATATATCTGCCAGAGGAGCGATCGGTCGAAAACTAGGTTTTTGATTAAAAACCTTTTTGTTTATCAAGATATCTTGACCAAACTCGGCATTAACTATTTTCCCTGTGCTTCTTAGATACGGGCAAAGCACTATGAGCATTATGAAAAGGTTGGGTCTGCAAGGGTATTAGATCTTCGGCGTGCCGAAGATAGCCTTTCTTTCTCGTTTTTTATCCCCTTGCAGAGGGTATTATAATTTTGTCGTGAAATGTGTAACGCATAGAAGGAGACATCTCCGACCCCATAAAGTATATATATTCTTGATCAGCATCAACAGCCGAGTCGATATAGCCATGTCCGTCTGTCCGTCTGTCTGTTTCTATGCGAACTAGTCTCTCAGTTTTAAAGCTATCTTAATGAAACTTTGCAGAAGTCCCTTTTTCTGTTGCACGCAGCACATATGTCAAAACCAGCTGGATCGGACCACTATATCATATAGCTGCCATAGGAACGATCGGTCGAAAATTAAGTTTTTGTATAAAAAAACATTTTGTTTTTCAAGATATCTTATATCTTAACCAAACTCGGCATTTATTAGTTTTACTATGCTCCCCATATATACGCAAAATCCTATTAAGATCGGACCACTATATCATATAGCTGCCATAGGAACGATCGGTCGAAAACTAAGTTTTTGTATGAAAAAACATTTTGTTTATCAAGATATCTTGACCAAACTCAACATTTGTTAGTTTTACTAAGGTGCTCATATATATGCAAAATCCTATTAAGATCGGACCACTATATCATATAGCTGCCATAGGAACGATCGGTCGAAAATTTAGTTCTTGTATGAAAAAAATGTTGTTCATCAAGATATCTTGACCAAACTCGGCATTTATTAGTTTTACTATGCTCCCCATATATATGCAAAATCCTATTAAGATCGGACCACTATATCATATAGCTGCCATAGGAACGATCGGTCGAAAACTAAGTTTTTGTATGAAAAACATTTTGTTTATCAAGATATCTTGACCAAACTAGGCATTTATTAGTTTTACTAAGCTCCTCATATATATGCAAAATCCTATTAAGATCGGACCACTATATCATATAGCTGCCCAAGGAACGATCGGTCGAAAATTAAATTCTTGTATGAAAAAAATGTTGTTCATCAAGATATCTTGACCAAACTCGGCATTTATTAGTTTTACTATGCTCCCCATATATATGCAAAATCCTATTAAGATCAGACTACTATATCATATAGCTGCCATATGAACGATCGGTCAAAAATTAAGTTTTTGTATGAAAAAACATTTTGTTTTTCAAGATATCTTAACCAAACTCGGCATTTATTAGTTTTACTATGCTCCCCATATATGTATATGCAAAATCCTATTAAGATCAGACCACTATATCATATAGCTGCCATAGGAACGATCGATCGAAAATTAAATTCTTGTATGAAAAAAATTTTGTTTTTCAAGATATTTTGACCAAACTCGGCATTTATTAGTTTTACTGTGCTCCTCATATATATGCAAAATCCTATTAAGATCGGACCACTATATCATATAGCTGCAATAGGAACGATCGGTCGAAAATTAAGTTTTTGTATGAAATGACATTTTGTTTTTCAAGATATCTTGACCAAACTCGGCATTTATTAGTTTTACTACACTCCTCATATATATGCAAAATCCTATTAAGATCGGACCACTATATCATATAGCTGCCATAGGAACGATCGATCGAAAATTTAACTTTTGTATTAAAAAAATTTTGTTTATAAAGATATCTTGACCAAACTCGGCATTTATTAGTTTTACTAAGCTCCTTATATATATGCAAAATCCTATTAAGATCGGACCACATAGGAACGATCGGTCCAAAACGAAGTTTTTGTATGAAAAAACATTTTGTTTATCAAGATATCTTGACCAAACTCGGCATTTATTAGTTTTACTATGCTCCCCATATATATGCAAAATCCTATTAAGATCGGACCACTATATCATATAGCTGCCAGAGGAACGATCGGTCGAAAATTAAGTTGTATGAAAAAAACATTTTGTTTTTCAAGATATCTTTACCAAACTCGGCATTTATTAGTTTTATTGTGCTCCTCATATATATGAAAAATCCTATTAAGATCGGACCACTATATCATATAGCTGCCATAGGAACGATCGGTCGAAAATTAAGTTTTTGTATGAAAAGACATTTTGTTTTTCAAGATAATTTGACCAAACTCGGCATTTATTAGTTTTACTAAACTCCTCATATATATGCAAAATCCTATTAAGATCGGACCACTATATCATATAGCTGCTTTTAGAACGATCGGTCGAAAATTTAGTTCTTGTATGAGAAAAATTTTGTTTAGTTTTACCAAGCTCCTCATATATATCCAAAATCCTATTAAGATCAGACTACTATATCATATAGCTGCCATATGAACGATCGGTCGAAAATTTAATTCTTGTATGAAAAAAATTTTGTTTATCAAGATATTTTGACCAAACTCGGCATTTGTTAGTTTTACTATGCTCCCCATATATATGCAAAATCCTATTAAGATCGGACCACTATATCATATAGCTGCCATAGGAACGATCGGTCGAAAACTAAGTTTTTGTATGAAAAAACATTTTGTTTATCAAGATATCTTGACCAAACTCAACATTTGTTAGTTTTACTAAGGTGCTCATATATATGCAAAATCCTATTAAGATCGGACCACTATATCATATAGCTGCCATAGGAACGATCGGTCGAAAATTAAGTTTTTGTATGAAAAAACATTTTGTTTATCAAGATATCTTGACCAAACTCGTCAATTATTAGTTTTACTAAGCTCCCCATATATATGCAAAATCCTATTAAGATCGGACCACTATATCATATAGCTGCCAGAGGAACGATCGGTCGAAAATTAAGTTGTATGAAAAAACATTTTGTTTTTCAAGATATCTTGACCAAACTCGGCATTTATTAGTTTTACTGTGCTCCTCATATATATGCAAAATCCTATTAAGATCGGACCACTATATCATATAGCTGCCATAGGAACGATCGGTCGAAAATTTAGTTCTTGTATGAAAAAATATTTTGTTTTTCAAGATATCTTGACCAAACTCGGCATTTATTAGTTTTACTATGCTCCTCATATATATGCAAAATCGTATTAGGATCGGACCACTATATCATATAGCTGCCATAGGAACGATCGGTCGAAAATTTAGTTCTTGTATGAAAAAACATTTTGTTTATCAATATATCTTGACCAAACTCGGCATTTATTAGTTTTACTATGCTCCTCATATATATGCAAAATCCTATTAAGATCGGACCACTATATCATATAGCTGCCATAGGAACGATCGATCGAAAATTTAACTTTTGTATTAAAAAAATTTTGTTTATAAAGATATCTTGACCAAACTCGGCATTTATTAGTTTTACTAAGCTCCTTATATATATGCAAAATCCTATTAAGATCGGACCACATAGGAACGATCGGTCGAAAACGAAGTTTTTGTATGAAAAAAATTTTGTTTATCAAGATATCTTGACCAAACTCGGCATTTATTAGTTTTACTATGCTCCCCATATATATGCAAAATCCTATTAAGATCGGACCACTATATCATATAGCTGCCAGAGGAACGATCGGTCGAAAATTAAGTTTTTGTATAAAAAAACATTTTGTTTATCAAGATATTTTGACCAAACTCGGCATTTGTTAGTTTTACTATGATCCCCATATATATGCAAAATCCTATTAAGATCGGACCACTATATCATATAGCTGCCATAGGAACGATCGGTCGAAAACTAAGTTTTTGTATGAAAAAACATTTTGTTTATCAAGATATCTTGACCAAACTCAACATTTGTTAGTTTTACTAAGCTGCTCATATATATGCAAAATCCTATTAAGATCGGACCACTATATCATATAGCTGCCATAGGAACGATCGGTCGAAAACTAAGTTTTTGTATGAAAAAACATTTTGTTTATCAAGATATCTTGACCAAACTCGGCATTTATTCGTTTTACTATGCTCCCCATATATATGCAAAATCCTATTAAGATCGGACCACTATATCATATAGCTGCCAGAGGAACGATCGGTCGAAAATTAAGTTGTATGAAAAAACATTTTGTTTTTCAAGATATCTTGACCAAACTCGGCATTTATTAGTTTTACTGTGCTCCTCATATATATGCAAAATCCTATTAAGATCGGACCACTATATCATATAGCTGCCAGAGGAACGATCGGTCGAAAATTTAGTTCTTGTATGAAAAAAATGTTGTTTATCAAGATATATTGACCAAACTCAGCATTTATTAGTTTTACTAAGCTCCTCATATATATGCAAAATCCTAATAAGATCGGACTACTATATCATATATCTGCCAGAGGAGCGATCGGTCGAAAACTAGGTTTTTGATTAAAAACCTTTTTGTTTATCAAGATATCTTGACCAAACTCGGCATTAACTATTTTCCCTGTGCTTCTTAGATACGGGCAAAGCACTATGAGCATTATCAAAAGGTTGGGTCTGCAGGGTATTAGATCTTCGGCGTGCCGAAGATAGCCTTTCTTTCTCGTTTTTTATCCCCTTGCAGAGGGTATTATAATTTTGTCGTGAAATGTGTAACGCATAGAAGGAGACATCTCCGACCCCATAAAGTATATATATTCTTGATCAGCATCAACAGCCGAGTCGATATAGCCATGTCCGTCTGTCCGTCTGTCTGTTTCTATGCGAACTAGTCTCTCAGTTTTAAAGCTATCTTAATGAAACTTTGCAGAAGTCCCTTTTTCTGTTGCACGCAGCACATATGTCAAAACCAGCTGGATCGGACCACTATATCATATAGCTGCCATAGGAACGATCGGTCGAAAATTAAGTTTTTGTATAAAAAAACATTTTGTTTTTCAAGATATCTTATATCTTAACCAAACTCGGCATTTATTAGTTTTACTATGCTCCCCATATATACGCAAAATCCTATTAAGATCGGACCACTATATCATATAGCTGCCATAGGAACGATCGGTCGAAAATGTAGTTCTTGTATGAAAAAACATTTTGTTTTTCAAGATATCTTGACCAAACTCGGCATTTATTAGTTTTACTATGCTCCTCATATATATGCAAAATCCTATTAAGATCGGACCAATATATCATATAGCTGCCATAGGAACGATCGGTCGAAAATTTAGTTCTTGTATGAAAAAAATGTTGTTCATCAAGATATCTTGACCAAACTCGGCATTTATTAGTTTTACTATGCTCCCCATATATATGCAAAATCCTATTAAGATCGGACCACTATATCATATAGCTGCCATAGGAACGATCGGTCGAAAACTAAGTTTTTGTATGAAAAACATTTTGTTTATCAAGATATCTTGACCAAACTAGGCATTTATTAGTTTTACTAAGCTCCTCATATATATGCAAAATCCTATTAAGATCGGACCACTATATCATATAGCTGCCATAGGAACGATCGATCGAAAATTTAACTTTTGTATTAAAAAAATTTTGTTTATAAAGATATCTTGACCAAACTCGGCATTTATTAGTTTTACTAAGCTCCTTATATATATGCAAAATCCTATTAAGATCGGACCACATAGGAACGATCGGTCCAAAACGAAGTTTTTGTATGAAAAAACATTTTGTTTATCAAGATATCTTTACCAAACTCGGCATTTATTAGTTTTACTATGCTCCCCATATATATGCAAAATCCTATTAAGATCGGACCACTATATCATATAGCTGCCAGAGGAACGATCGGTCGAAAATTAAGTTGTATGAAAAAAACATTTTGTTTTTCAAGATATCTTTACCAAACTCGGCATTTATTAGTTTTATTGTGCTCCTCATATATATGCAAAATCCTATTAAGATCGGACCACTATATCATATAGCTGCCATAGGAACGATCGGTCGAAAATTAAGTTTTTGTATGAAAAGACATTTTGTTTTTCAAGATATTTTGACCAAACTCGGCATTTATTAGTTTTACTAAACTCCTCATATATATGCAAAATCCTATTAAGATCGGACCACTATATCATATAGCTGCTATTAGAACGATCGGTCGAAAATTTAGTTCTTGTATGAGAAAAATTTTGTTTAGTTTTACCAAGCTCCTCATATATATCCAAAATCCTATTAAGATCAGACTACTATATCATATAGCTGCCATATGAACGATCGGTCGAAAATTTAATTCTTGTATGAAAAAAATTTTGTTTATCAAGATATTTTGACCAAACTCGGCATTTGTTAGTTTTACTATGCTCCCCATATATATGCAAAATCCTATTAAGATCGGACCACTATATCATATAGCTGCCATAGGAACGATCGGTCGAAAACTAAGTTTTTGTATGAAAAAACATTTTGTTTATCAAGATATCTTGACCAAACTCAACATTTGTTAGTTTTACTAAGCTGCTCATATATATGCAAAATCCTATTAAGATCGGACCACTATATCATATAGCTGCCATAGGAACGATCGGTCGAAAATTAAGTTTTTGTATGAAAAAACATTTTGTTTATCAAGATATCTTGACCAAACTCGTCAATTATTAGTTTTACTAAGCTCCCCATATATATGCAAAATCCTATTAAGATCGGACCACTATATCATATAGCTGCCAGAGGAACGATCGGTCGAAAATTAAGTTGTATGAAAAAACATTTTGTTTTTCAAGATATCTTGACCAAACTCGGCATTTATTAGTTTTACTGTGCTCCTCATATATATGCAAAATCCTATTAAGATCGGACCACTATATCATATAGCTGCCATAGGAACGATCGGTCGAAAATTAAGTTGTATGAAAAAATATTTTGTTTTTCAAGATATCTTGACCAAACTCGGCATTTATTAGTTTTACTATGCTCCTCATATATATGCAAAATCGTATTAGGATCGGACCACTATATCATATAGCTGCCATAGGAACGATCGGTCGAAAATTTAGTTCTTGTATGAAAAAACATTTTGTTTATCAATATATCTTGACCAAACTCGGCATTTATTAGTTTTACTATGCTCCTCATATATGTATATGCAAAATCCTATTTAGATAGGACCACTATATCATATAGCTGCCATAGGAACGATCTGTCGAAAAGTTGGATCTTGTATGAAAAACATTTTGTTTTTCAAGATATCTTGACCAAACTCGGCATTTATTAGTTTTACTTTGCTCCTCATATATATGCAAAATCCTATTAAGATCGGACCACTATATCATATTATTAAGTTTTTGTATGGAGCATTTTTTGATTTTCATGATTTTGTGATTAAACACGGCATTTAAAGATTTCACTATGCTCCCTTCATTTTTGCAAAATCTTATTTACATCGGTTCTTGATTAAAAGCCTTTTTTTTTGTTTATCAATATACCTTGACCAAACTCGGCCTTAACCATTTTCTCGGCATTAAAAGGTTGGGTCTGCAAGGGTATTAGATCTTCGGCATGCCGAAGATAGCCCTTCTTTCTCGTTTTTTTTTTTATTTATTATTTGTTTATTATTGGTCGACAAAACGAGCGTCTTCCTAATTATTCAATACATATATAATATAATTTAATGCTAAAAGCCTAGTTAGAGTACACAATTCTCTAATAGCATCACCAACCGATGGAGGTGTTTTATTTGCCAGTCCGGCCAGCTGTGCCCCTATTCACAGCTAATTTTGTCGGTGACGCTATTAGAGCCTACAGTTAAGAAGAAGAGTGTCAGTAGAGAAAATAGTGTTTTTCAGTAAAATTTAGAAATAATCTTAATTTACTATATATTTATTAAGAAAATACAATAAATTGGGAATAATAAAGAGAGAAGTTATTAAAAAAGTAAAGAAATTAAACAAGATATATAAAAGGTTATGTAGATAGGATAGAGAGATAGTAATGGGAAATCACCGACGGTGGGGGAAAATGTATAGCCTGTCCTGCAAGCTATGCCCCCCTATTCCCAGCTCATAGCTGGGAAGGGTCAGTGACTTTCCGTAGGTATCCTGAAAGCAACGATTTTATTAGGGGTAGAGAAAGTTCGGTAGAAAAAACGTGATGTAAACTAATTTTTACATAGCACGCGAAAAGGATTGTGCATAGCGTAGTCTGTTTTGCACGTAGATAGGAATAAGGCGCGATAATTTCTAGTTGGTCTGGACGGAACAGAGAATTGAAGACGCCCTAACAGAAAAGGAGAATCTATATCGCCAACAATCAACTTATATAGGAAGACAACACCGAGAATTGTCCTACGGTTGATTAACGACGGAAGATTAAGAAGAAGCAGTCTGCTGGAGTAAGATGGCAACCGAAGATTGGGATCCCAAATTAAACATCGAAAGGCAAAAAGCAGAAATTGCTTCTGAACAGATTCAATACGATCCTTACTGCGGAGACCAGATGCAAGAGCAGTATTCAAGGATAGGGCGAACGAGAGAGATGTACAGAAGCTTCGTTATAAAAGGATCGTTAAACTCTTTAGACCATCGTTTAATGAATCCAAGTACATCTTTTGCATCATTAACGATGGTATCTATATGCAGATTGAAGCTGAGTTTAGAATCAAAGAGAACGCCTAGATCCTTAACTGTTAGTATGCGTTGCAATGGAGTATTGTCAATTGTATAGCCGACAAGATAAGGTGTAGTGCGATTGAAGGTCATAAACATACACTTTGAACAATTCAGATGCAATTGATTGGCCGAACACCAAAATTGCATAGCGTTCAAATCGTCTTGTAGACGAGAGTGATGTAGGGGATTAGTGTATGATAGAATAAGTTTCACATCATCCGCATACATGAGTACACGGGCATGTGATATAACAGAGGGGAGATCATTTATAAAAAGAGTAAAGAGTAAAGGTCCAAGATGACAACCTTGAGGAACACCAGAAGTAACGTGAACCTGTTCAGAGGTAGTCAGCCTCAGCATAACTCTTTGGGTTCTGCCTTTTAAATAAGAGCTAATCCAATGCAAAAGAGACGGAGGGAAACCTATTCGGTCAAGTTGAAAAAGTAAAATATCGTGGTACACAGAGTCAAACGCCTTACTGAAGTCAGTGTAAATGACATCAGTTTGCATTTTCGAAAGGAAAGCATCATTTGCCAAGGAAGTAAACTCTAGTAGATTGGTCGTAGTTGACCGATTCTTTACAAATCCATGTTGCACAGAGAAGACAACAGATTTGCAGAAATGCTGCAAATTTGAAGTGATTATTTTTTCAAATAATTAAGGAATAGCGGACAGTTTTGCAATGCCCCTGTAATTTTGTATATCAGACTTTCCACCTTTCTTGTGGAGAGGAATGATATAAGATTCTTTCCAAAGAGATGGAAAGACAGAAGATTCAAGGGATAGATTAAAAAGCTTAAGCAATGGATAAATAAGGGAAGAACTACACTCCTTGAGTAGACAACTAGGAATATTGTAAGGCCCAGGAGAGTAAGAAGATTTTAAAGAATTTATAGCTAAAAGGAGAGAGGAATGGGAAGTAATAGGAGGAGGTATAGAACTAGAGGAAGTAATAGTGTAAGGGTAAGAATTATTATTAGTACAGACTGAAGAGTAAGTTGATTGGAAAAAATTAGCAAAGAGGTTAGCAGAATCAGAGTCATTGCTAGCTTTATCCATCCCGAGAGAAAAAGAAGATGGCAAACTTAAAGATTTCCGCTTCAAGCTTACAAAATTGTAAAACTGTCTCGGATTTTGTGCAAATTGCCTTTTGCAACGAGTTAGATAATTCTCATAGCATTGAGAATTCGGAAGAAAGAAGTTCGACTTGGCTATGGAATATTTAGCCAAGTTTGTACACGAACCAGACTTATTAAACTTTTTAAAATATTTAGATTTTAGATTTTTCAGATTTGATAATCTGGGAGTAAACCAGGGTGGCTTTGAAGAAGTAGTCGAAGGTATTGACTTGGGAATACACATATTTAAGAGGGAGTTTAGGGTGTTATAAAAATAATTAATAGCAGTATTCATATCAACCGAGTCATATAAGAAAAACCAATCGGTTGCATAAATAAGCTGATTTAGCAATGAATAAGTTCCTTTGCGAAAGCAACGGCGGGGCTTATTGGCAGATGAGCACGAAATGAGAGGATAACAATTGCACATTGCAACCTCTAAAGTAGGATGATATACATCCTCAGGAAGAGATAAAGGAGGGAACCTAGACACATTAGAAATAAGGTAGTCGTTTACAAATACCAGATCAAGAGTTCTATTCAAAAGATTAGAAATTGAATTGATTTGAAACAACGAAAGATCAAGCATGCAATCTATTAAGACATGCTGTGCTGAGGGCACTAGATCATTATCACGCACGTGTGAAGAAACTTCTTTAATACAAGTAATATGTTTCATATAAACTTGACTATCAGAAGATGGAGGAACATAAGAGCATGTAATATAGATATTCCGTGTAGGAAAAGACACCTCGACTGAGACAATCTCAGCGTCAGTAGGCGTACTAAAACAGAAAAGTTCAGACTGGAGTGTGGTTTTAACGGCAATTAATACCCCACCACCTCGAGTCGGCCGATCATTTCTATGCAAAATCAAATTATTCGAAAAAACCTAAAAATCAGATATGGTTGAATTTATCCATGTTTCTGAAAATGCGATTATATCCGAATCGAAGGAAGTGCTGGCCATGAAAAGATTTTTAAGCTTTGAAATGAGACCTCTGACATTCTGATAATGAATAGAGACTTGGTCAGAAGGCGAAGTTAGTTTTTTGGGGCAGAAATGGTACCTTGTATTGAAGAGACTGGAAGGATGACAGGCTGGTTACGCTTTTTTGGCTTGAACTCGTGAACAATCATGTGTGGAGGCCAAAATTTGGGATCACAAATGATTGGGAACATATCATGTAAAACATTTATTTTGAATGATGATATTTCACGAGGAGTGGAGAAATTAAATTAAGTAATTGACACACTAGCAGAAGAATTGCTAGCAATATAGGCTGCCAATGTCTCAGAAGTGGTGTCAGACGAAAGTCGAGACACTAAAACTTTCCTACGAGGGGCAACCACAGTTAAGGTAGGAGCTGATGGGGCATCAGGTAATTCAGGATTTGGTGTTGCTAAAGAGGCACCTTGATTGTTTTTAACAATCTGGGCAAGATTGCGCGCAGGTCTACCTTTGCGGCCAGGAGCTGAGGCAGTTTGGCTAACTGGGACAGGTTCAGATACGGGGACTAATGGGACTATTAATGGGGATAAACGGGGGTAGTATTTGGGCAGTCGCTCGGAGAAGGCGATAAGGACAACATTGGAGATAAATCGGTTTGGTGTGTGCTGGCCGGAGCTATATGAGCTTCGGAGCCAGGTGATTTTATTAACTTATTTAATATAATTAAGAGTTGTTAGTGGGTGTTTAGTAGTAAGCCTTCTAGAAGAGAGTGATACAGTTGTCGTAAGAGATTAGTATGGCTGAGGAACAGGAGTCGGTCTTGATTTCTGACGCTGACGGATCGTGCGCACTGCCACCAGCGCGTCCGGCAGGAGGTCTAGTGAGAACGCAAATGAATTTCCGGGGATTTCCTGAGAGACTGATTCCGGCGGATGGTCAACTAGTGGACTTGGAGAAGGAATTGGCGCACCAAGATAGACCTCCACGGAACCTGGAATTCCCAAAAGTGGCGAAAGACTCAGTACTCACATCGGAAGCAAACGCGGCAATAGCCCAAGCCCACCAGACATATCTGCATGCTCTGCCATCTGGCATCAGTGAGTCCATCTCCGAGGAGATGCGAACAGGATTCATGGAGATGATAAAGGGCATCATTGATGTACTTAGGCCGCCAGGAAGCCACGCCGAAGAGCCTAACACCTAACACCGCCGATGCCGTCGAGACCCATGATGGGTCCGCGAACAGGCGCCATACCAAAAGAGCGAGAAGGGATCCAGCGCGAGGTATTTCCACCACCGGTGCCACCGCGAGGAGCGGAATATTCATCCAGCAGCCCAGTATTCGTTGCAGACGCTCAGGCAAGAAACTGGCGAAATCCAAATAATCACCACTTCCGAGTAGAAGACCGGAGAGCGGCTGACTTTCAGCCGGAGGAAGCGTATGCCAACATACGAGAAACGGCGTACCTGAAGCTCGAGCGGTGGAACGTCAAGTTGGACGGCGAGGACGCAAAGAATTCTGTCGAGGACTTCGTGTTCCAGCTAGAGTTCCTGCAGAGGCAATATCAATGCCCGTGAAAGAAGGTCCTGTGCGGGTTTCACTTGCTCCTAACCGGCCGCGCCCGTGAGTGGTATTGGATGTACGTGCGGCATTCTAGGATCGACAACTGGATGCAACTGCGGCACGGTCTTTAAGACAGGTTCCGGGGCTGTCAGACGGAGCATCGCCACCGAAGAGGTGGATGATAACATTCACCACATGCGCCAATCCAGAAGCCGCTGAGAGACTGCGAGCTGATGAAGATTATATCGCGTGGTTTGAAGGAGAGTCTGGCAAAATACAGCTATGCTACGGATGTACTCACTGTGGATGAGCTGCGCCAAGAGTGCATAGATGTGGAGAGGCACATTGGTCGCATAAGCCGGACTGGATACGTGCTGCCGCGTTACTCGCAATGAGCAAAACCAACAGTTCATGAGGTCGAGGTAACACCACGTCGTGCGGAAACCCCGCCTCGACCATGTCTTAAGAGTCTGCCTATCAAAAGAGTGGGAGATATTCTGCTATAGGTGCGGAAAACCGGACACATTCTGCTCACAGTGCGAAACATGACCGGGAATCCCCAGAGATAGCGCGATGATGGTGGAACAATCGCGTTCGAAGCCACCCAAGCCACTAGTCTTTGAAAAAGGAATGAGTAGAAACAGTAAGGATCAGGATAAGAATAACGATACGGATATGAATAAGGTTAGGTATTAGGTTGTGACTAAAGGAAGAATGGATATACGAGCATAGAACAAGGTCGTGATGTGCCTCACGTTGGCCAGGCTGGGCGCAGACAGAGGCAGGAGATCCGATTCCGAACCCATTGCTCCCAATGTTCCCGTAAGCGACTTTGCGTCGTTGGGAATTCTTGGGTGATGTTGCATGGGGAGTCGCTAAGGTATATCGATATATCGGTGCGGGCCCTAAACACCTTGGAGCGCCCCAAATTTTGCAAGGGTGGCAACGCCTAGTTCAAGCTCCATCGACTTGAGCGAAAAAAGGTGACAGAGTATAGGCGGTTGCCCTCCCGATTCACTCGTTATGAGCGGATCGGATGTCCTTTCTTGGATGCCCTTGGCCTACAACCGGTCCGTTAACCTAAAATTGCAGCTGTGCATATGGGCAGTAGCGGTGATCATATTTGAATGCTTGCGTGTGTCGAATTTCGGCACCTATGATGTTCTTGTTTTTATACCCTGAAACCATTGAAAATGGGTAAGAAGGGTATAATGTATTTGTGCAAAATGTAAATTTATGTTACAGGCAGAAGAAAGCATCTCCGACCCCATAAAGTATATATATTATTGATCAGCATTAATAGCCGAGTCGATCTAGCCATGTCCGTCTGTGTGTCCGTCCGTCTGTCCGTCCGTCCGTCTGTCCGTATGCATGAACGCAAGGATATCGATAAAAATCGATATCTACATCCTGTTTTTTGAGCATATTGGGTAAATATTAAGAGCTAGAGTCACCAAACTTGATATGTTGCTCATAAACATACACTTTGAACAATTTAGATGCACCTATTGGCCGAACCTCAATGAAGCATCGCGTTCAAATCAACTTGTAGACGAAAATCATGTAGTGGATTAGTTTATGATAGAATATGTTTCACATCGTCCACATACATAAATACACGGGCATGTGATATAACCCAGAGGACCAACACGCGAGCCTTTAGCGAGAGTCTCGCAAAATGCTCACAAATGAGCTCGTATGTGAGCAGAAAGCGATTGGGATATATTTGTATCTCAAAACACTCGCACACGAGCGTTGCAGTGAGATCTTTGCTATAAAAATACGTGTACAGTTGAGAGAATGGTGTGTTGTTTTTGTTTCATATATTAATCGTACTCAGAGAGTGCTACGCCGTCAAGAGAGAGAGAGAGAGAGTAAAAATGACAAAGCATTCGGATGCTGTGTTGTTTTTGTTGTTGTTTCCTACTCAGCTCGTTTCTTGGGTGTTGAAAAATTCCTTTGTTCTCTTTTTTATTGTCCGCTGAAGCGAGCAGACACGTGATTAAAATTAAAATTGAAAATTGGAATTCTGTAGAGAGGTAAGTTATTAACAAATGTTTATTAATAACTAAGATATTGCCTTTCAGAATATTATTCAATATTTGCGCGAGCAATCAACAAATTAAAAAATTCTAAATAAATAAATAATTAGGAAAGTTGTGAAAATGCCATATAAAAGAAAAAGGCAATATATTTGCGAAGCTCGGCATGTGAAACGAGTCGCAGAACAAAACATATCACAAAAGGCTCGCTAGCCGTATTTCTTGCGACAGTCGACAGACAAGCAGATTGGTCGTAGTTGACCGATTCTTTAAGAATCTACGTTGAACAGGAGACAACTGATTTGCAGAAATGCTGCAAATTCGAAGTTATTATTTTTTCAAATAATTTAGGGATAGCGGACAGTTTTGCAATGCCCCAGTAATTTTGTATATTAGACTTTCCACGTTTCTTGTGGAGAGGAATGACATAAGATTCTTTTCAAAGAGATGGAAGGACAGAAGATTCAAGTGATAGATTAAAAAGCTTTGCGATGGACGAAGAAGGAAAGCACTACACTCCTTGAGTAAACAACTAGGAATATTGTCAGGCCCAGAAGAGTAAAAAGGTTTTATAGAATTTATAGCAGAAAGGAGAGAGGAATGGGAAATAATAGGAGCAGGAATAGTAACGGAGGAAGTGGTATTGTAAGGATATGAATTATTATTAGAACAGACGGAAGAGTCAGTTGATTGGAAAAAGTTAGCAAAGAGGTAAGCAGAATCAGAATCACTGTTAGCTTTATCTGTCCTGTGAAATGAAGTAGATGGCAAACTTGAAAATATACGCTTCAAGCGTACAACTACTAACACCCTTCTTCCTAGCTGTAAGCTCTAATAGCGTCACTGACCAAATTAGCTGTGAAAAGGGGAATAGCTGGCAGGACGGGCAATTGAAACACCTCCATCGGTCGGTGATGCTATTAGAAAATTGTGTATTTTAATTAGGCTTTAGCAATTATTTGCATTATAATTTGATATATTGAATAATTAGGAAGACCCTCGTTTTCTAGACCATTAAATAAATAAACAAATATATAAATAAATAAAATTATTCAACATAAAAGCATAAAACAGTCCACAAATAATTATATATACCTGCTCACGATTTCATGAATATATCTTTGAGAAGGGATGTAGCCTGAATAGGAAAACAGAAATATTACAAATGTCTCAGGTAAAAACACTCAAGCCACAACATGTATGTGTATTAGAAGAGAAACGGCGTACCTGAAACTCTATCGGTGGAACGTCAAGTTCGACGGCGAGGACGCAATGAATTCTGTCGAAGGCTTCGTATTTCGTTTGTAGTTCCCGTGCGGGTTTCACTTGCTCCTAACCGGCCGCGCCCGTGAGTGGTATTGGAGGTACGTGCGGCATTCTAGGGTCGACAACTGGATACAACTTCGGCACGGTCTCTTAGAAAGGTTCCGGGGCTGTCAGACGGAGCATCGCCACCGAAGAGGTGGATGATAACATCCACCACATGCGTCAACTCGCCGCGCGAATCCAGAAGCCGCTGAGAGACTGCGAGCTGGTGAAGATTATATCGCGTGGTTTGAAGGAGAGTCTGGTAAAATACAGCTATGCTACGGATGTACTCATTGTGGATGAGCTGCGCCAAGAGTGCATAGATGTGGAGAGGCACATTGGTCACATAAGCCGGACTGGATACTTGCAGCCGTCGCGTTACTCGCAATGAGCAAAACCGACAGTTCATGAGGTAGGGGTAACACTACATCGTGCGGAAACCCCGCCTTGAAATCTTTCCGGCAGTTCGACCATGTCTTTAGAGTCTGCCTATCAAAAGAGCGGAAGATATTCTGCTATAGGTGCGGAAACCCGGAAACACTGTGAGCAGCAGTCCGAAAATTGGCCGGGAATCTCCAGAGGTAGCGCGATGATGGTGGAACAGACGCGTTCGAAGCACCCACCCAAGCCACTAGTCTTTGAAAAAGGAATGAGTAGAAACAGTAAGGATCAGGATAAGAATAACGATGCGGATATGAATAAGGTTAGGTATAAGGATGTGACTAAAGGAAGAATGGATATACGAGCATAGAACAAGGTCGTGGTGTGTCTCACGTTGTGCGCGGCTAAGCGTAAGGAAAGGGGTAGGCCGGCCAGGCTGGGCGCAGACAGAGGCAGGAGATCCGTTCTTGTTAGTTCTTGTATGAAAAAAATTTTGTTTATCAAGATATCTTGACCAAACTCGGCATTTATTAGTTTTACGAAGCTCCTCATATGTATCCAAAATCCTATTAAGATCAGACCACTATATCATATAGCTGCCATAGGAACGATCTGTCGAAAAGTAGGATCTTGTATGAAAAACATTTTGTTTATCAAGATATCTTGACCAAACTCGGCATTTATTAGTTTTACTATGCTCCTCATATATATGCAAAATCCTATTAAGATCGGACCACTATATCATATTATAAAGTTTTTGTATGGAGCATTTTTTGTTTTTCATGATTTTGCGATTAAACACGGCATTTAAAGATTTCACTATGCTCCCTTCATTTTTGCAAAATCTTATTTACATCGGTTCTTGATTAAAAGCCTTTTTTTTTGTTTATCAATATACCTTGACCAAACTCGGCCTTAACCATTTTCTCGGCATTAAAAGGTTGGGTCTGCAAGGGTATTAGATCTTCGGCATGCCGAAGATAGCCCCTTTTTCTCGTTACTAATTTGTTTGGTAATTAGACTTCTTCTACACAAATAGTATTGTGTCACACAAAACTCTCTTGCGTCCAGTTTACTAAATGACTTTGTAAGCCAAGTGTCAAGTTTATATATGTTTCCAATGCTCACATTTAATTTTCATTGTTTAACACATTTAAGCAAACAATGCCAACAATATTGTTTGCAGACCATAAGCTCCTTTCCATTTGAAAGCTTTCTGGGGCATCTAAAAAAAATGATGAAAAAGACGAACTATTCCTTGGAGCAATTATACAACCGAACTGTAGAAGGCAGTATTTAATAAGTCGTTCTTAAAGCTAAAACTTTAAATTTCAATGGATCCAACGGTAAAATTTCATTTAAGCCCTGGTATTTTGATCTAAAGGATCGCGATCGTTTTTTCTTCGTAAAGGATGGCAACATATATAAAATATATAGAATATTGAAATTGACAATAAAATTTTGCATAGCCGATTAGTTGTTGACCTAGAGCCATTTTTTACTTCTCCCATAAATTCAAGCTTTGTAGGCATATTCTCTTCAAAACAACTCAATTTCAACTCGAAAGTAGTGCAACATAATGTTGAAAAAATATCAGGCAAAATATTTCATTTTGAAGAAAATGGTATACACACTTTCTTTGCTTTAATTGACTAAATACAGATAATAATGAGCTCATCTTACCATTTTGTTTTGGATGGCAGCGAAAATGGAGTTGGATACGACAATAGTCCAAACTACAGTATAACAGGTAACATATTAACATAATTTTACATTTTATGTATTTTCTATTCATTTTTATTTCATCTATATTCAGAATAACCTAATAATCCAGCAAATACTAAAGCAAATAGTATTTCACAAGCCCAATGCAATCATTCCGGAAATGTAATGAAATAATTTCAAACTATATATATATATTTAATAGCTTTTTTCTAATAAATTTGCAGAACTATTTAACTTGATGCATGAGATGATGAGGAAAATCGGTCAAGAAGCAAAAATTATTTCATTAGGAAATGAAATTTCTGTAATTAAGGGAAATTGACGCTGCCAAGTGCGCCATAGGCAACTCTTCGGGACTTTGAGGCATATGAAGAATGTCTTAAGGAAGAGCAGACCTTAAAAAATTTGGTAAGGAAACTTTACATTAAATAATTTTACTATTCACTTATAAGTCTTACATTTTCCTTAAGGTCGCTGAATTAGTCGAAAGTTCTAAAAAGACTTACGACAAGTTCATTGGGAGCTCCTGGTGCAAAATATTGACAGACGATGTTGCTAAACAATGCTCCTGGCGTGGGACCGAAAAAAAAGTGAGTTAGAGGCCTTCAAACCACATTGGCAATACGAAGTAAGTTTTATAACCTGTATATGTGCAAATGAATCAATTTTTGTTTCTATCAACAGATGCATTTAAGCAGAAGTTTGCGCTGGAAGATGCCGATTTCGATCACGTCACACAAAAATATTTTCAATACGCGCAGAAAGAGTGGCGCGATTAGAAAAGGCTGATGCCAAAAAAATTAAAAATACAATTTTGTTTTAATATATTTTTTATAGTTTTAAATTTTATTTATAATTATAAGATTGGCCATGAAATGAATTAAAATTTTAAGTTTAATAAAACGTTATTTATATATAAATAAATTCTTAATCTGAAAATAAATGTTTATAAAAAAACACCAAACATTCTAATTGGAACAAAATGGACATGAAACAAAAAAACATAAAACATACTCGCAATGAGCAAAACCGACAGTTCATGAGGTAGGGGTAACACTACATCGTGCGGAAACCCCGCCTTGAAATCTTTCCGGCAGTTCGACCATGTCTTTAGAGTCTGCCTATCAAAAGAGCGGAAGATATTCTGCTATAGGTGCGGAAACCCGGAAACACTGTGAGCAGCAGTCCGAAAATTGGCCGGGAATCTCCAGAGGTAGCGCGATGATGGTGGAACAGACGCGTTCGAAGCACCCACGCAAGCCACTAGTCTTTGAAAAAGGAATGAGTAGAAACAGTAAGGATCAGGATAAGAATAACGATGCGGATATGAATAAGGTTAGGTATAAGGATGTAACTAAAGGAAGAATGGATATACGAGCATAGAACAAGGTCGTGGTGTGTCTCACGTTGTGCGCGGCTAAGCGTAAGGAAAGGTAGGCCGGCCAGGCTGGGCGCAGACAGAGGCAGGAGATCCGACTCCGAACCCATTGCTCCCAATGTTCCCGTCAGCGACTTTGCATAGGCGGATTCACTCGTTATGAGCGGATCGGATGCCCTTGCTAATGCCCTTGGCCTACAACTGGTCCGTTAACCCAAAATTGCAGCTGTGCATATGGGCAGTATTTGAGTGCTTGCGTGTGTCGAATTTCGGCACCTATGATGTTGCTGTTTTTATACCCTGAACCCATTGAAAATGGGTAAGAAGGGTATAATGTATTTGTGCATAATGTAAATTTATGTTACAGGCAGAAGAAAGCAGCTCCGACCCCATAAAGTATATATATTATTGATCAGCATCAATAGCCGAGTCAATCTAGCCATGTCCGTCTGTCTGTCCGTGTGTCCGTCTGTCCGTATGTATGAACGCAAGGATATCAGAACCTATAAGAGCTAGAGACTTGATATTTTAGCTGTAGGTCCTCCTAATGCCTGCGTAGATCGAGTTTGTTGCCGATAATCGAAAACTTACACCGTTTCCAAGCAATCGATAAAAATCGATATCGACATCCTGTTTTTTGAGCATATTGGGTAAATATTAAGAGCTAGAGTCACCAATAACATGATATGTTGCTCATAAGCATACACTTTGAACAATTTAGATGCACCTATTGCCGAACATCAAAGAAGCATAGCGTTCAAATCAACTTGAAGACGAATATTATGTAGTGGATTAGTGTCTGATAGAATATGTTTCACATCGTCCGCATACATAAATACACGGGCATGTGATATAACCCAGAGGACCAACACGCGAGCCTTTAGCGAGAGTCTCGCAAAATGCTCACAAATGAGCTCGTATATGAGCAGAAAACGATTGGGATATATTTGTATCTCAAAACGCTCGCACACGAGCGTTGCAGTGAGGTCTTTGCGATAAAAATGTTTGTCTTGTCGTCACAAAATCAGTTTTAGTGGCTTTAGCGAGAGCCAAACGCCATTCATTTTCTTTTCTTAATAATAAACTGATACGTTTCAAAAAATTGTATGCCTAGAGAATTCAATAGACAAGTTAGATCTTTAGACAATCTCGACAGATTTAAGGCAACAGAGTTACGTACTTTTTATACCCTTGCAGAGGGGATTATAATTTTGTCGTGGAATGTGTAACGCATAGAAGGAGACATCTCCGACCCCATAAAGTATATATATTCTTGATCAGCATCAACAGCCGAGTCGATATAGCCATGTCCGTCTGTCCGTCTGACCGTCTGTCCGTCTGTCTGTTTCTATGCGAACTAGTCTCTCAGTTTTTAAGCTATCTTAATGAAACTTTGCAGAAGTCCCTTTTTCTGTTGCACGCAGCACATATGTCAAAACCAGCTGGATCGGACCACTATAGCATATAGCTGCCATAGGAACGATCGGTCGAAAATTAAGTTTTTGTATAAAAAAAACATTTTGTTTATCAAGATATCTTGACCAAACTTGGCATTTATTAGTTTTACTATGCTCCTCATATATATGCAAAATCCTATTAAGATCGGACCACTATATCATATAGCTGCCATAGGAACGATCGTTCGAAAATTAAGTTTTTGTATGAAAAAACATTTTGATTATCAAGATATCTTGACCAAACTCGGCATTTGTTAGTTTTACTATGATCCCCATATATATGCAAAATCCTATTAAGATCGGACCACTATATCATATAGCTGCCATAGGAACGATCGTTCGAAAATTAAGTTTTTGTATGAAAAAACATTTTGTTTACCAAGATATCTTGACCAAACTCGGCATTTATTAGTTTTACTATGCGCCCCATACATATGCAAAATCCTATTAAGATCGGACCACTATATCATATAGCTGCCATAGGAACGATCGGTCGAAAACTAAGTTTTTGTATGAAAAAACATTTTGTTTTTCAAGATATCTTGACCAAACTCAACATTTGTTAGTTTTACTAAGCTGCTCATATATATGCAAAATCCTATTAAGATCGGACCACTATATCATATAGCTGCCATAGGAACGATCGGTCGAAAATTTAATTCTTGTATGAAAAACATTTTGTTTATCAAGATATCTTGACCAAACTCGGCATTTATAAGTTTTACTAAGCTCCTCATATATATGCCAAATCCTATTAAGATCGGACCACTATATCATATAGCTGCCATAGGAACGATCGGTCGAAAACTAAGTTTTTGCATAAAAAAACATTTGGTTTATCAAGATATCTTGACCAAACTCGGCAATTATTAGTTTTACTGTGCTCCTCATATATATGCTAAATCCTATTAAGATCGGACCACTATATCATATAGCTGCCATAGGAACGATCGTTCGAAAATTAAGTTTTTGTATGAAAAAACATTTTGTTTACCAAGATATCTTGACTAAACTCGGCATTTATTAGTTTTACTATGCGCCCCATATATATGCAAAAATCCTATTAAGATCGGACCACTATATCATATAGCTGCCATAGGAACGATCGGTCGAAAATTTAGTTCTTGTATGAAAAAAATTTTGTTTATCAAGATATCTTGACCAAACTCGGCATTTATTAGTTTTACTATGCTCCCCACATATATGCAAAATCCTATTAAGATCGGACCACTATATCATATAGCTGCCATAGGAACGATCGGTCGAAGATTAAGTTGTATGAAAAAAACATTTTGTTTTTCAAGATATCTTGACCAAACTCGGCATTTATTAGTTTTACTATGCTCCTCATATATATGCAAAATCCTATTTAGATCAGACCACTATATCATATAGCTGCCCTAGGAACGATCGGTCGAAAACTAAGTTTTTGTATGAAAAAATATTTTGTTTATCAAGATATCTTGACCAAACTCGGCATTTATTGGTTTTACTAAGCTCCTCATATATATGCAAAATCCTATTAAGATCGGACCACTATATCATATAGCTGCCATAAATGCAATCATTCCGGAAATGTAATGAAATAATTTCAAACTATATATATATATTTAATAGCTTTTTTCTAATAAATTTGCAGAACTATTTAACTTGATGCATGAGATGATGAGGAAAATCGGTCAAGAAGCAGAAATTATTTCATTAATAAATGAAATTTCTGTAATTAAGGGACGAAATTGACGCTGCCAAGTGCGCCATAGGCAACTCTTCGGGACTTTGAGGCATATGAAGAATGTCTTAAGGAAGAGCAGACCTTAAAAAATTTGGTAAGGAAACTTTACATTAAATAATTTTACTATTCACTTATAAGTCTTACATTTTCCTTAAGGTCGTTGAATTAGTCGAAAGTTCTAAAAAGACTTACGACAAGTTCATTAGGAGCTCCTGGCGCAAAATATTGACAGACGATGTTGCTAAACAATGCTCCTGGCGTGGGACCGAAAAAAAAGTGAGTTAGAGGCCTTCAAACCACATTGGCAATACGAAGTAAGCATTACTTTTATAACCTGTATATGTGCAAATGAATCAATTTTTGTTTCTATCAACAGATGCATTTAAGCAGAAGTTTGCGCTGGAAGATGCCGATTTCGATCACGTCACACAAAAATATTTTCAATACGCGCAGAAAGAGTGGCGCGATTAGAAAAGGCTGATGCCAAAAAAATTAAAAATACAATTTTGTTTTAATATATTTTTTATAGTTTTAAATTTTATTTATAATTATAAGATTGTCCATGAAATGAATTAAAATTTTAAGTTTAATAAAACGTTATTTATATATAAATAAATTCTCAATCTGAAAATAAATATTTATAAAAAAACACCAATCATTCTAATGGGAACAAAATGGACATGAAACAAAAAAAAAGTTTCGTAAATCATATCTTATGCGAGCCTTTTGCGATATCTTTTAAGAGACTTTTTTAATATTGCTTACCTACAAAATCGTATCGCAGAAAATATTTTATTAGACTCGTTCCAAATAACAGAAAAGGCTCGCAAAACATATCACAAAAGGCTCGCTAGCCGTATTTCTTGCGACAGTCGACAGACAAGCAGATTGGTCGTAGTTGACCGATTCTTTAAGAATCTACGTTGAACAGGAGACAACTGATTTGCAGAAATGCTGCAAATTCGAAGTTATTATTTTTTCAAATAATTTAGGGATAGCGGACAGTTTTGCAATGCCCCAGTAATTTTGTATATTAGACTTTCCACGTTTCTTGTGGAGAGGAATGACATAAGATTCTTTTCAAAGAGATGGAAGGACAGAAGATTCAAGTGATAGATTAAAAAGCTTTGCGATGGACGAAGAAGGAAAGCACTACACTCCTTGAGTAAACAACTAGGAATATTGTCAGGCCCAGAAGAGTAAAAAGGTTTTATAGAATTTATAGCAGAAAGGAGAGAGGAATGGGAAATAATAGGAGCAGGAATAGTAACGGAGGAAGTGGTATTGTAAGGATATGAATTATTATTAGAACAGACGGAAGAGTCAGTTGATTGGAAAAAGTTAGCAAAGAGGTAAGCAGAATCAGAATCACTGTTAGCTTTATCTGTCCTGTGAAATGAAGTAGATGGCAAACTTGAAAATATACGCTTCAAGCGTACAACTACTAACACCCTTCTTTCTAGCTGTAAGCTCTAATAGCGTCACTGACCAAATTAGCTGTGAAAAGGGGAATAGCTGGCAGGACGGGCAATTGAAACACCTCCATCGGTCGGTGATGCTATTAGAAAATTGTGTATTTTAATTAGGCTTTAGCACTTATTTGCATTATAATTTGATATATTGAATAATTAGGAAGACCCTCGTTTTCTAGACCATTAAATAAATAAACAAATATATAAATAAATAAAATTATTCAACATAAAAGCATAAAACAGTCCACAAATAATTATATATACCTGCTCACGATTTCATGAATACATATTTGAGAAGGGATGTAGCCTGAATAGGAAAACAGAAATATTACAAATGTCTCAGGTAAAAACACTCAAGCCACAACATATATGTGTATTAGAAGAGAAACGGCGTACCTGAAACTCTATCGGTGGAACGTCAAGTTCGACGGCGAGGACGCAATGAATTCTGTCGAAGGCTTCGTATTTCGTTTGTAGTTCCCGTGCGGGTTTCACTTGCTCCTAACCGGCCGCGCCCGTGAGTGGTATTGGAGGTACGTGCGGCATTCTAGGGTCGACAACTGGATACAACTTCGGCACGGTCTTTTAGAAAGGTTCCGGGGCTGTCAGACGGAGCATCGCCACCGAAGAGGTGGATGATAACATCCACCACATGCGTCAACTCGCCGCGCGAATCCAGAAGCCGCTGAGAGACTGCGAGCTGGTGAAGATTATATCGCGTGGTTTGAAGGAGAGTCTGGTAAAATACAGCTATGCTACGGATGTACTCACTGTGGATGAGCTGCGCCAAGAGTGCATAGATGTGGAGAGGCACATTGGTCACATAAGCCGGACTGGATACTTGCAGCCGTCGCGTTACTCGCAATGAGCAAAACCGACAGTTCATGAGGTAGGGGTAACACTACATCGTGCGGAAACCCCGCCTTGAAATCTTTCCGGCAGTTCGACCATGTCTTTAGAGTCTGCCTATCAAAAGAGCGGAAGATATTCTGCTATAGGTGCGGAAACCCGGAAACACTGTGAGCAGCAGTCCGAAAATTGGCCGGGAATCTCCAGAGGTAGCGCGATGATGGTGGAACAGACGCGTTCGAAGCACCCACGCAAGCCACTAGTCTTTGAAAAAGGAATGAGTAGAAACAGTATGGATCAGGATAAGAATAACGATGCGGATATGAATAAGGTTAGGTATAAGGATGTGACTAAAGGAAGAATGGATATACGAGCATAGAACAAGGTCGTGGTGTGTCTCACGTTGTGCGCGGCTAAGCGTAAGGAAAGGGGTAGGCCGGCCAGGCTGGGCGCAGACAGAGGCAGGAGATCCGTTCTTGTTAGTTCTTGTATGAAAAAAATTTTGTTTATCAAGATATCTTGACCAAGCTCGGCATTTATTAGTTTTACGAAGCTCCTCATATGTATCCAAAATCCTATTAAGATCAGACCACTATATCATATAGCTGCCATAGGAACGATCTGTCGAAAAGTAGGATCTTGTATGAAAAACATTTTGTTTATCAAGATATCTTGACCAAACTCGGCATTTATTAGTTTTACTATGCTCCTCATATATATGCAAAATCCTATTAAGATCGGACCACTATATCATATTATAAAGTTTTTGTATGGAGCATTTTTTGTTTTTCATGATTTTGCGATTAAACACGGCATTTAAAGATTTCACTATGCTCCCTTCATTTTTGCAAAATCTTATTTACATCGGTTCTTGATTAAAAGCCTTTTTTTTTGTTTATCAATATACCTTGACCAAACTCGGCCTTAACCATTTTCTCGGCATTAAAAGGTTGGGTCTGCAAGGGTATTAGATCTTCGGCATGCCGAAGATAGCCCTTTTTTCTCGTTATTAATTTGTTTGGTAATTAGACTTCTTCTACACAAATAGTATTGTGTCACACAAAACTCTCTTGCGTCCAGTTTACTAAATGACTTTGTAAGCCAAGTGTCAAGTTTATATATGTTTCCAATGCTCACATTTAATTTTCATTGTTTAACACATTTAAGCAAACAATGCCAACAATATTGTTTGCAGACCATAAGCTCCTTTCCATTTGAAAGCTTTCTGGGGCATCTAAAAAAAATGATGAAAAAGACGAACTATTCCTTGGAGCAATTATACAACCGAACTGTAGAAGGCAGTATTTAATAAGTCGTTCTTAAAGCTAAAACTTTAAATTTCAATGGATCCAACGGTAAAATTTCATTTAAGCCCTGGTATTTTGATCTAAAGGATCGCGATCGTTTTTTCTTCGTAAAGGATGGCAACATATATAAAATATATAGAATATATAGATTAGTTGTTGACCTAGAGCCATTTTTTACTTCTCCCATAAATTCAAGCTTTGTAGGCATATTCTCTTCAAAACAACTCAATTTCAACTCGAAAGTAGTGCAACATAATGTTGAAAAAATATCAGGCAAAATATTTCATTTTGAAGAAAATGGTATACACACTTTCTTTGCTTTAATTGACTAAATACAGATAATAATGAGCTCATCTTACCATTTTGTTTTGGATGGCAGCGAAAATGGAGTTGGATACGACAATAGTCCAAACTACAGTATAACAGGTAACATATTAACATAATTTTACATTTTATGTATTTGCTATTCATTTTTATTTCATCTATATTCAGAATAACCTAATAATCCAGCAAATACTAAAGCAAATAGTATTTCACAAGCCCAATGCAATCATTCCGGAAATGTAATGAAATAATTTCAAACTATATATATATATTTAATAGCTTTTTTCTAATAAATTTGCAGAACTATTTAACTTGATGCATGAGATGATGAGGAAAATCGGTCAAGAAGCAGAAATTATTTCATTAGGAAATGAAATTTCTGTAATTAAGGGAAATTGACGCTGCCAAGTGCGCCATAGGCAACTCTTCGGGACTTTGAGGCATATGAATGTCTTAAGGAAGAGCAGACCTTAAAAAATTTGGTAAGGAAACTTTACATAATAATAATAATTTTACTATTCACTTATAAGTCTTACATTTTCCTTAAGGTCGTTGAATTAGTCGAAAGTTCTAAAAAGACTTACGACAAGTTCATTGGGAGCTCCTGGTGCAAAATATTGACAGACGATGTTGCTAAACAATGCTCCTGGCGTGGGACCGAAAAAAAAGTGAGTTAGAGGCCTTCAAACCACATTGGCAATACGAAGTAAGCATTACTTTTATAACCTGTATATGTGCAAATGAATCAATTTTTGTTTCTATCAACAGATGCATTTAAGCAGAAGTTTGCGCTGGAAGATGCCGATTTCGATCACGTCACACAAAAATATTTTCAATACGCGCAGAAAGAGTGGCGCGATTAGAAAAGGCTGATGCCAAAAAAATTAAAAATACAATTTTGTTTTAATATATTTTTTATAGTTTTAAATTTTATTTATAATTATAAGATTGGCCATGAAATGAATTAAAATTTTAAGTTTAATAAAACGTTATTTATATATAAATAAATTCTTAATCTGAAAATAAATGTTTATAAAAAAACACCAAACATTCTAATTGGAACAAAATGGACATGAAACAAAAAAACATAAAACATACTCGCAATGAGCAAAACCGACAGTTCATGAGGTAGGGGTAACACTACATCGTGCGGAAACCCCGCCTTGAAATCTTTCCGGCAGTTCGACCATGTCTTTAGAGTCTGCCTATCAAAAGAGCGGAAGATATTCTGCTATAGGTGCGGAAACCCGGAAACACTGTGAGCAGCAGTCCGAAAATTGGCCGGGAATCTCCAGAGGTAGCGCGATGATGGTGGAACAGACGCGTTCGAAGCACCCACGCAAGCCACTAGTCTTTGAAAAAGGAATGAGTAGAAACAGTATGGATCAGGATAAGAATAACGATGCGGATATGAATAAGGTTAGGTATAAGGATGTAACTAAAGGAAGAATGGATATACGAGCATAGAACAAGGTCGTGGTGTGTCTCACGTTGTGCGCGGCTAAGCGTAAGGAAAGGGGTAGGCCGGCCAGGCTGGGCGCAGACAGAGGCAGGAGATCCGACTCCGAACCCATTGCTCCCAATGTTCCCGTCAGCGACTTTGCATAGGCGGATTCACTCGTTATGAGCGGATCGGATGCCCTTGCTAATGCCCTTGGCCTACAACTGGTCCGTTAACCCAAAATTGCAGCTGTGCATATGGGCAGTATTTGAGTGCTTGCGTGTGTCGAATTTCGGCACCTATGATGTTGCTGTTTTTATACCCTGAACCCATTGAAAATGGGTAAGAAGGGTATAATGTATTTGTGCATAATGTAAATTTATGTTACAGGCAGAAGAAAGCATCTCCGACCCCATAAAGTATATATATTATTGATCAATAGCCGAGTCGATCTAGCCATGTCCGTCTGTCTGTCCGTCCGTCTTTCCGTCCGTCCGTGTGTCCGTCTGTCCGTATGTATGAACGCAAGGATATCAGAACCTATAAGAGCTAGAGACTTGATATTTTAGCTGTAGGTCCTCCTAATGCCTGCGTAGATCGAGTTTGTTGCCGATAATCGAAAACTTACACCGTTTCCAAGCAATCGATAAAAATCGATATCGACATCCTGTTTTTTGAGCATATTGGGTAAATATTAAGAGCTAGAGTCACCAATAACATGATATGTTGCTCATAAGCATACACTTTGAACAATTTAGATGCACCTATTGCCGAACATCAAAGAAGCATAGCGTTCAAATCAACTTGAAGACGAATATTATGTAGTGGATTAGTGTCTGATAGAATATGTTTCACATCGTCCGCATACATAAATACACGGGCATGTGATATAACCCAGAGGACCAACACGCGAGCCTTTAGCGAGAGTCTCGCAAAATGCTCACAAATGAGCTCGTATATGAGCAGAAAACGATTGGGATATATTTGTATCTCAAAACGCTCGCACACGAGCGTTGCAGTGAGGTCTTTGCGATAAAAATGTTTGTCTTGTCGTCACAAAATCAGTTTTAGTGGCTTTAGCGAGAGCCAAACGATATTCATTTTCTTTTCTTAATAATAAACTGATACGTTTCAAAAAATTGTATGCCTAGAGAATTCAATAGACAAGTTAGATCTTTAGACAATCTCGACAGATTTAAGGCAACAGAGTTACGTACTTTTTATACCCTTGCAGAGGGGATTATAATTTTGTCGTGGAATGTGTAACGCATAGAAGGAGACATCTCCGACCCCATAAAGTATATATATTCTTGATCAGCATCAACAGCCGAGTCGATATAGCCATGTCCGTCTGTCCGTCTGACCGTCTGTCTGTTTCTATGCGAACTAGTCTCTCAGTTTTTAAGCTATCTTAATGAAACTTAGCAGAAGTCCCTTTTTCTGTTCCACGCAGCACATATGTCAAAACCAGCTGGATCGGACCACTATAGCATATAGCTGCCATAGGAACGATCGGTCGAAAATTAAGTTTTTGTATAAAAAAAACATTTTGTTTATCAAGATATCTTGACCAAACTCGGCATTTATTAGTTTTGCTATGCTCCTCATATATATGCAAAATCCTATTAAGATCGGACCACTATATCATATAGCTGCCATAGGAACGATCGGTCGAAAACTAAGTTTTTGTATGAAAAACATTTTGTTTATCAAGATATCTTGACCAAACTCGGCATTTGTTAGTTTTACTATGATCCCCATATATATGCAAAATCCTATTAAGATCGGACCACTATATCATATAGCTGCCATAGGAACGATCGGTCGAAAACTAAGTTTTTGTATGAAAAAACATTTTGTTTTTCAAGATATCTTGACCAAACTCAACATTTGTTAGTTTTACTAAGCTGCTCATATATATGCAAAATCCTATTAAGATCGGACCACTATATCATATAGCTGCCATAGGAACGATCGGTCGAAAATTTAATTCTTGTATGAAAAACATTTTGTTTATCAAGATATCTTGACCAAACTCGGCATTTATAAGTTTTACTAAGCTCCTCATATATATGCCAAATCCTATTAAGATCGGACCACTATATCATATAGCTGCCATAGGAACGATCGGTCGAAAACTAAGTTTTTGCATAAAAAAACATT
The DNA here is from genome assembly GCA_018903485.1 of Drosophila littoralis. Taxonomy (NCBI): domain Eukaryota; kingdom Metazoa; phylum Arthropoda; class Insecta; order Diptera; family Drosophilidae; genus Drosophila; species Drosophila littoralis. The sequence goes on from JAEIGF010000590.1 coordinate 1,464,258, forward strand.
TGGTTTATCAAGATATCTTGACCAAACTCGGCAATTATTAGTTTTACTGTGCTCCTCATATATATGCTAAATCCTATTAAGATCGGACCACTATATCATATAGCTGCCATAGGAACGATCGTTCGAAAATTAAGTTTTTGTATGAAAAAACATTTTGTTTACCAAGATATCTTGACTAAACTCGGCATTTATTAGTTTTACTATGCGCCCCATATATATGCAAAATCCTATTAAGATCGGACCACTATATCATATAGCTGCCATAGGAACGATCGGTCGAAAATTTAGTTCTTGTATGAAAAAAATTTTGTTTATCAAGATATCTTGACCAAACTCGGCATTTATTAGTTTTACTAAGCTCCTCATACATATGCAAAATCCTATTAAGATCGGACCACTATTTCATATAGCTGCCATAGGAACGATCGGTCGAAAGCTAAGTTTTTGTATGAAAAAACATTTTGTTTATCAAGATATCTTGACCAAACTCGGCATTTATTAGTTTTACTAAGCTCCTCATATATATGCAAAATCCTATTAGGATCGGACCACTATATCATATAGCTGCCATAGGAACGATCGGTCGAAAATTAAGTTGTATGAAAAAAACATTATGTTTTTCAAGATATCTTGACCAAACTCGGCATTTTTTTGTTTTACCGTACTCCTCATATATATGCAAAATCCTATTAAGATCGGACCACTATATCATATAGCTGCCATAGGAACGATCGTTCGAAAATTAAGTTTTTGTATGAAAAAACATTTTGTTTACCAAGATATCTTGACTAAACTCGGCATTTATTAGTTTTACTATGCGCCCCATATATATGCAAAATCCTATTAAGATCGGACCACTATATCATAAAGCTGCCATAGGAACGATCGGTCGAAAATTTAGTTCTTGTATGAAAAAAATTTTGTTTATCAAGATATCTTGACCAAACTCGGCATTTATTAGTTTTACTATGCTCCCCACATATATGCAAAATCCTATTAAGATCGGACCACTATATCATATAGCTGCCATAGGAACGATCGGTCGAAGATTAAGTTGTATGAAAAAAACATTTTGTTTTTCAAGATATCTTGACCAAACTCGGCATTTATTAGTTATACTATGCTCCTCATATATATGCAAAATCCTATTTAGATCAGACCACTATATCATATAGCTGCCCTAGGAACGATCGGTCGAAAACTAAGTTTTTGTATGAAAAAATATTTTGTTTATCAAGATATCTTGACCAAACTCGGCATTTATTGGTTTTACTAAGCTCCTCATATATATGCAAAATCCTATTAAGATCGGACCACTATATCATATAGCTGCCATAGAAACGATCGGTCGCAAATTAAGTTGTATGAAAAAAACATTTTGTTTATCAAGATATCTTGACCAAACTCGGCATTTATTAGTTTTACTATGCGCCCCATATATATGCAAAATCCTATTAAGATCGGACTACTATATCATATATCTGCCAGAGGAGCGATCGGTCGAAAACTAGGTTTTTGATTAAAAACCTTTTTGTTTATCAAGATATCTTGACCAAACTTGGCATTAACTATTTTCCCTGTGCTTCTTAGATACGGGCAAAGCACTATGAGCATTATGAAAAGGTTGGGTCTGCAAGGGTATTAGATCTTCGGCGTGCCGAAGATAGCCTTTCTTTCTCGTTTATTATATAGCGGAGCCATTGTCTTGAAACACATTATAGATTCAAAACTATACAATTATTTTTTATACCCTTGCAGAGGGTATTATAATTTTGTCGTGAAATGTGTAACGCATAGAAGGATACATCTCCGACCCCATAAAGTATATATATTCTTGATCAGCATCAACAGCCGAGTCGATATAGCCATGTCCGTCTGTCCGTCTGTCTGTTTCTATGCGAACTGGTCTCTCAGTTTTAAAGCTATCTTAATGAAACTTTGCAGAAGTCCCTTTTTCTGTTGCACGCAGCACATATGTCAAAACCAGCTGGATCGGACCATTATAGCATACAGCTGCCATAGGAACGATCGGTCGAAAATTAAGTTTTTGTATGAAAAAACAATTTGTTTATCAAGATATCTTGACCAAACTCGGCATTTATTGGTTTTACTATGCTCCTCATATATATGCAAAATCCTATTAAGATCGGACCACTATATCATATAGCTGCCATAGGAACGATCGGTCGAAAACTAAGTTTTTGTATGAAAAAACAGTTTGTTTTTCAAGATATCTTGACCAAACTCGGCATTTATTGGTTTTACTATGCTGCCCATATATATGCAAAATTCTATTAAGATCGGACCACTATATCATATAGCTGCCATAGAAACGATCGGTCGAAAATTAAGTTGTATGAAAAAAACATTTTGTTTATCAAGATATCGTGACCAAACTCGGCATTTATTAGTATTACTATGCTCCCCATATATATGCAAAATCCTATTAAGATCGGACCACTATATCATATAGCTGCCATAGGAACGATCGGTCGAAAATTTAATTCTTGTATGAAAAACATTTTGTTTATCAAGATATCTTGACCAAACTCGGCATTTATAAGTTTTACTAAGCTCCTCATATATATGCAAAATCCTATTAAGATCGGACCACTATATCATATAGCTGCCATAGGAACGATCGGTCGAAAACTAAGTTTTTGTATGAAAAAACATTTTGTTTATCAAGATATCTTGACCAAACTCGGCAATTATTAGTTTTATTGTGCTGCTCATATATATGCTAAATCCTATTAAGATCGGACCATTATATCATATAGCTGCCATAGGAACGATCGGTCGAAAATTAAGTTTTTGTATGAAAAAACGTTTTGTTTTTCAAGATATCTTGACCAAACTCGGCATTTATTAGTTTTACTATGCTCCTCATATATATACGAAATCCTATTAAGATCGGACCACTATATCATATAGCTGCCATAGGAACGATCGGTCGAAAACTAAGTTTTTGTATGAAAAAACAGTTTGTTTTTCAAGATATCTTGACCAAACTCGGCATTTATTAGTTTTACTATGCTCCTCATATATATCCAAAATCCTTTTAAGATCAGACTACTATATCATATAGCTGCCATAGGAGCGATCTGTCGAAAAGTAGGATCTTGTATGAAAAACATTTTGTTTTTCATGATATCTTGACCAAACTCGGCATTTATTAGTTTTACTATGCTCCTCATATATATGCAAAATCCTATTAAGATCGGACCACTATATCATATTATAAAGTTTTTGTATGGAGCATTTTTTGTTTTTCATGATTTTGCGATTAAACACGGCATTTAAAGATTTCACTATGCTCCCTTCATTTTTGCAAAATCTTATTTACATCGGTTTTTGATTAAAAGCCTTTTTTTTTGTTTATCAATATACCTTGACCAAACTCGGCCTTAACCATTTTCTCGGCATTAAAAGGTTGGGTCTGCAAGGGTATTAGATCTTCGGCATGCCGAAGATAGCCCTTCTTTCTCGTTATTACTTAGTTTGGTAATTAGACTTCTTCTACACAAGTAGTATTGTGTCACACAAAACTCTCTTGCATCCAGTTTACTAAATGACTTTGTAAGCCAAGTGTCAAGTTTATATATGTTTCCAATGCTCACATTTAATTTTCATTGTTTAACACATTTAATGCCTACAGTATGGTTCTCTGCAGACCATAAGCTCCTTTCCATTCGAAAACTTTCTGGGGCATCTAAAAAAATGGTGAAAAAGTCGGACTATTCCTTTTAATACAACCGAACTGTAGAAGGCAGTATTTTAAAAGTCGTTCTTAAAGCTAAAACTTTAAATTTCAATGGATCCAACGGTAAAATTTCATATAAGCCCTGGTATTTTGATCTAAAGGATCGCGATCGTTTTTTCTTCGTAAAGGATGGCAACATATATTAAATATATAGAATATTGAAATTGACAATAAAATTTTGCATAGACGATTAGTTGTTGACCTAGAGCCATTTTTTACTTCTCCTATAAATTCCACCTTTATGCCTATTCTCTTCAAAACAACTCAATTTCAACTCGAAAGTAGTGCAACATAATGTTGAAAAAATATCAGGCAAAATATTTCATTTTGAAGAAAATGGTATACACACTTTCTTTCCTTTAATTGACTAAACACAGATAATAATGAGCTCATCGTACCATTTTGTTTTGGATGGCAGCGAAAATGGAGTTGGATACGACAATAGTCCAAACTACAGTATAACAGGTAACATATTAACATAATTTTACATTTTATGTATTTTCTATTCATTTTTATTTCATCTATATTCAGAATAACCTAATAATCCAGCAAATACTAAAGCAAATAGTATTTCACAAGCCCAATGCAATCATTCCGGAAATGTAATGAAATAATTTCAAATATTATTTAATAGCTTTTTTCTAATAAATTTGAAGAACTATTTAACTTGATGCATGAGATGATGAGGAAAATCGGTCAAGAAGCAGAAATTATTTCATTAGGAAATGAAATTTCTGTAATTAAGGGACGAGCTTGCGGAGAGGCGCACAAGGCGAAATTGACGCTGCCAAGTGCGCCATAGGCAACTCTTCGGGACTTTGAGGCATTTGAAGAATGTCTTAAGGAAGAGCAGACCTTAAAAAATTTGGTAAGGAAACTTTAAATTAAATAATTTTACTATTCACTTATAAGTCTTACATTTTCCTTAAGGTCATTGACTTAGTCGAAAGTTCTAAAAAGACTTACGACAAGTTCATTAGGAGCTCCTGGCGCAAAATATTGACAGACGATGTTGCTAAACAATGCTCCTGGCGTGGGACCGAAAAAAAAGTGAGTTAGAGGCCTTCAAACCACATTGGCAATACGAAGTAAGCATTACTTTTATAACCTGTATATGTGCAAATGAATCAATTTTTGTTTCTATCAACAGATGCATTTAAGCAGAAGTTTGCGCTGGAAGATGCCGATTTCGACCGCGTCACACAAAAATATTTTCAATACGCGCAAGAAAGAGTGGCGCGATTAGAAGAGGCTGATGCCAAAAAAATTAAAAATACAATTTTGTTTTAATATATTTTTTATAGTTTTAAATTTTATTTATAATTATAAGACTGGCTATGAAATGAATTAAAATTTTAAGTTTAATAAAACGTTATTTATATATAAATTATTATATATAAAAAATCTGAAAATAAATATTTATAAAAAAACACCAAAAATTCTAATGGGAACGAAATGGACATGAAACAAAAAAAAGTTTCGTAAATCATATCTTATGCGAGCCTTTTGCGATTTATTAGACTCGTTCCAAATAACAGAAAGGGCTCGGAAAACATATCACAAAAGGCTCGCTAGCCGTATTTCTTGCGACAGTCGACAGACAAGCAGATTGGTCGTAGTTGATCGATTCTTTAAGAATCTATGTTGAACAGGAGACAACTGATTTGCAGAAATGCTGCAAATTCGAAGTTATTATTTTTTCAAATAATTTAGGAATAGCGGACAGTTTTGCAATGCCCCAGTAATTTTGTATATTAGACTTTCCACGTTTCTTGTGGAGAGGAATGATATAAGATTCTTTTCAAAGAGATGGAAGGACAGAAGATTCAAGTGATAGATTAAAAAGCTTTGCGATGGACGAAGAAGGAAAGCACTACACTCCTTGAGTAAACAACTAGGAATATTGTCAGGCCCAGAAGAGTAAAAAGGTTTTATAGAATTTATAGCAGAAAGGAGAGAGGAATGGGAAATAATAGGAGCAGGAATAGTAACGGAGGAAGTGGTATTGTAAGGATATTAATTATTATTAGAACAGACGGAAGAGTAAGTTGATTGGAAAAAGTTAGCAAAGAGGTAAGCAGAATCAGAATCACTGTTAGCTTTATCTGTCCTGTGAAATGAAGTAGATGGCAAACTTGAAAATATACGCTTCAAGCGTACAACTACTAACACCCTTCTTCCTAGCTGTAGGCTCTAATAGCGTCACTGACCAAATTAGCTGTGAAAAGGGGAATAGCTGGCAGGACGGGCAAATGAAACACCTCCATCGGTCGGTGATGCTATTAGAAAATTGTGTATTTTAATTAGGCTTTAGCACTTACTTGCATTATAATTTGATATATTGAATAATTAGGAAGACACTCGTTTTCTAAACCATTTAATAAATAAACAAACATATAAATAAATAAAATTACTCAACATAAAAGCATAAAACAGTCCACAAAAAATTATATATTCCTGCTCACGATTTCATGAATACATATTTGAGAAGGGATGTAGCCTGAATAGGAAAACAGAAATATTACAAATGTCTCAGGTAAAAACACTCAAGCCACAACATATATGTGTATTAGAAGAGAAACGGCGTACCTGAAGCTCGATCGGTGGAATGTCAAGTTCGACGGCGAGGACGCAATGAATTCTGTCGAAGGCTTCGTATTCCGTCTGTAGTTCCGGCAGAGGCAATATCAATGCCCGTGGAAGAAGGTCCTGTGTGGGTTTCACTTGCTCCTAACCGGCCGCGCCCGTGAGTGGTATTGGATGTACGTGCGGCATTCTAGGGTCGACAACTGGATGCAACTTCGGCACGGTCTCTTAGACAGGTTCCGGGGCTGTCAGACGGAGCATCGCCACCGAAGAGGTGGATGATAACATCCACCACATGCGTCAACTCGCCGCGCGAATCCAGAAGCCGCTGAGAGACTGCGAGCTGGTGAAGATTATATCGCGTGGTTTGAAGGAGAGTCTGGCAAAATACAGCTATGCTACGGATGTACTCACTGTGGATGAGCTGCGCCAAGAGTGCATAGATGTGGAGAGGCACATAAGCCGGACTGGATACTTGCAGCCGTCGCGTTACTCGCAATGAGCAAAACCGACAGTTCATGAGGTAGGGGTAACACTACATCGTGCGGAAACCCCGCCTTGAAATCTTTCCGGCAGTTCGACCATGTCTTTAGAGTCTGCCTATCAAAAGAGCGGAAGATATTCTGCTATAGGTGCGGAAACCCGGAAACACTGTGAGCAGCAGTCCGAAAATTGGCCGGGAATCTCCAGAGGTAGCGCGATGATGGTGGAACAGACGCGTTCGAAGCACCCACCCAAGCCACTAGTCTTTGAAAAAGGAATGAGTAGAAACAGTAAGGATCAGGATAAGAATAACGATGCGGATATGAATAAGGTTAGGTATAAGGATGTAACTAAAGGAAGAATGGATATACGAGCATAGAACAAGGTCGTGGTGTGTCTCACGTTGTGCGCGGCTAAGCGTAAGGAAAGGGGTAGGCCGGCCAGGCTGGGCGCAGACAGAGGCAGGAGATCCGACTCCGAACCCATTGCTCCCAATGTTCCCGTCAGCTACTTTGCGTCGTTGGGAATTCTTGGGTGATGTTGCATGGGGAGTCGCTTAGGTATATCGATATATCGGTGCGGGCCCTAAACACCTTAGAGCGCCCCAAATTTTGCAAGGGTGGCAACGCCTAGTTCAAGCTCCATCGGTATATAGGCGGTGCATCTAAATTGTATAGGCGGTTGTCCTCCCGATTCACTCGATATGAGCGGATCGGATGCCCTTGCTAATGCCCTTGGCCTACAACTGGTCCGTTAACCTAAAATTGCAGCTGTGCATATGGGCAGTATTTGAGTGCTTGCGTGTGTCGAATTTCGGCGCCTATGATGTTGCTGTTTTTATACCCTGAACCCATTGAAAATGGGTAAGAAGGGTATAATGTATTTGTGCATAATGTAAATTTATGTTACAGGCAGAAGAAAGCAGCTCCGACCCCATAAAGTATATATATTATTGATCAGCATCAATAGCCGAGTCGATCTAGCCATGTCCGTCTGCCTGTCCGTCCGTCTTTCCGTCCGTCCGTGTGTCCGTCTGTCCGTATGTATGAACGCAAGGATATCAGATCCTATAAGAGCTAGAGACTTCATATCTTAGCTGTAGGTCCTCCTAATGCCTGCGTAGATCGAGTTTGTTGCCGATAATCGAAAACTTATTCCGTTTCCAAGCAATCGATAAAAATCGATATCGACATCCTGTTTTTTGAGCATATTGGGTAAATATTAAACGCTAGAGTCACCAATAACATGATATGTTGCTCATAAGCATACACTTTGAACAATTTAGAAGCACCTATTGCCGAACATCAAAGAAGCATAGCGTTCAAATCAACTTGTAGACGAATATTATGTAGTGGATTAGTGTATGATAGAATATGTTTCACATCGTCCACATACATAAATACACGGGCATGTGATATAACCCAGCGGACCAACACGCGAGCCTTTAGCGAGAGTCTCGCAAAATGCTCACAAATGAGCTCGTATGTGAGCAGAAAACGACTGGGATATATTTGTATCTCAAAACGCTTGCACACGAGCGTTGCAGTGAGGTCTTTGCGATAAAAATGTTTTTCTTGGAGTCACAAAATCAGTTTTAGTTTGCTTTACCGAGAGCCAAACGCCATTCATTTTCTTTTCTTAATAATAAGCTGATGGGTTTCAAAAAATTTTTTGCCTAGAGAATTCTATAGACAAGTTAGATCTTTAGACAATCTCGACAGATTTAAGGCAACAGAGTTACGTACTTTTTATACCCTTGCAGAGGGGATTATAATTTTGTCGTGGAATGTGTAACGCATAGAAGGAGACATCTCCGACCCCATAAAGTATATATATTCTTGATCAGCATCAACAGCCGAGTCGATATAGCCATGTCCGTCTGTCCGTCTGACCGTCTGTTTGTTTCTATGCGAACTAGTCTCTCAGTTTGAAAACTATCTTAATGAAACTTTGCAGAAGTCCCCTTTTCTGTTGCACGCAGAACATATGTCAAACCCAGCTGGATCGGACCACTATATCATATAGCTGCCATAGGATCGATAGGTCGAAAACTAAGTTTTTGAATGAAAAAACATTTTGTTTTTCAAGATATCTTGACCAAACTCGGCATTTATTAGTTTTACTATGCTCCCCATATATAAGCTAAATCCTATTAAGATCGGACCACTATATCATATAGCTGCCATAGGAACGATCGGTCGAAAATTAAGTTGTATGAAAAAAACATTTTGTTTTTCAAGATATCTTGACCAAACTCGGCATTTATTAGTTTTACTGTGCTCCTCATATATATGCAAAATCCTATTAAGATCGAACCACTATATCATATAGCTGCCATAGGATCGATAGGTCGAAAACTAAGTTCTTGTATAAAAAAACATTTTGTTTTTCAAGATATCTTGACCAAACTCAGCATTTATTAGTTTTACTAAGCTGCTCATATATATGCAAAATCCTATTAAGATCGGACCACTATATCATATAGCTGCCATAGGAACGATCGGTCGAAAATTAAGTTTTTGTATGAAAAAACATTTTGTTTATCAAGATATCTAGACCAAACTCGGCATTTATTAGTATTACTATGCTCCTCATATATGTGCAAAATCCTATTAAGATCGGACCACTATATCATATAGCTGCCATAGGAACGATCGGTCGAAAATTAAGTTTTTGTATGAAAAACCTTTTTTTTATCAAGATATCTTGACCAAACTCGGCATTTATTAGTTTTACTATGCTCCCCATATATATGCTAAATCCTATTAAGATCGGACCACTATATCATATAGCTGCCATAGGAACGATCGGTCGAAAATTAAGTTGTATGATAAAACGTTTTGTTTTTCAAGATATCTTGACCAAACTCGGCATTTATTAGTTTTACTGTGCTTCTCATATATATCCAAAATCCTATTAAGATCGAACCACTATATCATATAGCTGCCATAGGAACGATCGGTCGAAAATTTAGTTTTTGTATGAAAAAACATTTTGTTTTTCAAGACATCTTGACCAAACTCGGCATTTATTAGTTTTACTAAGCTCCTCATATATATGCAAATTCCTATTAAGATCGGACCACTATATCATATAGCTGCCATAGGAACGATCGGTCGAAAACTAAGTTTTTGTATGAACAAATATTTTGTTTATCAAGATATCTTGACCAAACTCGGCATTTACAGCGGACCAACACGCGAGCCTTTAGCGAGAGTCTCGCAAAATGCTCACAAATGAGCTCGTATGTGAGCAGAAAACGACTGGGATATATTTGTATCTCAAAACGATTGCACACGAGTGTTGCAGTGAGGTCTTTGCGATAAAAATGTTTTTCTTGGAGTCACAAAATCAGTTTTAGTTTGCTTTACCGAGAGCCAAACGCATTTCATTTTCTTTTCTTAATAATAAACTGATGGGTTTCAAAAAATTTTTGCCTAGAGAATTCTATAGACAAGTTAGATCTTTAGACAATCTCGACAGATTTAAGGCAACAGAGCTCGTACTTTTTATACCCTTGCAGAGGGTATTATAATTTTGTCGTGAAATGTGTAACGCATAGAAGGAGACATCTCCGACCCCATAAAGTATATATATTCTTGATCTGCATCAACAGCCGAGTCGATATAGCCATGTCCGTCTGTCCGTCTGACCGTCTGTTTGTTTCTATGCGAACTAGTCTCTCAGTTTGAAAACTATCTTAATGAAACTTTGCAGAAGTCCCCTTTTCTGTTGCACGCAGAACATATGTCAAACCCAGCTGGATCGGACCACTATATCATATAGCTGCCATAGGATCGATAGGTCGAAAACTAAGTTTTTGTATGAAAAAACATTTTGTTTTTCAAGATATCTTGACCAAACTCAGCATTTATTAGTTTTACTATGCTCCTCATATATATGCAAAATCTTATTAAGATCGGTCCACTATATCATATAGCTGCCATTGGAACGATCGGTCGAAAACTAAGTTTTTGTATGAAAAAACATTTTGTTTATCAAGATATCTTGACCAAACTCGGCATTTATTAGTTTTACTATGCTCCCCATATATATGCTAAATCCTATTAAGATCGGACCACTATATCATATAGCTGCCATAGGAACGATCGGTCGAAAATTAAGTTGTATGAAAAAAACATTTTGTTTTTCAAGATATCTTGACCAAACTCGGAATTTATTAGTTTTACTGTGCTCCTCATATATATGCAAAATCCTATTAAGATCGAACCACTATATCATATAGCTGCCATAGGATCGATAGGTCGAAAACTAAGTTCTTGTATGAAAAAACATTTTGTTTATCAAGATATCTTGACCAAACTCAGCATTTATTAGTTTTACTATGCTCCTCATATATATGCAAAATCCTATTAAGATCGGTCCACTATATCATATAGCTGCCATAGGAACGATCGGTCAAAAATTAAGTTTTTGTATGAAAAAACATTTTGTTTATCAAGATATCTAGACCAAACTCGGCATTTATTAGTATTATATGCTCCTCATATATGTGCAAAATCCTATTAAGATCGGACCACTATATCATATAGCTGCCATAGGAACGATCGGTCGAAAATTAAGTTTTTGTATGAAAAACCTTTTTTTTATCAAGATATCTTGACCAACCTCGGCATTTATTAGTTTTACTATGCTCCCCATATATATGCTAAATCCTATTAAGATCGGACCACTATATCATATAGCTGCCATAGGAACGATCGGTCGAAAATTAAGTTGTATGAAAAAACATTTTGTTTTTCAAGATATCTTGACCAAACTCGGCATTTATTAGTTTTACTGTGCTTCTCATATATATCCAAAATCCTATTAAGATCGAACCACTATATCATATAGCTGCCATAGGAACGATCGGTCGAAAATTTAGTTTTTGTATGAAAAAACATTTTGTTTTTCAAGACATCTTGACCAAACTCGGCATTTATTAGTTTTACTAAGCTCCTCATATATATGCAAATTCCTATTAAGATCGGACCACTATATCATATAGCTGCCATAGGAACGATCGGTCGAAAACTAAGTTTTTGTATGAAAAAACATTTTGTTTATCAAGATATCTTGACCAAACTCGGCATTTACAGCGGACCAACACGCGAGCCTTTAGCGAGAGTCTCGCAAAATGCTCACAAATGAGCTCGTATGTGAGCAGAAAACGACTGGGATATATTTGTATCTCAAAACGATTGCACACGAGTGTTGCAGTGAGGTCTTTGCGATAAAAATGTTTTTCTTGGAGTCACAAAATCAGTTTTAGTTTGCTTTACCGAGAGCCAAACGCATTTCATTTTCTTTTCTTAATAATAAACTGATGGGTTTCAAAAAATTTTTTGCCTAGAGAATTCTATAGACAAGTTAGATCTTTAGACAATCTCGACAGATTTAAGGCAACAGAGCTCGTACTTTTTATACCCTTGCAGAGGGTATTATAATTTTGTCGTGAAATGTGTAACGCATAGAAGGAGACATCTCCGACCCCATAAAGTATATATATTCTTGATCTGCATCAACAGCCGAGTCGATATAGCCATGTCCGTCTGTCCGTCTGACCGTCTGTTTGTTTCTATGCGAACTAGTCTCTCAGTTTGAAAACTATCTTAATGAAACTTTGCAGAAGTCCCCTTTTCTGTTGCACGCAGAACATATGTCAAACCCAGCTGGATCGGACCACTATATCATATAGCTGCCATAGGATCGATAGGTCGAAAACTAAGTTTTTGTATGAAAAAACATTTTGTTTTTCAAGATATCTTGACCAAACTCAGCATTTATTAGTTTTACTATGCTCCTCATATATATGCAAAATCTTATTAAGATCGGTCCACTATATCATATAGCTGCCATTGGAACGATCGGTCGAAAACTAAGTTGTATGAAAAAAACATTTTGTTTTTCAAGATATCTTGACCAAACTCGGAATTTATTAGTTTTACTGTGCTCCTCATATATATGCAAAATCCTATTAAGATCGAACCACTATATCCTATAGCTGCCATAGGATCGATAGGTCGAAAATTAAGTTGTATGAAAAAAACATTTTGTTTTTCAAGATATCTTGACCAAACTCGGCATTTATTAGTTGTACTAAGCTCCTCATATATGTGCAAAATCCTATTAAGATCGGTCCACTATATCATATAGCTGCCATAGGAACGATCGGTCGAAAACTAAGTTTTTGTATGAAAAAACCTTTTTTTTATCAAGATATCTTGACCAAACTCGGCATTTATTAGTTTTACTATGCTCCCCATATATATGCTAAATCCTATTAAGATCGGACCACTATATCATATAGCTGCCATAGGAACGATCGGTCGAAAACTAAGTTTTTGTATGAAAAAACCTTTTTTTTATCAAGATATCTAGACCAAACTCGGCATTTATTAGTATTACTATGCTCCTCATATATGTGCAAAATCCTATTAAGATCGGACCACTATATCATATAGCTGCCATAGGAACGATCGGTCGAAAACTAAGTTTTTGTATGAAAAAACCTTTTTTTTATCAAGATATCTTGACCAAACTCGGCATTTATTAGTATTACTATGCTCCTCATATATGTGCAAAATCCTATTAAGATCGGACCACTATATCATATAGCTGCCATAGGAACGATCGGTCGAAAACTAAGTTTTTGTATGAAAAAACCTTTTTTTTATCAAGATATCTTGACCAAACTCGGCATTTATTAGTTTTACTATGCTCCCCATATATATGCTAAATCCTATTAAGATCGGACCACTATATCATATAGCTGCCATAGGAACGATCGGTCGAAAATTAAGTTGTATGAAAAAAACATTTTGTTTTTCAAGATATCTTGACCAAACTCGGCATTTATTAGTTGTACTAAGCTCCTCATATATATGCAAATTCCTATTAAGATCGGACAACTATATCATATAGCTGCCATAGGAACGATCGGTCGAAAACTAAGTTTTTGTATGAAAAAACATTTTGTTTATCAAGATATCTTGACCAAACTCGGCATTTATTAGTTTTACTATGCTCCCCATATATATGCTAAATCCTATTAAGATCGGACCACTATATCATATAGCTGCCATAGGAACGATCGGTCGAAAATTAAGTTGTATGAAAAAAACATTTTGTTTTTCAAGATATCTAGACCAAACTCGGCATTTATTAGTTTTACTGTGCTTCTCATATATATGCAAATTCCTATTAAGATCGAACCACTATATCATATAGCTGCCATAGGAACGATCGGTCGAAAATTAAGTTTTTGTAAGAAAAAAACATTTTGTTTTTCAAGATATCTTGACCAAACTCGGCATTTATTAGTTTTACTGTGCTTCTCATATATATGCAAAATCCTATTAAGATCGAACCACTATATCATATAGCTGCCATAGGATCGATAGGTCGAAAACTAAGTTCTTGTATGAAAAAACATTTTGTTTTTCAAGATATCTTGACCAAACTCGGCATTTATTAGTTTTACTATGCTCCCCATATATATGCAAAATCCTATTAAGATCGGACCACTATATCATATAGCTGCCATAGGAACGATCGGTCGAAAATTAAGTTGTATAAAAAAAAACATTTTGTTTTTCAAGATATCGTGACCAAACTCGGCATTTATTAGTTTTACTAAGCTCCTTATATATATGCAAAATCCTATTAAGATCGAACCTCTATATCATATAGCTGCCATAGGAACGATCGGTCGAAAACTAAGTTTTTGTATGAAAAAACATTTTTTTTATCAAGATATCTTGACCAAACTCGGCATTTACTAGTTTTACTATGCTCCCCATATATATGCTAAATCCTATTAAGATCGGACCACTATATCATATAGCTGCCATAGGAACGATCGGTCGAAAACTAAGTTTTTGTATGAAAAAACATTTTGTTTATCAAGATATCTTGACCAAACTCGGCATTTACAGCGGACCAACACGCGAGCCTTTAGCGAGAGTCTCGCAAAATGCTCACAAATGAGCTCGTATGTGAGCAGAAAACGACTGGGATATATTTGTATCTCAAAACGATTGCACACGAGTGTTGCAGTGAGGTCTTTGCGATAAAAATGTTTTTCTTGGAGTCACAAAATCAGTTTTAGTTTGCTTTACCGAGAGCCAAACGCATTTCATTTTCTTTTCTTAATAATAAACTGATGGGTTTCAAAAAATTTTTGCCTAGAGAATTCTATAGACAAGTTAGATCTTTAGACAATCTCGACAGATTTAAGGCAACAGAGCTCGTACTTTTTATACCCTTGCAGAGGGTATTATAATTTTGTCGTGAAATGTGTAACGCATAGAAGGAGACATCTCCGACCCCATAAAGTATATATATTCTTGATCTGCATCAACAGCCGAGTCGATATAGCCATGTCCGTCTGTCCGTCTGACCGTCTGTTTGTTTCTATGCGAACTAGTCTCTCAGTTTGAAAACTATCTTAATGAAACTTTGCAGAAGTCCCCTTTTCTGTTGCACGCAGAACATATGTCAAACCCAGCTGGATCGGACCACTATATCATATAGCTGCCATAGGATCGATAGGTCGAAAACTAAGTTTTTGTATGAAAAAACATTTTGTTTTTCAAGATATCTTGACCAAACTCAGCATTTATTAGTTTTACTATGCTCCTCATATATATGCAAAATCTTATTAAGATCGGTCCACTATATCATATAGCTGCCATTGGAACGATCGGTCGAAAACTAAGTTGTATGAAAAAAACATTTTGTTTTTCAAGATATCTTGACCAAACTCGGAATTTATTAGTTTTACTGTGCTCCTCATATATATGCAAAATCCTATTAAGATCGAACCACTATATCCTATAGCTGCCATAGGATCGATAGGTCGAAAATTAAGTTGTATGAAAAAAACATTTTGTTTTTCAAGATATCTTGACCAAACTCGGCATTTATTAGTTGTACTAAGCTCCTCATATATGTGCAAAATCCTATTAAGATCGGTCCACTATATCATATAGCTGCCATAGGAACGATCGGTCGAAAACTAAGTTTTTGTATGAAAAAACAGTTTGTTTATCAAGATATCTTGACCAAACTCGGCATTTATTAGTTTTACTGTGCTTCTCATATATATGCAAAATCCTATTAAGATCGAACCACTATATCATATAGCTGCCATAGGAACGATCGGTCGAAAACTAAGTTTTTGTATGAAAAAACATTTTTTTTATCAAGATATCTTGACCAAACTCGGCATTTACTAGTTTTACTATGCTCCCCATATATATGCTAAATCCTATTAAGATCGGACCACTATATCATATAGCTGCCATAGGAACGATCGGTCGAAAACTAAGTTTTTGTATGAAAAAACATTTTGTTTATCAAGATATCTTGACCAAACTCGGCATTTACAGCGGACCAACACGCGAGCCTTTAGCGAGAGTCTCGCAAAATGCTCACAAATGAGCTCGTATGTGAGCAGAAAACGACTGGGATATATTTGTATCTCAAAACGATTGCACACGAGTGTTGCAGTGAGGTCTTTGCGATAAAAATGTTTTTCTTGGAGTCACAAAATCAGTTTTAGTTTGCTTTACCGAGAGCCAAACGCATTTCATTTTCTTTTCTTAATAATAAACTGATGGGTTTCAAAAAATTTTTTGCCTAGAGAATTCTATAGACAAGTTAGATCTTTAGACAATCTCGACAGATTTAAGGCAACAGAGCTCGTACTTTTTATACCCTTGCAGAGGGTATTATAATTTTGTCGTGAAATGTGTAACGCATAGAAGGAGACATCTCCGACCCCCATAAAGTATATATATTCTTGATCTGCATCAACAGCCGAGTCGATATAGCCATGTCCGTCTGTCCGTCTGACCGTCTGTTTGTTTCTATGCGAACTAGTCTCTCAGTTTGAAAACTATCTTAATGAAACTTTGCAGAAGTCCCCTTTTCTGTTGCACGCAGAACATATGTCAAACCCAGCTGGATCGGACCACTATATCATATAGCTGCCATAGGATCGATAGGTCGAAAACTAAGTTTTTGTATGAAAAAACATTTTGTTTTTCAAGATATCTTGACCAAACTCAGCATTTATTAGTTTTACTATGCTCCTCATATATATGCAAAATCTTATTAAGATCGGTCCACTATATCATATAGCTGCCATTGGAACGATCGGTCGAAAACTAAGTTGTATGAAAAAAACATTTTATTTTTCAAGATATCTTGACCAAACTCGGAATTTATTAGTTTTACTGTGCTCCTCATATATATGCAAAATCCTATTAAGATCGAACCACTATATCCTATAGCTGCCATAGGATCGATAGGTCGAAAATTAAGTTGTATGAAAAAAACATTTTGTTTTTCAAGATATCTTGACCAAACTCGGCATTTATTAGTTGTACTAAGCTCCTCATATATGTGCAAAATCCTATTAAGATCGGTCCACTATATCATATAGCTGCCATAGGAACGATCGGTCGAAAACTAAGTTTTTGTATGAAAAAACCTTTTTTTTATCAAGATATCTTGACCAAACTCGGCATTTATTAGTTTTACTATGCTCCCCATATATATGCTAAATCCTATTAAGATCGGACCACTATATCATATAGCTGCCATAGGAACGATCGGTCGAAAACTAAGTTTTTGTATGAAAAACCATTTTGTTAATCAAGATATCTTGACCAAACTCGGCATTTACTAGTTTTACTATGCTGCCCATATATATGCAAAATCCTATTAAGATCGGACCACTATATCATATAGCTGCCATAGGATCGATAGGTCGAAAATTAAGTTGTATGAAAAAAACATTTTGTTTTTCAAGATATCTTGACCAAACTCGGCATTTATTAGTTGTACTAAGCTCCTCATATATGTGCAAAATCCTATTAAGATCGGTCCACTATATCATATAGCTGCCATAGGAACGATCGGTCGAAAACTAAGTTTTTGTATGAAAAAACCTTTTTTTTATCAAGATATCTTGACCAAACTCGGCATTTATTAGTTTTACTATGCTCCCCATATATATGCTAAATCCTATTAAGATCGGACCACTATATCATATAGCTGCCATAGGAACGATCGGTCGAAAACTAAGTTTTTGTATGAAAAAACTTTTTTTTATCAAGATATCTAGACCAAACTCGGCATTTATTAGTATTACTATGCTCCTCATATATGTGCAAAATCCTATTAAGATCGGACCACTATATCATATAGCTGCCATAGGAACGATCGGTCGAAAACTAAGTTTTTGTATGAAAAAACCTTTTTTTTATCAAGATATCTTGACCAAACTCGGCATTTATTAGTATTACTATGCTCCTCATATATGTGCAAAATCCTATTAAGATCGGACCACTATATCATATAGCTGCCATAGGAACGATCGGTCGAAAACTAAGTTTTTGTATGAAAAAACCTTTTTTTTATCAAGATATCTTGACCAAACTCGGCATTTATTAGTTTTACTATGCTCCCCATATATATGCTAAATCCTATTAAGATCGGACCACTATATCATATAGCTGCCATAGGAACGATCGGTCAAAAATTAAGTTGTATGAAAAAAACATTTTGTTTTTCAAGATATCTTGACCAAACTCGGCATTTATTAGTTGTACTAAGCTCCTCATATATATGCAAATTCCTATTAAGATCGGACAACTATATCATATAGCTGCCATAGGAACGATCGGTCGAAAACTAAGTTTTTGTATGAAAAAACATTTTGTTTATCAAGATATCTTGACCAAACTCGGCATTTATTAGTTTTACTATGCTCCCCATATATATGCTAAATCCTATTAAGATCGGACCACTATATCATATAGCTGCCATAGGAACGATCGGTCGAAAATTAAGTTGTATGAAAAAAACATTTTGTTTTTCAAGATATCTTGACCAAACTCGGCATTTATTAGTTTTACTAGGCTCCTCATATATATGCAAATTCCTATTAAGATCGAACCACTATATCATATAGCTGCCATAGGAACGATCGGTCGAAAATTAAGTTTTTGTATGAAAAAAACATTTTGTTTTTCAAGATATCTTGACCAAACTCGGCATTTATTAGTTGTACTAAGCTCCTCATATATATGCAAATTCCTATTAAGATCGGACCACTATATCATATAGCTGCCATAGGAACGATCGGTCGAAAATTAAGTTGTATAAAAAAAAACATTTTGTTTTTCAAGATATCGTGACCAAACTCGGCATTTATTAGTTTTACTAAGCTCCTTATATATATGCAAAATCCTATTAAGATCGAACCTCTATATCATATAGCTGCCATAGGAACGATCGGTCGAAAACTAAGTTTTTGTATGAAAAAACATTTTGTTTATCAAGATATCTTGACCAAACTCGGCATTTACTAGTTTTACTATGCTCCCCATATATATGCTAAATCCTATTAAGATCGGACCACTATATCATATAGCTGCCATAGGAACGATCGGTCGAAAATTAAGTTGTATGAAAAAAACATTTTGTTTTTCAAGATATCTAGACCAAACTCGGCATTTATTAGTTTTACTGTGCTTCTCATATATATGCAAATTCCTATTAAGATCGAACCACTATATCATATAGCTGCCATAGGAACGATCGGTCGAAAATTAAGTTTTTGTATGAAAAAACATTTTGTTTTTCAAGATATCTTGACCAAACTCGGCATTTATTAGTTTTACTAAGCTCCTTATATATATGCAAAATCCTATTAAGATCGGACCACTATATCATATAGCTGCCATAGGAACGATAGTTCGAAAATTAAGTTTTTGTATGCAAAAACATTTTGTTTATCAAGATAACTTGACCAAACTCGGCATTTATTAGTTTTACTACGCTCCTTATATATATGCAAAATCCTATTAAGATCGGACCACTATATCATATAGCTGCCATAGGAACCATCGGTCGAAAACTAAGTTTTTGTATGAAAAAACATTTTGTTTTTCAAGATATCTTGACCAAACTCAGCATTTATTAGTTTTACTATGCTCCTCATATATATGCAAAATCCTATTAAGATCGGACAACTATATCATATAGCTGCCATAGGAACGATCGGTCGAAAATTAAGTTTTTGTATGAAAAAACATTTTGTTTATCAAGATATCTTGACCAAACTCGGCATTTATTAGTTTTACTATGCTCCTCATATATGTGCAAAATCCTATTAAGATCGGACCACTATATCATATAGCTGCCATAGGAACGATCGGTCGAAAACTAAGTTTTTGTATGAAAAAACCTTTTTTTTATCAAGATATCTTGACCAAACTCGGCATTTATTAGTTTTACTATGCTCCCCATATATATGCTAAATCCAATTAAGATCGGACCACTATATCATATAGCTGCCATAGGAACGATCGGTCGAAAATTAAGTTGTATGAAAAAAACATTTTGTTTTTCAAGATATCTTGACCAAACTCGGCATTTACTAGTTTTACTGTGCTTCTCATATATATGCAAAATCCTATTAAGATCGAACCACTATATCATATAGCTGCCATAGGATCGATAGGTCGAAAACTAAGTTTTTGTATGAAAAAACATTTTGTTTTTCAAGATATCTTGACCAAACTCGGCATTTATTAGTTTTACTATGCGCCCCATATATATGCAAAATCCTATTAAGATCGGACCACTATATCATATAGCTGCCATAGGAACGATCGATCGAAATCTAAGTTTTTGTATGAAAAAACCTTTTTTTATCAAGATATCGTGACCAAACTCGGCATTTATTAGTTTTACTATGCTCCCCATATATATGCTAAATCCTATTAAGATCGGACCACTATATCATATAGCTGCCATAAGAACAATCGGTCGAAAATTAAGTTGTATGAAAATAACATTTTGTTTTTCAAGATATCTTGACCAAACTCGGCATTTATTAGTTTTACTGTGCTTCTCATATATATGGAAAATCCTATTAAGATCGGACCACTATATCATATAGCTGCCATTGGAACGATCGGTCGAAAATTTAGTTTTTGTATGAAAAAACATTTTGTTTTTCAAGATATCTTGACCAAACTCGGCATTTATTAGTTTTACTAAGCTCCCCATATATATGCAAAATCCTATTAAGATCGGACCACTATATCATATAGCTGCCATTGGAACGATCGGTCGAAAACTAAGTTTTTGTATGAAAAAACATTTTGTTTATCAAGATATCTTGACCAAACTCGGCATTTACTAGTTTTACTATGCTCCCCATATATATGCTAAATCCTATTAAGATCGGACCACTATATCATATAGCTGCCATAGGAACGATCGGTCGAAAATTAAGTTGTATGAAAAAAACATTTTGTTTTTCAAGATATCTTGATCAAACTTGGTATTTATTAGTTTTACTGTGCTTCTCATATATATGCAAATTCCTATTAAGATCGAACCACTATTTCATATAGCTGCTATAGGAACGATCGGTCGAAAATTAAGTTTTTGTATGAAAAAACATTTTGTTTTTCAAGATATCTTGACCAAACTCGGCATTTATTAGTTTTACTAAGCTCCTCATATATATGCAAAATCCTATTAAGATCGGACCACTATATCATATAGCTGCCATAGGAACGATCGGTCGAAAACTAAGTTTTTGTATGAAAAAACATTTTGTTTATCAAGATATCTTGACCAAACTCGGCATTTACTAGTTTTACTATGCTGCCCATATATATGCAAAATCCTATTAAGATCGGACCACTATATCATATAGCTGCCATAGGAACGATCGGTCGACAATTAAGTTGTATGAAAAAAACATTTTGTTTATCAAGATATCTTGACCAAACTCGGCAATTATTAGTTTTACTAAGCTCCCCATATATATGCAAAATCCTATTAAGATCGGAAAACTATATCATATAGCTGCCATAGCAACGATCGGTCGAAAATTTAATTCTTGTACGAAAAAACATTTTGTTTATCAAGATATCTTGACCAAACTCGGCATTTATTAGTTTTACTATGCTCCTCATATATATTCAAAATCCTATTAAGATCGGACCACTATATCATATAGCTGCCATAGGAACGATAGTTCGAAAATTAAGTTTTTGTATGCAAAAACATTTTGTTTATCAAGATAACTTGACCAAACTCGGCATTTATTAGTTTTACTAAGCTCCTTATATATATGCAAAATCCTATTAAGATCGGACAACTATATCATATAGCTGCCATAGGAACGATCGGTCGAAAACTAAGTTTTTGTATGAAAAAACATTTTGTTTATCAAGATATCTTGACCAAACTCGGCATTTATTAGTTTTACTATGCTCCCCATATATATGCAAAATCCTATTAAGATCGGAAAACTATATCATATAGCTGCCATAGGAACGATCGGTCGAAAACTAAGTTTTTGTATGAAAAAACATTTTGTTAATCAAGATATCTTGACCAATCTCGGCATTTATTAGTTTTACTATGCTCCCCATATATATGCAAAATCCTATTAAGATCGGACCACTATATCATATAGCTGCTATAGGAACGATCGGTCGAAAACTAAGTTTTTGTATGAAAAAACTTTTTTTTTATCAAGATATCTTGACCAAACTCGGCATTTATTAGTTTTACTAAGCTCCTCATATATATGCAAAATCCTATTAAGATCGGACCACTATATCATATAGCTGCCATAGGAACGATCGGTCGAAAGCTAAGTTAACTAAGCTAACTTGACCAAACTCGGCATTTATTAGTTTTACTAAGCTCCTCATATATATGCAAAATCCTATTAAGATCGGACCACTATATCATATAGCTGCCATAGGAACGATCGGTCGAAAACTAAGTTTTTGTATGAAAAAACAGTTTGTTTATCAAGATATCTTGACCAAACTTGGCATTTATTAGTTTTACTAAGCTCCTCATATATATGCAAAATCCTATTAAGATCGGACCACTATATCATATAGCTGCCATAGGAACGATCGGTCGAAAACTAAGTTTCTGTATGAAAAAACATTTTGTTTATCAAGATATCTTGACCAAATTCGGCATTTATTAGTTTTACTGTGCTGCCCATATATATGGAAAATCCTATTAAGATCGGACCACTATATCATATAGCTGCCTTAGGAACGATCGGTCGAAAATTAAGTTGTATGAAAAAAACATTTTGTTTATCAAGATATCTTGACCAAACTCGGCATTTATTAGTTTTACTATGCTCCCCATATATATGCAAAATCCTATTAAGATCGGACCACTATATCATATAGCTGCCATAGGAACGATCGGTCGAAAATTTAATTCTTGTATGACAAACATTTTGTTTTTCAAGATATCTTAACCAAACTCGGCATTTATAAGTTTTACTAAGTTCCTCATATATATGCAAATTCCTATTAAGATCGGACCACTATATCATATAGCTGCCATAGGAACGATCGGTCGAAAATTAAGTTGTATGAAAAAAACATTTTGTTTTTCAAGATATCTTGACCAAACTCGGCATTTATTAGTTTTACTATGCTCCCCATATATATGCAAAATCCTATTAAGATCGGACCACTATATCATATAGCTGCCATAGGAACGATCGGTCGAAAACTAAGTTTTTGTATGAAAAAACATTTTGTTAATCAAGATATCTTGACCAAACTCGGCATTTATTAGTTTTACTATGCTCCCCATATATATGCAAAATCCTATTAAGATCGGACCACTATATCATATAGCTGCCATAGGAACGATCGGTCGAAAACTAAGTTTTTGTATGAAAAAACATTTTGTTAATCAAGATATCTTGACCAAACTCGGCATTTATTAGTTTTACTATGCTCCCCATATATATGCAAAATCCTATTAAGATCGGACCGGTATATCATATAGCTGCTATAGGAACGATCGGTCGAAAACTAAGTTTTTGTATTAAAAAACATTTTGTTAATCAAGATATCTTGACCAAACTCGGCATTTATTAGTTTTACTATGCTCCCCATATATATGCAAAATCCTATTAAGATCGGACGGGTATATCATATAGCTGCTATAGGAACGATCGGTCGAAAACTAAGTTTTTGTATGAAAAAACATTTTGTTTATCAAGATATCTTGACCAAACTCGGCATTTATTAGTTTTACTATTATCCCCATATATATGCAAAATCCTATTAAGATCGGACCACTATATCATATAGCTGCCATAGGAACGATCGGTCGAAAACTAAGTTTTTGTATGAAAAAACATTTTGTTAATCAAGATATCTTGACCAAACTCGGCATTTATTAGTTTTACTATGCTCCCCATATATATGCAAAATCCTATTAAGATCGGACCGGTATATCATATAGCTGCTATAGGAACGATCGGTCGAAAACTAAGTTTTTGTATGAAAAAACATTTTGTTAATCAAGATATCTTGACCAAACTCGGCATTTATTAGTTTTACTATGCTCCCCATATATATGCCAAATCCTATTAAGATCGGACCGGTATATCATATAGCTGCTATAGGAACGATCGGTCGAAAACTAAGTTTTTGTATGAAAAAACATTTTGTTTATCAAGATATCTTGACCAAACTCGGCATTTATTAGTTTTACTATGCTCCCCATATATATGCAAAATTTTATCAAGATATCTTGACCAAACTCGGCATTTATTAGTTTTACTAAGCTCCTCATATATATGCAAAATCCTATTAAGATCGGACCACTATATCATATAGCTGCCATAGGAACGATCGGTCGAAAGCTAAGTTAACTAAGCTAACTTGACCAAACTCGGCATTTATTAGTTTTACTAAGCTCCTTATATATATGCAAAATCCTATTAAGATCGGACCACTATATCATATAGCTGCCATAGGAACGATCGGTCGAAAACTAAGTTTTTGTATGAAAAAACATTTTGTTTATCAAGATATCTTGACCAAACTCGGCATTTATTAGTTTTACTGTGCTGCCCATATATATGGAAAATCCTATTAAGATCGGACCACTATATCATATAGCTGCCATAGGAACGATCGGTCGAAAATTAAGTTGTATGAAAAAAACATTTTGTTTATCAAGATATCTTGACCAAACTCGGCATTTATTAGTTTTACTGTGCTCCTTATATAAATGCAAAATCCTATTAAGATCGGACCACTATATCATATAGCTGCCATAGGAACGATCGGTCGAAAGCTAAGTTTTTGTATGAAAAAACATTTTGTTTATCAAGATATCTTGACCAAACTCGGCATTTATTAGTTTTACTAAGCTCCTCATATATATTCAAAATCCTATTAAGATCGGACCACTATATCATATAGCTGCCATAGGAACGATCGGTCGAAATCTAAGTTTCTGTATGAAAAAACAGTTTGTTTATCAAGATATCTTGACCAAACTAGGCATTTATTAGTTTTACTAAGCTCCTCATATATATGCAAAATCCTATTAAGATCGGACCACTATATCATATAGCTGCCATAGGAACGATCGGTCGAAAACTAAGTTTCTGTATGAAAAAAATTTTGTTTATCAAGATATCTTGACCAAACTCGGCATTTATTAGTTTTACTATGCTCCCCATATATATGCAAAATCCTATTAAGATCGGACCACTATATCATATAGCTGCCATAGGAACGATCGGTCGAAAATTTAATTCTTGTATGAAAATCATTTTGTTTATCAAGATATCTTGACCAAACTCGGCATATAAGGCATTTATTAGTTTTACTGTGCTGCTGTGATATATGGAAAATCCTATTAAGATCGGACCACTATATCATATAGCTGCCATAGGAACGATCGGTCGAAAATTAAATTGTATGAAAAAAACATTTTGTTTTTCAAGATATCTTGACCAAACTCGGCATTTATTAGTTTTACTATGCTCCCCATATATAAGGAAAATCCTATTAAGATCGGACCACTATATCATATAGCTGCCATAGGAACGATCGGTCGAAAATTTAATTCTTGTATGAAAAACATTTTGTTTATCAAGATATCTTAACCAAACTCGGCATTTATAATTTTACTAAGCTCCTCATATATGCAAAATCCTATTAAGATCGGACCACTATATCATATAGCTGCCATAGGAACGATCGGTCGAAAATTAAGTTGTATGAAAAAAACATTTTGTTTTTCAAGATATCTTGACCAAACTCGGCATTTATTAGTTTTACTGTGCTTCTCATATATATGCAAAATCCTATTAAGATCGACCCACTATATCATATAGCTGCCATAGGAACGATCGGTCGAAAATTTAGTTTTTGTATGAAAAAACATTTTGTTTTTCAAGATATCTTGACCAAACTCGGCATTTATTAGTTTTACTAAGCTCCTCATATATATGCAAAATCCTATTAAGATCGGACCACTATCTCATATAGCTGCCTAGGAACGATCGGTCGAAAACTAAGTTTTTGTATGAAAAAACATTTTGTTTATCAAGATATCTTGACCAAACTCGGCATTTACTAGTTTTACTATGCTCCCCATATATATGCTAAATCCTATTAAGATCGGACCACTATATCATATAGCTGCCATAGGAACGATCGGTCGAAAATTAAATTTTTGTATGAAAAAAACATTTTGTTTTTCAAGATATCTTGACCAAACTCGGCATTTATTAGTTTTACTGTGCTTCTCATATATATGCAAAATCCTATTAAGATCGAACCACTATATCATATAGCTGCCATAGGAACGATCGGTCGAAAATTTAGTTTTTGTATGAAAAAACATTTTGTTTTTCAAGATATCTTGACCAAACTTGGCATTTATTAGTTTTACTAAGCTCCTCATATATATGCAAAATCCTATTAAGATCGGACCACTATATCATATAGCTGCCATAGGAACGATCGGTCGAAAACTAAGTTTTTGTATGAAAAAACATTTTGTTTATCAAGATATCTTGACCAAACTCGGCATTTACTAGTTTTACTATGCTCCCCATATATATGCTAAATCCTATTAAGATCGGACCACTATATCATATAGCTGCCATAGGAACGATCGGTCGAAAATTTAATTCTTGTATGAAAAACATTTTGTTTATCAAGATATCTTGACCAAACTCGGCATTTATAAGTTTTACTAAGCTCTTCATATATTTGCAAAATCCTATTAAGATCGGACCACTATATCATATAGCTGCCATAGGAACCATCGGTCGAAAACTAAGTTTTTGTATGAAAAAACATTTTGTTTATCAAGATATCTTGACCAAACTCGGCATTTATTAGTTTTACTATGCTCCCCATATATATGCAAAATCCTATTAAGATCGGACCACTATATCATATAGCTGCCATAGGAACGATCGGTCGAAAATTAAGTTTTTGTATAAAAAAACATTTTGTTAATCAAGATATCTTGACCAAACTCGGCATTTATTAGTTTTACTATGCTCCCCATGTATATGCAAAATCCTATTAAGATCGGACCGGTATATCATATAGCTGCTATGGGAACGATCGGTCGAAAACTAAGTTTTTGTATGAAAAAACATTTTTTTTATCAAGATATCTTGACCAAACTCGGCATTTATTAGTTTTACTAAGCTCCTCATATATATGCAAAATCCTATTAAGATCGGACCACTATATCATATAGCTGCCATAGGAACGATTGGTCGAAAACTAAGTTTTTGTATGAAAAAACAGTTTGTTTATCAAGATATCTTGACCAAACTCGGCATTTATTAGTTTTACTATGCTCCTCATATATATGCAAAATCCTGTTAAGATCGGACCACTATATCATATAGCTGCCATAGGAACGATC
This sequence comes from Drosophila littoralis, assembly GCA_018903485.1. Lineage (NCBI taxonomy): Eukaryota > Metazoa > Arthropoda > Insecta > Diptera > Drosophilidae > Drosophila > Drosophila littoralis. The sequence goes on from JAEIGF010000590.1 coordinate 1,491,874, forward strand.
GGTCGAAAACTAAGTTTTTGTATGAACGAGAAAGAAGGGCTATCTTCGGCACGCCGAAGATTTAATACCCTTGCAGACCCAACCTTTTAATGCCGAGAAAATGGTTAAGGCCGAGTTTGGTCAAGGTATATTGATAAACAAAAAAAAAGGCTTTTAATCAAAAACCGATGTAAATAAGATTTAGCAAAAATGAAGGGAGCATAGTGAAAAGTTTAAATGCCGTGTTTAATGGCAAAATCATGAAAAACAAAAAATTCTCCATACAAAAACTTAATAATATGATATAGTGGTCCGATCTTAATAGGATTTTGCACATATATGAGGAGCTTAGTACAACTAATAAATGCCGAGTTTGGTCAAGATATCTTGAAAAACAAAATGTTTTTTTCATACAACTTAATTTTCGACCTATCGATCCTATGGCAGCTATATGATATAGTGGTCCGATCTTAATAGGATTTTGCATATATATGAGGAGCTTAGTAAAACTAATAAATGCCGAGTTTGGTCAAGATATCTTGACAAACAAAATGTTTTTGCATACAAAAACTTAATTTTCGACCGATAGTTCCTATGGCGGCTATATGATATAGTGGTCCGATCTTAATAAAATTTTGCATATATATGAGGAGCATAGTAAAACTAATAAATGTCGAGTTTGGTCAAGATATCTTGATAAACAAAAGGTTTTCTCATACAAAAACTTAATTTTCGACCGATCGTTCCTATGGCAGCTATATGATATAGTGGTCCGATCCAGCTGGTTTTGACATATGTGCTGCGTGCAACAGAATTAGGGACTTCTGCAAAGTTTCATTAAGATAGCTTTAAAACTGAGGGACTAGTTCGCATAGAAACAGACAGACGGACAGACGGACAGACGGACATGGCTATATCGACTCGGCTGTTGATGCTGATCAAGAATATATATACTTTATGGGGTCGGAGATGTCTCCTTCTATGCGTTACACATTTCACGACAAAATTATAATACCCTCTGCGAGGGTATAAAAAACAGTTTGTTTATCAAGATATCTTGACCAAACTCGGCATTTATTAGTTTTACTATGCTCCCCATATATATGCGAAGTCCTATTAAGATCGGACCACTATATCATATAGCTGCCATAGGAACGATCGGTCGAAAGCTAAGTTTTTGTATGAAAAAACAGTTTGTTTATCAAGATATCTTGACCAAACTCGGCATTTACTAGTTTTACTATGCTCCCCATATATATGCAAAATCCTATTAAGATCGGACCACTATATCATATAGCTGCCATAGGAACGATCGGTCGAAAATTTAATTCTTGTATGAAAAACATTTTGTTTATCAAGATATCTTGACCAAACTCGGCATTTATAAGTTTTACTAAGCTCCTTATATATATGCAAAATCCTATTAAGATCGGACCACTATATCATATAGCTGCCATAGGAACGATCGGTCGAAAACTAAGTTTTTGTATGAAAAAACAGTTTGTTTATCAAGATATCTTGACCAAACTCGGCATTTACTAGTTTTACTATGCTCCCCATATATATGCTAAATCCTATTAAGATCGGACCACTATATCATATAGCTGCCATAGGAACGATCGGTCGAAAATTTAATTCTTGTATGAAAAACATTTTGTTTATCAAGATATCTTGACCAAACTCGGCATTTATTAGTTTTACTAAGCTCCCCATATATATGCAAAATTTTATCAAGATATCTTGACCAAACTCGGCATTTATTAGTTTTACTAAGCTCCTCATATATATGCAAAATCCTATTAAGATCGGACCACTATATCATATAGCTGCCATAGGAACGATCGGTCGAAAACTAAGTTTTTGTATGAAAAAACAGTTTGTTTATCAAGATATCTTGACCAAACTCGGCATTTATTAGTTTTACTATGCTCCTCATATATATGCAAAATCCTATTAAGATCGGACCACTATATCATATAGCTGCCATAGGAACGATCGGTCGAAAACTAAGTTTTTGTATGAAAAAATAGTTTGTTTATCAAGATATCGTGACCAAACTCAGCATTTGTTAGTTTTACTAAGCTCCTCATATATATTCAAAATCCTATTAAGATCGGACCACTATATCATATAGCTGCCATAGGAACGATCGGTCGAAAATTAAGTTGTATGAAAAAAACATTTTGTTTTTCAAGATATCTTGACCAAACTCGGCATTTATTAGTTTTACTGTGCTTCTCATATATATGCAAAATCCTATTAAGATCGAACCACTATATCATATAGCTGCCATAGGAACGATCGGTCGAAAATTTAATTCTTGTATGAAAAACATTTTGTTTTTCAAGATATCTTGACCAAACTCGGCATTTATTAGTTTTACTGTGCTCTTTATATATATGCAAAATCCTATTAAGATCGGACCACTATATCATATAGCTGCCATAGGAACGATCGGTCGAAAATTAAGTTTTTGTATGAAAAAACATTTTGTTTATCAAGATATCTTGACCAAACTCAGCATTTATTCGTTTTACTATGCTCCCCATATATATGCAAAATCCTATTAAGATCGGACCACTATATCATATAGCTGCCATAGGAACGATCAGTCGAAAATTAATTTGTATGAAAAAAACATTTTGTTTTCAAGATATCTTGACCAAACTCGGCATTTATTAGTTGTACTGTGCTCCTTATATATATGCAAAATCCTATTAAGATCGGACCACTATATCATATAGCTGCCATAGGAACGATCGGTCGAAAATTAAGTTCTTGTATGAAAAAACATTTTGTATATCAAGATATCTTGACCAAACTCGGCATTTATAAGTTTTACTAAGCTCCTCATCGGACCACTATATCATATAGCTGCCATAGGAACGATCGGTCGAAAATTAAGTTGTATGAAAAAAACATTTTGATTTTCAAGATATCTTGACCAAACTCTGCATTTATTAGTTTTACTAAGCTCCTCATATATATGCAAGATCCTATTAAGATCGGACCACTATATCATATAGCTGCCATAGGAACGATCGGTCGAAAATTAAATTGTATGAAAAAAACATTTTGTTTTTCAAGATATCTTGACCAAACTCGGCATTTATTAGTTTTACTGTGCTCTTTATATATATGCAAAATCCTATTAAGATCGGACCACTATATCATATAGCTGCCATAGGAACGATCGGTCGAAAATTAAGTTTTTGTATGAAAAAACATTTTGTTTATCAAGATATCTTGACCAAACTCAGCATTTATTCGTTTTACTATGCTCCCCATATATATGCAAATTCCTATTAAGATCGGACCACTATATCATATAGCTGCCATAGGAACGATCGGTCGAAAATTAAGTTGTATGAAAAAAACATTTTGTTTTTCAAGATATCTTGACCGAACTTGGCATTTATTAGTTGAACTGTGCTCCTCATATATATGCAGAATCCTATTAAGATCGGACCACTATATCATATAGCTGCCATAGAAACGATCGTTCGAAAATTAAGTTTTTGTATGAAAAAACATTTTGTTTATCAAGATATCTTGACCAAACTCGGCATTTATTAGTTTTACTAAGCTCCTCATATATATGCAAAATCCTATTAGGATCGGACCACTATATCATATAGCTGCTATAGGAACGATCGGTCGAAAACTAAGTTTTTGTATGAAAAAACATTTTGTTTTTCAAGATATCTTGACCAAACTCAGCATTTATTAGTTTAACTGTGCTCCTCATGTATATGCAAAATCCTATTAAGATCGGACAACTATATCATATAGCTGCCATAGGAACGATCGGTCGAAAACTAAGTTTTTGTATGAAGAAAATTTTGTTTATCAAGATATCTTGACCAAACTCGGCATTTATTAGTTTTACTAAGCTCCTCATATATATCCAAAATCCTATTAAGATCGGACCACTATATCATATAGCTGCCATAGGAACGATCGGTCGAAAACTAAGTTTTTGTATGAAAAAACATTTTGTTTATCAAGATATCTTGACCAAACTCGGCATTTATTAGTTTTACTGTGCTGCTGTGATATATGGAAAATCCTATTAAGATCGGACCACTATATCATATAGCTGCCATAGGAACGATCAGTCGAAAATTAAATTGTATGAAAAAAACATTTTGTTTTCAAGATATCTTGACCAAACTCGGCATTTATTAGTTGTACTGTGCTCCTTATATATATGCAAAATCCTATTAAGATCGGACCACTATATCATATAGCTGCCATAGGAACGATCGGTCGAAAATTAAGTTCTTGTATGAAAAAACATTTTGTATATCAAGATATCTTGACCAAACTCGGCATTTATAAGTTTTACTAAGCTCCTCATCGGACCACTATATTATATAGCTGCCATAGGAACGATCGGTCGAAAATTAAGTTGTATGAAAAAAACATTTTGATTTTCAAGATATCTTGACCAAACTCGGCATTTATTAGTTTTACTGTGCTTCTCATATATATGCAAAATCCTATTAAGATCGAACCACTATATCATATAGCTGCCATAGGAACGATCGGTCGAAAATTTAGTTTTTGTATGAAAAAACATTTTGTTTTTCAAGATATCTTGACCAAACTCGGCATTTATTAGTTTTACTAAGCTCCTCATATATATGCAAAATCCTATTAAGATCGGACCACTATATCATATAGCTGCCATAGGAACGATCGGTCGAAAATTTAATTCTTGTATGAAAAACATTTTGTTTATCAAGATATCTTGACCAAACTCGGCATTTATTAGTTTTACTAAGCTCCTCATCGGACCACTATATCATATAGCTGCCATGGGAACGATCGGTCGAAAATTAAGTTGTATGAAAAAAACATTTTGTTTTTCAAGATATCTTGACCAAACTCGGCATTTATTAGTTTTACTGTGCTTCTCATATATATGCAAAATCCTATTAAGATCGAACCACTATATCATATAGCTGCTATAGGAACGATCGGTCGAAAACTAAGTTTTTGTATGAAAAAACATTTTGTTTTTCAAGATATCTTGACCAAACTGAGCATTTATTAGTTTAACTGTGCTCCTCATGTATATGCAAAATCCTATTAAGATCGGACAACTATATCATATAGCTGCCATAGGAACGATCGGTCGAAAACTAAGTTTTTGTATGAAGAAAATTTTGTTTATCAAGATATCTTGACCAAACTCGGCATTTATTAGTTTTACTGTGCTGCTGTGATATATGGAAAATCCTATTAAGATCGGACCACTATATCATATAGCTGCCATAGGAACGATCAGTCGAAAATTAAATTGTATGAAAAAAACATTTTGTTTTCAAGATATCTTGACCAAACTCGGCATTTATTAGTTTTACTGTGCTGCTGTGATATATGGAAAATCCTATTAAGATCGGACCACTATATCATATAGCTGCCATAGGAACGATCAGTCGAAAATTAAATTGTATGAAAAAAACATTTTGTTTTCAAGATATCTTGACCAAACTCGGCATTTATTAGTTGTACTGTGCTCCTTATATATATGCAAAATCCTATTAAGATCGGACCACTATATCATATAGCTGCCATAGGAACGATCGGTCGAAAATTAAGTTCTTGTATGAAAAAACATTTTGTATATCAAGATATCTTGACCAAACTCGGCATTTATAAGTTTTACTAAGCTCCTCATCGGACCACTATATCATATAGCTGCCATAGGAACGATCGGTCGAAAATTAAGTTGTATGAAAAAAACATTTTGATTTTCAAGATATCTTGACCAAACTCGGCATTTATTAGTTTTACTGTGCTTCTCATATATATGCAAAATCCTATTAAGATCGAACCACTATATCATATAGCTGCCATAGGAACGATCGGTCGAAAATTTAGTTTTTGTATGAAAAAACATTTTGTTTTTCAAGATATCTTGACCAAACTCGGCATTTATTAGTTTTACTAAGCTCCTCATATATATGCAAAATCCTATTAAGATCGGACCACTATATCATATAGCTGCCATAGGAACGATCGGTCGAAAATTAAGTTGTATGAAAAAAACATTTTGTTTTTCAAGATATCTTGACCAAACTCGGCATTTATTAGTTTTACTGTGCTTCTCATATATATGCAAAATCCTATTAAGATCGAACCACTATATCATATAGCTGCCATAGGAACGATCGGTCGAAAATTTAATTCTTGTATGAAAAACATTTTGTTTTTCAAGATATCTTGACCAAACTCGGCATTTATTAGTTTTACTGTGCTTCTCATATATATGCAAAATCCTATTAAGATCGAACCACTATATCATATAGCTGCCATAGGAACGATCGGTCGAAAATTTAGTTTTTGTATGAAAAAACATTTTGTTTTTCAAGATATCTTGACCAAACTCGGCATTTATTAGTTTTACTAAGCTCCTCATATATATGCAAAATCCTATTAAGATCGGACCACTATATCATATAGCTGCCATAGGAACGATCGGTCGAAAACTAAGTTTTTGTATGAAAAAACATTTTGTTTATCAAGATATCTTGACCAAACTCGGCATTTATTAGTTTTACTATGCTCCCCATATATATGCTAAATCCTATTAAGATCGGACCACTATATCATATAGCTGCCATAGGAACGATCGATCGAAAATTTAATTCTTGTATGAAAAACATTTTGTTTATCAAGATATCTTGACCAAACTCGGCATTTATTAGTTTTACTAAGCTCCTCATATATATGCAAAATCCTATTAAGATCGGACCACTATATCATATAGCTGCCATAGGAACCATCGGTCGAAAACTAAGTTTTTGTATGAAAAAACATTTTGTTTATCTAGATATCTTGACCAAACTCGGCATTTATTAGTTTTACTATGCTCCCCATATATATGCCGAATCCTATTTAGATCGGACCACTATATCATATAGCTGCCATAGGAACGATCGGTCGAAAACTAAGTTTTTGTAAGAAAAAACATTTTGTTAATCAAGATATCTTGACCAAACTCGGCATTTATTAGTTTTACTATGCTCCCCATATATATGCAAAATCCTATTAAGATCGGACCACTATATCATATAGCTGCCATAGGAACGATCGGTCGAAAATTAAATTGTATGAAAAAAACATTTTGTTTTTCAAGATATCTTGACCAAACTCGGCATTTATTAGTTTTACTGTGCTTCTCATATATATGGAAGATCCTATTAAGATCGAACCACTATATCATATAGCTGCCATAGGAACGATCGGTCGAAAACTAAGTTTTTGTATAAAAAAACATTTTGTTTATCAAGATATCTTGACCAAACTCGGCATTTACTAGTTTTACTATGCTCCCCATATATATGCTAAATCCTATTAAGATCGGACCACTATATCATATAGCTGCCATAGGAACGATCGATCGAAAATTTAATTCTTGTATGAAAAACATTTTGTTTATCAAGATATCTTGACCAAACTCGGCATTTATTAGTTTTACTAAGCTCCTCATATATATGCAAAATCCTATTAAGATCGGACCACTATATCATATAGCTGCCATAGGAACGATCGGTCGAAAACTAAGTTTTTGTATGAAAAAACATTTTGTTTATCAAGATATCTTGACCAAACTCGGCATTTACTAGTTTTGATATGCTCCCCATATATATGCCAAATCCTATTAAGATCGGACCACTATATCATATAGCTGCCATAGGAACGATCGGTCGAAAACTGAGTTTTTGTATGAAAAAAATTTTGTTTATCAAGATATCTTGACCAAACTCGGCATTTATTAGTTTTACTAAGCTCCTCATATATATGCAAAATCCTATTAAGATCGGACCACTATATCATATAGCTGCCATAGGAACGATCGGTCGAAAACTAAGTTTTTGTATGAAAAAACTTTTTGTTTATCAAGATATCTTGACCAAACTCGGCATTTATTAATTTTACTAAGCTTCTCATATATATGCAAAATCCTATTAAGATCGGAATACTATATCATATAGCTGCCATAGGAACGATCGGTCGAAAATTTAGTTTTTGGATGAAAAAACATTTTGTTTTTCAAGATATCTTGACCAAACTCGGCATTTATTAGTTTTACTAAGCTCCTCATATATATGCAAAATCCTATTAAGATCGGACCACTATATCATATAGCTGCCATAGGAACGATCGGTCGAAAACTAAGTTTTTGTATGAAAAAACAGTTTGTTTATCAAGATATCTTGACCAAACTCGGCATTTACTAGTTTTACTATGCTCCCCATATATATGCTAAATCCTATTAAGATCGGACCACTATATCATATAGCTGCCATAGGAACGATCGGTCGAAAATTAAGTTGTATGAAAAAAACATTTTGTTTTTCAAGATATCTTGACCAAACTCGGCATTTATTAGTTTTACTGTGCTTCTCATATATATGCAAAATCCTATTAAGATCGAACCACTATATCATATAGCTGCCATAGGAACGATCGGTCGAAAATTTAGTTTTTGTATGAAAAAACATTTTGTTTTTCAAGATATCTTGACCAAACTCGGCATTTATTAGTTTTACTAAGCTCCTCATATATTTGGAAAATCCTATTAAGATCGAACCACTATATCATATAGCTGCCATAGGAACGATCGGTCGAATATTTAGTTTTTGTATGAAAAAACATTTTGTTTTTCAAGATATCTTGACCAAACTCGGCATTTATTAGTTTTACTAAGCTCCTCATATATATGCAAAATCCTATTAAGATCGGACCACTATATCATATAGCTGCCATAGGAACGATCGGTCGAAAACTAAGTTTTTGTATGAAAAAACAGTTTGTTTATCAAGATATCTTGACCAAACTCGGCATTTACTAGTTTTACTATGCTCCCCATATATATGCTAAATCCTATTAAGATCGGACCACTGTATCATATAGCTGCCATAGGAACGATCGGTCGAAAATTAAGTTGTATGAAAAAAACATTTTGTTTTTCAAGATATCTTGACCAAACTCGGCATTTATTAGTTTTACTGTGCTTCTCATATATATGCAAAATCCTATTAAGATCGAACCACTATATCATATAGCTGCCATAGGAACGATCGGTCGAAAATTTAGTTTTTGTATGAAAAAACATTTTGTTTTTCAAGACATCTTGACCAAACTCGGCATTTATTAGTTTTACTAAGCTCCTCATATATATGGAAAATCCTATTAAGATCGAACCACTATATCATATAGCTGCCATAGGAACGATCGGTCGAATATTTAGTTTTTGTATGAAAAAACATTTTGTTTATCAAGATATCTTGACCAAACTCGGCATTTATTAGTTTTACTAAGCTCCTCATATATATGCTAAATCCTATTAAGATCGGACCACTATATCATATAGCTGCCATAGGAACGATCGGTCGAAAATTAAGTTGTATGAAAAAAACATTTTGTTTTTCAAGATATCTTGACCAAACCTGGCATTTATTAGTTTTACTGTGCTTCTCATATATATGGAAGATCCTATTAAGATCGAACCACTATATCATAGTGCCATAGGAACGATCGGTCGAAAACTAAGTTTTTGTATGAAAAAACATTTTGTTTATCAAGATATCTTGACCAAACTCGGCATTTACTAGTTTTGATATGCTCCCCATATATATGCCAAATCCTATTAAGATCGGACCACTATATCATATAGCTGCCATAGGAACGATCGGTCGAAAACTGAGTTTTTGTATGAAAAAAATTTTGTTTATCAAGATATCTTGACCAAACTCGGCATTTATTAGTTTTACTAAGCTCCTCATATATATGCAAAATCCTATTAAGATCGGACCACTATATCATATAGCTGCCATAGGAACGATCGGTCGAAAACTAAGTTTTTGTATGAAAAAACTTTTTGTTTATCAAGATATCTTGACCAAACTCGGCATTTATTAATTTTACTAAGCTCCTCATATATATGCAAAATCCTATTAAGATCGGAATACTATATCATATAGCTGCCATAGGAACGATCGGTCGAAAATTTAGTTTTTGGATGAAAAAACATTTTGTTTTTCAAGATATCTTGACCAAACTCGGCATTTATTAGTTTTACTAAGCTCCTCATATATATGCAAAATCCTATTAAGATCGGACCACTATATCATATAGCTGCCATAGGAACGATCGGTCGAATATTTAGTTTTTGTATGAAAAAACATTTTGTTTATCAAGATATCTTGACCAAACTCGGCATTTATTAGTTTTACTAAGCTCCTCATATATATGCTAAATCCTATTAAGATCGGACCACTATATCATATAGCTGCCATAGGAACGATCGGTCGAAAATTAAGTTGTATGAAAAAAACATTTTGTTTTTCAAGATATCTTGACCAAACCTGGCATTTATTAGTTTTACTGTGCTTCTCATATATATGGAAGATCCTATTAAGATCGAACCACTATATCATAGTGCCATAGGAACGATCGGTCGAAAACTAAGTTTTTGTATGAAAAAACATTTTGTTTATCAAGATATCTTGACCAAACTCGGCATTTACTAGTTTTGATATGCTCCCCATATATATGCCAAATCCTATTAAGATCGGACCACTATATCATATAGCTGCCATAGGAACGATCGGTCGAAAACTGAGTTTTTGTATGAAAAAAATTTTGTTTATCAAGATATCTTGACCAAACTCGGCATTTATTAGTTTTACTAAGCTCCTCATATATATGCAAAATCCTATTAAGATCGGACCACTATATCATATAGCTGCCATAGGAACGATCGGTCGAAAACTAAGTTTTTGTATGAAAAAACTTTTTGTTTATCAAGATATCTTGACCAAACTCGGCATTTATTAATTTTACTAAGCTCCTCATATATATGCAAAATCCTATTAAGATCGGAATACTATATCATATAGCTGCCATAGGAACGATCGGTCGAAAATTTAGTTTTTGGATGAAAAAACATTTTGTTTTTCAAGATATCTTGACCAAACTCGGCATTTATTAGTTTTACTAAGCTCCTCATATATATGCAAAATCCTATTAAGATCGGACCACTATATCATATAGCTGCCATAGGAACGATCGGTCGAAAACTAAGTTTTTGTATGAAAAAACAGTTTGTTTATCAAGATATCTTGACCAAACTCGGCATTTACTAGTTTTACTATGCTCCCCATATATATGCTAAATCCTATTAAGATCGGACCACTATATCATATAGCTGCCATAGGAACGATCGGTCGAAAATTAAGTTGTATGAAAAAAACATTTTGTTTTTCAAGATATCTTGACCAAACTCGGCATTTATTAGTTTTACTGTGCTTCTCATATATATGCAAAATCCTATTAAGATCGAACCACTATATCATATAGCTGCCATAGGAACGATCGGTCGAAAATTTAGTTTTTGTATGAAAAAACATTTTGTTTTTCAAGACATCTTGACCAAACTCGGCATTTATTAGTTTTACTAAGCTCCTCATATATATGGAAAATCCTATTAAGATCGAACCACTATATCATATAGCTGCCATAGGAACGATCGGTCGAATATTTAGTTTTTGTATGAAAAAACATTTTGTTTTTCAAGATATCTTGACCAAACTCGGCATTTATTAGTTTTACTAAGCTCCTCATATATATGCAAAATCCTATTAAGATCGGACCACTATATCATATAGCTGCCATAGGAACGATCGGTCGAAAACTAAGTTTTTGTATGAAAAAACAGTTTGTTTATCAAGATATCTTGACCAAACTCGGCATTTACTAGTTTTACTATGCTCCCCATATATATGCTAAATCCTATTAAGATCGGACCACTGTATCATATAGCTGCCATAGGAACGATCGGTCGAAAATTAAGTTGTATGAAAAAAACATTTTGTTTTTCAAGATATCTTGACCAAACTCGGCATTTATTAGTTTTACTGTGCTTCTCATATATATGCAAAATCCTATTAAGATCGAACCACTATATCATATAGCTGCCATAGGAACGATCGGTCGAAAATTTAGTTTTTGTATCCAAAAACATTTTGTTTTTCAAGACATCTTGACCAAACTCGGCATTTATTAGTTTTACTAAGCTCCTCATATATATGGAAAATCCTATTAAGATCGAACCACTATATCATATAGCTGCCATAGGAACGATCGGTCGAATATTTAGTTTTTGTATGAAAAAACATTTTGTTTATCAAGATATCTTGACCAAACTCGGCATTTATTAGTTTTACTAAGCTCCTCATATATATGCTAAATCCTATTAAGATCGGACCACTATATCATATAGCTGCCATAGGAACGATCGGTCGAAAATTAAGTTGTATGAAAAAAACATTTTGTTTTTCAAGATATCTTGACCAAACCTGGCATTTATTAGTTTTACTGTGCTTCTCATATATATGGAAGATCCTATTAAGATCGAACCACTATATCATAGTGCCATAGGAACGATCGGTCGAAAACTAAGTTTTTGTATGAAAAAACATTTTGTTTATCAAGATATCTTGACCAAACTCGGCATTTACTAGTTTTACTATGCTCCCCATATATATGCTAAATCCTATTAAGATCGGACGACTATATCATATAGCTGCCATAGGAACGATCGGTCGAAAATTAAGTTGTATGAAAAAAACATTTTGTTTTTCAAGATATCTTGACCAAACTCGGCATTTATTAGTTTTACTGTGCTTCTCATATATATGCAAAATCCTATTAAGATCGAACCACTATATCATATAGCTGCCATAGGAACGATCGGTCGAAAATTTAGTTTTTGTATGAAAAAACATTTTGTTTTTCAAGATATCTTGACCAAACTCGGCATTTATTAGTTTTACTAAGCTCCTCATATATATGCAAAATCCTATTAAGATCGGACCGGTATATCATATAGCTGCCATAGGAACGATCGGTCGAAAACTAAGTTTTTGTATGAAAAAACATTTTGTTTATCAAGATATCTTGACCAAGCTCGGCATTTACTAGTTTTACTATGCTCCCCATATATATGCTAAATCCTATTAAGATCGGACCACTATATCATATAGCTGCCATAGGAACGATCGGTCGAAAATTAAGTTGTATGAAAAAAACATTTTGTTTTTCAAGATATCTTGACCAAACCTGGCATTTATTAGTTTTACTGTGCTTCTCATATATATGGAAGATCCTATTAAGATCGAACCACTATATCATAGTGCCATAGGAACGATCGGTCGAAAACTAAGTTTTTGTATGAAAAAACATTTTGTTTATCAAGATATCTTGACCAAACTCGGCATTTACTAGTTTTACTATGCTCCCCATATATATGCTAAATCCTATTAAGATCGGACCACTATATCATATAGCTGCCATAGGAACGATCGATCGAAAATTTAATTCTTGTATGAAAAACATTTTGTTTATCAAGATATCTCGACCAAACTCGGCATTTATTAGTTTTACTAAGCTCCTCATATATATGCAAAATCCTATTAAGATCGGACCACTATATCATATAGCTGCCATAGGAACGATCGGTCGAAAACTAAGTTTTTGTATGAAAAAACAGTTTGTTTATCAAGATATCTTGACCAAACTCGGCATTTATTAGTTTTACTAAGCTCCTCATATATATGCAAAATCCTATTTAGATCGAACCACTATATCATAGTGCCATAGGAACGATCGGTCGAAAACTAAGTTTTTGTATGAAAAAACATTTTGTTTATCAAGATATCTTGACCAAACTCGGCATTTACTAGTTTTACTATGCTCCCCATATATATGCTAAATCCTATTAAGATCGGACCACTATATCATATAGCTGCCATAGGAACGATCGATCGAAAATTTAATTCTTGTATGAAAAACATTTTGTTTATCAAGATATCTTGACCAAACTCGGCATTTACTAGTTTTGATATGCTCCCCATATATATGCCAAATCCTATTAAGATCGGACCGCTATATCATATAGCTGCCATAGGAACGATCGGTCGAAAATTTAGTTTTTGGATGAAAAAACATTTTGTTTTTCAAGATATCTTGACCAAACTCGGCATTTATTAGTTTTACTAAGCTCCTCATATATTTTCAAAATCCTATTAAGATCGGACCACTATATCATATAGCTGCCATAGGAACGATCGGTCGAAAACTAAGTTTTTGTATGAAAAAACAGTTTGTTTATCAAGATATCTTGACCAAACTCGGCATTTACTAGTTTTACTATGCTCCCCATATATATGCTAAATCATATTAAGATCGGACCACTATATCATATAGCTGCCATAGGAACGATCGGTCGAAAATTAAGTTGTATGAAAAAAACATTTTGTTTTTCAAGATATCTTGACCAAACTCGGCATTTATTAGTTTTACTGTGCTTCTCATATATATGCAAAATCCTATTAAGATCGAACCACTATATCATATAGCTGCCATAGGAACGATCGGTCGAAAATTTAGTTTTTGTATGAAAAAACATTTTGTTTTTCAAGACATCTTGACCAAACTCGGCATTTATTAGTTTTACTAAGCTCCTCATATATATGGAAAATCCTATTAAGATCGGACCGGTATATCATATAGCTGCCATAGGAACGATCGGTCGAAAACTAAGTTTTTGTATGAAAAAACATTTTGTTTATCAAGATATCTTGACCAAACTCGGCATTTACTAGTTTTACTATGCTCCCCATATATATGCTAAATCCTATTAAGATCGGACCACTATATCATATAGCTGCCATAGGAACGATCGGTCGAAAATTAAGTTGTATGAAAAAAACATTTTGTTTTTCAAGATATCTTGACCAAACCTGGCATTTATTAGTTTTACTGTGCTTCTCATATATATGGAAGATCCTATTAAGATCGAACCACTATATCATAGTGCCATAGGAACGATCGGTCGAAAACTAAGTTTTTGTATGAAAAAACATTTTGTTTATCAAGATATCTTGACCAAACTCGGCATTTACTAGTTTTACTATGCTCCCCATATATATGCTAAATCCTATTAAGATCGGACCACTATATCATATAGCTGCCATAGGAACGATCGATCGAAAATTTAATTCTTGTATGAAAAACATTTTGTTTATCAAGATATCTCGACCAAACTCGGCATTTATTAGTTTTACTAAGCTCCTCATATATATGCAAAATCCTATTAAGATCGGACCACTATATCATATAGCTGCCATAGGAACGATCGGACGAAAACTAAGTTTTTGTATGAAAAAACATTTTGTTTATCAAGATATCTTGACCAAACTCGGCATTTACTAGTTTTGATATGCTCCCCATATATATGCCAAATCCTATTAAGATCGGACCACTATATCATATAGCTGCCATAGGAACGATCGATCGAAAATTTAATTCTTGTATGAAAAACATTTTGTTTATCAAGATATTTTGACCAAACTCAACATTTATAAGTTTTACTAAGCTCTTCATATATATGCAAAATCCTATTAAGATCGGACAACTATATCATATAGCTGCCATAGGAACCATCGGTCGAAAACTAAGTTTTTGTATGAAAAAACATTTTGTTTATCAAGATATCTTGACCAAACTCGGCATTTATTAATTTTACTATGCTCCCCATATATATGCAAAATCCTATTAAGATCGGACCACTATATCATATAGCTGCCATAGGAACGATCGGTCGAAAACTAAGTTTTTGTATGAAAAAACAGTTTGTTTATCAAGATATCTTGACCAAACTCGGCATTTATTAGTTTTACTATGCTCCTCATATATATGCAAAATCCTATTAAGATCGGACCACTATATCATATAGCTGCCATAGGAACGATCGGTCGAAAACTAAGTTTTTGTATGAAAAAACAGTTTGTTTATCAAGATATCTTGACCAAACTCAGCATTTATTAGTTTTACTAAGCTCCCCATATATATGCGAAGTCCTATTAAGATCGGACCACTATATCATATAGCTGCCATAGGAACGATCGGTCGAAAGCTAAGTTTTTGTATGATAAAACATTTTGTTTATCAAGATATCTTGACCACACTCGGCATTTATTAGTTTTACTAAGCTCCTCATATATATGCAAAATCCTATTAAGATCGGACCACTATATCATATAGCTGCCATAGGAACGATCGGTCGAAAATTAAATTGTATGAAAAAAACATTTTGTTTTTCAAGATATCTTGACCAAACTCGGCATTTATTAGTTTAACTGTGCTCCTCATATATATGCAAACTCCTATTAAGATCGGACCACTATATCATATAGCTGCCATAGGAACGATCGTTCGAAAATTAAGTTTTTGTATGAAAAAACATTTTGTTTATCAAGATATCTTGACCAAACTCGGCATTTACTAGTTTTACTATGCTCCCCATATATATGCTAAATCCTATTAAGATCGGACCACTATATCATATAGCTGCCATAGGAACGATCGGTCGAAAACTAAGTTTTTGTATGAAAAAACATTTTGTTTTTCAAGATATCTTGACCAAACTCAGCATTTATAAGTTTTACTAAGCTCCTCATATATATGCAAAATCCTATTAAGATCGGACCACTATATCATATAGCTGCCATAGGAACCATCGGCCGAAAATTAAGTTTTTGTATGAAAAAACATTTTGATAATCAAGATATCTTGACCAAACTCGGCATTTATTAGTTTTACTATGCTCCCCATATATATGCTAAATCCTATTAAGATCGGACCACTATATCATATAGCTGCCATAGGAACGATCGTTCGAAAATTAAGTTTTTGTATGAAAAAACATTTTGTTTATCAAGATATCTTGACCAAACTCGGCATTTACTAGTTTTACTATGCTCCCCATATATATGCTAAATCCTATTAAGATCGGACCACTATATCATATAGCTGCCATAGGAACGATCGGTCGAAAACTAAGTTTTTGTATGAAAAAATATTTTGTTTATCAAGATATCTTGACCAACCTCGGCATTTATTAGTTTTACTATGCTCCCCATATATATGCAAAATCCTATTAAGATCGGACCACTATATCATATAGCTGCCATAGGAACGATCGGTCGAAAATTAAGTTTTTGTATGAAAAAACATTTTGATAATCAAGATATCTTGACCAAACTCGGCATTTATTAGTTTTACTATGCTCCCCATATATATGCAAAATCCTATTAAGATCGGACTGGTATATCATATAGCTGCTATGGGAACGATCGGTCGAAAACTAAGTTTTTGTATGAAAAAACATTTTTTTTATCAAGATATCTTGACCAAACTCGGCATTTATTAGTTTTACTAAGCTCCTCATATATATTCAAAATCCTATTAAGATCGGACCACTATATCATATAGCTGCCATAGGAACGATCGGTCGAAAACTAAGTTTTTGTATGAAAAAAATTTTGTTTATCAAGATATCTTGACCAAACTTGGCATTTATTAGTTTTACTAAGCTCCTCATATATATGCAAAATCCTATTAAGATCGGACCACTATATCATATAGCTGCCATAGGAACCATCGGCCGAAAACTAAGTTTTTGTATGAAAAAACAGTTTGTTTATCAAGATATCTTGACCAAACTCAGCATTTATTAGTTTTACTATGCTCCCCATATATATGCGAAGTCCTATTAAGATCGGACCACTATATCATATAGCTGTGTTGCATTTGACGTTATCGGCAGCCCCGAGGGTTTACTTAGCTGGTTGCGTGCGATATTATCGGCCACGCCGATATCTTTTGTCAGATGGTCAGCGTATGCGGGGTGAAGCGGGGCCCACGGCGGAGCCCAAATTTTTGAAGGGTCGCAACGTCAGACTTGTGATCCACGGCGCCAAAAGCGACGATTGCTATTGGCCGCCCGGTTCGCTCTTAAAGAGACTATAAGGAGAGTGGATCGCATGCCCTTGGATATGCCCTTGGCCTTCATTTGGGCCGTTGACCCAAAAAAAATAGATGCAGCTGTGTAGATGAGCAGCAACGGTGCCTGCCTTGCAACTGTATGCGTGTGCCGAAATTTCGGCACCTATGATGTTGCTGCCCAAATGTACAGCGGGGAGTTCGACTTTGTCAGCGGTCAGCAACGGACGTACCGCCTCGAAGTACAAATTTTAGAAGTTTGAGTTTCTTATGCATGTCGGCTCCAAATAGTCAAGAGTTTTGACTGGCCAACTAAGCCGACGCGTACAAAATAAATAAATATATGTGTAGAACAATAAATTCTGTTTCGCGAACAACGAATCTTTATTTTAAAACTTGTGCCGAACGAAAACCTAAAACTTACGTGCGACCCGCGACGGACACACAAAACAATAGGATATTAATTAAAGGGAACGACTTCTGGCTCGCGCATCGAAAAGACCGGCTCTCGGACCAGAGGAGCTAACAGAGTCTCACCCAGGCCAGGATTCGGCTCAGCGGCGCATCTCTGCCCTAGCAGTGGTGCACGTCGGCCATACTCCGCGCACTTGTCAGCGGCGCAACCATCACGAGACGAGCCACCACAGACGGGGCTCCAACGACGACGAAGCGGTCACCGGCAAGCAGAGCCACCAAAACCAGTCTCCAACGGCGAAGAGGCAGCCACCGGCGAGACCACGCCCATATCATCCGAGTGAGTCAGTTCCATCTCGCCCCTCCTCGCCCGAGTGAAAGGCATAGTCAGACGCAGACTCCTCATTGCGCTCCCAAAAAAGAGAACAGATTTATTTGTAAATTGTTAACTCTAGTTTTTTTTTGTTTATTTAGTACATAATATACTTACGACAAGTTTAGATTAAGTGAGTTTTCGAAAGCGCGAACAGGGAAGAAAAGGGCCCAAAGATTATTGCGTCTGCCAAGTAAGGAAAGAAATTTAAAGTTAGATTTTGGTCAACTTAGGCACGAGTGATACCCATTTATATGTATATATATATATATGTGTTACGCGCCTCAGGTGCAGAATACAACTTATGATCGCCCTTACCGCCCTTACCCAGAGAGCTCTTTAGGCAGGCAAGGTAATATAAGCGCTTTAGACTAACATAACGACTTTCGTTGGAACCACATATGTATACACGCATTTATTTCAGCGGGTACTTGCTCCCCATTGGTGCAATAATTACCTGTGTTGTTACATCTCGCCTTGTTTTCCTTTCTTTTGTCGACTGGTAATAACTTCTGGCCGTGTTTTCATCTCTTGTTCTGTACAAACGTTGCAGACAAAATGTAATCTGTACAAAAAAAAATAGAAATTTAAAATTAGTACCAATTGTCCTAAATATAAGAATATACAAATTTATCGTACGCACCTGTTAAAATAATGCCGGCAATGTTCGCGTGTATGAACTTGTAATAGCGGCTTGGAGATTCTGAAAAGAAATAAGGTATTAGACTAAATGTTAATAGCGATAAGGAATGCTGCGAATTATATACTGTACCTGAAGAGAGAAATGTGCGGCTAAATTTTCATTGTCGGGGAGAGTTGGCGTAACAGCCGGCACAGGCTAATGTAGGCCATTTGGTGGCCAAAATGAGGGAGACGAGTGTAAGGTGATCGTCTCATGGTAGGGCGGGTACGCTGGGTCCGGAACCGGGGCCCGGTCTGGAAAAGTAAGGTGGATAAATAGTGTTTTGTTAAGTTATATTGAGTGTCTCACCTTTGTTGTTTACATTTTCATACTTGTTACAGCTGTTTATTTTGTTCACGAGTTAGTAGTTCCGATTGTTTGAGGTTATCGATTTGGTTCGTTATGCATAGTGTTGTGAAAGTTTGTTTTGCTACAGACGCGTAGTTTTGTTGTTATCGATTGTGCGGACTGCGGGCCAGGGATGGGACCACACCCAGAGAAACCGATGAGCCAGCCGGCGCGGCCCACTGAGAAAAAGCAGTTCCGTAACAATATGGCGCCCAATTTGAAGAAGTACTCGGCTTCTTTGAAGTCGGTGTGGAAATCAGAGAAAAATAATAAAGATAGCAATGAAGGTACAGAGAAAAGGACTCCCTTGGCTTTAGGATCCACACTGCTGAAGTCTTATGTGGCACGAGTTGGTGGCCCATAATCGCGCAGCGGGTAGTGGAGAAGCACGACGGAGGTAGAGTATCAGAATATCCATTAACAGGGAGTTTTCTTGTCGCGGTTGAGGGCAGTACGTCACGTTCGCTGCTGGCAAAACGTTTGCGACTGTTCATCATTCGCCTGGTGGTAGCCGCTATGATTAAATATCCTGAGATGAAACGTGATATTAGGGTAGGGTCTGTTTAGTTTGTTTTTGTGTACTATTTGTTTTGTCTTACTCGGGGCTTACGTTTAGTGTATGCTAGCCGCGGTTATATGAGCTTCGGAGCTAGGTGACCCAGGACGACATAGATTCGATCCTGCGCCGCACCTGTCACATAGCATACCCTAGGGGTGCCCCGAAGTACGACAGAAACCAAATAGCCTTCAAGGTAGCGTTCCTTGAATGCCGTTCGTCAGTCAAACTGACGAACTGAGCATTTGACGAATGCTTAAGTGTTGTCCACTGTCCAGATTATGCGTAGATGAGTTAGCCGGTGTTAGGATTTGTCTTCTCTCCCCCAAGTACTTGAAATTAATTAGGAAGGAAAAAGGTTATTTTTTGTGAGTGTTTTTGTGGTCGAGGTGTATTAATTTATTATTCTTTATTAGTAAGATTTGTTAGTGGGTGTTTGTTTATTTATTAGTTTATTAGGAATATTGGTAAAGTTTTTTTATAGGGGTAGTAAGCCTTGTAGAAGAGAGGGTACAGATCTCAGAAGGGATAAGTATGGCTGAGGAACAGGTGTCTGATTGGGCTTCTGACGCTGATGGGGCGTCGGCGCTGCCACCGCCGCGCCGAGCTGGAGGATTGGTGCGAACGCCAATGAATTTCCGGGGATTTCCAGAGAGAGAGATCCCGGAAGAGGGTCACCTGGTGGACTTGGAGAAAGATTTGGCGCAACAAAATAAATCTCCACGGAACCTGGAGTTCCCAAAAGCCCCGAAAGACTCGGTGCTCAAATCGGCGGCAAACGCGGCGATCGCTCAGGCCCACCAAACTTATCTGCATGCTCTGCCATCTGGCATCAGCGAGTCCATCCGTGAGGAGATGCGAGCTGGCTTCATGGAAATGATGAAGGGCATCATTGATGTGCTTAGGCCGCCAGGGAGCCAAACCGCCGAGACTGGCACTGCGCCGAAGCCGCCGAGACATGTCGAGCCGGGACCACGAACAGGCGCCATTCCGAAAGAACGGGATGTGTTCCAGTGCGAGGCATTTCCACCACCGGTGCCACCGAAGCCACATAGACAAGGCACACGAGGGGCGGAGTATTCGTCCAGCAGCCCAGTTTACGTTGCAGATGCTCAGTCGAGGAACTGGCGTAACCCGAATAACCGCCATTTCCGAGTAGAGGACCGGAGAGCGGATGATTTTCAACCGGAGGGGGCGTACGCCAACGTACGAGAAACGGCGTACATGAAGCTCGAGCGGTGGAACGTCAAGTTTGACGGCGAGGACGCGATGAATTCGGTCGAGGACTTCGTGTTCCGCCTGGAGTTCCTGCAGAGGCAGTATCAATGCCCGTAGAAGGAGGTCCTGCGTGGTTTCCACCTGCTCCTGACCGGCCGCGCCCGCGAGTGGTATTGGATGCACGTGCGGCATTCTAGGGTCGACAGCTGGATGCAACTGCGGCATGCCCTCTTCGACAGGTTCCGGGGCTACCAGACGGAACACGATGTGATGCAGGAGCTATTACAAAGAGAGCAACAGGCCAGCGAAGGGGTGGATGATTATATCCACCACATGCGTCAACTCGCCGCGCGATTCCAGAAGCCGCTGAGAGACCGCGAACTGGTGAAGATTATAAAGCGTGGTTTGAAAGAAAGTCTGGCGAAATATATCTATGCCATGGACGTACTCACCGTGGATGAGCTGCGCCAATAGTGCTTAGAAGTGGAGAGGCACATGGGTCGCAGAAGCCGGACGGGGTACCTGCAGCCGTCGCGTTGTCCACAAGGAACGAGGCCCGTAGTCCACGAGGTTGAAGTACCACCACATAGTACAGAAACGCCGCCGGGAGAACTGGAGGAAGCATTCGTGCGAGGCAGGAACTCATCCCGACTTGTATGCTGGAACTGCAGACAGTTCGATCACGTCTTTAGAGACTGCCTGTCCAAGGAGCGGAAAATATTCTGCTATAGGTGTGGAAAGCCGGACACTTTCTGCTCCCAGTGTGAAAACTGTCCGGGAAACCCCAGAGGGAACGCGGTGATGGCGGGACAGACGCGTTCCGGGACGGCGACCGCGGGGAAGCAGGAGAGGGGTGCCTACCAAAGCCAATAATCATTGGAAAGGAGACGGAGATTTGGGATAAGGAACAGGATAAGGCTAATTATAATAATAATATAAACAAAGGAGGAACACTTAGGGGCTTACCATATGAAGAACGTGTTCGGGCATACATGTCGGCCCGAAATAGAATTTTTGGTGAGCGACAGCTGGAAGGGATGACACTAGCCACCCGGAGAGTGTTGAAGGCACGTGCGCGCTTCCGCAGACGCAGGATTACCCGGCGCCAGGTCGTCGAAGCGGTGAGACGGGAGGATAGTCTAGACCCACGCGTATTCGCCGAAGTGGAAGTCGCCAGGGCCAAAATGAAAGGGTTGCTGGACACAGGGGCCTCCGTCAGTCTGTTGGAACGAGGATGCCGGGAGTTAGTGGAGGAACTGGAATGGGAAGCGCGGCCATACGAATCGATGGTGAGGACAGCGGCGGGTGCCAATCGCCCAATTTTGGGTCGCGTTGTTCTGCCTGTGAAATACGGGAATAGAAAGGAAGATATCGTATTTTACATGTGCCCGGACCTGCGACAGGAACTATACCTGGGAATCGACTTCTGGCGAGCCTTCGAGATTGTACCAGAGCTGCTCGGTCCGGCCAGAAAGTCCGAAACACCACCAGAGGCATCTGAGGCAACGATAGCGAACCCAGAGGTGGCTTATTACCGGGACGACGACGACTGCGCGGCGGATCCGGAAATGTGGGACCTGGACAACGATCAGAGGAGTCAGCTGGAAAGCGTGAAGCGCAGATTTCTTCAATTTGAGAAGGATGGCCTAGGGAAAACTCACCTGCTGCAGCACCGAATTCAGCTGATCGAGGGAGCAGAACCCGTGAAGGACAGACATTATCCGCTGTCTCCGGCCAAACAGGAGATCGTGTGGGCCGAGGTGGATAAAATGCTAAAGTTAGGCATCATCGAGGAGAGTGACAGCCCCTGGAGCAACCGGACGACGGTGGTGATGAGGCCTGGGAAGAACAGGTTTTGCTTGGATGCCAGGAAGTTAAACAGTGTGACGGTAAAGGACGCTTACCCGCTTCCATGCATCGAGGGCATCCTATCGCGAATCGACGAGACTCATTTTATCTCTAGCGTCGACCTTAAGTTCGCGTTCTGGCAAATCGAGATGGAGGAGAAGAGCAGGGCGTACACGGCGTTTACTGTACCAGGGAGGCCGTTGTACCAGTTCCGCCACATGCCATTCGGGCTCTGCAACGCCGCTCAACAACTTTGCAGGCTCATGGACAAGGTAATCCCGGCGAATCTGAGGTCCAACGTATTTGTATATTTAGACGATTTGCTGATAATATCGGCAGATTTTCCAACGCACCTAAAATACTTGGAATTGGTGGCCGAGTGTCTGAGGAACGCGAACCTCACCATAGGCATGGCGAAGTCGAAATTCTGCTTCCGCAACCTAAACTACCTGGGTTTCATCATAGGCGGCGGGACGCTGCGCATGGATCCGGGAAGAGTAGAAGCGATCCGGAACATCCCGAACCCGAGGACGGTCAAGGAACTACGAAGCTTCTTAGGTACAGCGGGGTGGTATCGCCGATTCATAAAGAACTTCGCCGAGATCTCGGTACCGTTGACTGATGCCCTTAAGAAGAGAACGGGTAGATTTGTGTTGAGTGACGAGGCCATAGATGCCATAGAAAGCTTGAAGTTAGCCCTCACCACAGCCCCGGTGTTAGTTCACGCGGATTTTCGAAGACCATTCTTTATCCAATGCGACGCATCTCACTACGGAGTAGGAGCCGTGCTGTTCCAGCTAGATGACGAGCAACAGGAAACTCGACCAAACTCAACAAGCACCAGATCAACTATTCGGTGACCGAGAAGGAATGCCTAGCCGCCAAAGTGGCCATACATCGATTCCGGCCGTACGTGGAGATGATGCCGTTCACGGTAATCACCGATCATGCGAGCCTGCAGTGGCTTATGAGTCTCAAAAACTTGAGCGGGAGATTAGCCCGGTGGTCCCTAGAACTGCAAGCGTTCCCTTTCTCCATGCAGTACCGCAAGGGAGCCGACAACGTCGTCGCAGACACGTTGTCCCGAAGCGTGGAAGAGGTCGAACTGACCCCGGAGTATCTGTTGGGATTTCAGACCCCGGAGTTCGAGAGCCCCGAATATCGACAGCTGCTAAAAGAGGTGATGAGCCAACAAGGGAAGTTGCCGGATCTGAGAGTGCAGGACGGACTTCTGTTCAAGAGGACCGTGCACGAGAGCTTGGAGGATGAGGTCGAAGGCACAAGTTGGAAGCTCTGGGTGCCGGAGTCGCTGACTGCGGGACTCATCCAACAAGCACACGCGGACGAGACGTCAGCTCATGGAGGCATGAGGAAAACGCTGCACGCGCTGCGCAGGCGATATTATTGGCCCAACATGGCCATACAAGTCAGGGACTATGTGCGGAAATGCGATACATGTAAGGAGACCAAGGCACAAAACTACCGGATGCAGGTCGGAATTGGGGAAGAAGGGCGCACCGAACGCCCCTTTCAGAAGCTATATATCGACTTCTTAGGGAAGCATCCATGCGTGAATATTCGTCGTTGTAGACCACTTCTCGAAATTTACCTTCCTGAAGGCCATGAGGGAAGCCACCGCGGCGGATGTCGTTAACTTCCTAGTGCATGAGGTGTTCTTCAAATTTGGCGTGCCGGAAGTGATCCATTCGGATAATGGACGACAATTCGTGTCGAAGTCGTTCGATGCGATGGTCCAGGCGTTTGGCATTACTCACCTGCGCACACCAGTGTATTCGCCTCAGAGCAACGCCGCCGAACGCGTGAACCGCACAGTGCTGTCTGCGATCAGAACCTACCTGGGTCAGGATCATCGGGATTGGGACGCGTACCTACCAGAGGTGGAAGTGGCGATCCGGAATGCGGTCCACAGCGCTACGGGAGTGACTCCGTTCTTCGCGGTCTTTGGACAGCAGATGTACTTGAATGGCTCCAGTTACAAACTGGCCAGGAAGCTGAGATCATTGGCCGATCACAGTATTTCTGAACTTGACGCGAAGGACAGACTGGCTGTAATCCGAAGCCAAGTCAAGGACCACCTGCACACCGCATACGAGCGAAGTCGCCAACGATACGACCACCGCGCGCGCCAGCTCCACCTGGAACCGGGACAGGAAGTGTGGAGGCGCAACTTCGCACTAAGCAGCTTCGGCAAAGCCTTCAATGCCAAGTTCGCCCGGAAATTCTTGAAGAGCCGAGTCGTGCGAGCCGTAGGTACCAACGCCTACGAGTTAGAAGATCTCCAGGGACGCGTGCTGGGCGTCTTCCACGCAAAAGATATACGGACATAATCGTAATTTGCTCACCTCCCTGCCAGGCAATGGCGGCGGCAGCGCCCGTCCTCCCTTTCTTTTTTTGGGTCAGGGCCGAAATTATAGATTACTTGTCGTGGGTGTGGCCTACGTTGGGCATCGTTATTAGCCGGCTGGGTCAACCCATGAAATGCGCACGCAGATTCCTTGTAACGGTCATTCGATTTGTTACAATAATCTGCGTGGTGATGTTGCATTTGACGTTATCGGCAGCCCCGAGGGTTTACTTAGATGGTTGCGTGCGATATTATCGGCCACGCCGATATCTTTTGTCAGATGGTCAGCGTATGCGGGGTGAAGCGGGGCCCACGGCGGAGCCCAAATTTTTGAAGGGTGGCAACGCCAGACTTGTGATCCACGGCGCCAAAAGCGACGATTGCTATTGGCCGCCCGGTTCGCTCTTAAAGAGACTATAAGGAGAGTGGATCGCATGCCCTTGGATATGCCCTTGGCCTTCATTTGGGCCGTTGACTCAAAAAAAATAGATGCAGCTGTGTAGATGAGCAGCAACGGTGCCTGCCTTGCAACTGTATGCGTGTGCCGAAATTTCGGCACCTATGATGTTGCTGCCCAAATGTACAGCGGGGAGTTCGACTTTGTCAGCGGTCAGCAACGGACGTACCGCCTCGAAGTACAAATTTTAGAAGTTTGAGTTTCTTATGCATGTCGGCTCCAAATAGTCAAGAGTTTTGACTGGCCAACTAAGCCGACGCGTAAAAAATAATTAAATATATGTGTAGAACAATAAATTCTGTTTCGCGAACAACGAATCTTTATTTTAAAACTTGTGCCGAACGAAAACCTAAAACTTACGTGCGACCCGCGACGGACACACAAAACAATAGGATATTAATTAAAGGGAACGACTTCTGGCTCGCGCATCGAAAAGACCGGCTCTCGGACCAGAGGAGCTAACAGAGTCTCACCCAGGCCAGGATTCGGCTCAGCGGCGCATCTCTGCCCTAGCAGTGGTGCACGTCGGCCATACTCCGCGCACTTGTCAGCGGCGCAACCATCACGAGACGAGCCACCACAGACGGGGCTCCAACGACGACGAAGCGGTCACCGGCAAGCAGAGCCACCAAAACCAGTCTCCAACGGCGAAGAGGCAGCCACCGGCGAGACCACGCCCATATCATCCGAGTGAGTCAGTTCCATCTCGCCCCTCCTCGCCCGAGTGAAAGGCATAGTCAGACGCAGACTCCTCATTGCGCTCCCAAAAAAAGAGAACAGATTTATTTGTAAATTGTTAACTATAGTTTTTTTTTGTTTATTTAGTACATAATATACTTACGACAAGTTTAGATTAAGTGAGTTTTCGAAAGCGCGAAAAGGGCCCAAAGGGCCCAAATTATTGCGTCTGCCAAGTGAGGAAAGAAATTAAAAGTTAGATTTTGGTCAACTTAGGCACGAGTGATACCCATTTATATGTATATATATATATGTGTTACGCGCCTCAGGTGCAGAATACAACTTATGATCGCCCTTACCGCCCTTACCCAGAGAGCTCTTTAGGCAGGCAAGGTAATATAAGCGCTTTAGACTAACATAACGACTTTCGTTGGAACCACATATGTATACACGCATTTATTTCAGCGGGTACTTGCTCCCCATTGGTGCAATAATTACCTGTGTTGTTACATCTCGCCTTGTTTTCCTTTCTTTTGTCGACTGGTAATAACTTCTGGCCGTGTTTTCATCTCCTGTTCTGTACAAACGTTGCAGACAAAATGTAATATGTACAAAAAAAAATAGAAATTTAAAATTAGTACCAATTGTCCTAAATATAAGAATATACAAATTTATCGTACGCACCTGTTAAAATAATGCCGGCAATGTTCGCGTGTATGAACTTGTAATAGCGGCTTGGAGATTCTGAAAAGAAATAAGGTATTAGACTAAATGTTAATAGCGATAAGGAATGCTGCGAATTATATACTGTACCTGAAGAGAGAAATGTGCGGCTAAATTTTCATTGTCGGGGAGAGTTGGCGTAACAGCCGGCACAGGCTAATGTAGGCCATTTGGTGGCCAAAATGAGGGAGACGAGTGTAAGGTGATCGTCTCATGGTAGGGCGGGTACGCTGGGTCCGGAACCGGGGCCCGGTCTGGAAAAGTAAGGTGGATAAATAGTGTTTTGTTAAGTTATATTGAGTGTCTCACCTTTGTTGTTTACATTTTCATACTTGTTACAGCTGTTTATTTTGTTCACGAGTTAGTAGTTCCGATTGTTTGAGGTTATCGATTTGGTTCGTTATGCATAGTGTTGTGAAAGTTTGTTTTGCTACAGACGCGTAGTTTTGTTGTTATCGATTGTGCGGACTGCGGGCCAGGGATGGGACCACACCCAGAGAAACCGATGAGCCAGCCGGCGCGGCCCACTGAGAAACAAGCAGTTCCGTAACAGCTGCCATAGGAACGATCGGTCGAAAGCTAAGGTTTTGTATGAAAAAACAGTTTGTTTATCAAGATATCTTGACCAACCTCGGCATTTATTAGTTTTACTAAGCTCCTCATATATATTCAAAATCCTATTAAGATCGGACCACTATATCATATAGCTGCCATAGGAACGATCGGTCGAAAACTAAGTTTTTGTATGAAAAAACATTTTGTTTATCAAGATATCTTGACCAAACTCGGCATTTATTAGTTTTACTGTGCTGCTGTGATATATGGAAAATCCAATTAAGATCGGACCACTATATCATATAGCTGCCATAGGAACGATCGGTCGAAAATTAAGTTTTTGTATGAAAAAACATTTTGTTTATCAAGATATCTTGACCAAACTCAGCATTTATTAGTTTTACTATGGTCCCCATATATATGCAAAATCCTATTAAGATCGGACCACTATATCATATAGCTGCCATAGGAACGATCGGTCGAAAACTAAGTTTTTGTATGAAAAAACATTTTGTTTTTCAAGATATCTTGACCAAACTCAACATTTGTTAGTTTTACTAAGCTGCTCATATATATGCAAAATCCTATTAAGATCGGACTACTATATCATATAGCTGCCATAGGAACGATCGGTCGAAAATTAAGTTGTATGAAAAAAACATTTTGTTTTTCAAGATATCTTGACCAAACTCGGCATTTATTAGTTGAACTGTGCTCCTCATATATATGCAAAATCCTATTAAGATCGGACCACTATATCATATAGCTGCCATAGAAACGATCGTTCGAAAATTAAGTTTTTGTATGAAAAAACATTTTGTTTATCAAGATATCTTGACCAAACTCGGCATTTATTAGTTTTACTAAGCTCCTCATATATATGCAAAATCCTATTAAGATCGGACCACTATATCATATAGCTGCCATAGGAACGATCGGTCGAAAATTAAGTTCTTGTATGAAAAAACATTTTGTTTTTCAAGATATCTTGACCAAACTCGGCATTTATTAGTTTAACTGTGCTCCTCATATATATGCAAAATCTTATTAAGATCGGACCACTATATCATATAGCTGCCATAGGAACGATCGGTCGAAAACTAAGTTTTTGTATGAAGAAAATTTTGTTTATCAAGATATCTTGACCAAACTCGGCATTTATTAGTTTTACTAAGCTCCTCATATATATGCAAAATCCTATTAAGATCGGACCACTATATCATATAGCTGCCATAGGAACGATCGGTGGAAAATTAAATTGTATGAAAAAAACATTTTGTTTTTCAAGATATCTTGACCAAACTCGGCATTTATTAGTTTAACTGTGCTCCTCATATATATGCAAACTCCTATTAAGATCGGACCACTATATCATATAGCTGCCATAGGAACGATCGTTCGAAAATTAAGTTTTTGTATGAAAAAACATTTTGTTTATCAAGATATCTTGACCAAACTCGGCATTTATTAGTTTTACTAAACTCCTCATATATATGCAAAATCCCATTAAGATCGGACCACTATATCATATAGCTGCCATAGGAACGATCGGTCGAAAACTAAGTTTTTGTATGAAAAAACATTTTGTTTTTCAAGATATCTTGACCAAACTCAGCATTTATTAGTTTTACTATGGTCCTCATATATATGCAAAATCCCATTTAGGTCGGTCCACTATATCATATAGCTGCCACAGGAACGATCGGTCGAAATTTTAATTCTTGTATGAAAAACATTTTGTTTTTCATGATATCTTGACCAAACTCGGCATTTATTAGTTTTACTAAGCTCCTCATATATAAGCAAAAGCCTATTAAGATCGGACCACTATATCATATAGCTGCCATAGGAACGATCGGTCGAAAACTAAGTTTTTGTATGAAACAACATTTTGTTTATCAAGATATCTTGACCAAACTCGGCATTTACTAGTTTTACTATGCTGCCCATATATATGCAAAATCCTATTAAGATCGGACCACTATATCATATAGCTGCCATAGGAACGATCGGTCGAAAATTAAGTTGTATGAAAAAAACATTTTGTTTATCAAGATATTTATTTATAATAGTTAGGTATAATTAAAAATTAAGGCTAACTTATTTCTAGAGCACTGGCTGCGGGGGCCTTCGACTTGCTGCTATACTTATTTACATTTTTTATATGCATATTACACTTACATATTTACATATTTACATTGGGTTAGATCATAGAAGGCGATACATGTTTGTTGTTTTAAGGAATTCAATTATTTTGGAGATATTTTCAGGGGTTGGGTTTTCGAGAAGCGATAGGGGGCCCCTGCTTCGGAATATTTGGTTTTTTAAGTATGAAGTTGCAGTGCAGGAGATTAGGATTGGGAAGTGATCACTTCCATGGAGGTCTTCGAGTATTTTCCAGTTAGTGAGGGGGGTGAGTTGGGGACAGCATAACGAAAGGTCTATATGGGTGAGTGTGTTGTGAGTTGAGTGGGTGGGTGAGCCGTCGTTAAGTATAGTGAGGTTGGCGTTTTGGATAAATTTGGATAGGATTCTGCCTCTTCTGTTGTCTTGATGTGATCCCCAGGAGTGGTGCCAGCTATTGAAGTCGCCTAGTATAATTTGGTTGGTGTTGGTATTGTGCGTTTCAAACTGGTCGCTTAAACATTTAAGTGAAAAAGTTTTGTTGGGAGGAATGTATGTTGAAAAGATTCTGATTTTTGTTTTGGACATGATCTCTATTCCAAGAGTTTCTAGGGGTCTAGGTTGGTTTAATTGAGTGTGTTGTACGGATTTGTGGACTAATATGGCTACTCCACCGAATCGGTTGGAGGCTGTATTTGTATAGATTTGGTAATTTATTGGGACGGGGATGGGGGTATTTGTGTTGTAATAATGGGTTTCTTGGAGGCAAATGACTTGTGGTGAGTATTTTTTTATTATAGTTGAGAGTTCACTGTAGTTGTTTGTGTAACCCTTGATGTTCCATTGAAGTATTATGAGTGACATTTTTGACATTTGGGTGTTATGGGTTTGGTTTAGGTTTAGGTTAAATTAAATTGAGTTTAGGTTATGAGTGTTATGGGTTTGGTTTGATTTAGGTTTAAGTTAAGGTTAAGTGTTAACTTAAATTAAGTTTTTTTTTTTTTTTATATGGAATCGCTTTCGCTGTTGTTTGTGTATTTGTTTTTGTTTGAGGTTTTGGATTTGGTTTTAGTGTTTGGTTTGGTTGTTTTGAGGGTGGTAGAAAGATTGTTAGACTTATCTTTAGCATATAGTTTGATTTTTAGGTCTTCTGTGAGGTGTGATGTGTATGGCTTGTTTGTTGCTTTGGTGTGGTGGGTGATGTCGGTATCCATGTCTTCTGGTTCTGGTTCGATCGAGATAGGTTGCTGTGCAGATGTTGGTGATGGTGCTGGTGGTGTTTTGGTTGATGATGTTGTGTAAGAGGCTGCATTGAGTCTGCTGTGAGCGTGCAGTGCAGCTGAGATGGTTTGGTGTGTTGTTTTAGTAAGGGGTGTGAGTTGGGTGATTGGCGATGTGTTTGTTGGCGTATGTGTATTTGGTTTATTTGGTGCTTGCGTGATGGTTGGGTGTTGTGTTGTATTGGTGAGAGTTTTTGCATAAGATGTTCTGACGTGTTGGCCGTGTCGGTTGTTATAGATGTTAAGTGCGGTTTTGTGGTCTGTTTTTTCTGTAATTTTTATAGCTGTTAGTTCTTGTTGTTTCAAGAATGCAGGACATTTGCGGTCGAGTGGGCTGTGTTGGTGATCGATATCGGGATTGTTGTTGCAGCTAAGGCACTTTTTTTCGTTTTTGCAAAGTTCGTTCTCATTTGTATGTTTTGCGTTTGAGCAGTTTATGCATGTTTCTATGCCTTTACATACTGGTGTTGGATGACCAAAACGGAGGCACTTTCTGCATCGTAGGGGTAAGGGGATGTACGGGCGCACTCGGCCTGTTTCGTAGCCGATTCTTATTTTTTCTGGGAGATTCAAGGTTCCGAAAGTTATTATGATGAGTCCAGTTTCTATTAGCATAGTGTTGTTTTCATCAGAGTTTGTGTTTCTTGGTGGTTTTTTTAAGATTTTTCTAACTTCTGTTACATGTTGTGTTTTTAGTTCCATGAGTATTTCATTTTCGGCTATGCCGCGCAATTCGTAGCAGTAAATGACTCCCTTTGTGGAATTTAGAGTTTTGTGTTCGGTGGCAGTGATTTCAATATTTGTCATTAGTTTTAGTCTTAGTAGTTTGATGGCTTGTAATTTGTTTTTTGTTTTGATTAAGAGTGAGCCGTCTTTTGTTTTCTTGCATGTTTCAACTTCCCCATCGCAAGCGAAGTCAATTGTTTTTTTGATAACGAACGGTGAAACGTTTTCAAAAGTGTTGTTGTCGTTTCGTTTTATTGTTATGTACTTGGGTTCGCCTAGGTTTGTGTTGTTGGGTTTTAGTCCGTGTGTTCTTATGTCCGGTGGTTCGTGCATGTTTGTTATTGTTGGGCAGATGCCCGCGATAACTGTTGATGCTGTTTTTGTTGTTGTGTTTTTCGTTTGCGTTTAGTGTTTGAAGTTTGTTGAACTTTGTGTTGGTTTTGGTTTGCTGTTTGTCGCGGTTTTAGTTTTGCTGTAACACGTCTTATCTCTTCGGAGGTTGAAGTGGTACTGTTATCAAGATATCTTGACCAAACTCGTCATTTATTAGTTTTACTATGCTCCTCATATATTTGCAAAATCCTATTAAGATCGGACCACTATATCATATAACTGCCATAGGAACGATCGGTCGAAACCTAAGTTTTTGTATGAAAAAACATTTTGTTTATCAAGATATCGTGACCAAACTCAGCATTTATTAGTTTAACTGTGCTCCTCATATATATGCAAAATCCTATTAAGATCGAACCACTATATCATATAGCTGCCATAGGAACGATCGTTCGAAAATTAAGTTTTTGTATGCAAAAACATTTTGATTATCAAGATATCTTGACCAAACTCGGCATTTATTAGTTTAACTGTGCTCCTCATATATATGCAAAATCCTATTAAGATCGGACCACTATATCATATAGCTGCCATAGGAACGATCGGTCGAAAACTAAGTTTTTGTATGAAAAAAATTTTGTTTATCAAGATATCTTGACCAAACTCGGCATTTATTAGTTTAACTGTGCTCCTCATATATATGCAAAATCCTATTAAGATCGGACCACTATATCATATAGCTGCCATAGGAACGATCGTTCGAAAATTAAGTTTTTGTATGAAAAAACAGTTTGTTTATCAAGATATCTTGACCAAACTCAGCATTTATTAGTTTAACTGTGCTCCTCATATATGTGCAAAATCCTTTTAAGATCGGACCACTATATCATATAGCTGCCATAGGAACGATCGGTCGAAAATTAAGTTTTTGTATGAAAAAACATTTTGTTTTTCAAGATATCTTGACCAAACTCGGCATTTATTAGTTTTACTATGGTCCTCATATATATGCAAAATCCTATTTAGATCGGTCCACTATATCATATAGCTGCCATAGGAACGATCATTCGAAAATGTAGTTTTTGTATGAAAAAAATTTTGTTTATCAAGATATCTTGACCAAACTCGGCATTTATTAGTTCTACTAAGCTCCTTATATATATGCAAAATCCTATTAAGATCGGACCACTATATCATATAGCTGCCATAGGAACGATCGGTCGTAAACTAAGTTTTTGTATGAAAAAACAGTTTGTTTATCAAGATATCTTGACCAAACTCGGCATTTATTAGTTTTACTAAGCTCCTCATATATATGCAAAATCCTATTAAGATCGGACCACTATATCATATAGCTGCCATAGGAACGATCTGTCGAAAACTAAGTTTTTGTATGAAAAAACATTTTGTTTATCAAGATATCTTGACCAAACTCGGCATTTATTAGTTTTACTATGCTCCTCATATATATGCAAAATCCTATTTAGATCGGTCCACTATATCATATAGCTGCCATAGGAACGATCGGTCGAAAATTAAGTTGTATGAAAAAAACATTTTGTTTTTCAAGATATCTTGACCAAACTCGGCATTTATTAGTTTTACTGTGCTCCTTATATATATGCAAAATCCTATTAAGATCGGACCACTATATCATATAGCTGCCATAGGAACGATCGTTCGAAAATTAAGTTTTTGTATGAAAAAACATTTTGTTTATCAAGATATCTTGACCAAACTCGGCATTTATTAGTTTTACTAAGCTCCTCATATATATGCAAAATCCTATTAAGATCGGACCACTATATCATATAGCTGCCATAGGAACGATCGGTCGAAAATTAAGTTTTTGTATGAAAAAACATTTTGTTTTTCAAGATATCTTGACCAAACTCGGCATTTATTAGTTTTACTATGCTCCTCATATATATGCAAAATCCTATTTAGATCGGTCCACTATATCATATAGCTGCCATAGGAACGATCGGTCGAAAATTAAGTTTTTGTATGAAAAAACATTTTGTTTTTCAAGATATCTTGACCAAACTCGGCATTTATTAGTTTTACTATGCTCCTCATATATATGCAAAATCCTATTAAGATCGGACCACTATATCATATAGCTGCCATAGGAACGATCGGTCGAAAATTAAGTTCTTGTATGAAAAAACATTTTGTTTATCAAGATATCTTGACCAAACTCGGCATTTATTAGTTTTACTATGCTCCTCATATATATGCAAAATCCTATTAAGATCGGACCACTATATCATATAGCTGCCATAGGAACGATCGGTCGAAAATTAAGTTTTTGTATGAAAAAACATTTTGTTTATCAAGATATCTTGACCAAACTCGGCATTTATTAGTTTTACTATGCTCCTCATATATATGCAAAATCCTATTAAGATCGGACCACTATATCATATAGCTGCCATAGGAACGATCGGTCGAAAACTAAGTTTTTGTATGAAAAAACATTTTGTTTATCAAGATATCTTGACCAAACTCGGCATTTATTAGTTTTACTATGCTCCTCATATATATGCAAAATCCTATTAAGATCGGACCACTATATCATATAGCTGCCATAGGAACGATCGGTCGAAAACTAAGTTTTTGTATGAAAAAACATTTTGTTTATCAAGATATCTTGACCAAACTCGGCATTTATTAGTTTTACTATGCTCCTCATATATATGCAAAATCCTATTAAGATCGGACCACTATATCATATAGCTGCCATAGGAACGATCGGTCGAAAATTAAGTTGTATGAAAAAAACATTTTGTTTTTCAAGATATCTTGACCAAACTCGGCATTTATTAGTTTAACTGTGCTCCTCATATATATGCAAAATCCTATTAAGATCGGACCACTATATCATATAGCTGCCATAGGAACGATCGGTCGAAAATTAAGTTCTTGTATGAAAAAACATTTTGTTTATCAAGATATCTTGACCAAACTCGGCATTTATTAGTTTTACTAAGCTCCCCATATATATGCAAAATCCTATTAAGATCGGACCACTATATCATATAGCTGCCATAGGAACGATCGGTCGAAAACTAAGTTTTTGTATGAAAAAACATTTTGTTTATCAAGATATCTTGACCAAACTCGTCATTTATTAGTTTAACTGTGCTCCTCATATATATGCAAAATCCTATTAAGATCGGACCACTATATCATATAGCTGCCATAGGAACGATCGTTCGAAAATTAAGTTTTTGTATGAAAAAACATTTTGTTTATCAAGATATCTTGACCAAACTCGGCATTTATTAGTTTTACTATGCTCCTCATATATTTGCAAAATCCTATTAAGATCGGACCACTATATCATATAGCTGCCATAGGAACGATCGGTCGAAACCTAAGTTTTTGTATGAAAAAACATTTTGTTTATCCAGATATCTTGACCAAACTCGGCATTTATTAGTTTTACTATGCTGCTGTGATATGTGGAAAATCCTAGTAAGATCGGTCCACTATATCATATAGCTGCCATAGGAACGATCGGTCGAAAATTAAATTGTATGAAAAAAACATTGTGTTTTTCAAGATATCTTGACCAAACTCGGCATTTATTAGTTTTACTGTGCTCCTTATATATATGCAAAATCCTATTAAGATCGGACCACTATATCATATAGCTGCCATAGGAACGATCGGTCGAAAATTAAGTTCTTGTATGAAAAAACATTTTGTATATCAAGATATCTTGACCAAACTCAGCATTTATTAGTTTTACTATGCTCCCCATATATATGCAAATTCCTATTAAGATCGGACCACTATATCATATAGCTGCCATAGGAACGATCGGTCGAAAATTAAGTTGTATGAAAAAAAAATTTTGTTTTTCAAGATATCTTGACCAAACTCGGCATTTATTAGTTTAACTGTGCTCCTCATATATATGCAAAATCCTATTAAGATCGGACCACTATATCATATAGCTGCCATAGGAACGATCGGTCGAAAACTAAGTTTTTGTATGAAAAAACATTTTGTTTATCAAGATATCTTGACCAAACTCGGCATTTATTAGTTTAACTATGCTCCTCATATATATGCAAAATCCTATTAAGATCGGACCACTATATCATATAGCTGCCATAGGAACGATCGGTCGAAAACTAAGTTTTTGTATGAAAAAACATTTTGTTTTTCAAGATATCTTGACCAAACTCGGCATTTATTAGTTTTACTATGCTCCTCATATATTTGCAAAATCCTATTAAGATCGGACCACTATATCATATAGCTGCCATAGGAACGATGGTTCGAAAATTAAGTTTTTGTATGAAAAAAAATTTTGTTTTTCAAGATATCTTGACCAAACTCGGCATTTATTAGTTTTAACTGTGCTCCTCATATATATGCAAAATCCTATTAAGATCGGACCACTATATCATATAGCTGCCATAGGAACGATCGGTCGAAAACTAAGTTTTTGTATGAAAAAACATTTTGTTTATCAAGATATCTTGACCAAACTCAGCATTTATTAGTTTTACTATGCTCCCCATATATATGCAAATTCCTATTAAGATCGGACCACTATATTATGTAGCTGCCATAGGAACGATCGGTCGAAAATTAAGTTGTATGAAAAAAACATTTTGTTTTTCAAGATATCTTGACCAAACTCGGCATTTATTAGTTTAACTGTGCTCCTCATATATATGCTAAATCCTATTAAGATCGGAAAACTATATCATATAGCTGCCATAGGGACGATCGTTCGAAAATTAAGTTTTTGTATGAAAAAACATTTTGTTTATCAAGATATCTTGACCCAACTCGGCATTTATTAGTTTTACTAAGCTCCTCATATATATGCAAAATCCTATTAAGATCGGACCACTATATCATATAGCTGCCATAGGAACGATCGGTCGAAAACTAAGTTTTTGTATGAAAAAACATTTTGTTTTTCAAGATATCTTGACCAAACTCGGCATTTATTAGTTTTACTAAGCTCCTCATATATATGCAAAATCCTATTAAGATCGGACCACTATATCATATAGCTGCCATAGGAACAATCGGTCGAAAACTAAGTTTTTTTATGAAAAAACATTTTGTTTTTCAAGATATCTTGACCAAACTCGGCATTTATTAGTTTTACTGTGCTGCTGTGATATGTGGAAAATCCTAGTAAGATCGGTCCACTATATCATATAGCTGCCATAGGAACGATCGGTCGAAAATTAAATTGTATGAAAAAAACATTGTGTTTTTCAAGATATCTTGACCAAACTCGGCATTTATTAGTTTTACTGTGCTCCTTATATATATGCAAAATCCTATTAAGATCGGACCACTATATCATATAGCTGCCATAGGAACGATCGGTCGAAAATTAAGTTCTTGTATGAAAAAACATTTTGTTTATCAAGATATCTTGACCAAACTCAGCATTTATTAGTTTTACTATGCTCCCCATATATTTGCAAAATCCTATTAAGATCGGACCACTATATCATATAGCTGCCATAGGAACGATCGTTCGAAAATTAAGTTGTATGAAAAAAAAATGTTGTTTTTCAAGATATCTTGACCAAACTCGGCATTTATTAGTTTAACTGTGCTCCTCATATATATGCAAAATCCTGTTAAGATCGGACCACTATATCATATAGCTGCCATAGGAACGATCGGTCGAAAACTAAGTTTTTGTATGAAAAAACATTTTGTTTATCAAGATATCTTGACCAAACTCGGCATTTATTAGTTTTACTATGCTCCTCATATATATGCAAAATCCTATTAAGATCGGACCACTATATCATATAGCTGCCATAGGAACGATCGGTCGAAAACTAAGTTTTTGTATGAAAAAACATTTTGTTTTTCAAGATATCTTGACCAAACTCGGCATTTATTAGTTTTACTATGCTCCTCATATATTTGCAAAATCCTATTAAGATCGGACCACTATATCATATAGCTGCCATAGGAACGATGGTTCGAAAATTAAGTTGTATGAAAAAAAAATTTTGTTTTTCAAGATATCTTGACCAAACTCGGCATTTATTAGTTTAACTGTGCTCCTCATATATATGCAAAATCCTGTTAAGATCGGACCACTATATCATATAGCTGCCATAGGAACGATCGGTCGAAAATTAAGTTCTTGTATGAAAAAACATTTTGTTTATCAAGATATCTTGACCAAACTCGGCATTTATTATTTTTACTAAGCTCCCCATATATATGCAAAATCCTATTAAGATCGGACCACTATATCATATAGCTGCCATAGGAACGATCGGTCGAAAACTAAGTTTTTGTATGAAAAAACATTTTGTTTATCAAGATATCTTGACCAAACTCGTCATTTATTAGTTTAACTGTGCTCCTCATATATATGCAAAATCCTATTAAGATCGGACCACTATATCATATAGCTGCCATAGGAACGATCGTTCGAAAATTAAGTTTTTGTATGAAAAAACATTTTGTTTATCAAGATATCTTGACCAAACTCGGCATTTATTAGTTTTACTATGCTCCTCATATATTTGCAAAATCCTATTAAGATCGGACCACTATATCATATAGCTGCCATAGGAACGATCGGTCGAAACCTAAGTTTTTGTATGAAAAAACATTTTGTTTATCAAGATATCTTGACCAAACTCGGCATTTATTAGTTTTACTATGCTCCTCATATATATGCAAATTCCTATTAAGATCGGACCACTATATCATATAGCTGCCATAGGAACGATCGGTCGAAACCTAAGTTTTTGTATGAAAAAACAGTTTGTTTATCAAGATATCTTGACCAAACTCAGCATTTATTAGTTTAACTGTGCTCCTCATATATATGCAAAATCCTATTAAGATCGGACCACTATAACATATAGCTGCCATAGGAACGATCGGTCGAAAACTAAGTTTTTATATGAAAAAATAGTTTGTTTATCAAGATATCTTGACCAAACTAGGCATTTATTAGTTTTACTAAGCTCCTCATATATATGCAAAATCCTATTAAGATCGGACCACTATATCATATAGCTGCCATAGGAACGATCGGTCAAAAACTAAGTTTTTGTATGAAAAAAATTTTGTTTATCAAGATATCTTGACCAAACTCGGCATTTATTAGTTTTACTAAGCTCCTCATATATATGCAAAATCCTATTAAGATCGGACCACTATATCATATAGCTGCCATAGGAACGATCGGTCGAAAACTAAGTTTTTGTATGAAAAAACATTTTGTTTATCAAGATATCTTGACCAAACTCGGCATTTATTAGTTTTACTGTGCTGCTGTAATATATGGAAAATCCTATTAAGATCGGACCACTATATCATATAGCTGCCATAGGAACGATCGGTCGAAAACTAAGTTTTTGTATGAAAAAACATTTTGTTTATCAAGATATCTTGACCAAACTCGGCATTTATTAGTTTTACTATGCTCCTCATATATTTGCAAAATCCTATTAAGATCGGACCACTATATCATATAGCTGCCATAGGAACGATCGGTCGAAACCTAAGTTTTTGTTTAAAAAACATTTTGTTTATCAAGATATCTTGACCAAACTCGGCATTTATTAGTTTTACTATGCTCCTCATATATTTGCAAATTCCTATTAAGATCGGACCACTATATCATATAGCTGCCATAGGAACGATCGGTCGAAACCTAAGTTTTTGTATGAAAAAACAGTTTGTTTATCAAGATATCTTGACCAAACTCAGCATTTATTAGTTTAACTGTGCTCCTCATATATATGCAAAATCCTATTAAGATCGGACCACTATAACATATAGCTGCCATAGGAACGATCGGTCGAAAACTAAGTTTTTATATGAAAAAATAGTTTGTTTATCAAGATATCTTGACCAAACTAGGCATTTATTAGTTTTACTAAGCTCCTCATATATATGCAAAATCCTATTAAGATCGGACCACTATATCATATAGCTGCCATAGGAACGATCGGTCAAAAACTAAGTTTTTGTATGAAAAAAATTTTGTTTATCAAGATATCTTGACCCAACTCGGCATTTATTAGTTTTACTAAGCTCCTCATATATATACAAAATCCTATTAAGATCGGACCACTATATCATATAGCTGCCATAGGAACGATCGGT
This sequence comes from Drosophila littoralis, assembly GCA_018903485.1. Lineage (NCBI taxonomy): Eukaryota > Metazoa > Arthropoda > Insecta > Diptera > Drosophilidae > Drosophila > Drosophila littoralis. The sequence continues at coordinate 1,532,528 of JAEIGF010000590.1, forward strand.
CGAAAACTAAGTTTTTGTATGAAAAAACATTTTGTTTATCAAGATATCTTGACCAAACTCGGCATTTATTAGTTTTACTGTGCTGCTGTAATATATGGAAAATCCTATTAAGATCGGACCACTATATCATATAGCTGCCATAGGAACGATCGGTCGAAAATTAAATTGTATGAAAAAAACATTTTGTTTTTCAAGATATCTTGACCAAACTCGGCATTTATTAGTTTTACTGTGCTCTTTATATATATGCAAAATCCTATTAAGATCGGACCACTATATCATATAGCTGCCATAGGAACGATCGGTCGAAAATTAAGTTCTTGTATGAAAAAACATTTTGTTTATCAAGATATCTTGACCAAACTCAGCATTTATTAGTTTTACTATGCTCCCCATATATATGCAAATTCCTATTAAGATCGGACCACTATATCATATAGCTGCCATAGGAACGATCGGTCGAAAATTAAGTTGTATGAAAAAAAAATTTTGTTTGTCAAGATATCTTGACCAAACTCGGCGTTTATTAGTTTAACTGTGCTCCTCATATATATGCAAAATCCTGTTAAGATCGGACCACTATATCATATAGCTGCCATAGGAACGATCGGTCGAAAATTAAGTTCTTGTATGAAAAAACATTTTGTTTATCAAGATATCTTGACCAAACTCGGCATTTATTAGTTTTACTGTGCTGCTGTGATATGTGGAAAATCCTAGTAAGATCGGTCCACTATATCATATAGCTGCCATAGGAACGATCGGTCGAAAATTAAATTGTATGAAAAAAACATTGTGTTTTTCAAGATATCTTGACCAAACTCGGCATTTATTAGTTTTACTGTGCTCCTTATATATATGCAAAATCCTATTAAGATCGGACCACTATATCATATAGCTGCCATAGGAACGATCGGTCGAAAATTAAGTTCTTGTATGAAAAAACATTTTGTTTATCAAGATATCTTGACCAAACTCAGCATTTATTAGTTTTACTATGCTCCCCATATATATGCAAATTCCTATTAAGATCGGACCACTATATCATATAGCTGCTATAGGAACGATCGGTCGAAAATTAAGTTGTATGAAAAAAAAAATTTGTTTTTCAAGATATCTTGACCAAACTCGGCATTTATTAGTTTAACTGTGCTCCTCATATATATGCAAAATCCTGTTAAGATCGGACCACTATATCATATAGCTGCCATAGGAACGATCGGTCAAAAACTAAGTTTTTGTATGAAAAAACATTTTGTTTATCAAGATATCTTGACCAAACTCGAAATTTATTAGTTTTACTAAGCTCCTCATATATATGCAAAATCCTATTAAGATCGGACCACTATATCATATAGCTGCCATAGGAACGATCGGTCGAAAACTAAGTTTTTGTATGAAAAAACATTTTGTTTATCAAGATATCTTGACCAAACTCGGCATTTATTAGTTTTACTATGCTCCCCATATATATGCAAATTCCTATTAAGATCGGACCACTATATTATGTAGCTGCCATAGGAACGATCGGTCGAAAATTAAGTTGTATGAAAAAAACATTTTGTTTTTCAAGATATCTTGACCAAACTCGGCATTTATTAGTTTAACTGTGCTCCTCATATATATGCTAAATCCTATTAAGATCGGACCACTATATCATATAGCTGCCATAGGAACGATCGGTCGAAAACTAAGTTTTTGTATGAAAAAACATTTTGTTTATCAAGATATCTTGACCAAACTCGGCATTTATTAGTTTTACTGTGCTGCTGTGATATATGGAAAATCCTATTAAGATCGGACCACTATATCATATAGCTGCCATAGGAACGATCGGTCGAAAATTAAATTGTATGAAAAAAACATTTTGTTTTTCAAGATATCTTGACCAAACTCGGCATTTATTAGTTTTACTGTGCTCTTTATATATATGCAAAATCCTATTAAGATCGGACCACTATATCATATAGCTGCCATAGGAACGATCGGTCGAAAATTAAGTTCTTGTATGAAAAAACATTTTGTTTATCAAGATATCTTGACCAAACTCGGCATTTATTAGTTTTACTATGCTCCTCATATATTTGCAAATTCCTATTAAGATCGGACCACTATATCATATAGCTGCCATAGGAACGATCGGTCGAAAATTAAGTTGTATGAAAAAAAAATTTTGTTTTTCAAGATATCTTGACCAAACTCGGCGTTTATTAGTTTAACTGCGCTCCTCATATATATGCAAAATCCTGGTAAGATCGGACCACTATATCATATAGCTGCCATAGGAACGATCGGTCGAAAATTAAGTTCTTGTATGAAAAAACATTTTGTTTATCAAGATATCTTGACCAAACTCAGCATTTATTAGTTTTACTATGCTCCCCATATATATGCAAATTCCTATTAAGATCGGACCACTATATTATGTAGCTGCCATAGGAACGATCGGTCGAAAATTAAGTTGTATGAAAAAAACATTTTGTTTTTCAAGATATCTTGACCAAACTCGGCATTTATTAGTTTAACTGTGCTCCTCATATATATGCTAAATCCTATTAAGATCGGAAAACTATATCATATAGCTGCCATAGGGACGATCGTTCGAAAATTAAGTTTTTGTATGAAAAAACATTTTGTTTATCAAGATATCTTGACCCAACTCGGCATTTATTAGTTTTACTAAGCTCCTCATATATATACAAAATCCTATCAAGATCGGACCACTATATCATATAGCTGCCATAGGAACGATCGGTCGAAAACTAAGTTTTTGTATGAAAAAACATTTTGTTTTTCAAGATATCTTGACCAAACTCGGCATTTATTAGTTTTACTAAGCTCCTCATATATATGCAAAATCCTATTAAGATCGGACCACTATATCATATAGCTGCCATAGGAACAATCGGTCGAAAACTAAGTTTTTTTATGAAAAAACATTTTGTTTTTCAAGATATCTTGACCAAACTCGGCATTTATTAGTTTTACTGTGCTGCTGTGATATGTGGAAAATCCTAGTAAGATCGGTCCACTATATCATATAGCTGCCATAGGAACGATCGGTCGAAAATTAAATTGTATGAAAAAAACATTGTGTTTTTCAAGATATCTTGACCAAACTCGGCATTTATTAGTTTTACTGTGCTCCTTATATATATGCAAAATCCTATTAAGATCGGACCACTGTATCATATAGCTGCCATAGGAACGATCGGTCGAAAATTAAGTTCTTGTATGAAAAAACATTTTGTTTATCAAGATATCTTGACCAAACTCAGCATTTATTAGTTTTACTATGCTCCCCATATATATGCAAATTCCTATTAAGATCGGACCACTATATTATGTTGCTGCCATAGGAACGATCGGTCGAAAATTAAGTTGTATGAAAAAAAAATTTTGTTTTTCAAGATATCTTGACCAAACTCGGCATTTATTAGTTTAACTGTGCTCCTCATATATATGCAAACTCCTATTAAGATCGGACCACTATATCATATAGCTGCCATAGGAACGATCGTTCGAAAATTAAGTTTTTGTATGAAAAAACATTTTGTTTATCAAGATATCTTGACCAAACTCGGCATTTATTAGTTTTACTAAGCTCCTCATATATATGCAAAATCCTATTAAGATCGGACCACTATATCATATAGCTGCCATAGGAACGATCGGTCGAAAACTAAGTTTTTGTATGAAAAAACATTTTGTTTTTCAAGATATCTTGACCAAACTAGGCATTTATTAGTTTTACTATGCTCCTCATATATTTGCAAAATCCTATTAAGATCGGACCACTATATCATATAGCTGCCATAGGAACGATCGTTCGAAAATTAAGTTGTATGAAAAAAAAATTTTGTTTTTCAAGATATCTTGACCAAACTCGGCATTTATTAGTTTAACTGTGCTCCTCATATATATGCAAAATCCTGTTAAGATCGGACCACTATATCATATAGCTGCCATAGGAACGATCGTTCGAAAATTAAGTTTTTGTATGAAAAAACATTTTGTTTATCAAGATATCTTGACCAAACTCGGCATTTATTTGTTTTACTATGCTCCTCATATATATGCAAAATCCTATTAAGATCGGACCACTATATCATATAGCTGCCATAGGAACGATCGGTCGAAACCTAAGTTTTTGTTTGTTTATCAAGATATCTTGACCAAACTCAGCATTTATTAGTTTAACTGTGCTCCTCATATATATGCAAAATCCTATTAAGATCGAATCACTATATCATATAGCTGCCATAGGAACGATCGTTCGAAAATTAAGTTTTTGTATGAAAAAACATTTTGTTTATCAAGATATCTTGACCAAACTCGGCATTTATTAGTTTAACTATGCTCCTCATATATATGCAAAATCCTATTAAGATCGGACCACAATAACATATAGCTGCCATAGGAACGATCGGTCGAAAACTAAGTTTTTATATGAAAAAATAGTTTGTTTATCAAGATATCTTGACCAAACTCAGCATTTATTAGTTTTACTAAGCTCCTCATATATATGCAAAATCCTATTAAGATCGGACCACTATATCATATAGCTGCCATAGGAACGATCGGTCAAAAACTAAGTTTTTGTATGAAAAAAATTTTGTTTATCAAGATATCTTGACCAAACTCAGCATTTATTAGTTTTACTATGCTCCCCATATATATGCAAATTCCTATTAAGATCGGACCACTATATCATATAGCTGCCATAGGAACGATCGGTCGAAAATTAAGTTGTATGAAAAAAAAATTTTGTTTTTCAAGATATCTTGACCAAACTCGGCATTTATTAGTTTAACTGTGCTCCTCATATATATGCAAAATCCTGTTAAGATCGGACCACTATATCATATAGCTGCCATAGGAACGATCGGTCGAAAATTAAGTTCTTGTATGAAAAAACATTTTGTTTATCAAGATATCTTGACCAAACTCAGCATTTATTAGTTTTACTATGCTCCCCATATATATGCAAATTCCTATTAAGATCGGACCACTATATTATGTAGCTGCCATAGGAACGATCGGTCGATAATTAAGTTGTATGAAAAAAACATTTTGTTTTTCAAGATATCTTGACCAAACTCGGCATTTATTAGTTTAACTGTGCTCCTCATATATATGCTAAATCCTATTAAGATCGGAAAACTATATCATATAGCTGCCATAGGAACGATCGTTCGAAAATTAAGTTTTTGTATGAAAAAACATTTTGTTTATCAAGATATCTTGACCAAACTCAGCATTTATTAGTTTTACTATGCTCCCCATATATATGCAAAATCCTGTTAAGATCGGACCACTATATCATATAGCTGCCAAAGGAACGATCGGTCGAAAATTAAGTTCTTGTATGAAAAAACATTTTGTTTATCAAGATATCTTGACCAAACTCAGCATTTATTAGTTTTACTATGCTCCCCATATATATGCAAATTCCTATTAAGATCGGACCACTATATTATGTAGCTGCCATAGGAACGATCGGTCGAAAATTAAGTTGTATGAAAAAAACATTTTGTTTTTCAAGATATCTTGACCAAACTCGGCATTTATTAGTTTAACTGTGCTCCTCATATATATGCAAAATCCTGTTAAGATCGGACCACTATATCATATAGCTGCCATAGGAACGATCGGTCGAAAATTAAGTTCTTGTATGAAAAAACATTTTGTTTATCAAGATATCTTGACCAAACTCAGCATTTATTAGTTTTACTATGCTCCCCATATATATGCAAATTCCTATTAAGATCGGACCACTATATTATGTAGCTGCCATAGGAACGATCGGTCGAAAATTAAGTTGTATGAAAAAAACATTTTGTTTTTCAAGATATCTTGACCAAACTCGGCATTTATTAGTTTAACTGTGCTCCTCATATATATGCTAAATCCTATTAAGATCGGACCACTATATTATGTAGCTGCCATAGGAACGATCGGTCGAAAATTAAGTTGTATGAAAAAACATTTTGTTTTTCAAGATATCTTGACCAAACTCGGCATTTATTAGTTTTACTGTGCTGCTGTGATATGTGGAAAATCCTAGTAAGATCGGAAAACTATATCATATAGCTGCCATAGGAACGATCGGTCGAAAATTAAATTGTATGAAAAAAACATTTTGTTTTTCAAGATATCTTGACCAAACTCGGCATTTATTAGTTTTACTGTGCTCCTTATATATATGCAAAATCCTATTAAGATCGGACCACTATATCATATAGCTGCCATAGGAACGATCGGTCGAAAATTAAGTTCTTGTATGAAAAAACATTTTGTTTATCAAGATATCTTGACCAAACTCAGCATTTATTAGTTTTACTATGCTCCCCATATATATGCAAATTCCTATTAAGATCGGACCACTATATCATATAGCTGCCATAGGAACGATCGGTCGAAAATTAAGTTGTATGAAAAAATCCTTTTTGTTTTTCAAGATATCTTGACCAAACTCGGCATTTATTAGTTTAACTGTGCTCCTCATATATATGCAAAATCCTATTAAGATCGGACCACTATATCATATAGCTGCCATAGGAACGATCGTTCGAAAATTAAGTTTTTGTATGAAAAAACATTTTGATTATCAAGATATCTTGACCAAACTCGAAATTTATTAGTTTTACTAAGCTCCTCATATATATGCAAAATCCTATTAAGATCGGACCACTATATCATATAGCTGCCATAGGAACGATCGGTCGAAAATTAAGTTTTTGTATGAAAAAACATTTTGTTTTTCAAGATATCTTGACCAAACTCGGCATTTATTAGTTTTACTATGGTCCTCATATATATGCAAAATCCTATTTAGATCGGTCCACTATATCATATAGCTGCCATAGGAACGATCGGTCGAAAATTTAATTCTTGTATGAAAAACATTTTGTTTTTCAAGATATCTTGACCAAACTCGGCATTTATTAGTTTTACTAAGCTCCTCATATATATGCAAAAGCCTATTAAGATCGGACCACTATATCATATAGCTGCCATAGGAACGATCGGTCGAAAACTAAGTTTTTGTATGAAAAAACATTTTGTTTATCAAGATATCTTGACCAAACTCGGCATTTACTAGTTTTACTATGCTGCCCATATATATGCAAAATCTTATTAAGATCGGACCACTATATCATATAGCTGCCATAGGAACGATCGGTCGAAAATTAAGTTGTATGAAAAAAACATTTTGTTTATCAAGATATCTTGACCAAACTCGGCATTTATTAGTTTTACTATGCTCCCCATATATACGCAAAATCCTATTAAGATCGGACCACTATATCATATAGCTGCCATAGGAACGATCGGTCGTAAACTAAGTTTTTGTATGAAAAAACAGTTTGTTTATCAAGATATCTTGACCAAACTCGGCATTTATTAGTTTTACTAAGCTCCTCATATATATGCAAAATCCTATTAAGATCGGACCACTATATCATATAGCTGCCATAGGAACGATCTGTCGAAAACTAAGTTTTTGTATGAAAAAACATTTTGTTTATCAAGATATCTTGACCAAACTCGGCATTTATTAGTTTTACTATGCTCCTCATATATATGCAAAATCCTATTTAGATCGGTACACTATATCATATAGCTGCCATAGGAACGATCGGTCGAAAATGTAGTTTTTGTATGAAAAAACATTTTGTTTATCAAGATATCTTGACCAAACTCGGCATTTATTAGTTTTACTAAGCTCCTCATATATATCCAAAATCCTATTAAGATCGGACCACTATATCATATAGCTGCCATAGGAACGATCGGTCGAAAACTAAGTTTTTGTATGAAAAAACATTTTGTTTATCAAGATATCTTGACCAAACTCGGCATTTATTAGTTTTACTATGCTCCCCATATATTTGCTAAATCCTATTAAGATCGGACCACTATATCATATAGCTGCCATAGGAACGATCGGTCGAAAATTAAGTTGTATGAAAAAAACATTTTGTTTTTCAAGATATCTTGACCAAACTCGGCATTTATTAGTTTAACTGTGCTCCTCATATATATGCAAAATCCTATTAAGATCGAACCACTATATCATATAGCTGCCATAGGAACGATCGGTCGAAAATTAAGTTGTATGAAAAAAACATTTTGTTTTTCAAGATATCTTGACCAAACTCGGCATTTATTAGTTTAACTGTGCTCCTCATATATATGCAAAATCCTATTAAGATCGGACCACTATATCATATAGCTGCCATAGGAACGATCGTTCGAAAATTAAGTTTTTGTATGAAAAAACATTTTGTTTATCAAGATATCTTGACCAAACTCGACATTTATTAGTTTTACTAAGCTCCTCATATATATGCAAAATCCTATTAAGATCGGACCACTATATCATATAGCTGCCATAGGAACGATCGGTCGAAAATTAAGTTTTTGTATGAAAAAACATGTTGTTTTTCAAGATATCTTGACCAAACTCGGCATTTATTAGTTTTACTATGGTCCTCATATATATGCAAAATACTATTTAGATCGGTCCACTATATCATATAGCTGCCATAGGAACGATCGGTCGAAAATTTAATTCTTGTATGAAAAACATTTTGTTTTTCAAGATATCTTGACCAAACTCGGCATTTATTAGTTTTGCTAAGCTCCTCATATATATGCAAAAGCCTATTAAGATCGGACCACTATATCATATAGCTGCCATAGGAACGATCGGTCGAAAACTAAGTTTTTGTATGAAAAAACATTTTGTTTATCAAGATATCTTGACCAAACTCGGCATTTACTAGTTTTACTATGCTGCCCATATATATGCAAAATCTTATTAAGATCGGACCACTATATCATATAGCTGCCATAGGAACGATCGGTCGAAAATTAAGTTGTATGAAAAAAACATTTTGTTTATCAAGATATCTTGACCAAACTCGGCATTTATTAGTTTTACTATGCTCCCCATATATATGCAAAATCCTATTAAGATCGGACCACTATATCATATAGCTGCCATAGGAACGATCGGTCGTAAACTAAGTTTTTGTATGAAAAAACAGTTTGTTTATCAAGATATCTTGACCAAACTCGGCATTTATTAGTTTTACTAAGCTCCTCATATATATGCAAAATCCTATTAAGATCGGACCACTATATCATATAGCTGCCATAGGAACGATCTGTCGAAAACTAAGTTTTTGTATGAAAAAACATTTTGTTTATCAAGATATCTTGACCAAACTCGGCATTTATTAGTTTTACTATGCTCCTCATATATATGCAAAATCCTATTAAGATCGGTCCACTATATCATATAGCTGCCATAGGAACGATCGGTCGAAAATGTAGTTTTTGTATGAAAAAACATTTTGTTTATCAAGATATCTTGACCAAACTCGGCATTTATTAGTTTAACTGTGCTCCTCATATATATGCTAAATCCTATTAAGATCGAACCACTATATCATATAGCTGCCATAGGAACGATCGGTCGAAAATTAAGTTGTATGAAAAAAACATTTTGTTTTTCAAGATATCTTGACCAAACTCGGCATTTATTAGTTTAACTGTGCTCCTCATATATATGCAAAATCCTGTTAAGATCGGACCACTATATCATATAGCTGCCATAGGAACGATCGGTCGAAAATTAAGTTCTTGTATGAAAAAACATTTTGTTTATCAAGATATCTTGACCAAACTCAGCATTTATTAGTTTTACTATGCTCCCCATATATATGCAAATTCCTATTAAGATCGGACCACTATATTATGTAGCTGCCATAGGAACGATCGGTCGAAAATTAAGTTGTATGAAAAAAACATTTTGTTTTTCAAGATATCTTGACCAAACTCGGCATTTATTAGTTTAACTGTGCTCCTCATATATATGCTAAATCCTATTAAGATCGGACCACTATATTATGTAGCTGCCATAGGAACGATCGGTCGAAAATTAAGTTGTATGAAAAAACATTTTGTTTTTCAAGATATCTTGACCAAACTCGGCATTTATTAGTTTTACTGTGCTGCTGTGATATGTGGAAAATCCTAGTAAGATCGGAAAACTATATCATATAGCTGCCATAGGAACGATCGGTCGAAAATTAAATTGTATGAAAAAAACATTTTGTTTTTCAAGATATCTTGACCAAACTCGGCATTTATTAGTTTTACTGTGCTCCTTATATATATGCAAAATCCTATTAAGATCGGACCACTATATCATATAGCTGCCATAGGAACGATCGGTCGAAAATTAAGTTCTTGTATGAAAAAACATTTTGTTTATCAAGATATCTTGACCAAACTCAGCATTTATTAGTTTTACTATGCTGCCCATATATATGCAAAATCTTATTAAGATCGGACCACTATATCATATAGCTGCCATAGGAACGATCGGTCGAAAATTAAATTGTATGAAAAAAACATTTTGTTTTTCAAGATATCTTGACCAAACTCGACATTTATTAGTTTAACTGTGCTCCTCATATATATGCAAAATCCTATTAAGATCGGACCACTTTATCATATAGCTGCCATAGGAACGATCGTTCGAAAATTAAGTTTTTGTATGAAAAAACATTTTGATTATCAAGATATCTTGACCAAACTCGAAATTTATTAGTTTTACTAAGCTCCTCATATATATGCAAAATCCTATTAAGATCCGACCACTATATCATATAGCTGCCATAGGAACGATCGGTCGAAAATTAAGTTTTTGTATGAAAAAACATTTTGTTTTTCAAGATATCTTGACCAAACTCGGCATTTATTAGTTTTACTATGGTCCTCATATATATGCAAAATCCCATTTAGATCGGTCCACTATATCATATAGCTGCCATAGGAACGATCGGTCGAAAATTTAATTCTTGTATGAAAAACATTTTGTTTTTCAAGATATCTTGACCAAACTCGGCATTTATTAGTTTTACTAAGCTCCTCATATATATGCAAAAGCCTATTAAGATCGGACCACTATATCATATAGCTGCAATAGGAACGATCGGTCGAAAACTAAGTTTTTGTATGAAAAAACATTTTGTTTATCAAGATATCTTGACCAAACTCGGCATTTACTAGTTTTACTATGCTGCCCATATATATGCAAAATCTTATTAAGATCGGACCACTATATCATATAGCTGCCATAGGAACGATCGGTCGAAAATTAAGTTGTATGAAAAAAACATTTTGTTTATCAAGATATCTTGACCAAACTCGGCATTTATTAGTTTTACTATGCTCCCCATATATATGCAAAATCCTATTAAGATCGGACCACTATATCATATAGCTGCCATAGGAACGATCGGTCGTAAACTAAGTTTTTGTATGAAAAAACAGTTTGTTTATCAAGATATCTTGACCAAACTCGGCATTTATTAGTTTTACTATGCTCCTCATATATATGCAAAATCCTATTAAGATCGGTCCACTATATCATATAGCTGCCATAGGAACGATCTGTCGAAAACTAAGTTTTTGTATGAAAAAACATTTTGTTTATCAAGATATCTTGACCAAACTCGGCATTTATTAGTTTTACTATGCTCCTCATATATATGCAAAATCCTATTAAGATCGGTCCACTATATCATATAGCTGCCATAGGAACGATCGGTCGAAAATGTAGTTTTTGTATGAAAAAACATTTTGTTTATCAAGATATCTTGACCAAACTCGGCATTTATTAGTTTAACTGTGCTCCTCATATATATGCTAAATCCTATTAAGATCGAACCACTATATCATATAGCTGCCATAGGAACGATCGGTCGAAAATTAAGTTGTATGAAAAAAACATTTTGTTTTTCAAGATATCTTGACCAAACTCGGCATTTATTAGTTTAACTGTGCTCCTCATATATACGCAAAATCCTGTTAAGATCGGACCACTATATCATATAGCTGCCATAGGAACGATCGGTCGAAAATTAAGTTCTTGTATGAAAAAACATTTTGTTTATCAAGATATCTTGACCAAACTCAGCATTTATTAGTTTTACTATGCTCCCCATATATATGCAAATTCCTATTAAGATCGGACCACTATATTATGTAGCTGCCATAGGAACGATCGGTCGAAAATTAAGTTGTATGAAAAAAACATTTTGTTTTTCAAGATATCTTGACCAAACTCGGCATTTATTAGTTTAACTGTGCTCCTCATATATATGCTAAATCCTATTAAGATCGGACCACTATATTATGTAGCTGCCATAGGAACGATCGGTCGAAAATTAAGTTGTATGAAAAAACATTTTGTTTTTCAAGATATCTTGACCAAACTCGGCATTTATTAGTTTTACTGTGCTGCTGTGATATGTGGAAAATCCTAGTAAGATCGGAAAACTATATCATATAGCTGCCATAGGAACGATCGGTCGAAAATTAAATTGTATGAAAAAAACATTTTGTTTTTCAAGATATCTTGACCTAACTCGGCATTTATTAGTTTTACTGTGCTCCTTATATATATGCAAAATCCTATTAAGATCGGACCACTATATCATATAGCTGCCATAGGAACGATCGGTCGAAAATTAAGTTCTTGTATGAAAAAACATTTTGTTTATCAAGATATCTTGACCAAACTCAGCATTTATTAGTTTTACTATGCTCCCCATATATATGCAAATTCCTATTAAGATCGGACCACTATATCATATAGCTGCCATAGGAACGATCGGTCGAAAATTAAGTTGTATGAAAAAAACATTTTGTTTTTCAAGATATCTTGACCAAACTCGGCATTTATTAGTTTAACTGTGCTCCTCATATATATGCAAAATCCTATTAAGATCGGACCACTATATCATATAGCTGCCATAGGAACGATCGTTCGAAAATTAAGTTTTTGTATGAAAAAACATTTTGATTATCAAGATATCTTGACCAAACTCGAAATTTATTAGTTTTACTAAGCTCCTCATATATATGCAAAATCCTATTAAGATCCGACCACTATATCATATAGCTGCCATAGGAACGATCGGTCGAAAATTAAGTTTTTGTATGAAAAAACATTTTGTTTTTCAAGATATCTTGACCAAACTCGGCATTTATTAGTTTTACTATGGTCCTCATATATATGCAAAATCCTATTTAGATCGGTCCACTATATCATATAGCTGCCATAGGAACGATCGGTCGAAAATTTAATTCTTGTATGAAAAACATTTTGTTTTTCAAGATATCTTGACCAAACTCGGCATTTATTAGTTTTACTATGCTCCCCATATATATGCAAAATCCTATTAAGATCGGACCACTATATCATATAGCTGCCATAGGAACGATCGGTCGAAAACTAAGTTTTTGTATGAAAAAACATTTTGTTTATCAAGATATCTTGACCAAACTCGGCATTTACTAGTTTTACTATACTGCCCATATATATGCAAAATCCTATTAAGATCGGACCACTATATCATATAGCTGCCATAGGAACGATCGGTCGAAAACTAAGTTTTTGTATGAAAAAACATTTTGTTTATCAAGATATCTTGACCAAACTCGGCATTTACTAGTTTTACTATACTGCCCATATATATGCAAAATCTTATTAAGATCGGACCACTATATCATATAGCTGCCATAGGAACGATCGGTCGAAAATTAAGTTGTATGAAAAAAACATTTTGTTTATCAAGATATCTTGACCAAACTCGGCATTTATTAGTTTTACTATGCTCCCCATATATATGCAAAATCCTATTAAGATCGGACCACTATATCATATAGCTGCCATAGGAACGATCGGTCGAAAACTAAGTTTTTGTATGAAAAAACATTTTGTTTATCAAGATATCTTGACCAAACTCGGCATTTACTAGTTTTACTATACTGCCCATATATATGCAAAATCCTATTAAGATCGGACCACTATATCATATAGCTGCCATAGGAACGATCGGTCGAAAATTAAGTTTTTGTATGAAAAAACATTTTGTTTTTCAAGATATCTTGACCAAACTCGGCATTTATTAGTTTTACTATGGTCCTCATATATATGCAAAATCCTATTTAGATCGGTCCACTATATCATATAGCTGCCATAGGAACGATCGGTCGAAAATTAAGTTGTATGAAAAAAACATTTTGTTTATCAAGATATCTTGACCAAACTCGGCATTTATTAGTTTTACTATGCTCCCCATATATATGCAAAATCCTATTAAGATCGGACCACTATATCATATAGCTGCCATAGGAACGATCGGTCGAAAACTAAGTTTTTGTATGAAAAAACATTTTGTTTATCAAGATATCTTGACCAAACTCGGCATTTACTAGTTTTACTATACTGCCCATATATATGCAAAATCTTATTAAGATCGGACCACTATATCATATAGCTGCCATAGGAACGATCGGTCGAAAATTAAGTTGTATGAAAAAAACATTTTGTTTATCAAGATATCTTGACCAAACTCGGCATTTATTAGTTTTACTATGCTCCCCATATATATGCAAAATCCTATTAAGATCGGACCACTATATCATATAGCTGCCATAGGAACGATCGGTCGTAAACTAAGTTTTTGTATGAAAAAACAGTTTGTTTATCAAGATATCTTGACCAAACTCGGCATTTATTAGTTTTACTAAGCTCCTCATATATATGCAAAATCCTATTAAGATCGGACCACTATATCATATAGCTGCCATAGGAACGATCTGTCGAAAACTAAGTTTTTGTATGAAAAAACATTTTGTTTATCAAGATATCTTGACCAAACTCGGCATTTATTAGTTTTACTATGCTCCTCATATATATGCAAAATCCTATTTAGATCGGTCCACTATATCATATAGCTGCCATAGGAACGATCGGTCGAAAATGTAGTTTTTGTATGAAAAAACATTTTGTTTATCAAGATATCTTGACCAAACTCGGCATTTATTAGTTTTACTAAGCTCCTTATATATATGCAAAATCCTATTAAGATCGGACCACTATATCATATAGCTGCCATAGGAACGATCGGTCGAAAACTAAGTTTTTGTATGAAAAAACAGTTTGTTTATCAAGATATCTTGACCAAACTCGGCATTTATTAGTTTTACTATGCTCCCCATATATTTGCTAAATCCTATTAAGATCGGACCACTATATCATATAGCTGCCATAGGAACGATCGGTCGAAAATTAAGTTGTATGAAAAAAACATTTTGTTTTTCAAGATATCTTGACCAAACTCGGCATTTACTAGTTTTACTATACTGCCCATATATATGCAAAATCTTATTAAGATCGGACCACTATATCATATAGCTGCCATAGGAACGATCGGTCGAAAATTAAGTTGTATGAAAAAAACATTTTGTTTATCAAGATATCTTGACCAAACTCGGCATTTATTAGTTTTACTATGCTCCCCATATATATGCAAAATCCTATTAAGATCGGACCACTATATCATATAGCTGCCATAGGAACGATCGGTCGTAAACTAAGTTTTTGTATGAAAAAACAGTTTGTTTATCAAGATATCTTGACCAAACTCGGCATTTATTAGTTTTACTAAGCTCCTCATATATATGCAAAATCCTATTAAGATCGGACCACTATATCATATAGCTGCCATAGGAACGATCTGTCGAAAACTAAGTTTTTGTATGAAAAAACATTTTGTTTATCAAGATATCTTGACCAAACTCGGCATTTATTAGTTTTACTATGCTCCTCATATATATGCAAAATCCTATTTAGATCGGTCCACTATATCATATAGCTGCCATAGGAACGATCGGTCGAAAATGTAGTTTTTGTATGAAAAAACATTTTGTTTATCAAGATATCTTGACCAAACTCGGCATTTATTAGTTTTACTAAGCTCCTTATATATATGCAAAATCCTATTAAGATCGGACCACTATATCATATAGCTGCCATAGGAACGATCGGTCGAAAACTAAGTTTTTGTATGAAAAAACAGTTTGTTTATCAAGATATCTTGACCAAACTCGGCATTTATTAGTTTTACTATGCTCCCCATATATTTGCTAAATCCTATTAAGATCGGACCACTATATCATATAGCTGCCATAGGAACGATCGGTCGAAAATTAAGTTGTATGAAAAAAACATTTTGTTTTTCAAGATATCTTGACCAAACTCGGCATTTATTAGTTTAACTGTGCTCCTCATATATATGCAAAATCCTATTAAGATCGAACCACTATATCATATAGCTGCCATAGGAACGATCGGTCGAAAATTAAGTTGTATGAAAAAAACATTTTGTTTTTCAAGATATCTTGACCAAACTCGGCATTTATTAGTTTAACTGTGCTTCTCATATATATGCAAAATCCTATTTAGATCGGTCCACTATATCATATAGCTGCCATAGGAACGATCGGTCGAAAATGTAGTTTTTGTATGAAAAAACATTTTGTTTTTCAAGATATCTTGACCAAACTCGGCATTTATTAGTTTTACTATGCTCCTCATATATATGCAAAATCCTATTTAGATCGGTCCACTATATCATATAGCTGCCATAGGAACGATCGGTCGAAAATGTAGTTTTTGTATGAAAAAACATTTTGTTTATCAAGATATCTTGACCAAACTCGGCATTTATTAGTTTTACTAAGCTCCTCATATATATCCAAAATCCTATTAAGATCGGTCCACTATATCATATAGCTGCCATAGGAACGATCGGTCGAAAATGTAGTTTTTGTATGAAAAAACATTTTGTTTATCAAGATATCTTGACCAAACTCGGCATTTATTAGTTTAACTGTGCTCCTCATATATATGCTAAATCCTATTAGGATCGAACCACTATATCATATAGCTGCCATAGGAACGATCGGTCGAAAATTAAGTTGTATGAAAAAAACATTTTGTTTTTCAAGATATCTTGACCAAACTCGGCATTTATTAGTTTAACTGTGCTCCTCATATATATGCAAAATCCTATTAAGATCGGACCACTATATCATATAGCTGCCATAGGAACGATCGGTCGAAAATTAAGTTGTATGAAAAAAACATTTTGTTTTTCAAGATATCTTGACCAAACTCGGCATTTATTAGTTTAACTGTGCTCCTCATATATATGCAAAATCCTATTAAGATCGAACCACTATATCATATAGCTGCCATAGGAACGATCGGTCGAAAATTAAGTTGTATGAAAAAAACATTTTGTTTTTCAAGATATCTTGACCAAACTCGGCATTTATTAGTTTAACTGTGCTTCTCATATATATGCAAAATCCTATTTAGATCGGTCCACTATATCATATAGCTGCCATAGGAACGATCGGTCGAAAATGTAGTTTTTGTATGAAAAAACATTTTGTTTTTCAAGATATCTTGACCAAACTCGGCATTTATTAGTTTTACTATGCTCCTCATATATATGCAAAATCCTATTAAGATCGGACCACTATATCATATAGCTGCCATAGGAACGATCTGTCGAAAACTAAGTTTTTGTATGAAAAAACATTTTGTTTATCAAGATATCTTGACCAAACTCGGCATTTATTAGTTTTACTATGCTCCTCATATATATGCAAAATCCTATTAAGATCGGTCCACTATATCATATAGCTGCCATAGGAACGATCGGTCGAAAATGTAGTTTTTGTATGAAAAAACATTTTGTTTATCAAGATATCTTGACCAAACTCGGCATTTATTAGTTTAACTGTGCTCCTCATATATATGCAAAATCCTATTAAGATCGGACCACTATATCATATAGCTGCCATAGGAACGATCGTTCGAAAATTAAGTTTTTGTATGAAAAAACATTTTGATTATCAAGATATCTTGACCAAACTCGAAATTTATTAGTTTTACTAAGCTCCTCATATATATGCAAAATCCTATTAAGATCGGACCACTATATCATATAGCTGCCATAGGAACGATCGGTCGAAAATTAAGTTTTTGTATGAAAAAACATTTTGTTTTTCAAGATATCTTGACCAAACTCGGCATTTATTAGTTTTACTATGGTCCTCATATATATGCAAAATACTATTTAGATCGGTCCACTATATCATATAGCTGCCATAGGAACGATCGGTCGAAAATTTAATTCTTGTATGAAAAACATTTTGTTTTTCAAGATATCTTGACCAAACTCGGCATTTATTAGTTTTGCTAAGCTCCTCATATATATGCAAAAGCCTATTAAGATCGGACCACTATATCATATAGCTGCCATAGGAACGATCGGTCGAAAACTAAGTTTTTGTATGAAAAAACATTTTGTTTATCAAGATATCTTGACCAAACTCGGCATTTACTAGTTTTACTATGCTGCCCATATATATGCAAAATCTTATTAAGATCGGACCACTATATCATATAGCTGCCATAGGAACGATCGGTCGAAAATTAAGTTGTATGAAAAAAACATTTTGTTTATCAAGATATCTTGACCAAACTCGGCATTTATAAGTTTTACTATGCTCCCCATATATATGCAAAATCCTATTAAGATCGGACCACTATATCATATAGCTGCCATAGGAACGATCGGTCGTAAACTAAGTTTTTGTATGAAAAAACAGTTTGTTTATCAAGATATCTTGACCAAACTCGGCATTTATTAGTTTTACTAAGCTCCTCATATATATGCAAAATCCTATTAAGATCCGACCACTATATCATATAGCTGCCATAGGAACGATCGGTCGAAAATTAAGTTTTTGTATGAAAAAACATTTTGTTTTTCAAGATATCTTGACCAAACTCGGCATTTATTAGTTTTACTATGGTCCTCATATATATGCAAAATCCTATTTAGATCGGTCCACTATATCATATAGCTGCCATAGGAACGATCGGTCGAAAATTTAATTCTTGTATGAAAAACATTTTGTTTTTCAAGATATCTTGACCAAACTCGGCATTTATTAGTTTTACTATGCTCCCCATATATATGCAAAATCCTATTAAGATCGGACCACTATATCATATAGCTGCCATAGGAACGATCGGTCGAAAACTAAGTTTTTGTATGAAAAAACATTTTGTTTATCAAGATATCTTGACCAAACTCGGCATTTATTAGTTTTACTATGCTCCCCATATATATGCAAAATCCTATGAAGATCGGACCACTATATCATATAGCTGCCATAGGAACGATCGTTCGAAAATTAAGTATTTTTATGAAAAAACATTTTGTTTATCAAGATATCTTGACCAAACTCGGCATTTAATAGTTTAACTATGCTCCCCATATATATGCAAAATCCTATTAAGATCGGACCACTATATCATATAGCTGCCATAGGAACGATCGTTCGAAAATTAAGTTTTTGTATGAAAAAACATTTTGTTTATCAAGATATCTTGACCAAACTCGGCATTTATTAGTTTTACTAAGCTCCTCATATATATGCAAAATCCTATTAAGATCGGACTACTATATCATATATCTGCCAGAGGAGCGATCGGTCGAAAACTAGGTTTTTGATTAAAAACCTTTTTGTTTATCAAGATATCTTGACCAAACTCGGCATTAACTATTTTCCCTGTGCTTCTTAGATACGGGCAAAGCACTATGAGCATTATGAAAAGGTTGGGTCTGCAAGGGTATTATATCTTCGGCGTGCCGAAGATAGCCTTTCTTTCTCGTTTATTATATAGCGGAGCCATTGTCTTGAAACACATTATAGATTCAAAACTATACAATTATTTTTTATTACTTAGTTTGGTAATTAGACTTCTTCTACACAAGTAGTATTGTGTCACACAAAACTCTCTTGCATCCAGTTTACTAAATGATAAATAAAATTGTAAGCCAAGTGCCAAGTTTATATATGTTTCCAATGCTCACATTTAATTTTCATTGTTTAGCACATTTAAGCAAACAATGCCTACAATATGGTTCTCTGCAGACCATAAGCTCCTTTTCATTCGAAAGCTTTCTGGGGCATCTAAAAAAATGGTGAAAAAGTCGGACTATTCCTTTGAACAATTATACATCCGAACTGTAGAAGGCAGTATTTAAAAAGTCGTTCTTAAAGCTAAAACTTTAAATTTCAATGGATCCAACGGTAAAATTTCATATAAGCACTGGTATTTTAATCTAAAGGATCTCGATAGTTTTTTCTTCGTAAGGGATGGCAACATATATAAAATATATAGAATATTGAAATTGACAATAAAATTTTGCATAGCCGATTAGTTGTTGACCTAGAGCCATTTTTTACTTCTCCCATAAATTCCAGCTTTGTAGGCATATTCTCTTCAAAACAACTCAATTTCAACTCGAAAGTAGTGCTATTTTATTTTATTTAGAAGAAAATGGTATACACACTTTCTATCCGTTAATTGACTAAATACAGATAATAATGAGCTCATCGTACCATTTTGTTTTGGATGGCAGCGAAAATGGAGTTGGATACGACAATAGTCCAAACTACAGTAAAACAGGTAACATATTAACATAATTTTACATTTTATGTATATTCTATTCATTTTTATTTCATCTATATTAAGAATAACCTAATAATCCAGCAAATACTAAAGCAAATAGTATTTCACAAGCCCAATGCAATCATTCCGGAAATGTAATGAAATAATTTCAAACTATATATATATATTTAATAGCTTTTTTTTAATAAATTTGCAGAACTATTTAACTTGATGCATGAGATGATGAGGAAAATCGGTCAAGAAGCAGAAATTATTTCATTAGAAAATGAAATTTCTGTAATTAAGGGACGAGCTTGCGGAGAGGCGCACAAGGCGAAATTGACGCTGCCAAGTGCGCCATAGGCAACTCTTCGGGACTTTGAGGCATTTGAAGAATGTCTTAAGGAAGAGCAGACCTTAAAAAATTTGGTAAGGAAACTTTAAATTAAATAATTTTACTATTCACTTATAAGTCTTACATTTTCCTTAAGGTCATTGACTTAGTCGAAAGTTCTAAAAAGACTTACGACAAGTTCATTGGGAGCTCCTGGCGCAAAATATTGACAGACGATGTTGCTAAACAATGCTCCTGGCGTGAGACCGAAAAAAAGTGAGTTATAGGCCTTCAAACCACATTGGCAATACGAAGTAAGCATTACTTTTATAACCTGTATATGTGCAAATGAATCAATTTTTGTTTCTATCAACAGATGCATTTAAGCAGAAGTTTGCGCTGGAAGATGCCGATTTCGACCGCGTCACACAAAAATATTTTCAATACGCGCAAGAAAGAGTGGCGCGATTAGAAAAGGCTGATGCCAAAAAAATTAAAAATACAATTTTGTTTTAATATATTTTTTATAGTTTTAAATTTTATTTATAATTATAAGATTGGCCATGAAATGAATTAAAATTTTAAGTTTAATAAAACGTTATTTATATATAAATAAATTCTTAATCTGAAAATAAATATTTATAAAAAAACACCAAACATTCTAATGGGAACGAAATGGACAAGAAACAAAAAAAAAGTTTCGGAAATCATATCTTATGCAAGCCTTTTGCGATATCATTTAAGAGACTTTTTTAATATTGCTTACCTACAAAATCGTTTCGCAGAAAATATTTTATTATACTCGTTCCAAATAACAGAAAAGGCTCGCAAAACATATCACAAAAGGCTCGCTAGCCGTATTTCTTGCGACAGTCGACAGACAAGCAGATTGGTCGTAGTTGACCGATTCTTTAAGAATCTACGTTGAACAGGAGACAACTGATTTGCAGAAATGCTGCAAATTCGAAGTTATTATTTTTTCAAATAATTTAGGGATAGCGGACAGTTTTGCAATGCCCCAGTAATTTTGTATATTAGACTTTCCACGTTTCTTGTGGAGAGGAATGATATAAGATTCTTTTCAAAGAGATGGAAGGACAGAAGATTCAAGTGATAGGTTAAAAAGCTTTGCGATGGACGAAGAAGGAAAGCACTACACTCCTTGAGTAAACAACTAGGAATATTGTCAGGCCAAGAAGAGTAAAAAGGTTTTATAGAATTTATAGCAGAAAGGAAAGAGGAATGGGAAATAATAGGAGCAGGAATAGTAACGGAGGAAGTGATATTGTAAGGATATGAATTATTATTAGAACAGACGGAAGAGTAAGTTGATTGGAAAAAGTTAGCAAAGAGGTAAGCAGAATCAGAATCATTGTTAGCCTTAGCTGTCCTGTGAAATGAAGTAGATGGCAAACTTGAAAATATACGCTTCGTTTTCTCGACCATTTAAAAAGTAAACAAATATATAAATAAATAAAATTACTCAACATAATAGCATAAAACAGTCCACAAAAAATTATATATACCTGCTCACGATTTCATGAATATATCTTTGAGAAGGGATGTAGCCTGAATAGGAAAACAGAAATATTACAAATGTCTCAGGTAAAAACACTCAAGCCACAACATGTATGTGTATTAGAAGAGAAACGGCGTACCTGAAGCTCGATCGGTGGAACGTCAAGTTCGACGGCGAGGACGCAATGAATTCTGTCGAAGGCTTCGTATTCCGTCTGTAGTTCCGGCAGAGGCAATATCAATGCCCGTGGAAGAAGGTCCTGTGCGGGTTTCACTTGCTCCTAACCGGCCGCGCCCGTGAGTGGTATTAGATGTACGTGCGGCATTCTAGGGTCGACAACTGGATGCAACTTCGGCACGGTCTCTTAGACAGGTTCCGGGGCTGTCAGACGGAGCATCGCCACCGAAGAGGTGGATGATAACATCCACCACATGCGTCAACTCGCCGCGCGAATCCAGAAGCCGCTGAGAGACTGCGAGCTGGTGAAGATTATATCGCGTGGTTTGAAGGAGAGTCTGGTAAAATACAGCTATGCTACGGATGTACTCACTGTGGATGAGCTGCGCCAAGAGTGCATAGATGTGGAGAGGCACATAAGCCGGACTGGATACTTGCAGCCGTCGCGTTACTCGCAATGAGCAAAACCGACAGTTCATGAGGTAGGGGTAACACTACATCGTGCGGAAACCCCGCCTTGAAATCTTTCCGGCAGTTCGACCACGTCTTTAGAGTCTGCCTATCAAAAGAGCGGAAGATATTCTGCTATAGGTGCGGAAACCCGGAAACACTGTGAGCAGCAGTCCGAAAATTGGCCGGGAATCTCCAGAGGTAGCGCGATGATGGTGGAACAGACGCGTTCGAAGCACCCACACAAGCCACTAGTCTTTGAAAAAGGAATGAGTAGAAACAGTAAGGATCAGGATAAGAATAACGATGCGGATATGAATAAGGTTAGGTATAAGGATGTGACTAAAGGAAGAATGGATATACGAGCATAGAACAAGGTCGTGGTGTGTCTCACGTTGTGCGCGGCTAAGCGTAAGGAAAGGGGTAGGCCGGCCAGGCTGGGCGCAGACAGAGGCAGGAGATCCGACTCCGAACCCATTGCTCCCAATGTTCCCGTCAGCGACTTTGCATAGGCGGATTCACTCGTTATGAGCGGATCGGATGCCCTTGCTAATGCCCTTGGCCTACAACCGGTCCGTTAACCTAAAATTGCAGCTGTGCATATGGGCAGTAGCGGTGATCATATTTGAATGCTTGCGTGTGTCGAATTTCGGCACCTATGATGTTGCTGTTTTTATACCCTGAACCCATTGAAAATGGGTAAAAAGGGTATAATGTATTTGTGCATAATGTAAATTTATGTAACAGGCAGAAGAAAGCATCTCCGACCCCATAAAGTATATATATTATTGATCAATAGCCGAGTCGATCTAGCCATGTCCGTCTGTCTGTCCGTCCGTCTTTCCGTCCGTCTTTCCGTCCGTCCGTGTGTCCGTCTGTCCGTATGTATGAACGCAAGGATATCAGAACCTATAAGAGCTAGGACTTTATATTTTAGTTGTAGGTCCTCCTAATGCCTGCGTAGATCGAGTTTGTTGCCGATAATCGAAAACTTATTCCGTTTCCAAGCAATCGATAAAAATCGATATCGACATCCTGTTTTTTGAGCATATTGGGTAAATATTAAGTCACCAATAACATGATATGTTGCTCATAAACATACACTTTGAACAATTTAGATGCACCTATTGGCCGAACATCAAAGAAGCATAGCGTTCAAATCAACTTGTAGACGAATATTATGTAGTGGATTAGTGTATGATAGAATATGTTTCACATCGTCCGCATACATAAATACACGGGCATGTGATATAACCCAGCGGACCAACACGCGAGCCTTTAGCGAGAGTCTCGCAAAATGCTCACAAATGAGCTCGTATGTGAGCAGAAAACGATTGGGATATGTATTTGTATCTCAAATCGCTCGCACACGAGCGTTGCAGTGAGGTCTTTGCGATAAAAATATTTGTCTTGTCGTCACAAAATAATTTTAGTGGCTTTAGCGAGAGCCAAACGCCATTCATTTTCTTTTCTTAATACTAAACTGATGCGTTTCAAAAAATGTTTTGCCTAGAGAATTCAATAGACAAGTTAGATCTTTAGACAATCTCGACAGATTTAAGGCAACAGAGTTACGTACTTTTTATACCCTTGCAGAGGGTATTATAATATAGCGGACAGTTTTGCAATGCCCCAGTAATTTTGTATATTAGACTTTCCACGTTTCTTGTGGAGAGGAATGATATAAGATTCTTTTCAAAGAGATGGAAGGACAGAAGATTCAAGTGATAGATTAAAAAGCTTTGCGATGGACGAAGAAGGAAAGCACTACACTCCTTGAGTAAACAACTAGGAATATTGTCAGGCCAAGAAGAGTAAAAAGGTTTTATAGAATTTATAGCAGAAAGGAAAGATGAATGGGAAATAATAGGAGCAGGAATAGTAACGGAGGAAGTGATATTGTAAGGATATGAATTATTATTAGAACAGACGGAAGAGTAAGTTGATTGGAAAAAGTTAGCAAAGAGGTAAGCAGAACCAGAATCATTGTTAGCTTTATCTGTCCTGTGAAATGAAGTAGATGGCAAACTTGAAAATATACGCTTCGTTTTCTCGGCCATTTAAAAAGTAAACAAATATATAAATAAATAAAATTACTCAACATAATAGCATAAAACAGTCCACAAAAAATTATATATACCTGCTCACGATTTCATGAATATATCTTTGAGAAGGGATGTAGCCTGAATAGGAAAACAGAAATATTACAAATGTCTCAGGTAAAAACACTCAAGCCACAACATGTATGTGTATTAGAAGAGAAACGGCGTACCTGAAGCTCGATCGGTGGAACGTCAAGTTCGACGGCGAGGACGCAATGAATTCTGTCGAAGGCTTCGTATTCCGTCTGTAGTTCCGGCAGAGGCAATATCAATGCCTGTGGAAGAAGGTCCTGTGCGGGTTTCACTTGCTCCTAACCGGCCGCGCCCGTGAGTGGTATTAGATGTACGTGCGGCATTCTAGGGTCGACAACTGGATGCAACTTCGGCACGGTCTTTTAGACAGGTTCCGGGGCTGTCAGACGGAGCATCGCCACCGAAGAAGTGGATGATAACATCCACCACATGCGTCAACTCGCCGCGCGAATCCAGAAGCCGCTGAGAGACTGCGAGCTGGTGAAGATTATATCGCGTGGTTTGAAGGAGAGTCTGGCAAAATACAGCTATGCTACGGATGTACTCACTGTGGATGAGCTGCGCCAAGAGTGCATAGATGTGGAGAGGCACATTGGTCACATAAGCCGGTCTGGATACTTGCAGCCGTCGCGTTACTCGCAATGAGCAAAACCGACAGTTCATGAGGTAGGGGTAACACTACATCGTGCGGAAACCCCGCCTTGAAATCTTTCCGGCAGTTCGACCATGTCTTTAGAGTCTGCCTATCAAAAGAGCGGAAGATATTCTGCTATAGGTGCGGAAAACCGGACACACTGTGAGCAGCAGTCCGAAAATTGACCGGGAATCTCCAGAGGTAGCGCGATGATGGTGGAACAGACGCGTTCGAAGCACCCACCCAAGCCAGTAGTCTTTGAAAAAGGAATGAGTAGAAACAGTAAGGATCAGGATAAGAATAACGATGCGGATATGAATAAGGTTAGGTATAAGGATGTGACTAAAGGAAGAATGGATATACGAGCATAGAACAAGGTCGTGGTGTGTCTCACGTTGTGCGCGGCTAAGCGTAAGGAAAGGGGTAGGCCGGCCAGGCTGGGCGCAGACAGAGGCAGGAGATCCGACTCCGAACCCATTGCTCCCAATGTTCATGTTGCATGGGGAGTCGCTAAGGTATATCGATATATCGGTGCGGGCCCTAAACACCTTAGAGCGCCCCAAATTTTGCAAGGGTGGCAACGCCTAGTTCAAGCTCCATCGACTTGAGCGAAAAAAGGTGAAAGAGTATAGGCGGTTGCCCTCCCGATTCACTCGTTATGAGCGGATCGGATGTCCTTTCTAATGCCCTTGGCCTACAACCGGTCCGTTAACCTAAAATTGCAGCTGTGCATATGGGCAGTAGCGGTGATCATATTTGAATGCTTGCGTGTGTCGAATTTCGGCACCATTGAAAATGGGTAAAAAGGGTATAATGTATTTGTGCATAATGTAAATTTATGTAACAGGCAGAAGAAAGCATCTCCGACCCCATAAAGTATATATATTATTGATCAATAGCCGAGTCGATCTAGCCATGTCCGTCTGTCTGTCCGTCCGTCTTTCCGTCCGTCCGTGTGTCCGTCTGTCCGTATGTATGAACGCAAGGATATCAGAACCTATAAGAGCTAGGACTTTATATTTTAGTTGTAGGTCCTCCTAATGCCTGCGTAGATCGAGTTTGTTGCCGATAATCGAAAACTTATTCCGTTTCCAAGCAATCGATAAAAATCGATATCGACATCCTGTTTTTTGAGCATATTGGGTAAATATTAAGTCACCAATAACATGATATGTTGCTCATAAACATACACTTTGAACAATTTAGATGCACCTATTGGCCGAACATCAAAGAAGCATAGCGTTCAAATCAACTTGTAGACGAATATTATGTAGTGGATTAGTGTATGATAGAATATGTTTCACATCGTCCGCATACATAAATACACGGGCATGTGATATAACCCAGCGGACCAACACGCGAGCCTTTAGCGAGAGTCTCGCAAAATGCTCACAAATGAGCTCGTATGTGAGCAGAAAACGATTGGGATATGTATTTGTATCTCAAAACGCTCGCACACGAGCGTTGCAGTGAGGTCTTTGCGATAAAAATATTTGTCTTGTCGTCACAAAATAATTTTAGTGGCTTTAGCGATCAGCATCAACAGCCGAGTCGATATAGCCATGTCCGTCTGTCCCTCTGTCCGCCTGTCCGTCTGACCGTCTGTCCGTCTGTCTGTTTCTATGCGAACTAGTCTCTCAGTTTTAAAGCTATCTTAATGAAACTTTGCAGAAGTCCTTTTTTCTGTTGCAAGCAGCACATATGTCAAAACCAGCTGGATCGGAAACCACTATATCATATAGCTGTCATAGGAACGATCGGTCGAAAATTATGTTTTTGTACGAAAAAACATGTTGTTTATCAAGATATCTTGACCAAACTCGGCATTTATTAGTTTTACTATGCTCCTCATATATATGCAAAATCCTATTAAGATCGGACCACTATATCATATAGCTGCCATAGGAACGATCGGTCGAAAACTAAGTTTTTGTATGAAAAAACATTTTGTTTATCAAGATATCTTGACCAAACTCGGCATTTATTAGTTTTACTATGCTCCCCATATATATGCAAAATCCTATTAAGATCGGACCACTATATCATATAGCTGCCATAGGAACGATCGGTCGAAAATTTAATTCTTGTATGCAAAACATTTTGTTTATCAAGATATCTTGACCAAACTCGGCATTTATTAGTTTTACTATGCTCCCCATATATATGCAAAATCCTATTAAGATCGGACCACTATATCATATAGCTGCCATAGGAACGATCGGTCGAAAATTAAGTTGTATGAAAATAACATTTTGTTTTTCAAGATATCTTGACCAATCTCGGCATTTATTAGTTTTACTGTGCTCCCCTTATATATGCAAAATTCTATTAAGATCGGACCACTATATCATATAGCTGCCATAGGAACGATCGTTCGAAAATTAAGTTTTTGTATGAAAAAACATTTTGTTTATCAAGATATCTTGACCAAACTCGGCATTTATTAGTTTTACTAGGCTCCTCATATATATGCAAAATCCTATTAAGATCGGACCATTATATCATATAGCTGCCATAGGAACAATCGGTCGAAAATTTAATTCTTGTATGAAAAACATTTTGTTTATCAAGATATCTCGACCAAGCTCGGCATTTATTAGTTATACTAAGCTCCTCATATATATGCAAAATCCTATTAAGATCGGACCACTATATCATATAGCTGCCATAGGAACGATCGGTCGAAAATTTAATTCTTGTATGCAAAACATTTTGTTTATCACATATATATGCAAAATCCTATTAAGATCGGACCACTATATCATATAGCTGCCATAGGAACGATCGGTCGAAAATTAAGTTGTATGAAAATAACATTTTGTTTTTCAAGATATCTTGACCAATCTCGGCATTTATTAGTTTTACTGTGCTCCCCTTATATATGCAAAATTCTATTAAGATCGGACCACTATATCATATAGCTGCCATAGGAACGATCGTTCGAAAATTAAGTTTTTGTATGAAAAAACATTTTGTTTATCAAGATATCTTGACCAAACTCGGCATTTATTAGTTTTACTAGGCTCCTCATATATATGCAAAATCCTATTAAGATCGGACCACTATATCATATAGCTGCCAGAGGAACGATCGGTCGAAAATTTAGTTCTTGTATGAAAAAAATGTTGTTTATCAAGATATATTGACCAAACTCGGCATTTATTAGTTTTACTAAGCTCCTCATATATATGCAAAATCCTATTAAGATCGGACTACTATATCATATATCTGCCAGAGGAGCGATCGGTCGAAAACTAGGTTTTTGATTAAAAACCTTTTTGTTTATCAAGATATCTTGACCAAACTCGGCATCAACTACTTTCCCTGTGCTTCTTAGATGCGGGCAAAGCACTATGAGCATTATTCAAAGGTTGGGTCTGCAAGGGTATTAGATCTGCCGAAGATAGCCTTTCTTTCTCGTTGATTATATAGCGGAGCAATTGTCTTGAAACACATTATAGATTCAAAACTATACAATTATTTTTTATTACTTAGTTTGGTAATTAGACTTCTTCTACACAAGTAGTATTGTGTCACACAAAACTCTCTTGCATCAAGTTCACTAAATTATAAATAAAATTGTAAGCCAAGTGCCAAGTTTATATATGTTTCCAATGCTCACATTTAATTTTCATTGTTTCTCACATGTAAGCAAACAATGCCTACAATATGGTTCTCTGCAGACCATAAGCTCCTTTCCATTCGAAAACTTTCTGGGGCATCTAAAAAAATGGTGAAAAAGTCGGACTATTCCTTTGAACAATTATACAACCGAACTGTAGAAGGCAGTATTTAAAAAGTCGTTCTTAAAGCTAAAACTTTAAATTTCAATGGATCCAACGGTAAAATTTCATATAAGCACTGGTATTTTAATCTAAAGGATCGCGATAGTTTTTTCTTCGTAAAGGATGGCAACATATATAAAATATATAGAATATTGAAATTGACAATAAAATTTTGCATAGCCGATTAGTTGTTGACCTAGAGCCATTTTTTACTTCTCCCATAAATTCCAGCTTTGTAGGCATATTCTCTTCAAAACAACTCTATTTCAACTCGAAAGTAGTGCAACACAATGTTGAAAAAATATCAGGAAAAATATTTCATTTTGAAGAAAATGGTTTACACACTGTTCGGCTCAGCATCTAAAAATTAAACTTGTATTATGTTAGCATAACATTTCAGTTATATATTGCCCTGCGAGGCAAGCAATGTCACTATTTTGTTTTGTTTGGCGCTTCTCGCATGTCATAAAATAACTCAATATCATTTGCTGTTAACTATCTAGCGCTTATCGCTTTGCGCTCATCGTAGTTTCCTTTATCGCGCTCTTTTACCTTTTGCACTTTGTCTTAAGCGGCTAGCGCATCAATGCTAGCGACGCCGCAATCCATTCTTGTTTCGTATATTCGTTATATCGGATCTCTTATCGATCGCTTCGCTAAAAATTGTACAATTTTGCATATTGTCAATACGTTTGCTATAAGCATAAATAAATCAACCCGTTGCATGAACTTATAAGAAAGGGTGTAGTTTTTATAACATCCTTAATTTCTCGCTACTAAGTGCTAATAAAAAAGCTTGTTAGCCCAACATCTTGGTGACCCCGACGTGATCTTTTTATTTAACATTATAGTGTTGCATAAAATTATTTAAATTAAAATTGAGCTAGTTGTTACTAGTTTCGGCAGCAATTAAAAACCGCTCTTATATACATACATATGTACGAGCAAGTGTCATGCGGTAAATTGCAGTAAAGAGGAGTCTGTGTACATAAGCATTTATACACCTACATACAGACGCGTTGGCTCTCGCTATCTGCATTTTACTTGTGGTTTTATTCGACAAACTGTTGCGCGCGCTTAAGAGTACAGTGGTAACAATAAGTCAACGGTCAACGACTTTTTCTTTGACTTTTTTCGTTTGCTTCGGTGGCCATGGAAAGTTCTAGTGCTGAATCGTTGGCCCAGCCTACAAACAGGGTGTCATTTTTAAAGCGCAAGGTGGCGTCCACGTATGAGCGGTTGCAGGCGCTTCAATCTAGCCTCAACCAAACGCCCCTTGCCAATAATGATGAAATTGCATTGTCGGTGCTGCTCAAGCGGATTGAAAAAATGGAATCTGCATTTGAAGACGCTCAAAACAAATTGGAAGAACTAGACTTTGACGAAATCGGCAGTGAGTTACGCGAGGCTTTTGATGAGCTTTCAGTAACTTTGGAGACTTCGGTGCGGTTTGAAATTGCTAAGCGCAGTAGAGCATTGCCGTCCAGCTCCACATTTGTAAATGAGCCTATTGCTGCTGCGTCAATGACTAGATCCAGAGCGTTACCGACCTTACCGCCAATCAAATTGCCAACGTTTTCTGGAGGTTATACAGAGTGGTCAGATTTCTTTTCAATGTTCACAACTTTAATCGAAAATCATCCCGAACTCACAAACATTGAAAAAATGCAGCATTTGCGGATCTGCTTGAAGGACTCTGCGCTGGATACCATTCGGTCATTGGAAATATCAGAGGCTAATTATTCCATAGCATTAAATTTATTACAAAAACGATTTGATAACCGTCGATTAGTATTTCAGGCACACATCGTTGAACTGCTGGGGCTCAAGAAGGTAGAGAATGGCTCCGCTGGCATGCTGCGTGAATTGTCGGATAAGTTTAATGCCCATATTCGTGCTCTCACCAGTTTGGGTAGCAAGGAGCAAATTGCTGGTTGCATCTTTGTTTAGGTGCTACTGCAAAAACTGGATCCTGCTACGCAGGCGAAGTGTGAAGAGAAGCTGGAGGATCCCGCCTTTGCAAATTTAATTCCATCATGGGCACAAATAGCCACATTTTTGGAGCAACGCTGCAGAACCCTAGAGAGTGTGGATTATGCTATGGCAACCTATACGCCGAGCTCTCAGGTGGGCAAAAACAAACAGACTAACTCCAGTAGGACATCACTCGTTGCTACTAACTCAATGGCTGCTGTTTGCGTATTTTGCAATGGTGAAGAGCATAATATATGGCAATGCCCAAGATTTGGCAATTTGTCTCCAGATATGCGTCTCAAGGAAGCAAAACGATTATCTTTATGCCTCAACTGCCTTAAAAGGGGACATCTTTTACGAACATGCAATTCCGGAGCTTGTCGCACATGTGGCTCCAAACACCACACACTTCTGCATTTAGACGTTTTGCATTCGATTCATCACTCTGTCACTCCTACTGCAGCTTCTTTAGCCCCCGCCTCTACCTCTCTTGTTGCCCACAACCTCAGCAGCGATGTTGTGTTCCTAGCCACTGCTATTGTACTAGTTAAAAATCGGTCTGGAACTCTAGTTCCGTGTCGTGCTGTATTGGATGGTGGGTCACAGCTACATTTAATTACATCCCGATTCGCTCAACAGCTTCAGTTGAAGAAAAGTCCGTCTTCAGCCGCAGTTGCTGGCCTGGGAAACGCTCCTTTCGCTACTGATGGATGCACTGTGACAATCAATCTACAATCTCAAACGTCAGAGTACTCTGCAATCATCACAGCCATCGTAGCTTCCACTATAGCAGATCGCCAGCCAAGCATCGCCCTTAATACAACTAATTGGAATGTGCCTGGAAATATTCGCCTCGCTGATCCTTGCTTTGACTTATTAATCGGAGCTGGTCTTTTCTACGAGCTAATGTGTGTCGGGCAAATAAAACTGCTACCGGGATTGCCTCTTCTGCAGAAGACACGCTTTGGATGGATAGTTGCAGGTGGCGGTTCCCAGCAAGGCGGTACCTCTCTTTTGGCCAATCGTGTATCGTCTGATGCCCGCACTGATTCTGATGGCCGAACCGATGAGTTAATTCAACGATTTTGGGAAGTAGAACGTTTTCCAGACCCTGTTGCTAAAGCAACAAAGGAAGAGCTTGACTGCGAGGAGCATTTTGTTAAGAATTTCCAAAGGTTGCCAACAGGAGCATATTCCGTGCGACTCCCTCTCAAACTCACGCTGGATCAATTGGGTGAATCTTATCAACAGGCATTTCGCAGATTTATATCGCTTGAGAGAAAGTTGCATCGTCATCCCAACCTTAAATCCCAGTATTGCGCGTTCATTCAAGAGTATATGGAGCTCGGACATATGACCCTTGTCCCTCCAGAGTCGTTACGTTTATGCAAATATTTTCTCCCTCATCATTGTGTTGTGATATAAATATCTTTTCTTAATTTTGAAAGAATTGTAAAAGCACGTCAGTGCTGGTTAGCTTGAATGTTCATAATAATTTTATTCAGTTTTTACCATGAGAGCTTAGCCTATGGATATACATATATTCTTATGCTGTTATTCGTTAACAGCTACAAAGAGAGGGAGAGTGAGTAGCTCATATGCGTGTATTAGTGAGCATATATATTGCTCACGGAATGCGCTCAGACGGAGCGTGGGATCTGCAGCGTAAGCATAAACGGTCAGCTAGTGAGGCTAGTGAACCGCGCTGCGTAATCTGAGACCGAGCCAATACATAAGCTGGCTCTGGGCTGGTTTACGTTATTATTGTTATTGTATTGTATTATTGTAGCAACAAAGTGCTGCATACTTTATATTTGAATACAGGGTATTCTATATGGGCATATACGCACTACACCTCCCCTTTTAGAGAAATAACGTAACATTATGAATGTGTAGTTATTAAATGAACTTAATTATTAAGGTTTTTATTTTTTTTTTTTTTATTAAAATTTTTTTTGTTTTGAATATGACAAGAAATTTAAAAATGTTGGAATATAAAAATACAAAATTATTAAAGTTATAAAAATTTATAATTTGTTTATTTGTAAAAAGTTTTTTTTTTTTTTCATTCGGTTGATCAGGCCGTTATATATTTTTTTTTGAGATTCGAATTCTTAAAGAAAATTTGGATTATTAAGAATTAAAAATTTTTAATCTATTTTTATGAACTTTTTGTTTTTTATCTTTACTATCTTTAATAAAAATGTTGTCCTTATCTTCTATTTTCTCTACTATATATGGTCCTAAATATACTGGGTCTAATTTGTGCCCTGTTTCGTTTCTTATAAGTACTTTATCTCCTACTTTTAATTCAAAATTTTTATTTTTTCGTCATATGCTAATTTCCTATTAGCCTTGGCTTTTTCTAACATAATTCTAGCTCTTTTGTATGCTATTTCTAATCTAAACTTTATTTCCTTAGAATAGTCGTCTAAATTATAAATAGGATCTATGTAATTAGTTTTGTTTAAATCTATGAACTGTTTTGGTAGTCTGCCAAATACTAGTTCGTATGGACAATACTCATGCGTTGCTGATGGTGTCGTGTTGAAGCAATAAGTAAAATATTGAATCCAGACATCCCAATCAGATTTGTCTGCAGAGATGTATGAACGAATGTATTCATTGAAAGTTCGATGACTTCGTTCTATTGTCCCAACTGTCTGGTGGTGGTGTGCTGTTGAAGTTATGTTTTTGATACCAAGGTACTTACATAAATCTTCTATAACTGAATTTTTATATTCTGTACCCATGTCCGTAATGAACGTCTTCATTGGACCGTATTTCAGAATAAAATCTTCAAATATAGCTTTAGCTACGACTTTTGCACTTTTGTTTGGAATAGGTATGGCAACTAGATATTTTGTTAAGTCACATATCAGTGTAACTGCATATTCGTTGCCTTGCTCTGATTTTGGTAGTGGACCGATCGTGTCTACTATTACTCTATCAAAAGCATTGATTGGGGTTTCTGTAATTGTTAAAGGAGTTTTTGTATGTGATGTCACTTTTGATTTTTGGCATTTTTGACATTTTTGTATATACTCAGTAATATATCGAGTCATACCCTTCCAAAAATAATGTCTTTTGACCTTGGCCAAGGTTTTTGTAATGCCTGTGTGACCTCCTTGTATTGGATCATTATGAAATGTAGACAGTATAGCTTCTTTTTCTTTTTCTTCTTTTATTAGGGTCACCGGGTTGAGTAGCGCTACTCTTAATGTTTTCAATATTTTATTGCCCATTTGTTTGAAATTATCAATTGAAACTTGTTCAAAGATATTTTCCCACGGTGCCACTTTGAGTTGGCTGATTTCATTTATACCGGCTTGCCTTTCAAGCCTTTGGAAGAACTGACCTAAGTCAAGAATTCCATTAGTATATAAATCGCTAACATCGTATCTTGCAGTAATTTTCTTCCCATGTTTAAAGAAACATAGCATATTTTTTAAATGCAAGGTCACTACTTTTCGTACATCGTCATTTTTTATGACTTCATATACGTTGGGCTTTGAAGCTTTTTCTATAGATTGCATAGGCAATTCTATTTCTTTATAATCTCCTGCGCAGGATTGCTGTCTACTTTGGTGCCTGGTAGTGACTTTCAGGACTTTATGTTGCATATCTTTGAGTTCTTTTATATTAATACGCGAAAGTGCGTCTGCTACGAAATTATCTTTCCCCTTTAGGTATTCTACTGTGAAGTCGTATTCTTCAAGCTCTAGCCGCATGCGAGTTAATTTCGAACTGGGATTAGTCATAGAAAAAGATATGTCAATGGTCTGTGATCCGTTTTAATAGTAAAGTGTTTGCCATTAATATATGGTCTAAAATGGGTAATTGCCCAATGAATTGCCGCTAACTCTTGTTCTGTTGTGCTCTTATTGCTTTCCCCTTTTGTAAATGAACGAGATGCATAAGCTATTGGGAGCTGAATTCCTTCGCGGTTCTGAGTTAGAACCGCTCCGCAAGCCTGTTTACTAGCATCTGTTATAATGCAAAATTCTTTGCGAAAATCTGGATATTGTAATAATGTGGGATGCATAAGCTTTTCTTTAAGGTATTGGAATGCGTTTTGGCATTCACTTGACCATTCAAAAGGAACATTCTTTTTACATAATCTAGTTATGTGCCGTGAATAATCGGCGAAGTTTTTTATAAATCGACGATAATAATTGCAGAATGCTACAAATCGTCTCGCGCTGTCCGCATCATGAGGGACCGGGTAATTTTTGATGACGTCAAATTTCTTGTCATCTGGCAATACTCCTTTGTCAGTGCATTTATGACCTAAAAATGTCACTTCATGCATGAAAAATGAACATTTTTCTGGATGCAACTTTAGGTTATATTTCCTACATACATTAAAAACATCAGTTAAGTTTTTAATCATGTGTTTTTCGGAACATCCTATCACCATTAAGTCATCCATATAAAGGAATGCCTGAGAGGGTTCTAAACCCGAGAATGCTATAGTCATCATTCTCTGAAATGAATTTGGTGCTATTTTAAGACCAAATGGTAATCGCGTGAAGCGATATGAGCCATTGCTCGTTGAAAAAGATGTTATATTTCTTGAATTTTCTTCAAGTTCAATTTGGTGGAAACCTGACATTAAGTCAAGGCATGAAAAGTATTTAGCTCTGCCCAGTTGGTCCAGAATATCATCAATTCTGGGGAGCGGGAATTTATCAGAAAGTAGTTTTTTGTTGATTTGGCGATAGTCAATTACTAATCGCCATTTCTTTTCTTCCGAATTTGGTAATGATTTTTTCGGAACTAACAAGAGTGGGCTGTTATACTCGGATACAGACGGTTCTACGATTTTGTCATTTATTAATTTCCCTACTTGTTTTTGAATTTCTTCAACGTGGCTATGCGGGCTTCTGTAGTTTTTAATATAAATGGGTTCATCATCTTTAAGTCTTAATGTTTGTTTATAAAAATTATTTGTCGCTATTGGTTCGGTTTCCAGTCCGAACACATCACTATACTTGGTGCATAATTCTGTTAGTTGACTTTTGAATTGTTCTGGAAAATTTTTCTTTAATTTCGAAAGAACTTGTTTGCTTCTATTTTCTGGATTAGTGTTATGAATGTCGTAATCTGTTAAATTTTCATATTGGATTTTGTTTACTCTGACCAATTGGTCGAAATTAGTTGTGTTTAGAAGGCGAATGTATACATGTTTGGATGCTGCTATTGTATTTGCAACATAAATTCCATTATGTATTTCTTGATTAGGAACAAATATATAATCATTTACTGTATTAATGTCTATTTTTCGAATTACTTGGGATCTGGCTGGCAAGAGAACTGTATTGTTGCCAGCACTATATGTTATCGGAACATAAATTGGATAATTTAAATTTTGAGGTCTAATTATAAACCAGTCTTCACTTGGTTTGAAATCTAATTGACAATTGAATTTTTTAATAAAATCAATGCCTATTATTCCATCACACGGTATTGAAAAATCGGAATCTACTAAATGAAATTCGTGTGGAATAATATATTTCTTTGATTGAAGTTCTATTGAAGTCGTTCCTTGAGATTTTATTACACCTTGGCCTATGCCTTGGATGTTTATAATTTTTTCTTCTTGAATTTTAAAATTGTCTGAATTTATTTTTAAAAGTGAGATATCTGCACCAGTATCTATTAGGAATGTGAGTTTATTTTCAGTTGAATGATTATAAAAAGTGACAAATATATTAAGACTGTAATTGATGGAGTGAACTTTTACATTTACTGGTTGTTTCCTAAAGGGTTCTGAGAGTTTTCCGGCGTATTTTGCGCCATTCTCACATTGTTACTGTTATAACCTTGGTTGGAGTTACCTCGGCCTCTTCCTCTATTTTGGCCTCGTCTTCCTCCACGGTTATTGTAATTATTGTTGTTGTTACCGCCTCGGTTGTTATTGTTGTGGTTGTAATTTCTGCCACGATTATAACCTCGGCCTCCTCTATTATTGTTGTTTGCACCTCGTTGATAATACAGGACAGTGTTACTTTGACCTGTTATCTCCGTGCAGCTATTGACAAATTTGGAAACGGCATCATTCATATTTATGAATGTGCCTGCCTGCATGATAAGTTTTACCTTATCAATTGAACAATTTTGGGTCATAGCTTTTACAGCTGTTGTAGTGCTGTATTTGTTTGCTAGTGATTGGCTTAGACCTTCACTGATATAGGCGCCTTCAAGGGCCTTTGCCAGTTTTTCCACCTCTTGGGTGTATTGGTTAGCCGTTTTATTTTTCTGTTGCAGATTAAGAAGCTTAGCAGATACAACTTCTACCGATTCTCCTTTTACTGCATTTGATAGTTGCGTAATGATTGCAGCAATTGTCTGCTCATTACTTATCAAATTTCTCGCATGGCCTTTTAGCTTAGTTTTTATAAGGCTTATGGCTGTTGGCTCATGTGTGCCTTTTAATGTTTCTAATAGATTCAAAGAATCTAGAAAACTTTGTAGATTTTCCGGCTTACCGTCAAACTCTGGTATCAGAGATGTGGCTAGCTTGATAAATTCTACAACTGATTGTTCCATGCTTACTAATTTTGTGTCTTCTATTTGGTCGTTTTTCAGTAGTGACTTATCAAATGTTACCGGTGTATTTAACACCGATGGTAGATAAAGCTGGAGATCATACTTTTTATTTAAGTTTACCAGATTATCCCTTAGACGCTGTAAAACGTCTGAAGTTTGGACTCTGTGTAAACTTGTCAGTTTATTTTGACACTCGGTAACTAGACTCCTGATTTCATTGTACTCATATACAAGGATCTCAGTATGTTTAATTATGGTGGGTCTTAAAACTGGTGCGCTTTTATTAAGGCACTTGTATGATTTATCGAAATTTTCCCTATGCTGCTTTATCTTTTCTACTATTTGAGACCAGTCCATGTAAACTTCCGCTACTTAAATATTTTATTTAAGCAGTGGCTTAGACCTTGTCTAAGTCGTTGGCTCGACTCATGTAACGCTTCCTCAGTGATTTTTTATGAAGAAGATAAATCTTCAGAAGTATGTTTACTGAGGCTATTACAACGAGTATTATTAGCAGTATGTTTGTTAACTGCACATGGGGAGTGGTGTCTACGACTTCTACTACATTAACTACATTGGCAGTGTTATCAGCTGCCTTTGATTGTTTTCCTCCCATAATATATATAAATACTCTTGCTTTTTTGATTTGAAAACTACCTATGCAGACGTACTAAGACAATTGTTGTCTGCCCTAGAATCGGATGCTCGTCAATAATTGTCTTTATTTTGACGTAAGGTAGTGTAGACAAGATTATTCCGCTCTCTATTTTAGAACATGAATAGAGTGGACTTGTCACTGTGCCGAATGTTTCTATATATTCGGATTCGAACTCGTATACTGATATGAATTCTCTATGCCTTTGCAAAATTTGTATGGATCGCATACGAAAGTCAGTATAATCGTTATATACTTTGTTAATAGTGTCCTCAATCATGCTAATTCTTGATCAAAAATTTTTTTTTTCAAATGAACGAATTATTACTTCTCAATTTCCTTGTTTTCAATTTAAAATTCTTGTATATTCTCAAAGTTAAATAATTTTTTTTTGTGTTTTGTACCTATGTACAATTACATATATATATATATATATATATAGTTTTTTTTTTTTTTTTTTTTTTAACGGAAATATGTGATATAAATCTATTTTAATTTTTTAGTTTCTGTCATAATTCATTATAGACTGATTTACGAAAGGAAAAATTTGAGTTAGTTAGGGCATACGGTTGGCTGACAATTTTTATTTATACAATTAATAGTCCAACCGTATGTGTTAGTAAAAGCCTAACAGATTTTAGTATTTTTCAAGTAGCGCTTTCGCGCATCGGCTTGAATTAGAATTTATATTTAAAGGCAATTTAGGCATTGGCAGTTTTGCAGCCCTTATTGCGTTGCTTCGCACCAGTGCGAAGTTGTTTCTCGATGATTTCGAGATTCTTTAATTGTTCCTTTTTCTCCTGGGTCGTTGTTGCTGTCTTGATGAGATCCTGTAGGAGTCTTCTCTGTTGAAGCAGTTTGATCCTTCTTCCGCTTCGTTTAGTTTTCTTCTTTCCCTTCTTCTGTTGTCGTGCCCGGTACTCAGCTATTGTGAGTGGGCGTGGTCCATCGTTGGGGTACACCTCTAAAGCCTCTTGCAGGCTGGGTGCATCCCTTTGCTCAACAGGAGCAGCTTCTTCCAGTCCAACGTTGCTCATTTACTTCCTGCGTTGGTGCAAAGGGCAGATTGCCTTTCACACTTTTGGTATCTGCTGCTGCTGTCCGGGGCCTATGTGCTCAGGCGGTGCCGGTGCTGGTCATCGCACAGGCTGTCTTTGGTTTACACGTTTGTCTCCTCTGTTAATTTTTTTTTTGTGTTGTTAAATTTTTGTTTTTTTTTTTTTAATATTTTGTGGGCGTTGCTTTGCGTTTTTGCACTGCTTTCAATTTGCCCTCGAATTGAATTTTACATCAAGTACTTGTTGCTCTTGCATTTTATATACTTTTTGTTTAAATATATTTTTTTTTGTTTAACACACATTTTATTTTTGACACAAACGGCAAACTCCTGTCACGGTCGCCATGTGATATAAATATCTTTTCTTAATTTTGAAAGAATTGTAAAAGCACGTCAGTGCTGGTTAGCTTGAATGTTCATAATAATTTTATTCAGTTTTTACCATGAGAGCTTAGCCTATGGATATACATATATTCTTATGCTGTTATTCGTTAACAGCTACAAAGAGAGGGAGAGTGAGTAGCTCATATGCGTGTATTAGTGAGCATATATATTGCTCACGGAATGCGCTCAGACGGAGCGTGGGATCTGCAGCGTAAGCATAAACGGTCAGCTAGTGAGGCTAGTGAACCGCGCTGCGTAATCTGAGACCGAGCCAATACATAAGCTGGCTCTGGGCTGGTTTACGTTATTATTGTTATTGTATTGTATTATTGTAGCAACAAAGTGCTGCATACTTTATATTTGAATACAGGGTATTCTATATGGGCATATACGCACTACAGTGTGCTGAAGGAACAAAGCACGAGCACCAAACTTCGTGTCGTGTTTGATGGTTCAGCTACCACCAGCACTGGGTGTTCGCTGATTGAAGTGTTGATGGCTGGGCCCGTCATACAACCGAAACTGTTTAACATTGTGATGCGATTTCGCACGTTCCCCGTTGCCCTTACTGGAGACATTGGCAAGATGTATCGCTGTGTCAGAGTAACGGTCCCAGATAACTACCTACAATGCATCTTGTGGCGAAATTCTACTAATTCTGAAATAAGTGTCTTCAAGTTGGACACAGTTACGTATGGCACAAAACCAGCTTCCTTTCTTGCCGTTCGAGCAATGCAGCAATTGGCAGTCGACGAGCAACATTCATTTCCAATTGGTGCGAAAATTCTTCGACGCGATTTCTATGTAGATGACCTTATATCTGGCGGTGGCTCGGTCCAAGAGGCGATCGACGTATTAAATCAAACAAAGGGCATCCTATCTAAAGGTTGCTTTGAACTCAGAAAATGGTGCTCGAGTCACTCTGCAGTGCTAAAAGGCATTTCTGACAAGGATAAGGACTCGTTTTTAAAATTTAGCGATGGAAGCGACATTACCAAAACCTTGGGCCTTGCGTGGGATCCTTCAACTGATAAATTAATGTTTTCTCTCACGGCTGCCAATCAGACACTTAAACCTGCAAGAGATCTGTTCTGTCCACCATAGCTCGTTTTTACGATCCACTAGGATTAATTGGACCAGTCATCGTTAAGGCCAAAATCTTTATGCAGCTTCTTTGGAAGGAAAACTTGGATTGGGATGAGAGTCTTCCAACTTCTCTAAATACTGCCTGGCAGGAACTTTGCCAAACTTTCAGGAATGTCCAATTATCCACCTTTCCCCGGTTGGTTTGCAATACAACGTGCGATGTAGAGGTTCACGGTTTCTGTGACGCTAGCATTGCCGCGTACGGAGCTTGCATTTATGTGGTTTCAAAGGGACATCATTCGAGTTCACGCCTATTCTGTTCTAAATCACGAGTGGCTCCACTTAAAACTCTTACGGTACCAAAACTCGAGCTTTGTGGAGCACATTTGTTAGCCCAATTGATGCAGGAAGTAGCTGAAATGAAATTATTTACCGGTACATTCCATTGTTGGTCAGATTCATCAATATGTCTATCATGGATCCGAGATGAATCGTCGAAGTTCAACGTATTCGTTTCAAATCGAATAGCCACCATCCAGGAACTCACAGCGGGCTTCCAGTGGCATTATGTTCCAACAGCCAGTAATCCAGCTGACATTCTCTCCAGAGGGGCCACTCCTGACGAGCTTATACAGTCAAAACTTTGGTCATGTGGTCCTGAATTTTTGACTGGTCCACAAAGGTGCTGGCCTGCGACTTGTCTTCTTGAAAAACCAATACTGGAGTTACGCAAAAGAGTGTTGCTCATCACAGATCCTACAGATGATGCCATACTAAGGTGCAAATATGTGAATTCCTTCTCTGCTATTCAACGAGTGTTTGCCTATGTGTACAAGTTCATCCATCGTATTCGGCGCCCCGGACTTTTGATCTCCGACATACGTTTTGGATCCTTCATACTTTTACGTAACGTTCAAAAGGGCTCTCTTTGGGATGATATAAAGAACGTGCAATCAAAGGGCGTGGTCGTTCGTTCCAGTATACTCTCATCATTATTGCCCTTTCAGGATGAATTTGGTATTCTTCGAGTTGGTGGGCGCCTCGAAAAGTCAACCCTTCCTTATGAGGCGCGTCATCCTATTATACTGCCTAGACAACATCCAGTCACCATCGCCATTGTCACTCACTTTCATGAGCGGAATCTCCATGCTGGACCACGAGCCTTGTTGGGAGCAATTCGCCTGCAATATTGGCCGATTGGTGGCCGCAAAACAGTTTCCAGCATTGTAAACAAATGCATCAGATATTTCCGGAACAAGCCCCGCTTGGTGGAGCACGTAATGGCTAATCTTCCAAAGGAGCGATTTGTTGAAACTCGAGCGTTTGATATAACTGGTGTAGACTTTTGCGGACCATTCTTCTACAAGCCTGACACTCGAAACAAAGCTCCTATAAAATGCTACATCAGCGTATTTATTTGCTTCGCCACGAAAGCCATTCATTTGGAGTTGGTCAAGGATCTATCTACGTGTGCATTTCTCAATGCTCTAAAGCGCTTTATATGCACTCGTGGCAAGCCACGTCAGATTTGGTCTGACAATGCCACCAACTTTGTCGGCGCCAAAAACGAGCTGTTGGAGCTAAAAAATCTCTTCATCAGTAGCTGTCATCAAGAGGCTGTGCTCCAGTTTTGTTTGGCGGACACAATTGACTGGCGCTTCATCCCACCGCGCTCCCCTCACTTTGGTGGCCTTTGGGAGGCGGCGGTAAAAACTGCAAAACATCACTTCTATCGGGTTGTGGGGTCAACTGTTCTGGGATTCGAAGAGCTTCGTACCCTTGTGTGCCACATAACGGCAGTCATTAATTCTAGACCACTGCTTCCCATTTCAGAAGATCCAGAAGACCTTGATGTTCTTACCCCAGCTCATTTTTTGGATGGTGGCCCACAAGCCTCGTTTACAGAACCAGATGTGACACGGCTCAATTTTAATCGTCTAGATAGCTGGCAGCGAGTGTCCTACATGCACCAAGTCTTTTGGTCTCGCTGGCGAGAAGAATATTTAAATCTTCTGCAACAGCGTTCAAAATGGCGGACTCCCAAGCCAGGTGTGGCTCTCAATGACATCGTTCTTGTCAAAGACGAGAACTTACCTCCTTTGAAATGGCCACTAGCTAGAGTGGTTGAATTGGTCAAAGGAACTGATGACATCGCACGCGTTGCAGTTCTCAAGACAGCTAATGGAATCATAAAGCGAGCAACTAATAAGCTGTGTCTGCTTCCCCTTAACGATCCTGTTGAAGCTCAATCGTTCAACGGGGGGAGTATGTTCGGCTCAGCATCTAAAAATTAAACTTGTATTATGTTAGCATAACATTTCAGTTATATATTGCCCTGCGAGGCAAGCAATGTCACTATTTTGTTTTGTTTGGCGCTTCTCGCATCGTCATAAAATTAAATAACTCAATATCATTTGCTGTTAACTATCTAGCGCTTATCGCTTTGCGCTCATCGTAGTTTCCTTTATCGCGCTCTTTTACCTTTTGCACTTTGTCTTAAGCGGCTAGCGCATCAATGCTAGCGACGCCGCAATCCATTCTTGTTTCGTATATTCGTTATATCGGATCTCTTATCGATCGCTTCGCTAAAAATTGTACATTTTTGCATATTGTCATACGTTTGCTATAAGCATAAATAAATCAACCCGTTGCATGAACTTATAAGAAAGGGTGTAGTTTTTATAACATCCTTAATTTCTCGCTACTAAGTGCTAATAAAAAAGCTTGTTAGCCCAACACACACTTTCTATCCTTTCATTGACTAAATACAGATAATAATGAGCTCATCGTACCATTTTGCTTTGGATGGCAGCGAAAATGGAGTTGGATACGTCAATAGTCCAAACTACAGTATAACAGGTAACATATTAACATAATTTTACATTTTATGTATTTTCTATTCATTTTTATTTCATCTATATTCAGAATAACCTAATAATCCAGCAAATACTAAAGCAAATAGTATTTCACAAGCCCAATGCAATCATTCCGGAAATGTAATGAAATAATTTCAAACTATATATATATAATTAATAGCTTTTTTTTAATAAATTTGCAGAACTATTTAACTTGATGCATGAGATGATGAGGAAAATCGGTCAAGAAGCAGAAATTATTTCATTAGAAAATGAAATTTCTGTAATTAAGGGACGAGCTTGCGGAGAGGCGCACAAGGCGAAATTGACGCTGCCAAGTGCGCCATAGGCAACTCTTCGGGAC
The DNA here is from genome assembly GCA_018903485.1 of Drosophila littoralis. Classification (NCBI taxonomy): domain Eukaryota; kingdom Metazoa; phylum Arthropoda; class Insecta; order Diptera; family Drosophilidae; genus Drosophila; species Drosophila littoralis. The sequence goes on from JAEIGF010000590.1 coordinate 1,576,899, forward strand.
TTTGAGGCATTTGAAGAATGTCTTAAGGAAGAGCAGACCTTAAAAAATTTGGTAAGGAAACTTTAAATTAAATAATTTTACTATTCACTTATAAGTCTTACATTTTCCTTAAGGTCATTGACTTAGTCGAAAGTTCTAAAAAGACTTACGACAAGTTCATTGGGAGCTCCTGGCGCAAAATATTGACAGACGATGTTGCTAAACAATGCTCCTGGCGTGAGACCGAAAAAAAGTGAGTTATAGGCCTTCAAACCACATTGGCAATACGAAGTAAGCATTACTTTTATAACCTGTATATGTGCAAATGAATCAATTTTTGTTTCTATCAACAGATGCATTTAAGCAGAAGTTTGCGCTGGAAGATGCCGATTTTGACCGCGTCACACAAAAATATTTTCAATACGCGCAAGAAAGAGTGGCGCGATTAGAAAAGGCTGATGCCAAAAAAATTAAAAATACAATTTTGTTTTAATATATTTTTTATAGTTTTAAATTTTATTTATAATTATAAGATTGGCCATGAAATGAATTAAAATTTTAAGTTTAATAAAACGTTATTTATATATAAATAAATTCTTAATCTGAAAATAAATATTTATAAAAAAACACCAAACATTCTAATGGGAACGAAATGGACAAGAAACAAAAAAAAAGTTTCGTAAATCATATCTTATGCAAGCCTTTTGCGATATCATTTAAGAGACTTTTTTAATATTGCTTACCTACAAAATCGTTTCGCAGAAAATATTTTATTATACTCGTTCCAAATAACAGAAAAGGCTCGCAAAATATATCACAAAAGGCTCGCTAGCCGTATTTCTTGCGACAGTCGACAGACAAGCAGATTGGTCGTAGTTGACCGATTCCTTAAGAATCTATGTTGAACAGGAGACAACTGATTTGCAGAAATGCTGCAAATTCGAAGCTATTATTTTTTCAAATAATTTAGGGATAGCGGACAGTTTTGCAATGCCCCAGTAATTTTGTATATTAGACTTTCTACGTTTCTTGTGGAGAGGAATGATATAAGATTCTTTTCAAAGAGATGGAAGGACAGAAGATTCAAGTGATAGATTAAAAAGCTTTGCGATGGACGAAGAAGGAAAGCACTACACTCCTTGAGTAAACAACTAGGAATATTGTCAGGCCAAGAAGAGTAAAAAGGTTTTATAGAATTTATAGCAGAAAGGAGAGAGGAATGGGAAATAATAGGAGCAGGAATAGTAACGGAGGAAGTGATATTGTAAGGATATGAATTATTATTAGAACAGACGGAAGAGTAAGTTGATTGGAAAAAGTTAGCAAAGAGGTAAGCAGAATCAGAATCATTGTTAGCTTTATCTGTCCTGTGAAATGAAGTAGATGGCAAACTTGAAAATATACGCTTCGTTTTCTCGACCATTTAAAAAGTAAACAAATATATAAATAAATAAAATTACTCAACATAATAGCATAAAACAGTCCACAACAAATTATATATACCTGCTCACGATTTCATGAATATATCTTTGAGAAGGGATGTAGCCTGAATAGGAAAACAGAAATATTACAAATGTCTCAGGTAAAAACACTCAAGCCACAACATGTATGTGTATTAGAAGAGAAACGGCGTACCTGAAGCTCGATCGGTGGAACGTCAAGTTCGACGGCGAGGACGCAATGAATTCTGTCGAAGGCTTCGTATTCCGTCTGTAGTTCCGGCAGAGGCAATATCAATGCCTGTGGAAGAAGGTCCTGTGCGGGTTTCACTTGCTCCTAACCGGCCGCGCCCGTGAGTGGTATTAGATGTACGTGCGGCATTCTAGGGTCGACAACTGGATGCAACTTCGGCACGGTCTTTTAGACAGGTTCCGGGGCTGTCAGACGGAGCATCGCCACCGAAGAAGTGGATGATAACATCCACCACATGCGTCAACTCGCCGCGCGAATCCAGAAGCCGCTGAGAGACTGCGAGCTGGTGAAGATTATATCGCGTGGTTTGAAGGAGAGTCTGGCAAAATACAGCTATGCTACGGATGTACTCACTGTGGATGAGCTGCGCCAAGAGTGCATAGATGTGGAGAGGCACATTGGTCACATAAGCCGGTCTGGATACTTGCAGCCGTCGCGTTACTCGCAATGAGCAAAACCGACAGTTCATGAGGTAGGGGTAACACTACATCGTGCGGAAACCCCGCCTTGAAATCTTTCCGGCAGTTCGACCATGTCTTTAGAGTCTGCCTATCAAAAGAGCGGAAGATATTCTGCTATAGGTGCGGAAAACCGGACACACTGTGAGCAGCAGTCCGAAAATTGACCGGGAATCTCCAGAGGTAGCGCGATGATGGTGGAACAGACGCGTTCGAAGCACCCACCCAAGCCACTAGTCTTTGAAAAAGGAATGAGTAGAAACAGTAAGGATCAGGATAAGAATAACGATGCGGATATGAATAAGGTTAGGTATAAGGATGTGACTAAAGGAAGAATGGATATACGAGCATAGAACAAGGTCGTGGTGTGTCTCACGTTGTGCGCGGCTAAGCGTAAGGAAAGGGGTAGGCCGGCCAGGCTGGGCGCGGACAGAGGCAGGAGATCCGACTCCGAACCCATTGCTCCCAATGTTCATGTTGCATGGGGAGTCGCTAAGGTATATCGATATATCGGTGCGGGCCGTAAACACCTTAGAGCGCCCCAAATTTTGCAAGGGTGGCAACGCCTAGTTCAAGCTCCATCGGTATATAGGCGGTGCATCTAAATTGTATAGGCGGTTGCCCTCCCGATTCACTCGTTATGAGCGGATCGGATGTCCATGCTAATGTCCTTGGCCTACAACCGGTCCGTTAACCTAAAATTGCAGCTGTGCATATGAGCAGTAGCGGTGATCATATTTGAATGCTTGCGTGTGTCGAATTTCGGCACCTATGATGTTGCTGTTTTTATACCCTGAACCCATTGAAAATGGGTAAAAAGGGTATAATGTATTTGTGCATAATGTAAATTTATGTAACAGGCAGAAGAAAGCATCTCCGACCCCATAAAGTATATATATTATTGATCAATAGCCGAGTCGATCTAGCCATGTCCGTCTGTCTGTCCGTCCGTCTTTCCGTCCGTCCGTGTGTCCGTCTGTCCGTATGTATGAACGCAAGGATATCAGAACCTATAAGAGCTAGAGACTTGATATTTTAGCTGTAGGTCCTCCTAATGCCTGCGTAGATCGAGTTTGTTGCCGATAATCGAAAACTTACACCGTTTCCAAGCAATCGATAAAAATCGATATCGACATCCTGTTTTTTGAGCATATTGGGTAAATATTAAGTCACCAATAACATGATATGTTGCTCATAAACATACACTTTGAACAATTTAGATGCACCTATTGGCCGAACATCAAGAAGCATAGCGTTCAAATCAACTTGTAGACGAATATTATGTAGTGGATTAGTGTATGATAGAATATGTTTCACATCGTCCGCATACATAAATACACGGGCATGTGATATAACCCAGCGGACCAGCACGCGAGCCTTTAGCGAGAGTCTCGCAAAATGCTCACAAATGAGCTCGTATGTGAGCAGAAAACGATTGGGATATGTATTTGTATCTCAAAACGCTCGCACACGAGCGTTGCAGTGAGGTCTTTGCGATAAAAATATTTGTCTTGTCGTCACAAAATCAATTTTAGTGGCTTTAGCGAGAGCCAAACGCCATTCATTTTCTTTTCTTAATACTAAACTGATGCGTTTCAAAAAATTTTTTGCCTAGAGAATTCAATAGACAAGTTAGATCTTTAGACAATCTCGACAGATTTAAGGCAACAGAGTTACGTACTTTTTATACCCTTGCAGAGGGTAGTATAATTTTGTCGTGAAATGTGTAACGCATAGAAGGAGACATCTCCGACCCCATAAAGTATATATATTCTTGATCAGCATCAACAGCCGAGCCGATATAGCCATGTCCGTCTGTCCGTCTGTCCGTCTGTCCGCCTGTCCGTCTGACCGTCTGTCCGTCTGTCTGTTTCTATGCGAACTAGTCTCTCAGTTTTAAAGCTATCTTAATGAAACTTTGCAGAAGTCCCTTTTTCTGTTGCAAGCAGCACATATGTCAAAACCAGCTGGATCGGAACCCACTATATCATATAGCTGTCATAGGAACGATCGGTCGAAAATTATGTTTTTGTACGAAAAAACATTTTGTTTATCAAGATATCTTGACCAAACTCGGCATTTATTAGTTTTACTATGCTCCTCATATATATGCAAAATCCTATTAAGATCGGACCACTATATCATATAGCTGCCATAGGAACGATCGGTCGAAAATTATGTTTTTGTACGAAAAAACATTTTGTTTATCAAGATATCTTGACCAAACTCGGCATTTATTAGTTTTACTATGCTCCTCATATATATGCAAAATCCTATTAAGATCGGACCACTATATCATATAGCTGCCATAGGAACGATCGGTCGAAAATTAAGTTTTTGTATGAAAAAACATTTTGTTTATCAAGATATCTTGACCAAACTCGGCATTTATTAGTTTTACTATGCTCCCCATATATATGCAAAATCCTATTAAGATCGGACCACTATATCATATAGCTGCCATAGGAACGATCGGTCGAAAATTTAATTCTTGTATGCAAAAAATTTTATTTATCAAGATATCTTGACCAAACTCGGCATTTATTAGTTTTACTATGCTCCCCTTATATATGCAAAATTCTATTAAGATCGGACCACTATATCATATAGCTGCCATAGGAACGATCGTTCGAAAATTAAGTTTTTGTATGAAAAAACATTTTGTTTATCAAGATATCTTGACCAAACTCGGCATTTATTAGTTTTACTAAGCTCCTCATATATATGCCAAATCCCATTAAGATCGGACCACTATATCATATAGCTGCCATAGGAACAATCGGTCGAAAATTTAATTCTTGTATGAAAAACATTTTGTTTTCCAAGATATCTCGACCAAACTCGGCATTTATTAGTTTTACTAAGCTCCACATATATATGCAAAATCCTATTAAGATCGGACTACTATATCATATAGCTGTCATAGGAACGATCGGTCGAAAACTTAGTTTTTGGATGAAAAAAACATTTTGTTTTTCAAGATATCTTGACCAAACTCGGCATTTATTACTTTTACTGTGTTCCTCATATATATGCAAAATCCTATGAAGATCGGACCACTATATCATATAGCTGCCAGAGGAACGATCGGTCGAAAATTTAGTTCTTGTATGAAAAAAATGTTGTTTTTCAAGATATATTGACCAAACTCGGCATTTATTAGTTTTACTAAGCTCCTCATATATATGCAAAATCCTATTAAGATCGGACTACTATATCATATATCTGCCAGAGGAGCGATCGGTCGAAAACTAGGTTTTTGATTAAAAACCTTTTTGTTTATCAAGATATCTTGACCAAACTCGGCATTAACTACTTTCCCTGTGCTTCTTAGATGCGGGCAAAGCACTGTGAGCATTATGAAAAGGTTGGGTTTGCAAGGGTTTTAGATCTTCGGCGTGCCGAAGATAGCCTGTCTTTCTCGTTGATTATATAGCGGAACAATTGTCTTGAAACACATTATAGATTCAAAACTATACAATTATTTTTTATTACTTAGTTTGGTAATTAGACTTCTTCTACACAAGTAGTATTGTGTCACACAAAACTCTCTTGCATCAAGTTCACTAAATGATAAATAAAATTGTAAGCCAAGTGCCAAGTTTATATATGTTTCCAATGCTCACATTTAATTTTCATTGTTTCTCACATGTAAGCAAACAATGCCTACAATATGGTTCTCTGCAGACCATAAGCTCCTTTCCATTCGAACACTTTCTGGGGCATCTAAAAAAATGGTAAAAAAGTCGGACTATTCCTTTGAACAATTATACAACCGAACTGTAGAAGGCAGTATTTAAAAAGTCGTTCTTAAAGCTAAAACTTTAAATTTCAATGGATCCAACGGTAAAATTAGTTGTTGACCTAGAGCCATTTTTTACTTCTCCCATAAATTCCAGCTTTGTAGGCATATTCTCTTCAAAACAACTCAATTTCAACTCGAATGTAGTGCAACACAATGTTGAAAAAATATCAGGAAAAATATTTCATTTTGAAGAAAATGGAATACACACTTTCTATCCTTTAATTGACTAAATACAGATAATAATGAGCTCATCGTACCATTTTGTTTTGGATGGCAGCGAAAATGGAGTATTAACATAATTTTACATTTTATGTATTTTCTATTCATTTTTATTTCATCTATATTCAGAATAACCTAATAATCCAGCAAATAATAAAGCAAATAGTATTTCACAAGCCCAATGCAATCATTCCGGAAATGTAATGAAATAATTTCAAACTATATATATATTTAATAGCTTTTTTCTAATATATTTGCAGAACTATTTAACTTGATGCATGAGATGATGAGGAAAATCGGTCAAGAAGCAGAAATTATTTCATTAGGAAATGAAATTTCTGTAATTAAGGGACGAGCTTGCGGAGAGGCGCACAAGGCGAAATTGACGCTGCCAAGTGCGCCATAGGCAACTCTTCGGGACTTTGAGGCATTTGAAGAATGTCTTAAGGAAGAGCAGGCCTTAAAAACTTTGGTAAGGAAACTTTAAATTAAATAATTTTACTATTCACTTATAAGTCTTACATTTTCCTTAAGGTCATTGAATTAGTCGAAAGTTCTAAAAAGACTTACGACAAGTTCATTGGGAGCTCCTGGCGCAAAATATTGACAGACGATGTTGCTAAACAATGCTCCTGGCGTGGGACCGAAAAAAAAGTGAGTTATAGGCCTTCAAACCACATTGGCAATACGAAGTAAGCATTACTTTTATAACCTGTATATGTGCAAATGAATCAATTTTTGTTTCTATCAACAGATGCATTTAAGCAGAAGTTTGCGCTGGAAGAAGCCGATTTCGACCGCGTCACACAAAAATATTTTCAATACGCGCAAGAAAGAGTGGCGCGATTAGAAAAGGCTGATGCCAAAAAAATTAAAAATACAATTTTGTTTTAATATATTTTTTATAGTTTTAAATTTTATTTATAATTATAAGATTGGCCATGAAATGAATTAAAATTTTAAGTTTAATAAAACGTTATTTATATATAAATAAATTCTTAATCTGAAAATAAATATTTATAAAAAAACACCAAACATTCTAATGGGAACGAAATGGACATGAAACAAAAAAAAGTTTCGTAAATCATATCTTATGCGAGCCTTTGCGATATCTTTTAAGAGACTTTTTAATATTGCTTACCTACAAAATCGTATCGCAGAAAATATTTTATTAGACTCGTTCCAAATAACAGAAAAGGCTCGCAAAACATATCACAAAAGGCTCGCTAGCCGTATTTCTTGCGACAGTCGACAGACAAGCAGATTGGTCGTAGTTGACCGATTCTTTAAGAATCTATGTTGAACAGGAGACAACTGATTTGCAGAAATGCTGCAAATTCGAAGTTATTATTTTTTCAAATAATTTAGGGATAGCGGACAGTTTTGCAATGCCCCAGTAATTTTGTATATCAGACTTTCCACCCTTCTTGTGGAGAGGAATGATATAAGATTCGTTTCAAAGAGATGGAAGGACAGAAGATTCAAGTGATAGATTAAAAAGCTTTGCGATGGACGAAGAAGGAAAGCACTACACTCCTTGAGTAAGCAACTAGGAATATCGTCAGGCCCAGAAGAGTAAAAAGGTTTTATAGAATTTATAGCAGAAAGGAGAGAGGAATGGGAAATAATATGAGCAGGAATAGTAACGGGGGAAGTGATATTGTAAGGATACGAATTATTATTAGAACAGACGGAAAAGTAAGTTGATTGGAAAAAGTTAGCAAAGAGGTAAGCAGAATCAGAATCATTTTTAGCTTTATCTGTCCTGTGAAATGAAGTAGATGGCAAACTTGAAATTTTACGCTTCAAGCGTACAACTACTAACACCCTTCTTCCTAGCTGTAGGCTCTAATAGCGTCACTGACCAAATTAGCTGTGAAAAGGGGAATAGCTGGCAGGACGGGCAAATGAAACACCTCCATCGGTCGGTGATGCTATTAGAAAATTGTGTATTTTAATTAGGCTTTAGCACTTATTTGCATTATAATTTGATATATTGAATAATTAGGAAGACCCTCGTTTTCTAGACCATTTAATAAATAAACAAATATATAAATAAATAAAATTACTCAACATAAAAGCATAAAACATTCCACAAAAAATTATATATACCTGCTCACGATTTCATGAATATATCTTTGAGAAGGGATGTAGCCTGAATAGGAAAACAGAAATATTACAAATGTCTCAGGTAAAAACACTCAAGCCACAACATGTATGTGTATTAGAAGAGAAACGGCGTACCTGAAGCTCGATCGATGGAACGTCAAGTTCGACGGCGAGGACGCAATGAATTCTGTCGAAGGCTTCGTATTCCGTCTGTAGTTCCGGCAGAGGCAATATCAATGCCCGTGGAAGAAGGTCCTGTGCGGGTTTCACTTGCTCCTAACCGGCCGCGCCCGTGAGTGGTATTGGATGTACGTGCGGCATTCTAGGGTCGACAACTGGATGCAACTTCGGCATGGTCTTTTAGACAGGTTCCGGGGCTGTCAGGCGGAGCATCGCCACCGACGAAGTGGATGATAACATCCACCACATGCGTCAACTCGCTGCGCGAATCCAGAAGCCGCTGAGAGACTGCGAGCTGGTGAAGATTATATCGCGTGGTTTGAAGGAGAGTCTGGCAAAATACAGCTATGCGACGGATGTACTCACTGTGGATGAGCTGCGCCAAGAGTGCATAGATGTGGAGAGGCACATTGGTCACATAAGCCGGACAGGATACTTGCAGCCGTCGCGTTACTCGCAATGAGCAAAACCGACAGTTCATGAGGTAGGGGTAACACTACATCGTGCGGAAACCCCGCCTTGAAATCTTTCCGGCAGTTCCTATCAAAAGAGCGGAAGATATTCTGCTATAGGTGCGGAAAACCGGAAACACTGTGAGCAGCGGTCCGAAAATTGACCGGGAATCTCCAGAGGTAGTGCGATGATAGTGGAACAGACGCGTTCGAAGCACCCACCCAAGCCACTAGTCTTTGAAAAAGGAATGAGTAGAAACAGTAAGGACCAGGATAAGAATAACGATGCGGATATGAATAATGTTAGGTATAAGGATGTGACTAAAGGAAGAATGGATATACGAGCATAGAACAAGGTCGTGGTGTGTCTCACGTTGTGCGCGGCTAAGCGTAAGGAAAGGGGTAGGCCGGCCAGGCTGCGAGTAGACAGAGGCAGGATATCCGACTCCGAACCCATTGCTTCCAATGTTCCCGTCAGCAACTTTGCGTCGTTGGGAATTCTTGGGTGATGTTGCATGGGGAGTCGCTAAGGTATATCGATATATCGGTGCGGGCCCTAAACTCCTTAGAGCGCCCCAAATTTTGCAAAGTTGGCAACGCCTAGTTTAAGCTCCATCGACTTGAGCGAGAAAAGGTGAAAGAGTATAGGCGGTTGCCCTCCCGATTCACTCGATATGAGCGGATCGGATGCCCTTGCTAATGCCCTTGGCCTACAACTGGTCCGTTAACCTAAAATTGCAGCTGTGCATATGGGCAGTAGCGGTAATCATATTTGAATGCTTGCGTGTGTCGAATTTGGGCACCAATGATGTTGCTGTTTTCATACCGTGAACCCATTGAAAATGGGTAAAAAGGGTATAATGTATTTGTGCATAATGTAAATTTATGTAACAGGCAGAAGAAAGCATCTCCGACCCCATAAAGTATGTATATTATTGATCAGCATCAATAGCCGAGTCGATCTAGCCATGTCCGTCTGTGTGTCCGTCCGTCTGTCCGTCCGTCCGTGTGTCCGTCTGTCCGTATGTATGAACGCAAGGATATCAGAACCTATAAGAGCTAGAGACTTGATTTTTTAGCTGCAGGTCCTCCTAATGCCTGCGCAGATCGAGTTTGTTGCCGATAATCGAAAACTTACTCCGTTTCCAAGCAATCGATATAAATCGATATCGATATCCTGTTTTTTGAGCATATTGGGTAAATATTAAGAGCTAGAGCTAGAGTCACCAAACTTGATATGTTGCTCATAAACATACACTTTGAACAATTTAGATGCACCTATTGGCCGAACATCAAAGAAGCATAGCGTTCAAATCAACTTGTAGACGAAAATTATGTAGTGCTTTAGTGTATGATAGAATATGTTTCACATCGTCCGCATACATAAATACACGGGCATGTGATATAACCCAGCAAACCAACACGCGCGCCTTTAGCGAGAGTCTCGCAAAATGCTCACAAATGAGCTCGTATGTGAGCAGAAAACGATTGGGATATGTATTTGTATCTCAAAACACTCGCACACGAGCGTTGCAGTGAGATTTTTGCGATAAAAATGCGTGTACAGTTGAGAGAATGGTGTGTTGTTTTTGTTTCATAGCTACATAGAGAGTACACCGTCAAGAGAGAGAGAGAGAGTAAAAATTACGCAGCATTCGGATTCTGTGTTGTTTTTGTTGTTGTTTCCTATTCAGCTCGTTTCTTGGGGGATGAAAAATTCCATTGTTCTCTTTTTTATTATCCGCCGAAGCGAGCAGACACGTGATTAAAATTAAAATTAAAAATTGGAATTCTGTATTATTAATAACTAAGCCTTTCAGAATATTATTTAATATTTGCGCGAGCAATCAATAAATTAAAAAATTCTAAATAAATAAATAATTAGGAAAGTTGTGAAAATGCCATATAAAAGAAAAAGCAGGCAATATATTTGCGAAGCTCGGCATGTGAAACGAGTCGCAGAAAAAAATGAGGTAACTAATGAAAATTGAGTAGAAATGCAATTTGAGTCTTCTTTATTATAGCAATGATTTACTATCTACGGAACATTCCAGTTCAACCGAGTTTAATAATCGCTTAGCCCAGCTGCTGTCCGCTTACAACATCAGCAAAAGGGCAGGCAATGATTTGCTTTCGCTGTTGGGCGAAAAAATTCCTGGCTTACCACGGGATGTTCGTACTTTAAAATGTACTCCACGTGGCATAGTGAAACGAATTGTTGAGCCAGACGCGTTAACGGATTTCCTTGCCAATTTTACTTACCTTTCTCCCAATATGTATAAGTTTAAAAATTAATGTAAACGGACTTCCTTTGTGTAAAAGCACAAAAGAACAAACCTGGCCAATTTTGATTAACGTCAATGGTACAAAGCCAGTATTTGACGCTGGATATATGTATGTAGGTCATTCCAAACCCCGTGATCCAAATGTCTATTTGGAAGAATTTGTCTGTGAATTATCAGAATTGATCACAGAGGGCATGACATTTCAAGATACGCAATTTAAAATATCAATTAGAGCATTTATTTGCGATGCGCCAGCCCGCGCTTTCATTTTGGGTGTGAAATATCACTCCGGGTTTTATTCTTATAATTATTGCGTTCAGAAGGGAGAAACTTTTAACCGGCGAGTACTTTTCAGAGGATCATGTAATCCTCCACGAACCAATGACAGCTTCCGAAACCGTCTTCAACCAGAGCACCATAACATACAAAGCAAACTCATTCTTTTCTCTTCTTAATAATAAACTAATGCGTTTCAAAAAATGTTTGCCTAGAGAATTCAATAGACAAGTTAGATCTTTAGACAATCACGATAGATTTAAGGCAACAGAGGTACGTACTTTTTTATTATATAGCGGACACATTGTCTTGAAACACATTATAGATGCAAAACTACACAATCATATTTTATTACGTAGTTTGGGAATAAGACTTCTTCTACACAAGGAGTATTGTGTCGCACAAAACTCTCTTGCATCTAATTTACTAAACGACTTTGTAAGCCAAGTGCCAAGTTTATAATTTTTTCCAATGCTCACATTTAATTTTAATTGCTTAACACATTTAAGCAAACAATGCCTACAATATGGTTCTCTGCAGACCATAAGCTCCTTTCCATTCGAACACTTTCTGGGGCATCTAAAACAATGGTGAAAAAGTCGGACTATTCCTTGGCACAATTATATAACCGAACTGTAGAAGGCAGTATTTAAAAAGTCGTTCTTAAAGCTACAACTTTAAATTTCAATGGGTCCAACGGTAAAATTAGTTGTTGACCTAGAGCCATTTTTTACTTCTCCCATAAATTCCACCTTTGTAGGCATATTCTCTTCAAAACAACTCAATTTCAACTCGAAAGTAGTGCAACATAATGTTGAAAAATATCAGTCAAAATATTTCATTTTGAAGAACACACACTTCCAAGTCAATTAAAGGAAAGAAAGTGTGTGTTCTTCAAAATGAAATATTTTGACTGATATTTTTCAACATTATGTTGCACTACTTTCGAGTTGAAATTGAGTTGTTTTGAAGAGAATATGCCTAAAAAGGTGGAATTTATGGGAAAAGTAAAAAATGGCTCTAGGTCAACATCTAATTTTACGGTTGGACCCATTGAAATTTAAAGTTGTAGCTTTAAGAACGACTTTTTAAATACTGCCTTCTACAGTTCGGTTGTATAATTGTTCCAAGGAATAGTCCGACTTTTTCACCATTGTTTTAGATGCCCCAGAAAGTGTTCGAATGGAAAGGAGCTTATGGTCTGCAGAGAACCATACGACAATAGTCTAAACTACAGTATAACAGGTAACATATTGACATAATTTTACATTATATGTATTTTCTATTCATTTTTATTTCATCTATATTCAGAATAGCCCAATAATCCAGCAAATACTAAAGCAAATAGTATTTCACAAGCCCAATGCAATCATTCCGGTAATGTAATGAAATAATTTCAAACTACATATATATATTTATTAGCTTTTTTCTAATATATTTGCAGAAGTATTGAACTTGATGCATGAGATGATGAGGAAAATCGGTCAAGGAGCAGAAATTATTTCATTACTAAATAAAATTTCTGTAATTAAGGGACGAGCTTGCGGAGAGGCGCACAAGGCGAAATTGACGCAGCCAAGTGCGCCATAGGCAACTCTTCGGGACTTTGAGGCATTTGAAAAATGTCTTAAGGAAGAGCAGACCTTAAAAAATTTGGTAATTTGGCATACCACTGTGGGCGAACTCAAATGTGCATTATTCATGCAAAGCTACTTAATAACTAGGGCAATACATTGTGCAATATTTAACTTAGTTGTTAACACTTCTGCGCCATTGTCCGTATGGATGCGGGCTGTCGCTTCGTTGATAATCACGACGCCGTCATCTACGGGCATTATCGCCCCCAGGTGGCTGGGTTGAGTGTGGCAATGGGCCGTGTTTCCTGCGTGGAGTGAACGCGCACAGGTTTCTCGTCGAGACCGTTCGCAAAAGGTATTGTGCCTAGTCTCAGTGCATTCTGTGACAGCGAAAGTATCCTCCTCACATTCTGCCAGTGTGTTTTCGTCGAGCCGTAGGATGACTTGTTGGTGATATACAGGGTAGACGGTGACCTTCTTACATCTGAATTTAACTTTTGGGTAGGCTATTAATATATGGATAATATTTTCGGACTGAAGGACCCTTACTTTAGAGGCTTCTATTAAACTAACTATTGGACTGTCCTGGTCGATTAGTGATTTCAAATCAGCGTGATCAAGAATTGTGGGGTTAACAATGTTAGATTTTGCCAAAGTAATAGTGAGAATTAAATTTTGAGTTTCTGTGCTTAGCATTCTATTTCTTGCCAAAAGTGCTTCAAATAAATGTGGGGTGTCAACCAAATCGTTTTTCCGAGCATTTATAATCTTGTTGATGGTGTCCGTCAGTTTGCTTATCTGTTTCTGAGTTTCGGAGTTTATGGTAATCTGTCTAGAATTGGACTCTACTAGTTGCGCCTCGGTGATTCTGATCTTCAAAAAATCTGCTGCATCAGGTGTGCCTGCCACCTTCAATGCCGTCCCTAAAAAGTCTAAGCTTCTAGCAAATCTATGGTGTACTTTGAGAACGTACAAAAGGGTTCTTAGGTGGTCTGTATCGACGTCTAGCAATTTGCGCATATGCGATGGGGAAAGGAATCGGCGAATTTTTCTGTTTCATCTATCATACTGCTAAACTCTGAAAGGTTACTTGAGTGGCTCAAATAATCCCTTTGTTCGAACACTAACACCTCACCGTCTATTACCGGGATGTAGTTAGCGTGCGAAAAGTCGGTAATCCGTGCATTAGCCGCTGCCAGGGAGATAAGCAATATGAGGGCAAACTAACTAATTGTAGAGGTGTACCTATTTGAGGTTGTCTTTGTGGACCACCCTCTCCTTAATGAGAACAGACGTTCCTAGGTCTGCTTCTACTTTTTGCTCTGTGCATAACGGGGTCAGTTTGTTTCGTAACCTCCTATTGTTCTTTTGGTATACCTTTTCTCCTACCTCAAAGGTACGGTTTTGTCTGGAGTTGTTGCATCTTTTGATGTTGTCTTCCTGGGCTTTTACTAGCCTTTCTCTGATGTCTGAGCGATGCACATTGGGCCCTGCGTGAACAATCTCAATTGGTTTCTCACGGGTGACTGAGTGTAAGGTTCTGTTATATTCTACCGTTGCCCTCAGGATTAGTTCTACCAAAGACAATATAAACACTAAGATGAGTAACGCCCATACATTTGAATGCGACGCAAAATTTCTAGCCTGGCCTTTCATCTGGCCTTTGAGGCTTTGTACGACATGCCTGCCGACTGACTGTTCGTTCTCCAAAGACCAGACAAACGAATGCCGAAGTCGCGGCTGGCTGATGCTGACACGAACAACGAAGTTAGCCTGCCTTCAGCAGAGCTGGTCGATGGTGCTTTGCGACGCTTCGTTTTCGAAGTACATTGAGCGAAAAAGTTTGAACTTACGATCGACGCAAAGCACTTTTGCTGTATCCATGAAATGCATGCTTAATTAAAATGATATATTAGATAGATACTAACAATAATTTTTACCGGAAAATTGAAGAATTAAATAATTTGTACACAAGGCGCATCTTTTGCAATAACTATGTTAAGACAGTACCACTTCAACCTCCGAAGAGATAAGACGTGTTACAGCAAAACTAAAACCGCGACAAACAGCAACCCAAAACCAACACAAAGTTCAACAAACTTCAAACACTAAACGCAAACGAAAAACACAACAACAAAAACAGCATCAACAGTTATCGCGGGCATCTGCCCAACAATAACAAACATGCACGAACCACCGGACATAAGAACACACGGACTAAAACCCAACAACACAAACCTAGGCGAACCCAAGTACATAACAATAAAACGAAACGACAACAACACTTTTGAAAACGTTTCGCCGTTCGTTATCAAAAAAACAATTGACTTCGCTTGCGATGGGGAAGTTGAAACATGCAAGAAAACAAAAGACGGCTCACTCTTAATCAAAACAAAAAACAAATTACAAGCCATCAAACTACTAAGACTAAAACTAATGACAAATATTGAAATCACTGCCACCGAACACAAAACTCTAAATTCCACAAAGGGAGTCATTTACTGCTACGAATTGCGCGGCATAGCCGAAAATGAAATACTCATGGAACTAAAAACACAACATGTAACAGAAGTTAGAAAAATCTTAAAAAAACCACCAAGAAACACAAACTCTGATGAAAACAACACTATGCTAATAGAAACTGGACTCATCATAATAACTTTCGGAACCTTGAATCTCCCAGAAAAAATAAGAATCGGCTACGAAACAGTTCGAGTGCGCCCGTACATCCCCTTACCCCTACGATGCAGAAAGTGCCTCCGTTTTGGTCATCCAACACCAGTATGTAAAGGCATAGAAACATGCATAAACTGCTCAAACGCAAAACATACAAATGAGAACGAACTTTGCAAAAACGAAAAAAATTGCCTTAGCTGCAACAACAATCCCGATATCGATCACCAACACAGCCCCCTCGACCGCAAATGCCCTGCATTCTTGAAACAACAAGAACTAACAGCTATAAAAATTACAGAAAAAACACACAAAACCGCACTTAACATATATAACAACCGACACGGCCAACACGTCAGAACATCTTATGCAAAAACTCTCACCAATACAACACAACACTCAACCATCACGCAAGCACCAAATAAACCAAATACACATACGCCAACAAACACATCGCCAATCACCCAACTCACACCCCTTACTAAAACAACACACCAAACCATCTCAGCTGCACTGCACGCTCACAGCAGACTCAATGCAGCCTCTTACACAACATCACCAACCAAAACACCACCAGCACCATCACCATCATCTGCATAGCAACCTATCTCGATCGAACCAGAACCAGAAGACATGGATACCGACATCACCCACCACACCAAAGCAACAAACAAGCCATACACATCACACCTCACAGAAGACCTAAAAATCAAACTATATGCTAAAGATAAGTCTAACAATCTTTCTACCACCCACAAAACAACCAAACCAAACACTAAAACCAAATCCAAAACCTCAAACAAAAACAAATACACAAACAACAGCGAAAGCGATTCCATATAAAAAAAAAAAACTTAATTTAAGTTAACACTTAACTTTAACTTAAACCTAAATCAAACCAAACCCATAACACTCATAACCTAAACTCAATTTAATTTAACCTAAACCTAAACCAAACCCATAACACCCAAATGTCAAAAATGTCACTCATAATACTTCAATGGAACATCAAGGGTTACACAAACAACTACAGTGAACTCTCAACTATAATAAAAAAATACTCACCACAAGTCATTTGCCTCCAAGAAACCCATTATTACAACACAAATACCCCCATCCCCGTCCCAATAAATTACCAAATCTATACAAATACAGCCTCCAACCGATTCGGTGGAGTAGCCATATTAGTCCACAAATCCCTACAACACACTCAATTAAACCAAACTAGACCCCTAGAAACTCTTGGAATAGAGATCATGACCAAAACAAAAATCAGAATCTTTTCAACATACATTCCTCCCAACAAAACTTTTTCACTTAAATGTTTAAGCGACCAGTTTGAAACGCACAATACCAACACCAACCAAATTATACTAGGCGACTTCAATAGCTGGCACCACTCCTGGGGATCACATCAAGACAACAGAAGAGGCAGAATCCTATCCAAATTTATCCAAAACGCCAACCTCACTATACTTAACGACGGCTCACCCACCCACTTCTCAACTCACAACACACTCACCCATATAGACCTTTCGTTATGCTGTCCCCAACTCACCCCCCTCACTAACTGGAAAATACTCGAAGACCTCCATGGAAGTGATCACTTCCCAATCCTAATCTCCCTGTTCCCGCAATCTCAAACAACAAACACTACAGCAAAAACACCCCATGGTGGAATAAGACCCTGACCAAACTTAGGACAAATAAATTCAAAACCTGGCAAACCCTCAAACACTCTAACAGCACGGAAAATCTCATTAAATACAAACGAGCTAATGCACTCTTCCGGAGAGAGCTAAAAATATCAAAAAAGAAAGCTATGACAGACTTCACATCCACAATTTCACCCAACACCCCGTCAGACAAAATCTGGTCAAACATCAGACGTTTCTGCGGACTTAATCCAACAAAAACCATACATAGTATCACAGATCCAAATAACAACCTACTCACGACAGACACATCCCACATAACTCAACTTTTTGCTCAACACTGGTCAGACCACTCCAAAGACGAAAACTTCAACCAAAACTTCACCGCCAACAAATTCACAGCCAAACCAACCAACTACATTCCCAGTGAGACAGCACAGACAATAGAATCTGATATTACACAAATAGAACTCCTAGCTGCAATACACTCCCTTAGAGGAACCACTCCTGGCCTTAATAGAATATCCTACCCCATGATCAAAAACACCTCCCACGTACTAAAAACCAGAATCACAAACCTATTTAATACCATTTTCAACAACTTCATCCCGCAATCCTACAAAACCAGCCTAGTCATACCTATCCTAAAACCCAACTCAAACAAAACAATAATAACCAACTATAGACCAATCTCACTTAACTGCTGCCTATCCAAAACTTTAGAAAAAATAATAGCCAAACGCCTATGGTGGTTTGTAACCCAAAAAAACCTCATCCACCCCAACCAATCGGGTTTTAAACACGGCAAATCGGTTTCAGACGGTCTGCTCCTTGCAGACCACCTGATAACCAAGTCGCTGAAAACCAAAAAGCACACCTCTGTCATTGCCCTTGACTTTTCAAAGGCCTTCGACAGAGTCGGAGTGCACACTATAGTCGACCAGCTAATCAGCTGGAAAGTTGGCCCTAAAATTATTAACTTCGTCAAAAACTTTATGTCAAACAGAAAAATAATACTGAAAATAAAAAATAGCATTAGCTCCCCATATCCCCTCTACAACGGCATCCCCCAAGGATCGCCAATATCGGTCATTCTTTTCTTAATTGCCTACAACAGACTCGCCTACATCATCAGCCTACAAAAAGAAATACAATTCAGTGCCTATGCCGACGACTTTTTCCTTATTATTCCCCTCAATAGACAAAAAAACCAAACGTACAACCTCAACAGCCTTTTCTCAAAAATCACGAATGGTGTTCATACTCAGGAGCCTCACTCTCCCTAGAAAAATGCCAACACCTACACATTTGCCGAAAGCAGAACTGCACATGCAACATTTCATGCAATAATACCCCAATTCCCTCAGTCTCCAACCTAAAAATCTTAGGACTAACAATAAACAATAAATACAGATCGGACTCACACATAAAACAAATCCAACCGGCCTTAAACAACGAACTTAACATAATTAAATGCCTATCAAGCCCGAAACTAAACTGCAACACACACACGCTTTTAAATGTAACTAAATCAACCCTAATCTCAAAAATAGACTACGCACTTTTTATCTACGGCCACGCACCTAAATCAACCATCAACAAACTCAAAACTTTATTTAACGCCGCAATTCGCATTTCACTGGGAGCACTTCGCTCAACCCCCATCCCCAACCTGCTTTTTGAAGCAAACGTACCCACAATAGAACAAAAAAGAGATCTGATCACATCTAAAACATACAAAACACTACTACACAGTTCAAACTCACCACTTTACAAATACATTGAACAATACGGGACCCAAAAAAGAAGCAAATTAACGTCAACACTAGAAAAAATCATCCTCTCATGCAAACAACACAACATTCCCTACCTCCCTTTTCCTAACAAAACAACCACCCCCCAATGGACATTTTCCCCCTCCCTTATCAACACTACACTACAAAAATTTAGCAAATCCAACACACCGCCAACCGTATACAGACAACAATTTCTGGAACTCAAAGACAAATACTACAACCATACATTCATATACACAGATGGCTCTTTGCAAAATAGCACAGCCACTTTTGCCATCACCACCGAAAATGAAATCTTAAAAAGATGCATTCTACCCCACTACTCATCAGTCCTCTCAGCCGAAACACTAGCAATTCTAGACGCAATAAAACTAATTCAAAAAAGACCGGGCAACTACATAGTTTGTTCTGACTCCCTCGCATCCTTAAAATCCGTCCGAAACATCAACAACAACAACTTATATCCCACAACCATTAGATCCATCCTCACAAAAACTGCCCCTAGAATAAAACTCCTTTGGATACCTGGCCACTGTGGCATTGAAGGAAACGAGCTAGCCGACACGACAGCCAAATCCACATACAATATGCCCCTACACTATACCCCTAACTTCAACACTACAGACATAACAAAATTTCTGGCGAAGGAGCTAACTTATAAACTCAAACAAAACTTAGAGCTCTCCAACAGATGGTACAAACAACTAAACACAAACCCAACAAACACAACCCTTTACCTAAAAAATATAAATCAAAAAAATATTACACGCAGCGACCAAATTAAAATAGTTAGACTCAGACTAGGACACACAAGATTCACACAACAACACTACAACAACCCGGACAACATCATACCCTGCCCAAACTGTCATACAACAAATGATCTGACAATTAAACATATCCTCACCAACTGCACTGCAACTTCATACTTAAAAAACCAAATATTCCGAAGCAGGTGCCCCCTATCGCTTCTCGAAAACCCAGCCCCTGAAAATATCTCCAAAATAATTGAATTCCTTAAAACAACAAACATGTATCGCCTTCTATGACCTAACCCAATATAAATATGTAAATATGTAAGTGTAATATGTATATAAAAAATGTAAATAAGTATAGCAGCAAGCCGAAGGCCCCCGCAGCCAGTGCTCTAGAAATAAGTTAGCCTTAATTTTTAATTATACCTAACTATTATAAATAAATAAATAACTATGTTAAGAAAATAGCACACATAGATTGATTTCACTTTTGTTTTTGGACAGTGTATGCTCGAGAAAAGTTCTTGTCTCAGCCAATGGCGTGCAAGCACCTTTGGTTGTATGCGTGAATTATGCATGCATAAGAACTTTAAAGTATGTATGTATGTGTTGTTATTCACTGCTTTGGCTTTAGCTGGCAAGAAATTAATGTTGTTAGTTTTCTAGAGCAGATCATGACCTATCCCAAATTTGTGTTGATATATGTATGAATGCATTTTGTGTGTTTATATCGTCTTTGTTTCTACCGCGTCACTGATTTTTCTGTCTAGCTGTAGGCATCTAGCGATGTTTGCCAAGCTGCTATGAAAGCGTTCAACTTGACCATTCGATGAGCTATGCAGCGGGGGCGCATTTACAACGTCAATGCCGTAGCTATTTCTGAGCATATAACTGATTGTCTCGGAATTGAAAGCAGCTTCATTATCGCAACATATCGTTTTGATTTTATAAAAAATGTTTACAAGCTGCAATAGGGGACCTATGATGTCAACTATAGTTCTGGACAACATCGATTGAACGACTGCAAACTTGGAGAATTTGTCAATGCATGTCAGGAATTGTTTTTTATCGGTTGAGAAGATGTCTATGTGCAACAGCTTGGAATGGGTGTTACCCCGAGCTCTTGTCTTTTAGGGTGCCTGTCATATTTGGCTTTGGTACAGACTCGGCAGTTTGCAACCACTTCTTTGGCTAAGCTGTTCATATTGGGAAAATAGTAGTCGCGAAGGACTTGTTTGACATTTTCCTGCGCCGCTCTGTGCGCACGATTGTGCTCAGCTGTGATAACTTCTAAATGATCATTTTTATCGGTTATGTCTTGCACGAAATTTTTACAGTAACGAAATTTGGTGGCTGGGAAGTGGGAAATTAGCTCGTGTTGAAAGCTTGCTAAAGTAGGCAGGTCGCAGTGTATAGCGTCAACGGCGTCTGTGTTCACGCGTTCTTTAAGAGACTTTAAAATGCTGCTCTTGTCGGTGAAATTGATAAAGTGGCGTGTTTTGCTGCGAAACATCACTAGATTCCGATTTAGCGGAAAACGTGCTTCCTCAAGAACAATTTGGTTCCTGAAGTAGTTTAGTGGTTTATCAGTACCCTCGATTGTGTAGGTCAGTGAGATTTCGCTGTGAAGATGCTTATTTCCCTGGACCCAAACAGAAAGTTCTGCAATTTTCCCAATGCCCATACAATAGCTAACAATTCTCTTTCAATAGTGGCGTAGTTTAGCTCTGCCTGTTTTAGGGTACGGGATATCAATGTAATTGGTCTACCATCTTGGGATAGGACTGCGCCAATGCCACTAGCCGAGGCATCGGTGGTAAGGTCAAAAGGATTTTTAGAGTCTGGGTACATAAGTATGACATCTTCTGATGCCAACATGTTGCGAAGGCGCTCGAACGCATTACGTTAAGTTTCATTGAACTCGACAGGGATTTTCTTTGACATGTGCTTACTAACCGAGCAGTTTTCGCCTTTTAGTATATCCGTTATTGGCCGAGCTATAGCGGCAAAGTCCTTGGTAAAGACCCTGTAGTAACTTGCTAGTCCTATGAAGGATCTGACACTGTACACGCTTTTCGGTTCAGGGTATTCTTGAATAGCTTTTACCTTTTGCGGGTCGGATGTTGCTCCTTGCTCGCAATGAAACCTAGGTATTCTACGCTTTCTTTAGCATCGATTAGACACTTGAGTACAGCATCGATGTGGCGAACATGGTCTGATTCATTGTTTGAAAAGACTATGACGTCATCTATATAGACGTAGCATATCTTTCCAATATGTTCCCTTAGAACATCGTCCAATGCCCTTTAAAAAATGCTGCTTGCATTTTTTAGACCGAACGGCAGACGGCAAAGTTCGTATTTGTTCGTATATTTACTGAGAACGATGTCTTTTCGCGGTCGTGCTCTGCAAGGTAAATCTGGTGGTACCCTGACTTTAAGTCTAGGGTGGTAAAAAACTTCGCCTTCCCAAGGTTCGCTAGAATCATGGGAATGCTGGGCATTGGGTAACGGTCTGGGATGGTTCGTTCGTTCAGCTTCCTGAAATCGATGACTAACCTCTTGTTCGGGTTACTATAAGCGTCAGTACCTTATCAACAACCCAAGTTGGGCTGTTGTAGGGCGACCTCGAGGGCCTGATAATGCCGTCTTTTAGCATTTGTTTGACTTCGTTGCTTACAAAGTCGGAAACGCCCATAAGGTTTGGGTAGGTTGTGGGGCCTGTGGTTGGTTGTCCCTGTTAGTCTGTTCTTGAGGGTTGCCCTTTGGGCGCTTGACAAAATGAGGGTTCCTATCCTGATTTTGGTCTTCCTTGCTAAACCTGCCTGACTTGCCATGGGAACGGCTTTTGCTGTTTTCAGCAACTTGAGCCCGCTCCTCCACAGCCTTAACGTAAGAGTTTGCGAAAATGCTTCTCGCAAAACTAGCCTCTGCCTCTCTGGCCAGAGCGAGCGCAGAAGGAAGGTCTTTAGGCTGTGCTGGAAAGATGACGGCTCTGAGAGATTTTTTTAGGCCTGAAATAAAGGCGTGCAGGGCGTCGGCTCTAACTTCTGAGTTGAGCAAATCGGCGCCCTCTTGCTCGTGTGACTTGACAATCTTGTTGGTCACTAGTGTGAGCTTTTTCTCGACTTCGTCGTAGTATTGCATTAGGGGCATGTCACCTTGCCTGACCATTTCTAATCCCTGCCTCAGTAGGCGCAAATATGTCTTATCCGAGTAGGTACAATCTAGTATGGCCAATATGGCATCAAAGCTTAACACTATGTTGTGTGACACAAGCAAGGCTCCAGCTGGGCCTCTGATTTTGTTTCTAATGGCGAAAGCTTGGTAATGTGCGCTTCTGCCGTTATAAGGCTTGGACAGCTCGTAAGCGTATATGGCCGATTGCCTCCATTCTACATACTCATCCTGAATGCCTGTGAACTCAGGGACGGACGGATTATGTCCAGCGGGATGTCACATCTGACATCAGGCCTAACTGAAATTTTTTGTATGTAATAATTTGAGGTGTTTCCACCTGTAAATTCTGCACCTGAGCACTTAATGAATTAATCTGAGCTTGCAACTGGGATTGCTGTTGCGACAGCGCCTGTCTGAAGGCATTGTCAATGAGCGCTTGGATCTGATTATGTTCCATGATGTTATCTAAAGGGGCACATGCTAATGGTTGGTCTGTTTCCCAGCTATCGTCACTGTCGTATTCAACTTTCACGTCCCTATAAGAACCTGCTCAACTCATTGGCTGTTGGTTGGAACCACACAAATATTTTATTGCCGATCGCAAATGATCGGTCGATTAGAGAGTTTGTAAGCTCTGGTTGCGCAAGAGATAGAATTTATTAAAGTGGCACTTAATTTCTTCGGCCGTGGCAAACAGTCAGCAGCAAGAAAGAATAAAGTACCTTTGGGCATGCACAAAAAAACTTTGCTTTGATAAAAGTATGCAAAGAAAAATTTTTTATTTGGGTATGCAAAAAAAAAAAAAATTTTGCGGATAAAAATATGGAGTGGAAAATTTTCGGCCGACAAAAGTATGCAAAGAAAAATTTAACGAACTAAAAGTATGCACTTGATTATTATTATTATTATTTTTTTTTTTTTGTTGATTTTATTAAGGCAATAATTACTTGGCGATTTATTGCTTTGTTTTCCGATCACGATAAAATTCTTCACTACTCGAACTTACATGATCCAATTCGACAATGCGTTCGAATTTTAGTTAGGCGCCAATTATTAATCAGTATAGTCGTCCCGTGTTGTAACACAGCTCTATGTGTAAGTAGTCACTGTGACGATCCGCGTATCCTTCCTGATCCTGGTGTTATCCTCTTATCGCAGCAGTGTCCTCTCGGGTCCAGCGCTGTTAAGAAAATTATGTTGGCAGTTGACTGACTGCTATTGCTGGCCTCGGGCTCAGACAATAATAAAAGATATAAGTTTTCTTTACGGCAATGCCGGAGTTGTTATTTATTCGGCAACTTCAGTGTTGCTCTGTTCACATCCAACTGAATTCTCAAGTTTACAATAAGTCCGATTATGCCCTAAGCGACAATGCATCACGCCGCAAAGTCATGGTCGGCAAACCGACTAAGCATTCCATACAGCGCAGCGCTTCACTTCGAATATGAAGTGTCAGCATACCACTGTTGGTCGTTCTTAGCGCAGAGCACTGAACTCAAATGTGGCGCATCAGCATTATTCATGCAAAGCTACTTAATAACTAGGGCAATACATTGTGCAATATTTAACTTAGTTGTTAACTACTCAAATGTGCATTAATTATGCAAAGCTACTTAATAACTAGGGCAATACATTGTGCAATATTTAACTTAGTTGTTAACACTTCTGCGCCATTGTCCGTATGGATGCGGGCTGTCGCTTCGTTGATAATCACGACGCCGTCATCTACGGGCATTATCGCCCCCAGGTGGCTGGGTTGAGTGTGGCAATGGGCCGTGTTTCCTGCGTGGAGTGAACGCGCACAGGTTTCTCGTCGAGACCGTTCGCAAAAGGTATTGTGCGTAGTCTCAGTGCATTCTGTGACAGCGAAAGTATCCTCCTCACATTCTGCCAGTGTGTTTTCGTCGAGCCGTAGGATGACTTGTTGGTGAGATACAGGGTAGACGGTGACCTTCTTACATCTGAATTTAACTTTTGGGTAGGCTATTAATATATGGATAATATTTTCGGACTGAAGGACCCTTATTTTAGAGGCTTCTATTAAACTAACTATTGGACTGTCCTGGTCGATTAGTGATTTCAAAACAGCGTGATCAAGAATTATGGGGTTAACAATGTTAGATTTTGCCAAAGTAATAGTGAGAATTAAATTTTGAGTTTCTGTGCTTAGCATTCTATTTCTTGCCAAAAGTGCTTCAAATAAATGTGGGGTGTCAACCAAATCGTTTTTCCGAGCATTTATAATCTTGTTGATGGTGTCCGTCAGTTTGCTTATCTGTTTCTGAGTTTCGGAGTTTATGGTAATCTGTCTAGAATTGGACTCTACTAGTTGCGCCTCGGTGATTCTGATCTTCAAAAAATCTGCTGCATCAGGTGTGCCTGCTACCTTCAACGCCGTCCCTAAAAAGTCTAAGCTTCCAGCAAATCTATGGTGTACTTTGAGAACGTACAAAAGGGTTCTTAGGTGGTCTGTATCGACGTCTAGCAATTTGCGCATATGCGATGGGGAAAGGAATCGGATAATTTTTCTGTTTCATCTATCATACTGCTAAACTCTGAAAGGTTACTTGAGTGTCTCAAATAATCCCTTTGTTCGAACACTAACACCTCACCGTCTATTACCGGGATGTAGTTAGCGTGCGAAAAGTCGGTAATCCGTGCATTAGCCGCTGCCAGGGAGATAAGCAATATGAGGGCAAACTAACTAATTGTAGAGGTGTACCTATTTGAGGTTGTCTTTGTGGACCACCCTCCCCTTAATGAGAACAGACGTTCCTAGGTCTGCTTCTACTTTTTGCTCTGTGCATAACGGGGTCAGTTTGTTTCCTAACCTCCTATTGTTCTTTTGGTATACCTTTTCTCCTACCTCAAAGGTACGGTTTTGTCTGGAGTTGTTGCATCTTTTGATGTTGTCTTCCTGGGCTTTTACTAGCCTTTCTCTGATGTCTGAGCGATGCACATTGGGCCCTGCGTGAACAATCTCAATAGGTTTCTCACGGGTGACTGAGTGTAAGGTTCTGTTATATTCTACCGTTGCCCTCAGGATTAGTTCTACCAAAGACAATATAAACACTAAGATGAGTAACGCCCATACATTTGAATGCGACGCAAAATTTCTAGCCTGGCCTTTCATCTGGCCTTTGAGGCTTTGTACGACATGCCTGCCGACTGACTGTTCGTTCTCCAAAGACCAGACAAACGAATGCCGAAGTCGCGGCTGGCTGATGCTGACACGAACAACGAAGTTAGCCTGTCTTCAGCAAAGCTGGTCGATGGTGCTTTGCGTCGCTTCGTTTTCGAAGTACATCGAGCGAAAAAGTTTGAACTTACGATCGACGCAAAGCACTTTTGCTGTATCCATGAAATGCATGCCTAATTAAAATGATATATTACCCGAGATACTAACGATAATTTTTACCGGAAAATTGAAGAATTAAATAATTTGTACACAAGGCGCATCTTGTGCAATAACTATGTTAAGAAAATAGCACACATAGATTGATTTCACCTTTGGTTTTTGGACAGTGTATGCTCGAGAAAAGTTCTTGTCTCAGCCAATGGCGTGCAAGCACCTTTGATTGTATGCGTGAATTATGCATGCATAAGAACTTTAAAGTATGTATGTATGTGTTGTTATTCACTGCTTTGGCTTTAGCTGGCAAGAAATTAATGTTGTTAGTTTTCTAGAGCAGATCATGACCTATCCCAAATTTGTGTTGATATATGTATGAATGCATTTTGTGTGTTTATATCGTCTTTGTTTCTACCGCGTCACTGATTTTTCTGTCTAGCTGTAGGCATCTAGCGATGTTTGCCAAGCTGCTATGAAAGCGTTCAACTTGACCATTCGATGAGCTATGCAGCGGGGGCGCATTTACAACGTCAATGCCGTAGCTATTTCTGAGCATATAACTGATTGTCTCGGAATTGAAAGCAGCTTCATTATCGCAACATATCGTTTTGATTTTATAAAAAATGTTTACAAGCTGCAATAGGGGACCTATGATGTCAACTATAGTTCTGGACAACATCGATTGAACGACTGCAAACTTGGAGAATTTGTCAATGCATGTCAGGAATTGTTTTTTATCGGTTGAGAAGATGTCTATGTGCAACATTTCGCCAGTGTAGCTTGGAATGGGTGTTACCCCGAGCTCTTGTCTTAGGGAACTTGGGACGGAGGGAAACCTATTAGGTGAAGCTTAAGAAGTAAAATATCATGGTGTACAGAGTCAAACGCCTTACTGAAGTCAGTGTAAATGACATCAGTTTGCATTTTAGAAATGAAAACATCACTTTCCAAAGAAGTAAATTTAAGCAGATTGGTCGTAGTTGACCGATTCTTTAAGAATCTATGTATGTTGAACATTAGACAACTGATTTGCAGAAATGCTTCAAATTCGAAGTTATTATTTTTTCAAATAATTTAGGGATAGCGGACAGTTTTGCAATGCCCCAGTAATTTTGTATATCAGACTTTCCACCCTTCTTGTGGAGAGGAATAATAAAGATTCTTTTCAAAGAGATGGAAGGACAGAAGATTCAAGTGATAGATTAAAAAGCTTTGCGATGGACGAAGAAGGAAAGCACTACACTCCTTGAGTAAGCAACTAGGAATATTGTCAGGTCCAGGAGAGTAAAAAGATTTTATAGAATTTATAGCAAAAAGGAGAGAGGAATGGGAAATAATAGGAGCAGGAATAGAAACGGAGGAAGTGATATTGTAGGGATACGAATTATTATTAGAGCAGACGGAAAAGTAAGTTGATTGGAAAAAGTTAGCAAAGAGGTAAGCAGAATCAGAATCATTTTTAGCTTTATCTGTCCTGTGAAATGAAGTAGATGGCAAACTAACACTACTAACACCCTTCTTCCTAGCTGTAGGCTCTAATAGCGTCACTGACCAAATTAGCTGTGAAAAGGGGAATAGCTGGCAGGACGGGCAAATGAAACACCTCCATCGGTCGGTGATGCTATTAGAAAATTGTGTATTTTAATTAGGCTTTAGCACTTATTTGCATTATAATTTGATATATTGAATAATTAGGAAGACCCTCGTTTTCTAGACCATTTAATAAATAAACAAATATATAAATAAATAAAATTACTCAACATAAAAGCATAAAACATTCCACAAAAAATTATATATACCTGCTCACGATTTCATGAATATATCTTTGAGAAGGGATGTAGCCTGAATAGGAAAACAGAAATATTACAAATGTCTCAGGTAAAAACATTCAAGCCACAACATGTATGTGTATTAGAAGAACTTCAAGGGACACCAATTACAAGAGGATTCTATTCCCAGGAATTAAACAAAAAACTCGCTTTCCCAATACCTAATACCTACCTAGTTCAGAATACAATAAAGAAACAGAAAATTGGTGATAAATGGTTGGGGCTCTCTAATGAGCATAAATTGTAAAAAATTATATGCGCCATATAATATATATATGTATATAAATATATGGGATCGGGCGATGCCCCTCCATGAGGGAGTTCTAGCGATCCATGGCGTCAGATTCTGGAGTCTCAAAACCGTCAATATTTACAATTCTCTGGGTGTAGTTTCATCCCTGACCCGCTATCATCGCCCGTCCTTTAGTGTTTCCCGAACAATTTTCGCACTGTGGACAGAATGGAAGGTTCAATGGACCGATGTAGAAGGGCATGTTGCGTATTTCGTAAATCATTAGTCAAGTCGACTCGAAGGCACAATGTGCCCCACAAATATTATTAAAGTGGCCTCCTCGTGGTGACCCTGGGTGATTGTCCAAGGTTGATTTGGACAACCAGCTAGTTCGAGTGACGAAAAAATAAGATGACCCATTCTTAGGCTGATGGAAGGCTAAACTGGGTAGTAGAATTCTACAACAGGCGACCAAAACTGTAAGTAAATTTGGTACCACGGGTACCCAGGAGCCCGCGGAACTTGTTCCGTTCTGACTTTTTGGTTGCGGCCCTTCGGGCAGTATCGTGGTGACTGTGGCTTATACACAAACCGTAGAGCTTTGCTCAACGTGGAGTTGCGTTTCAACCAAAACATTGCCTTCGAGGTTTTAGAACGGCCTTTTCTGTGGACAGAATGTGTGGGGCTTTCCGCTTTTTAGATAGGCAGTCTCTAAAAACGTGGTCGAACTGCCTACAATTTCAGCATACCAGCCAGGAAGATGTCCTGCCTCGCACGAAGGTTCTCTCCACCTCCGCCAGTTCTCTAGGCGGGGTTTCCGCACCATATGGTGGCTCCTCAACCATGTTAACGGTCGGCTATACTCCCTGCGAGTAACGCGACGGCTGCAAGTACCCAGTCCGGCTTCTGCGACCAATGTGCCTCTCTATTTCCATGCACTCTTGGCGCAGCTCATCTACAGTGAGCACAGACAACGCATAGTTATATTTTGCTAGACTCTCCATCAACCCACGTTTTATAATTTTCACCAGTTCGCGGTCTCTCAGCGGCTTCTGGAATCACGCGGCTAGCTGACGCATATAGTGGATGTATTCATTCACCCCTTTGCTGGCCTCTTGCTCACGGTGTAGCAGCTCCTGCATTATATCGTGGTCCGTCTGATATCTTCGGAACCTGTCCAAAAGAGCGTGGCGCGGCCAGTCAGGAGCAGGTGAAAACCGCGTAGGACCTCCTTCCACGGGCATTGATATTGCCTCTGCCGGAACTACAGACGGAATACAAAGCGTTCGACAGAATTCATTGCGTCCTCGCCGTCGAACTTGACGTTCCACCGATCGAGCTTCAGGTACGCCGTTTCTCGTACGTTGGCATATGCTTCCTTCGGCTGAGAGTCATCCGCTCTCCGGTCTACAACTTGGAAGTGGCGATTATTCGGCTTCCGCCAGTTTCTTGCCTGAGCATCTGCAATCAACGAACACTGGGCTGCTGGATGAATTCTCCGCCCCTCGCGCTCCTTATCTCTGTGGTTTCGGTGGCACCGGTGGTGGAAATACCTCGCGCTGGATCCCTTTATGGCGTTCTCACCAGACCTCCCGCGTCAGAAACCCTGTCAGACACCTGCTCCTCAGCCATACTAATCTCTTACGACAACTAAAACACTCTTCTTCTATTACTAACCCTAATATTTGTCGAAAAAAACATTACAAATAGCTCCTATTAAATAAATAAATGAATAAACACCCACTAACAACTCTTACTAATACGGTCGAATCCCGATAATTTTAAATGGCAAGGGGATCACATTTTTTACGATTTACACAGGAATTCGATTTATCGATATTTCCATTAAACGAGGGTTGCAAAACGAATAAACGGGGCTTTTATATATCACATCATGTTTACATATTTAACTTTATTTGAGTTTCTCATATAATATTAGTTGATTTATTTATACGTTTTACAAATTAAAGAAGTGTTAAACAGAAACATTAAATTATAATAAGAACGAGAAAGAAGAGCTATCTTCGGCACTCCGAAGATTTAATACCCTTGCAGACCGAAGCTTTTCTATTAAGTGCGAATTTAAGCTTTTCGGTTTGGCTTCCGTCCATGTCCATGTAAAAAAAAAATGATGATTTTATTTTACAAAACTTCAAGTAAATAAGTTAATAATGTTCTCAATAATAATATTAATAATTATTAAACATAATTTATAAAATTCTTAATGTCGATTTTAAATGTATAACAAGAAATGATCTTAATCACAAGTTTGCCTTTAATAGTATTAATACATGCACATATGTATATATAGTACATATGTCATACCACCAGACAGGCAAACGGTGAGGCGGATATGTCTCAATCGATTCAGCTCGTTGCTCTGATCAAGAAAATATATACCTTATGGGGTCAAAACCGACACCTTCCTTGATTACCATTTTAAAATTTAATTCCATGGGACAATTATTTTTAGGGCTTCTCAGTGAAACTTTTTACAGCGATAATCAAAAATCGATTACTTAAAATATGTTGCAAAGCATGCACTCTCAATTTTTCATTTCGCCGCCGCGCAAGGTCTACCTATTGAAAAAGCTCATTGTAACACTGAATAGTGCGCGCGTAACTATTTATATTTGAAATGCTTAAGGTATCATAATAAATACCGATGTTTTGTATTACAATTAAATTATTCTTCTGCAATATAACTACAAAACCCGAATTTTCACAAACGTTTGCGAATATTTGACTTAAGCGCAACTTTTTTGCTGAAAAACGTATGCTTTTTAGCCTCCTTTCTGAACAAATTCTAAATCAACCATTTGTAGCAATAACAAAAAGAGCTTATATTACTCCGACGTTAATTATCATTCCACTGATGACTCATAATGCTCATATCTAAGAAGCACAGGAAAAAAATTTTTTTGTTCAAAATATCGTGAAAGCCAAACAATTTGTTCATACAACAACTTAATTTTCGACCGATCGTTCCTATGGCAGCTATATGATAGAGTGGTCGGATCTTAAAAGGATTTTTCCTATATAAGAGGAGTATTGTAATATTATAAAATACCGAGTTTGGTCAAGATATCTTGAAAAACAAGATGTTTTTTCATACAACTTAATTTTCGAGCGATCGTTCCTATGGCAGCTATATGATATAGTGGTCCGATCTTAATAGGATTTTGCGTATATATGAGGAGCTTAGTAAAACTAATAAATGCCGAGTTTGGTCAAGATATCTTGATAAACAAAATTTTTTTCATACAAGAACTAAATTTTTGACCGATCGTTCCTATGGCAGCTATATGATATAGTGGTCCGATCTTAATAGGATTTTGCACGAGGAGCATAGTAAAACTAATAAATGCCGAGTTTGGTCATGATATCTTGAAAAACAAAATGTTTATGGCAGCTATATGATATAGGGGACCGATCAAGCTGGTTTTGACATATATGCTGCGTGCAACAGAAAAAGGGACTTCTGCAAAGTTTCAATTAGCTTTAAAACTGAGAGACTAGTTCGCATAGAAACAGACAGACGGACAGACGGACATAGCTATATCGACTCGGCTGTTGATGCTGATCAAGAATATATATACTTTATGGGGTCGGAGATGTCTCCTTCTATGCGTTACACATTTCACGACAAAATTATAGTACCCTCTGCAAGGGTATATAAATCAAGCTAACTAACAGAAAAAAAAAACTATAATAACCAAAAATCAAAAAGTCTGTAATTTTCTATTGCCTGGGTGTTTTTTTTTTCTTAGTTTTTCCATCATGCACATCATGTGTTAAAAAAAAGTATCATTGAAGAATTAACGCTCTAGCTGGTATGTTGGTTTAAATTTAATCTCCTTCTGCGTCATCGTCATTTTCGTCACTTTCATTATTGATATGCGAAACTTCTTCCAGAATGTCGTTATCTGTTAACATACCGGATAAAGCAATGTCATTGCCAACGTTAACGTATTCCTCGAGAGAATCGGTTCGGAATCAGTTGACTATCTTCTAGTAAATCGTCGTTTAATATTTTACTGAAACTACAAGCAGTTTTGAATAAAAAAAATGATAATATTTTTCCAAACTTTATAAGCAATTTGTATAGCTGTTAATATTGTACAATTAAACTTTTTTTTCATAAATGCTATTAACCAGATAAATAACCATTTCGTTGCGGTATAATGATTTAAAATCTTTTATAATGTTGAGTCATCTTTTATCATGTCAAGGGGCTGCAGCTTGGATGAGGGTAGCCATTATGCGCCGTACAATTGTCTATGAATAATATTACCATTCGATTATTAGCCATGGTGTCATTTAACATTTGAAGCCATTCGTTAAATCTTGTTGTTGTCATGCACGCCTTCTTATTGTGTCGATAATGCACTGGAAAGCTACAAATCTTAATGCACCTTGGTTTTGCTGACTTTTCAATTAGCAGGGGCTTGAGTTTTCGTTGCCAACCATGTTTACAGCAAATAATAGTGTCACTCGTTCTTTACTGTGCCCCCCATGACATTTTTTATTTTTCAAACAATAGAACAACCCAGTTTCATCTGCATTTAATATATCCTTAGCTTCGTAATCTTTTGTCAGATCACTCAACTTTTCCTTCCATTCAGAACATACGCCTTCATTAACAGACGAACTTTCTCCGCACATTTTTTTAAATTTGCACGAACGGCATTCAAGGAACGCTACCTTGAAGTCTATTTGGTTTCTGTCACACTTCTGGGCACTCTTGGGGCATACTGTGTCACAGGTACTGCGCAGGATCGACTCTAAATCGTCCTGGGTCACCTGTCTCCGAAGCTCTTGTAGTAAATACTCAAAAGTAAATACAGAGCGAGGCAAAACAAATAGAATATAATTAACAACCTCTAACAAAACCAAGCGGCTAGCGGAACGGGCGCGTTCGGGGACGGCGTACGCGGAAAGGCTGGAAAGGAACACCCTTTAAAATAGGAAGGAATAGAAACAGTAAAGATCAGGACAAGAATAACGATACGGATATGTATTAGGACATGACCCAAGGAAACACATTAAAGGGCTAACGCAGGACGCGTTCGGGCATACATGTCGCCATGCATGACATACATGGAGAACTACCAGGCGCCAGGTCATTGAAGCTGTGAGATGGGAGGGTAGCAGAGGCCCCGCGTATTCGCCGATGTGGAGATCGCTGGGATGAAAATGAAAAGGTGGTTGGACACGGGAATGAGATCACATATTACATGTGCCCAGACCTGCGACTGGAACTATACCTAGGGATCGACTCCTGGCGAGCCTTCGAGATTGCCCCAGAGTTTCTCGGCCGGCTACAAAGTCCGAAGCGCCTCCAGAGGCATCTGTGGTAAGGGTAGCGAACCCAGAGGTGGCTTATTTCCGAGACACTGATGACTGCGTGACGGATCCGGAAATGTAAGACCTGGACAACGATCAGAGGAGCCAGTTGAAGGCGTGAAACGCAGACTTCCAATTTGAAAAGGATGGCTTAGGGAAAACTCACCTGTTGCAGCATCGATTACAGCTGATCGAAGGAGCCCAACCCGTGAAGGACAGGCATTCTCCGTTGTCACCGGCTAAATATGCTAAAGTTAGGCATCATCGAGGAGAGTAACAGTCTCTGGAGCAACCGGACTACGGTGGTGATGAAGCCTGGGAAGAACAGGTTTTGCTTAGACGCCACGAAACTGAAAATCGTGACGGTAAAGGAAGCTTAGCTGAGGCATCTTGTCGCGCATCGACGAGATGAATTTTATTTCAAGCGTCGACCTCAAGTTCGTGTTTGGCAGATCAATATGAAGGAGAAGAGCAGGGCGTATACGACGTTTACTGTACCGGGGAGGCCGCAGTACCAGTTCTGCCACATGCCATTCGGGCTCTGCAATGCAGCTCAACAGCTATGCAGCCTCATGGATAAGGTGATCCCGACGAGTCTTAGCTCCAAGGTGTGTGTATATCTTGGTTATTTCAGCCGATTTTTAAACGCATCTGAAATACCTGGAATTGGTAACCGAATGTTTGAAGAACGTGAAATTCACCATAGGTATCGAAATTGTGTTTCCACAACCTTAATCACTTGGGATTTATCATTGGCAGCGGGACGTTGCGCATGGATCCTGGAAGAGTGAAGCCAATCCGAATCATTCCGAACCCGAGGACAGTCAAGGAGCTGCTTCGCTTCCTAGGTACAGCGGGGTGGTATTGCCGCTTCATAAAGAACTTCGCCGAGATCTCTGTACTGTTGAATGATGACTTAAAGAAAAGAATGGGTAAATTTGCGTTGATCGACGAGGCCATAGTTCTTCACCCAATGCGACGCATCTCACTACGGAGTAGGAGCCGATTCCAGCCGTACATGGAAATGATGCCGTTCAGGGTAATCACCGATCACGCGAGCCTGCAGTGGCTTATGAGTCTCAGAGACTTGAGCGGGAGATTCGTCATGTGGTCTCTAGAGCTGCAAGCGTTCCCTTTCTCCATGCGATACCGTAGAGGAGCCGACAACGTCGTCGCCGACAAGATGCGTGGAAGAGGTTGAATTGAGCCAGAGAGCACCGAGCATCAAGAGGAGATGATGAGGCATCAACGGGAATTGCCGGATCTGAGAGTGCAGGACGGAATCCTGTTCATGAGGACAATGCACGAGAGCTTGGAGGATGAAGTCGAAGGCACGAGTTGGAAGCTCTGGGTGCCAGAGTCGCTGACGACAGGACTCATCAAACAAGCACACAGACGTCAGCTCATGGAGGTATGAAGAAAACGCTGCATGTGCTGCGCAGGCGATACTATTGGCCCAATTTCGCCGCCGGCACGGAATTTCTGTGTTCTTTTATGCTATCAAGTCTCCGCGATGGGAGGAAGAAAAAGGTCTCCGTTTCGTTCAAGCGCGGCGGCGAGTATGCGGATCGTGGCAACAGCATTAATGACCTGGTTGCGCACTACCTCTTAAACTTTAAACTAGTAAACTTTTATGTAAATTCTTTAAAGCGAAAACTAAAGCAGTGCACAGTGCTAAGGGAGTGACTTCGCGGTCTTTGGCCAACACATCTACCTGAATGCTTCCAGTTACAAGCTGTCCAGGTCATTGGCGGATCAGCATTTCTGACCTAGACGCGAAGGACAGACTGGCTGTAATCCGAAGCCAGGTCAATTTACACCTGCTCACCGCGTACGAGCAAAGTCGCCAACGCTACAATCAACGCGCGTGCTAACTCCATCTGGAACCGGGTCAGGAAGGGTGGAGGCGCATCTTCGCACTCAGCAGCTTCTGCAAAGCTTTCAATGTCCGAGCCGTGGGTACGAACGGCTACGAGTTCGAAGATCTCCTGGGTCGTGTACTAGTCGTTTTTCACGTAAAAATTTTACGAGCATAAGCGTAGTTTGCTTACCTCCTCGCCAGGCGTCGGTGACGGCAGCGTCCGTTCCTTTTGGTCAGCGCCGCAAGTATAGATTACTTGTCGTGGGTGTGGCCTACGTTAGGCATTTCTATTAATCGGCTTTGTGATGTTGCATTTGACATTATCAGCCGCATCGATATTTGGCTTAGTTGATGACGTTCGATATTTTCGCTCCGTCGATATCTTTTCGTTGCATGGTCAGGGTATCGGGGTGATGTCGAACACACAGTGGCGCCCAATTAACTGGAAGGTGGCAATGCCCATCTTGCGATACTCTGCTCCGAGAGCAGAACGAAAAATGGCGATTGCGATTGGCCGATTCGCTCATAAAACGATTAGAAGGAGAGAGGATCGCATGCCCTTGGCCTTCATCTGGGCCGTTGACCCGAAAATGCAGCTGTGCGTATGGGAAGCAACGGTGCCCACCTTGTCTAGGTATACCGTCATTTCAGCACCGATGATGTGGCTGCCCAAATGTACAGCCAGGAGTTCGATTTTGTCAGCTGTCAACGGCGAGCGTGCCGTGCTCGAGACCAGACTTAAAACACCGTCTTACACTCAACAATTTAAATTCAAATTGCGACTGTACTGAATTATAAAATAAAACTTTATATATATAAATGCCTATAATGCCTAGTTGTGCATTAATTGTATATGATGCGGATTTTGTGTATATCATAAGGCAATAAATGTAAAAAGAATTGAGATTATAAATTACATACGGTTCTTTCAAACACACTCACGTTGCCCCAGAGGAGAACCAAGGCGACCGAATCCCACGCCGAAGAACGCCAGCTACACCCACCCAAGATATTTCCCAGAGATCCTACGCGCAATCAGGTATACGGTGCAAAACTGCAAGACGAAGAAGCTCGCTTCCTAATGAGGGAATCTAACAGCGAAGAAGCCAGAATTGAGTGAGTCCGTTCCATGAAGTCCATCCGTGTCCCGGTCTAGAGGCAGGGACCAAAAAACCCGAAGGGCGGTCAAAATCTGTGGCCCATCTGAGTTACTATAAAACGGATAAATAGATATTTATATACTTACGATTTTTTTGTCCTTTTCTAATTACAATTTAATTTAGAAAACAAGTAAAAGGTTCTTATTGAAAAAAACCCAATTAAAATTGCAGCACAGAAAACAATACAATCGCAATTGCAATGCTGTTGATAGAATGCAAAGCAGACGCGCATAAATGTGTGTGTGTACATGTATACAGAAATTCTTGGAATTTGCGCTAGCTGCCCCATTCACATAACTCATGGGTTTTTCTTAACCGATCTTAATGAAATGTTCTATCTTATTGTACCATAGAATATTTGTGTAGTCTCAAAAAATCAATTTCATTTAAATAGTTGCATAATATTCTAGAAGCTATATATCAAGTTTGCTGACTCTAGCTCTTAATATTTACCCAAATTGCTCAAACAACAGGATGTCGTTATCGATCGATAGATTGATTGCATGGAAACCGAGTAAGTTATCGAGTATCGCAAACAAATTCGATCTGCGCAGACACTAGGAGGACCTACAGTTCAAATTTCAAGTTTCTAGCTCTTAAAGGTTCTGATATCTTTGCGTTCATACATACGGATAGACGGACGGACGGACAGACAGACGGACATGGCTAGATCGATTCGGCTGTTGATGCTGAGAATATATATACTTTATGTGGTCGGAGATGCTTCCTTCCGCCTGTTACAGACATTTACATTTTGCACAAATACATTATACCCTTTTTAGCCATTTTTAACGGGTTCAGGGTATAATTACAACCTTTTAAATACCGCAACCAAAAGTGTGTGCACAATAATCTCTTTTTTTTTTCCTTTATCAGTTTGTTAATATGAAGCTAATTTTCTGTAATTTCGTTCTTAAAATGAATATACTGTTCGATGAATATGTTATATTTTGGAATATGCAGTCTTTAAAACTTTTCAATACATTTTGGGTCGAACCCCCATAAATTCTAACATCATCTTGCCATTATTATCGTGTTTTTTTTTATTTTATTTATTTTATTAAGGGTCGACAACACGAGTGTCTTCCTCATTATTCAGTAGATTATACATACATAATGAAAATTAAATGCTAAAAGCCTAATTAGAGAACACAATTTTCTAATAGCATCACCGACCGATGGAGGTGTTTTATTAGCCAGTCCGGCCAGCTGTGCCCCTTTTCACAGCTAATTGGAGGCACTGTTAGAGACTACATCTAAGAAGAAGGGAGTAAGTAGGAAAAAAGTGTTCTTAAGTAAAACTTAAAATAATCTTAATTTGCTATATTATTTAAGAAAATAAAATAAATAGGGAAAAAGAAAGAAAGGAGTTATTAATAGAGTAAAGGAATTTAAACAAGATATAAAAAATGTTAGGTAGATAGGATAGAGAGATAGAAATGGTAAATCACCGACCCGGTGGGGGAAAATTTATAGCCGGTCCGGCAAGCTATGCCCCCTTATTCCCAGCTCATAGCTAGGAATCGTCAGTGACTTCCCGAAGGTATCCTGAAAGCAACGATTTTATTAGGGGTAGAGAAAGTTCGGTAGAGAAAACGTGATGTAAACTATTATAATTTTTACATAGCTCGCGAAAAGGATTATGCATAGCGTAGTCTGTTGTGTACGTAGATAGGAATAAGGGGCGATAATTTCTGGTTGGTCTAGCCGGAACAGAGAATTGAAGACGCTCTAGCAGAGAAGGAGAATCTATATCGCCAACAATCAACTTATGTAGAAAGACAACACCGACAACTGTCCTACGGTTGATTAACGACGGAAGATTAAGAAGAAGCAGCCTGCTGGAGTAAGATGGCAACCGAAGATTAGGGTCCCAATTTAAACCTCGTAAGGCAAAAAGCAGAAATTGCTTCTGAACAGATTCAATACGATCCTGGCTATTGATATACTGCGGAGACCAGATGCAAGAGCAGTATTCAAGAATAGGGCGAACGAGAGAGATGTACAGAAGTTTCGTTATAAAAGGATCGTTAAACTCTTTAGACCATCGTTTAATGAATCCAAGTACACCTTTTGCCTCATTAACGGTGGTATCTATATGCAGATTGAAGCTGAGTTTAGAATCAAAAAGAACGCCTAGATCCTTAACTGTTAGTATGCGTTGCAATGGAGTATTGTCAATTGTATAGCTGACAAGATAAGGTGTAGTGCGATTGAAGGTCATAAACATACACTTTGAACAATTCAGATGCAATTGATTGGCCGAACACCAAAATTGCATAGCGTTCAAATCGTCTTGTAGGCGAGAGTGATGTAGGGGATTAGTGTATGATAGAATAAGTTTCACATCATCCACATACATGAGTACACGGACATGTGATATAACAGAGGGGAGATCATTTATAAAAAGAGTAAAGAGTAAAGGTCCAAGATGACTACCTTGAGGAACACCAGAAGTAACGTGAACCTGTACAGAGGTAGTCAGCCTCAGCATTACTCTTAGGGTCCTACCTTTCAAATAAGAGCTAATCCAAAGCAAAAGAGACGGAGGGAAACCTATTAGGTGAAGTTTAAAAAGTAAAATGTCGTGGTGCACAGCGTCAAACGCCTTACTGAAGTCAGTGTAAATGACACCAGTTTGCATTTTCGAAAGGAAAGCATCATTTACCAAGGAAGTAAACTCTAGTAGATTGGTCGTAGTTGACCGATTCTTTACGAATCCATGTTGCACAGAGAAGACAACAGATTTGCAGAAATGCTGCAAATTTGAAGTGATTATTTTTTCAAATAATTAAGGAATAGCGGACAGTTTTGCAATGCCCCTGTAATTTTGTATATCAGACTTTCCACATTTCTTGTGGAGAGGAATGATATAAGATTCTTTCCAAAGAGATGGAAAAACAGAAGATTCAAGGGATAGATTAAAAAGCTTAAGCAATGGATAAATAAGGGAAGAACTACACTCCTTGAGTAGACAACTAGGAATATTGTCAGGCCAGGAGAGTAAGAAGATTTTAAAGAATTTATAGCTAAAAGGAGAGAGGAATGGGAAATAATGGGAGGTGGTATAGAACTAGAGGAAGTAATAGTGTAAGGGTAAGAATTATTATTAGTACAGACTGAAGAGTAAGTTGATTGGAAAAAATTAGCAAAGAGGTTAGCAGAATCAGAGTCATTGCTAGCTTTATCCATCCCGAGAGAAAAAGAAGATGGCAAACTTAAAGATTTCCGCTTCAAGTTTACAAAGTTGTAAAACTGTCTCGGATTTTGTGCAAACGTTCGATAATTTCGCGCCGTCGATATCTTTTCGTTGCGTGGTCAGGGTATCGGGGTGATGTCGAACACACAGTGGCGCCCAATTAACTGGAGGGTGGCAATGCCCATCTTGATATACGCCGATTCGCTCATAAAACGATTAGAAAGAGAGAGGATCGCATGCCCTTGGCCTTCATCTGGGCCGTTGACCCGAAAATGCAGCTGTGCGTATGGGAAGCAAAGGTGCGCACCTCGACTAGGTATGCCGTCATTTCAGCACCGATGATGTGGCTGCCCAAATGTACAGCCAGGAGTTCTATTTTGTCAGCGGTCAAC
Source organism: Drosophila littoralis (assembly GCA_018903485.1). Lineage (NCBI taxonomy): Eukaryota > Metazoa > Arthropoda > Insecta > Diptera > Drosophilidae > Drosophila > Drosophila littoralis. The sequence continues at coordinate 1,617,360 of JAEIGF010000590.1, forward strand.
GGCGATTGTGCTGTGCTCGAGACCAGACTTAAAACACCGTCTTACACTCAACAATTTAATTTCAAATTGCGACTGTACTGAATTATAAAATAAAACTTTATATATATAATTGCCTATAATGCCTAGTTGTGCGATAAATTGTATATGATGCGGATTTTGTGTATATCATAAGGCAATAAATGTATAAAGAATTGAGAGTATAAATTACATACGGTGCTTTCAAACACACTCACATAGTTGTTTAACGAAAACAAAAAAATTGCGTTGCCCCAGAGGAGAACCAAGGCGACCGAATCCCACGCCGAAGAACGCCAGCTACACCCACCCAAGATATTTCCCAGAGATCCTACGCGCAATCAGGTATACGGTGCAAAACTGCAAGACGAAGAAGCTCGCTTTGTAAGGCGGGAATCTAACAGCGAAGAAGCCAGAACTGAGTGAGTCCGTTCCATGAAGTCCATCCGTGTCCCGGTCTAGAGGCAGGGACCAAAAAACCCGAAGGGCGGTCAAAATCAGTGGCCCATCTGAGTTACTATAAAACGGATAAATAGATATTTATATACTTCAGATTTTTTTTTTCCTTTTCTAATTACAATTTAATTTAAAAATTAAGTAAAAGGTTCTTATCGAAAAAAAACCCAATTAAAATTGCAGCACAGAAAACAATACAATCGCAATTGCAATGCTGTTGATAGAATTCAAAGCAGACGCGCATAAATGTGTGTGTGTATATGTATACAGAAATTCTTGGAATTTGCGCTAGCTGCCCCATTCACATAACTCATGGGTTTTTCTTAACCGATCTTAATGAAATGTTCTATCTTATTGTACCATAGAATATTTGTGTAGTCTCAAAAAATCAATTTAATTTAAATAGTTGCATAATATTCTAGAAGCTACATATCAATTTTGCTGACTCTAGCTCTTAATATTTACCCAAATTGCTCAAACAACAGGATGTCGTTATCGATCGATAGATCGATTGCATGGAAACCGAGTAAGTTATCGAGTATCGCAAACAAATTCGATCTGCGCAGACACTAGGAGGACCTACAGTTCAAATTTCAAGTTTCTAGCTCTTAAAGGTTCTGATATCTTTGCGTTAATACATACGGATAGACGAACGGAAGGACAGACAGACGGACATGGCTAGATCGATTCGGCTGTTGATGCTGAGAATATATATACTTTATGGGGTCGGAGATGCTTCCTTCCGCCTGTTACAGACATTTACATTTTGCACAAATACATTATACCCTTTTTAGCCATTTTTAATGGGTTCAGGGTATAATTACAACCTTTTAAATACCGCAACCAAAAGTGTGTGCACAATAATCTCTTTTTTTTTTCCTTTATCAGTTTGTTAATATGAAGCTAATTTTCTGTAATTTCGTTCTTAAAATGAATATACTGTTCGATGAATATGTTATATTTTGGAATATGCAGTCTTTAAAACTTTTCAATACATTTTGGGTCGAACCCCCCAAATTCTAACATTATCTTGCCATTATTATCGTGTTTTTTTTTTTATACCCTGAACCCATTAAAAATGGGTAAAAGGGGTATTATGTTTTTGTGCAAAATCCAAATGTATGTAACAGGCAGAAGGAAGCATCTCCGACCCCATAAAGTATATATATTCTTGATCAGCATTAATAGCCGAGTCGATCTAGCCATGTCCGTCTGTCTGTCCGTCCGTCCGTCCGTCCGTCCGTCCGTATGTATGAACGCAAGGATCTCAGAACATATAAGAGTTTCCGATAAACGATAACTTGCCCCGTTTCCAAGTAATCGATAAAAATGTATATCGAAATCCCGAATTTTAATGCGTTGCAATGGAGTATTGTCAATTGTATAGCTGACAAGATAAGGTGTAGTGCGATTGAAGGTCATAAACATACACTTTGAACAATTCAGATGCAATTGATTGGCCGAACACCAAAATTGCATAGCGTTCAAATCGTCTTGTAGACGAGAGTGATGTAGGGGATTAGTGTATGATAGAATAAGTTTCACATCATCCGCATACATGAGTACACGGGCATGTGATATAACAGAGGGGAGATCATTTATAAAAAGAGTAAAGAGTAAAGGTCCAAGATGACTACCTTGAGGAACACCAGAAGTAACGTGAACCTGTTCAGAGGTAGTCAGCCTCAGCATTACTCTTAGGGTCCTACCTTTTAAATAAGAGCTAATCCAAAGCAAAAGAGACGGAGGGAAACCTATTAGGTGAAGTTTAAAAAGTAAAATGTCGTGGTGCACAGCGTCAAACGCCTTACTGAAGTCAGTGTAAATGACATCAGTTTGCATTTTCGAAAGGAAAGCATCATTTACCAAGGAAGTAAACTCTAGTAGATTGGTCGTAGTTGACCGATTCTTTACGAATCCATGTTGCACAGAGAAGACAACAGATTTGCAGAAATGCTGCAAATTTGAAGTGATTATTTTTTCAAATAATTAAGGAATAGCGGACAGTTTTGCAATGCCCCTGTAATTTTGTATATCAGACTTTCCACCTTTCTTGTGGAGAGGAATGATATAAGATTCTTTCCAAAGAGATGGAAAGACAGAAGATTCAAGGGATAGATTAAAAAGCTTAAGCAATGGATAAATAAGGGAAGAACTACACTTCTTGAGTAGACAACTAGGAATATTGTCAGGCCAGGAGAGTAAGAAGATTTTAAAGAATTTATAGCTAAAAGGAGAGAGGAATGGGAAATAATGGGAGGTGGTATAGAACTAGAGGAAGTAATAGTGTAAGGCTAAGAATTATTATTAGTACAGACTGAAGAGTAAGTTGATTAGAAAAAATTAGCAAAGAGGTTAGCAGAATCAGAGTCATTGCTAGCTTTATCCATCCCGAGAGAAAAAGAAGATGGCAAACTTAAAGATTTCCGCTTCAAGTTTACAAAGTTGTAAAACTGTCTCGGATTTTGTGCAAACGTTCGATAATTTCGCGCCGTCGATATCTTTTCGTTGCGTGGTCAGGGTATCGGGGTGATGTCGAACACACAGTGGCGCCCAATTAACTGGAGGGTGGCAATGCCCATCTTGATATACGCCGATTCGCTCATAAAACGATTAGAAAGAGAGAGGATCGCATGCCCTTGGCCTTCATCTGGGCCGTTGACCCGAAAATGCAGCTGTGCGTATGGGAAGCAACGGTGCCCACCTAGACTAGGAATGCCGTCATTTCAGCACCGATGATGTGGCTGCCCAAATGTACAGCCAGGAGTTCGATTTTGTCAGCGGCCAACGGCGAGCGTGCCGTGCTCGAGACCAGACTTAAAACACCGTCTTACACTCAACAATTTAAATTCAAATTGCGACTGTACTGAATTATAAAATAAAACTTTATATATATAATTGCCTATAATGCCTAGTTGTGCATTAATTGTATATGATGCGGATTTTGTGTATATCATAAGGCAATAAATGTAAAAAGAATTGAGAGTATAAATTACATACGGTTCTTTCAAACACACTCACATAGTTGTTTAACGAAAACAAAAAAATTGCGTTGCCCCAGAGGAGAACCAAGGCGACCGAATCCCACGCCAAAGAACGCCAGCTACACCCACCCAAGATATTTCCCAGAGATCCTATGCGCAAACAGGTGTACGGTGCAAAACTGCAAGACGAAGAAGCTCGCTTTGTAAGGCGGGAATCTAACAGCGAAGAAGCCAGAACTGAGTGAGTCCGTTCCATGAAGTCCATCCGTGTCCCGGTCTAGAGGCAGGGACCAAAAAACCCGAAGGGCGGTCAAAATCTGTGGCCCATCTGAGTTACTATAAAACGGATAAATAGATATTTATATACTTCAGATTTTTTTTTTCCTTTTCTAATTACAATTTAAATTAGAAAACAAGTAAAAGGTTCTTATTGAAAAAAAACCCAATTAAAATTGCAGCACGGAAAACAATACAATCGCAATTGCAATGCTGTTGATAGAATTCAAAGCAGACGCGCATAAATGTGTGTGTGTACATGTATACAGAAATTTTTAGAATTTGCGCTAGCTGCCCCATTCACATAACTCATGGGTTTTTCTTAACCGATCTTAATGAAATGTTCTATCTTATTGTACCATAGAATATTTGTGTGGTCTCAAAAAATCAATTTAATTTAAATAGTTGCATAATATTCTAGAAGCTACATATCAAGTTTGCTGACTCTAGCTCTTAATATTTACCCAAATTGCTCAAACAACAGGATGTCGTTATCGATCGATAGATCGATTGCATGGAAACCGAGTAAGTTATCGAGTATCGCAAACAAATTCGATCTGCGCAGACACTAGGAGGACCTACAGTTCAAATTTCAAGTTTCTAGCTCTTAAAGGTTCTGATATCTTTGCGTTAATACATACGGATAGACGAACGGAAGGACAGACAGACGGACATGGCTAGATCGATTCGGCTGTTGATGCTGAGAATATATATACTTTATGGGGTCGGAGATGCTTCCTTCCGCCTGTTACAGACATTTACATTTTGCACAAATACATTATACCCTTTTTAGCCATTTTTAATGGGTTCAGGGTATAATTACAACCTTTTAAATACCGCAACCAAAAGTGTGTGCACAATAGTCTCTTTTTTTTTCCTTTATCAGTTTGTTAATATGAAGCGAATTTTGTAACAATGCTACTTTAACAATGTCTGTAATTTCGTTCTTAAAATTAATATACTGTTCGATGAATATGTTATATTTTGGAATATGCAGTCTTTAAAACTTTTCAATACATTTTGGGTCGAACCCCCATAAATTCTAACATTATCTTGCCATTATTATCGTGTTTTTTTTATTTTATTTATTTTATTAAGGGTCGACAAAACGAGTGTCTTCCTCATTATTCAGTAGATTATACATACATAATGAAAATTAAATGCTAAAAGCCTAATTAGAGAACACAATTTTCTAATAGCATCACCGACCGATGGAGGTGTTTTATTAGCCAGTCCGGCCAGCTGTGCCCCTTTTCACAGCTAATTGGAGGCACTGTTAGAGACTACATCTAAGAAGAAGGGAGTAAGTAGGAAAAAAGTGTTCTTAAGTAAAACTTAAAATAATCTTAATTTGCTATATTATTTAAGAAAATAAAATAAATAGGGAAAAAGAAAGAAAGGAGTTATTAATAGAGTAAAGGAATTTAAACAAGATATAAAAAATGTTAGGTAGATAGGATAGAGAGATAGAAATGGTAAATCACCGACCCGGTGGGGGAAAATTTATAGCCGGTCCGGCAAGCTATGCCCCCTTATTCCCAGCTCATAGCTAGGAATCGTCAGTGACTTCCCGAAGGTATCCTGAAAGCAACGATTTTATTAGGGGTAGAGAAAGTTCGGTAGAGAAAACGTGATGTAAACTATTATAATTTTTACATAGCTCGCGAAAAGGATTGTGCATAGCGTAGTCTGTTGTGTACGTAGATAGGAATAAGGGGCGATAATTTCTGGTTGGTCTAGCCGGAACAGAGAATTGAAGACGCTCTAGCAGAGAAGGAGGATCTATATCGCCAACAATCAACTTATGTAGAAAGACAACACCGAGAACTGTCCTACGGTTGATTAACGACGGAAGATTAAGAAGAAGCAGCCTGCTGGAGTAAGATGGCAACCGAAGATTAGGGTCCCAATTTAAACCTCGTAAGGCAAAAAGCAGAAATTGCTTCTGAACAGATTCAATACGATCCTGGCTATTGATATACTGCGGAGACCAGATGCAAGAGCAGTATTCAAGAATAGGGCGAACGAGAGAGATGTACAGAAGTTTCGTTATAAAAGGATCGTTAAACTCTTTAGACCATCGTTTAATGAATCCAAGTACACCTTTTGCCTCATTAACGGTGGTATCTATATGCAGATTGAAGCTGAGTTTAGAATCCAAAAGAACGCCTAGATCCTTAACTGTTAGTATGCGTTGCAATGGAGTATTGTCAATTGTATAGCTGACAAGATAAGGTGTAGTGCGATTGAAGGTCATAAACATACACTTTGAACAATTCAGATGCAATTGATTGGCCGAACACCAAAATTGCATAGCGTTCAAATCGTCTTGTAGACGAGAGTGATGTAGGGGATTAGTGTATGATAGAATAAGTTTCACATCATCCGCATACATGAGTACACGGGCATGTGATATAACAGAGGGGAGATCATTTATAAAAAGAGTAAAGAGTAAAGGTCCAAGATGACTACCTTGAGGAACACCAGAAGTAACGTGAACCTGTTCAGAGGTAGTCAGCCTCAGCATTACTCTTAGGGTCCTACCTTTTAAATAAGAGCTAATCCAAAGCAAATGAGACGGAGGGAAACCTATTAGGTGAAGTTTAAAAAGTAAAATGTCGTGGCGCACAGCGTCAAACGCCTTACTGAAGTCAGTGTAAATGACATCAGTTTGCATTTTCGAAAGGAAAGCATCATTTACCAAGGAAGTAAACTCTAGTAGATTGGTCGTAGTTGACCGATTCTTTACGAATCCATGTTGCACAGAGAAGACAACAGATTTGCAGAAATGCTGCAAATTTGAAGTGATTATTTTTTCAAATAATTAAGGAATAGCGGACAGTTTTGCAATGCCCCTGTAATTTTGTATATCAGACTTTCCACATTTCTTGTGGAGAGGAATGATATAAGATTCTTTCCAAAGAGATGGAAAGACAGAAGATTCAAGGGATAGATTAAAAAGCTTAAGCAATGGATAAATAAGGGAAGAACTACACTCCATGAGTAGACAACTAGGAATATTGTCAGGCCCAGGAGAGTAAGAAGATTTTAAAGAATTTATAGCTAAAAGGAGAGAGGAATGGGAAATAATAGGAGGAGGTATAGAACTAGAGGAAGTAATAGTGTAAGGGTAAGAATTATTATTAGTACAGACTGAAGAGTAAGTTGATTGGAAAAAATGAGCAAAGAGGTTAGCAGAATTGAATTGATTTGAAACAATGAAAAATCAAGCATGCAATCCTTAAAGTCATGCTGTGCTGAGGGTACTAGATAATTTTCGGCAGTGAATAATGACCAAGAGATGTTCGGCAAATTAAAATCACCCAACACAATAAATAGGTCATTATCACGCATGTGTGAAGAAACTTCTTTAATACAAGTAATATGTTTCATATAAACTTGACTATCAGAAGATTTAGGAACATAAGAGCATGTAATATAGATATTCCGTGTAGGAAAAGACACCTCGACTGAGACAATCTCAGCGTCAGTAGCCATACTAAAACAGAAAAGTTCAGACAAAATAAGATTATTCGAAAAAACCTCAAAGTCAGATATGGTTGAATTTAACCATGTTCCTGAAAATGCGATTATATCCGAATCAAAGAAAGTGTTGGCCAGGAAAAGATTTTTAAGCTGAAATAAGACCTCTGACATTCTGATAATGAATAGAGACTTGGTCAGAAGGCGAAGTTCGTTTTTTGGGGCAGAAATGGTACCTTGTATTGAAGGGACTGGAAGGATGACAGGCTGGTTACACTTTTTTGGCTTGAACTCGTGAACAATCATGTGTGGAGGCCAAAATTTGGGATCACAAATGATTGGGAACATATCATGTGAAACATTTATTTTGAATGATGATACTTCACGAGGAGTGGGGAAATTAAATTTAATAATTGACACACTAGCAAAAGATTTGCTAGCAATATAGGCTGCCAATGACTCAGAAGTGGTGTCAGTCGAAAGTCGAGACACAAAAACTTGCCTACGAGGGGCAACCACAGTTAAGGTAGGAGCTGATGGGGATTTGATGGGGCTAAAGAGGCACCTTGATTGATTTTAACAATCTGGGCAAGATTGCGCGCAGGTCTACCTTTGCGGCCAGGAGCTGACGGGGCTTAGGCAGTTTGGCTAACTGGGACAGGTTCAGGTACGGGGACTAATGGGACTATTACTGGGGATAAACGAGGGTAATATTTGGGCAGTCGCTTATAGAAGGCGATAAGGACATTGGAGATAAATCCAAGTTGCTAGGCAGGGACAAAAGAGGCGTAGGTGTCTGAACAGACGGAGAGGGCAACTGCAAAAATTTAATTTGTATTTGCCAAGCAACTCAAAACTCGAGTCAAAATTCCTCGAGAGCTGCTTAGCCACGTCGTTCAATTTTAAGAATTGATTACTCACAGAATTATACATTCTAGAGAAATCGATTTGCTTGTCAATTCATACTGGGCACGACCAACGCAAGCCGCCGCAGCCCTTCTTGGCAATTGCAGCGATCTTGTCGCAATCACGCCCAGTGAGACCGGCACATTTAGCATGCATCATATTCGCACACAGCCAGCAATTAACAAATTGCGGCAGTGCAGAATCATCAGCCTGCTTGAACGTGCAAGGTTTCTTACAGCACGACATAATAACCACCAGCGTTAAAAGGTAAGCAGCAGTTGCGAGAGCGCAGAGCAAAACAAAACACAGTGCACAGAAGTAGAGCAAGTAAACGCTCGAAAAATAAATATTCGTACACAAACAAATTGTTTGGAGCGAAAAGCAACAGCAAAAATTTGCGAGAGCGCGAAGCACAAGCTGAAATATGCAGCAGCGAACACACGCACAAACAAGTGTATGCACAGGGGAGCACCAAAGCAAAAGAATCAAAACAGGCAATAACAACAATACGGAACTGACGCCGCGTTCAATAAATGCAATTATTAACAGACTTACGCTGCAATAACAGAATAACACTTTGCACAATTATAAAGCTTTTTAAATAAAGCACAAAAAAGGCCAAATTTAGAAATAAAAAGCAGGATTAAAGCGCAAAAATATATAAAAATCTTGGAGCACAAGTAAAACACGTCAATCACTCTCAACTGAGAACTCCGATTTGGAAAAAGACCTAGGAGGGCCCAAGGTCGGGGACGTCATAAACAAACAGACTGCAAACTACATAACGCGACTGGGAAACCATCCAAATCGACTAGCTAGGCGCCTTCTGAAGAGGCGTCGAATTGGAGGAGTCCGAACGCGGAGGAGATTGCGGAGGTCTCATCCAATCGATCTCCTAGATCGATATATATAGTCACCGTAACCTTGTTAATCTTATATTAGACTTAATAGTAGACTAAGTAGTATTGTAAATTTTCTAATAAATTTAATTTAAGTTGTTCTTATAATAACAGAAAAAATTAAAATAAAGCTTTTAATAAAAAAAAAAAAAAGCCGCATCGATATTTTGCTTATTTGGGGACGTTCGATATTTTCGCGCCGTCGATATCTTTTCGTTGCATGGTCAGGGTATCGGGGGTGATGTCGAACACACAGTGGCGCCCAATTAACTGGAGGGTGGGAATGCCCATCTTGCGATACGCTGCTCCGAGAGCAGAACGAAAAAGGGCGATTGCGATTGGCCACCAGATGATCGCATGCCCTTCACCTTCATCTGGGCCGTTGACCCGAAAATGCAGCTGTGCATATGGGAAGCAACGGTGCCCACCTATCGGGAAGGTATCCGCTTTCAAAACGAGGGCATTCGTGGATATTCGTCGTTGTAGACCACTTCTCGAAATTCACCTTCCTGAAGTGCGGAAGTCGTCAACTTCCTAGTCCACGAAGTGTTCTTCAAATTTGGCTTGCCGGAAGTGATCCATTCGGACAATGGACCATTAGAACTTAATTGGGCCAGGATCACAGGGAATGGGACGCGTACCTAGTAGAGGTAGAAGTGGCGATCCGGAATTCGGTGCACAGTGCTAAGGGAGTGACTTCGCGGTCTTTGGCCAACATATGTACCTGAATGCTTCCAGTTACAAGCTGTCCAGGTCATTGGCGGATCACAGCATTTCTGACCTAGACGCGAAGGACAGACTGGCCGTAATCCGAAGCCAGGTCAATTTACACCTACACACCGCGTACGAGCGAAGTCGCCAACGCTACAATCAACGCGCGTGCCAACTCCATCTGGAACCGGGACAGGAAGGGTGGAGGCGCATCTTCGCATTAAGCAGCTTCGGCTAAGCTTACAATGTCCGAGCCGTGGGTACGAACGCCTACGAGTTCGAAGATCTCCTGGGTCGTGTACTAGTCGTTTTTCACGTAAAAAATTTACGAGCATAAGCGTAATTTGCTCACCTCCTCGCCAGGCGTCGGTGACGGCAGCGTCCGTTCCTTTTGGTCAGCGCCGCAAGTATAGATTACTTGTCGTGGGTGTGGCCTACGTTAGGCATTTCTATTAATCGGCTTTGTGATGTTGCATTTGACGTTATCAGCCGCATCGATATTTGGCTTAGTTGGTGACGTTCGATACTTTTGCGCCGTCGATATCTTTTCGTTGCATGGTCAGGGTATCGGGGGTGATGTCGAACACACAGTGGCGCCCAATTAACTGGAGGGTGGCAATGCCCATCTTGCGATACTCTGCTCCGAGAGCAGAACGAAAAATGGCGATTGCTATTGGCCGATTCGCTCATAAAACGATTAGAAGGAGAGAGGATCGCATGCCCTTGGCCTTCATCTGGGCCGTTGACCCGAAAATGCAGCTGTGCATATGGGAAGCAACGGTGCCCACCTTGTCTAAGTATGCCGACATTTCAGCACCGATGATGTGGCTGCCCAAATGTAAAGCCAGGAGTTCGATTTTGTCAGCGGTCAACGGCGAGCGTGCCGTGCTCGAGACCAGACTTAAAACACCGTCTTACACTCAAAAATTTAAATTCAAATTGCGACTGTACTGAATTAAAAAATAAAACTTTATATATATAATTGCCTATAATGCCTAGTTGTGCGATAAATTGTATATGATGCGGATTTTGTGTATATCATAAGGCAATAAATGTAAAAACTTATTAAGACCGGTCGGAAAAGTGCAAGCACACTTATTAGCTAATTTATTGATACTATACATGAGCATCTTAACCTAGCTTGACTATAATGGGATAAACATACTTAATATTACCTATTAAGTTTTATAATTATTCAATTTATCTTATATTTTTAGTATGATTGTTATTATTTTTAGTTTAGATTTTGCTGCCGTGCCGAAAATTTGGCTTGCATAGCGCCAGACTGGGGCCAGGAGGGTTTTATAAAGCAGCACCTTATTGCTCAGAGAAAGCTTGCTGCTTGCCTTAAGGAGCCAAGCAATACTTTTTAGTTTTTGACGTACGCTGTGGCAGGTTGTTGCGATGTGTTTGCTCCAAGTGAGCCTGCGATCAAGGTAGACTCCCAGGTAGCGATGGCCGTCTTTATGATCAAGAAGTTCGCCTTGGAGGAATACTCCTGGCGAGGTGTCTCTCCGGATCGCGAATGTGCAGCATATCGATTTTTGCCTGTTGATGGCAATTCGCAACTTTGATGCCCACGTCTCAAACTCGTGCAGGTATTCTTGTAGTTGGTCAGTGGCTTGGTAAACACAGCTGGCTTTTGAGAGGGATGCTGTATCGTCGGCGAACGTGGCGAGGTTGAAGCTATCGGGATGCTCCAGTGTCGTCGGGTCCACAGTCGGCATGTCGGCTGTATAAACAGTGTAGAGCCACGGAGCAAGGACACTGCCCTGGGGGACTCCAGCTTGGATTTCCTTGACTGCAGAGAACGTGCCGTCGACTACCACTACAAACTTTCTGTTTTTGAGGAAGCTGTGGATTATATGAAAAAGAGAGGGGGAAGCAAAGTTTTTATTTTGAACAGGAGTCCTCGATCAAACGCTTGTTTGATGTCAACAAATGCCGCGACGCAATACTACGCTGCTCCGGTGTCCCAAGCCGTCTTCGAAATCCGAACTGATGCCTTGGTATGATGCGCTTAACACAATCCAGCTCCGACACTCTGGCCATTAATATTCTATCGAATATTTTGGAGAGGGTCGGAAGCAGACGGATTGGTCGATAAGATTCGACTTGCGTGAGCAATTTTTTGGGTTTTGGAATCATGGCAATCAGAGCGCTTTTCCATTGCCTTGGGAAGTGTCCGATTCGAAGCATTGTATTATATAAGAGCACGATAAAGAGTATGCCTTGAAAAAAAAAAAATGTTTGTTTATCAAGATATCTTGACCAAACTCGGCATTTATTAGTTTTAGTAAGCTCCTCATATCTATGCAAAATCCTATTAAGATCGGACCACTATATCATATAGCTGCCATAGGAACGATCGGCCGAAAATTAAGTTGTATGAAAAAAACATTTTGTTTTTCAAGATATCTTGACCAAACTCGGCATTTATTAGATTTACTAAGCTCCTCATATATATGCAAAATCATATATCTGTCAGAGGAGCGATCGGTCGAAAACTAGGTTTTTGATTAAAAACCTTTTTGTTTATCAAGATATCTTGACCAAACTCGGCATTAACTACATATCAAGTTTGCTTGGAGGAATGGGAAATAATGGGAGGTGGTATAGAACTAGAGGAAGTAATAGTGTAAGGGTAAGAATTATTATTAGTACAGACTGAAGAGTAAGTTGATTGGAAAAAATTAGCAAAGAGGTTAGCAGAATCAGAGTCATTGCTAGCTTTATCCATCCCGAGAGAAAAAGAAGATGGCAAACTTAAAGATTTCCGCTTCAAGTTTACAAAGTTGTAAAACTGTCTCGGATTTTGTGCAAACGTTCGATAATTTCGCGCCGTCATTTTGTTTTCGAAGTGCATTGATCGAAAAAAGCTTTGTACGTGATCGACGATTATTATTTTTGATCAATTCAGGGTATGTAAGATATGTTACCTAAAATACAATTGTAATATATGTATATATATATATATATATATCCGAAAATCAGAAATAACAAAATCTTGTCAAATTTGCATCGGGGACAGGCAGGCAGGCAAGCAACAGACACACAAGCGCATAAATGCTTCTATTCATATACAAAATATGCAAGTTGAGTGAATATAGCAAGTCCAAATAATCGTAAATGCACACATGCCAACGCTTCGGTACCCGTACTAACAATAACGAGCTAAAATGCAAGAATTTCACATCGACGTCGCGAACCCTTGCATGATTTCATATTACTTGTCCCTTCCATAGGGTAGAAATGCCTCCGACATTTGAGAAAAATTGAAATTGTGCGCATTTTTGCTTGTGCCGACACATACACACACACACACACACACACGCACACACACACACAGACACGCACGCACACACACACAGACACACACACACAGACACGCACGCACACACACACACACAACGATCCCTTAACATGAGAGAGCACTGAGAGTAAGTGGGAGCGAGATAAAAAAAAAATCAGCGATGCCGTTTTATCGCGCAATACATGTGGAAGAGAGTAAGCCAATGCAATTTCCTGTAGTGTAAGCGAATAAAAGACATCATATGTATATTTAAAATTTTTTTGGACCACATGTCACCGATTTTTTTGTGTCCATTTTCTTCTATGGCATGTCTCATCTATATGCTGTTTGGTTAGTGATAGTATGCAATGCAACTATGTATCTTCATGCAAAGCCTATGTAAATTGGAATTGTCCGTCCGTACGTACGAATCTCAGGATCTCAGCACCTATAAGAGCTAAAGACTTGACTTTGAAAGTGGGTCCAAAGTTCTTTGATTTTAAGAGCTAGAGTCACCAAATTTTGACATGAAGCTTCTATAATAGTATATGCAGGTAAAGTATCTTCCATTTTAAGCTATCGCCACCCCTACCTACACCCCATAGTCATAATCAATTTTAATTAAATTGTATTTTTGAGAATATACGAATATTCTATAGCACAATAGGATCTACTGCTGAAAATTAAGTTAGGAAACACTAAAGTTATTGAGCAAAATGTATGTTTGCGGCAGCTAGCACAAATTGCAAGAATTTCTGTAAACGTGTACACAGACGCATTCATGTCACGTCTCTATTGAATTCTATAAACAGCATCGCATTTCCGATTGAAATTAATTTTTTTTTATTTTTTTTTTGCGGTGAAAATGAATTATTGCTGTCGTTAGCAAATCGTGTGGTAAGTTAGGGGTCCCATTCCGATTGTGGAACCAACTTTTTTCTTCAATTTATTTTTATTGACGCTAAAGAAGCCGAGGTCATAGCGTAAGGTAAATTTGTTGTTGGTCGAAGAGGGCTCAGAGTAGTCGAGCACTCCCGACTAGAGAATTCTTACTTGTTGTTTTGCTGCATAATACAATTTTATTCCTCGTTACTCATCCTAATATATATAATGTCTTTAGGGATACACTGAACTAGGCGTTGATTTTTCGTAACAAACATTCTCTTTTTTTTATGACAACATACATACACATACATGCAATGCACAAAAGCACCCATGCAGCTGCTGCGCAGCAGATGTACTTCTTTGTTTAGAACTCCACTGCAAATTACTTTTTCCTTAAATATTATCACCGGTTTTTTGGCAGAGCAAGAATTTACCTATGTACTTTATGGGCTTGAAGATATTTCCGACTGCTACATATATAGATATAACATATGTGTCTACAAAAAGGTTCCTTTCACACATGCTAGCGCTTAAGAACTCTTACCAAAAATAATCATGTAAAATGTAACATCTTCGCTTCGACATGGCAAACACTTTCATTTCTTCATATTACTCGTTACTTTGAAGGTAAAGAAATGCGATCGAGATTTGAGGCAAAATCAATTTGTGGGCAATTTTGCTTGTATATCATTTAACACGCCTATGTGCTAAGCACCCGTGCGATCACAATGCTGACACATCAGATTCTTTGGTGCAACGCTGTGGGATGAGCGATTAGAAATGATGGCCAGACACTTCCATATGTCGCAAGTGCTGAGTTATCATTATGACTATGTTAAGTCGACTTGTCGACCATGAATTTATATCATGATACTCTTTCCGCTAGCGTAAGTTTCAATTCATTTATGTATATAACGAAAAGCATCGTCCGAATGAATGCACTTATCCGGTCTGGCCGAAATATATTTATATTGTTGTATTGCCACAACATAAGACTGGCGATAGGAAGCATTCCCAACATAATCTTTATTAACCTGGAACCGGCTACCTGAAGATTCATCCCCGTCATTGGAAGCAGCGGCGTCTGGACATCAATCTGAAGTCACTCAACAGTTCTGCAACGACATCATGCGACATCACCGCCCGGTCATCATAATTGGTGCCTAACGGGATAAAATACACCAACAAACAGAAATTTACGTCCCATATAAGAACATGTTTAGAAGAAATCGACTTCTCATAAGGGAACAAGAGAAATTTAAATAAAAATTAACAGCGAAACAGAACGTTTATTGGTTGATACATATTTGATATTGTTTTGGATATTTGATGCATATTTGTTATTTGATTTTGATTTCTGAATAATTGCGTTATATATCGGACAAAATATTGTATAAATGTTAAAAGTTTATTGTTTATGACCAACGTTATTTCTATATTTCTGCCGACTGTGCGTAACCACCGTCCGAACAATTTGGCAAGTTGTAAATACTTCAATTTCTCCGCTGATTACTCATAAGCATAAGCGTAAGCATGGGCATATAGGGGATATTGAAGCAGAGTACGATAGCGACGAAAGCCAAGAGGTCCGTGAGAAATCAAGTTCACACCTTAAGACTAGAAACTCCTCAGGTGAAGCTGTATCAGAGAGTAACCAGTGACCCAAATATTAATATTGGTAGTAAAGCACACTACGAGGCCGTATCCATATTACAAAATAGGTTTGCGGAGCAGCAAGATCTGTGCTATCGTCGGACTGTTCAGTACTTCAGTACAAAGTCGTCACCAGTCATGACGACCACGGAGCTTCTATACTTATTGCAGAACTTAGTGATGACGCCCTACACTCCCGTGTGTGATCGCGAGAGATCCTTGAAATCATAAGGCCTCCCAGCAGAGCCCATTTGCTTTAGCCTTCGCTCGCAAGGCTGAGAATAGCAACAAAAGAAGCATGCTTGCTGCTTTATATGCTAAGGCAATTGAAGAAAGAAGTCAGGCCGCCAAAGGTAATAGGCAGGGAATCCGCTCACAGACTAGACAGAGAAAAGGCCAAGAAAGAATAATAGAAATATAAAAGGCCATAGAATAACGCACATCAGAGCGTATGACCGATGGCCAGAGAAGCCAGCGCGTCAATAATGTGTCTCAGCAGGCCTCTAACCAAGAGGATCTTGAGTATTTGAAAAATTATATGAATTTATCTAAATAACAAGCTGAAATTGTTGGTGGCTTTTAAAAATTAACATATTTGAGGATTCTGTGCGCTTAGTGTACGTACTAACTATAAACATCATATGGCCAGCTCTCCCACGACGACGTTTGGCAGGCGATAATGAGCAAATAATGGGCTTGCCACCAGTAGGTGCCTGGCGTTAGATCCTTGGGTCCTCGCTTACCACTCCCAAGGGTGAGAGTACAAACGTATATAAATGTAATCTATTTAGGTGCAAATAATTCATGTGGGTCGGTTATGTCGCAATATCTTCCGTGTGGTGATTTCAGGTGGTTGAGTGAGGACCAACTACGAAAATTTTCAATATTTGACTTCTAAAATAACTGAATATGCTTACATTTTTCAAATAAACTTAGAATAACCCTCATCCTTCATGATTTGGATACCGATGGGCCGTTTTGCCCGAGTAATCAGAGACGTACTTCAAAGTTGAAAAGCGTATCGCTAAGTACATAATATACATCTAGTGCTGATTTGGCGACCTTCCTATATTTAAAATATTTTGTTGGCTGGCCCGATGTCCGGGCTTGTTCAAATAAACAGTTGAAAACAATTAAATTCAATATTTTGCTTCCAATCTATTTTGGTTGCACATCGGAAAACCGTCTTTAGGGTACTAACACCAAGATACAAAACACAATTAACATTATAATACATTAAGTTATACAATTATTTGCACATTTTACATTATTACGCGTCTTCGATTTAAGCCGTGAATATTGAAACTGAAACTGTATGGCTGTTCTTAGGTGTCTATACAAGTGAGCGCAATTTTCTGTGTCTCTCTTTTAAGTAGCTAAGTCGTTTGTTGGTTGGTGTGTTAATTATGTGTAGCATTTCCAATGTGTGTCGTTTTTTGTAGTGCTGTTATTGTTGTAGGATTAATGTTTCATCATAATTTGGTGTTTGGTTGCTTCTCATACATTGGGTCATTAGTGCTTAATTTGAAGTCCGATTTATGTTGACTAATCCTTATTTTAAGTTTGGATTTTGTTGTGCCTATGTAAACACAATTCCACTGGTATTTAGAGAGCGAGAGGAACATAGAAAACAAACACTTAAAAAAAGACAAGAAATTAAGCATGAAAAGCTACGAGATCAACGAAACCCTGCCTTAGCGGACAACAACTATCAAAGAGAGTGTTTCGTAAACAAAATAAATATATAATTCCCGCCAAACGTAGAAGCGTCACTCGCAAAAGAGCCGAAGTTCGCAGTACCAATCAACAAAAAAAAAAAGACGGTGAAGAGTGAGTCAAAATCATAAAAAAAAAAAAACAAGAAAAAGCATCAAACTAAGAACAACTAAAACACTAATGATCGATCATTACTGGATACAGTGGAACAGACACAGAAATCCTTGAAAATAAAAATATTAAAATTCTGTCGTCGGATAAACCTTAGCAATGGATGTGGACGATTATAAAATGAGAGAATTCGGCATCATGACTACAGACAAAGAACAATAACTGCGGGGAACAATTATTCAGGATGGATCTTATTTCAAAGGACGAGAGAAATAAGATGACTACAACAACAGCGGTACCTGCAAGGGTATATGGACTACAAAAAAAAAACCACAAGGAAGGAACGTCACTCAGGCCAATATGTTCCCATATTGGATCGCCATCTTACGGGCTGTGCAAATAAATAATAAAAATATTAAAAAATCTGACAATGGACTCTAGGTACAACATTAAGAACGTGGTAGATTTTAAAGACAGAGTTAACAATTCCCACTGTTTGTGGGGGTGGCGTCAGATAAATAATCCATTGGTAAGCCGCGGTTGCATTAATGCGGCTTACCGAACAACATGGATCGATTAGGGCCCGAGTCTCAAGTATCTTTTTTCCGGTGGCGAGGAGCACTATGGCGGTGGGCAGTATACTGACCCCCTTGTGCTGGAGAAGGGACGTAAGCGACGTCCGTATAGTAGAACGTCTTGGGCTTGGGGGTGATATGCCGCTGGAGGGCGAGGAGCCAGAAGCTCTTCTTGTGGGCCTGTTGGCTGACCGCATGCCCTTGGCCTTCATCTGGGCCGTTGACCCGAAAATGCAGCTGTGCATATGGGAAGCAACGGTGCCCACCTTGTCTAAGTATGCCGACATTTCAGCACCGATGATGTGGCTGCCCAAATGTAAAGCCAGGAGTTCGATTTTGTCAGCGGTCAACGGCGAGCGTGCCGTGCTCGAGACCAGACTTAAAACACCGTCTTACACTCAAAAATTTAAATTCAAATTGCGACTGTACTGAATTAAAAAATAAAACTTTATATATATAATTGCCTATAATGCCTAGTTGTGCGATAAATTGTATATGATGCGGATTTTGTGTATATCATAAGGCAATAAATGTAAAAACTTATTAAGACCGGTCGGAAAAGTGCAAGCACACTTATTAGCTAATTTATTGATACTATACATGAGCATCTTAACCTAGCTTGACTATAATGGGATAAACATACTTAATATTACCTAGTAAGTTTTATAATTATTCAATTTATCTTATATTTTTAGTATGATTGTTATTATTTTTAGCTTAGATTTTGCTGCCGTGCCGAAAATTTGGCTTGCATAGCGCCAGACTGGGGCCAGGAGGGTTTTATAAAGCAGCACCTTATTGCTCAGAGAAAGCTTGCTGCTTGCCTTAAGGAGCCAAGCAATACTTTTTAGTTTTTGACGTACGCTGTGGCATGTTGTTGCGATGTGTTTGCTCCAAGTGAGCCTGCGATCAAGGTAGACTCCCAGGTAGCGATGGCCGTCTTTATGATCAAGAAGTTCGCCTTGGAGGAATACTCCTGGCGAGGTGTCTCTCCGGATCGCGAATGTGCAGCATATCGATTTTTGCCTGTTGATGGCAATTCGCCACTTTGATGCCCACGTCTCAAACTCGTGCAGGTATTCTTGTAGTTGGTCAGTGGCTTGGTAAACACAGCTGGCTTTTGAGAGGAATGCTGTATCGTCGGCGAACGTGGCGAGGTTGAAGCTATCGGGATGCTCCAGTGTCGTCGGGTCCACAGTCGGCATGTCGGCTGTATAAACAGTGTAGAGCCACGGAGCAAGGACACTGCCCTGGGGGACTCCAGCTTGGATTTCCTTGACTGCAGAGAACGTGCCGTCGACTACCACTACAAACTTTCTGTTTTTGAGGAAGCTGTGGATTATATGAAAAAGAGAGGGGGGAAGCAAAGTTTTTATTTTGAACAGGAGTCCTCGATCAAACGCTTGTTTGATGTCAACAAATGCCGCGACGCAATACTACGCTGCTCCGGTGTCCCAAGCCGTCTTCGAAATCCGAACTGATGCCTTGGTATGATGCGCTTAACACAATCCAGCTCCGACACTCTGGCCATTAATATTCTATCGAATATTTTGGAGAGGGTCGGAAGCAGACTGATTGGTCGATAAGATTCGACTTGCGTGAGCAATTTTTTGGGTTTTGGAATCATGGCAATCAGAGCGCTTTTCCATTGCCTTGGGAAGTGTCCGATTCGAAGCATTGTATTATATAAGAGCACGATAAAGAGTATGCCTTGAAAAAAAAAATGTTTGTTTATCAAGATATCTTGACCAAACTCGGCATTTATTAGTTTTAGTAAGCTCCTCATATCTATGCAAAATCCTATTAAGATCGGACCACTATATCATATAGCTGCCATAGGAACGATCGGCCGAAAATTGAGTTGTATGAAAAAAACATTTTGTTTTTCAAGATATCTTGACCAAACTCGGCATTTATTAGATTTACTAAGCTCCTCATATATATGCAAAATCATATATCTGTCAGAGGAGCGATCGGTCGAAAACTAGGTTTTTGATTAAAAACCTTTTTGTTTATCAAGATATCTTGACCAAACTCGGCATTAACTACATATCAAGTTTGCTTGGAGGAATGGGAAATAATGGGAGGTGGTATAGAACTAGAGGAAGTAATAGTGTAAGGGTAAGAATTATTATTAGTACAGACTGAAGAGTAAGTTGATTGGAAAAAATTAGCAAAGAGGTTAGCAGAATCAGAGTCATTGCTAGCTTTATCCATCCCGAGAGAAAAAGAAGATGGCAAACTTAAAGATTTCCGCTTCAAGTTTACAAAGTTGTAAAACTGTCTCGGATTTTGTGCAAACGTTCGATAATTTCGCGCCGTCGATATCTTTTCGTTGCGTGGTCAGGGTATCGGGGTGATGTCGAACACACAGTGGCGCCCAATTAACTGGAGGGTGGCAATGCCCATCTTGCGATACGCCGATTCGCTCATAAAACGATTAGAAAGAGAGAGGATCGCATGCCCTTGGCCTTCATCTGGGCCGTTGACCCGAAAATGCAGCTGTGCGTATGGGAAGCAACGGTGCCCACGTTGACTAGGTATGCCGTCATTTCAGCACCGATGATGTGGCTGCCCAAATGTACAGCCAGGAGTTCGATTTTGTCAGCGGCCAACGGCGAGCGTGCCGTGCTCGAGACCAGACTTAAAACACCGTCTTACACTCAACAATTTAAATTCAAATTGCGACTGTACTGAATTATAAAATAAAACTTTATATATATAATTGCCTATAATGCCTAGTTGTGCATTAATTGTATATGATGCGGATTTTGTGTATATCATAAGGCAATAAATGTAAAAAGAATTGAGAGTATAAATTACATACGGTTCTTTCAAACACACTCACATAGTTGTTTAACGAAAACAAAAAAATTGCGTTGCCCCAGAGGAGAACCAAGGCGACCGAATCCCACGCCGAAGAACGCCAGCTACACCCACCCAAGATATTTCCCAGAGATCCTACGCGCAATCAGGTATACGGTGCAAAACTGCAAGACGAAG
Source organism: Drosophila littoralis (assembly GCA_018903485.1). Taxonomy (NCBI): domain Eukaryota; kingdom Metazoa; phylum Arthropoda; class Insecta; order Diptera; family Drosophilidae; genus Drosophila; species Drosophila littoralis. The sequence continues at coordinate 1,638,325 of JAEIGF010000590.1, forward strand.
AAGCTCGCTTTGTAAGGCGGGAATCTAACAGCGAAGAAGCCAGAACTGAGTGAGTCCGTTCCATGAAGTCCATCCGTGTCCCGGTCTAGAGGCAGGGACCAAAAAACCCGAAGGACGGTCAAAATCTGTGGCCATCTGAGTTACTATAAAACGGATAAATAGATATTTATGTACTTCAGATTTTTTTTCCTTTTCTAATTACAATTTAATTTAAAAATTAAGTAAAAGGTTCTTATTGAAAAAAAACCCAATTAAAATTGCAGCACAGAAAACAATACAATCGCAATTGCAATGCTGTTGATAGAATTCAAAGCAGACGCGCATAAATGTGTGTGTGTACATGTAAACATAAATTCTTGGAATTTGCGCTAGCTGCCCCATTCACATAACTCATGGGTTTTTCTTAACCGATCTTAATGAAATGTTCTATCTTATTGTACCATAGAATATTTGTGTAGTCTCAAAAAATCAATTTCATATAAATAGTTGCATAATATTCTAGAAGCTACATATCAAGTTTGCTGACTCTAGCTCTTAATATTTACCCAAATTGCTCAAACAACAGGATGTTGTTATCGATCGATAGATCGATTGCATGGAAACCGAGTAAGTTATCGATTATCGCAAACAAATTCGATCTGCGCAGACACTAGGAGGACGTACAGTTCAAATTTCAAGTTTCTAGCTCTTAAAGGTTCTGATATCTTTGCGTTCATACATACGGATAGACGGACGGACGGACAGACAGACGGACATGGCTAGATCGATTCGGCTGTTGATGCTGAGAATATATATACTTTATGGGGTCGGAGATGCTTCCTTCCGCCTGTTACAGACATTTACATTTTGCACAAATACATTATACCCTTTTTAGCCATTTTTAATGGGTTCAGGGTATAATTACAACCTTTTAAATACCGCAACCAAAAGTGTGTGCACAATAATCTCTTTTTTTTTTCCTTTATCAGTTTGTTAATATGAAGCTAATTTTCTGTAATTTCGTTCTTAAAATGAATATACTGTTCGATGAATATGTTATATTTTGGAATATGCAGTCTTTAAAACTTTTCAATACATTTTGGGTCGAACCCCCCAGATTCTAACATTATCTTGCCATTATTATCGTGTTTTTTTTTTTATACCCTGAACCCATTAAAAATGGGTAAAAGGGGTATTATGTTTTTGTGCAAAATCCAAATGTATGTAACAGGCAGAAGGAAGCATCTCCGACCCCATAAAGAATATATATTCTTGATCAGCATTAATAGCCGAGTCGATCTAGCCATGTCCGTCTGTCTGTCCGTCCGTCCGTATGTATGAACGCAAGGATCTCAGAACATATAAGAGTTTCCGATAAACGATAACTTGCCCCGTTTCCAAGTAATCGATAAAAATGTATATCTAAATCCCGATTTTTAATGCGTAGCAATGGAGTATTGTCAATTGTATAGCTGACAAGATAAGGTGTAGTGCGATTGAAGGTCATAAACATACACTTTGAACAATTCAGATGCAATTGATTGGCCGAACACCAAAATTGCATAGCGTTCAAATCGTCTTGTAGGCGAGAGTGATGTAGGGGATTAGTGTATGATAGAATAAGTTTCACATCATCCGCATACATGAGTACACGGGCATGTGATATAACAGAGGGGAGATCATTTATAAAAAGAGTAAAGAGTAAAGGTCCAAGATGACTACCTTGAGGAACACCAAAAGTAACGTGAACCTGTTCAGAGGTAGTCAGCCTCAGCATTACTCTTAGGGTCCTACCTTTTAAATAAGAGCTAATCAAAGCAAAAGAGACGGAGGGAAACCTATTAGGTGAAGTTTAAAAAAGTAAAATGTCGTGGTGCACAGCGTCAAACGCCTTACTGAAGTCAGTGTAAATGACACCAGTTTGCATTTTCGAAAGGAAAGCATCATTTACCAAGGAAGTAAACTCTAGTAGATTGGTCGTAGTTGACCGATTCTTTACGAATCCATGTTGCACAGAGAAGACAACAGATTTGCAGAAATGCTGCAAATTTGAAGTGATTATTTTTTCAAATAATTAAGGAATAGCGGACAGTTTTGCAATGCCCCTGTAATTTTGTATATCAGACTTTCCACATTTCTTGTGGAGAGGAATGATATAAGATTCTTTCCAAAGAGATGGAAAAACAGAAGATTCAAAAGAAAGATTAAAAAGCTTAAGCAATGGATAAATAAGGGAAGAACTACACTCCTTGAGTAGACAACTAGGAATATTGTCAGGCCAGGAGAGTAAGAAGATTTTAAAGAATTTATAGCTAAAAGGAGAGAGGAATGGGAAATAATGGGAGGTGGTATAGAACTAGAGGAAGTAATCGTGTAAGGGTAAGAATTATTATTAGTACAGACTGAAGAGTAAGTTGATTGGAAAAAATTAGCAAAGAGGTTAGCAGAATCAGAGTCATTGCTAGCTTTATCCATCCCGAGAGAAAAAGAAGATGGCAAACTTAAAGATTTCCGCTTCAAGTTTACAAAGTTGTAAAACTGTCTCGGATTTTGTGCAAACGTTCGATAATTTCGCGCCGTCGATATCTTTTCGTTGCGTGGTCAGGGTATCGGGGTGATGTCGAACACACAGTGGCGCCCAATTAACTGGAGGGTGGCAATGCCCATCTTGCGATACGCCGATTCGCTCATAAAACGATTAGAAAGAGAGAGGATCGCATGCCCTTGGCCTTCATCTGGGCCGTTGACCCGAAAATGCAGCTGTGCGTATGGGAAGCAACGGTGCCCACGTTGACTAGGTATGCCGTCATTTCAGCACCGATGATGCGGCTGCCCAAATGTACAGCCAGGAGTTCGATTTTGTCAGCGGCCAACGGCGAGCGTGCCGTGCTCGAGACCAGACTTAAAACACCGTCTTACACTCAACAATTTAAATTCAAATTGCGACTGTACTGAATTATAAAATAAAACTTTATATATATAATTGCCTATAATGCCTAGTTGTGCATTAATTGTATATGATGCGGATTTTGTGTATATCATAAGGCAATAAATGTAAAAAGAATTGAGAGTATAAATTACATACGGTTCTTTCAAACACACTCACATAGTTGTTTAACGAAAACAAAAAAATTGCGTTGCCCCAGAGGAGAACCAAGGCGACCGAATCCCACGCCGAAGAACGCCAGCTACACCCACCCAAGATATTTCCCAGAGATCCTACGCGCAATCAGGTATACGGTGCAAAACTGCAAGACGAAGAAGCTCGCTTTGTAAGGCGGGAATCTAACAGCGAAGAAGCCAGAACTGAGTGAGTCCGTTCCATGAAGTCCATCCGTGTCCCGGTCTAGAGGCAGGGACCAAAAAACCCGAAGGACGGTCAAAATCTGTGGCCATCTGAGTTACTATAAAACGGATAAATAGATATTTATGTACTTCAGATTTTTTTTCCTTTTCTAATTACAATTTAATTTAAAAATTAAGTAAAAGGTTTTTATTGAAAAAAAACCCAATTAAAATTGCAGCACAGAAAACAATACAATCGCAATTGCAATGCTGTTGATAGAATTCAAAGCAGACGCGCATAAATGTGTGTGTGTACATGTAAACATAAATTCTTGGAATTTGCGCTAGCTGCCCCATTCACATAACTCATGGGTTTTTCTTAACCGATCTTAATGAAATGTTCTATCTTATTGTACCATAGAATATTTGTGTAGTCTCAAAAAATCAATTTCATATAAATAGTTGCATAATATTCTAGAAGCTACATATCAAGTTTGCTGACTCTAGCTCTTAATATTTACCCAAATTGCTCAAACAACAGGATGTTGTTATCGATCGATAGATCGATTGCATGGAAACCGAGTAAGTTATCGATTATCGCAAACAAATTCGATCTGCGCAGACACTAGGAGGACCTACAGTTCAAATTTCAAGTTTCTAGCTCTTAAAGGTTCTGATATCTTTGCGTTCATACATACGGATAGACGGACGGACGGACAGACAGACGGACATGGCTAGATCGATTCGGCTGTTGATGCTGAGAATATATATACTTTATGGGGTCGGAGATGCTTCCTTCCGCCTGTTACAGACATTTACATTTTGCACAAATACATTATACCCTTTTTAGCCATTTTTAATGGGTTCAGGGTATAATTACAACCTTTTAAATACCGCAACCAAAAGTGTGTGCACAATAATCTCTTTTTTTTTTCCTTTATCAGTTTGTTAATATGAAGCTAATTTTCTGTAATTTCGTTCTTAAAATGAATATACTGTTCGATGAATATGTTATATTTTGGAATATGCAGTCTTTAAAACTTTTCAATACATTTTGGGTCGAACCCCCCAGATTCTAACATTATCTTGCCATTATTATCGTGTTTTTTTTTTTATACCCTGAACCCATTAAAAATGGGTAAAAGGGGTATTATGTTTTTGTGCAAAATCCAAATGTATGTAACAGGCAGAAGGAAGCATCTCCGACCCCATAAAGAATATATATTCTTGATCAGCATTAATAGCCGAGTCGATCTAGCCATGTCCGTCTGTCTGTCCGTCCGTCCGTCCGTCCGTATGTATGAACGCAAGGATCTCAGAACATATAAGAGTTTCCGATAAACGATAACTTGCCCCGTTTCCAAGTAATCGATAAAAATGTATATCTAAATCCCGATTTTTAATGCGTAGCAATGGAGTATTGTCAATTGTATAGCTGACAAGATAAGGTGTAGTGCGATTGAAGGTCATAAACATACACTTTGAACAATTCAGATGCAATTGATTGGCCGAACACCAAAATTGCATAGCGTTCAAATCGTCTTGTAGGCGAGAGTGATGTAGGGGATTAGTGTATGATAGAATAAGTTTCACATCATCCGCATACATGAGTACACGGGCATGTGATATAACAGAGGGGAGATCATTTATAAAAAGAGTAAAGAGTAAAGGTCCAAGATGACTACCTTGAGGAACACCAAAAGTAACGTGAACCTGTTCAGAGGTAGTCAGCCTCAGCATTACTCTTAGGGTCCTACCTTTTAAATAAGAGCTAATCAAAGCAAAAGAGACGGAGGGAAACCTATTAGGTGAAGTTTAAAAAGTAAAATGTCGTGGTGCACAGCGTCAAACGCCTTACTGAAGTCAGTGTAAATGACACCAGTTTGCATTTTCGAAAGGAAAGCATCATTTACCAAGGAAGTAAACTCTAGTAGATTGGTCGTAGTTGACCGATTCTTTACGAATCCATGTTGCACAGAGAAGACAACAGATTTGCAGAAATGCTGCAAATTTGAAGTGATTATTTTTTCAAATAATTAAGGAATAGCGGACAGTTTTGCAATGCCCCTGTAATTTTGTATATCAGACTTTCCACATTTCTTGTGGAGAGGAATGATATAAGATTCTTTCCAAAGAGATGGAAAAACAGAAGATTCAAAAGAAAGATTAAAAAGCTTAAGCAATGGATAAATAAGGGAAGAACTACACTCCTTGAGTAGACAACTAGGAATATTGTCAGGCCAGGAGAGTAAGAAGATTTTAAAGAATTTATAGCTAAAAGGAGAGAGGAATGGGAAATAATGGGAGGTGGTATAGAACTAGAGGAAGTAATAGTGTAAGGGTAAGAATTATTATTAGTACAGACTGAAGAGTAAGTTGATTGGAAAAAATTAGCAAAGAGGTTAGCAGAATCAGAGTCATTGCTAGCTTTATCCATCCCGAGAGAAAAAGAAGATGGCAAACTTAAAGATTTCCGCTTCAAGTTTACAAAGTTGTAAAACTGTCTCGGATTTTGTGCAAACGTTCGATAATTTCGCGCCGTCGATATCTTTTCGTTGCGTGGTCAGGGTATCGGGGTGATGTCGAACACACAGTGGCGCCCAATTAACTGGAGGGTGGCAATGCCCATCTTGCGATACGCCGATTCGCTCATAAAACGATTAGAAAGAGAGAGGATCGCATGCCCTTGGCCTTCATCTGGGCCGTTGACCCGAAAATGCAGCTGTGCGTATGGGAAGCAACGGTGCCCACGTTGACTAGGTATGCCGTCATTTCAGCACCGATGATGCGGCTGCCCAAATGTACAGCCAGGAGTTCGATTTTGTCAGCGGCCAACGGCGAGCGTGCCGTGCTCGAGACCAGACTTAAAACACCGTCTTACACTCAACAATTTAAATTCAAATTGCGACTGTACTGAATTATAAAATAAAACTTTATATATATAATTGCCTATAATGCCTAGTTGTGCATTAATTGTATATGATGCGGATTTTGTGTATATCATAAGGCAATAAATGTAAAAAAGAATTGAGAGTATAAATTACATACGGTTCTTTCAAACACACTCACATAGTTGTTTAACGAAAACAAAAAAATTGCGTTGCCCCAGAGGAGAACCAAGGCGACCGAATCCCACGCCGAAGAACGCCAGCTACACCCACCCAAGATATTTCCCAGAGATCATATGCGCAAACAGGTATACGGTGCAAAACTGCAAGACGAAGAAGCTCGCTTTGTAAGGCGGGAATCTAACAGCGAAGAAGCCAGAACTGAGTGAGTCCGTTCCATGAAGTCCATCCGTGTCCCGGTCTAGAGGCAGGGACCAAAAAACCCGAAGGGCGGTCAAAATCTGTGGCCCATCTGAGTTACTATAAAACGGATAAATAGATATTTATATACTTAAGATTTTTTTTGTCCTTTTCTATTTACAATTTAATTTAGAAAACAAGTAAAAGGTTCTTATTGAAAAAAAACCCAATTAAAATTGCAGCACGGAAAACAATACAATCGCAATTGCAATGCTGTTGATAGAATTCAAAGCAGACGCGCATAAATGTGTGTGTGTACATGTATACAGAAATTCTTGGAATTTGCGCTAGCTGCCCCATTCACATAACTCATGGGTTTTTCTTAACCGATCTTAATGAAATGTTCTATCTTATTGTACCATAGAATATTTGTGTAGTCTCAAAAAATCAATTTCATTTAAATAGTTGCATAATATTCTAGAAGCTACATATCAAGTTTGCTGACTCTAGCTCTTAATATTTACCCAAATTGCTCAAACAACAGGATGTCGTTATCGATCGATAGATCGATTGCATGGAAACCGAGTAAGTTATCGATTATCGCAAACAAATTCGATCTGCGCAGACACTAGGAGGACCTACAGTTCAAATTTCAAGTTTCTAGCTCTTAAAGGTTCTGATATCTTTGCGTTCATACATACGGATAGACGGACGGACGGACAGACAGACGGACATGGCTAGATCGATTCGGCTGTTGATGCTGAGAATATATATACTTTATGGGGTCGGAGATGCTTCCTTCCGCCTGTTACAGACATTTACATTTTGCACAAATACATTATACCCTTTTTAGCCATTTTTAATGGGTTCAGGGTATAATTACAAAAGTGTGTGCACAATAGTTCCTTTTTTTTTTCCTTTATCAGTTTGTTAATATGAAGCGAATTTTGTAACAATGCTACTTTAACAATGTCTGTAATTTCGTTCTTAAAATGAATATACTGTTCGATGAATATGTTATATTTTGGAATATGCAGTCTTTAAAACTTTTCAATACATTTTGGGTCGAACCCCCATAAATTCTAACATTATCTTGCCATTATTATCGTGTTTTTTTTTATTTTATTTATTTTATTAAGGGTCGACAAAACGAGTGTCTTCCTCATTATTCAGTAGATTATACATACGTAATGAAAATTAAATGCTAAAAGCCTAATTAGAGAACACAATTTTCTAATAGCATCACCGACCGATGGAGGTGTTTTATTAGCCAGTCCGGCCAGCTGTGCCCCTTTTCACAGCTAATTGGAGGCACTGTTAGAGACTACATCTAAGAAGAAGGGAGTAAGTAGGAAAAAAGTGTTCTTAAGTAAAACTTAAAATAATCTTAATTTGCTATATTATTTAAGAAAATAAAATAAATAGGGAAAAAGAAAGAAAGGAGTTATTAATAGAGTAAAGGAATTTAAACAAGATATAAAAAATGTTAGGTAGATAGGATAGAGAGATAGAAATGGTAAATCACCGACCCGGTGGGGGAAAATTTATAGCCGGTCCGGCATGCTATGCCCCCTTATTCCCAGCTCATAGCTAGGAATCGTCAGTGACTTCCCGAAGGTATCCTGAAAGCAACGATTTTATTAGGGGTAGAGAAAGTTCGGTAGAGAAAACGTGATGTAAACTATTATAATTTTTACATAGCTCGCGAAAAGCATTGTGCATAGCGTAGTCTGTTGTGTACGTAGATAGGAATAAGGGGCGATAATTTCTGGTTGGTCTAGCCGGAACAGAGAATTGAAGACGCTCTAGCAGAGAAGGAGGATCTATATCGCCAACAATCAACTTATGTAGAAAGACAACACCGAGAACTGTCCTACGGTTGATTAACGACGGAAGATTAAGAAGAAGCAGCCTGCTGGAGTAAGATGGCAACCGAAGATTAGGGTCCCAATTTAAACCTCGTAAGGCAAAAAGCAGAAATTGCTTCTGAACAAATTCAATACGATCCTGGCTCTTGATATACTGCGGAGACCAGATGCAAGAGCAGTATTCAAAAATAGGGCGAACGAGAGAGATGTACAGAAGTTTCGTTATAAAAGGATCGTTAAACTCTTTAGACCATCGTTTAATGAAACCAAGTACACCTTTTGCCTCATTAACGGTGGTATCTATATGCAGATTGAAGCTGAGTTTAGAATCAAAAAGAACGCCTAGATCCTTAACTGTTAGTATGCGTTGCAATGGAGTATTGTCAATTGTATAGCTGACAAGATAAGGTGTAGTGCGATTGAAGGTCATAAACATACACTTTGAACAATTCAGATGCAATTGATTGGCCGAACGCCAAAATTGCATAGCGTTCAAATCGTCTTGTAGACGAGAGTGATGTAGGGGATTAGTGTATGATAGAATAAGTTTCACATCATCCGCATACATGAGTACACGGGCATGTGATATAACAGAGGGGAGATCATTTATAAAAAGAGTAAAGAGTAAAGGTCCAAGATGACTACCTTGAGGAACACCAGAAGTAACGTGAACCTGTTCAGAGGTAGTCATCCTCAGCATTACTCTTAGGGTCCTACCTTTTAAATAAGAGCTAATCCAAAGCAAAAGAGACGGAGGGAAACCTATTAGGTGAAGTTTAAAAAGTAAAATGTCGTGGTGCACAGCGTCAAACGCCTTACTGAAGTCAGTGTAAATGACATCAGTTTGCATTTTCGAAAGGAAAGCATCATTTACCAAGGAAGTAAACTCTAGTAGATTGGTCGTAGTTGACCGATTCTGTACGAATCCATGTTGCACAGAGAAGACAACAGATTTGCAGAAATGCTGCAAATTTGAAGTGATTATTTTTTCAAATAATTAAGGAATAGCGGACAGTTTTGCAATGCCCCTGTAATTTTGTATATCAGACTTTCCACATTTCTTGTGGAGAGGAATGATATAAGATTCTTTCCAAAGAGATGGAAAGACAGAAGATTCAAGGGATAAATTAAAAAGCTTAAGCAATGGATAAATAAGGGAAGAACTACACTCCTTGAGTAGACAACTAGGAATATTGTCAGGCCAGGAGAGTAAGAAGATTTTAAAGAATTTATAGCTAAAAGGAGAGAGGAATGGGAAATAATGGGAGGTGGTATAGAACTAGAGGAAGTAATAGTGTAAGGGTAAGAATTATTATTAGTACAGACTGAAGAGTAAGTTAAGTAAGTAAAAAATGAGCAAAGAGGTTAGCAGAATTGAATTGATTTGAAACAATGAAAAATCAAGCATGCAATCCTTAAAGTCATGCTGTGCTGAGGGCACTAGATAATTTTCGGCAGTGAATAATGACCAAGAGATGTTCGGCAAATTAAAATCACCCAACACAATAAATAGGTCATTATCACGCACGTGTGAAGAAACTTCTTTAATACAAGTAATATGTTTCATATAAACTTGACTATCAGAAGATTTAGGAACATAAGAGCATGTAATATAGATATTCCGTGTAGGAAAAGACACCTCGACTGAGACAATCTCAGCGTCAGTAGGCATACTAAAACAGAAAAGTTCAGACAAAATAAGATTATTCGAAAAAACCTCAAAGTCAGATATGGTTGAATTTAACCATGTTTCTGAAAATGCGATTATATCCGAATCGAAGAAAGTGTTGGCCAGGAAAAGATTTTTAAGCTGAAATAAGACCTCTGACATTCTGATAATGAATAGAGACTTGGTCAGAAGGCGAAGTTCGTTTTTTGGGGCAGAAATGGTACCTTGTATTGAAGGGACTGGAAGGATGACAGGCTGGTTACACTTTTTTGGCTTGAACTCGTGAACAATCATGTGTGGAGGCCAAAATTTGGGATCACAAATGATTGGGAACATATCATGTGAAACATTTATTTTGAATGATGATACTTCACGAGGAGTGGGGAAATTAAATTTAATAATTGACACACTAGCAAAAGATTTGCTAGCAATATAGGCTGCCAATGACTCAGAAGTGGTGTCAGTCGAAAGTCGAGACACAAAAACTTGCCTACGAGGGGCAACCACAGTTAAGGTAGGAGCTGATGGGGATTTGATGGGGCTAAAGAGGCACCTTGATTGATTTTAACAATCTGGGCAAGATTGCGCGCAGGTCTACCTTTGCGGCCAGGAGCTGACGGGGCTTAGGCAGTTTGGCTAACTGGGACAGGTTCAGGTACGGGGACTAATGGGACTATTACTGGGGATAAACGGGGGTAATATTTGGGCAGTCGCTTATAGAAGGCGATAAGGACATTGGAGATAAATCCAAGTTGCTAGGCAGGGACAAAAGAGGCGTAGGTGTCTGAACAGACGGAGAGGGCAACTGCAAAAATTTAATTTGTATTTGCCAAGCAACTCAAAACTCGAGTCAAAATTCCTCGAGAGCTGCTTAGCCACGTCGTTCAATTTTAAGAATTGATTACTCACAGAATTATACATTCTAGAGAAATCGATTTGCTTGTCAATGCATACTGGGCACGACCAACGCAAGCCGCCGCAGCCCTTCTTGGCAATTGCAGCGATCTTGTCGCAATCACGCCCAGTGAGACCGGCACATTTAGCATGCATCATATTCGCACACAGCCAGCAATTAACAAATTGCGGCAGTGCAGAATCATCAGCCTGCTTGAACGTGCAAGGTTTCTTACAGCACGACATAATAACCACCAGCGTTAAAAGGTAAGCAGCAGTTGCGAGAGCGCAGAGCAAAACAAAACACAGTGCACAGAAGTAGAGCAAGTAAACGCTCGAAAAATAAATATTCGTACACAAACAAATTGTTTGGAGCGAAAAGCAACAGCAAAAATTTGCGAGAGCGCGAAGCACAAGCTGAAATATGCAGCAGCGAACACACGCACAAACAAGTGTATGCACAGGGGAGCACCAAAGCAAAAGAATCAAAACAGGCAATAACAACAATACGGAACTGACGCCGCGTTCAATAAATGCAATTATTAACAGACTTACGCTGCAATAACAGAATAACACTTTGCACAATTATAAAGCTTTTAAATAAAGCACAAAAAAGGCCAAATTTAGAAATAAAAAGCAGGATTAAAGCGCAAAAATATATAAAAATCTTGGAGCACAAGTAAAACACGTCAATCACTCTCAACTGAGAACTCCGATTTGGAAAAAGACCTAGGAGGGCCCAAGGTCGGGGACGTCATAAACAAACAGACTGCAAACTACATAACGCGACTGGGAAACCATCCAAATCGACTAGCTAGGCGCCTTCTGAAGAGGCGTCGAATTGGAGGAGTCCGAACGCGGAGGAGATTGCGGAGGTCTCATCCAATCGATCTCCTAGATCGATATATATAGTCACCGTAACCTTGTTAATCTTATATTAGACTTAATAGTAGACTAAGTAGTATTGTAAATTTTCTAATAAATTTAATTTAAGTTGTTCTTATAATAACAGAAAAATTAAAATAAAGCTTTTAATAAAAAAAAATAAAAGCCGCATCGATATTTTGCTTATTTGGTGACGTTCGATATTTTCGCGCCGTCGATATCTTTTCGTTGCATGGTCAGGGTATCGGGGGTGATGTCGAACACACAGTGGCGCCCAATTAACTGGAGGGTGGGAATGCCCATCTTGCGATACGCTGCTCCGAGAGCAGAACGAAAAAGGGCGATTGCGATTGGCCACCAGATGATCGCATGCCCTTCACCTTCATCTGGGCCGTTGACCCGAAAATGCAGCTGTGCATATGGGAAGCAACGGTGCCCACCTATCGGGAAGGTATCCGCTTTCAAAACGAGGGCATTCGTGGATATTCGTCGTTGTAGACCACTTCTCGAAATTCACCTTCCTGAAGTGCGGAAGTCGTCAACTTCCTAGTCCACGAAGTGTTCTTCAAATTTGGCTTGCCGGAAGTGATCCATTCGGACAATGGACCATTAGAACTTAATTGGGCCAGGATCACAGGGAATGGGACGCGTACCTAGTAGAGGTAGAAGTGGCGATCCGGAATTCGGTGCACAGTGCTAAGGGAGTGACTTCGCGGTCTTTGGCCAACATATGTACCTGAATGCTTCCAGTTACAAGCTGTCCAGGTCATTGGCGGATCACAGCATTTCTGACCTAGACGCGAAGGACAGACTGGCCGTAATCCGAAGCCAGGTCAATTTACACCTGCCCACCGCGTACGAGCGAAGTCGCCAACGCTACAATCAACGCGCGTGCCAACTCCATCTGAAACCGGGACAGGAAGGGTGGAGGCGCATCTTCGCATTAAGCAGCTTCGGCTAAGCTTACAATGTCCGAGCCGTGGGTACGAACGCCTACGAGTTCGAAGATCTCCTGGGTCGTGTACTAGTCGTTTTTCACGTAAAAAATTTACGAGCATAAGCGTAATTTGCTCACCTCCTCGCCAGGCGTCGGTGACGGCAGCGTCCGTTCCTTTTGGTCAGCGCCGCAAGTATAGATTACTTGTCGTGGGTGTGGCCTACGTTAGGCATTTCTATTAATCGGCTTTGTGATGTTGCATTTGACGTTATCAGCCGCATCGATATTTGGCTTAGTTGGTGACGTTCGATACTTTTGCGCCGTCGATATCTTTTCGTTGCATGGTCAGGGTATCGGGGGTGATGTCGAACACACAGTGGCGCCCAATTAACTGGAGGCTGGCAATGCCCATCTTGCGATACTCTGCTCCGAGAGCAGAACGAAAAATGGCGATTGCGATTGGCCGATTCGCTCATAAAACGATTAGAAGGAGAGAGGATCGCATGCCCTTGGCCTTCATCTGGGCCGTTGACCCGAAAATGCAGCTGTGCATATGGGAAGCAACGGTGCCCACCTTGTCTAAGTATGCCGACATTTCAGCACCGATGATGTGGCTGCCCAAATGTAAAGCCAGGAGTTCGATTTTGTCAGCGGTCAACGGCGAGCGTGCCGTGCTCGAGACCAGACTTAAAACACCGTCTTACACTCAAAAATTTAAATTCAAATTGCGACTGTACTGAATTAATAAATAAAACTTTATATATATAATTGCCTATAATGCCTAGTTGTGCGATAAATTGTATATGATGCGGATTTTGTGTATATCATAAGGCAATAAATGTAAAAACTTATTAAGACCGGTCGGAAAAGTGCAAGCACACTTATTAGCTAATTTATTGATACTATACATGAGCATCTTAACCTAGCTTGACTATAATGGGATAAACATACTTAATATTACCTATTAAGTTTTATAATTATTCAATTTATCTTATATTTTTAGTATGATTGTTATTATTTTTAGTTTAGATTTTGCTGCCGTGCCGAAAATTTGGCTTGCATAGCGCCAGACTGGGGCCAGGAGGGTTTTATAAAGCAGCACCTTATTGCTCAGAGAAAGCTTGTTGCTTGCCTTAAGGAGCCAAGCAATACTTTTTAGTTTTTGACGTACGCTGTGGCATGTTGTTGCGATGTGTTTGCTCCAAGTGAGCCTGCGATCAAGGTAGACTCCCAGGTAGCGATGGCCGTCTTTATGATCAAGAAGTTCGCCTTGGAGGAATACTCCTGGCGAGGTGTCTCTCCGGATCGCGAATGTGCAGCATATCGATTTTTGCCTGTTGATGGCAATTCGCCACTTTGATGCCCACGTCTCAAACTCGTGCAGGTATTCTTGTAGTTGGTCAGTGGCTTGGTAAACACAGCTGGCTTTTGAGAGGATTGCTGTATCGTCGGCGAACGTGGCGAGGTTGAAGCTATCGGGATGCTCCAGTGTCGTCGGGTCCACAGTCGGCATGTCGGCTGTATAAACAGTGTAGAGCTACGGAGCAAGGACACTGCCCTGGGGGACTCCAGCTTGGATTTCCTTGACTGCAGAGAACGTGCCGTCGACTACCACTACAAACTTTCTGTTTTTGAGGAAGCTGTGGATTATATGAAAAAGAGAGGGGGGAAGCAAAGTTTTTATTTTGAACAGGAGTCCTCGATCAAACGCTTGTTTGATGTCAACAAATGCCGCAACGCAATACTACGCTGCTCCGGTGTCCCAAGCCGTCTTCGAAATCCGAACTGATGCCTTGGTATGATGCGCTTAACACAATCCAGCTCCGACACTCTGGCCATTAATATTCTATCGAATATTTTGGAGAGGGTCGGAAGCAGACTGATTGGTCGATAAGATTCGACTTGCGTGAGCAATTTTTTGGGTTTTGGAATCATGGCAATCAGAGCGCTTTTCCATTGCCTTGGGAAGTGTCCGATTCGAAGCATTGTATTATATAAGAGCACGATAAAGAGTATGCCTTGAAAAAAAAAATGTTTGTTTATCAAGATATCTTGACCAAACTCGGCATTTATTAGTTTTACTAAGCTCCTCATATCTATGCAAAATCCTATTAAGATCGGACCACTATATCATATAGCTGCCATAGGAGCGATCCGTCGAAAACTAGGTTTTTGATTAAAAACCTTTTTGTTTATCAAGATATCTTGACCAAACTCGGCATTAACTATTTTCCATGTGCTTCTTAGATACGGGCAAAGCACTATGAGCATTATAAGTTTGTTAATATAAAGCGAATTTTGTAACAATGCTAATTTAACAATATTTGTAATTTCGGTCATAAAATTAATATACTGTTCGTTGAATATGTTATGTTTTGGAATAAGCAGTCTTTAAAACTTTTCAATACTGTAGTGCGTATATGCCCGAACAGAATACCCTGCACTTAAATATAAAGTATGCAGCACTTTGTTGCATACAATAACAATAATATAGTAAACAAGCCCAGAGCCACTTTATGTATTGGCTCGGTCTCGTATTACGCAGCGCGGTTCACTAGCCTCACTAGCTGACCGTTTACGCTTACGCTGCAGATCCCACGCTCCGTCTGAGCGCATTCCGTGAGCAATATATATGCTCACTAATACAGGCATATGCGAGCTACTCACTCTCCCTCTCTTTGTAGCTGTTAACCAATAACAGCATAAGTATATACATGTATCCATAGGCTAAGAGCATTATATTGACTCAGAATAAAATCATTCTAAAAAAACAAACTAACCAGCACAGACGTGTTTAAATTAACCTTTTTATAATATTGTAATAAATTATATTACATGGCGACCGTGACAATTGCAATCTTCGGAAAACTTGCAATGTTCGGAAACCTGCCATCACTGAAAAGGGACATCATTTTACAATCTTGAACTGGATTAACAACAACAACAATAGCAATTGGAAAAAGAAACAAATGGAAAAACTGACGTAAACATCATCTTACAATCGTGAACTGGATTAACAACAACAACAACACCAACAGCAATTGAAAAAAGAAACAAGTGGAAGAACTGAGTGAGTAGAGAGGGAGTTATGGCTAATCGTGGGGGAGTGCAAAAGAAACTGAAGAAAAAAATAGCGCACATAAAGTGGCTGCTATTTGCAAATTAAACTCCACCCCCCTGGGCAACTGCCCAAAAATGACAAGAAGAGCTTGACTTTCTTAAGTCAAGCCTTAAACAAAGAAAGACAATAACTCCAGCTCACTCAGAAATAAAGAAAATTAAATCTGAATTTAATAAAACAACACCTCCTCCCCCCAAGGAACTACCGAAAAAACAAAAAGAGTGCCCGAGAGATTGCCCACTGCCATTGGAAAGAGCATTTTGTCAAGCTACATGCGCGAGGAAAACCTGTGCGATGACCGGCACCGGTACCGCCTGAGCTCATAGGCCCAGGACAACAGCAGCTGAGTCAACAAGCGTGAAGGGCAGGCCGCCTTTAACGTCTGCGAGGGAGCATCAGCGTGCCACATCCGGCGACGCCCAGCTGATGCGAGGATACACAACAGATGCAGTTATATCTTTAATTACTTCTAATTATACAAAATAAAAAAAATAAAAAAATGTTTGTAAAATTGAGCGGAAACACCTCCGCCCGATTAGCAGCATAGCCCGTAAAGCTATGCGAAACGCTAGGTAGTATTTTGTAAAGATTGTAAAGATAAGTAACCTAAATTTCGAAAAAAAAAAAAAAAATTAATTAAGAAAGTTATGAAAGTAATCTAAAATAAAATAGATAAAATTAGACATGTACATTTCGTATTTGTATGGGCACTCCAAAAATTGAAAAAGGTAGTATCAAATAATAGTAAGAGTCATTACATAGGAAAATGGGGGGAAACAATCAAAGGCAGATGATAACACTGCCAATGTAGTTAACGTAGTAGAAGTCGTAGACACCACCCCCCATGTGCAGTTAACAAATATACTGCTAACAATACTCATTGCAATAGCTTCCGTAAACATCCTTCTGAAGATTTATCTTCTGCATAAAAAATCACTAAGGAAGCGTTACATGAGTCGAGCCAACGACTTAGACAAGGTCTAAGCCGCCGCTTAAATACCAATTTGAATATGCCAGAAATAGACGCACTCATTGCGCTTACGTATAGAGATGAGCCATATCTTCGTAATCGCGCACTAAACGTGCAGCGACTACATAAATGGAATGGAATCAAATCGTTACCATTCTAAGGGAACAACGTGAGGAATTTTATAAATCTTTCAAGTGCCTTAACAAAAGCGCACCTGTCTCAAACGAGACAAAGTTAAAACACGTTAAAATTCTTGTAGATTCCTACAATATCTGCCGCCAACTTATATGTGACAATGCAACTAGATTAAAAGATTTGCATTTAACACAGACAACTGATGTATTAAGCACGTTAAGAGAAAACATTAGACGCATTTCGGAAAGGCATAATATAACAATATTCCTTCCAAATTCTCTTAACACTTCAGCGTCATTCGACGAGAAACAACCTTCATTGTCAGCTGATACTAAACCATCAGATTCTGAAATCAATACCCAATCAATTGACAACACCATGGCCCAAACAGCTATAAGTTTTCTCAAACTAGCCTCATCACTCTTGCCAGAGTTTGATGGAAAGGCAGAAAACTTACAAAGCTTCAAAGATGCTTTGAGTCTTATAGACTCACTAAAAGAAGATCATGAAGCAACAGCTGTCAGTCTTATAAAGACAAAACTAAAAGGCCATGCAAGAAACTTGATAAGCAATGAGCAAACAATCGCTCAAATCATTGCAAAATTATCAAGCACAGTAAGAGGCGAATCAGTTGAAGTATTGTCAGCCAAATTACTTAACTTGCAACAAAAAAGCAAAACTGCCAACCAGTACACTCAAGAGGTTGAGCAGTTAACAAAAGCTTTAGAAGGAGCTTTTATAAACGATGGTTTAACACCAGAATTGGCCAATAAATACAGTACAGTCCAAGCAGTAAAGGCCATGACTAAGAACTTATCATGCAAGCGGGCACATTCAATAACATGAATGATGCCATATCCAAAATTGTCGATAGTTGCACAGAAGCAACCGGACAAACCAATACTGTCCTTTATTACCAAAATTATTATCCTCGTGGTGGAAACCGCGGAAGAGGTAATTATAGAGGCCGACCATACAACAGAGGCGGCTACAGAAATAATAATAATGGTAATAGAAACAATGATAACAGAGGCAATCCTCGAGGCGGCTCATATAGAGGCGGCTCAAACAGAGGACCCAGACAGCAAAACCAGATCCGAGTTACACAAGGCAACTCGGAAAACCAACAAACCCCCTTGAGCAACGAGTAGTAAAAATTTATCATATAAATCTAAGTCTCAGTAGTCTCATCAAAATATACAATAGGAAAAATAATATACCATTGACTCTGCTAGTAGATACAGGAGCAAATGTCTCAATTTTAAAGAACAATAAAACAGATTCAAATGTAAATCAAAACTAAGTATAAAACAAGTATAACAGGAATTGGACAGGGAACAATAGAGTCAATTGGACAATCCACAATTGATCTACTTTTCGATTACTTCGTAATCAGTCACAATTTCCAAATAGTCCACAATGAATTTCCCATACCTTGCGATGGATTTCTTGGACTAGACTTCATCAGAAAATTCAATTGCATAATAGATTACCAACATGATGAACTCATCATGAAACCAGAATCACTTAATTATCAAATACATGTACCGCTATTACATAATGATATTGATAACTCAATATTGTTACCAGCTAGATCAGAAGTTATAAGAAAAATTACGCTTCTGACAAATGAAGATACAGTTCTTATACCAAACCAAGAAATACACCCTTGGGTAATAATAGCAAACAGTATCGTAAAAAGTAATAGCGCAATAGTCCGTATTTTAAATACAAATAGTAAACATATAAAAATTCAAAACCCCGAAGTAAAATTTGAGTCATTACAACAATATGACATCAAAATAAATAAAATAAATACCGGCAATAGAACAGATGAAGTCATAAATAAATTAAATTTCCCTGAACAATTTAAAAACAAGCTTACTGACTTATGTACCAAATACAGTGACATATTTGGTCTAGAAACAGAAGCAGTTTCAAGTAACAATTTTTATAAACAGAAATTAAGATTAGCAGACAAAACACCTGTATATATTAAAAACTACAGAAATGCAGAAACAGAAAAGCCAGAAATAAACAGGCAGGTCGAAAAACTAATAAAAGATGGTATAGTAGAACCATCTATCTCAGAATACAATAGCCCACTTCTCTTGGTACCCAAGAAATCGCTCCCAAATTCAAAGGAGAAAAAATGGCGTTTAGTAGTTGATTATCGCCAAATTAACAAAAAACTTTTAGCAGATAAATATCCACTGCCAAGAATTGAGGAAATACTTGACCAATTAGGACGAGCTAAATATTTTTCATGCCTCGATCTTATGTCAGGTTTTCACCAAATTGAACTAGATGAAAAATCTAGAAATATAACATCATTTTCAACGAGCACTGGCTCTTATCGCTTCACGCGGTTACCATATGGTCTTAAGGTAGCACCAAATTCATTTATGCGAATGATGACACTCGCATTTTCAGGCCTAGAGCCATCCCAAGCTTTTCTCTATATGGATGACCTAGTAGTCATCGGCTGCTCAGAGCAGCACATGTTCAAGAACTTGACAAGCATATTTGATCTTTGTCGAAAACATAATTTAAAATTAAACCCACAGAAATGTTCGTTTTTCATGCACGAGGTAACATTCCTTGGGCATAAGTGCACAGACCATGGCATCCTTCCAGATGACAAAAAGTACGATGTTATAAAAAACTATCCAACCCCTACTGATGCGGATAGTGCATGACGTTTCGTCGCGTTCTGTAATTACTACAGAAGATTTATACACAACTTCGCACAACACTCACGTCATTTGACTAAATTGTGCAGAAAGAATGTCCAATTCGAATGGAAAAAAGAATGCGAAGATGCATTTAAATATTTAAAAAGGGCATTAATGAAACCAACATTATTGCAATACCCTGACTTCAGCAAAGAATTTTGCATAACCACAGATGCAAGTAAACATGCATGTGGTGCTGTACTATCCCAAGAGTACAACGGTGTACAATTGCCAATTGCATACGCATCCCGAGCTTTCACACAGGGAGAAAGCAATAAATCAACTACAGAGCAGGAATTAGCTGCTATACATTGGGCAATAAAACACTTCAGACCATATGTTTATGGAAGGCATTTCTTAGTTAAAACAGACCATAGACCCTTAACATATTTGTTTTCGATGAAAAATCCCACATCAAAATTAACCAGAATGAGACTAGATTTAGAAGAATACCAATTCACGGTAGAATACCTCAAGGGGAAAGATAACCATGTAGCGGATGCATTATCCCGCATAAGCATAGAGACACTAATTGACATGAATAGGAAAATATTAATGGTTCAAACAAGATCATCAAAAAGACAGGAAAACATCTGCGCAGATGAGAAAATAAAATTGCAAAAAGATCAAAAAGATCTAAAAGAGCCCAATGTCTATGAAGTCGTTAGCAATAACGACGTAAAGAAATTTGTGAAACTAAAATTCGGTAAAATAAATTGTTTACTTAAAAGAGGAAAACGAATCATTTCACAATTTTCAGTTAATGATTTGTATTCCAATGAAAAATTCGATTTAGGTCAATTTTTTCAAAGGCTTAATTCAGAAGCCGGAATATATAAAACTGCTAACTTACTGTTGTCACCAAATGAACAAATTTTCGAATTTGTATCATTAAATGAATTTAAAAATAAATATTTAAATAAATTAAAAGCAGCGCTAATAACAAAAGTGAAACAAATAGACAAAAATGACGAAAACCAAATAAAAGCAATACTGTCGAAATATCATGATGACGCTATAGAGGGAGGCCATACAGGGATTACGCGTACCTTGTTAAAAATTAAGAAATACTATTACTGGCCCCAAATGACTAAGACTATTACAAAGTATGTGAAAACTTGTGCGAAATGCCAATTAGCAAAAACCACAACACATACTAAAGCCCCAATGATATTAACGAATACTCCAAATACTGCATTTGACACTGTTTTAATAGACACAATCGGTCCATTACCTCGTACAGAGAATGGCAACGAGTACGCAATTACTATAATATGCGACCTCACTAAATATCTAGTTACAATACCAGTAACAGACAAAAGTGCAAAAACTGTAGGTAAAGCAATATTTGAATCTTTTGTACTAAAGTACGGTCCTATGAAGACGTTCATAACGGACATGGGTACTTAATACAAAAATTCGCTAATAAATGACCTGTGCAAGTATATGAATATAAGTAATATACAATCGACAGCACATCATCACCAGACATTAGGAACAGTAGAAAGAAGTCATCGAACATTTAACGAATTTATTCGCTCATATATTTCGATTGACAAAGACGATTGGGACATATAGTTGAATTATTTCACATATTGTTTCAACACTACACCATCGACAGTACATGGATACTGTCCATACGAACTTGTTTATGGTAGATTACCAAGACAGTTCATAGAATTTAATAACCAAACTAGAATTGGCCCTATATATAACATAGACGACTACGCAAAAGAATTTAAGTTGAGGTTAGTAATAGCTTATAAAAGAGTAAAAACTCTAGTAGATTTAGAAAAAGAAAAAAGAAAGATAGAATACGATAAAAAACTAAATGAAATAGAACTAGAAATAGGAAATTTAGTTCTACTAAAGAACGATACAGCGCATAAGTTAGAAAATAAATACCTAGGCCCTTATAAAGTAATAAGCAAAGAAGATAGAAACAACATAAAAATAGATGTAGGAAAAAGGAAACCCAAAGTAGTAAATAAGAACAGGTTAAAATTATTCAAAACTTAGCTTAGCTCGAGCATAGAACATATTACATTTTTAGCGGTTATGAATATAAACAGTTGAATAATACACAAAAAAAAAAAATAATAATAAAATTAAATTTATCGATACAAAAATATATATATATATATATTAATTGAACAACTACATTATATTACGTTATTCTCCTAAAAAGGGGAGGTGTAGTGCGTATATGCCCGTACAGAATACCCTGTACTTAAATATAAAGTATGCAGCACTTTGTTGCATACAATAACAATAATATAGTAAACAAGCCCAGAGCCACTTTATGTATTGGCTCGGTCTCGTATTACGCAGCGCGGTTCACTAGCCTCACTAGCTGACCGTTTATGCTTACGCTGCAGATCCCACGCTCCGTCTGAGCGCATTCCGTGAGCAATATATATGCTCACTAATACAGGCATATGCGAGCTACTCACTCTCCCTCTCTTTGTAGCTGTTAACCAATAACAGCATAAGTATATACATGTATCCATAGGCTAAGAGCATTATATTGACTCAAAATACAATCATTCTAAAAATAAAATTTAAATTAACCTTTTTATAATATTGTAATAAATTATATTACAATATATTGTGGGTCGAACCCCCATAAATTCTAACATTATCTTGCCATTATTATCGTCTTTTATCATGACTTAAACCTTTTATTTCCCTCTCTGCAAGCGCAGAAGAATATTCCGATGTATATAATTTTATTTCAACATGATTATTATAATCCGCGTAAAAATCCTAAGTAGCATAAAAATATAATGGAATTAACAATATTGAACGGGAGTGTTCAACGTCTGAGTACTTGTAAGTTACTGATTTTATTCTTACGAATCCAAGGTCTTATATACTAACAGAGTGTCTTATTTTAGGTCTGCTGCCAATGCATTATTGGCAGCAGCGATCATTAAATATTGTGTTTAATTAGGGTCTTTTCCTCACCCTTGCTGCTTATTATTCTAACATGATATTTCTTAGCGTAGGTCACTTGTGGAATCTTAAGCGCTATCTATTTTTATGCTGCTGGCTGCAGTTGTACAATATGGTGTGAGATATATTTTTACCGAGGGTCAAAGTGAGACACGGTGTCACGTGTTCATGTGTGAACAAATATTGAAAAATCCAGCAGTGTGAAACACGATCATATATGGTGTTGGCTTATTATAAAAGTTATAGAGGCTTTTCATTTGAATAAAATACTTATCATCTGAAAACTGACCGGAACTATGCAAATTATTATAATTTAATAGTTTTACTTTTTGAATATTTTTCAAACTTTTACCATAAACAGCATTATTAAACAAAATTTTTTTCAAAATTATTTTTTGCTTGCTTGTTCTATGATAAGATTTAATGTCTAAATCTTTTTTCCACCCAAACGACGGCTTAAATCATAATATACGAAAAATCTTTATTAACCTTCACCAATTATGAAAACATTGTTAAAGATTTATATTATGATATATTGTCGGCTGGCTCAAGACCCGTGTTTGTTAAAATAAACAATATAATTTAATGTTTTGCTTTCAATATATTTCAGTTTTACATCGGCAAACCGTCTCCAGGGCACTAACGCCAAGATCCAAAAAACAATCAACATTAGAATACATTTAGTTAAAAATATTTTTAACATTTTAAATACATTATTTTCACGTATGCAAGCAAGCACTAACCAAACAACATAAATCAAAATTTGGTGTGTGGTTGCTTCTCAAACAGTCGGTCATTAGTGCTGTTTTCTGTATATTATTTTAATGTTTTAATTTGAAGTACGATTTATGTTGACTTATCCTTGTTTTTAGTTCGGATCTTGTTGTGCCTATGTAAACATTATTGCACTTGTTGTTGTTTACCCCTCACATGGTATTGGGTAAACGACGATGCTATTGGCGGTCATAGGAATTTTATACCTTATCTAGTTGAAGAATTTTTGTACTGTATTCGTAGGTTTGTGTTGGTTGTGTGGCGTTCTGATAGTCGTGGTACATATATTAGGGATTTGTATATTTTGGCAGGTTCTGTTGGCTTTTTCGTTTCGATATGTCGTCGTTTTAATAATTTTTCGTCAAGAGTTTTTAATTTCATGTTCAATTTCTTTGTGGTATATTGTGCCCGATATGTTAATCATTATTTTCATACAGCCTAGTGCTGTATTGATTATCATACTCTTTGGGTGGGTTGAATTTAAGTTGAGTGTTCGTCCGGAGGCTACGGGTGGCTTATACCACTTTATTTTGAGTGTGTTGTCAAATCTGCTATTGTGTCAAATGCTAATTCCATTGGTATACTGGGAGACACGGATACTTCGACAAAGGATACTAATGTTTCGTCTTCCCTAATGTGGGAATTGGTAACTGTGTCTTTAAAATCTACCACGTTCTTAATGTTGTACCTAGAGTCCATTGTCAGACTTTTTAATATTTTTATTATGTATTTGCACAGCCCGTTAGATGGCGATCCGATGTTTCTTGTGTTTTTTTTTTTTGTCCATATATCCTCGCAGGTACCGCTGTTGTTGTAGTCATCTTATTTCTCTCGTCCTTTGAAATAAGATCCATCCTGAATAATTGCGCCACGCAGTTATTGTTCTTTGTCTGTAGTCTTGATGCTGAATTCTGTCATTTTATTTTTATAATCGTCCACATCCATTGCTAAGGTTTATCCGACGACAGAATTTTAATATATTTATTTTCTTTCAAGGATTTCTGTGTCTGTTCCACTGTATCCAGTAATGATCGATCATTAGTGTTTTAGTTGTTCTTAGTTTGATGCTTTTTCTTGTTTCTTTTTCTTTTATGATTTTGACTCACTCTTCGCCGTCTGCAATGTATTTTAAAGAGGAAATTGTTTGTTGTTGATTGGTAGAGCGAGCTTTGGCCCTTTTTCAAGTAATTCTATATTTATTTTGTTTACGTAACACTCTCTTTGAGTGTTGTTGTCCGCTAAGGCAGGGTTTCGTTGATCTCGTAGCTTGTCATGCCTTATTTCTTGTCTTTTCTTAAGTGTTTGTTTTA
Organism: Drosophila littoralis; assembly: GCA_018903485.1. Classification (NCBI taxonomy): domain Eukaryota; kingdom Metazoa; phylum Arthropoda; class Insecta; order Diptera; family Drosophilidae; genus Drosophila; species Drosophila littoralis. The sequence continues at coordinate 1,663,090 of JAEIGF010000590.1, forward strand.
TATTTTTATCTCGCTCTCTAAATGCCAGTGGAATTGTGTTTACATAGGCAAAACAAAATCCAAACTAAAAATAAGGATTAGTCAAATAAAAAAAAATCGGACTTCAAATTAAGCACTAATGACCTACTGTATAAGAAGCAACCAAACACCAAATTTTGATGAAACATTAATCCTACAACAAGAACAGCACATCAAAAAACGACACACATTGGAAATGCTACACATAATTAACACACCAACCAACAAACAACTTAACTACTTAAAAGGGAGACACAGACACAATTGCGATCTCTTGTATATACAGATAGATACAGATAGACACCTAAGAACAGCCAAACAGTTTCAGTTTCAATATCCACGTCAAAAATCGAAGACGTGTATGTATAACTTAATGTATTCTAATGTTAATTGTGTTTTGTATCTTGGTTTTGTAACATTAAAGACGGTTTGCCGATGTGCAACCGAAAAAGATTGGAAGCAAAATATTAAATTCAATTGTTTTCAACTGTTTATTTGAACAAGCCCGGACATCGGGCCAGCCAGCCAAGTACCCAGTCCGGCTTCTGCGACCAATGTGCCCCTCTACTTTCATGAACTCTTGGCGCAGCTCATCTATAGTGAGCACAGACAACGCATAGATATATTTTGCTAGACTCTCCATCAACCCACGATTAATAATTTTCACCAGTCCGCGGTCTCTCAGCGGCTTCTGGAATCACGCGGCTAGCTGACGCATATAGTGGATGTAATCATTCACCCCTTCGCTGGTCTGTTGCTTACGGTATAGCAGCTTCTGCATTATATCGTGCTCCGTCTGATAGCCCCGGAACCTGTCCAAGAGAGCGTGGCGCAGTTACATCCAGCTGTCGATCCTAGAATGACGCACGTGCGTCCAATACCACTCACAATGTTGGGCCCTCCAGCGTGGCTCCCTGGCGGCCTAAGCACATCAATGATGCCCTTCATCATCTCCATGAAGCCTGTTCGCATCTCCTCGCTAATAAACTCGCTGATGCCAGATGGCATTATTTATTAGCTTGCTAATATGTCTGGTGGGCTTGGGCTATTGCCGCGTTTGCTTCCGATGTGAGCACTGAGTCTCTCGCCACTTTTGGAAATTCCAGGTTCCGTGAAGGTCTATCTTGTTGATGACCCTCCGCCGGAATCTGTTTCTCAGGAAATCCCCAGAAATTGATGGCATTCTCACCAGACCTCCCGCCGGACCGGCGGTGGCAGTGTCGACGCTCGGTCAGCGCCAGAAACCCAGTCAGACACCTCCTCCTCAGCCATACTTATCTCTTACGACAACTAGAACACTCTCTTCTAGGAGGCTTACTAACCCCAATACTTGTCCAAAAAAAAACATTACAAATAACTCCTATTAAATAAATAAACATCCACATCCACTCTTACTAATACGGTCGAATCCCAATAATTTTAAATGGCAAGGGGATCACATATTTTACGATTTACACAGGATTCGATTTATTGAGATTTCCATTTAACGAGGGTTAAAAAAAACGAATAAACGGGGCTTTTATATATCACATCGTGTTTACATATTTAACTTTATTTCAGTTTAACATATAATATTATATATTATATTATTTTACTTTGAATACACAAAATGATAATATTTTTCAAAACTTTATAAGCAATTTGTATAGCTGTTAATATTGCACAATTAAACTTTTTTTTATCAATGCTATTAACCAGATAAATAACCATTTTGTTGCGGTATAATGATTTAAAATCTTTTATAATGTTGGGTCATCTTTTATCATGTCAAGGGGCTGCAGCTTGGATGAGGGTAGCCATTATGCGCCGTACAATTGTCTATGAATAATATTACCATTCGATTATTAGCCATGGTGTCATTTAACATTTGAAGCCATTCGTTAAATCTTGTTGTTGTCATGCACGCCTTCTTATTGTGTCGATAATGCACTGGAAAGCTACAAATCTTAAAGCACCTTGGTTTTGCTGACTTTCAAATTAGCAGGTGCTTGAGTTTTCGGTGCCAACCTTGTTTACAGCAAATAATAGTGTCACTCGTTCTTTACTCTTCATTTTCCAAGCAATAGAACAACACAGTTTCATCTGCATTAAATATATCCTTAGCTTTGTAATCTTTTATCAGATCACTCAACTTTTCCTTCCATTCAGAACATACGCCTTCATTAACAGACGAACTTTCTCCGCACATTTTTTTAAATTTGCACGAACGGCATTCAAGGAACGCTACCTTGAAGTCTATTTGGTTTCTGTCACACTTCTGGGCACTCTTGGGGCATACCGTGTCACAGGTACTGCGCAGGATAGACTCTAAATCGTCCTGGGTCACCTGTCTCCGAAGCTCTTGTAGCTACGGCCAGCAAACACAAAAAGTAAATACAGAGCGAGGCAAAACAAAAAGTATATAATTAACAGCGATCTCCACATCGACGAATACGCGGGGGTCTCTGCTACCCTCCCATCTCACAGCTTCAATGACCTGGCGCCTGGTAGTTCTGCATGTATGTCATGCATGTCGACATATATGCCCGAACGCGTCCTGCGTAAGGGTCATATCTTTATACATATCCGTCTCGTTATTCTTATCCTGATCTTTACTGTTTCTATTCCTTCCTATTTTAAAGACAATGGGCTTTGGTGGGTGTTCCTTTCCAGCCTTTCCGCGGTCGCCGTCCCCGAACGCGCCTGTACCGCTAGCCGCTAGCCGCTAGCTTTTGTTAGATGCAGCCCCTTGACATGATAAAAGAGGACCCAACATTATAAAAGATTTTAAATCATTATACCGCAACGAAATGGTTATTTATCTGGTTAATGGCATTGATACATAAAACTTTAATTGTGCAATATTAATATTTGTGTATTCAAAACTGCTTGTGGTTTAAGTAAAATATTAAACGATGATTAATTAGAAGATAGTCAATTATATTATAATTATAGATTATCTTTGGGCAACTTTTTCTGAGATCTCTGAAAATTACGATTCTTTCGAGGAACACGTTAACGTTGGCAATGACATTGCTTTGACGAAGATGACGATGACGCAGAAGGAGATGAAATTTTAACCAACATACAAGCCAGAGCGTTAATTCTTTAATGAAAACTTTTTTTAACACATTATGTTCATGATAGAAAAACTAAGAAAAAAAACACCAGGCAATAGAAAATTACAGACTTTTTGAATTTTTGATATTATAGTTTTTTGTTTCTGTTAGTTAGCTTGATTTTTCTTATTATAATTTAATGTTTCTGTTTGACTTTTCTTTAATTTGTAAAACGTATAAATAAATCTACTTATATTATATGTTAAACTGAAATAAAGTTAAATATGTAAAAATGATGTGATATATAAAAGCCCCGTTTATTCGTTTTTTTTTTTTAACCTTCGTTTAATGGAAATCTCGATAAATCGAATTCCTGTGTAAATCATAAAAAATGTGATCACCTTGCCATTTAAAATTATCGGGATTCGACCGTACTAGTAAGAGTTGTTAGTGGATGTTTATTTATTTAATAGGAGTTATTTGTTAAGTTTTTTCGACAAGTATTGGGGTTAGTAAGCCTCCTAGAAGAGAGTGTTCTAGTTGTCGTAAGAGATAAGTATGGCTGAGGAGCAGGTGTCTGACTGGGTTTCTGGCGCTGACCGAGCGTCGACACTGCCATCGCCGCGTCTGGCGGTAGGTCTGGTGAGAACGTCATAAATTTCTGGGGATTTTCTTTTTGGCTGGTGTGGCTGCTGTCAGTTGCGAGTTCGAACCCTGCCAAGGGAACTTTTTTTTTTATTTATTTTCATTATTTCCAAAGAGCGCGTAGTGCGAGCGGCATTTGGTGTTGGAATAAGAGAGTTCAGGGTATTCCCTAGTCGGGAGCTCCCGACTAGAGCCTTTTACTTGTTTTTTAAATTAATTTGTAATTAGAAAAGGACAACAAAAAAACCTTAATTACATAAATATCTTTTTATCCGTTTTATGGTAACGCAGATGGGCCACAGTCCCTGCCACATCATCGGTTCCGAAATGTCGGCATACCTAGACAAGGTGGACACCGTTGCTTCCCATATACACAGCTGCATTTCGGGTCAACGGCCCAGATGAAGGCCAAGGGCATGCTATCCTCTCTCCTTCTAATCTTTTTATGAGCGAATCGTGTGGCCAATCGCAATCGCCCTTTTTCGTTCTTCTTTCGGCGCAGCGTATCGCAAGATGGACATTGCCACCCTCCAGTTAATTGGGTGTCACGGTGTGTTCGACATCACCCCCGATTCCCTGACCATGCAACAAACGTCACCAACTAAGCAAAATATCGATGCGGCTGATAATGTCAAATGCAACATCACAAAGCCTATTATTGTAACGACATGAACACGGCCGTTACAAAAATATGCGCGCGCATTTCCTAGATTGACCCAGCCGGCTAATAGAAATGCCTAACGTAGGCCACACCCACGACAAGTAATCTATACTTGCGGCGCTGACCAAAAGGAACGGACGCTGCCGTCACCGACGCCTGGCGAGGAGGTGAGCAAATTACGCTTATGCTCGTAAATTTTTTACGTGAAAAACGACTAGTACACGACCCAGGAGATCTTCGAACTCGTAGGCGTTCGTACCCACGGCTCGGACATTGAAAGCTTTGCCAAAGCTGATGAGTGCGAAGATGCGCCTCCACCCTTCCTGTCCCGGTTCCAGATGGAGTTGGCACGCGCGTTGATTGTAGCGTTGGCGACTTTGCTCGTACGCGGTGTGCAGGTGTATCTTGACCTGGCTTCGGATTACAGCCAGTCTATCCTTCGCGTCTAGGTCAGAAATGCTGTGATCCGCCAATGACCTGGACAGCTTGTCACTGGAAGGCATTCAGGTACATATGCTGGCCAAAGACCGCGAAGTCACTCCCTTAGCAATGTGCACCAAATTTCGGATCGCCACTTTTACCTCTAGTAGGTACGCGTCCCATTCCCTGTGATCCTGGCCCAATTAAGTTCTAATGGTCCATTGTCTGAATGGATCACTTTCGGCAAGCCAAATTTGAAGAACACTTCGTGGACTAGGAAGTTGACGACTTCCGCCCTTCAGGAAGGTGAATTTCGAGAAGGGGTCTACAACGACGAATATCCACGCATGCCCTCGTTTTTACCGCGGATACCTTCCCGATAAGTCGTTGTATATTTTCTGGAAGGGTCGGTCGGTGCGTACTTCAACAATTCCGACCTGCATTCTGTAATTTTGTGCCTTTGTCTCCTTACAAGTGCCGCATATCCGTACGTAGTCCCTGACTTGTATAGCCATGTCATATATAACTATATTTCTGGTTTAGTTTTCGCTTTAAAGAATTCCCGTTGGTGGCTCATTATCTCCACTTGATACTCGGTGCTCTCGGGCTCAATTCAACCGCTTCCACGCTTCGTGTTGGCGATGACGTTGTCGGCTCCTCTACGGTATCGCATGGAGTTGCAGTTCTAGAGACCACCTGGCCAATCTCCCACTCAAGTCTTTGAGACTCATAAGCCACTGCAGGCTCGCGTGATCGGTGATTACCTTGAACGGCAGCATTTCCACGTACGGCTGGGATTGATGTATGGTCAGTTTGGCGGCTAGGCATTCTTTCTCGGTCACCGAATAGTTAATCTGGTGCTTGTTGAGCTTAGTCGAGAAGAATGCGATCGGCCGATCCTGTTGCTCGTCGTCCAGCCAGAACGACACGGCTCCTACTCCGTAGTCAGATGCGTCGCATTGGATGAAGAGAGTCATCCGCTCTCCGGTCTACAATTTGGAAGTGGCGATTATTCGGATTCCGCCAGTTTCTTGTCTGAGCATCTGCAACGAATACTGGGCTGCTAGATGAATATTCCGCTCCTCGCGGAGCCCTTCATCATCTCCATGAAGCCTGTTCGCATCTCCTCGCAAATAATCTCGCTGATGCCAGATGGCATTATTTATTAGCATGCTAATATGTCTGGTGGGCTTGGGCTATTGCCGCGTTTGCTTCCGATGTGAGCACTGAGTCTTTCGCCACTTTTGGGAATTGCAGGTTCCGTGAAGGTCTATCTTGTTGATGACCCTCCGCCGGAATCTGTTTCTCAGGAAATCCCCAGAAATTTATGGCATTCTCACCAGACCTCCCGCCGGACGCGGCGGTGGCAGTGTCGACGCTTGGTCAGCGCCAGAAACCCAGTCAGACACCTGCTCCTGTGCCATACTAATCTCTTACGACAACTAGAACACTCTCTTCTAGGAGGCTTAATAACCCTAATACTTGTCGAAAAAAACATTACAAATAACTCCTATTAAATAAATAAACATCCACTAACAACTCTTACTAATACGGTCGAATCCCGATAATTTTAAATGGCAAGGTGATCACATTTTTTTCGATTTACACGGAAATTCGATTTATCGAGATTTCCATTTAACGAGGGTTAAAAAAAACGAATAAACGGGGCTTTTATATATCACATCATGTTTACATATTTAACTTTATTTCAGTTTAACATATAATATAAGTAGATTTATTTATACGTTTTACAAATAAAAGAAAAGTTAAACAGAAACATTAAATTATAATAAGAGAAATGAAGCTAACTAACAGAAACAAAAAACTATAATAACAAAAATTCAAAAAGTCTGTAATTTTCTATTGCCTGGTTTTTTTTTTCTTAGTTTTTCTATCATGAACATAATGTGTTAAAAAAAGTTTTCATTAAAGAATTAACGCTCTGGCTTGTATGTTGGATACAATTTCATCTCTTTCTGCGTCATCGTCATCTTCGTCACTTTCATTATTGATATGCGAAACTTATTCCAGAATGTCGATATCTGTCAACATACCGGATAAAGCAATGTCATTGCCAACGTTAACGTATTCCTTGAAAGAGTCGTAATTTTCAAAGATCTCAGAAACAGTTGCCCAAAGATAATCTATATTCAATTGGCTATCTTCTAATAAATCATCGTTTAATATTTTACTTTGAATACACAAAATGATAATATTTTTCAAAACTTTATAAGCAATTTGTATAGCTGTTAATATTGCACAATTAAATTTTTCTGTATCAATGCTATTAACCAGATAAATAACCATTTCGTTGCGGTATAATGATTTAAAATCTTTTATAATGTTGGGTCATCTTTTATCATGTCAAGGGGCTGCAGCTTGGATGAGAGTAGCCATTATGCGCCGTACAATTGTCTATGAATAATATTACCATTCGATTATTAGCCATGGTGTCATTTAACATTTGAAGCCATTCGTTAAATCTTGTTGTTGTCATGCACGCCTTCTTATTGTGTCGATAATGCACTGGAAAGCTACAAATCTTAAAGCACCTTGGTTTTGCTGACTTTCAAATAAGCAGGTGCTTGAGTTTTCGGTGCCAACCTTGTTTACAGCAAATAATAGTGTCACTCGTTCTTTACTCTGCCCCCATGACATATTTCATTTTCCAAGCAATAGAACAACCCAGTTTCATCTGCATTAAATATATCCTTAGCTTCGTAATCTTTTATCAGATCACTCAACTTTTCCTTCCATTCAGAACATACGCCTTCATTAACAGACGAACTTTCTCCGCACATTTTTTTAAATTAGCACGAACGGCATTCAAGGAACGCTACTTTGAACTCTATTTGGTTTCTGTCACACTTCTGGGCACTCTTGGGGCATACTGTGTCACAGGTACAGCGCAGGGTCCTGGGTCACAAAAAGTAAATACAGAGCGAGGCAAAACAAAAAGTATATAATTAACAACCTCCAACAAAACCTAGCGGCTAGCGGCTGGCGGTACAGGCGCGTTCGGGGACGGCGACCGCGGAAAGGCTGGAAAGGAACACCCACCTAAGCCCATTGTCTTTAAAATAGGAAGGAATAGAAACAGTAAAGATCAGGATAAGAACGCGTTCGGGCATACATATCGACATGCATGAAATACATGGAGAACTACCAGGAGCCGAACCCGTGAAGGACAGGCATTATCCGTTGTCACCGGCCAAAAATGCTAAAGTTAGGCATCATCGGGGACAGTGGCAGTCCCTGGAGCAACCGGACTACGTTGGTGATGAAGCCTGGGAAGAACAGGTTTTGCTTAGACGCCACGAAACTGAAAATCGTGATGGTAAAGGAAGCTTAGCCGCTTCAAACCATCTGAGGCATCTTGTCGCGCATCGACGAGATAAATTTTATTTCAAGCGTCGACATTAAGTTCACGTTTTGGCAGATCAAGATGAAGGAGAAGAGCATGGCGTATACGACGTTTACTGTACCGGGGAGGTCGCAGTACCATTTCTGCCACATGCCATTCGGGCTCTGCAATGCAGCTCAACAGCTATGCAGGCTCATGGATAAGATGATCACTCGCTGGTTATTTCAGCCGATTTTTAAACGCATCTGAAATACCTGGAATTGGCGACCGAATGTCTGAAGAACGTGAACCTCACCATAGGCATAAAATCTTTTATCAGATCACTCAACTTTTCCTTCCATTCAGAACATACGCCTTCATTAACAGACGAACTTTCTCCGCACATTTTTTTAAATTTGCACGAACGGCATTCGAGGAACGCTACCTTGAAGTCTATTTGGTTTCTGTCACACTTCTGGGCACTCTTGGGGCATACCGTGTCACAGGTACTGCGCAGGATAGACTAAATCGTCCTGGGTCACCTGTCTCCGAAGCTCTTGTAGCTACGGCCAGCAAACACAAAAAGTAAATACAGAGCGAGGCAAAACAAAAAGTATATAATTAACAGCGATCTCCACATCGGCGAATACGCGGGGGTCTCTGCTACCCTCCCTGTGAGATCACAGCTTCAATGACCTGGCGCCTGGTAGTTCTGCATGTATGTCATGCATGTCGACATATATGCCCGAACGCGTCCTGCGTAAGGGTCATATCTTTATACATATCCGTCTCGTTATTCTTATCCTGATCTTTACTGTTTCCATTCCTTCCTATTTTAAAGACAATGGGCTTTGGTGGGTGTTCCTTTCCAGCCTTTCCGCGGTCGCCGTCCCCGAACGCGCCTGTACCGCTAGCCGCTAGCCGCTAGCTTTTGTTAGATGCAGCCCCTTGACATGATAAAAGAGGACCCAACATTATAAAAGATTTTAAATCATTATACCGCAACGAAATGGTTATTTATCTGGTTAATAGCATTGATACATAAAACTTTAATTGTGCAATATTAATATTTGTGTATTCAAAACTGCTTGTGGTTTAAGTAAAATATTAAACGATGATTAATTAGAAGATAGTCAATTATATTATAATTATAGATTATCTTTGGGCAACTTTTTCTGAGATCTCTGAAAATTACGATTCTTTCGAGGAACACGTTAACGTTGGCAATGACATTGCTTTGACGAAGATGACGATGACGCAGAAGGAGATGAAATTTTAACCAACATACAAGCCAGAGCGTTAATTCTTTAATGAAAACTTTTTTTAACACATGATGTTCATGATAGAAAACTAAAAAAAAAACACCAGGCAATAGAAAATTACAGACTTTTTGAATTTTTGATATTATAGTTTTTTGTTTCTGTTAGTTAGCTTGATTTTTCTTATTATAATTTAATGTTTCTGTTTGACTTTTCTTTAATTTGTAAAACGTATAAATAAATCTACTTATATTATATGTTAAACTGAAATAAAGTTAAATATGTAAACATGATGTGATATATAAAAGCCCCGTTTATTCGTTTTTTTTTTTTTAAACCTTCGTTTAATGGAAATCTCGATAAATCGAATTCCTGTGTAAATCATAAAAAATGTGATCACCTTGCCATTTAAAATTATCGGGATTCGACCGTATTAGTAAGAGTTGTTAGTGGATGTTTATTTATTTAATAGGAGTTATTTGTTAAGTTTTTTCGACAAGTATTGGGGTTAGTAAGCCTCCTAGAAGAGAGTGTTCTAGTTGTCGTAAGAGATAAGTATGGCTGAGGAGCAGGTGTCTGACTGGGTTTCTGGCGCTGACCGAGCGTCGACACTGCCATCGCCGCGTCTGGCGGTAGGTCTGGTGAGAACGTCATAAATTTCTGGGGATTTTCTTTTTTGGCTGGTGTGGCTGCTGTCAGTTGCGAGTTCGAACCCTGCCAAGGGAACTTTTTTTTTTATTTATTTTCATTATTTCCAAAGAGCGCGTAGTGCGAGCGGCATTTGGTGTTGGAATAAGAGAGTTCAGGGTATTCCCTAGTCGGGAGCTCCCGACTAGAGCCTTTTACTTGTTTTTTAAATTAATTTGTAATTAGAAAAGGACAACAAAAAAACCTTAATTACATAAATATCTTTTTATCCGTTTTATGGTAACGCAGATGGGCCACAGTCCCTGCCACATCATCGGTTCCGAAATGTCGGCATACCTAGACAAGGTGGACACCGTTGCTTCCCATATACACAGCTGCATTTCGGGTCAACGGCCCAGATGAAGGCCAAGGGCATGCTATCCTCTCTCCTTCTAATCTTTTTATGAGCGAATCGTGTGGCCAATCGCAATCGCCCTTTTTCGTTCTTCTTTCGGCGCAGCGTATCGCAAGATGGACATTGCCACCCTCCAGTTAATTGGGTGTCACGGTGTGTTCGACATCACCCCCGATTCCCTGACCATGCAACAAACGTCACCAACTAAGCAAAATATCGATGCGGCTGATAATGTCAAATGCAACATCACAAAGCCTATTATTGTAACGACATGAACACGGCCGTTACAAAAATATGCGCGCGCATTTCCTACATTGACCCAGCCGGCTAATAGAAATGCCTAACGTAGGCCACACCCACGACAAGTAATCTATACTTGCGGCGCTGACCAAAAGGAACGGACGCTGCCGTCACCGACGCCTGGCGAGGAGGTGAGCAAATTACGCTTATGCTCGTAAATTTTTTACGTGAAAAACGATTAGTACACGACCCAGGAGATCTTCGAACTCGTAGGCGTTCGTACCCACGGCTCGGACATTGAAAGCTTTGCCAAAGCTGATGAGTGCGAAGATGCGCCTCCACCCTTCCTGTCCCGGTTCCAGATGGAGTTGGCACGCGCGTTGATTGTAGCGTTGGCGACTTTGCTCGTACGCGGTGTGCAGGTGTATCTTGACCTGGCTTCGGATTACAGCCAGTCTATCCTTCGCGTCTAGGTCAGAAATGCTGTGATCCGCCAATGACCTGGACAGCTTGTCACTGGAAGGCATTCAGGTACATATGCTGGCCAAAGACCGCGAAGTCACTCCCTTAGCAATGTGCACCAAATTTCGGATCGCCACTTTTACCTCTAGTAGGTACGCGTCCCATTCCCTGTGATCCTGGCCCAATTAAGTTCTAATGGTCCATTGTCTGAATGGATCACTTTCGGCAAGCCAAATTTGAAGAACACTTCGTGGACTAGGAAGTTGACGACTTCCGCCCTTCAGGAAGGTGAATTTCGAGAAGGGGTCCACAACGACGAATATCCACGCATGCCCTCGTTTTTACCGCGGATACCTTCCCGATAAGTCGTTGTATATTTTCTGGAAAGGTCGGTCGGTGCGTACTTCAACAATTCCGACCTGCATTCTGTAATTTTGTGCCTTACAAGTGCCGCATATCCGTACGTAGTCCCTGACTTGTATAGCCATGTCATATATAACTATATTTCTGGTTTAGTTTTCGCTTTAAAGAATTCCCGTTGGTGGCTCATTATCTCCACTTGATACTCGGTGCTCTCGGGCTCAATTCAACCGCTTCCACGCTTCGTGTTGGCGATGACGTTGTCGGCTCCTCTACGGTATCGCATGGAGTTGCAGTTCTAGAGACCACCTGGCCAATCTCCCACTCAAGTCTTTGAGACTCATAAGCCACTGCAGGCTCGCGTGATCGGTGATTACCTTGAACGGCAGCATTTCCACGTACGGCTGGGATTGATGTATGGTCAGTTTGGCGGCTAGGCATTCTTTCTCGGTCACCGAATAGTTAATCTGGTGCTTGTTGAGCTTAGTCGAGAAGAATGCGATCGGCCGATCCTGTTGCTCGTCGTCCAGCCAGAACGACACGGCTCCTACTCCGTAGTCAGATGCGTCGCATTGGATGAAGAGAGTCATCCGCTCTCCGGTCTACAATTTGGAAGTGGCGATTATTCGGATTCCGCCAGTTTCTTGTCTGAGCATCTGCAACGAATACTGGGCTGCTAGATGAATATTCCGCTCCTCGCGGAGCCCTTCATCATCTCCATGAAGCCTGTTCGCATCTCCTCGCAAATAATCTCGCTGATGCCAGATGGCATTATTTATTAGCATGCTAATATGTCTGGTGGGCTTGGGCTATTGCCGCGTTTGCTTCCGATGTGAGCACTGAGTCTTTAGCCACTTTTGGGAATTGCAGGTTCCGTGAAGGTCTATCTTGTTGATGACCCTCCGCCGGAATCTGTTTCTCAGGAAATCCCCAGAAATTTATGGCATTCTCACCAGACCTCCCGCCGGACGCGGCGGTGGCAGTGTCGACGCTTGGTCAGCGCCAGAAACCCAGTCAGACACCTGCTCCTGTGCCATACTAATCTCTTACGACAACTAGAACACTCTCTTCTAGGAGGCTTAATAACCCTAATACTTGTCGAAAAAAACATTACAAATAACTCCTATTAAATAAATAAACATCCACTAACAACTCTTACTAATACGGTCGAATCCCGATAATTTTAAATGGCAAGGTGATCACATTTTTTATGATTTACACGGAAATTCGATTTATCGAGATTTCCATTTAACGAGGGTTAAAAAAAACGATTAAACGGGGCTTTTATTTATCACATCATGTTTACATATTTAACTTTATTTCAGTTTAACATATAATATAAGTAGATTTATTTATACGTTTTACAAATAAAAGAAAAGTTAAACAGAAACATTAAATTATAATAAGAGAAATGAAGCTAACTAACAGAAACAAAAAACTATAATAACAAAAATTCAAAAAGTCTGTAATTTTCTATTGCCTGGTTTTTTTTTTCTTAGTTTTTCTATCATGAACATAATGTGTTAAAAAAAGTTTTCATTAAAAAATTAACGCTCTGGCTTGTATGTTGGATACAATTTCATCTCTTTCTGCGTCATCGTCATCTTCGTCACTTTCATTATTGATATGCGAAACTTATTCCAGAATGTCGATATCTGTCAACATACCGGATAAAGCAATGTCATTGCCAACGTTAACGTATTCCTTTAAAGAGTCGTAATTTTCAGAGATCTCAGAAACAGTTGCCCAAAGATAATCTATATTCAATTGGCTATCTTCTAATAAATCATCGTTTAATATTTTACTTTGAATACACAAAATTATAATATTTTTCAAAACTTTAACAGCAATTTGTATAGCTGTTAATATTGCACAATTAAATTTTTCTGTATCAATGCTATTAACCAGATAAATAACCATTTCGTTGCGGTATAATGATTTAAAATCTTTTATAATGTTGGGTCATCTTTTATCATGTCAAGGGGCTGCAGCTTGGATGAGGGTAGCCATTATGCGCCGTACAATTGTCTATGAATAATATTACCATTCGATTATTAGCCATGGTGTCATTTAACATTTGAAGCCATTCGTTAAATCTTGTTGTTGTCATGCACGCCTTCTTATTGTGTCGATAATGCACTGGAAAGCTACAAATCTTAAAGCACCTTGGTTTTGCTGACTTTCAAATTAGCAGGTGCTTGAGTTTTCGGTGCCAACCTTGTTTACAGCAAATAATAGTGTCACTCGTTCTTTACTCTGCCCCCATGACATTTTTTATTTTCCAAACAATAGAACAACCCAGTTTCATCTGCATTAAATATATCCTTAGCTTCGTAATCTTTTATCAGATCACTCAACTTTTCCTTCCATTCAGAACATACGCCTTCATTAACAGACGAACTTTCTCCGCACATTTTTTTAAATTAGCACGAACGGCATTCAAGGAACGCTACTTTGAACTCTATTTGGTTTCTGTCACACTTCTGGGCACTCTTGGGGCATACTGTGTCACAGGTACAGCGCAGGGTCCTGGGTCACAAAAAGTAAATACAGAGCGAGGCAAAACAAAAAGTATATAATTAACAACCTCCAACAAAACCTAGCGGCTAGCGGCTGGCGGTACAGGCGCGTTCGGGGACGGCAACCGCGGAAAGGCTGGAAAGGAACACCCACCTAAGCCCATTGTCTTTAAAATAGGAAGGAATAGAAACAGTAAAGATCAGGATAAGAACGCGTTCGGGCATACATATCGACATGCATGACATACATGGAGAACTACCAGGAGCCGAACCCGTGAAGGACAGGCATTATCCGTTGTCACCGGCCAAAAATGCTAAAGTTAGGCATCATCGGGGACAGTGGCAGTCCCTGGAGCAACCGGACTACGTTGGTGATGAAGCCTGGGAAGAACAGGTTTTGCTTAGACGCCACGAAACTGAAAATCGTGACGGTAAAGGAAGCTTAGCCGCTTCAAAGCATCTGAGGCATCTTGTCGCGCATCGACGAGATAAATTTTATTTCAAGCGTCGACATTAAGTTCACGTTTTGGCAGATCAAGATGAAGGAGAAGAGCATGGCGTATACGACGTTTACTGTACCGGGGAGGTCGCAGTACCATTTCTGCCACATGCCATTCGGGCTCTGCAATGCAGCTCAACAGCTATGCAGGCTCATGGATAAGATGATCACTCGCTGGTTATTTCAGCCGATTTTTAAACGCATCTGAAATACCTGGAATTGGCGACCGAATGTCTGAAGAACTTGAACCTCACCATAGGCATAAAATTCTGTTTCCACAACCTTAATTACTTGGGGTTTATCATAGGCGGCGGGACATTGCGCATGGATCCGGGAAGAGTGAAGGCGATCCGAAACATCCCGAACCCGAGGACAGTCAAGGAACTGCTTCGCTTCCTAGGTACAGCTGGGGGGTATTGCCGCTTCATAAAGAACTTCGCCGAGATCTCTGTACTGTTGACTGATGCCTTAAAGAAAAGAATGCGTAAATTTGCGTTGAACGACGAGGCCACAGTTCTTCATCCAATGCGACGCATCTCACTACGGAGTAGGAGCCATGTCGTTCCGGCTGGACGACGAGCAACAGGATCGGCCGATCGCATTCTTCTCGACTAAGCTCAACAAGCACCAGATTAACTATTCGGTGACCGAGAAAGAATACCTAGCCGCCAAACTGGCCATACATCAATCCCAGCCGTACGTGGAAATGATGCCGTTCAAGGTAATCACCGATCACGCGAGCCTGCAGTGGCTTATGAGTCTCAAAGACTTCAGCGGGAGATTGGCCAGGTGGTCTCTAGAACTGCAAGCGTTCCATTTCTCCATGCGCCAACACGAAGCGTGGAAGCGGTTGAATTGAGCCCGAGAGCACCGAGTATCAAGAGATAATGAGCCACCAACGGGAATTGCCGGATCTAAGAGTGCAGGACGGACTCCTGTTCAAGAGGACAATGCACGAGAGCTTGGAGGATGAAGTCGAAGGCACGAGTTGGAAGCTCTGGCTGCCAGAGTCGCTGACGACAGGACTCATCAAACAAGCACACAGAACTCAGCTCATGGAGGTATGAAGAAATCGCTGCAAACGCTGCGCAGGCCCAATTTCGCCGCCATCAAGGAATTTCTGTGTTCTTTTGGAAGAAAAAGGTCTTCGTTTCCTTCAAGCGAGGCGGCGAGTATGGGGATCGTGGCAACGGCATTAATGACCTGGTTACGCGCTGCCTCTTAAACTTTAAACTAGTAAACTTTTATGTAAATTCTTTAAAGCGAAAACTAAACCAGAAATATAGTTATATATAACATAACTATACAAGTCAGGGACTACGTACGGAAATGCGGCACTTGTAAGGAGACAAATGCACAATATTACAGAATGCAGGTCGAAGTTGTTGAGGAAGTACGGTGCGTACCGACCGACCCTTTAAGAAAATATACAACGACTTCTCGGGAAGGTATCCACGGTCAAAACGAGGGCATTCGTGGATATTCGTCGTTGTAGACCACTTCTCGAAATTCACCTTCCTGAAGGGCATGACCGACGCCACCGCGGCGGAAGTCGTCAACTTCCTAGTCCACGAAGTGTTCTTCAAATTGGCTTGCCGGAAGTGATCCATTCGGACAATGGACCATTAGAACTTAATTGGGCCAGGATCACAGGGAATGGGACGCGTACCTACTAGAGGTAAAAGTGGCGATCCGAAATTTGGTGCACATTGCTAAGGGAGTGACTTCGTGGTCTTTGGCCAACACATGTACCTGAATGCTTCCAGTTACAAGCTGTCCAGTCCAGTCATTGGCGGATCACAGCATTTCTGACCTAGACGCGAAGGACAGACTGGCTGTAATCCGAAGCCAGGTCAAGATACACCTGCACACCGCGTACGAGCAAAGTCGCCAACGCTACAATCAACGCGCGAGCCAACTCCATCTGGAACCGGGACAGGAAGGGTGGAGGCGCATCTTCGCACTCATCAGCTTTGGCAAAGCTTTCAATGTCCGAGCCGTGGGTACGAACGCCTACGAGTTCGAAGATCTCCTGGCTCGTGTACTAATCGTTTTTCACGTAAAAAATTTACGAGCATAAGCGTAATTTGCTCACCTCCTCGCGAGGCGTTCCTTGGTCAGCGCCGCAAGTATAGATTACTTGTCGTGGGTGTGGCCTACGTTAGGCATTCCTATTAGCCGGCTGGGTCAATGTAGGAAATGCGCACGCAGTTTTTTGTAAAGTCCGTGTTCATGTCGTTAAAATAATAGGCTTTGTGATGTTGCATTTGACATTATCAGCCGCATCGATATTTTGCTTAGTTGGTGACGTTTGTTGCATGGTTAGGGTATCGGGGGTGATGTCGAACACACCGTGGCGCCCAATTAACTGCAGGGTGGCAATGTCCATCTTGCGATACGCTGCGCCGAAAGCAGAACGAAAAAGGGCGATTGCGATTGGCCACCCGATTCGCTCATAAAAAGATTAGAAGGAGAGAGGATCGCATGCCCTTGGCCTACATCTGGGCCGTTGACCCGAAAATGCAGCTGGGCATATGGGCAGCAACGGTGTCCACCTTGTCTAGGTATGCCGATATTTCGGAACCGATGATGTGGCTGCCCAAATGTACAGCCAGGAGTTCGATTTTGTCAAAAAAAATTTTAATTAAAATTGCGACTGTACTGAATTATAAAATTAAACTTAATATATAAAGTTGCCTATAATGCCTAGTTGTGCGATAAATTGTATATGATGCGGATTTTGTGTATATCATAAGGCAATAAATGTAAATACTTTATTAAGGCCGGTCGGAAAAGTTAACGCACACAAAAAAAACGCGATGTTAGACTCAAGAATTTAGGAGAATAAATTACATACGATACTGTCAAACACACATACAGTCTCATAGTTGTTTAACGAAAACAAAAAAATTGCGTTGCCCTAGAGGAGAACCAAGGCGACAGAATTCCACGCCGAAGGAAGCCAGCTACACCCACCCAAGATATTTCCCAGGCCAGAGATCCTACGCGCAATCAGGTCTACGGTGCAAAACTGCAAGACGAAGAAGCTCACTTTGTAAGGCGGGAATCTAACAGCGAAGAAGCCAGTATTAAGTGAGTCCGATCCATGAAGTCCATCCGTGTCCCGGTCTACAGGCAGGGACAAGAAAACCCTGAGGGCGGTCAAAATCTGTGGCCCATCTGGGTTACTATAAAACGGATAAAAAGATATTTATATAATTAAGATTTTTTTGTTGTCCTTTTCTAATAACAAATTAATTTAAAAAACAAGTAAAAGGCCCTAGTCGGGAGCTCCCGACTAGGGAATACCCTGAACCCTCTTATTCCAACACCAAATGCCGCTCGCACTACGCGCTCTTTGGAAATAATGAAAATAAATTAAAAAAAAATTCCCTTGGCAGGGTTCGAACTCGCAACTGACAGCATTACTTGCTGCAGACTCTACTCAGCAGCCACACCAGCCAAAAAAAAAATATTAGTCTCCCCGATAGGGCTCGAACTCGCGACAGACCGCAGCACTTGCCACTGCCTCTACTCAACAGCCACGTCTATAATTGAGTCTTATTGCGAAAAATAACCCAATTAAAATAGAAGCACAGAAAACAATACAATCGCAATTGCAATGATGACCCTCCGCCGGAATCTGTTTCTCAGGAAATCCCCAGAAATTTATGGCATTCTCACCAGACCTCCCGCCGGACGCGGCGGTGGCAGTGTCGACGCTCGGTCAGCGCCAGAAACCCAGTCAGACACCTGCTCCTCAGCCATACTTATCTCTTACGACAACTAGAACACTCTCTTCTAGGAGGCTTACTAACCCCAATACTTGTCGAAAAAACATAACAAATAACTCCTATTAAATAAATAAACATCCACTAACAACTCTTACTAATACGGTCGAATCCCGATAATTTTAAATGGCAAGGTGATCACATTTTTTATGATTTACACAGGAATTCGATTTATCGAGATTTCCATTAAACGAAGGTTAAAAAAAAAAAAACGAATAAACGGGGCTTTTATATATCACATCATGTTTACATATTTAACTTTATTTCAGTTTAACATATAATATAAGTAGATTTATTTATAACTAACAGAAACAAAAAACTATAATAACAAAAATTCAAAAAGTCTGTAATTTTCTATTGCCTGGTGTTTTTTTTTTCTTAGTTTTTCTTTCATGAACATCATGTGTTAAAAAAAAGTTTTCATTAAAGAATTAACGCTCTGGCTTGTATGTTGGTTAAAATTTCATCTCCTTCTGCGTCAATCATCGTTTAATATTTTACTTTGAATACACAACATGATAATATTTTTCAAAACTTTATAAGCAATTTGTATAGCTGTTAATATTGCACAATTAAACTTTTTTTTATCAATGCTATTAACCAGATAAATAACCATTTTGTTGCGGTATAATGATTTAAAATCTTTTATAATGTTGGGTCATCTTTTATCATGTCAAGGGGCTGCAGCTTGGATGAGGGTAGCCATTATGCGCCGTACAATTGTCTATGAATAATATTACCATTCGATTATTAGCCATAGTGTCATTTAACATTTGAAGCCATTCGTTAAATCTTGTTGTTGTCATGCACGCCTTCTTATTGTGTCGATAATGCACTGGAAAGCTACAAATCTTAAAGCACCTTGGTTTTGCTGACTTTCAAATTAGCAGGTGCTTGAGTTTTCGGTGCCAACCTTGTTTACAGCAAATAATAGTGTCACTCGTTCTTTACTCTGCCCCCATGACATTTTTCATTTTCCAAGCAATAGAACAACACAGTTTCATCTGCATTAAATATATCCTTAGCTTTGTAATCTTTTATCAGATCACTCAACTTTTCTTCCATTCAGAACATACGTCTCATTAACAGACGAACTTTCTCCGCACATTTTTTTAAATTTGCACGAACGGCATTCAAGGAACGCTACCTTGAAGTCTATTTGGTTTCTGTCACACTTCTGGGCACTCTTGGGGCATACCGTGTCACAGGTACTGCGCAGGATAGACTCTAAATCGTCCTGGGAAGCTCTTGTAGCTACGGCCAGCAAACACAAAAAGTAAATACAGAGCGAGGCAAAACAAAAAGTATATAATTAACAGCGATCTCCACATCGGCGAATACGCGGGGGTCTCTGCTACCCTCCCTGTGAGATCACAGCTTCAATGACCTGGCGCCTGGTAGTTCTGCATGTATGTCATGCATGTCGACATATATGCCCGAACGCGTCCTGCGTAAGGGTCATATCTTTATACATATCCGTCTCGTTATTCTTATCCTGATCTTTACTGTTTCTATTCCTTCCTATTTTAAAGACAATGGGCTTTGGTGGGTGTTCCTTTCCAGCCTTTCCGCGGTCGCTGTCCCCGAACGCGCCTGTACCGCTAGCCGCTAGCCGCTAGCTTTTGTTAGATGCAGCCCCTTGACATGATAAAAGAGGACCCAACATTACAAAAAAGGTTTTAAATCATTATACCGCAACGAAATGGTTATTTATCTGGTTAATAGCATTGATACATAAAACTTTAATTGTGCAATATTAATATTTGTGTATTCAAAACTGCTTGTGGTTTAAGTAAAATATTAAACGATGATTAATTAGAAGATAGTCAATTATATTATAATTATAGATTATCTTTGGGCAACTTTTTCTGAGATCTCTGAAAATTACGATTCTTTCGAGGAACACGTTAACGTTGGCAATGACATTGCTTTGACGAAGATGACGATGACGTAGAAGGAGATGAAATTTTAACCAACATACAAGCCAGAGCGTTAATTCTTTAATGAAAACTTTTTTTAACACATGATGTTCATGATAGAAAAACTAAAAAAAAAACACCAGGCAATAGAAAATTACAGACTTTTTGAATTTTTGATATTATAGTTTTTTGTTTCTGTTAGTTAGCTTGATTTTTCTTATTATAATTTAATGTTTCTGTTTGACTTTTCTTTAATTTGTAAAACGTATAAATAAATCTACTTATATTATATGTTAAACTGAAATAATGTTAAATATGTAAACATGATGTGATATATAAAAGCCCCGTTTATTCGTTTTTTTTTTTTTTAACCTTCGTTTAATGGAAATCTCGATAAATCGAATTCCTGTGTAAATCATAAAAAATGTGATCACCTTGCCATTTAAAATTATCGGGATTCGACCGTACTAGTAAGAGTTGTTAGTCGATGTTTATTTATTTAATAGGAGTTATTTGTTACGTTTTTTCGACAAGTATTGGGGTTAGTAAGCCTCCTAGAAGAGAGTGTTCTAGTTGTCGTAAGAGATAAGTATGGCTGAGGAGCAGGTGTCTGACTGGGTTTCTGGCGCTGACCGAGCGTCGACACTGCCATCGCCGCGTCTGGCGGTAGGTCTGGTGAGAACGTCATAAAGCTGGTGTGGCTGCTGTCAGTTGCGAGTTCGAGCCCTGCCAAGGGAACTTTTTTTTTTATTTATTTTCATTATTTCCAAAGAGCGCGTAGTGCGCTTAATTACATAAATATCTTTTTATCCGTTTTATGGTAACGCAGATGGGCCACAGTCCCTGCCACATCATCGGTTCCGAAATGTCGGCATACCTAAACAAGGTGGACACCGTTGCTTCCCATATGCACAGCTGCACTTTCGGGTCAACGGCCCAGATGAAGGCCAAGGGCATGCGATCGCATGCGAGGGCAATCGCCCTTTTTCGTTCTGCTTTCGGCGCAGCGTATCGCAAGATGGACATTGCCACCCTCCAGTTAATTGGGTGTCACGGTGTGTTCGACATCACCCCCGTTACCCTGACCATGCAACAAACGTCACCAACTAAGCAAAATATCGATGCGGCTGATAATGTCAAATGCAACATCACAAAGCATATTATTGTAACGACATGAACACGGCCGTTACAAAAATCTGCGCGCATATCCTACATTGACCCAGCCGGCTAATAGAAATGCCTAACGTAGGCCACATCCACGACAAGTAATCTATACTTGCGGCGCTGACCAAAAGGAACGGACGCTGCCGTCACCGACACCTGGCGAGGAGGTGAGCAAATTACGCTTATGCTCGTAAATTTTTTACGTGAAAAACGACTAGTACACGACCCAGGAGATCTTCGAACTCGTAGGCGTTCGTACCCACGGCTCGGACATTGAAAGCTTTGCCAAAGCTGATGAGTGCGAAGATGCGCCTCCACCCTTCCTGTCCCGGTTCCAGATGGAGTTGGCACGCGCGTTGATTGTAGCGTTGGCGACTTTGCTCGTACGCGGTGTGCAGGTGTATCTTGACCTGGCTTCGGATTACAGCCAGTCTATCCTTCGCGTCTAGGTCAGAAATGCTGTGATCCGCCAATGACCTGGACAGCTTGTCACTGGAAGGTATTCAGGTACATATGCTGGCCAAAGACCGCGAAGTCACTCCCTTAGCAATGTGCACCAAATTTCGGATCGCCACTTTTACCTCTAGTAGGTACGCGTCCCATTCCCTGTGATCCTGGCCCAATTAAGTTCTAATGGTCCATTGTCTGAATGGATCACTTTCGGCAAGCCAAATTTGAAGAACACTTCGTGGACTAGGAAGTTGACGACTTCCGCCCTTCAGGAAGGTGAATTTCGAGAAGGGGTCTACAACGACGAATATCGTTGTATATTTTCTGGAAGGGTCGGTCGGTGCGTACTTCAACAATTCCGACCTGCATTCTGTAATTTTGTGCCTTTGTCTCCTTACAAGTGCCGCATATCCGTACGTAGTCCCTGACTTGTATAGCCATGTCATATATAACTATATTTCTGGTTTAGTTTTCGCTTTAAAGAATTCCCGTTGGTGGCTCATTATCTCCACTTGATACTCGGTGCTCTCGGGCTCAATTCAACCGCTTCCACGCTTCGTGTTGGCGATGACGTTGTCGGCTCCTCTACGGTATCGCATGGAGTTGCAGTTCTAGAGACCACCTGGCCAATCTCCCACTCAAGTCTTTGAGACTCATAAGCCACTACAGGCTCGCGTGATCGGTGATTACCTTGAACGGCAGCATTTCCACGTACGGCTGGGATTGATGTATGGTCAGTTTGGCGGCTAGGCATTCTTTCTCGGTCACCGAATAGTTAATCTGGTGCTTGTTGAGCTTCGCCGAGAAGAATGCGATCGGCCGATCCTGTTGCTCGTCGTCCAGCCAGAACGACACGGCTCCTACTCCGTAGTCAGATGCGTCGCAGTGGATGAAGAGAGTCATCCGCTCTCCGGTCTACAATTTGGAAGTGGCGATTATTCGGATTCCGCCAGTTTCTTGTCTGAGCATCTGCAACGAATACTGGGCTGCTAGATGAATATTCCGCTCCTCGCGGAGCCCTTCATCATCTCCATGAAGCCTGTTCGCATCTCCTCGCAAATAATCTCGCTGATGCCAGATGGCATTATTTATTAGCATGCTAATATGTCTGGTGGGCTTGGGCTATTGCCGCGTTTGCTTCCGATGTGAGCACTGAGTCTTTCGCCACTTTTGGGAATTGCAGGTTCCGTGAAGGTCTATCTTGTTGATGACCCTCCGCCGGAATCTGTTTCTCAGGAAATCCCCAGAAATTTATGGCATTCTCACCAGACCTCCCGCCGGACGCGGCGGTGGCAGTGTCGACGCTTGGTCAGCGCCAGAAACCCAGTCAGACACCTGCTCCTGTGCCATACTAATCTCTTACGACAACTAGAACACTCTCTTCTAGGAGGCTTACTAACCCCAATACTTGTCGAAAAAAACATTACAAATAATTCCTATTAAATAAATAAACATCCACTAACAACTCTTACTAATACGGTCGAATCCCGGTAATTTTAAATGGCAAGGTGATCACATTTTTACGATTTACACGGAAATTCGATTTATCGAGATTTCCATTTAACGAGGGTTAAAAAAAACGAATAAACGGGGCTTTTATATATCACATCATGTTTACATATTTAACTTTATTTCAGTTTAACATATAATATAAGTAGATTTATTTATACGTTTTACAAATAAAAGAAAAATTAAACAGAAACATTAAATTATAATAAGAGAAATAAAGCTAACTAACAGAAACAAAAAACTATAATAACAAAAATTCAAAAAGTCTGTAATTTTCTATTGCCTGGTTTTTTTTTTTCTTAGTTTTTCTATCATGAACATAATGTGTTAAAAAAAGTTTTCATTAAAGAATTAACGCTCTGGCTTGTATGTTGGATACAATTTCATCTCTTTCTGCGTCATCGTCATCTTCGTCACTTTCATTATTGATATGCGAAACTTATTCCAGAATGTCGATATCTGTCAACATACCGGATAAAGCAATGTCATTGCCAACGTTAACGTATTCCTTGAAAGAGTCGTAATTTTCAGAGATCTCAGAAACAGTTGCCCAAAGATAATCTATATTCAATTGGCCATCTTCTAATAAATCATCGTTTAATATTTTACTTTGAATACACAAAATGATAATAATGATAATAATAATATACAATTAAACTTTTCTGTATCAATGCTATTAACCAGATAAATAACCATTTCGTTGCAGTATAATGATTTAAAATCTTTTATAATGTTGGGTCATCTTTTATCATGTCAAGGGGCTGCAACTTGGATGAAGGTAATCATTATGCGCCGTACAATTGTCTATGAATAATATTACCATTCGATTATTAGCCATGGGGTCATTTAACATTTGAAACCATTCGTTAAATATGGTTGTAGTCATCCACGCCTTCTTATTATGTCGATAATGCACTGGAAAGCTATAAATTGTTTTCCAAATTTCAAATTTTCCAATTGGCAGGTGCTTAAGTTTTCGGTGCCAACCTTGTTTACAGCAAATAATACTGTCACTCGTTCTTTACTGTGCCCCCCATGACACTTTTTATTTTTCAAACAATAGAACAACACAGTTTCATCTGCATTAAATATATCCTTAGCTTCGTAATCTTTTATCAGATCACTCAACTTTTCCTTCCATTCAGAACAGACGAACTTTCCCCGCACATTTTTATAAATTGGCACGAGCGGCATCCAAGGAACGCTACCTTGAAGTCTATTTGGTTTCTGTCACACTTCTGGGCACTCTTGGGGCATACTGTGTCACAGGTACTGCGCAGGTTCGACTATAAATCGTCCTGGGTCACCTGTCTCCGAAGCTCTTGTAGCTACGGCCAGCAAACACAAAAAGTAAATACAGAGCGAGGCAAAACAAAAAGTATATAATTAACAACCTCTAACAAAAGCTAGCGGCTAGCGGCTAGCGGTACAGGCGCGTTCGGGGACGGCGACCGCGGAAAGGCTGGAAAGGAACACCCACCTAAGCCCATTGTCTTTAAAATAGGAAGGAATAGAAACAGTAAATATCAGGATAAGAATAACGATACGGATGTATATAAGGATATGACCCAAGGAAACACATTAAAGGGCTTACGCAGGACGCGTTCGGGCATATAAGTCGACAGGCATGACATACATGCAGAACTACCAGGCGCCAGGTCATTGAAGCTGTGAGATGGGAGGGTAGCAGAGACCCCCGCGTATTCGCCGATGTGGAGATCGCTTTGATGAAATTGAAATTGTTGGACACGGGAGCCTCAGTCAGTCTGCTGGGAAGAGGATGCCGGGAGTTCGAGGAGGAATTCGGATTGGAAGCGTAGCCATACGCATCGATGCTAATGACAGAGGCGGGCGCCAATCGCCCAATTTAGGCCACGTCGTGCTGCCTATGAAATACGGGAGTAAGATAGAAGAGATCACATATTATCTTGTCGCGCATCGACGAGATGAATTTTATTTCAAGCGTCGACCTCAAGTCCGCGTTTTGGCAGATCAAGATGAAGGAGAAGAGCAGGGCGTATACGACGTTTACTGTACCGGGGAGGCCGCAGTACCAGTTCCGCCACATGCCATTCGGGCTCTGCAATGCCGCTCAACAGCTATGCAGGCTCCTGGGTAAGGTGATCCCGACGAGTCTGAGGTCCAACGTGTGTGTATATCTTGAAGACTCGCTGGTTATTTCAGCCGATTTTTAAACGCATCTGAAATACCTGGAATTGGCGACCGAATGTCTGAAGAACTTGAACCTCACCATAGGCATAAAATTCTGTTTCCACAACCTTAATTACTTGGGGTTTATCATAGGCGGCGGGACATTGCGCATGGATCCGGGAAGAGTGAAGGCGATCCGAAACATCCCGAACCCGAGGACAGTCAAGGAACTGCTTCGCTTCCTAGGTACAGCTGGGGGGTATTGCCGCTTCATAAAGAACTTCGCCGAGATCTCTGTACTGTTGACTGATGCCTTAAAGAAAAGAATGCGTAAATTTGCGTTGAACGACGAGGCCACAGTTCTTCATCCAATGCGACGTATCTCACTACGGAGTAGGAGCCATGTCGTTCCGGCTGGACGACGAGCAACAGGATCGGCCGATCGCATTCTTCTCGACTAAGCTCAACAAGCACCAGATTAACTATTCGGTGACCGAGAAAGAATACCTAGCCACCAAACTGGCCATACATCAATCCCAGCCGTACGTGGAAATGATGCCGTTCAAGGTAATCACCGATCACGCGAGCCTGCAGTGGCTTATGAGTCTCAAAGACTTGAGCGGGAGATTGGCCAGGTGGTCTCTAGAACTGCAAGCGTTTCATTTCTCCATGCGATACCGTAGAGGAGCCGACAACGTCATCGCCGATACGAAGCGTGGAAGCGGTTGAATTGGGCCCGAGAGCCTCGAGTATCAAGAGGAGATGATGAGCCACCAACGGGAATTGCCGGATCTGAGAGTGCAGGACGGACTCCTGTTCAAGAGGACAATGCACGAGAGCTTGGAGGATGAAGTCGAAGGCACGAGTTGGAAGCTCTGGGTGCCAGAGTCGCTGACGGCGGGACTCATCAAACAAGCACACAGACGTCAGCTCATGCAGGTATGAAGAAAACGCTGCATGTGCTGCGCAGGCGATACTATTGGCCCAATTTCGCAATTGCGCACTGCCTCTTAAACTTTAACCTAGTAAACTTTTATGTAAATTCTTTAAAGCGAAAACTAAACCAGAAATATAGTGGGACTACGTACGGATATGCGGCACTTGTAAGGAGACATAGGCACAAAATTACAGAATGCAGGTCGGAATTGTTGAAGTACGCACCGACCGACCCTTCCAGAAAATATACAACGACTTCTCGGGAAGCTATCCGCGGTCAAAACGAGGAAATTCACCTTCCTGAAGGGCGGAAGTCGTCAACTTTCTACTTAACGAGGTGTTCTTCAAATTTAGCTTGCCGAAAGTGATCCATTCGGACAATGGACCATTAGAACTTAATTGGGAGAGGATCACAGGGAATGGGACGCGTACCTACTAGAGGTAGAAATCGAAATTCGGTGCACAGTGCTAATTACTCCCTTCGCCGTCTTTGGCCAGCATATGTACCTGAATGCTTCCAGTTCCAAGCTGTCCACGTCATTGGCGGATCACAGCATTTCTGACCTAGACGCGAAGGACAGACTGGCTGTAATCCGAAGCCAGGTCAAGATACACCTGCACACCGCGTACGAAGTCGCCAACGCTACTGTAATATAAGTATATTTATAACAGTTTTGAAATGATTGCAGTAGCACGTCAGTGCTGGTTGGCTTGGATATTAATAATGATTTTATTCATTTTTAATAATGTGCGCTTAGCCTATGGATATACATATATACTTATGCTGTTATTCGTTAACAGCTACAAAGAGAGGGAGAGTGAGTAGCTCGCATATGCCTGTATTAGTGAGCATATATATTGCTCACGGAATGCGCTCAGACGGAGCGTGGGATCTGCAGCGTAAGCATAAACGGTCAGCTAGTGAGGCTAGTGAACCGCGCTGCGTAATATGAGACCGAGCCAATACACAAAGTGGCTCTGGGCTTGTTTACGTTATTATTGTTATTGTATGCAACAAAGTGCTGCATACTTTATATTTGAATACAGGGTATTCTGTACGGGCATATACGCACTACACCTCCCCTTTTAGAGAAATAACGTAACATTATGAATGTGTAGTTATTAAATGAACTTAATTATTGACGTTTTTTTTTTTGTTGTTGTTTTTTTTTTTTTTTGATATTTGAATAAAGGAACATTTTTTGATATTAATGAATGTTTTATTTATATGGTTATATACATATAATGTTTTTGTGTATATAAAATTTTCTTTTATTATTTTTTTTTTTTTTGTTTGTATGGCCATACTGCAAAAATGATTATGTATTAACAATTTTTAACCTATCCTTATGTATTTTTTGTTCCCTATTTTTCTTATTCTTTATTATTATTGTTTTCTATACTAATGACCTCAAATGGTCCTATATAAGAAGATTCTAATTTATGACCTGTTTCGTTTTTTAAGTAAACTTGGTCTCCTATTTCTATTTTAAAATCTACTACTTTCTTATCATTTATTTCTTTTTGCTTAATTTTATTTTTTTCTAAAAGTATTCGAGCTCTCTTATACGCGTTTTCTAGTCTAAACATAACTTCTGTAGAATAATCTTCTATATTGTATATAGGTTCTATGGTATTTACGCTATTTAATTGTATTGGTAAGTTATTTTGTCTACCAAATACTAGTTCATATGGACAATAATTATGAGTTACTGATGGTGTTGTGATAAAACAATACACGAAATACTGTAACCATACGTCCCAGTCAGTTTTATCTACTGATATATATGAACGAACGTACTCATTGAATGTCCTATGACTTCTTTCAACGGTACCTAATGTCTGGTGGTGGTGTGCCGTAGACGTTATGTTGTCTATTTTTAAATATTTGCACAAGTCAGTTATAATGGAATTTTTGTATTCTGTTCCCATGTCCGTAATGAACGTCTTCATTGGACCGTACTTCAGAATAAAAGATTCGAATATGGCTTTTGCGACAGTTGTTGCACTTTTGTTTGCAACAGGAATTGCTACTAAATACTTTGTCAAATCACATATTAAAGTGATTGCGTATTCATTCCCATTTTCCGAACATGGTAGTGGACCAATTGTGTCTACTATCACTCTGTCAAAAGCATATTGTAGAGTTTCGGTTATTATCATAGGTGATCTTGATTGTTTCGTCGTTTTCGACGTCAGGCATCTTGGACATTTATTTATGTACTCTTTTATATGTTTAGTCATGTGTTTCCAATAATATTGTCTCTTTATTTTTTATATCGTTTTATTTATGCCTGTATGACCTCATTGAATTCGATCGTCATGGAATGTAGACAATATAGCTTCTTTTTCTTGTTCATTATTTATTTGGGTCACCGGCTTGAGTAGCGCTACTCTTAATGATTTTAAATGTTTATTGCCCATGTGTTTGAAAGTATCTGTTGAAATTGATTCAAAGATCTTTTCACTCGGTGCCACTTTTAGTTGGCTGATTTTAGATACACCGACTTGCCATTCAAGCCTTTGGAAAGACTGACCTAAGTCGAGAATTCCATTGGAGTACAAATCGCTAACATTAATTCTTGTTACAACTGTTTTTCCATGTTTCAATAAACATGTCGAATCTGTCATTCGCAAGGTCACTACTTTTCGTACCTCGTCATTTGTGATGACTTCGTATACGTTGGGCTTGGAAGCTTTTTCAAGACTTTGCTTTGGCAATAGTTCTTGTTTATTTTCTGCGCAGAAATTGTTTTGTCTACTTTGGTGCCTGGTAGTGACTTTCAGGACTTTTCTATTCATGTCGATTAAGTCGGATATTGTTATCCTTGACAGGGCGTCTGCCACGAAATTATCTTTCCCTCTCAGATACTCTACAGTAAAATCATATTCTTCTAATTCGAGTCGCATGCGTGTTAATTTTGAACTTGGGTTTATCATAGAAAATAAATATGTTAAAGGTCTGTGATCAGTTCTTACTGTAAAATGTTTGCCATATATATATGGTCGAAAATGTGTTATTGCCCAATGTATTGCTGCTAGTTCTTGTTCTGTAGTACTTTTATTGCTTTCACCTTTAGTGAATGCTCTGGATGCATATGCAACTGGGAGTTGGAGTCCATTATAGTTTTGAGTTAAAACTGCTCCACATGCTTGCTTGCTTGCATCTGTGATTATGCAAAATTCTTTGCTAAAATCTGGGTACTGTAATAAATTTGGTTGAACTAGTTGATTTTTTAGGTACTGGAATGCCTTTTCACATTCTGTTGTCCATTCAAATGGGACATTCTTTTTACATAATCTTGTTATGTGCCTTGAATATTCGGCAAAGTTTTTTATAAATCGTCTATAATAATTGCAAAATGCAACGAATCTTCTAGCGCTGTCTGCGTCCGTAGGGACTGGATAGTTATTGATAACATCAAATTTTTTATCGTCTGGTAAGATTCCTTTATCTGTGCATCTGTGACCTAAAAGCGTCACCTCGTGCATGAAAAATGAACATTTTTCTGGATGTAATTTCAGATTGTGTTTTCTACAAAGTTTGAAAACATCTGTTAAGTTTTTAATCATATGTCGTTCAGAACAACCAATAACGATTAAATCATCCATGTAAAGGCAAGCTTGAGAAGGCTCTAGGCCTGAGAATGCTATTGTCATCATTCTCTGAAATGAATTAGGCGCTATTTTTGAACCAAATGGTAATCGCGTGAAGCGATATGAACCATTGCTTGTTGAAAAAGACGTTATATTTCTTGAACTTTCCTCAAGCTCAATTTGGTGGAAACCTGACATTAAGTCAAGACATGAAAAATATTTAGCTCTACCCAATTGATCAAGAATATCGTCAATTCCGGGGAGTGGAAATTTATCTGACAGCAATTTTTTATTTATTTGGCGATAGTCAATTACTAATCGCCATTTTTTCTCTTTAGAGCCCGGAAGAGATTTCTTTGGGACTAATAAGGTGAAACAGACGGTTCAACAATATTTTGTTCAATTAACTTTCCAACTTGATGCTGGATTTCTTCAATTTGGCTATGCGGACATCGATAATTTTTTACATATACTGGTTCATCATCCTTAAGTCTCAATCTTTGCTTATAGAAATTGTTTGTTGTAATTGGTTCGGATTCAAGTCCGAACACATCACTATACTGGGTGCATATTTCTTTAAGTTGTTTCTTAAACAAGGTTGGAAAATTTTTCTTTAATTTATTAACTACAGACTCTGTTCTATTGTCTTTTAGATTTTGAACTACATCGTAGTTCGAAAGTGATTCAAATTTTATGTTATTAATGCCTACTATTTGGCATTTATCTGTGGTATTTAAAAATCGGACAAAAGTATTTTGGGCTGTAGCAATCGTATTTGCAACATAAACACCTGGTTTAATTTCCTGATTTGGAATTAAAATGTTTTCTTCTGCTGAAGACAACTCTATTTTCCGTATCACTTGTGATCTTGCTGGTAGAAGTGTGGAATTAGTACCAGAACTAAATGTTATTGGAACATAGATAGGATACGTTAGGTTTTGTGGCCAATATAAGCCAATCCTCTAAACTATTGTAATCTAATTGGCAATTAAATGTTTTTATGAAATCTAATCCTATTATTCCATCGCAAGGGATTGCGAAATTTGAATGAAGTAGATGAAATTTGTATGGAATAATGTATTTGTCTGTTTGTAGTTCGATTGAGACTAGTCCTTTGGAGTTTATTACTCCTTCTCCTATGCCTCTAATGTCTATAATTCTATTGATTTGGATGTCATGAAAGACATCAGAATTTTCTTTTATAATTGAAATATCTGCACCTGTATCAATCGAAAATGTTATCTTTTTATTTGTTGCAACATTTTTGAATGATACGAAATTGTTGAGACTTAAGTTAACAGTATATATTTTACTGTTTAACCCTGAGTATCTGGAGGTGTCTGCGAGTTTCCCGAAGTATTTTGGGCTACCCTAACATTGTTTCTATTGTTATTGTTGTTATGATTATAACCTCTAGATCCTCCACGGCCTCTGTTATTATTATTATTACCACCGCGGTAGTAACCACGGCCGTATGAGTTGTTACCATATGAGCCGGTTGCCCTTCCTCTGTAGTTACCTCGACCGCGGATTCCGCCGCGCTGAGAGTAATTCTGGCAGAATAAGACTCTGTTAGACTGCCCAGTTGCTTCTGTGCAACTATTTACAAATTTTGAGATAGCATCATTCATGTTACTGAA
Organism: Drosophila littoralis; assembly: GCA_018903485.1. Taxonomy (NCBI): domain Eukaryota; kingdom Metazoa; phylum Arthropoda; class Insecta; order Diptera; family Drosophilidae; genus Drosophila; species Drosophila littoralis. The sequence continues at coordinate 1,694,753 of JAEIGF010000590.1, forward strand.
TGTGCCTGCCTGCATGATAAGTTTTACCTTATCCATAGAGCAGTTCTTGGTCATTGCCTTTACCGCTTGGATTGTGCTATATTTATTAACCAATTCTGGTGTTAAACCATCGTTTATAAAAGCTCCTTCTAAAGCTTTTGTTAACTGCTCAACCTCTTGGGTGTACTGGTTGGCAGTTTTGTTCTTTTGTTGCAAGTTGAGTAGTTTGGCTGACAATACTTCGACTGATTCGCCTTTTACCGTGCTGGATAATTTTGCAATGATTTGAGCGATAGTTTGCTATCAAGTTTCTTGCATGGCCTTTTAGTTTTGTCTTTTTTTTTTTTTTTTATCTATTTTAATTTTTTTAGTTTCTGTCATTTTTAATAATTTCTCTTTAAAAACTGTTGAATAATTGTAAAATTCATTATAAACTGATTTACGAAAAGGAAAAATTTGAGTTAATTAGGGCATACGGTTGGCTGACAATTTTTATTTATACAATTAATAGTCCAACCGTATGTGTTAGTAAAAAGCCTAACAGATTTTAGTATTTTTCAAGTAGCGCTTTCGCGCATCGGCTTGAATTAGAGTTTATATTTAAGGGCAATTTAGGCATTGGCAGGTTTGCAGCCTTTATTGCGTTGCTTCGCACCAGTACGAAGTTGTTTCTCGATGATTTCGAGATTCTTTATTTGTTCATTTCTCTCCTGGGGCGTTGTCGCTGTCTTGATAAGATCCTGTAGGAGTCTTCTTTGTTGAAGCAGTTTAATCCTTCTTCCGCTTCTTTTGGTTTTCTTCTTTTCCTTCTTCTGTTGTCGTGCCCGGTACTTAGATATTGTGAGTGGGCGTGGTCCATCGTTGGGGTACACCTCTAAAGCCTCTTGCAGGCTGGGTGCATCCCTTTGCTCAACAGGAGCAGCCTCTTCCAGTCCAACGTTGCTCATTTACTTCCCGCGTTGGTGCAAAAGGCGGACTGCCTCCCACACTTTTGGTATCTGCTGCTGCTGTCCGGGGCCTAAGGGCTCAGGCGGTGCCGGTGCTGGTCATCGCACAGGCTGTCTTTGGTTTACACGTTCGTGTCATCTGTTAAGTTGCTTCGATTGGCCGCCGGATTTTGTGTGCTTTACCACTGTGTTGTGGCTGTTGTGGCCGCCGCCGTCGTAGTCGGGTAGCCAGGCAGCAGAGGCTACTGTTAGTAAACTACCGGATGTTGCTCCACATTTGTGGGCAGATGCTGCAGTTGCATCGCGGCACTTGGGGCTTGCTTCTTCTACATTTTGTTGCTGTTTTCAACATAAGCACAGTAATTGTTATATTTAATTGTAGAGTTGTGCCTAGCTTTATTATTATTATTATTATTTTTTTTTTTTTTAACACAAACGGCAAACTACTGTCACGGTCGCCATGTAATATAAGTATATTTATAACAGCTTTGAAATGATTGCAGTAGCACGTCAGTGCTGGTTGGCTTGGATATTAATAATGATTTTATTCAGTTTTAATAATGTGCGCTTAGCCTATGGATATACATATATACTTATGCTGTTATTCGTTAACAGCTACAAAGAGAGGGAGAGTGAGTAGCTCGCATATGCCTGTATTAGTGAGCATATATATTGCTCACGGAATGCGCTCAGACGGAGCGTGGGATCTGCAGCGTAAGCATAAACGGTCAGCTAGTGAGGCTAGTGAACCGCGCTGCATAATATGAGACCGAGCCAATACATAAAGTGGCTCTGGGTTTGTTTACGTTATTATTGTTATTGTATGCAACAAAGTGCTGCCTACTTTATATTTGAATTCAGGGTATTCTGTACGGGCATATACGCACTACACTACAATCAACGTGCGTGCCAACTCCATCTGGAACCGGGACAGGAAGGGTGGAGGCGCATCTTCGCACTCAGCAGCTTTGGCAAAGCTTTCAATGTCCGCGCCGTAAGTTGCGAACGCATACGAGTTCGAAGATCTCCTGGGTCGTGTACTAGTCGTTCTTCACGTAAAAAATTTACGAGCATAAGCGTAATTTGCTCACCTCCTCGCCAGGCGTCGGTGACGGCAGCGTCAATAAGTAAGTATAGACTAATTGTCGTGGGTGTGGCCTACGTTAGGCATTCCTATTAGCCGGCTGGGTCAATGTAGGAAATGCGCACGCAGATTTTTGTTCATGTCGTTACAATAATATGCTTTGTGATGTTGCATTTGACATTATCAGCCGCATCGATATTTGCTTAGTTGGTGACGTGCGACTGTACTGAATTTTAAAATAAAACTTAATATGTATAATTGCCTATAATGCCTAGTTGTACAATAAATTGTATATGATGCGGATTTTGTGTATATCATAAGGCAATAAATGTAAAAACTTTATTAAGGCCGGTCGGAAAAGTTGACGCACAAAAAAAACCCGCGATGTTAGACTCAAGAATTTAAGAGTATAAATTACATACGATTCTTTCAAGCATACACACACTCACATAGTTACTTAACGAAAACAAAAAAATTACGTTGCCCTAGAGGAGAACCAAGGCGACCGAATCCCACGCCGAAGGAAGCCAGCTACACCCACCCAAGAAATTTCCCAGGCCAGAGATCCTACGCGCAATCAGGTCTACGGTGCAAAACTGCAAGACGAAGAAGCTCGCTTTGTAAGGCGGGAATCTAACAGCGAAGAAGCCGTTCCATGAAGTCCATCCGTGTCCCGGCCTAGAGGCAGTGACAAGAAAACCCGGAGGCCGGTCAAAATCTGTGGCCCATCTGGGTTACTATAAAACGGATAAAAAGATATTTATATCATTAAGATTTTTTTGTTGTCCTTTTCTAATTATAAATTAATTTAAAAAACAAGTAAAAGGTTCTAGACGGGAGCTCCAGACTAGAGAATACCCTGAACCCTCTTATTCCAACACCAAATGCCCTCGCACTACGCGCTCTTTGGAAATAATAAAAATAAGTAAAAAAACAAGGAAGAGGTTTTAGTCGGAAGCTCCCGACTAGGGAATACCCTGAACCCTCTTATTCCAACACCAAATGAAGCTCGTTTGAATTAATAATGATAAATTAAACAAGTAAGAGGTTCTAGTTCTAGTAAGAGGTTCTAGGGAATACCCTGAACCCTCTTATTCGAACACCATTGGCAGGGAACTGACCGCATATTTACTTTCCCCGGTAGGACTCGAACTCGGGACAGACTGCACCACTTGCCACTGCCTCTACTCAACATCCACACTAATAATTGAGTATTATTGAGAAAAAAACCAATAAAAATAGCCACACAGAAAACAATTGCAGTGAAGACAGAATTTGAAACAGACGCGCATGAATGTGTGTGTGTACAATGTACACTGTACACTGTACATGTATATATAAGTTCTTGGAAATTGCGTCGCAACACGTGCGTAGCAGTGCGCAGTCAAAATACCGAAAAACAAAACAAAAACCGATCTTATATTATTATATCTTATTGCACCATAGAATATTTGTGTATTCTCAAAAAGTCAATTGCATTTAAATTGTGGCTTAAATTAGTTGGCAATACAAGTTTGGTTATTAACTTGATTTATAGCTCTGGAGTTGTAGTGGGGAGGTGGCGATAGGTCTAAAATAGAAGATACTTGACATATATATAATATTCCAGAAGCAACATATCAAGTTTGGTGACTCTAGCTCTTATTATTTACCCAATTTGCCGCATACGTACGTACGTAGTCCCTGACTTGTATAGCCATGTCATATATAACTATATTTCTGGATTAGTTTTCGCTTAAAAGAATTTACATAAAAGTTTACTAGGTTAAAGTTTAAGAGGCAGTGCGCAACCAGGTCATTAATGCTGTTGCCACGATTCGCATACTCGCCGCCGCGCTTGAACGAAACGGAGACCTTTTTCTTCCACCCATCGCGGGGACTTGATATCATAAAAGATCACAGAAATTCCTTGACGGCGGCGAAATTGGGCCAATAGTATCGCCTGCGCAGCACATGCAGCGTTTTCTTCATACCTCCATAAGCTGACGTCTGTGTGCTTGTTTAATCAGTCCTGCCGTCAGCGACTCTAGCACCCAGAGCTTCCAACTCGTGCCTTCGACTTCATCCTCCAAGCTCTCGTGCATTGTCCTCTTGAACAGGAGTCCGTCCTGCACTCTCAGATCCGGCAATTCCCGTTGGTGGCTCATCATCTCCTCTTGATACTCGGGGCTCTCGGGCTCAATTCAACCGCTTCCACGCTTCGTGTTGGCGATGACGTTGTCGGCTCCTCTACGGTATCGCATGGAGAAATGGAACGCTTGCAGTTCTAGAGACCACCTGGCCAATCTCCCGCTCAAGTCTTTGAGACTCATAAGCCACTTCAGGCTCGCGTGAACGGTGATTACCTTGAACGGCATCATTTCCACGTACGGCTGGGATTGATGTATGGCCAGTTTGGCGGCTAGGCATTCTTTCTCGGTCACCGAATAGTTCATCTGGTGCTTGTTGAGCTTAGCCGAGAAGAATGCGATCGGTCGATCCTGTTGCTTGTCGTCCAGCTGGAACACGGCTCCTACTCCGTAGTAGGATTGGATGAAGACCTATGGCCTCGTCGCTCAACGCAAATTTACCCATTCTTTTCATTAAGGCATCAGTCAACAGTACTGAGATCTCGGCGAAGTTCTTTATGAAGCGGCAATACCACCCCGCTGTACCTAGGAAGCGAAGTAGTTCCTTGACTGTCCTCGGGTTCGGGATGTTTCGGATCGCCTTCACTCTTCCCGGATCCATGCGCAATGTCCCGCCGCCTATGATAAACCCCAAGTAATTAAGGTTGATCTGCCAAAACGTGAACTTGAGGTCGACGCTTGAAATAAAATTCATCTCGAAGATGCGCGACAGGATGCCTCAGATGCTTGGAAGCGGGTAAGCTTTCTTTACCGTCACGCTATTCAGTTTCCTGGCGTCTAAGCAAAACCTGTTCTTCACAGGCTTCATCACCATCGTAGTCCGGTTGCTCCACGGACTGTCACTCTCCTCGATGATGCCTAACTTTAGCATTATTGGCCGGTGACAACGGATAAAGCCTGTCCTTCACGGGTTCGCCTCCTTCGATCAGCTGTAATCGATGCTGCAACATGTGAGTTTTCCCTAGGCCACCTTTTTCAAATTGGAGGTCTGCGTTTCACGCCTTCAACTGGCTCCTCTGATAGTTGTCCAGGTCTTAATTTTCCGGATCCGTCACGCAGTCATCAGTGTCTCGGAAATAAGCCACCTCTGGGTTCGCTACCCTTACCACAGATGCCTCTGGAGGCGCTTCGGACTTTGTAGTCGGCCGAGAAACTCTGGGGCAATCTCGAAGGCTCGCCAGGAGTCGATCCCTAGGTATAGTTCCAGTCGCAGGTCTGGGCACATGTAATATGTGATCTCTTCTTTTTTACTCCCGTATTTCATAGGCAGCACGACGTGGCCTAAAATTGGGCGATTGGCACCCGCCTCTGTCCTTACCATCGATGCGTATGGCTGCGCTTCCTATCCTAATTCCTCCACTAACTCCCGGCATCCTCTTCAAAGCAGACTGACAGAGGCTCCCGCGTCCAACATCCTTTTCATTTTCATCCCAGCGATCGCCTGGTAGTTCTGCATGTATGTCATGCATGTCGATACGTATGCCCGAATGCGTCCTGCGTAAGCCCTTTAATGTGTTTCCTTGGGTCATATCCTTATACAAATCCGTATCGTTATTCTTATCCTGATCTTTACTGTTTCTATTCCTTCCTATTTTAAAGACAATGGGCTTAGGTGGGTGTTCCTTTCCAGCCTTTCCGCGGTCGCCGTCCCCGAACGCGCCTGTACCGCTAGCCGCTATCCGCTAGCTTCTAGGTTATGTTTGTTAATTATATACTTTTGTTTTGCCTCGCTCTGTATTTACTTTTTGTGTTTGTTGGCCGTAGCTACAAGAGCTTAGGAGACAGGTGATCCAGGACGATTTAGAGTCGATCCTGCGCAGTACCTGTGACACGGTATGCCCCAAGAGTGCCCAGAAGTGTGACAGAAACCAAATAGACTTCAAGGAAGCGTTCCTGGAATGCCGTTCGTGCCAATTTATAAAAATGTGAGGAGAAAGTTCGTCTGTTCTGAATGGAAGGAAAAGTTGAGTGATCTGATAAAAGATTACGAAGCTAAGGATATATTTAATGCAGATGAAACTGGGTTGTTCTATTGTTTAAAAAATAAAAAATGTCATGGGGGGCACAGTAAAGAACGAGTGACACTATTATTTGCTGTAAACAAGGTTGGCACCGAAAACTCAAGCACCTGCTAATTGGAAAGTCAGCAAAACCAAGGTGCTTTAAGATTTGTAGCTTTCCCGTGCATTATCGACACAATAAGAAGGCGTACATGACAACAACAATATTTAACGAATGGCTTCAAATGTTAAATGACACTATGGCTAATAATCGAATTGTAATATTATTCATAGACAATTGTACGGCGCATAATGGCTACCCTCATCTTAGCCATGTACAAATTAAGTTTTTGCCACCCAACACCACATCCAAGCTGCAGTCCCTTGACATGATAAAAGATGACCCAACATTATAAAAGATGTTAAATCTTTATACCGCAACGAAATGGTTATTTATCAGGTTAATAGCATTGATAAAAAAAAGTTGAATTGTGCAATATTAACAGCTATACAAATTGCTTATATAGTTTGGAAAACTATAATAATTTTGTGTATTCAAAACTGCTTGTGGTTTCAATAAAATATTAAACGATGATTTATTAGAAGATAGTCAATTGAATATAGATTATCTTTATGCAACTATTTCTGAGATCTCTGAAAATTACGATTCTTTCGAGGAATACGTTAACGTTGGCAATGACATTGCTTTATCCGGTATGTTGACAGATAACGACATTCTGGAAGAAGTTTCGCATATCAATAATGAAAGTGACGAAGATGACGATGACGCAGAAGGAGATGAAATTTTAACCAACATACAAGCCAGAGCGTTAATTCTTCAATGAAAACTTTTTTTAACACAAAATGTTCATGATAGAAAAACTAAGAAAAAAAAACACCAGGCATTATATTGTTATTATAGTTTTTTGTTTCTGTTAGTTAGATTGGTTTCTCTTATTATAATTTAATGTTTCTGTTGAACTTTTCTTTTATTTGTAAAACGTATAAATAAATCTACTTATATTATATGTTAAACTGAAATAAAGTTAAATATGTAAACATGATGTGATATATAAAAGCCCCGTTTATTCGTTTTTTTTTTTTTAACCTTCGTTTAATGGAAATCTCGATAAATCGAATTCCTGCGTAAATCGTAAAAAATGTGGTCACCTTGCCATTTAAAATTATCGGGATTCGACCGTATTAGTAAGAGTTGTTAGTGGATGTTTATTTATTTATTTATTAAATAGGATTTCTGGTGATTTCCTGAGAAACAGATTCCGGTGAAGGGTCATCAACAAGATAGACCTTCACGGAACCTGGAATTCTAATTCTGTCATTTATTTTTAGATGTAGGTGCTCCTAGTGCCTGCGCAGATCAAGTTTGTTTCCGATAACCGATAACTTACTCCGTTTCCAAGCAATCGATATCGACATCCTGTTTTTTGAGCAAATTGGGTAAATAATAAGAGCTAGAGTCACCAAACTTGATATGTTGCTTCTAGAATATTATATATATGTCAAGTATCTTTCATTTTAGACCTATCGCCACCTCCCCACTACCACCCCAAAGCTATAAATCAAGTTAATAACCCAACTTGTATTGCCAACTAATTTAAGCCACAATTTAAATACAATTGACTTTTTGAGAATACACAAATATTCTATGGTGCAATAAGATATAATAATATAAGATCGGTTTTTGTTTTGTTTTTCGGTATTTTGACTGCGCACTGCTGCGCACGTGTTGCGACGCAATTTCCAAGAATTTATATATACATGTACAGTGTTGCGACGCAATTTCCAAGAATTTATATTTACATTGTGAGGCGGCTACTTGAATTAGCCTCCCCACAGTTGTGAACACACGGCAAGGATCGCCAAGGCCATGGCAAGGAGCTATTGGCAGTATTATTGGATAGTTTTCATAGTTTATAAGCATCAAATGTAGAAGCATAAGGTAATAGATTTATAAGAGGCAAGAAGCCGAATAAGTGCGTAGTTATGGGCAAGTATCCATTCATAGTTTGAATTTAACCGCCGGCCGCTGCAGCAACCGTGCGTTGCTGATCGGCTGCCCAACACTGCCTGCGAGAGCGCAGCTTCGATTCGGCGGCGAAGAGCGAAAGCTCCGAAGTGAAGTTGCGAAAGCTCGCGTCGAAGCTGAGCGGCCGAGGCAAGCGCATGGCTCGCTAGCGAGCGAGCCGGCACTTGGGAAATACCGATAATGGTGAGTAGACGTGCCGAAAAGGAGTGTGAGCGGAAAGAAAAAACGTGAAGTGCATAGCGGAGCGCTAGGGCTCCAAGACAGTGCGGCAGGGCCTTAGGCTAGGAGTTACGTTAGGGTAGAATATAATAAAAGTTGTGAATAAAGTGAATGCAGTCTCCCTAATTAACTTAAATGCAGATCTTCGTAATCTCGGGCGGTTATATTTGTGCCAAACATCGGAAATAGCCGATGTTCACCCTAACCTAGGGGGGACAGTGTAGTTGGTGCGTGGCCGAGGCCCCGGTAGTGTAGTTGGTGCGTGGCCAAGGCCCGATAGTGTAGTTGGTGCGTGGCTAAGGCCCGATAGTGTAGTTGGTACGCGGCCAAGGCCCGATAGTGTAGTGGGTGCGTGGCCAAAGCCCGATAGCGGGGGTGGTACGAGGCTCCGGCCCGCTAGAAGAGGTAGCACGAGGCTGCGGCCTGGTATGGTAGGTAGGACAGTGGTAGTGCGAGGCATACTTGCGTCGAAACACTCATTCCCCCCCCCCCTTTAGCCCTCCGTCCCAGCGAATTTATAAATGTCTTGTAACTCGCTGGACCTGGTAAGACTGAGATACGTACCCCGGCCAGTAGCTCCTTTACAAGTGGCGCCCGAGCAGGGACCTAGAGGCGTTTAGGGGCGTGGAATAGTTGCGGATTCAAGCCCCGCAAATATGCCCAAATAGGTGTTTTTTTTTCGTACAGGGTATTTCGAGTCGAGCATACCTTGAAGTGTATATACTCCGGTAGAGAGTAAGGGAAAAAGAAGACATAGTAGGCGGGTAAAATGCGAGTCTAGGGTATAAAGTAGTCGTGTATACCCCGACAAGTGCATTTCATACCCTATGTTAGGCGACGAGATGAACACCTGCAAAATTTAGGCAACCAGGCACAGACTTCAAGCTCAACAACAAGAAAAAAAAAGAAGAGATAACGGCCGGCCGAAAAGTACAGCGCGCGCGCGCCAGACGGGCGACGTCGAGACCATGCTTGCACACTTGTGCACAACCGCGCGTCGCAGTCGACGTCGGCGTCAAAGGGCCGTTAAGGCGTCGCGATTGTACAGTGGGACGAATTCAGTGCACGCGCGGTGAAAACTGAATTCGTCAGTACAGACGGCGAAGGCGATGACGAAGGGTGTGCTAAATAAAAGCCACTGAAAGAAGTAATAAATAATAATAATAAAATAATATAAGTGAACAAAAAAAAAAAAAACAGAGAGAACGAAAACTAAAGATTAAAAGAACATCAAGTGAATTAATTTTTTAATATTTTTTTTTTTGTTTTGCGAGTTGAATGCAATAAATATATAAGAGAAATAATAAGGACAAATACTTAAGAAAAGTAAAACAATAAGAAACAAAGGCAAAAACGGACAAAAAAGAGCTTTAAGTGCGTTTTTTTATTATTATTTTTGGTTCGAGATTTGTGAAATAGACGTAAAAAAAAAAAAAAAAAAACTAGAAAGACAAAGACAAAAGTGAAAGAAATAAACCTACGGAACGAGAATTGCCCAGACACCAAACACATAACTCGAGCGAGAGTCTAGAAGAATTAAAGTTGAGCCCAGAGTGAGTAGCAAAAACTCAGAATGGAGACAGGTGAGTGCCAAAATCCGGGTGTAGGTGTGCGCTGGATCCACCAGCGACGCAAAGAAGAACTGGTGGCGATCGCCCAGGAGTTCGGTCTGGAAAAGGAGGGGCGCGTGGAAGAGCTGCGTAAGCGGCTATCCACTTTTGTGCAGGATGGCGGCCATACTCCCGAAATTTGGGCTCGGCTGGCCGAGCTAGAGTCTCAGACCGCTAAAACATTAGAGCCGTCTCCCTGGGGCACTCTATCCGACGTTGGCGGACGGCCGCGCCAAAAATCGGAACCAGACCTGAGGAGCTCGCAGCTGTACGGGCGTTTGCAGGTCCCGATCCCTAGTTTAGCCGTCACGGGTGCAGGGGAAACTCGCGAGATTAGGAGCAGCGGAGTTCGCCGGACGACAGCGGTCGACGCGGCGCTAGGGCGAACCCCGTACGACTCGAATAGTGGCCCTCATATTCCCCGGCCATATTCTCAGTCGGAGGCCAAGCCTCTCGCAAACGTTCCGGAGCAAGTCCGAAAGTGGGGTATGAGGTACGATGGCCGTTCCGACACCCTTGGGTTCCTAGAGGACCTAGAGGAGCGTGCCGTTACGTACGGCATAGCCCTTGATCGATTGCCTCGGGCCATGAGCGAGGTATTCTGCGACCGGGCTGCTCATTGGTTTTTAAGCAGTGGACTGAGGGATGTGCCATGGTCGGTGTTTGGGAGGGGTTTTTTAGAATTCTTTCTACCACCACGCTACTTCGAGAGGTTGGAAGACGAAAACCGATCCCGCCGGCAGCGTGTGGGGGAAGAATTTAAGGAATACCTAATAGAACTGAGGGCTTTGATGCACCATGCCAGATATGAGCCGGCGCAGGAGTTGCACCGGATATATGAGAATGCCGCACCCGAATACAGGCTTTACGTACGACGGCAAGATTTTTCCACCTTGTCCCAGCTGACTCAACTCGCTGTGGAGTACGAAACGGTGTTGAGACAGCGAGCAGAATACTCCGGAAGCAGGGCAGGGAGTCAGGTGGCCACGAGCTCAAGTAGTGCGGAGTGGGGAAGGACGGTACAGCCCCCTGGGGGACACCTTAACCCATTCCGGTCTACTCCCATCGGATCCGGAGCGATCGTTGTGGATAGACAAGTCTCCGCTCCGCCGGCAACCAGATGATGAACCAAGAGGCCGGAACCGGATATGATCCGCGACGAGCATGTCGCCGGTGCGCACAGGAGGGGCACTTCGCCAGGGAATGTCACAATGCGCCCGTCTTGTTTTGTTGGGTATGTGGGCATCGGGGCAGAAGTAGCCAAGAGTGTTGTCGCCGCACGGAGGCAGGAAACGGGCAACGGCGTCGCCCAGGTCAGGGTGGGGTCGACGCCGACACACACCGGACTCGGCAGTAGTACGCCCGCTTAAGGTGGAGGGTGGCCGGATCGTCGCCACGGTGGAGATTGGCGGGCGGACGATGCCCGCCACTATCGATACAGGGGCCACTCGCAGCTTCATGAGCGAAGACTGCGTACGCAAGTGGGCGATTCGGGGAAGAGTGGAGAACGTACAGGCGCGCATTCGTCTGGCAGATGGGTCCACGGTCGAACTAGAGAAGGCATTGAGGATAGACGTCGGCCTAGCGGGGAAGGTGGCCAGCATGTTAATGCTTGTCATGCCCGCAATGCTGGACCACGTTATCCTGGGGAAGGCCCCGCGCGTCGGGGAACGGGAGTGCCGGCTCGGCAACTGTCGGAAAAGGAGAAGAAGAAGAAAGTAAAAGATGAGTCTCATTCGGGGTTGGGCCGAGAGCTTGAGGAGCCCAAACGGCGGCGCGTAGACCTGCAAAGGCAGATCTACGCTGGTCATGCAGGCGGCACGGTGGAAGTGTGCCAAAGAATGGAGCGATTAGGAGCAATGGCTCAAATCCACACGGGCAAAGGGAATCAGGAGCGGCTGCCAGAATCGAGCGATCAAGGAGCTCTATTTGGAGTCGGAGTGGTACCTGGAGGTCGAAGGAGTTCCTGGAGTCGGAACTGACACTCTTCGAGGGGCTGCAGGGAGTCTCGCACATCGCGGAGCACAGGATCAGGCTTAAGGATGATAAGCCATTAAAACAGAGATATAACCCGAAGAATCCGGCCATGCAAAGGGTGATTGATGAACAGGTGGACGAGCTGATCCAGGCGGGTGCCATTGAGCCGTCGCGTAGTCCACACAGCGCCCCAATCGTCTTAGTCAAGAAGAAGACTGGCGAGTGGCGCATGTATATCGACTACCGGCAACTCAACGCGCATTCCGTCACAGACGCCTATCCCGTTCCCAGGATAATTCACATCCTTGAGCGGTTGCGTCACGCCCGGTTCATCTCCACTCTGGATTTGAAGCACGGGTACTGGCAGATACCGATGGCAGCCGATAGTCGGGAATGTACGGCGTTCACAGTCCCCGGAAGAGGTCTTTTCCAGTGGCGGGTGTTGCCATTCGGTTTGCACTCGGCGTGTGCGACCTTCCAGCGAGCCTTAGACACGGTCATAGGGCCGGAAATGGAGCCTCATGCATTCGCCTACCTAGACGACATCGTGGTAATAGGGGGAAGGAACAACATGTAGAGAACTTGAGGGAGGTGTTCCGCCGGTTAAGGGCGGCTAATCTCAGGCTGAATAGGAAGAAGTGCAGTTTCTTCCGGGAGAGGTTGGTCTACCTAGGACATGTCATTTGTGGGGAAGGAATACGTACCGATCCAGAGAAGGTGGAGGCGATACATAACCTAAGGGTCCCGACAAATTGTAAGGAGTTGCGGCAGTGTCTTGGGATGGTGTCATGGTACAGGCGCTTCGTTCCCAACTTCGCGACTCAGGTACAGCCGCTTACAGCGCTCTTAAAGAAGGGGCGGAAATGGGCATGGGATCAAGAACAAGAGGAGGCATTGCGTCAATTGAAGGACAGCTTGACGACTGCCCCTGTGTTGGCTTGTCCAGACTTTTCCGCCAGATTCGTCCTACAGACTGACGCGAGCGAGTACGGTCTCGGCGCAGTGCTGACGCAGACGATAGAAGGGCAGGAGCGGGTCATAGCGTACGTGAGCAGAAAGTTGCTGAAGGCCGAAGTGAACTACTCCGCCACCGAGAAAGAGTGCCTGGCAATCGTTTGGTCGATACGGAAGCTGCGTTGCTACCTAGAAGGGTACCGGTTCAACGTGATAACGGACCATTTGGCCCTAAAGTGGCTTAATTCGATCGAGAGCCCGTCAGGAAGGATCGCGCGATGGGCATTGGAACTGCAACAATTCCAATTCGACGTTCACTACCGACGAGGGAAGCTCAACGTCGTGGCTGACGCACTATCAAGACATCCTCTAGAGACCTGTCAGCAAGCAGTGGTGGCCGAGCCACCCTGCAAATGGGTCGCGAGTATGCGTGCCTGGATCGCCGAAGAGCCAGCCAAGTTCCCGGACTACGCAGAAGAAAATGGGCAGCTATATAGACATTTGGGCCACCGGACGGACGACGAAGATTACCTTCCCTGGAAGCTATGTGTGGGCAGTGGTCGACGGCAGAGGGTATTGGCGGAATGCAATGATGCCCCCACGGCCCGGCATCAAGGCGTGAGGAAAACAGTGTCGAGGCTAGCCCAAAGGTACTACTGGCCGGGTATGTTCCGAGACGCAGCCAAGTACGTGAAGTGCTGCGAAACCTGCCAAAAGTTCAAGAGTGAGCAACTCAAACCGGCTGGACGCATGCTGACGAGGCAGGTGGCAGAGCCGATGGCTCTGGTGCGGATTTTGTCGGGCCCCTTCCCCGGTCGAAACATGGCAACACCATGTTACTGGTGTTCCACGATGCTTTCTCGAAATGGGTGGAGCTAGTCCCTCTCAGGAGAGCCACGGCAGCACACCTGCAAACAGCGTTCCGGGAGATGATTTTGAGCCGATTCGGGGTGCCCAAAAGGTTCGTGTGCGACAACGGGGTACAATTCACAAGCCGGAGTTTCAAGGCTTTCCTGGAGCCCTTGGGTGTAGAGGTCCAGTACACCGCCCCTTACTGTCCGCAAGAAAATCACACCGAGAAGACCAACAGAACCGTGAAGACCATGATAGCGCAATATATCGAGGGCCACCAGAGTTCGTGGGGTGAACTCTTGCTCGAGATATCGCTGGCGGTCAATACAAGCGTGTCGGATTCGACCGGATTCAGTCCCGCTTTCCTGATGCAGGGAAGGGAGCCGCGGTTGCCGGCTGTTTTATATGAACAGGTAATTCCGGGGTCCGCAACTAGTGCGTTCGACCCTAGGACAAAGGCGGATAGGTTAAAATCAATCTTTTATATCGTTCACAGCAATCTCCAGCGTGCATCAAAGGACCAGGGTAGACACTATAACTTGAGGAGACGAGAGTGGCGGCCTTCGTTGGACTCGATGGTCCTGTTAAGACAGCACCAGCTATCCAACGCCGCCGAGGGTTTCGCAGCGAAGTTGGCACCTAGGTTTGACGGCTCCTATAGGGTCGTCAAATTCATATCCCCCAATATTGTGCGCCTGGCGAAGCCGAGCGAACATAAGACGAGATACTGAGCCCTTCCCTGGGCCCGGCGCTGAAGATCACCCGCGTGACCCCCGTCAGGCTCGCGAGTACTGCGGAAGAGGACGGCAAGAGGAAGCCCCTCGCCAATTCCGTCACACCCTGTACTCCCAGCGTACCAACGTCGTGGAGAGGCTGGACGGGATGGTCATGCTGATGGCGGTCGAAATCACAACGATGTTCGTGGAGGCGCCGTTTGCGCAGAATTCGCCACCTTACGTCTCCTCCGCTTGCATCCCACTCGCCAGGGCCGTCCGGAATGACGACCCCGGTAACAACCGGCGAAGTGGACGATCTCGCGGACGAGGAGGAGCTCCCTTCGCTCGAGACAGGCAGGCCCGGACCATCGGTGCAGAGGTTCCCCGTCGGCCCCAGAGACGGAAGCGTCCCCGACGGAGGCAGCAAGCAACGTCCCAGTGGCCCGCACGGAAGCGGACTGGATCAGCCGTAGCCCGGATCCCACCGCGGAAAGGAACCCGACGCAACCAAAGCCCACGTCGACTTATGAGCCGCTGACGGAAGACGAGGGCGACGAACCGGCATTCCGCCACCGTTTCACCACCCATCGATTAGAGGTAGACCCCGAGAGCCAAGTCCCCCGGGTGACGTTGCGCTACCTGCCGAAGGTTCCCGAGGAGGTTGGGCGCCCCGTCCTGGGATCTCGCAGCAGGGAAGGGTGATCACAGGGGAAGGCCCTGGCGGAAAACGACGGCGAAACCGTCGCCGCCGACAGACGGTTACGCCTAGCAAGCGCCATCGAAGCAGGAGTCGACGCGAGCCCAGTCTAGAGGGGACGTCGACACCGGCACAGAAGAGACCTCGCTCCGAGACCGAGAAGCCCGGAGGCCCACAGCTGCGCGTGCCGCGTTCGCCCCGCGAACGCCAGGAGGGTCCTTCCCAGCCTGGGAAGGATAACCACAGCTGCGGAGCCATGAGCAGTCGTCGGGAAGGACATTTCGAACCCTGGCTGACCCCAATCTCAGTCTGCCAGATGGTCGTGGAAGAGCGGCGATGCGGAAATGAGGAGGCGACACCACCACTCGTGCCCATGACCTGTACCGAGGAGTCGGTTTCCGGCTCTCAAGAAGATTTGGAGGAGGCATGGTTCGGCCGCGAGGAAGCAATGCCCGCACTCGTGCCCGTAACACGCGCCGAAACACCAAATACCACTTCTCGGAAGGAATTGGAGGAAGCGTGGTTCGGCCAAGAGAGTGAGGCGCCATTCGCAAAGGCATCCTTTGCCACTCGCCAGGCGGGCATGGGCGAAGCATGGTCCGAGGACGAAGACGCGATGGCGACGCCTCCATCACCCAAGTCGGGTGTTGCGACCGAGGCTCCCTCCCCGAGCGATACGAAGACGCCCACCGAGAGCGAGTTGTGGGAGGACATCGTAGACCTCTTCGACGGTATCGACGGGTGGGATACCAGCCTTGAATCGGTACTCGAGGAGGAACCCGACATCGATGCCGAGACGGACGCCCGCAAAGCAGACCCTAAGGTCGCGCCGAGGAGCTTCACGCCGACAGAAGTCGCCGATACTATAATTAAGTTAACAGGCAAGAAGCCACGGATATTATAATTAAGTTAAAAGGCAAGGAGCCATTAACCGCATAGTCTGTGTATTATTGGAATAAGTGCGTAGTTATGGGCAAGTATCCATTCATAGTTTGAATTTAACCGCCTGCCGCTGCAGCAACCGTGCGTTGCTGATCGGCTGCCCGCAGTGTTGGGCGAGAGCGCAGCTTCGATTCGGCGGCGAAGAGCGAAAGCTCCGAAGCGAAGTTGCGAAAGCTCGCGGCGAAGCTGAGCGGCCGAGGCAAGCGCATGGCTCGCTAGCGAGCGAGCCGGCATTTGGGAAATACCGATCATGGTGAGTAGACGTGCCGAAAAGGAGTGTGAGCGGAAAGAAAAAACGTGAAGTGCATAGCGGAGCGCTAGGGCTCCAAGACAGTGCGGCAGGGCCTTAGGCTAGGAATTTCGTTAGGGTAGAATTTAATAAAAGTTGTGAATAAAGTGAATGCAGTCTCCCTAATTAACTTAAATGCAGATCTTCGTAATCTCGGGCGGTTATATTTGTGCTAAACATCGGAAATAGCCGATGTTTACCCTAACCTAGGGGGGACAGTGTAGTTGGTGCGTGGCCGAGGCCCCGGTAGTGTAGTTGGTACGTGGCTAAGGCCCGATAGTGTAGTTGGTGCGCGGCCAAGGCCCGATAGAGTAGTTGGTGCGTGGCCAAGGCCCCGGTAGTGTAGTTGGTGCGTGGCCGAGGCCCCGGTAGTGTAGTTGGTGCGTGCTAAGGCCCGATAGTGTAGTGGGTGCATGGCCAAAGCCCGATAGCGGGGGTGGTACGAGGCTCCGGCCCGCTAGAAGAGGTAGCACGAGGCTGCGGCCTGGTATGGTAGGTAGGACAGTGGTAGTGCAAGGCATACTTGCGTCGAAACACTCATTCCCCCCCCTTTAGCCCTCCGTCCCAGCGAATTTATAAATGTCTTGTAACTCGCTGGACCTGGTAAGACTGAGACACGTACCCCGGCCAGTAGCGTGGTAGTGGGGAGGTGGCGATAGGTCTAAAATGAAAGATACTTGACATATATATAATATTCTAGAAGCAACATATCAAGTTTGGTGACTCTAGCTCTTATTATTTACCCAATTTGCTCAAAAAACAGGATGTCGATATCGATTGCTTGGAAACGGAGTAAGTTATCGGTTATCGGAAACAAACTTGATCTGCGCAGGCACTAGGAGCACCTACATCTAAAATTTGAGCTCTCTAGCTCTTATAGGTTCTGAGATCCTTGCGTTCATACATACGGACAGAGGGACGGACGGACGGACGGACGGACAGACAGACAGACGGACATGGCTAGATCGACTCGGCTATTGCTGCTGATCAAGTATATATATACTGTATGGGGTAGGAGATGCTTCCTTCTGCCTGCTTCATACATTTGCATTTTGCACAAATACAATATACCCTTTTTACCCATTTTAAATGGGTTCAGGGTATAAAAAGTTCCCTTGGCTGGGTTCGAACTCGGAACTTACAGCATTACTTGCTGCCGACTCTACTCAGCAGCCACACCAGTCAAAAAGAAAATAATAGTCTCCCCGATGGGGCTCGAACTCGCGACAGACCGCAGCACTTGCCACTGCCTCTACTCAACAGCCACATCTATAATTGAGTCTTATTACGAAAAAAACCCAATTAAAATAGCATCACAGAAAACAATACAATCGCAATAGCAATGCTGTTGATAGAATTCCAGGTTCCGTGAAGGTCTATCTTGTTGATGACCCTCTACCGGAATCTGTTTCTCAGGAAATCACAAGAAATTTATGACGTTCTCACCAGGCCTACCGCCGGACGCGGCGATGGCAGTGTCGACGCTCGGTCAGCGCCAGAAACCCAGTCAGACACCTGCTCCTCAGCCATACTAATCTCTGACGACAACTAGAACACTGTCTTCTAGGAGGCTTACTAACCCCAATACTTGTCGAAAAAAACATTACAAATAATTCCTATTTAATAAATAAATAAATAAACATCCACTAACAACTCTTACTAATACGGTCGAATCCCGATAATTTTAAATGGCAAGGTGATCACATTTTTTACGATTTACACAGGAATTCGATTTATCGAGATTTCCATTTTCCAAACGAATAAACGGGGCTTTTATATATCACATCATGTTTACATATTTAACTATAATTCAGTTTAACATATAATATAAGTAGATTTATTTATACGTTTTACAAATAAAAGAAAAATTCAACAGAAACATTAAATTATAATAAGAAAAACCAAGCTAACTAACAGAAACAAAAAACTATAATGACAAAAATTCAAAAAGTATGTAATTTTCTATTGCCTGGTGTTTTTTTTTTTCTTAGTTTTTCTATCATGAACATTTTGTGTTAAAAAAGTTTTCATTGAAGAATTAGAGCTCTGGCTTGTTTGTTGGTTAAAATTTCATCTCCTTCTGCGTCATCGTCATCTTCGTCACTTTCGTTATCTGTCAACATACCGGATAAAGCAATGTCATTGCCAACGTTAACGTATTCCTCGAAAGAATCGTAATTTTCAGAGATCTCAGAAATAGTTGCATAAAGATAATCTATATTCAATTGACTATCTTCTAATAAATCATCGTTTAATATTTTATTGAAACCACAAGCAGTTTTGAATACACAAAATTATTATAGTTTTCCAAACTATATAAGCAATTTGTATAGCTGTTAATATTGCACAATTCAACTTTTTTTTATCAATGCTATTAACCTGATAAATAACCATTTCGTTGCGGTATAATGATTTAAAATCTTTTATAATGTTGGGTTATCTTTTATCATGTCAAGGGACTGCAGCTTGGATGTGGTGTTGGGTGGCAAAAACTTAATTTGTACATGGCTAAGATGAGGGTAGCCATTATGCGCCGTACAATTGTCTATGAATAATATTACCATTCGATTATTAGCCATGGTGTCATTTCACATTTGAAGCCATTCGTTAAATATTGTTGTTGTCATGCACGCCTTCTTATTGTGTCGATAATGCACGGGAAAGCTACAAATCTTAAAGCACATTGGTTTTGCTGACTTTCCAATTAGCAGGTGCTTGAGTTTTCGGTGCCAACCTTGTTTACAGCAAATAATAGTGTCACTCGTTCTTTACTGTGCCCTCCATGACATTTTTTATTTTTTTAACAATAGAACAACCCAGTTTCATCTGCATTAAATATATCCTTAGCTTCGTAATCTTTTATCAGATCACTCAACTTTTCCTTCCATTCAGAACAGACGAACTTTCTCAGCACATTTTTATAAATTGGCACGAACGGCATTCAAGGAACGCTACTTTGAAGTCTATTTGGTTTCTGTCACACTTCTGGGCGCTCTTGGGGCAAACTGTGTCACAGGTACTGCGCAGGATCGACTCTAAATCGTCCTGGATCACCTGTCTCCTAAGCTCTTGTAGCTACGGCCAGCAAACACAAAAAGTAAGTTCAGAGCGAGGCAAAACAAATAGTATATAATTAACAAACATAACCTAGAAGCTAGCGGATAGCGGTACAGGCGCGTTCGGGGACCCACCTAAGCCCATTGTCTTTAAAATAGGAAGGAATAGAAACAGTAACGATCAGGATAAGAATAACGATACGGATTTGTATAAGGATATGACCCAAGGAAACACATTAAAGGGCTTACGCAGAACGCATTCGGGCATACATATCGACATGCATGACATACATGCAGAACTACCAGGCGATCGCTGGGATGAAAATGAAAAGGATGTTGGACGCGGGAGCCTCAGTCAGTCTGCTTTGAAGAGGATGCTGGGAGTTAGTGGAGGAATTAGGATAGGAAGCGCAGCCGTACACATCGATGGTAAGGACAGAGGCGGGTGCCAATCGCCCAATTTTAGGCCACGTCGTGCTGCCTATGAAATACGGGAGTAAAAAAGAAGAGATCACATATTACATGTGCCCAGACCTGCGACTGGAACTATACCTAGGGATCGACTCCTGGCGAGCCTTCGAGATTGCCCCAGAGTTTCTCGGCCGGCTACAAAGTCCGAAGCGCCTCCAGAGGCATCTGTGGTAAGGGTAGCGAACCCAGAGGTGGCTTATTTCCGAAGCACTGATGACTGCGTGACGGATCCGGAAAATTAAGACCTGGACAACGATCAGAGGAGCCAGTTGAAGGAGTGAAACGCAGACTTCCAATTTGAAAAAGGTGGCTTAGGGAAAACTCACCTGTTGCAGCATCGATTACAGCTGATCGAAGGAGGCGAACCCGTGAAGGACAGGCTTTATCCGTTGTCACCGGCCAAAAATGCTAAAGTTAGGCATCATCGAGGAGAGTGACAGTCCCTGGAGCAACCGGACTACGATGGTGATGAAGCCTGGGAAGAACAGGTTTTGCTTAGACGCCAGGAAACTGAAAAGCGTGACGGTAAAGGAAGCTTAGCCGCTTCCAAGCATCTGAGGCATCTTGTCGCGCATCGACGAGATGAATTTTATTTCAAGTCGACCTCAAGTTCACGTTTTGGCAGATCAAGATGAAGGAGAAGAGCAGGGCGTATACGACGTTTACTGTACCGGGGAGGCCGCTGTACCAGTTCCGCCACATGCCATTCGGGCTCTGCAATGCCGCTCAACAGCTATACAGGCTCCTGGATAAGGTGCGGTCCGACGTGTGTGTATATCTTGAAGACTCGCTGGTTATTTCAGCCGATTTTTAAACGCATCTGAAATACCTGGAATTGGCGACTGAATGTCTGAAGAACGTGAACCTCACCATAGGCATAAAATTCTGTTTCCACAACCTTAATTACTTGGGGTTTATCATAGGCGGCGGGACATTGCGCATGGATCCGGGAAGAGTGAAGGCGATCCGAAACATCCCGAACCCGAGGACAGTCAAGGAACTGCTTCGCTTCCTAGGTACAGCGGGGTGGTATTGCCGCTTCATAAAGAACTTCGCCGAAATCTCTGTACTGTTGACTGATGCCTTAAAGAAAAGAATGGGTAAATTTGCGTTGAGCGACGAGGCCATAGGTCTTCATCCAATCCTACTACGGAGTAGGAGCCGTGTTCCAGCTGGACGACAAGCAACAGGATCGACCGATCGCATTCTTCTCGGCGAAGCTCAACAAGCACCAGATGAACTATTTGGTGACCGAGAAAGAATGCCTAGCCGCCAAACTGGCCATACATCAATCCCAGCCGTACGTGGAAATGATGCCGTTCAAGGTAATCACCGATCACGCGAGCCTGAAGTGGCTTATGAGTCTCAAAGACTTGAGCGGGAGATTGGCCAGGTGGTCTCTAGAACTGCAAGCGTTCCATTTCTCCATGCGATACCGTAGAGGAGCCGACAACGTCATCGCCAACACGAAGCGTGGAAGCGATTGAATTGAGCCCGAGAGCCCCGAGTATCAAGCGTAGATGATGAGCCACCAACAGGAATTGCCGGATCTGAGAGTGCAGGACGGACTCCTGTTCAAGAGGACAATGCACGAGAGCTTGGAGGATGAAGTCGAAGGCACGAGTTGGAAGCTCTGGGTGCCAGAGTCGCTGACGGCAGGACTCATCAAACAAGCACACAGACGACAGCTCCGTTTCGTTCAAGCGCGGCGGCGAGTATGCGGATCGTGGCAACAGCATTAATGACCTGGTTGCGCACTGCCTCTTAAACTTTAACCTAGTAAACTCTTATGTAAATTCTTTAAAGCGAAAACTAATCCAGAAATATAGTTATATATGACATGGCTATACAAGTCAGGAACTACGTACGTACGTATGCGGCACTTGTAAGGAGACAAAGGCACGAAATTACAGAATGCAGGTCGGAATTATTGAAGTACGCACCAACCGACCCTTCCAGAAAATATACAACGACTTATCGGGAAGGTATCCGCGGTCAAAACGAGGGCATGCGTGGATATTCGTCGTTGTAGACCACTTCTCGAAATTCATCTTCCTGAAGGGCATGAGGGATTGCGTACCTACGAGAGGTAGAAGTGGTGATCCGGAATTCGGTGCACAGTGCTAAGAGAGTGATTTCCCGGTCTTTGGCCAGCACATATACCTGAATGCTTCCAGTTACAAGCTGTCCAGGTCATTGGCGGATCATAGCATTTCTGACCTAGACGCGAAGGACAGACTGGCTGTGATCCGAAGCCGGGTCAAGATACATCCGCACACCGTGTACGAGCAAAGTAGCCAACGCTACAATCAACGCGCGTGCCAACTCCATCTGGAACCGGGACAGGAAGGGTGGAGGCGCATCATCGCACTCAGCAGCTTCGGCAAAGCTTTCAATGCCAAATTCTCCCGGAAGTTCCAGAAAAGCCGCATCGTCCGAGCCGTGGGTACGAACGCCTGCGAGTTAGAAGATCTCCTGGGTCGTGTACTAGTCGTTTTGCACGTAAAAAATTTACGAGCATAAGCGTAATTTGCTCACCTCCTCGCCAGGCGTCGGTGACGGCAGCGTCCGTTCCTTTTGGTCAGCGCCGCAAGTATAGATTAGGCGTTAGGCATTACTATTAGCCGGCTGGGTCAATGTAGGAAATGCGCACGCAGATTTTTGTAACGGCCGTGTTCATGTCGTGATGTTGCATTTGACATTATCAGACGCATTGATATTTTGCTTAGTTGGTGACGTTTGTTGCATGGTCAGGGTATCGGGGGTGATGTCGAACACACCGTGACGCCCAATTAACTGGAGGGTGGCAATGTCCATCTTGCGGTACGCTGCGCCGAAAGCAGAAAGAAAAAGGGCGATTGCGATTGGCCACCCGAGTCGCTCATAAAAAGATTAGAAGGAGAGAGAATCGCATCCCCTTGGCCTTCATCTGGGCCGTTGACTCGAAAGTGCAGCTGTGCATATTGGAAGCAACGGTGTCCACCTTGTCTAGGTATGCCGACATTTCGGCACCGATGATGTGGCTGCCCAAATGTACAGCCTGGAGTTCGATTTTGTCAGCGGTCAACGGCGAGCGTGCCGTGCTCGAGACCAGACTTAAAACACCGTCTTACATTCAAAAATTTAAATTCAAATTGCGACTGTACTGAATTATAAAATGAAACTTAATATATAAAATTGTCTATAATGCCTAGTTGTGCGATAAATTGTATATGATGCGGATTTTGTGTATATCATAAGGCAATAAATGTAAAAACTTTATTAAGGCCGGTCGGAAAAGTGCACATAAAAGTACACAAAAAAAATCGCGATGTTAGACTCAAGATATTTCCCAGAGATCCTACGCGCAATCAGGTCTACGGTGCAGAACTGCAAGACGAAGAAGCTCGCTTTGTAAGGCTGGAATCTAACAGCGAAGAAGCCAGAATTGAATGAGTCCGTTCCATGAAGTCCATCCGCGTCCCGGTCTAGAGGCAGGGACCAGGGCCCATCTGGGTTACTATAAAACGGATAAAAAGATATTTATATAGTTGCGATTTTTTTGTTGTCCTTTTCTAATAACAAATTAATTTAAAAAACAATTACTTCTAGTCGGGAGCTCCCGTCTGGGGAATACCCTGAACCCTCTTATTCCAACACCAAATACCGCTCGCACTACGCGCTCTTTGGAAATAATAAAAATAACAAAAGTTCCCTTGGCAGGATTCGAACTCGCAACTGACAGCATTACTTGCTGCCGACTCTACTCAGCAGCCACACCAGCCAAAAAAAAAATAATAGTTTCCCCGGTAGGGCTCGAACTCGCGACAGACCGCAGCACTTGCCACTGCCTCTACTCAACAGCCACATCTATAATTGAGTCTTATTGAGAGAAAACCCAATTAAAATAGCAGCACAAAAAAAAAAACAATACAATCTCAATTGCAATGCTGTTGATGGAATTCAAAGCAGACGCGAATAAATGTGTGTGTGTACATGTATACAGAAATTCTTGGAATTTGCGCTAGCTGCACCATCCAATTACGCAGCAAAACACATAACTCATGGGTTTTTCTTAACCGATCTTAATGAAATGTTCTATCTTATTGTACCATAGAATATTTGTGTAGTCTCAAAAAGTCAATTGCATTTAAATAGTGGCTTAAATTGGTTGGCAATACAAGTTGGGTTATTAACTTGATTTATATCTCTGCGGTGAGGTGGCAATAGGCATAAAATTAAAGATACTTGATATATATATAATATTCTAGAAGCAACATATCAAGTTTGATGACTCTAGATCTTAATATTTACCCAAATTGCTCAAAAAACAGGATGTCGTTATCGATCGATAGATCGATTGCTTGGAAACGGAGTAAGTTATCGATTATCGGAAACAAATTATCGGAAACAAACACTAAGAGGACATACAGTTCAAATTTTAAGTCTCTAGCTCTTATAGGTTCTGATATCCTTGCGTTCATACATACGGCCAGACGGACGGACAGACAGACGGACATGGCTAGATCGGTTCGGCTGTTGATGCTGAGAATATATATACTTTATGGGGTCGGAGATGCTTCCTTCTGCCTGTTACAGACATT
Organism: Drosophila littoralis; assembly: GCA_018903485.1. NCBI lineage: Eukaryota > Metazoa > Arthropoda > Insecta > Diptera > Drosophilidae > Drosophila > Drosophila littoralis. Next base: position 1,719,305 of record JAEIGF010000590.1, read on the forward strand.
TACATTTTGCACAAATACATTATACCCTTTTAACCCATTTTTAATGGGTTCAGGGTATAATTTAAAAAGTCGTATCAGCTCTTTGTGAATTATAAAGTTTTGTTTGAAGATATAATTTACAATCTTTTAAAATCCGCAACCAAAAGTGTGTGCACAATCATCTCTTTTTTTTCTTTTGTCAGTTTGTTAATATAAAGCGAATTTTGTAAAATGCTACTTTCATAGTGACTGTAATATCGGTCTTAAAATTAATATACTGTTCGTTGAATATGTTTTGTTTTGGAATAAGCAGTCTTTAAAACTTTTCAATACATTTTGGGTCGAACCCCTCTAAATTCTAACATTATCTTGCTATTATTATCGTCTTTTATCATGACTTAAACCTTGTATTTCCCTCTCTGCAAGCGCAGAAGAATATTCTGATGTATAAAATTTCATTTCAACATGATTATTATAATCCGCGTAAAAATCCTAAGTAGCATAAAAATATAATGGAATTAACAATATTGAACGGGAGTGTTCAACGTTTGAGTACTTGTAAGATACTGATTTTATTGTTACGAATCCTAGGTTTTATATGCTAACAGAGTGTCTTACTTTAGGTCTGCTGCCAATGCATTATTGGCAGCAGCGATCATAAAATATTGTGTTTAATTAGGGTCTTTTCCTCACCCTTGCTACTTATTATTCTAACATGATATTTCTTAGCGTAGGTCACTTGTGGAATCTTAAGCGACCACATGTGCGCTATCTATTTTTATGCTGCTGGCTGCAGTTGTACAATATGGTGTGAGATATATTTTTACCGAGGATCAAAGTGAGACACGGTATCACGTCTTAAAATTAATATACTGTTCGTTGAATATGTTATGTTTTGGAATAAGCAGTCTTTAAAACTTTTCAATACATTTTGGGCCGAACCCCTCTAAATTCTAACATTATCTTGCTATTATTATCGTCTTTCATCATGACTTAAACCTTGTTTTTCCCTCTTTGCAAGCGCAGAAGAATATTCAGATGTATAAAATTTCATTTCATCATGATTATTATAATCCTGAATATCATAAAAATATAATGGAATTAACAATATTGAAAAATCCAGGTTAATTATAAAAGTTCATTTGAATAAAATACTTATCATCTGAAAACTGACCGGAACTATGCAAATTATTTTGAATATTTTTCAAACTTTTACCATAAACAGCATTATTAAACAGAATATTTTTCAAAATTATTTTTTTCCCACCCAAACGACGGCTTAAATCATAATATACGAAAAATCTTTATTAACCTTAACCAATTATGAAAAAATTGTTAAAGATTTATATTATGCTATTTTATCGGCTGGCTCAAGGCCCGTGTTTGTTAAAATAAACAGTTGAAAACAATATAATTTAATATTTTGCTTTCAATATATTTCAGTTTTACATCGGCAAACCGTCTCCAGGGCACTAACGCCAAAATCCAAAAAACAATTAACATTAGAATACATTTAGTTAAAAAATGATTTTAACATTTTAAATACATTATTTTACACGTATGCGATTTTTGACGTGGAGTTTGAAACTGAAGCTGTTTTAGAAAATGGTCATTTTGTCTTATTGTGTCAAGTGCTAATTCCATTGGTATGCTGAGAGACACGGATATTTCGACAAAGGATACATATGTTTCGTCTTCCCTAATGTGGGTGTTCATGCCAGTTCACTGTTAGTCTGAACATAGCATTGACCTCACTCAGTGTGAGAGAGTCTCTCAGTGAGACCGACTCACTCACTGAGAGAGAAATACGCTCAGCACTCTCCTTATGGTCTCCTTTCCATCTCCATAACTCCAACCAAAAATATGTCAGATCCCTTCAAATTCAAGTTCATTATATGCAGCCGAATTTTTATAATAAAAAGTGGCATTACAACAACCACTGGTTTTCTTCAATCACAACCTGAGGATTATTTATCTGACGCCACCCCTTCAAACATTGTTCCTTCGAGCCGGATTTATATAAACCGTTCGCCCCTAAACAAGTTATTGGCAAAGATAAGTAAATACAAAATAACTTTTCCATATATATATTCGGCAATATCCGCCATATTTTTCCGCCATACTTTTTCCTCAAGAAAAGTGATTGGCTATTTTCTGAATATATATACACATAGATATATATATCCATATATCCATATATATCCACTCCATCCCAACAAACGAATGTTCACAATTATGTTGCAATTAACACCCACGGTGTTCTCCTAAGCACGGCTGTTATATATGTTCGCCATTTGGGTGAAAATTATACAGCTCGTGAACTGATCGACTCGGGATCAGAGGCAACATTTATTTCCGAGCGACTCTTCCACTTGATAAAGCTGCCGTACAAATCCGTACAGGCACAAGTATCGGGATTAAATCAAGCTGTCGCAGCCCAGCCTCGCAAGCTCTGCCATTTTAATATTGGCTCTCCTTCCAAGCCTCGTATCTAAATCGAGGCATCAGCCTATGTCCTACCACATTTGGCAGGGAATCTACCATCATGTTCGATCCCCCAAAGTTTATTGACAACCCTGCCAAAACTCCAGTTAGCTGAGTAATTTCATCCGAACAACAACAAGGAACGAGAATGGCAGATATGTAGTCACCCTACCTTTCCGGGAACCTAATCACATAGACTTAGGACATTCAAGATCTATCGCACTAGCTCAGTTTCTAAAGAACGAGAATCGTTTAAAAAGAAACCCTCATTTGAAAGAGCAGTAGGACTCCGTGATTCGGGAGTACTTCAACTTCGGTCATATGACACAAGTCTCTTCAAACAGCAACCCCAATAATTTTTACTTGCCGCATCATGCTGTTTTTAAGCCCGACAGCACCACAACAAAGGTTCGCGTTGTGTTTAACGCCTCCAGCCCGTCTTTCAATGGCAAAAGTCTAAATGATATCCTACACACGGGACCAGTACTCCAATCCGATCTGACGATTCAGATACTAAAGTGGCGATTCTACCGCTACGTTTTCAATGCCGATATAACTAAGATATATCGGCAAATCCAGGTCGATCCAAGACATACGCCCTACCAACGAATACTATTTCGCAATGAGAACGAAGAACTTTGCGACTTCGAACTCAATACAGTTACTTTTGGGGTAAACTGTGCCCCATACCTCGCAATCCGGGTCCTCCATCAACTTGCTCGTGATATACGAGAACAATGTCCTATCGCATCCGATATAATTGAAAATTATATGTATGTCGATGATGTTCTAGCTGGGGCACACACGAAGCAACAAGCAATTTCAGCCATTGCAGAACTCCACATGGCACTCGACAGAGCCGGGTTCCCTCTGAGAAAGTGGAATCCAACACAAAGGAAGTGTTAAAAGGAATACCAAGGGACCACTTACTGTGTGCGGATTTCTTAGAAATCGAAGAGGCCAGCGTCACTAAAACGCTAGGCATTCGATGGCAAGCCACAACAGACCAGTTTTTCTTTGCTCCGTCCAAAATGGTATCTCAGCCTTCGCTCACTAAACGTGAAGTACTATCACGAAGTGCGAAATTGTTCGATCCTGCTGGATGGCTAGCACCTGTGATAGTTCGAGCAAAGATTTTCATGCAAGAGATCTGTCTCCAAGAACTGGGGTCGGATGATTCCCTGCCGGAAGATCTCGTTCAACGTTGGCATGACTTCCTAACCGACTATCCCTCTCTCGAAGAGATCCGTATCCCAAGATGGGTCGATTTTCAGCAAAAGGCAAAGGTGCAGTTTCACCGCTTCTGCGACGCGTCTCAGCGCGCATATGGCGCTGCACTTTATTTGCGCGTCGAGATAAACGAATGCATCTCCACTCATCTTCTCGCAGCAATAACGAGAGTCGCGTCAGTTAAGACGGTATCACTACCACGCTTAGATCTGTGTGGCGCCGTTCTCCTTCCCGAGCTGACCACGGCTCTTATTCCTCAGCTCCCCATCCAGAGTAGAGAAAATTTCAATTGGACAGACTCCACTATTGTTCTTGCCTGGTTGGATAAACCTCCATGCAAATGGTCTACCTTTGTGGCTACCCGGTTGGTAGCCAAGATAACATTAACCAATGGCAAATGATCCCATGTTTTAATCCGAACATAATCCAGCTGACTTAGCTAGTCGGGGGGTTTCTCCTCGGGACCTATTGGGCAGCACTTTGTGGTGGCATGGACCGGAATGGTTACAACTAGCACAAAACCAATGGCCAGTTCCTGTTACGGTACTTGAGACAGAGATTGAACAACGCGCAGTGAAGTGCAATGTATCACAGCTACCCTCCTATAACTTTCTGGAACGATTCTCCAGATTCGACAAGGCACTGCGAGTTATCGCATATGTCTGTCGCTTTCTCCAGCGCTGTAGAAATCCAGCGATCCTCTTCCCCGCCGAGCTCCGTAATGAAGAACTTACGAGAGTTCAGTTCCTACTTATCGAGTATACTCAACGCCAAGCTTATCCTAAGGAATATATCTGTTTGCTCGATAAGAGGCAAATTCAAGGATCAAGCCGCATTCGCAATTTAAACCCTTTCATCGATCAAAGGGGTATTCTGCGATCCTGTGGATCGAGCGTCAACCTCGTTAGGCTATGATGAGCGACATCCCATAATCATTCCGGCCAATTGTAATTTTTACGCCTCCTATTCCGATTTACCCACCTCATTTGTTTTCACGGAGGCATAATTGGATCCCAAAGCTCAAGGTCCTGGTAAATTCTACCATAAACTCGTGCAAGGTCTGTGTAATACACCGTCGACGCCTCCAGACCCAACTTATGGGCGAGCTCCCAAGATCAACCTTTTCCCGGTTTTCACACACGGGTGTAGACTTTGCCGGACCTTTCGATATTAAAAGCTACATTGGTCGTGCCTGCAAAATTACCAAGGGTTATGTCTGTTTCTTCGTTTGTTTCAGCACGAAAGCAATCCATTAAGAAGCCACCACAGATCTAACCACGGAGAGATTCCTGGCCGCATTTTCGCGATTTATAGCAAGACGTGGCCTTCCCCAACAGATGTACTCAGATAATGGGAAAACATTTGTGGGAGCCTCATCCGTTCTTTTGAGAGATTTCTTGCAAGCGACCAAGGAGCTCATCTTATCCAAGCATAGCCATCAAAACTTGTGTTGGCATTTCAATCCTCCTGGCGCTCCTCACATGGGCGGATTGTGGGAAGCAGGTGTCAAAAGCTTTAAGACCCACTTCTACAAATCTACCTCATCCTCAAAATATATATTTAAGGAGTTCGCGACTCTCCTCTCCAAGATTGAAGCCTGCCTTAACTCCAGGCCAATCTCTCCAATGTCGGAAGATCCGACTGATTTATTGGCTCTAAGTCCAGGCCACTTCCTAGTTGGCGGCGCTCTTCTGTCAATTAACGAGCCAGTAATCAAAGAAGACGCTATTTCTATAATTAACCGCTGGCAGCGACTCAAAGCGCTCCACCAGCAATTCTGCTTCCGGTGGAAGAATGAGTATTTAAAAGAGCTCCATAAGCGTAACAAATGGCAGTCCCCTACAAGGGACCTCCAAGTCGGTGATATGGTGATTATCATGGAAGATAACCTACCAATAAATGAATGGCGCCTTGGCCGAGTCCAGCTGGCTTGCCCAGGCACAGATGACAAGGTCCGCGTAGTGGACGTGCTTACCGCTCGTGGTGTCATCCGAAGGCCAATAGCCAAATAGGTCCTTTTTCCTACTGAGGCAAATAACACCCCCGACTAATCCTTAAAAGCAACTAATCCCTCTTTCAAAACAAAACCATCACATAATAACACCTTTCCTACATCTTATTCTCCAGTTCACTCCTCTGTAGAGAACCAGCATTGCACCGTCAACGAAGGGCTCCAACCAACGCCAGGGAACGGACTCCTTTAGATGCCGGGTGTGTAGAGGCATCCATGCGCTACGCAAGGGCCAGCGTTTCTTGAAACTTACGCCCGAGAAGCGCCTCCGAGCCGTTTTAATAAACAAATATTGTTCCAACTGCCTGGCTCATCAGCACTCAGGGGAGTCATGTCGCAGTGGAGCCAAGGGCAAAATTTGCAAAACGGTTCCCCACACCTTACTCCACATGCGTGATCCCCGTAGCGCTCGACCCTCTCGGTCAGCCAACAGGCCCACAAGAAGAGCTTCTGGCTCCTCGCCCTCCAGCGGCATATCACCCCCAAGCCCAAGACGTTCTACTATACGGACGTCGCTTACGTCCCTTCTCCAGCACAAGGGGGTCAGTACACTGCCCACCGCCATAGTGCTCCTCGACACCGGAAAAAAGATACTTGAGACTCGGGCCCTAATCGATCCATGTTGTTCGGTATGCCGCATTAATGCAACCGCGGCTTACCAATGGATTATTTATCTGACGCCACCCCCACAAACAGTGGGAATTGTTAACTCTGTCTTTAAAATCTACCACGTTCTTAATGTTGTACCTAGAGTCCATTGTCAGATTTTTTAATATTTTTATTATTTATTTGCACAGCCCGTAAGATGGCGATCCAATATGGGAACATATTGGCCTGAGTGACGTTCCTTCCTTGTGGTTTTTTTTTTGTAGTCCATATACCCTTGCAGGTACCGCTGTTGTTGTAGTCATCTTATTTCTCTCGTCCTTTGAAATAAGATCCATCCTGAATAATTGTTCCCCGCAGTTATTGTTCTTTGTCTGTAGTCATGATGCCGAATTCTCTCATTTTATAATCGTCCGTTTATCCGACGACAGAATTTGAATATTTTTATTTTCAAGGATTTCTGTGTCTGTTCCACTGTATCCAGTAATGATCGATCATTAGTGTTTTAGTTGTTCTTAGTTTGATGCTTTTTCTTGTTTTTTTTTTTTTATGATTTTGACTCACTCTTCACCGTCTTTTTTTTTTTTGTTGATTGGTACTGCGAACTTCGGCTCTTTTGCGAGTGACGCTTCTACGTTTGGCGGGAATTATATATTTATTTTGTTTACGAAACACTCTCTTTGATAGTTGTTGTCCGCTAAGGCAGGGTTTCGTTGATCTCGTAGCTTTTCATGCTTAATTTCTTGTCTTTTTTTAAGTGTTTGTTTTCTATGTTCCTCTCGCTCTCTAAATGCCAGTGGAATTGTGTTTACATAGGCACAACAAAATCCAAACTAAAAATAAGGATTATTCAACATAAATCGGACTTCAAATTAAGCACTAATGACCCAATGTATGAGAAGCAACCAAACACCAAATTATGATGAAACATTAATCCTACAAAAATAACAGCACTACAAAAAACGACACACATTGGAAATGCTACACATAATTAACACACCAACCAACAAACGACTTAGCTACTTAAAAGAGAGACACAGAAAATTGCGCTCACTTGTATAGACACCTAAGAACAGCCATACAGTTTCAGTTTCAATATTCACGGCTTAAATCGAAGACGTGTAATAATGTAAAATGTGCAAATAATTGTATAACTTAATGTATTATAATGTTAATTGTGTTTTGTATCTTGGTGTTAGTACCCTAAAGACGGTTTTCCGATGTGCAACCAAAATAGATTGGAAGCAAAATATTGAATTTAATTGTTTTCAACTGTTTATTTGAACAAGCCCGGACATCGGGCCAGCCAACAAAATATTTTAAATATAGGAAGGTCGCCAAATCAGCACTAGATGTATATTATGTACTTAGCGATACGCTTTTCAACTTTGAAGTACGTCTCTGATTACTCGGGCAAAACGGCCCATCGGTATCCAAATCATGAAGGATGAGGGTTATTCTAAGTTTATTTGAAAAATGTAAGCATATTCAGTTATTTTAGAAGTCAAATATTGAAAATTTTCGTAGTTGGTCCTCACTCAACCACCTGAAATCACCACACGGAAGATATTGCGACATAACCGACCCACATGAATTATTTGCACCTAAATAGATTACATTTATATACGTTTGTACTATCACCCTTGGGAGTGGTAAGCGAGGACCCAAGGATCTAACGCCAGGCACCTACTGGTGGCAAGCCCATTATTTGCTCATTATCGCCTGCCAAACGTCGTCGTGGGAGAGCTGGCCATATGATGTTTATAGTTAGTACGTACACTAAGCGCACAGAATCCTCAAATATGTTAATTTTTAAAAGCCACCAACAATTTCAGCTTGTTATTTAGATAAATTCATATAATTTTTCAAATACTCAAGATCCTCTTGGTTAGAGGCCTGCTGAGACACATTATTGACGCGCTGGCTTCTCTGGCCATCGGTCATACGCTCTGATGTGCGTTATTCTATGGCCTTTTATATTTCTATTATTCTTTCTTGGCCTTTTCTCTGTCTAGTCTGTGAGCGGATTCCCTGCCTATTACCTTTGGCGGCCTGACTTCTTTCTTCAATTGCCTTAGCATATAAAGCAGCAAGCATGCTTCTTTTGTTGCTATTCTCAGCCTTGCGAGCGAAGGCTAAAGCAAATGGGCTCTGCTGGGAGGCCTTATGATTTCAAGGATCTCTCGCGATCACACACGGGAGTGTAGGGCGTCATCACTAAGTTCTGCAATAAGTATAGAAGCTCCGTGGTCGTCATGACTGGTGACGACTTTGTACTGAAGTACTGAACAGTCCGACGATAGCACAGATCTTGCTGCTCCGCAAACCTATTTTGTAATATGGATACGGCCTCGTAGTGTGCTTTACTACCAATATTAATATTTGGGTCACTGGTTACTCTCTGATACAGCTTCACCTGAGGAGTTTCTAGTCTTAAGGTGTGAACTTGATTTCTCACGGACCTCTTGGCTTTCGTCGCTATCGTACTCTGCTTCAATATCCCCTATATGCCCATGCTTACGCTTATGCTTATGAGTAATCAGCGGAGAAATTGAAGTATTTACAACTTGCCAAATTGTTCGGACGGTGGTTACGCACAGTCGGCAGAAATAAAGAAATAACGTTGGTCATAAACAATAAACTTTTAACATTTATACAATATTTTGTCCGATATATAACGCAATTATTCAGAAATCAAAATCAAATAACAAATATGCATCAAATATCCAAAACAATATCAAATATGTATCAACCAATAAACGTTCTGTTTCGCTGTTAATTTTTATTTAAATTTCTCTTGTTCCCTTATGAGAAGTCGATTTCTTCTAAACATGTTCTTATATGGGACGTAAATTTCTGTTTGTTGGTGTATTTTATCCCGTTAGGCACCAATTATGATGACCGGGCGGTGATGTCGCATGATGTCGTTGCAGAACTGTTGAGTGACTTCAGATTGATGTCCAGACGCCGCTGCTTCCAATGACGGGGATGAATTTTCAGGTAGCCGGTTCCAGGTTAATAAAGATTATGTTGGGAATGCTTCCTATCGCCAGTCTTATGTTGTGGCAATACAACAATATAAATATATTTCGGCCAGACCGGATAAGTGCATTCATTCGGACGATGCTTTTCGTTATATACATAAATGAATTGAAACTTACGCTAGCGGAAAGAGTATCATGATATAAATTCATGGTCGACAAGTCGACTTAACATAGTCATAATGATAACTCAGCACTTGCGACATATGACAGTGTCTGGCCATCATTTCTAATCGCTCATCCCACAGCGTTGCACCAAAGAATCTGATGTGTCAGCATTGTGATCGCACGGGTGCTTAGCACATAGGCGTGTTAAATGATATACAAGCAAAATTGCCCACAAATTGATTTTGCCTCAAATCTCGATCGCATTTCTTTACCTTCAAAGTAACGAGTAATATGAAGAAATGAAAGTGTTTGCCATGTCGAAGCGAAGATGTTACATTTTACATGATTATTTTTGGTAAGAGTTCTTAAGCGCTAGCATGTGTGAAAGGAACCTTTTTGTAGACACATATGTTATATCTATATATGTAGCAGTCGGAAATATCTTCAAGCCCATAAAGTACATAGGTAAATTCTTGCTCTGCCTAAAAACCGGTGATAATATTTAAGGAAAAAGTATTTTGCAGTGGAGTTCTAAACAAAGAAGTACATCTGCTGCGCAGCAGCTGCATGGGTGCTTTTGTGCATTGCATGTATGTGTATGTATGTTGTCATAAAAAAAAGAGAATGTTTGTTACGAAAAATCAACGCCTAGTTCAGTGTATCCCTAAAGACATTATATATATTAGGATGAGTAACGAGGAATAAAATTGTATTATGCAGCAAAACAACAAGTAAGAATTCTCTAGTCGGGAGTGCTCGACTACTCTGAGCCCTCTTCGACCAACAACAAATTTACCTTACGCTATGACCTCGGCTTCTTTAGCGTCAATAAAAATAAATTGAAGAAAAAAGTTGGTTCCACAATCGGAATGGGACCCCTAACTTACCACACGAATTGCTAACGACAGCAATAACTCATTTTCACCGCAAAAAAAAAATAAAAAAAAATTAATTTCAATCGGAAATGCAATGCTGTTTATAGAATTCAATAGAGACGTGACATGAATGCGTCTGTGTACACGTTTACAGAAATTCTTGCAATTTGTGCTAGCTGCCGCAAACATACATTTTGCTCAATAACTTTAGTGTTTCCTAACTTAATTTTCAGCAGTAGATCCTATTGTGCTATAGAATATTCGTATATTCTCAAAAATACAATTTCATTAAAATTGATTATGACTATGGGGTGTAGGTAGGGGTGGCGATAGCTTAAAATGGAAGATACTTTACCTGCATATACTATTATAGAAGCTTCATGTCAAAATTTGGTGACTCTAGCTCTTAAAATCAAAGAACTTTGGACCCACTTTCAAAGTCAAGTCTTTAGCTCTTATAGGTGCTGAGATCCTGAGATTCGTACGTACGGACGGACAATTCCAATTTACATAGGCTTTGCATGAAGATACATAGTTGCATTGCATACTATCACTAACCAAACAGCATATAGATGGGACATGCCATAGAAGAAAATGGACACAAAAAAATCGGTGACATGTGGTCCAAAAAAATTTTAAATATACATATGATGTCTTTTATTCGCTTACACTACAGGAAATTGCATTGGCTTACTCTCTTCCACATGTATTGCGCGATAAAACGGCATCGCTGATTTTTTTTTTATCTCGCTCCCACTTACTCAGTACTCTCTCATGTTAAGGGATCGTTTAAATGTGTGTGTGTGTGTGTGTGTGTGTGTGCGTGTGTGTGTGTGTGTGTGTGCGTGCGTGTCTGTGTGTGTGTGCGTGCGTGTCTGTGTGTGTGTGTGTGTGTGTGTGTGTGTATGTGTCGGCACAAGCAAAAATGCGCACAATTTCAATTTTTCTCAAATGTCGGAGGCATTTCTACCCTATGGAAGGGACAAGTAATATGAAATCATGCAAGGGTTCGCGACGTCGATGTGAAATTCTTGCATTTTAGCTCGTTATTGTTAGTACGGGTACCGAAGCGTTGGCATGTGTGCATTTACGATTATTTGGACTTGCTATATTCACTCAACTTGCATATTTTGTATATGAATAGAAGCATTTATGCGCTTGTGTGTCTGTTGCTTGCCTGCCTGCCTGTCCCCGATGCAAATTTGACAAGATTTTGTTATTTCTGATTTTCGGATATATATATATATATACATATATTACAATTGTATTTTAGGTAACATATCTTACATACCCTGAATTGATCAAAAATAATAATCGTCGATCACGTACAAAGCTTTTTTCGATCAATGCACTTCGAAAACAAAATGACGCAAATCAGCATTGACTAGATGTGCTGAAGACATGCTAGCGAGTGACTTCGTTGCTCGTGTCTGCACCAATTAACCGCGACTTCGACATTCGCTCCTATTTGATGAGCGAAACCCCTCAACTGGCGTGGTGTTTGACGGGTAAGACACTAGAAATTTTTCGTTACATTCAAATATACTGGCGTCACTCATCTAGCTGTTTATACATTTACATTGTCTTTGGTATCTCATAATCGAGCACTCCCGACTAGAGCACGCTTCTTAATTTATTCTTTGGTTTGCCCCACTTTCCAGCAATTTTCTCGCTTCCTAGCGAATTAACAGCAACACAATCACCTAGACACATTATACTAGAAAATGTATGCTGTATGGACATTTATCCTCTGATTTTTATTATTGGTTTAAGCATAAATTTCACGCTGAGCCTTTTCCCAAGCGGCCATAGGACCATGCTCAGGACGGTATTTTACATTACATCCATCCTGTTCAAGGCGGTTATCATCACGGAGTTCTTCATAGCGCTCCCGATCGTACTTGGTAAAACCCCACTTTTTAGATACGTAGATCTATTGACAATAAATATACATGAAATTTATAAACGCTTATACAAATATTCTTTCAATACCTTTTGGCGACCAGGAAATTTGAACTTAGCGCGACGCAATGCTTCAACAACTTGTGCCTTGTACCTATCACTGGAACGTACTGACATAATAGGTTGGCCAATTCTGACGCGAGCAACAGTGCCCTGCGGCTTACCAAAAGCACCTCTCATACCAGTTTGAAGCCTACAATAATGAAAAATATGAAGAGCAATCGATTAAAACGCTCATTTGAGATCGTCAGTGTGTATAGCAAAAACTTGCCTATCAGCTCCAGCACAAGACAACATTTTATTTATGCGAATGACATGAAATGGATGCAAACGCATTCGGATGTGAAATTGATCCTTTCCACAATACTTCACGAGATACTTATTACAGCAAATGCGACCAGCTTCGAGGGCTTCGCTGCTCAACTGCTCATATTCATCGGAAACCAAATGGACACATAGCGGAAAATCCTCAACAGTAGCCTTCTTCCTGCCTAAATCGAAAATTCGAATTTTCGGGTCAGGTACACCACGACAAAACCGCGACTTAGGATACGGCTTGTTTTTACAATACCGGTAACTAACATGAAGATATTAAACAAAACGTATGCAGAAAATATGTTTATATTACAATGTTATATATGCACATACCATCTAGCTGGACGACGACCCATTTTCTATCTGAAATTAAACATATTTAAAACTTTTAATTAACGAGGGTAATTTTAATTTAATTTAAGAGTTCCCCAATCCATCCACATACAACATAAATATATATAAGTAAAGTATTTACAGATGTTTGAAGATGAAGTGTTCTCCAAGCAGAGCTAAAATCGAAAGGAAGTTACAGACGCAAGCGGAAGTTGATAAAACATCGTCCGAAAATAGGAGATTGTTATCGACCGATAATTTTACATAACGAGTCAAAGTGGACTATCACAATTTGAAGAAATCCATTAAATGTGTCAAGATAACATCACCAATTAACTCAAAGCATTACATTATATTGCCGGTTTTGTGACCTATTCATTTTGTATATATATGATTATCTGGCTCGAGGCTTATTAAAAATAAAATTGAAACACAATTTCGTTTTGGTATATATTTTCAGGGTTTTAGGGCCAAAAGCATGCGACATAAAACCATTAACACTAAAAATAAATTATAAAATAAATATTTTTCAAATCTATCCGTCTTGTCGTGGATATTGAAACTATTTGTTGTTGGGTTATCCAGGTTTTTAGTTTGGATTTTGTTGTGCCGCTGTTGTACACGCTATTGTACTTATTGTGTCGGCAACATGGTACTTTGTTAATTTCATTATTCAGTGGAATATTTGCCTGTAGCATTCGGAGTTCTTGATGCGTTGTGATATTTGTGGTACATATGTAAGAGATTTGAGTGAATTGTCAAGTCTGCTTGCTATAGAGTCGTAAAATGTCCCAGGCCCGGGATAGCGCCACCTTCTCATGAAGTCCAAGCGCTCACGTAAGCCGTAGTACGTTATATCTTTATGGCTGACTAAAACATCGCTTTCCTCTTCCATTAGTTAAGCCCTAAACGAAATCAGATTAACTAGTACAAGTCATGTGGGCATCTAATTCTTCGGACATTTTTAATATTTCTACATTCTTAGAAAGCAAAGCTAAGAATTCTGTCCAAACGTTATAAAGATGTAGGAAGTCCACACTGCCAAATCACTGCCAGTTAGTGCATATTCCTTTCAAAACAATTTAGCCATAATTATTTATTTTTAGCGCAGGTCTGTGTAGTCAATAGTATGAAATGATAAAATTTTAAGTTTAGTATAAGTTGGGCTTAGGGCGGACCGATAGCCCAATTAAACCGCAGCTTAATCTAGCTGCTGAGCTTGTCATTGGTGTTTAGCAGCTGTTTTAAAACCAGGTCAAGAATTAAATAAATAATTTTGCTTGTAACCACAACACGGTAACAGCTGTTTATTAACAAAAAATTTTTCAGATCAGGGCATATGTTGTCGTTACAAGTTACGAAGTTATCAACCATTCAACGAGTGATAAGAAACGCTCCACATTTAAAGACACTCATATTAAAATATCTTAACGCAGCTCGAATGGAAATGAGCTTGAATTTTGCACGAGCGCACATGACGTGGAATTCTGAATGGCCGATGAAAACAAAATAAAATTTGGAAGGTCCAGATAGATACAACAACTTTAACTTCCATGATCTACGTTAGGAAGAACACCAGTTGGATCAGCTTTATACTCGAGTCGAAGTTTTGATGGTATTGGGAGCGATCTCCTATTATGGAGATATATTACAATGACAAACTTGAAACAGCTTCTCCCATTTAAAAAAATTTATTTTTAGAGATTTGCAATGGCATTTTCAACATGACAATGCTCCAAATCATACTGCACGGGTGGTTAAGTCATGGATTGAGCGCCAAAATGTCAGTTTAATGCAGTGGCCGCCTTACTCACCCGACTTAAAAAGAATATAAAACGTTTGGGGATTTCTGAATCTGAAAGTTAACAAATTCGGAAATCAGTATTGTAACAAAGCAGATCGTATTAAAGGTGTCAAGCGCGCTAGTTACCATATCTCCTAACGAGGGTATCGCAGAGTCGACCCCTCCAAAGAAACTACCAAGAAGCAGATAGAAGAACACCCCGTTACCCTCACCTCACCACTCGAGAGGGCATAAGTACATTGGCATAGTTTGTGTACACTTACAATGTATAAAACTCCAAACGAAGCAATTTGAGAGGATGTGGTTGCGACACTTATGTCGCTAGCCATAAAATACTAAATCAGCACTTTCTCAGACTCATGTTGAGAAACTCATTGTAAACATTAAGCTGGCATAAGAATGAAGAAATAAATGAAAAGCCAGTCTTGAGTTACAAATAAAACCCATCAGTCGATTTCTGTAATTTTATATACATAATCATATATAACAGAAGATACCGCAACCAGAAGGAAACCTTGTTATACTGTCGACCACGACTATAACTGGCGCAGCCGGATTCGGACTAAGGATGATAGCAGCCGCTATTTTTATGACTATGTATGTAGGGAAAAGAAAGCAACAAAAACAAGTACACAAAAAATTAAAATAATAATATCGACGAAAAGTGAAATGGTAGTAAAACTATAAAAGAAAAGTATATATAAAAAAAAAAATAGAAAATAATAAAACAGAATTAAATAAAAAAAAGCTTTACATGTGATGTATTAAGCGATGTGATAGGTAGCGGGCCACGTCGTGCGAAGTAGCTGCGGTGGTTTGATCCAGACTCAGGCGCAACATGTAGGAAGGGAGCAAACGAACGTTCGCGCCTGTCCAATCCAACAAATCTGTTTCAATGCAGAGCTGGAACGAATTATTGCGGCGTGGCCAACACGATGGACGTTGGTACCGAACCATACCATACCAAAGCTGAAATTCAAACGAAAAATATAACAAAGTCGAAAGCAACGACATAAACGAAGGCAGGTACAAATAATTAAGGGCGGGATCGAACCGCGTTGTAAAGCTAGTTGGACGCAAACCCAATTTCGGTTGGTTTGAAAAGGTCACTGAAACATGCTGCACTCCGCAACGTTCGACATTAAATAAAAGTCATGCGCTTCAAGGTTAAGAAAAAACCAATGCAACACGGCAAAAAAAAAAAAAAAATTTAATTATTTGATCTCTTATTTGGCTACAGACGAAGGAATGTGCCGAATCGCACTGACGGTGGAAATTGCATCGAACAAGTTCCATTCGTCGCATTCAACTTATCCACAGTCGAACCAAATTAGTATCATTGCGAAAGGGCAACAATAAAAAAATAATAATATATATAATAATATAAAAAAAAGAATAAGAAATGAACTAAAAATAAATAAATAAAGTAGATGCAATTTATATATGCAATATCCTTTTCAAATTCAAACTACCAATTCACTATTCATTATTCTATTCATAAGATGTAAGTTAAGATTATAAAGAAACAAATTACTAAAGTATCTCTTATTACAGAATATTGTGAGAAATAAAACACACCACACAACGACTCATCTTAGTATAAAACAAGTAAGAGGTTCTAGTCGGGAGCTCCCGACTAGGGGATACCCTGAACCCTCATATTCCAACACCAAATGCAGCGCGCGCTTATAGATAGAGAGTAGCGGGGAGGTGGCGATAGGTATAAAATGAAAGATAATCGATATATTTATACTTTTCTAGAAGCTACATGTCAAGTTTGGTGACTCTAGCTCTTATTATTTACCAAAATTGCTTAAAAATCGGGATTTCGATATACATTTTTATCGATTACTTGGAAACGGGGCAAGTTATCGTTTATCGGAAACAAACTCGATCTGCGCAGGCACTAGGAGCACCTACATCTCAAATTTCTCTTATAGGTTCTGAGATCCTTGCGTTCATACATACGGACGGACGGACGGACAGACAGACGGACATGGCTAGATCGACTCGGCTATTAATGCTGATGAAGAATATATATACTTTATGGGGTCGGAGATGCTTCCTTCTGCCTGTTACATACATTTGGATTTTGCACAAAAACATAATACCCCTTTTCCCATTTTTAATGGGTTCAGGGTATAAATATCACACACAAAAACACAAATTAACTAGAAATAAGACACACTACAATAAGATACACAATTCAAAACACACAATACAATCTAATAATAATTAAGTTTAAACACAACATATATACTACATAACCACTTATATTTAGAACAAACACACAACAAAACATAATTATTAATGTCAAATTTAGGAAAAGTTAAGCAAACCTTAACAAGAAGTAGGACAATATTAAGTGATAGTTTGTCCGGAAGTAACTGCCCAAAAAACCGTATCTAGACTACTACAAAAGAACCAGCGATAACAATGGCATCGACTTCGAACACACCACCCCCTTAGCAACCAACACTGATGTACAGACGTGCTTGCATCTATACGCATCCCAGATGCAATTCGCTACCTACCACCCTTTGACGGGAACATTAAGGCACTCAACGAATTCATTACAAACGTAGAAGAAATCCTACTATTAATTAGAGGCACAGACCACACTTCGTACGGATAACTATTAATGAGTACTATTAAAAATAAAATAGAGGGAAAAGCCAATGACGTCCTATTATCAGCAGAAACCACACTTAATTGGGACCAGATTCAAGAGACTCTCGTTACAAATTTTTCAGACAAGCGCGAAGAATCAGCTCTTCTATATAACTTACACTTGTTAACACAAAAAGTCCCGTCAGTGACCCGACTCTACGAACAAATAAACAAGATAAAAGTTGCTCTATTCAATTTGATAGAAAATACAGAATCGGAACATACCATTATTAAAGCAAACAAGTAAGAGGTTCTAGTCGGGAGCTCCCGAATAGGGAATACCCTGAACCCTCTTATTACAACACCACATGCAGCTCGTTTGAATTATTAAAGAGAAATTAAAAAAAAAAAGTTCCATTGGCAGGGTTCGAGCTCGGAACTGACCACATGTTTACTTTCCTTGGCAGCAGTCGAACTCGCGGAGGACCGCACCACTTGCCACTGCCTCTTGTCAACAGCCACACTAATAAATGATTCTATTTGAGAAAAAAAAACCAATTAAATAGCACAGAAAACAATCGCATATATAATTCAAAGCAGACGCGCATGAATGTGTGTGTATACAGAAATTCTTGGAACTGCGTCGCAAGCACGTGCGCAGTCAAAATACCAAAAAACAAATCAAAAACCGATCTTAATGAAACTTTCTACAGTATATCTTATTGTACAATAGAATATTTGTGTAATCTCAAAAAATTAATTGCATTTAAATTGAGGCTTAAGCTGGTTGGCAATACAAGTTGGGTTATTAACTTGATTTATAGCTCTGCGGTGGTAGCGGGGAGGTGGCGATAGGTCTAAAATGAGAATAACATATCACATATCACTTTTGGTGACTCTAGCTCTCATTATATACCCAAGTTGTTAAAAAAAAACGTTATTTCGATTATCGGAAACAAACTCGATCTGCGCAGGCACTAGGAGCACCTACATCTAAAATTTCAAGTCTCTAGCTCTGTTAGGTTCTGAGATCCTTGCGTTCATACATACGGACGGACGGATAGACGGACAGACGGACGGATAGACGGACAGACGGACGGACAGGCAGACGACAGACGGACATGGCTAGATCGGCTGGGCTATTGATGCTGATGAAGAATATATATACTTTATGGGGTCGGAGGTGCTTCCTTCTGCCTTTTACATACATTAGCATTTTGCACAAATACAATAGGGTATAAAATATATAAAAATATGTTTAAATACCTTCGTAACAGGAGTTAGAGGACCCTTAGGAGCATTTCTGAGGGCAATGAGACCCACATCTCTTAAGGACGCTTATGACGCAGCAAATCAAGAAAGAGATATTTATTATCAAGAATGCAGCGTAGACGTAACACTTCAGAAAGGGCAAGCCCCTTAGGAAATAGAAGCCACACAGACCAAAGAGGCAAACCAATAGAATATACAAATAATAAAAACAAGCCATATAACCCTAACTCTAACAATAATCAAGGTAGAAGACAGGATAACTATTATCCACAAAACAAGATCCAGCAACGACGAAATAACAACTGGAATAATAACTCAAACAACAACTCCAATAGACCAGCAACTATGCCAAAACCCGAAAAAAGTAGTACCCAGACACAGAGATACACCAATAATCAACTGTACAATATAGAAGACGGAAACGCAAACACAACTACAAGCTACACACCAAATTTTAACGAGCAAACCAAAAATTTTCAAACAGAAGCCTCAGGCAACAGACAGGGTACATAGACGTAAAAAAACACAGATCGACACTTCCATACATTAAAGTAGATTTTCCATTTGGCAGACCACTAAAATTTTTAGAAGATACAGGAGCATCAAGCTCTTTCCTTGACCCGATATTCACCCAAGAAAGAGATAGAATCAAGCTGAAATCACCAGTTCAGATCAAAACAGTTCTAAACGAACATTCACTTTACGAAAAAATAGAATTCTCCATATTCCAAGAATTCAAGACCAATGGGAAATTAACATTCCTCTTATTCGAATTCCACCCCAAGCTAACTTACCAATTTGTATTAAAAATATTTAAATCACACGAATTTATACAATAGAGGAAATTTCTAAAGCCATAATACCACTCCTAAACTCCACCACTAAACATCGACAACGGAACCTTTTTAGAAACTGAAATTCAAATAGCCGAAAAACTATATATTACCGAAGGGCTTTACCAAGCCAAAGAATACATAAGTTATATGGAAGTTGTCAACTATTCAGACCAACCTCAAAAAATGTACTTAGATTCTCACTTGTCGCTAAGACAGTTTAAAGTGGACGAATGTATATAAATTAATACAATAGACCTTATTTCCCAAACCAAGGAAACGGACAGAGCAAACAAAATTATAAAATTATGCAACAAATACCCATATTTATTTTACAACGACCAAGAAAAACTAACATTTATCAAAAGACAAATAAATAAGTTCTTAGACCAAGACATTATAAGAAATAGCCATTCACCCTGGAGTGCTCCAGTCTGGTTGGTACCAAAAAAACAAGATGCCTCCCTGGAGAAAAAATGGAGATTGGTTGTAGACTTTAGGAAACTAAACGAAAAAACCATTAAACACAAATAAAGAAAGAATCCAAATCGCATCTGATGGCAAAAGACGTAACAGCAACAATCTTCGACATCCGAAAGAAACACAGCGCTTATCCCACAAAAGACGCGGAAACAATCTCCGTTCAGGTCATACCTTCGACGTGGCCCTCACTTCGCTCCAGGGGGGGAGGAGTTACCATATCTCCTAACGAGGGTATCGCAGAGTCGACCCCTCCAAAGAAACTACAAAGAAGCGGATAGAAGAACACCCCGTTACCCTCACCTCACCACTCGAGAGGGCATAAGTACATTGGCATAGTTTGTGTACACTTACAATGTATAAAACTCCAAACGAAGCAATTTGAGAGGATGTGGTTGCGACACTTATGTCGCTAGCCATAAAATACTAAATCAGCACTTTCTCAGACTCATGTTGAGAAACTCATTGTAAACATTAAGCTGACATAAGAATGAAGAAATAAATGAAAAGCCAGTCTTGAGTTACAAATAAAACCCATCAGTCGATTTCTGTAATTTTATATACATAATCATATATAACAGAAGATACCGCAACCAGAAGGAAACCTTGTTATACTGTCGACCACGACTATAACTGGCGCAGCCGGATTCGGACTAAGGATGATAGCAGCCGCTATTTTTATGACCATGTATGTAGGGAAAAGAAAGCAACAAAAACAAGTACACAACAGAATAAAATAATAATATCGACGAAAAGTGTAATGGTAGTGATACAAATAAAAGAAAAGTGTATAAATAAAAATGAAAAAGATATATGCAATACAGAAAAGAATAAAACAGAATTAAATACAATAGGTAGCGGGCCACGTCGTGCGAGGTAGCTGCGGTGGTTTGATCCAGACTCAGGCGCAACATGTAGGAAGGGAGCAAACGAACGTTCGCGCCTGTCAAATCCAACAAATTCAATGAAATTCAAACGAAAAATATAACAAAGTCGAAAGCAACGACATAAACGAAGGCATGTACAAATAATTAAGGGCGGGATCGAACCGCGTTGTAAAGCTATTTGGACGCAACCCAATTTCGGTTGGTTTGAAAAGGTCACTGAAACATGCTGTCCGCAACGTTCGACATTAAATAAAAGTCATGCGCTTGAAGGTTAAGAAAAAACCAATGCAACACGGCAAAAAAAAAAAAAAATTTAATTATTTGATCTCTTATTTGGCTACAGACGAAGGAATGTGCCAAATCGCACTGACGGTGGAAATTGCATCGAACAAGTTCCATTCGTCGCATTCAACTTATCCACAGTCGAACCAAATTAGGGTGAACACAGAATGGGGTGGTTACAAGTTCCATTGCGAAAAGGCAACAACAAGAAATAATAAAACAAAATTTTAAATAAAAAAATAATAATATATATGTCGAAGAATGTAAGTACCAAAGAGAGAATCAATTAGTAATTGTAATAAGACAGCACCATAATATTGTAAGTGGTGAATATGTACGCAAAAGAATAAAGAAGAGAAGAACAAAAGTTAACATAGTCTTGTGTGGCGAATTCGAATCACTCAGAGTCGGTGAGAGAGAGAGAGAGCGATTCTTACTCTTCCTCGCTGAGTGTGGCCCGTGCATAGTGTTGTTGGTGTGCGTGCAGCTCTTTGGTGGCTGATTCGTGTAAGGACACGAAGAAAGCGTTGGAAGAAGCAAAAGCGGTTATATCTGCAATTCGTTGCGTTGCAAGAACGGAAAGCGATTATCACTGGCTTTCGCTGCGTTGCAAGAACAAAAAGCGGTTACCGCTGGTTTTCGTGGATATTCGTTGAGATGCGAGACGTGATTGCTCACCCCGAAAATAGTAAAAAAAGTTATAATGCCACCAACAAAGACGCCGGGACTCGCTGCTCGAAGTGAAAAACCCATGAATTCACCGGACCATCCGACATCAGAAGCGGGATCGGGTCCCCCTGACCCTCAGTGGCGTGAAATGTTTGAGCAACAAAATAGGAATTTCATTGAGTTGTTGCGGGCAGTGCAGGCAGGCCCAGCGCCTCGTGAATCAAAAACGGTGTTCTTGCCAAAATACAATACCGACGCTGCGGGTGCTGGCGCAAGTGCTTGAAGTTCGACTGTAGACATTATTCTTACTGAGAACCCGCTCGAGGGTAGCGCACTCCTTATGGCTCTCAGCAAATCTTTGGAAGGCAGAGCGTCGCCATGGCTTTCTCAGATATGTTTTCCCGGAATAAGCTGGATTCCACTATAGCTACTCTCATGAAACTGCTAAGCGGGCGGCCAAGGAATGGAGAATGCATGTCAGCGTATGGTAAACTCGACACTTTTTTAATGACCAAGATGAAAAATATGAATCTGGAGGAAATAGCGGTATCGGTAGTTCTCGCGCATGCTGCAAATATAGACAACAGGCTGAAGCAGCTAGTGTGTATGACAAATATTAAGTCAAGATGTATCGACAATTGCAAGTGTATGAAATAGGGCAGCGCCAAGAGACATGAACGCAGGATACACTATGGGTCCAGAAAAAAAGAAGCAGAAGTTCTCACACATCACTTGCCACTATTGCGGAAGGGAAGGGCATAAAATTGCTGACTGCCATCAGAAGAAAGATCGTGAATTCACATCATCAAGCCGTGGACAGTCTGGAGGCTCTTGGATGCGACCAAAAGAGCAAAAGTCGAATGTAACTTGCTATAAGTGTGGAAAGGTCGGACATATTTCCACTGTGTGCCCTTCGACTGCTCAGAGCACAGTGAAGCATGTGGAAATGTGCTCGGTAATGGAACCAAAAGGTACACTTCACCATGCTGGTGAGTCTGTTGATTTTTGTTTTGACTCTGGAGCCGAGTGTTCACTCATAAAGGAAGCTGTAGCTGGAAAATGTTCTGGAAAACGATTGCATAATGTTGTAATGCTTAAGGGAATTGGAAGCGATTCTGTTTGTAGCTCATCGCAAATTTTGACTAATGTAATTATTAATGATTTCGTTTAAGAAATACTATTTCACGTAGTTATGGACAAATATTTGAAATATGATGTAATGATAGGCAGAGAAATTTTAAGTCAAGGTTATGGAGTGAACATTGAGCCACAAAAGTTTAGCATTTATAAAGTGAAAGTGATTAATGTTGTAACAGAATCAAAAACTTTTGAAGATTGTGTTAACGAAAATGAAGAATTAGATAGAACTGACAGGGTCCGTTTAATAAATGTTTTGAAACCATACATGGAGCATTTCATCCATGGGATACCAAAAAGTTAACACTGGCCAGTTGGAAATTCGTCTAATTGATCCAAACAAAACAGTACAAAGACGCCCAGACAGGCTTAGCATAGATGAAAAGGAAACTGTTCGTTGTAAGATAAATGAAATGTTGACGGCAAACGTTATTCAGCCTAGCTGCTCACCATTTGCAAGTCCGATTTTGTTGGTCAGAAAGAAAAATGGAACTGATCGCTTGTGTTGATTATAGATAATTAAATGCCAACACAGTCTACGATAAGTATCCACTGCCTCTAATTAATGACCAAATTGCCAGATTGCGTGGGGCAAAGTATTTCTCTTATCTGGACATGGCCAGTGGATTCTACCAAATACCAATGCACCCAGAATCTATCGAACATACAGCGTTTGTTACACCAGATGGACAGTATGAGTTCTTGTCAATGCCATTTGGCTTAAAGAACGCTCCGTCAGTCTTTCAGCGAGCAATAATAAAGGCGTTGGGTCCCCTTGCGTACTCATATGTTGTTGTTTACATAGACGATGTATTGATTGTCGCCGAAAGCAAGGATGAGGCAATTTCAAGATTGCAAAAAGTAATTGAAACCCTAATTAAAGCGGGAATTTCATTTAATTTCGAGAAATGTACATTTCTAAAGTCAAAAATTGAATATTTGGGGTACGAAGTAGTGCGGAACTTAGACGTAACCCACGAAAAAAGCAGGCATTATTCGGATTGCCGCCGCCGCGAACAATAACACAGCTGCGGCAATTCATAGGTCTGGCATCCTACTTTAGACAGTTCGTGCCGATGTTTTCTGAAACGTTGATTCCGCTGTACTGCCTTACGTCTAAAGATAATAATAGCTTTGATTGGAATGAAAGCCATGAATGAGTGAGATAGAAGATAATTTTTGTGCTGGCCCATAGTAATGGGTAACTCCTTAATGATTGTAACTCCTTAAAAGCAAGTCAACAAAAGATCGAGTTAGATGACAAGGTATATCGATGGTGGTTGTATTTGCAATCTTTTGAGTTTGATATTGTTTATAGGAAGGGAAAATGCATGGCGCACGTAGATTTCCTTTCTCGAAACCCAATTTCAGAGAAGCCCTAGCTCGTAAATAAAACCACTGAAACTCGAGTAAACTTAACTGAACTTGGGGACACCTGGCTTATAGCTGAACAGCAACGAGACCCTGAAATATCAGCTTTAATATTTACATTACAAAACAATAAAGTTAACGAAAATATTGGAAATACATATGTTCGGCTCAGCATCTAAAAATTAAACTTGTATTATGTTAGCATAACATTTCAGTTATATATTGCCCTGCGAGGCAAGCAATGTCACTATTTTGTTTTGTTTGGCGCTTCTCGCATGTCATAAAATAACTCAATATCATTTGCTGTTAACTATCTAGCGCTTATCGCTTTGCGCTCATCGTAGTTTCCTTTATCGCGCTCTTTTACCTTTTGCACTTTGTCTTAAGCGGCTAGCGCATCAATGCTAGCGACGCCGCAATCCATTCTTGTTTCGTATATTCGTTATATCGGATCTCTTATCGATCGCTTCGCTAAAAATTGTACAATTTTGCATATTGTCAATACGTTTGCTATAAGCATAAATAAATCAACCCGTTGGATGAACTTATAAGAAAGGGTGTAGTTTTTATAACATCCTTAATTTCTCGCTACTAAGTGCTAATAAAAAAGCTTGTTAGCCCAACATCTTGGTGACCCCGACGTGATCTTTTTATTTAACATTATAGTGTTGCATAAAATTATTTAAATTAAAATTGAGCTAGTTGTTACTAGTTTCGGCAGCAATTAAAAACCGCTCTTATATACATACATATGTACGAGCAAGTGTCATGCGGTAAATTGCAGTAAAGAGGAGTCTGTGTACATAAGCATTTATACACCTACAGACGCGTTGGCTCTCGCTATCTGCATTTTACTTGTGTTTTTATTCGACAAACTGTTGCGCGCGCTTAAGAGTACAGTGGTAACAATAAGTCAACGGTCAACGACTTTTTCTTTGACTTTTTTTCGTTTGCTTCGGTTGCCATGGAAAGTTCTAGTGCTGAATCGTTGGCCCAGTCTACAAACAGGGTGTCATTTTTAAAGCGCAAGGTGGCGTCCTCGTATGAGCGGTTGCAGGCGCTTCAATCTAGCCTCAACCAAACGCCCCTTGCCAATAATGATGAAATTGCATTGTCGGTGCTGCTCAAGCGGATTGAAAAAATGGAATCTGCATTTGAAGACGCTCAAAACAAATTGGAAGAACTAGACTTTGACGAAATCGGCAGTGAGTTACGCGAGGCTTTTGATGAGCTTTCAGTAACTTTGGAGACTTCGGTGCGGTTTGAAATTGCTAAGCGCAGTAGAGCATTGAAGTCCAGCTCCACATTTGTAAATGAGCCTATTGCTGCTGCGTCAATGACTAGATCCAGAGCGTTACCGACCTTACCGCCAATCAAATTGCCAACGTTTTCTGGAGGTTATACAGAGTGGTCAGATTTCTTTTCAATGTTCACAACTTTAATCGAAAATCATCCCGAACTCACAAACATTGAAAAAATGCAGCATTTGCGGATCTGCTTGAAGGACTCTGCGCTGGATACCATTCGGTCATTGGAAATATCAGAGGCTAATTATTCCATAGCATTAAATTTGTTACAAAAACGATTTGATAACCGTCGATTAGTATTTCAGGCACACATCGTTGAGCTGCTGGGGCTCAAGAAGGTAGAGAATGGCTCCGCTGGCATGCTGCGTGAATTGTCGGATAAGTTTAATGCCCATATTCATGCTCTCACCAGTTTGGGTAGCAAGGAGCAAATTGCTGGTTGCATCTTTGTTTAGGTGCTACTGCAAAAACTGGATCCTGCTACGCAGGCGAAGTGGGAAGAGAAGCTGGAGGATCCCGCCTTTGCAAATTTAATTCCATCATGGGCACAAATAGCCACATTTTTGGAGCAACGCTGCAGAACCCTAGAGAGTGTGGATTATGCTATGGCAACCTATACGCCGAGCTCTCAGGTGGGCAAAAACAAACAGACTAACTCCAGTAGGACATCACTCGTTGCTACTAACTCAATGGCTGCTGTTTGCGTATTTTGCAATGGTGAAGAGCATAATATATGGCAATGCCCAAGATTTGGCAATTTGTCTCCAGATATGCGTCTCAAGGAAGCAAAACGATTATCTTTATGCCTCAACTGCCTTAAAAGGGGACATCTTTTACGAACATGCAATTCCGGAGCTTGTCGCACATGTGGCTCCAAACACCACACACTTCTGCATTTAGACGTTTTGCATTCGATTCATCACTCTGTCACTCCTACTGCAGCTTCTTTAGCCCCCGCCTCTACCTCTCTTGTTGCCCACAACCTCAGCAGCGATGTTGTGTTCCTAGCCACTGCTATTGTACTAGTTAAAAATCGGTCTGGAACTCTAGTTCCGTGTCGTGCTGTATTGGATGGTGGGTCACAGCTACATTTAATTACATCCCGATTCGCTCAACAGCTTCAGTTGAAGAAAAGTCCGTCTTCAGCCGCAGGTGCTGGCCTGGGAAACGCTCCTTTCGCTACTGATGGATGCACTGTGACAGTCAATCTACAATCTCAAACGTCAGAGTACTCTGCAATCATCACAGCCATCGTAGCTTCCACTATAGCAGATCGCCAGCCAAGCATCGCCCTTAATACAACTAATTGGAATGTGCCTGGAAATATTCGCCTCGCTGATCCTTGCTTTTACAAGCCGCAGCGAGTTGACTTATTAATCGGAGCTGGTCTTTTCTACGAGCTAATGTGTGTCGGGCAAATAAAACTGCTACCGGGATTGCCTCTTCTGCAGAAGACACGCTTTGGATGGATAGTTGCAGGTGGCGGTTCCCAGCAAGGCGGTACCTCTCTTTTGGCCAATCGTGTATCGTCTGATGCCCGCACTGATTCTGATGGCCGAACCGATGAGTTAATTCAACGATTTTGGGAAGTAGAACGTTTTCCAGACCCTGTTGCTAAAGCAACAAAGGAAGAGCTTGACTGCGAGGAGCATTTTGTTAAGAATTTCCAAAGGTTGCCAACAGGAGCATATTCCGACTCCCTCTCAAACTCACGCTGGATCAATTGGGTGAATCTTATCAACAGGCATTTCGCAGATTTATATCGCTTGAGAGAAAGTTGCATCGTCATCCCAACCTTAAATCCCAGTATTGCGCGTTCATTCAAGAGTATATGGAGCTCGGACATATGACTCTTGTCCCTCCAGAGTCGTTACGTTTATGCAAATATTTTCTCCCTCATCATTGTGTGCTGAAGGAACAAAGCACGAGCACCAAACTTCGTGTCGTGTTTGATGGTTCAGCTACCACCAGCACTGGGTGTTCGCTGAATGAAGTGTTGATGGCTGGGCCCGTCATACAACCGAAACTGTTTAACATTGTGATGCGATTTCGCACGTTCCCCGATGCCCTTACTGGAGACATTGGCAAGATGTATCGCTGTGTCAGAGTAACGGTCCCAGATAACTACCTACAATGCATCTTGTGGCGAAATTCTACTAATTCTGAAATAAGTGTCTTCAAGTTGGACACAGTTACGTATGACACAAAACCAGCTTCCTTTCTTGCCGTTCGAGCAATGCAGCAATTGGCAGTCGACGAGCAACATTCATTTCCAATTGGTGCGAAAATTCTTCGATGCGATTTCTATGTAGATGACCTTATATCTGGCGGTGGCTCGGTCCAAGAGGCGATCGACGTATTAAATCAAACAAAGGGCATCCTATCTAAAGGTTGCTTTGAACTCAGAAAATGGTGCTCGAGTCACTCTGCAGTGCTAAAAGGCATTCCTGACAAGGATAAGGACTCGTTTTTAAAATTTAGCGATGGAAGCGACATTACCAAAACCTTGGGCCTTGCGTGGGATCCTTCAACTGATAAATTAATGTTTTCTCTCACGGCTGCCAATCAGACACTTAAACCTTGCAAGAGATCTGTTCTGTCCACCATAGCTCGTTTTTACGATCCACTAGGATTAATTGGACCAGTCATCGTTAAGGCCAAAAACTTTACGCAGCTTCTTTGGAAGGAAAACTTGGATTGGGATGAGAGTCTTCCAACTTCTCTGAATACTGCCTGGCAGGAACTTTGCCAAACTTTCAGGAATGTCCAATTATCCACCTTTCTCCGGTTGGTTTGCAATACAACGTGCGATGTAGAGGTTCACGGTGTCTGTGACGCTAGCATTGCCGCGTACGGAGCTTGCATTTATGTGGTTTCAAAGGGACATCATTCGAGTTCACGCCTATTCTGTTCTAAATCACGAGTGGCTCCACTTAAAACTCTTACGGTACCAAAACTCGAGCTTTGTGGCGCACTTTTGTTAGCCCAATTGATGCAGGAAGTAGCTGAAATGAAATTATTTACCGGTACATTCCATTGTTGGTCAGATTCATCAATATGTCTATCATGGATCCGAGATGAATCGTCGAAGTTCAACGTATTCGTTGCAAATCGAATAGCCACCATCCAGGAACTCACAGCGGGCTTCCAGTGGCATTATGTTCCAACAGCCAGTAATCCAGCTGACATTCTCTCCAGAGGGGCCACTCCTGACGAGCTTATACAGTCAAAACTTTGGTAATGTGGTCCTGAATTTTTGACTGGTCCACAAAGGTGCTGGCCTGCGACTTGTCTTCTTGAAAAACCAATACTGGAGTTACGCAAAAGAGTGTTGCTCATCACAGATCCTACAGATGATGCCATATTAAGGTGCAAATATGTGAATTCCTTCTCTGCTATTCAACGAGTGTTTGCCTATGTGTACAAGTTCATCCATCGTATTCGGCGCCCCGGACTTTTGATCTCCGACATACGTTTTGGATCCTTCATACTTTTACGTAACGTTCAAAAGGGCTCTCTTTGGGATGATATAAAGAACGTGCAATCAAAGGGCGTGGTCGTTCGTTCCAGTATACTCTCATCATTATTGCCCTTTCAGGATGAATTTGGTATTCTTCGAGTTGGTGGGCGCCTCGAAAAGTCAACCCTTCCTTATGAGGCCCGTCATCCTATTATACTGCCTAGACAACATCCAGGCACCATCGCCATTGTCACTCACTTTCATGAGCGGAATCTCCATGCTGGACCACGAGCCTTGTTGGGAGCAATTCGCCTGCAATATTGGCCGATTGGTGGCCGCAAAACAGTTTCCAGCATTGTAAACAAATGCATCAGATGTTTCCGGAACAAGCCCCGCTTGGTGGAGCACGTAATGGCTAATCTTCCAAAGGAGCGATTTGTTGAAACTCGAGCGTTTGATATAACTGGTGTAGACTTTTGCGGACCATTCTTCTACAAGCCTGACACTCGAAACAAAGCTCCTATAAAATGCTACATCAGCGTATTTATTTGCTTCGCCACGAAAGCCATTCATTTGGAGTTGGTCAAGGATCTATCTACGTGTGCATTTCTCAATGCTCTAAAGCGCTTTATATGCACTCGTGGCAAGCCACGTCAGATTTGGTCTGACAATGCCACCAACTTTGTCGGCGCCAAAAACGAGCTGTCGGAGCTACAAAATCTCTTCATCAGTAGCTGTCATCAAGAGGCTGTGCTCCAGTTTTGTTTGGCGGACACAATTGACTGGCGCTTCATCCCACCGCGCTCCCCTCACTTTGGTGGCCTTTGGGAGGCGGCGGTAAAAACTGCAAAACATCACTTCTATCGGGTTGTGGGGTCAACTGTTCTGGGATTCGAAGAGCTTCGTACCCTTGTGTGCCACATAACGGCAGTCATTAATTCTAGACCACTGCTTCCCATTTCAGAAGATCCAGAAGACCTTGATGTTCTTACCCCAGCTCATTTTTTGGTTGGTGGCCCACAAGCCTCGTTTACAGAACCAGATGTGACACGGCTCAATTTTAATCGTCTAGATAGCTGGCAGCGAGTGTCCTACATGCACCAAGTCTTTCGGTCTCGCTGGCGAGAAGAATATTTAAATCTTCTGCAACAGCGTTCAAAATGGCGGACTCCCAAGCCAGGTGTGTCTCTCAATGACATCGTTATTGTCAAAGACCTCCTTTGAAATGCCCACTAGCTAGAGTGGTTGAATTGGTCAAAGGAACTGATGACATCGCACGCGTTGCAGTTCTCAAGACAGCTAATGGAATCATAAAGCGAGCAACTAATAAGCTGTGTCTGCTTCCCCTTAACGATCCTGTTGAAGCTCAATCGTTCAACGGGGGGAGTATGTTCGGCGCAGCATCTAAAAATTAAACTTGTATTATGTTAGCATAACATTTCAGTTATATATTGCCCTGCGAGGCAAGCAATGTCACTATTTTGTTTTGTTTGGCGCTTCTCGCATGTCATAAAATAACTCAATATCATTTGCTGTTAACTATCTAGCGCTTATCGCTTTGCGCTCATCGTAGTTTCCTTTATCGCGCTCTTTTACCTTTTGCACTTTGTCTTAAGCGGCTAGCGCATCAATGCTAGCGACGCCGCAATCCATTCTTGTTTCGTATATTCGTTATATCGGATCTCTTATCGATCGCTTCGCTAAAAATTGTACAATTTTGCATATTGTCAATACGTTTGCTATAAGCATAAATAAATCAACCCGTTGCATGAACTTATAAGAAAGGGTGTAGTTTTTATAACATCCTTAATTTCTCGTTACTAAGTGCTAATAAAAAAGCTTGTTAGCCCAACAACATATGAATTGAGATTAGGCTTGCTTTATCGTAAAATTCAACGAAATGGTAGAACCCAATGGTTACCAGTAGTTTCGAGGGCATATAGATTATTAATCATATTCACGAGTCTATAATGCACCTTGGTTGGGAAAAGACCCTCGATAAGGTGTATAGTTGCTATTGGTTTGACGGTATGTCAAAATATGCCCGAAAATTCGTTAACAATTGCATAACGTGTAAGCTATCGAAACCATCTTCCGGGAAAATTCAACAAGAAATGCATCCGATACCCAAAGTTGAAATACCATGGCATACAATTCATGTAGACATCACTGAAAAATTAAGTGGCAAAAACGACCAAAAGGAATATGTCATTGTTGTTATATATGCGTTCACAAAGTACGTGTATTTGCATCATACACTGAAAATAGATACAGAAAGTTGTATACAGTCAGTTAAAGCAGTTATATCTTTGTTCGGTGTGCCAAGCCGTATTATAGCTGATCAGGGCCGAGGTTTTGTGGGGTCTGGGTTAAAAGAATTTTGTTGTGCACATAATATTGAGTTGCATTTGATCGCCACAGGAGCTAGTCGCGCGAATGGGCAGGTTGAGCGTGTGATAAGTACACTCAAAAGTTTGCTAACAGCTGTGGAGACAGGTCAACGTTCATGGCAAGAGGCATTAAAAGTATTTTGCATAAATACAACAGGGTAAAAAATATATGAAAATATGTTTAAATACCTTCGTAACAGGAGTTAGAGGACCCTTAGGAGCATTTCTGAGGGCAATGAGACCCACATCTCTTAAGGACGCTTATGACGCAGCAATTCAAGAAAGAGATATTTATTATCAAGAATGCAGCGTAGACGTAACACTTCAGAAAGGGCAAGCCCCTTAGGAAATAGAAGCCACACAGACCAAAGAGGCAAACCAATAGAATATACAAATAATAAAAACAAGCCATATAACCCTAACTCTAACAATAATCAAGGTAGAAGACAGGATAACTATTATCCACAAAACAAGATCCAGCAACGACGAAATAACAACTGGAATAATAACTCAAACAACAACTCTAATAGACCAGCAACTATGCCAAAACCCGAAAAAAATAGTACCCAGACACAGAGATACACCAATAATCAACTGTACAATATAGAAGACGGAAACGCAAACACAACTACAAGCTACACACCAAATTTTAACGAGCAAACAAATTTTCAAACAGAAGCCTCAGACGTAAAAAAACACAGATCGACACTTCCATACATTAAAGTAGATTCTCCATTTGGCAGACCACTAAAATTTTTAGAAGATACAGGAGCATCAAGCTCTTTCCTTGACCCGATATTCACCCAAGAAAGAGATAGAATCAAGCTGAAATCACCAGTTCAGATCAAAACAGTTCTAAACGAACATTCACTTTATGAAAAAATAGAATTCTCCATGTTCCAAGAATTCAAGACCAATGGGAAATTAACATTCCTCTTATTCAAATTCCACCCCAAGCTAACTTACCAATTCGTATTCAAAATAATTAAATCACACAAATTTATACAAAAGAGGAAAATTCTAATGCCATAGTACCACTCCTAAACTCCACCACTAAACATCGACAACGAAACCCTTTCAGAAACTGAAATGTAAATATCCGAAAAACTATATATTACCGAAGGGCATTACCAAGCCAAAGAATACATAAGTTATATGGAAGTTGTCAACTATTCAGACCAACCTCAAAAAATGTACTTAGATTCTCCCTTGTCGGTAAGACAGTTTAAAGTGGACGAATATATATAAATTAATACAATAGAACGGACAGAACAAACCACCTCAACATACGAGTAAACCATCTCAACCTCGAAGAACGTAGCAAAATTATGAAATTATGCAACAAATACCCATATTTATTTTACAACGACCAAGAAAAACTAACATTTACCATTCTTATAAAACACGACATTCCAACAACAGACAACATACCAATCTACACAAAACCATTTAGATACGGACATTTCGAAAGAGCAGAGGTCAAAAGACAAATAAATAAGTTGTTAGACCAAGACATTATAAGAAACAGCCATTCACCCTGGAGTGCTCCAGTCTGGTTGGTACCAAGAAAACAAGATGCCTCCCTGGAGAAAAAATGGTGATTGGTTGTAGACTTTAGGAAACTAAACGAAGAAACCATTAAAGACAAATACCCCATGCCCAATATTAACGACGTACTTGACAGAATAGGAAGAGCATAATATTTTTCGATTCTCGACTTAGCAAGTAGCTATCATCAGATAGAGATGGCACTACAAGACACAGCAAAAACTGCATTTTCGGCCGAAGGCGGACACTACGAGTTCACTAGAATGCCTTTCGGACTAACAAATGCACCAGCGACATTTCAAAGAATTATGGACAATATCTTACAAGACGTAATAGGGAAATTTTGTCTAGTGTACCTAGACGACATCATTATATTTTCAACATCGCAAGTATGTAACAAACTGACAGAAGCTCAACTAAAATTACAACCCGACAAATCTAAATTTTTAAAAAAAGAAATAGAATATCTAGTGACTAGTAACGGTATAAAACCAAACCCTAAAAAGATTGCCACAATCAAGAAATTCCTACTCCCCAAAATAAAAAAGGAAATAAAATCCTTCTTAGGACCATTGGGTTATTACAAAAAATGTATTAGAGATTTCTCAAAAATTACAAAAAAAAGGCAAAAAACAAGTAATGATAAACAAAGAAGACATAGATACTTTTGAGATTTGTAAAATATTATTGTGCAACGACCCAATCCTCCAATACCCGGATTTTTCGAAACAATTTATTTTAACCACTGACGCTAGCAATGTAGCGATAGGAGCAGTCTTTCACAGGGAATATTAGGAAAAGATAAACCAGTATCGTTCGCCAGCAGATCCTTGTCCGAGACAGAACAAAAATTTTTCAACTGTTGAAAAAGAGATGATAGCAATCACTATAGACCCTACCTTTACGGTTGTTGGGCTAACAAGCTTTTTTATTAGCACTTAATAGCGAGAAATTTAGACTGTTATGAAAATGCCGCCTTTTCTTATAAATTCATGAAGAAATTGGTTTATTTATATTCATATAGCGAGCGTATTGATCATGCGAATTATACGAAAAATTGCAATTTTTAACGAAGCGATAGATAAGAATTCCGATATAGCGAACGTAGGAGACAAGAGTGAGTTGCGGCGTCGCTAGCATTGATGCGCTAGCTGCTTAAGACAAAGTGCAAAAGGTGAAAGAGCGCGATAACAGAAACTACGATGAGCGCAAAGCGATAAAAGCTGGATAGTTAACAGCAAATAAGATTGAGCTATTTAATGACATGCGAGAAGCGCCAAACAAAACACAACAGTGACATTGCTTGCCTCGCAGGGCAAGATGTAACTGAAATGTTATGCAAACATAATACTAATTCAATTTTAAGCTGCTGAGCCGAACAACGGTAATAGATTCAAAATTATAACAGACCGTCGACCATTAACTTTCCTCATGAATTTTAAAGAACCTAGTTCAAAATTGGTTCGCTGGAAACTCCAGTTATTAGAATATGACTTTGAAGTCACAATATTCAAATGGTATTCTCAATAGATGACAACTCCAAAATTCTCACGACCATGCCTCTAATACCACTACCTATAAAAGAAAAACACAGTTCACAATAACACCCAAATATGTAATACACAATAAAACAAGTAAAAGGCTCTAGTCGGGAGCTCCCGACTAGGGGATACCCTGAACCCTCTTCTTCCAACACCAAATGCAAGTATATATACTATTCTAAAAGCTACATGTCAAGTTTGGAGACTCTAGCTTTTATTATTTACTAAAATTGCTTAAAAAACAGGATGTCGAAATCGATTTTTATCGATTGATTGGAAACGGAGTAAGATATCGATTATCGGAAACAATCTCTATCTGCATAGGAGGAGGATCTGCCCTAGGAGGACCTACAGCTTAAATTTCAAGTCTCTAGTTCTTATAGGTTCTGAGATCCTTGCGTTCATACATACGGACGGACGGACGGACAGACAGACAGACAGACGGACATGGCTAGATCGACTTGGCTATTGATGCTGATCAAGAATATATATACTTTACGTGATCGGAGATGTTCCCTTCTGCCTGTTATACCCCTTTAACCCATTTTTAATGGGTTCAGGGTATAAATAGCATGAGACAAGATAACACACCATGTCACAAAATAGACAAACTAAACAGAAGAGAGAGTTCTCAGTTGAGAGTGATTCACGTGTTTTACTTGTGCTCCAAGATTTTTATATATTTTTGCGCTTTCATCCTGCTTTTTATTTCTAAATTTGGCCTTTTTTGTGCTTTATTTAAAAAGCTTTATAATTGTGCAATTGTGTTGTTGCAGCGTAAGTCTGTTAATAATTGCATTTATTGAACGCGGCGTCAGTTCCGTATTGTTGTTATTGCCTGTTTTGATTCTTTTGCTTTGGTGCTCCCCTGTGCATACACTTGTTTGTGCGTGTCTTCGCTTCTGCATATTTCAGCTTGTGCATCGCGCTCTCGCAAATTTTTGCTGTTGCTTTTCGCTCCAAACAATTTGTTTGTGTACGAATAGTTATTTTTCGAGCGTTTACTTGCTCTACTTCTGTGCACTGTGTTAAGCACCTCTCGAGTAATGTTGACTTGTTGCTTGGCAAATACAAATTCGAGTCTCCAACCAATCGCCGGTTGGAGCCTCAATTTTTGCAGTTGCCCTCTCTGTCTGTTCAGACACCTACGCCTCTTTTGTCCCTGCCTAGCAACTTGGATTTATCTCCAATGTTGTCCTTATCGCCTTCTCCAAGCGACTGCCCAAATACTACCCCCGTTTTATCCCCAGTAATAGTCACATTAGTCCCCGTACCTGAACCTGTCCCAGTTAGCCAAACTGCCTCAGCCCCGTCAGCTCCTGGCCGCAAAGGTAGACCTGCGCGCAATCTTGCCCAGATTGTTGAAATCAATAAAGGTGCCTCTTTAGCCCCACCAAATCCCTATCAGCTCCTACCTTAACTGTGGTTGCTCCTCGTAGGCAAGTTTTTGTGTCTCGACTTTCGACTGACACCACTTCTGAGTCATTGGCAGCCTATATTTCTAGCAAATCTTCTGCTAGTGTGTCAATTATTAAATTTAATTTCTCCACTCATCGTGAAATATCATCATTCAAAATAAATGTTTCACATGATATGTTCCCAATCATTTGTGGTCCCAACTTTTGGCCTCCACACATGATTGTTCACGAGTTCAAGCCAAAAAAGCGTAACCAACCTGTCATCCTTCTAGTCCCTTCAATACAAGTTACCATTTCTGCCCCAAAAAACTAACTTCGCCTTCCGACCAAGTTTCTATTCATTATCAGAATGTCAGAGGTCTTATTTCAAAGCTTCAAAGCTCTTTTCCTGGCCAGCACTTCCTTCGATTCGGATATAATCGCATTTTCAGAAACATGGTTCAACCATATCTGATTTTGAGGTTTTTTCGAATAATTTTATTTTACATAGAAATGATCGGCCGATTCGAGGTGGTGGGGTATTAATTGCCGTTAGAACCACACTCCAGTCTGAACTTTTCTGTTTTAGTACGCCTACTGACGCTGAGATTGTCTCAGTCAAGGTGTCTTTTCCTACACGGAATATCTATATTACATGCTCTTATGTTCCTCCATCTTCTGAAATTCAAGTTTATATGAAACATATTTCTTGTATTTAAGAAGTTTCTTCACACGTGCATTATTACGACCTATTTATTGTGTTGGGTGATTTTAATTTGCCAAACATCTCTTGGTCATTATTCACTGCCGAAAATTATCTAGTGCCCTCAGCACAGCCTGACTTTAAGGATTGCATGCTTGATTTTTCGTTGTTTCAAATCAATTCAATTGCTAATCATTTGAATAGAACACTTGACCTTGTATTTGTAAACGACTACCTTATTTCTAATGTGTCTAGGTCCCCTCCTTTATCTCTTCCTGAGGATGTATATCATCCTACTTTAGAGGTTGCAATGTGCAATTGTAATCCTCTCATTTCGTGCTCATCGGCCAATAAGCCCCGCCGTTGCTTTCGCAAAGGAAATTATTCATTGCTAAATCAGCTTATTTATGCAACCGATTGGTCTTTCTTATATGACTCGGTTGATATGAATACTGCTATTAATTATTTTTATAGCACCCTAAACTCCCTCTTAGATATATGTATTCCCAAGTCAATACCTTCGACTACTTCTTCAAAGCCCAGATTATCAAATCTGAAAAATCTAAAATCTAAATATTTTAAAAAGTTTAATAAGTCTGGTTCGTGTACAGACTTGGCTAAATATTCAATAGCCAAGTCGAACTTCTTTCTTCTGAATTCTCAATGCTATGAGAATTATCTAACTCGTTGCAATAGGCAATTTGCACAAAATCCGAGACAGTTTTACAATTTTGTAAACTTGAAGCGGAAATCTTCAAGTTTGCCATCTTCTTTTTCTCTTGGGATGGATAAAGCTAGCAATGACTCTGATTCTGCTAACCTCTTTGCTAATTTTTTCCAATCAACTTACTCTTCAGTCTGTCCTAATAATAGCTCTTACCCTTACACTATTACTTCCTCTAGTTCTATACCTCCTCCTATTATTTCTAATTCCTCTCTCCTCTTAGCTATAAATTCTTTAAAATCTTCTTACTCTCCTGGGCCTGACAATATTCTTAGTTGTCTACTCAAGGAGTGTAGTTCTTCCCTTATTTATCCATTGCAAAAGCTTTTTAATCTATCTCTTGAATCTTCTGTCTTTCCATCTCTTTGGAAAGAATCTTATATCATTCCTCTCCACAAGAAAGGTGGAAAATCTGATATGCAAAATTACAGGGGCATTGCAAAACTGTCTACTATTCCTAAATTATTTGAAAAAATAATCACTTCGAATTTGCAGCGTTTCTGGAAATCAGTTGTTTCCCCTGTTCAACATGGATTCGTAAAGAATCGGTCAACTACGACCAGTCTGCTTGAGTTTACTTCCTTGGTAAATGATGCTTTTCATTCGAAAATGCAAACTGATGTCATTTATACTGACTTCAGTAAGGCGTTTGACTCTGTGCACCATGACATTTTATACCCTTGCAGAGGGTATTATAATTTTGTCGTGAAATGTGTAACGCATAGAAGGAGACATCTCCGACCCCATAAAGTATATATATTCTTGATCAGCATCAACAGCCGAGTCGATATATAGCCATGTCCGTCTGTCCGTCTGTCCGTCTGTCCGTCTGACTGTCTATCCGTCTGTCTGTTTCTATGCGAACTAGTCCCTCAGTTTTAAAGCTATCTTAATGAAACTTTGCAGAAGTCCCTATTTCTGTTGCACGCAGCACATATGTCAAAACCAGCTGGATCGGACCACTATATCATATAGCTGCCATAGGAACTGTTGGGCTAACAAGCTTTTTTATTAGCACTTAGTAGCGAGAAATTAAGGATGTTATAAAAACTACACCCTTTCTTATAAGTTCATGCAACGGGTTGATTTATTTATGCTTATAGCAAACGTATTGACAATATGCAAAAATGTACAATTTTTAGCGAAGCGATCGATAAGAGATCCGATATAACGAATATACGAAACAAGAATGGATTGCGGCGTCGCTAGCATTGATGCGCTAGCCGCTTAAGACAAAGTGCAAAAGGTAAAAGAGCGCGATAAAGGAAACTACGATGAGCGCAAAGCGATAAGCGCTAGATAGTTAACAGCAAATGATATTGAGTTATTTTATGACATGCGAGAAGCGCCAAACAAAACAAAATAGTGACATTGCTTGCCTCGCAGGGCAATATATAACTGAAATGTTATGCTAACATAATACAAGTTTAATTTTTAGATGCTGAGCCGAACAGGAACGATCGGTCGAAAATTAAGTTTTTGTATGAAAAAACCTTTTGTTTATCAAGATATCTTGACCAAACTCGACATTTATTAGTTTTACTATGCTCCTCATATATATGCAAAATTCTATTAAGATCGGACCACTATATCATATAGCCGCCATAGGAACGATCGGTCGAAAATTAAGTTTTTGTATGAAAAAACATTTTGTTTGTCAAGATATCTTAACCAAACTCGGCATTTATTAGTTTTACTAAGCTCCTCATATATATGTAAAATCCTATTAAGATCGGACCACTATATCATATAGCTGCCATAGGAACGATCGGTCGAAAATAAAGTTTTTGTATGAAAAAACCTTTTGTTTATCAAGATATCTTGACCAAACTCGACATTTATTAGTTTTACTATGCTCCTCATATATAGGCGAAATCCTATTAAGATCGGACCACT
This sequence comes from Drosophila littoralis, assembly GCA_018903485.1. Lineage (NCBI taxonomy): Eukaryota > Metazoa > Arthropoda > Insecta > Diptera > Drosophilidae > Drosophila > Drosophila littoralis. The sequence goes on from JAEIGF010000590.1 coordinate 1,758,560, forward strand.
TTATCATATAGCTGCCATAGGAACGATTTTTCGAAAAGTAGGATCTTGTATGAAAAAAATTTTGTTTTTCAAGATATCTTGACCAAACTCGGCATTTATTAGTTTAACTATGCTCCTCATATATATGCAAAATCCTATTAAGATCGGACCACTATATCATATAGCTGCCATAGGAACGATCGGTCGCAAATTAATTTAGTATGGAGAATTTTTGTTTTTCATGATTTTTCGATTAAACACGGCATTTAAAGATTTCACTATGCTCCCTTCATTTTTGCAAAATCTTATTTACATCGGTTTTTGATTAATATATTTTTTGTTTATCAATATACCTTGACCAAACTCGGCCTTAACCATTTTCTCGGCATTAAAAGGTTGGGTCTGCAAGGGTATTAGATCTTCGGCATGCCGAAGATAGCCTTTCTTTCTCGTTACTTTTTAAACTTGACCGAATAGGTTTCCCTCCGTCTCTTTTGCTTTGGATTAGCTCTTATTTAAAAGGTAGGACCCTAAGAGTAATGCTGAGGCTGACTACCTCTGAACAGGTTCACGTTACTTCTGGTGTTCCTCAAGGTAGTCATCTTGGACCTTTACTCTTTACTCTTTTTATAAATGATCTCCCCTCTGTTATATCACATGCCCGTGTACTCATGTATGCGGATGATGTGAAACTTATTCTATCATACACTAATCCCCTACATCACTCTCGTCTACAAGACGATTTGAACGCTATGCAATTTTGGTGTTCGGCCAATCAATTGCATCTGAATTGTTCAAAGTGTATGTTTATGACATTTAATCGTACTACACCTTATCTTGTCAGCTATACAATCGACAATACTCCATTGCAATGTATACTAACAGTGAGGGATCTAGGCGTGCTTTTTGATTCTAAACTCAGCTTCAATCTTTATATACACACCATCGTTAATGAGGCAAAAGGTGTACTTGGATTCCTTATACGATTGTCTAATGAGTTACCGATACTTTTATAACGAAACTTCTGTACATTTCTCTTGTTCACCCTATCCTTGAATACTGCTCTTGAATCTGGTCCTTGCAGTATAACAATGTTCAGAAGCAATTTCTGCTTTTTGCCTTACGAGGTGTAAATTGGGACCCTTATCTTCGGTTGGCATCCTACTTTAATAGGCTGCTTCTTCTTAACCTTCCGTCGTTAATCAACCGTAGGACAGTTCTCGGTGTTGTCTTTCTACATAAGTGGATTGTTGGCGAAATAGGTTCTCCTTCTCTGCTAGAGCGTCTTCAATGCTCAGCTCCGGCTAGACCAACATGAAATTATCGCCCCTTATTCCTATCTACGTGCACAACAGACTACGCTATGTTAGTTTACATCACGTTTTCTCTACCGAACTTTCTCTACCCCTAATAAAATCGTTGCTTTCAGGATACCTTTGGCAAGTCACTGACCATTCCTTGCTATGAGCAGGGGCATAGCTTGCCGGACCGACTATAAAATTTCCCCCACCGGGTCGGTGATTTACCATTTCTATCTCTCTATCCTATCTACCTAACATTCTTTATATCTTGTTTAAAATCCATTACTCTATTAATAACTCCTTTCTTTCTTTTTCCCTATTTATTGTATTTTCTTAAATAATATAGCAAGTTAAGATTATTTTTAGTTTTACTTAAAAACACTTTTTTCCTACTTACTCCCTTCTTCTTAGATGTAGACTCTAATAGCGCCACTGACAAAATTAGCTGTGAAAAGGGGCACAGCTGGCCGGACTGGCTAATAAAACACCTCCATCGGTCGGTGATGCTATTAGAAAATGGTGTTCTCTAATTAGGCTTTTAGCATTTTATTTTCATCATGTATGTATAATCTACTGAATAATGAGGAAGACACTCGTTTTGTCGACCCTTAATAAAATAAATAAAAATAAAAAAAAATTGCGAAACCTCAGAAGTGGAGGAAATTGCAACAAATGAATTATGTATAAGCAACATATTGACCCAAAACACAAGTATTTGTAAGACCACAAACCTAGGCAAACACCAACAACTAATAGAGCCAGAAAGAGGTGTTATATTTATATTCAACGCACGAACAACAAAAATTGAAACAGATTGCGGAGAAAAAAGGTCCACAGGAATCAATATTAACACAACAAAAGAAGACATCATCTTATAAAAACTTAACCTCTAAAACTTCCAGCACCAGAAATTAATCTGCGAAATAAAGAAAGCATCCAAATCGCATCTGATGGCAATATATTCAATGATGCTGCTAATGAGCGTCGTAACAGCAACAATCTTCGACATCGGAAAGAAACACAGCGCTTATCCCACAAAAGCACGGAAACAATCTTCGTTCAGGTCATACCTTCGATGTGGCCCTCACTTCGCTCCAGGGGGGGAGGAGTTACCATATCTCCTAACGAGGGTATCGTAGAGTCGACCCCTCCAAAGAAACTACCAAGAAGCGGATAGAAGAACACCCGTCATCTCACCAGTCGAGAGGGCATAAATACATTGTTGTGTACATTTTTTACAAAGTATAAATCAGTCGATTTCTGTAATTTTATATACATAATCATACATAACACCAAAATATATCAGAGAACCCTGGAACAGAAGATACCGCAACCAGGAGGAAACCTTGTTATACCGTCGACCATGACTATAACTCGCTTGTTCATCCATTTTATTGGATTACATTGAAAATTTGTACAAATCGCTTTCCAGTCGATTCTATGAGGTTATACTAAACAAGGGAGGACGACCAATTATTAAACGTGTTGCTAGACCTTAAAATTATTAAATGTAAAAGATTAGAAATAAGATCATGTTCACACCTGAACACGTGACACCATATTGTACAACTGCAGCAAGCAGCATAAAAATAGATAGTCGATGTGGTCGCTTAAGATTCCACAGGTGACCTACACTAAGAAATATCATGTTAGAATAATAAGTAGCAAGGGTGAGGAAAAGACCCTAATTGAACACAATATTTTATGATCGCTGCTGCCAATAATGCATTGACAGCAGAACCAAAATAAGACACTCTGTTAGTATATAAGACCTAGGATTCGAAAGAATAAAATCAGTATCTTACAACCCAACAAATTTTGTTGTCTCGAGAAGTGCTGTCTTTGGCAGGCCGAACAAAATTTTTTTCGAGCAGTGCAGTACTAACGGAACGCCGAAAAATTTCGAGCAGTGCAACAGCACGCAGAAACAGGAAAAGACGAGCAGCCCGACGAGCAGCCCATCATCTTGGCGACCATTGGGGAAATTCTTGTGCCAAGGCCCCCCCCCGAAATAAGTAGCGCTTAGCAAAAAGCGCTACCGCAATCAGGACCTAAGCCTGGAAACGCCCAGGTAGAGCAAGTCAATAAAAATCCTAGACCAACATAAAAAAATATATATATATTTAAATAAATAAAATGAGAGTGCGACCTATGGCGCACCCATGCGAAAACGGTGGCAAGATCGCCTCGCTATAACATGTATATGTTTATATATATAAAGAAAAGATTTACTAGATTTTACTCAAATAAATTTTTTTGTATACAGTCCACTTAGAGAAATATTAAAATTAAAAGAAAATAATTTTATGTAAGAAGAAAAATATTGTTTATTAAAGAAATAATTTCGATATTAAAGAAAAAATAATAATAAATAAAAAATGATGTCAGATAAATCCATAGAATTGTTGACGAAGCAGTCACAATTAGTGGAAAGAATTAGGGAAATAGAGGGTGTTGTAGGGGGCGAGTTAGAAGAGGTAGTAGAACTGTACAGTCAGTTTCAGGTAAATCACAACATATTGTGTAAAATTGGAGTAGTCGATCATGACTACTTCAATAAGAAACAATACGACGTGATTATGACAGTGATAGGCAAAATTAAAGATAAACTGTAGTGTGTATATGCCTAAAAATAACACCCAGTATTCATATACATATATAGTATGTGGCACTTTGTTGCATACAATAACAAATATACATTAAACAAACCCAGAGCCACTTTATGTATTGGCTCTGGCTCATATTACGCAGCGCGATTCACTAGCCCCGCTAGCTGACCATTTATGTTTACGCTGCATATCCCACGCTCCGTCTGAGCGCATTCCATGAGCAATATATAAGTGCTCACTTATACAGGCATATGCTAGCTACTCACTCTCCCTCTCTTTGTAGCTGTTTACCAATAACAGCATAAGAACATATATGTATCCATAGGCTAAGCTCATGACATTGACTTTAAATAAATTCATTCGATTTCAATAACCAAACAAGCACTGACCTGCTGTATCAACCCAAATATTACAAAACTGTCAGTCAGCCTAAACAGCAAAGTACCAGAAGAGAGGGCGAAACCAGCTAGCCAAGATAGGACTAAATCAGAGGCAATGGAGAGATGAGCCAACGAGTTCGACAGGCAGGTAGATGTGTTGACACAATTTTTAAAGGAAACACAGGCAGACATTAGGGATAACAATAGTAAAATGTTTAGGTTGAGGAAAAGAAAGATAGAATATCTTTAAAGTGAAGTAGAGAAGGAAATATTGTTTTTAAGAAAAGAGTTTGAAAGCAATATTACTTTCGACAGGGAAATTAGAACGCTAGGATTCGACGTACAGAACACGATAGAAGAACTAGCAAAACAGATACAGGACAATTGTCAACCAAAAATAGGGGGTTGCCATGTCAAAACAGAGGAGATACAAATGCTCCCGAAAATGCAGATACCCACCTTCTATGGGGATTCCAAAGAGATGGACCCCTTTGCCGAGTTGTTTACAGAGTTGGTTCAATCAAGTGCCGCATTTGCTAATAGGCTCCGCAGAAAATTTCAACGCGACATGGGAATTGTTAGCCAAGCGTTATGAAAACAAAAGGAAAATATTTTCCGAACAATTAAATAGGTTTATAGAGTTGCTAGTGCTGAACAGTGATTCATCAAAGCACATTAAATCATTTATTGATTCAATGAATGAATCAATTCATTTAATAAAACGTTGATGTAATTTTTGCAGACATGATTATTCTCAAGTTTAATAGAGAAACTTTGCAATATTATGAAAATCATGTGAATAGAACAAAACAAGTTTAAAAACTGTCCGACGTAATGGAGTATTTAGAGCAAAGGTTGAGTGCTCTATGCTCATTGAAGGATGAAGAGAAGAAATCGAAAGCCAATAGGGACTTTTCGGAAAATTGCCCAATTTACAAAGGAGCTTTAAATTTAGAGGCATGAGCCCAGTAGAAGGGGCAGAGGCCGCCAGAAAGGCACAATTATGTTTAAAGTGCTTAAAACACTCAAGTGCCAAGAGGTGCACAAGTGAAATTTGAAAATGCAACAAATACCACCACACAATGCTTCACTTTGATAGAAGAGAAAAAGTGAACACATGCGTGGCTGAAAGGCAAGCGCTATTAGCAACATGTGGGGATTCGAAAAATTCCGGGCACTAATTGATAGTTGCCAAAACTGATGAAATTAAATTAATAAATATTATGATATGGTTATCGGAACTGACCTGTATACTCACATTTTGAAAAACGGAGTAGTAAAAATCGACGGGCTTCTCGGCCAGAACATAGAATTCAGGTGGATAGTGTCTGGGTGCATGAAATCCAAAGGAGAGAAAAAAATAGTCGCGTCAGGTTAAAGATTTGGAAAGATTTTGGGAGATAGAAGAAGAAGATAAAGAAGATGCAGAAGCAGAAGTCTGCGAAAAAAATTTCATTGAAACAACAAGAATAGAATCAAATGGAAGGTATACAGTTACCATTCCGTTTAAGGAAGAGAAAGAATTATGGGAATCAAGACCACAAGCAATGGCACGATTTCTAAACTTAGAGAAAAAAATCAAAAGAAATACACACCTGAAGGAAAGTTACAGCAATTTATTAAAAGAATATATGGACTTGGGACATATGGTCGAGTCCAACGAAAAGGGGAAGTATTAGTTACCTCATCAATCAGTGTTAAGAGACTCTAGTCTCACAACCAAATTGAGAGTAGTGATCGAAAGATATTTTCTACGTAAAATGGCGCAAGTGGCAGTTTGCCGTCACTGCAGATATAGCAAAAATGTATCGGCAGATTAATGTTGACAAAAAGGATCAGCAATATTTGTATATTTTGTGGAGAGAATCTCCAAATCAGCAGATTAAAAGACAAGACATTAAAAGACAAGCAGACAAGTATTATCCACGCTTGCAAAGATTTATGACCCATTAGGTTGGCTAGCCCCGGTCACTGTTGTAGGAAAATTATTCATGCAAAAATTATGGTTAATAGAAAAAGATTGGGATGACAAACTAAGCATGGAAGATGCAAATGAATGGGATCAGTATAGAAAAAACTTAACACTATTAGAAGACATAAGAATCCCAAGATGGTTACAAACCAGCATAAAGCTGGAAATGCAGTTGCATGGATTCGCGGATGCATCAGAGAACGCATACGCAGCAGTGGTATATGCAAAAGTAGGTAACTCAGTCACGATAATAGCCAGCAAAAGTAAGGTAAACCCAATAAAATATAGAAAAACCATACCGAAATTAGAATTATACGCAGCACATCTGTTAGCAAAATTAATGAAAAGAATAAATGAGTCACTAACAACGGCAATACAACTATATGCATGGAGTGACTCTATAATTACGTTAGCTTGGATAAAAAATAGTACAAGTAAAAACGAGTTCATAAGAAAAAGAACTGAGGAAATCAAAAAGACAAATATAAATTGGGGTCATGTAAAATCAGAAGATAATCCAGCGAATATCACCTTAAAAGGGTAATAGGCGACAACAATCTAACATTTGAAGAAATATCAACATTGTTGTGTCAAATTGAAGCAGTATTAAACTCACGACCCTTGTACACATACGGAGAAGACATTGACGATAACGAAGTGTTGACACCAGGTCATTTTCTAATTGGCAGACCAACATTAGACAGCATAGAATCAGAAACGCAGAAATAGAATAGGCAATTTAGACAGATGGAAACTGATTTAAAGAATGAAGAAAGAGTTTTGGTAATAGATTCAAAATTATAACAGACCATCGACCATTAACTTGGCTCATGAGTTTTAAAGAACCTAATTCAAAATTGGTTCGCTGGAAACTCCAGTTATTAGAATATGACTTCAAACTCATTTATAAAAAAGGATCACAAAACGTTGTGGCAGACGCACAAAGTAGAATTCAGATAGAAGCTTACGTTAACGATCACGAATCGGTAATCGCTAACACAGGAGACAGCATACATTCAAATTCAGACGAACTAAACGACCACATCTATGTATCGGAAAAACCGATAAGAAATCACAATATTCAAATGGTATTTTCAATAGATGACAACTTCAAAATTCTCACGACCATGCCTTTTAAGAATAAAGTTAGACGAGAAATTACCTAACCAGAATTTACCGAGCAAAAGACGACAGAAATACTAAGACCAAATAAAACATGTGCAATTTACGCACCAGACGAAATCTGCAAGACAATCCAGAAAAGTTATGCGAAAGTTGTCGCACACAGCGAAATTTATAAAGCTGTTAGATGCACAAATAAATTAACAGACCTAATAACGACGGACGGTCAAGAAGAAGAAATACGCAAACAATTAGGAAGGAGTGGCAACGCCGAGCTTGCGATCCACGGCGCCAGATTGATTCGCTCCCAAAGAGATAATAGGGAGAGTCGATCGCATGCCCTTGGATATGCCCTTGGACTTCATTTGGGCCGTTGACCCAAAAAAATAAATGCAGCTGTGCAGATGAGCAACAACAGTGCCCGCCTTGCAACTGTATGCGTGTGCCGAAATTCGGCACCTATGATGTTGCTGCCCAAATGAACAGCGTGAAGTTCGATTTTATCAGCGGTCAGCAACGGACGTGCCGGCTCGAAGTAAAAAACTTGAAGAGATATTTTTTTCATGCCGGCCACAGAGCAGGTGCTCGCAAAAAAAAAATCAAAGTGTATATATTTGTTCATGACGGGCTTCCTTTATTATTTAATTGCCAAGATAATTCCTTATGTGCTAACGTATGGCAAAAAGAAATAGTACCTCAAGAAGGATAATACACGAAACAATAATACACCAGAAACACACAGTCGGGCGTAATTTAAAACAAAGTTAAAGGCAACACTCTATTAGAGCAGTCGCAGCCATCTGGTGGCACCCCAACGCTCGAGTCCTGCGCCGGAGGACGCTGGCCAGATCAACCCAGATATTCAGATTTCCAAAACACGGCCAAGTATCGGCGTAACCAACGCGACGGCGAGTCGAGCCATCACGGACGGGACTCCCACGACGAAGAGGCTGCCACGGGCGAGACCACGCCCATATCATCCGAGTAATTCCGTTCCATTTCGTCCCTCCTCGCCTGAGTAAAAGGCAGAGTCAGACGCAGACTCCTCATTGTGCTCCAAGAAAGAGAACAGATTTTTTTTTAAATTGTTAACTAGTTTTTTTTTGTTTATTTAATACATAATATACTAACGACTAGTTTAAATTAAGTAAATTTTCGAAAGTGCGAACAGGGAAGGAAAGGGCCCAATGATTATTGCGTCTGCCAAGTAAAGAAAGAAATTAAAAGTTTAGATTTTGGTCAACTTAGGCACGAGTGATACCCACTTATATGTATATATATGTGTGTTACGCGCCTCAGGTGCAGAATACACCTTTTGATCGCCGTTAGCGCCCCCTTACCCAGAGAGCTCTTTAGGCAGGCAAGGTAATATAAGCGCTTTACAGAAACATACGCCTTTCGTTGGAAACACATATTAAAAATGCCGGCAATGTTCGCGTGTACGAATTTGTAAATAGCGGCTTGGAAATATCCCACCGGGGAATAAGAAACAAGATTAAATGTTAATAGCGATAAGAAATGCAACCAATTATATACCGTACCTAATGGGAGAAATGTCCGGCTACATTTCCATTGATGGGGAGAGTTGGCATAACAGCCGGCACAGGCTGATGCATCCGCCATCCAATGGCCAAAATGTGGGAGACGAGTAGGTGATCGTCTCATGGTAGGGCGGGGGCGCAGGGTCCGGAACAGAGGTCCGATCTGGAAGAGTAAAGTGGATTTATAGTTTTTTTTGTTAGTTTATGTCAACATCTCATCTTTGTTGTTTACCTTTATTTGTCGTCGCAGCTGTTTATTTTGTTCATTTGTTAGAAGTTCCGATTGGTTGAGGTTATCGATTTGTGGTTGGTTTTGCATAGTGTTGTGTAAGTCTGTTTTGCTACAAACGCGTAGCTTTGTTGTTATCGATTGTGCGGACTGCGAGCCAGGGATGGGACTACACCCAGAGAAACCGATGAGCTAGCCGGCGCGGCCCACCGAGAAACAAGCAGTTCCGTAACGATATGGCGCCCAATTTGAAGAAGTACTCGGCTTCTTTGAAGTCGGTGTGTAAATCAAAGAAAAATAAATAAGATATTAATGAAGGTACAGAGAAAAGAACTCCCTTGGCGTTAGGATCCACACCGCTGAAGTCTTATGTGGCACGAGTTGGTGCCCCATAGTCGCGCAGCGGGTAGTGGAATCCGAGAAGCACGACGGAGGTAGAGATTATCAGAATATCTATCAACTTGAGAAGTTTTTCTTGTAGTGGTTGATGGCGGTAAGTCAAGTGCGCATGTTGGCGAAACGTTCGCGACCGTTCATGATTCGCCTGGTGGTAGCCGCAATGACAAAGGCATCTCGTGATAAAAATGGATATAAGGGTAGTTTTGTCAGTTGTTATTTATTCATTTATTAGTTTTGTTTGTCTCATTCTGTGCTAATGTTGGTGGTGTGCAGGCCGTGGTTACAAGAGCTTCGGAGACAGGTGACCCAGGACGCTGTAGAATCGAGCGTGCGCCGCATCTGTCACACGGCATATCCCAAGAATTGCCAGAAGAGCGTCAGAGACGGATCTTGCCATAGTGTCCATTAACAGAGAGTTTTCTTGTCGCGGTTGAGGGCAGTACGTCACGCTCGCTGCTGGCGAAGCGTTTGTGACTGTTTATCATTCGCCTGGTGGTAGCAGCTACGACAAAATATCCTGAGATGATTTGAGATTTAAGGGTAGGGTCTGTTGAGTTTGTTTTTGTGTACTATTTGTTTTGTCTCACTCTGGGTTTACGTTTGGTGTATGCTAGCCGCAGTTATATGAGCTTCGGAGCCAGGTGACCCAGGACGATATAGATTCGATCCTGCGCCGCACCTGTCACATAGCATGCCCTAAGGGTGCCCAGAAGTGCAACAGAAGCAAAATAGACTTTAAGGTAGCTTCCCTTGAATGCCGTTCGTCAGTCAAACTGACGAACTGAGCATTTGACGAATGCTTAAATGTTATCCACTGTCCAGTGCGTAGATAAGTTAGCCTGTGCTAGGATTTGTCTTCTCTCCCCCTCCCAAGTATTTGAAATTTATTGGATTATTATTTATTATTTATTTGATTATTTATTTATTATTCATTATTAGTAAGGTTTGTTAGTGGGCGTTTATTTATTTATTTACTTAATAGGAATTATTGGTGAAGCTATAGGGTATCAGGGTTATAGTATGGCTGAGGAACAAGTGTCTGATTGGGGTTCTGAAGCTGACGGAGCGTCAGCACTGCCACCGCCACGTTCGGCAGGAGGTCTAGAGAGAACGCCGATGAATTTTCGAGGATTTGCTGAACGACAGATCCCGGCGGAGGGTCATTTCATAGACTTGGAGGAATTGGCGCAACAAGACAGACCTCCACGGGACCTGGAGTTCCCAAAACCGGCGAAGGAATCCGTATCATCGGCAGGGAACGTGGCGATAGCTCAAGCCCACCAAACATATCTGCACACTCTGCCCGCTGGAATCAGCGAATCCATCCGCGAGGAGATGCGAACAGGCTTCATGCAGATGATGAAGGACATCATGGATGGCCACAGAGCAGGTGCTCGCAAAAAAAAAATCAAAGTGTATATATTTGTTCATGACGGGCTTCCTTTATTATTTAATTGCCAAGATAATTCCTTATGTGCTAACGTATGGCAAAAAGAAATAGTACCTCAAGAAGGATAATACACGAAACAATAATACACCAGAAACACACAGTCGGGCGTAATTTAAAACAAAGTTAAAGGCAACACTCTATTAGAGCAGTCGCAGCCATCTGGTGGCACCCCAACGCTCGAGTCCTGCGCCGGAGGACGCTGGCCAGATCAACCCAGATATTCAGATTTCCAAAACACGGCCAAGTATCGGCGTAACCAACGCGACGGCGAGTCGAGCCATCACGGACGGGACTCCCACGACGAAGAGGCTGCCACGGGCGAGACCACGCCCATATCATCCGAGTAATTCCGTTCCATTTCGTCCCTCCTCGCCTGAGTAAAAGGCAGAGTCAGACGCAGACTCCTCATTGTGCTCCAAGAAAGAGAACAGATTTTTTTTAAAATTGTTAACTAGTTTTTTTTTGTTTATTTAATACATAATATACTAACGACTAGTTTAAATTGAATAAATTTCCGAAAGTGCGAACAGGGAAGGAAAGGGCCCAATGATTATTGCGTCTGCCAAGTAAAGAAAGAAATTAAAAGTTTAGATTTTGGTCAACTTAGGCACGAGTGATACCCACTTATATGTATATATATGTGTGTTACGCGCCTCAGGTGCAGAATACACCTTTTGATCGCCGTTAGCGCCCCCTTACCCAGAGAGCTCTTTAGGCAGGCAAGGTAATATAAGCGCTTTAAACAAACATACGCCCTTCGTTGGAAACACATATTAAAAATGCCGGCAATGTTCGCGTGTACGAATTTGTAAATAGCGGCTTGGAAATATCCCGCCGGGGAATAAGAAACAAGATTAAATGCAACCAATTATATACCGTACCTAATGGGAGAAATGTCCGGCTACATTTCCATTGATGGGGAGAGTTGGCATAACAGGCTGATGCATCCGCAATCCAATGGCCAAAATGTGGGAGACGAGTAGGTGATCGTCTCATGGTAGGGCGGGGGCGCAGGGTCCGGAACAGGGGCCCGATCTGGAAGAGTAAAGTGGATTTATAGTTTTTTTTGTTAGTTTATGTCAACATCTCATCTTTGTTGTTTACCTTTATTTGTCGTCGCAGCTGTTTATTTTGTTCATTTGTTAGAAGTTCCGAATGGTTGAGGTTATCGATTTGTGGTTGGTTTTGCATAGTGTTGTGTAAGTCTGTTTTGCTACAAACGCGTAGCTTTGTTGTTATCGATTGTGCGGACTGCGGGCCAGGGATGGGACTACACCCAGAGAAACCGATGAGCTAGCCGGCGCGGCCCACCGAGAAACAAGCAGTTCCGTAACGATATGGCGCCCAATTTGAAGAAGCACTCGGCTTCTTTGAAGTCGGTGTGTAAATCAAAGAAAAATAAATAAGATATTAATGAAGGTACAGAGAAAAGAACTCCCTTGGCGTTAGGATCCACACCGCTGAAGTCTTATGTGGCACGAGTTGGTGCCCCATAGTCGCGCAGCGGGTAGTGGAATCCGAGAAGCACGACAGAGGTAGAGATTATCAGAATATCTATCAACTTGAGAAGTTTTTCTTGTAGTGGTTGATGGCGGTAAGTCAAGTGCGCATGTTGGCGAAACGTTCGCGACCGTTCATGATTCGCCTGGTGGTAGCCGCAATGACAAAGGCATCTCGTGATAAAAATGGATATAAGGGTAGTTTTGTCAGTTGTTATTTATTCATTTATTAGTTTTGTTTGTCTCATTCTGTGCTAATGTTGGTGGTGTGCAGGCCGTGGTTACAAGAGCTTCGGAGACAGGTGACCCAGGACGCTGTAGAATCGAGCGTGCGCCGCATCTGTCACACGGCATATCCCAAGAATTGCCAGAAGAGCGTCAGAGACGGATCTTGCCATAGTGTCCATTAACAGAGAGTTTTCTTGTCGCGGTTGAGGGCAGTACGTCACGCTCGCTGCTGGCGAAGCGTTTGTGACTGTTTATCATTCGCCTGGTGGTAGCAGCTACGACAAAATATCCTGAGATGATTTGAGATTTAAGGGTAGGGTCTGTTGAGTTTGTTTTTGTGTACTATTTGTTTTGTCTCACTCTGGGTTTACGTTTGGTGTATGCTAGCCGCAGTTATATGAGCTTCGGAGCCAGGTGACCCAGGACGATATAGATTCGATCCTGCGCCGCACCTGTCACATAGCATGCCCTAAGGGTGCCCAGAAGTGCAACAGAAGCAAAATAGACTTTAAGGTAGCTTCCCTTGAATGCCGTTCGTCAGTCAAACTGACGAACTGAGCATTTGACGAATGCTTAAATGTTATCCACTGTCCAGTGCGTAGATAAGTTAGCCTGTGCTAGGATTTGTCTTCTCTCCCCCCTCCCAAGTATTTGAAATTTATTGGATTATTATTTATTATTTATTTGATTATTTATTTATTATTCATTATTAGTAAGGTTTGTTAGTGGGCGTTTATTTATTTATTTACTTAATAGGAATTATTGGTGAAGCTATAGGGTATCAGGGTTATAGTATGGCTGAGGAACAAGTGTCTGATTGGGGTTCTGAAGCTGACGGAGCGTCAGCACTGCCACCGCCACGTTCGGCAGGAGGTCTAGAGAGAACGCCGATGAATTTTCGAGGATTTGCTGAACGACAGATCCCGGCGGAGGGTCATTTCATAGACTTGGAGGAATTGGCGCAACAAGACAGACCTCCACGGGACCTGGAGTTCCCAAAACCGGCGAAGGAATCCGTATCATCGGCAGGGAACGTGGCGATAGCTCAAGCCCACCAAACATATCTGCACACTCTGCCCGCTGGAATCAGCGAATCCATCCGCGAGGAGATGCGAACAGGCTTCATGCAGATGATGAAGGGCATCATGGATGTGCTTAGGCCACCAGGGAGCCACGCCGAAGAGAATAACGCTGCGCCGAAGCTTTCGCGACATGTCGTGCCGGGACCGTGAACAGGCGCCATTCCGAAAGAGCGTGAAGGGGAACCGCGCGAGGCATTTCCACCACCGGTGCCACCGAAGCCACACAGACAGGGCCCGCGAGGAACAGGGTACTCGTCCAGCAGCCCAGTATATGTTGCCGAGGCTCATGCGAGGAACTGGCGGAATACGAATAATCGCCATTACCGAGTGGAGGACCGGAGAGCGGATGACTGATTCAGCAAGAGGAAGCGTATGCTAACGTGCGAGAAGCAGCGTACCTGAAGCTCGAGCGGTGGAACGTCAAGTTCGATGCCCTTGGAAGGAAGTCCTGCGCGGTTTTCACCTGCTCCTGACCGGCCGTGCCCGCGAGTGGTACTGGATGCACGTGCGGCATTCTAGGGTCGATAGCTGGATGCAACTGCGGCACGCTCTTTTAGACAGGTTCCGGGGATATCAGACGGAGCACGACGTGATGCAGGTGCTACTACAGCGAGAGCAACAGACCAACGAAGGGGTGGACGATTATATTCCCGTTTCGGGAAGAAAGGATAGAGTTGGAGGCGGTAAAGCAGGATTTTTTGTCTTTTGAGCATAGCGGATTAGGAACGACAGACTTAGAGAAGCACACTATCGACTTAGTGGAAGGTGCCCAACCGTTCAAAGATAGACCCTACCCATTATCGCCAGCGATGCAGAATGTAGTGGATGACGAAGTAGACAAAATGTTGAGTTTGAAGGTTATAGAAGAGTGCAACAGCCCATGGAGTAACCGCACAACCGTAGTGCGACGACCGGGGAAAACCCGTTTTTGCCTCGATGCACGCAAGCTTAACAATTTGACGGTGAAAGACGCGTATCCACTACCCTGTATAGAAGGCATCCTATCTAGAATAGACCAGACCCACTACATCTCCAGTGTGGATCTGAAGTTCGCGTATTGGCAGGTCGAACTAGACGACAAAAGCAAGCCCTATACCGCATTTACCGTACCAGGTAGGCCGCTATACCAGTTTCGTCTAGTTCGTCTGATGGACAGACAAGGTAATTCCTAACGAGTTTCGGTCCAACGTCTTTGTGTACTATGACGACTTATTAGTTATTTCCCCTGATTTCCCACACTTGAAATATTTGCGACAAGTGGGCAAATGCTTAAGAGAAGCCAAACTCTCAATCGGACTGCACAAATCCAAATTTTGCTTCCGTGCATTAAAATACCTAGGATTCATTATTGGTGGTGGCACGCTTCGCATGGACCCCGAACGGGTTATAGCTATTAAACGAATCCCCGTGCCTCGGTCGCGCAAAAAGGTTTGCTCTTTTTTGGGTACAGCAGATTGGTACCGGCGCTTTAAGCGAGATTTCGCGGCAATGGCCGCCCCACTGACTGAAATGTTAAAAAAGGATAGCGGAAAGTTTGTATTGAGTGACGAGGCAACACGAGCCGTTGAACAATTGAAGACCTGCCTGACCACGGCCCCAGTACTTGTGCACGCGGATTTTTCCAAACCCTTTTTCGTGCAGTACGATGCGTCTCAGTTCGGTGTTGGAGCGGTGTTATTTCAAAAAGACACTGAAGATCAGCAACGACCCATAGCCTTCTTTTCGGCCAAGTTGAACAAACACCAACGGAATTATTCCGTCACTGAAAAGGAGTGCTTAGCGTCGATACTGGCCATAAAAAAGTTCAGACCCTATATAGAAGGGATGCCTTTCACCTGCATCACGGACAACGCCAGCCTAAAATGGCTGATGTCCATGAAGGACCTAAGCGGGAGACTAGCACGTTGGTCATTGCAGCTGCAAGGCTACGACTTTACCATCGAGCACTGTACAGGCAGTGAGAACGTAGTAGCCGACACCTTATCGCGCAGTATTGAAGCCATGGGAAAGGCTACGGAAAACCTTCTCGAATTTGAGATCACCGAGTGTGACTCCGCGGAATATCAGGCCTTGCTCGAACAAGTACGTTCGAATCAGGACAAACTACCGGATCTGAAGGTTGAAGGGAATTTACTTTTCAAGCGTTTGGGATTCGTCCACTTAGAAGACGAGTTAGAAGGCACCGTGTGGAAGTTGTGGGTGCCAAGCTCGTTGACAGCCGGCTTAATAGCGAAGGCTCATGTAGATGAGTAGGCTGGTCATGGGGGTGTCATGAAAACCGCCTTACGTAGGCGGTTTTACTGGCCCGGCATGGTTAGTCAGGTAAGAGATTGGGTGAGACAGTGTGTGACCTGCAAGGTAGTCAAGGCACCGAACTTTCGGATGCAAGTGGGTCTAGGAGAAGAGGTAGTGACCGAGCGACCATTCCAAAGACTATATATTGACTTTCTGGGAAAGTACCCCCGTTCGAAACAAGGGCACGCGTGGATCTTCGTGGTAGTAGACAATTTTTCAAAATTTACTTTCTTGAAGCGATGCGGAAGGCTACGGCTCTTAACGTGGTGGAGTTTTTGGTCAGCGAGGTTTTTTATAAGTTTGGAGTACCCGAGGTCATCCACTCTAATAACGGACGACAGTTCATATCCAGTACATTCCAAAACATGATCTCAGCTTTTAACATCTCGCACATGCGCACCGCAGTCTACGCAGCACAAAGCAATGCGAGCGAGCGAGTTAATCGTACCGTGTTGTCGGCCATCCGGGCGTATCTAGAGCAAGATCACCGCGAGTGGGACCTCTACCTTCCGGAAATAGAGGTGTCCATACGAAATGGCATACACACCGTGACCGGGGTGACCCCCTTCTTTGCCGTTTTCGGACATCATATGTTCCTTAACGGGGCATGCTACAGATTGGCTCGTAGGTTAGCGTCTCTGAGTGATCATGAGATCTCCCATTTGCACCCTGATAATACAGCAAGTCCAAGGCCAACTACATCAGGCTTACGAAAGAAGTCAGGGGCAGTACAATGCTCGAGCCCGTGTGTTCCAGGCGGAACCCGGCCGAGAAGTTTACCGACGCAATTTTGTGCTGAGTGATTTTGGGAAGGCTTTTAACGCCAAGTTTGCAAGAAAGTTCCTTAAGGCCAGAGTAGTGCGTCGAGTAGGTAACAACGCGTACCTGCTGGAAGACTTGAAAGGGAAGCCCTTAGGAGTGTTGCATGCGAAGGACATACGGGTGTAGATCAGGGTCGTGGGTGTGGCCTACGTTGGGCGTTCTCTTTGGCCGGCTGGGCAAACCGGATGGGAAATGCGCACGCAGATTTATCGTAACGGTCGGGTTCGCGTTTACAATAATCTGCGTGGTGATGTTGCATTTGACATATCGACGACATCGATATTGCTGCCAAATGATGTTGCTGCCCAAATGAACAGCGTGAAGTTCGATTTTATCAGCGGTCAGCAAAGGACGTGCCGGCTCGAAGTAAAAAACTTGAAGAGATATTTTTTTCATGCCGGCCACAGAGCAGGTGCTCGCAAAAAAAAAATCAAAGTGTATATATTTGTTCATGACGGGCTTCCTTTATTATTTAATTGCCAAGATAATTCCTTGTGTGTTAACGTATGGCAAAAAGAAATAGTACCTCAAGAAGGATAATACACGAAACAATAATACACCAGAAACACACAGTCGGGCGTAATTTAAAACAAAGTTAAAGGCGACACTCTATTAGAGCAGTCGCAGCCATCCGGTGGCACCCCAACGCTCGAGTCCTGCGCCGGAGGACGCTGGCCAGATCAACCCAGATATTCAGATTTCCAAAACACGGCCAAGTATCGGCGTAACCAACGCGACGGCGAGTCGAGCCATCACGGACGGGACTCCCACGACGAAGAGGCTGCCACGGGCGAGACCACGCCCATATCATCCGAGTAATTCCGTTCCATTTCGTCCCTCCTCGCCTGAGTAAAAGGCAGAGTCAGACGCAGACTCCTGTGTGATCCCAGAAAGAGAACAGATTTTTTTTTAAATTGTTAACTCAAGTTTTTTTTTTCTTTATTTAATACATAATATACTCACGACTAGTTTAAATTGAATAAATTTCCGAAAGTGCGAACAGGGAAGGAAAGGGCCCAAAGATATATTGCGTGTGCCAAGTAAAGAAAGAAATTAAAAGTTTAGATTTTGGTCAACTTAGGCACGAGTGATACCCACTTATATGTATATATATATATGTGTTACGCGCCTCAGGTGCAGAATACACCTTTTGATCGCCGTTACCGCTCCCTTACCCAGAGAGCTCTTTAGGCAGGCAAGGTAATATAAGCGCTTGAGACAAACATACGCCTTTCGTTGGAAACACATACGTATACACGCATTTACTTTAGCGGGTACTTGCTCCCCATTGGTGCAATAATTACCTGTGTGGATACCTGTCCCCTTGTTTTCCATTCTTTTGTTGACTGGCAATAACTTCTGGCCGTGTTTTCGTCTCCTGTTCTGTACAAACGTTACAGACAAAATGTATTCTGTACCAAAAAATTTAATTTTTCAAATAAATATCAATTGTTCTAAATATAAGAATATACCAATGTATCGTACGCACCTGTAGAGGATGTGATTGCGACACGTATGTCGCTAGCCATAAAATACTAAATCAGCACTTTCTCAGACTCATGTTGAGAAACTCATTGTAAACATTTAACATAATAATGAAGAAATAAATGAAAAGCCAGTCTTGAGTTACAAGTAAAACCCATCAATCGATTTCTTTAATTTTATATACATAATCATACATAACACCAAAAATATATCAGAGAACTCTGGAACAGAAGATACTGCAACCAGGAGGAAACCTTGTTACATTGAAAATTTGTACAAATCGCTTTCCAATCGATTCTATGAGGTTATACTAAACAAGGGAGGACGACCAATTATTAAACGTGTTGCTAGACCTTAAAATTATTAAATGTTAAATATTAGAAATAAGATCATGTTCACACATGAACACGTGACACTGAGTCTCACTTTGACCTAAGTAAAAGTATATCGCACACCATATTGTACATATTGTAATAGATAGCTGATGTGGTCGCTTAAGATTCCACAGGTGACCTACGCTAAGAAATATCATGTTAGAATAATAAGTAGCAAGGGTGAGGAAAAGACCCTAATTGAACACAATATTTTATGATCGCTGCTGCCAATAATGCATTGACAGCAGAACCAAAATAAGACACTCTGTTAGTATATAAGACCTAGGATTCGAAAGAATAAAATCAGTATCTTACAACCCAACAAATTTTGTTGTCTCGAGAAGTGCTGTCTTTGGCACGCCGAACAAAATTTTTTTCGAGCAGTGCAGTACTAACGGAACGCCGAAAAATTTCGAGCAGTGCAACAGCACGCCGAAACAGGAAAAGACGAGCAGCCCGACGAGCAGCCCATCATCTTGGCGACCATTGGGGAAATTCTTGTGCCAAGGCCCCCCCCCGAAATAAGTAGCGCTTAGCAAAAAGCGCTACCGCAATCAGGACCTAAGCCTGGAAACGCCCAGGTAGAGCAAGTCAACAAAAATCCTAGACCAGCGTGGAAGAAGCCACAAAGCTGTGAAACCGAGAATCAAACAACATAAAAAATATATATATATTTAAATAAATAAAATGAGAGTGCGACCTATGGCGCACCCATGCGAAAACGGTGGCAAGATCGCCTCGCTATAACATGTATATGTTTATATATATAAAGAAAAGATTTACTAGATTTTACTCAAATAAATTTTTTTGTATACAGTCCACTTAGAGAAATATTAAAATTAAAAGAAAATAATTTTATGTAAGAAGAAATAATTTGTTTATTAAAGAAATAATTTCGATATTAAAGAAAAAAATAATAATAAATAAAAAATGATGTCAGATAAATCCATAGAATTGTTGACGAAGCAGTCACAATTAGTGGAAAGAATTAGGGAAATAGAGGGTGGTGTAGGGGGCGAGTTAGAAGAGGTAGTAGAACTGTAAAGTCAGTTTCAGGTAAATCACAACATATTGTGTAAAATTGGAGTAGTCGATCATGACTACTTCAATAAGAAACAATACGACGTGATAATGACAGTGATAGGCAAAATTAAAGATAAACTGTAGTGTGTATATGCCTAAAAATAACACCCAGTATTCATATATATAGTATGTGGCACTTTGTTGCATACAATAACAAATATACATTAAACAAACCCAGAGCCACTTTATGTATTGGCTCTGGCTCATATTACGCAGCGCGATTCACTAGCCCCGCTAGCTGACCATTTATGTTTACGCTGCATATCCCACGCTCCATCTGAGCGCGTTCCATGAGCAATATATAAGTGCTCACTTATACAGGCATATGCTAGCTACTCACTCTCCCTCTCTTTGTAGCTGTTAACCAATAACAGCATAAGAACATATATGTATCCATAGGCTAAGCTCATGACATTGACTTTAAATAAATTCATTCGATTTCAATAACCAAACAAGGACTGACCTGCTGTATCAACCCAAATATTACAAAACTGTCAGTCAGCCTAAACAGCAAAGTACCAGAAGTATCCTAGCCAAGATAGGACTAAATCAGAGGCAATGGAGAGACGAGCCAACGAGTTCGACAGGCAGGTAGATGTGTTGACACCATTTTTAAAGGAAACACAGGCAGACATTTGGGATAACAATAGTAAAATGTTTAGGTTGAGGAAAAGAAAGATAGAATATCTTTGGAGTGAAGTAGAGAAGGAAATATTGTTTTTAAGAAAAGAGTTTGAAAGCTATTTTACTTTCGACAGGGAAATTAGAACGCTAGGATTCGACGTACAGAACACGATAGAAGAACTAGCAAAACAGATACAGGACAATTGTCAACCAAAAATAGGGGGTTGCCATATCAAAACAGAGGAGCTACCAATGCTCCCGAAAATGCAGATACCCACCTTCTATGGGGATTCCAAAGAAAGGGACCCCTTTGCCGAGTTGTTACCAGAGTTGGTTCAATCAAGTGCCGCATTTGCTAATAGGCTCCGCAGAAAATTTCAACGCGACATGGGAATTGTTAGCCAAGAGTTATGAAAACAAAAGGAAAATATTTTCCGAACAATTAAATAGGTTTATAGAGTTGCCAGTACTGAACAGTGATTCAGCAAAGAATATTAAAGCATTGATTGATTCAATTAATGAATCAATTAATTTAATAAAATTGAAAACGGGCTTACCAGAAGACGTTGATGTAATTTTTGCACACATGATTATTCGCAAGTTTAATAGAGAAACGTTGCAAGCATATGAATATCATGTGAAAAGAACAAAAGAAGTTCAGAAATTGTTCCGATGTAATGGAGTACTAAGAGCAAAGGTTGAGTGCTCTATGCTCATTGAAGGATGAAGAGAAGAAATCGAAAGCCAATAGGGACTTTTCGGAAAATTGCCCAATTTACAAAGTAGCAGGGCATTATGCATTACAATGCTTTAAATTTAGAGGCATGAGCCCAGTAGAAAGGGCAGAAGCCGCTAGAAAGGCACAATTATGTTTAAAGTGCTTAAAACACTCAAGTGCCAAGAGGTGCACAAGTGAAATTTTAAAATACAACAAATACCACCACACAATGCTTCACTTTGATAGGAGAGAAAAACTGAACACATGCGTGACTGAAAGGCAAGCGCTATTAGCAACAGCAATTGTCATGGTAAAATCAGTTACGCGGGGATTCGAATAATTGCGGGCACTAATTGACAGTGGATCGCAAACGACAATAATATCTGAGGAGGCAGTCCAGATACTAAAGTTACCTAGATGGAGGGCGACCACAAAAATTAGTGGAGTATCCTCAAAAGAGTCTAGTGTTTCAAAATATAAGGTCAAAGTATGTGTGGAGCCAAAAAAGGAGCCGCTTACAGTAGATGCAATTGTTTTGCCAAAACTGATGAAGGTGCTTCCAATTAAATCAATAAAAATTGATAAAACTATATATTAGCTGACCCGCAGTTTAACAAACCAGGTCGAGTAGATATGGTTATCGGAACTGACCTGTATACTCACATTTTAAAAAACGGAGTAGTAAAAATCGTCGGGCTTCTCGGCCAGAACATAGAATTCAGGTGGATAGTGTCTGGGTGCACGAAATCCAAAGGAGACGAAAAAATAGTCGCGTCAGCCACTGAGGTTAAAGATTTGGAAAGATTTTGGGAGATAGAAGAAGAAGCTAAAGAAGATGCAGAAGAAGAAGTCTGCGAGAAAAATTTTATTGAAACAACAAGAATAGAATCAAATGGAAGGTATACAGTTACCATTCCGTTTAAGGAAGAGAAAGAATTATGGGAATCAAGACCACAAGCAATGGCACGATTTCTAAACTTAGAGAAAAAAATAAAAAGAAATACACACCTGAAGGAAAGTTACAGCAATTTATTAAAAGAATATATGGACTTGGGACATATGGTCGAGTCCAACGAAAAGGGGAAGTATTAGTTACCTCATCAATCAGTGTTAAGAGACTCTAGTCTCACAACCAAATTGAGAGTAGTGATCGAAAGATATTTTCTACGTCGTATTAAAATGGCGCAAGTGGCAGTTTGCCGTCTCTGCAGATATAGCAAAAATGTATCGGCAGATTAATGTTGACAAAAAGGATCAGCAATATTTGTATATTCTGTGGAGAGAATCTCCAAATCAGCAGATTAAAAGACAAGACATTAAAAGACAAGCAGACAAGTATTATCCACGCTTGCAAAGATTTATGACCCATTAGGTTGGCTAGCCCCGGTCACTGTTATAGGAAAATTATTCATGCAAAAATTATGGTTAATAGAAAAAGATTGGGATGATAAACTAAGCATGGAAGATGCAAATGAATGGGATCAACAAGTTCTTCAACAAGATCAAATCTAAAATCCCCATGCTTGACAAAAGCAACGTCATTTACCAAATACCATGTGGCGGGGAAAACAACAACAAGTGCAATGGTGTTTACATAGGTACAACAAAATCGAAACTAAAAACAATTTGCCGATGTGCAACCGAAATATATTGGAAGCAAAAATGAAATGAAATAGTTTTAATGTTTGTTTTTACAAACCCGGACCTCGAGCCTGCCTACAAATAATCTAAAAGAATGTGTTAAATGTACTAGATACAGACAACACACAGTGGAACAAATAATGGGAAATCTCCCGAAATATAGAATCCTTCCCGTTCTTAAATGCATGTGTAGACTATGCAGTACAATACAACATTAAATGCCCAAAAACTCGGGGACAGAAAACATATAAAGGGTATATATATATGGCCACAAAAGCAATTCACCTAGAAGTAGTTAGTGATTTAACATCAGATGCATTTTTAGCAGCACTAAGAAGATTTATAGCAAGGCGCGGAAAATGTGCTCACATATACTCCGACAATGGACCTAATTTAGTAGGAGCATCAAGGAAGCTAGACTTAGATTTTCTAAAAGCGATCCAAAGTAACAATAAGATTGCCCCGATAATAGAAAATGAAAAAATCCAGTGGCATTTTATCCCGCCGGTGGACCTCACTTCGGAGCTATTTGGGAGGCCGGAGTCAAGTCGGTAAAATATCACCTTAAAAAGGTAATAGGCGACAACAATCTAGCATTTGACCCTTGTACACATACGGAGAAGACATTGACGATAACGAAGTGTTGACACCAGGTCATTTTCTAACTGACAGATTAACATTAGATAGCATAGAATCAGAAACGCAGAATAGAATAGGCAATTTAGACAGATGGAAACTGATTCAAAGAATGAAGAAAGAGTTTTGGTCAAAATGGAAAGGAGACTATTTGTACACCCTACAGCAAAGAAGTAAGTGGAAAAAAGAAACACGGGATATACAAAAGGGACAAATAGTCCTAATGAAATACGAAAACTGTCATTCAGCAAGATGGCCCTTGGGCAAAGTAGAAGAAGTACATAGGGGAAAGACAACAAAGTCAGTGGTAAGGGTAAAATTACAAGAGGGATTTACCAAGGTGTGCCCGCTTATTGGTATAGAGGCACAGAATAAAAATGAAAATGAGCGAAAAAATAAGGAGGAGGAGCTCTAAGAGATGTATAATCTCAAAGGTAGGACTGATGATGATGATAATACTCATGCTGTTCTGCAACGTATCAAACACAACCCCGTTAGGGAAACAAGAAAGAAAATGGGTAATAGAAAAAATTAATAGCTCTTCAGCAATGTATCTCCGACGATAGGGAAATAATGGAGGAAAATATGAAAACATTGCTTTAAAATCAACACAATTTAAACGAATTTCAGAAAAAACAGACGTCAGTAATCGACTCAACAGCAAATATAATAAAAAAGACAACATAAGGACATATAAGGAAACTATTAGTTTCTTCATAATAAATAAACAACTTAGCTCTCTAATTGATGAATGTGACAAAATACAAACAGGAATAATAGGACTATTAATTGACATAAATCATGGGCTACTCAATCTAAACATTTTAAAGCCAAGACAATTAAGGGACGAAGTCTCCAAGATAAAAGATAGCCTATCCGAAAAATTAGTACTTCCAGGAAAGAGAACAAATACAGAAATTAAGGAGATTTACACACTGTTAAAGGCAAAGGGTATTTTCATAGGCAATAAACTCATCATACATGCCAAAATACCATTATTCAGTAGACACCCGTCCCATCTATTTAGAATTATACCAGTATCAATACAAAAAGAGGGACAAATGATAATGATACAGTTAAGTTCAGAATATTTAGTATATAACTTTGAGATGGATTAATACCATCTTATGATTGAATCAACATTAAACAAATGTTAAAAATGACAATCAAACATCAAATTGTGTTTATAGATCTTTAATAACGGCCAAAATATGCTGGGTAGAACTAGAAGGCAAAAGCAGTTCGCTCTTTAAGAACCTGCGTAACACGACAGCGAGGATCCACTGCGAAAAAACATTACCAGAAATACTTAACTTGCCAGAGCAAGGAATCTTATCCATCAAATGTGACTGTACGGCTAGAACGGAAGATAAATTGCTAATTGCTCATCATAATATGCAATCAGAAAGGCATGAAACTATTATGCCCTCGTACATAGGAGAATTAAAAGAAATACCTAAAGTAATGTGGGATCTATTAACAGCATCTAAGATTATTATTTCTGAGGAATTAAATAAGCTGCTAAGTAAAGTCCAAGAGTTAAAAGACCACCACGTAGAATTGAAGGGTTTAAATTTCCACCACGTATCTGGACATGCTTCGTTAATAATTGTATTAATCTTAGTCGTAATTATTATTATTTATCTTATAAGAAAAATAACTGTAACAAAAAAACTGCAAGCCATCACCATTGTCGGCCCTCTGCAAAATGTTCACACATGAACACGTGACACCGAGTCTCACTTTGACCTTCGGTAAAAGTATATCTCACACCATATTGTACAACTGCAGCAAGCAGCATGAAAATATATAGCCGATGTGGCCGCTTAAGATTCCACAAGTGACCTACGCTAAGAAATACCATGTTAGAATAATAAGTAGCAAGGGTGAGGAAAAGACCCTAATTAGACACAATATTTTATGCTCGCTGCTGCCAATAATGCATTGACAGCAGACCGAAAATAAGACACTCTGTTAGTATATAAGACCTAGGATTCGAAAGAATAAAATCAGTATCTTACAAGTACTCAAACGTTGAACACTCCGGTTCATGAAATGTGCTAACTTGATGACCCAAATTGACTTGTCATTTTATACCCTGAACCCATTGAAAATGGGTAAAAAGGGTATATTGTATTTGTGCAAAATGCAAATGTATGTAACAGGCAGAAGGAAGCATCTCCGACCCCATAAAGTATATATATTCTAGATCAGCATCAATAGCCGAGTCGATCTAGCCATGTCCGTCTGTCTGTCTGTCCGTCCGTCCGTCCGTCTGTCCGTATGTATGAACGCAAGGATCTCAGAACCTATAAGAGCTAGAGAGCTCAAATTTTAGATGTAGGTGCTCCTAGTTCCTGCGCAGATCGAGTTTGTTTCCGATAATCGATAGCTTACTCCGTTTCCAAGCAATCGATAAAAATCGATATCGACATCCTGTTTTTTGAGCAAATTGGGTAAATAATAAGAGCTAGAGTCACCAAACATATGTTGCTTCTAGAATATTATATATAAGTATGTCAAGTATCTTTCATTTTAGTTAAGTTAATAACCCTACTTGTATTGCCAACTAATTTAAGCCACAATTTAAATGCAATTGACTTTTTTAGAATACACAAATATTCTATGGTACGATAAGATATACTGTAGAAAATTTCATTAAGATCGGTCTTTGTTTTGTTTTTCGGTATTTTGCGCACAGTAGTGCGACTCAATTTCTATACATGTATAGTGTACAGTGTACATTGTACACACACACATTCATACGCGTCTGCTTCGAATTCTTTCTTCACTGCGATTGTTTTCTGTGTTGTTATTTTAATTGTGTGGATGTTGAGTAGAGGCAGTGGCGAGTGGTGCGGTCTGTCGCGAGCTCGAGCCCTACCGAGGAAAGTAAATATGCGGTCAGTTGCGAGTTCATCAAACCCTGCCAATAGAACTTTATTTACTTTTTTCTTTTCTTTATTAATCCAAGCGAACTCCATTTGGTGTTGCAATAAGAGGGTTCAGGATATTCCCTAGTCGGGAGCTCCCGACTAGAACCTCTTACTTGTTGTTTATTATTTTTCAAAACATTTCTAGTCAAAAAATGTATATATTAGAAAACCCATTTTTCCTTTATTAAACATAGAATTAAATAGACTTTCAACGAAAGAAATTTTAAAATTGTAGCATTTTCAGTTTGGGTTAAATTGAGCCGAAACCACTGACGACAGGGGGTGTGCTGATGACACGCAGTATATGTATGTGTGTAGATAAGATAAGAATATAAATTTTTATGGAAGCTGGGGCAAGCATGGAAACATGGCTCTCAATATATTCTTTAGGGGCGGAAAATAGAGCATGATTACAGTTCTTTTAATGACTCAAACCAATCGAATTTGAATGTAATCAATGATACCATATTATATAACAATAAGGTATCGGGGACGATATCTTTGGCAGAAAATGTAAGGAACTAATTAGAACTCATTATCTGTATTGAGAATGTGCTGTTACAGTGCCCCCTAAATATAACATGATTATTAGAGTAATGGGCTCAACCACGACGCCTGTCATTTTATAAGAGAGACAAAATAGCAGAAATTATACAGTATCTTTAAAAACAGCCATTCGGCCAAGAGACGCGTCCCCTTTGTCTCTTGAAAAAAATAAGTCTGGTGATCTCCGCATGTGTGTCGAATATCTTGGTTTGAATAAGCGAATTAGTAAGGACAATTTTCCATTGCCTCCCATTGAGGACTGTCCGTGGCTATCAACCGATTGAGGAATAATCAATCCCGTATACTACGTTCGTAACTCCTCATGGATTGGTCGAGTATTTAAGAAAGCCTTTCGGGACCTAAAATGAATCAGCCATATTTCAAAGATTTATTACCGATTTGCTAAGTTACCTATAAGAGCATCGTAGTTTATATGGGTTATATAATGGTAGTAACAAAGAGTAGAGGAACACATAGAGATCTTAAAGAAATTGTTACCCGCATCAGTGAGTACAATTTAGAGATAAATATGAAGAAATGACGGATATAGAGGGAAATGGCATAGTACCAAGTCGCTCTCTAATACAATCATTAAAAACTATCCAGTTCCACAAAATGCGAAGCAATACATTCGTGCGAAAATAGGAAAACTATTGGTCGAATTACTAAATGCTGGTGTTACTTATCTCCTTGACAAAGAACAACTAGAGGTATTTCAAATGCTCAAAAATGCACTAGCGAATCCTCTGGTCTTAGCCATTTTTAGTCCCAACAGAGTAACTGAGTTGCATACCGATGTAAACTCACACGGATATGGAGCAGTAATGTTACAGAGGCAACATGACTGAAAAATTTATCCCATTTCGTTATATTCTGGTAAAACAACAGAAGTATAATTTATGCATTGTGGCGGCTTAGAGCTTATTTAGAGCATAGGCCAATTAAAATAATTACTGATTGTAATTCGTTAGTGCAGGAGTTAGGCAGAAATTCTATTAGTCCAAACATTGCGCGGTGGTTCTTAGAGTTGGGAAACTATGATTACTCTATTATGCGAAGAACTGGTGCCAGTATGGCACATGTGAACGTATTGAGACAATCTCCAGTGGTAGTTAACGGAAAATAATGAAAACGATAATAGGGTCGACTATATTGGAGGCATGAATAAAAATGGATTCATAGAGAGTGGGCAAAAGATACGATACATTTTGAATGTGAAGAGTATCCGATTTTAAACTCGGCACTAGAAGTTGGAGTGGCTGGTGTTACCCCAAATGATGTGGACATAATATTATAAACTCAGCAGATGCGATATAAAGAGATAGTGAAAATAAAAGAAATGTTAGAGAACGGTCGCGACAGAATTTGGAATGATAGATGCAAAAATATAAAAAAAGAGATAGTGATGATAAGTTAGGTCTGCATGTTCCGAAGTGCATGGAAGAGCAATTAATCAGAATAGCAAACGAGAAATTGGGACATCAGCGGCAGACAAATGTGTCAATGATCTAAAGAGAACTTTCTGGTTCCCATCAATGTGTAGTAAAGTAGCACAATTTATTAGACATTGTTCGCCGTGCATATACACTCTATGCCCAAAACCATACATAATAGGACACTACATGGTATACCGAAGTCGAAGGCATCCTTTCATATTTTACATATACAATATAAAGGCCCCTTACCAAGTAACACATTAAAAAGAAAACATATTTTCATAATCGTAGATGCCTTCAAAAATTTTGTGAAATTATTTCCAGCAAATAGTACCAGTTCTCGGTAAGCCAAAGATGTCTTGAGTAAATACTTCGAGTTTTACAGTCGTCCTATAAAAGCTTTCTCAGATCGAGGCATCTGTTTTACATCGCTAGACTTAGCGAATTTTTTTGCAACAACGAGGTATAGAGCACATCAAAGTTGCCACTGGGGCAACATAGGCTAATGACCAAGTTGAAGGATTTAATCATCCCTATGTTAGCTTAACTCTCGAAGCCCATTCAGCAGACAGATTGGTATAAGTTGATGAACAACGTCGAGCATACCATAAATAATGCTATTCATTGTAGTACGCAGAAATCACCCAGCATTTTGTTATTTGGAGTGATCCAAAAAGGACCTATTGGCGCAGATCTGCGCATTGAATAAAATTGATTTAAAAGTTGAAGTCTAGTGTAAGTTAGGTTTAGGGCGGAGCGAGAGTGTAACAAAGCTTTATCACTCGAAGCTCTAGCTCCGATTTTCTTAAATCATTTTATAATTCGAGTATATTCATCTATCATTAAAAAAAATATAACTAAAATATATATATATCTATATATATATATATATATATATATATACTATATAACTATATATACATATATAACTGTAAAATATATTAGGGTTTACAAACAAGTTTATTGTCGTGCATCGCCACTAATCATTGTTGCTCAATTAACCTTTTTAGATCTTGTCTAGATCATTTGCCTTGCTAAAATATTTCTTTTTCCGGCATCTGTTGTGCAGCTTGTATATTTTGTAAAATAAACTAGCTGACATCAGTATTACTATAATGATTGGTAGTGTGCTTATTAGATTTAGGTCCTGTGCTTCGACTTCAACTTTATTGATTACATTAGCAGTTGAGGCCATTGATTTTGTATCTATAAGACCCATTTTCGTCCTGGGGAATTCGTGAATCAAAGTTAATATAGATTTGGATGACAATTAGTTTACTTTTTTAAATTTATAATTTCCTACCTAATTTTTCGTATAGGTTTACAAGCTATACTGAAATCGGGTAGAAATGGTTCTGCTTAATTGTACGTGCATCAGCTGGGCATCGCCGTTTGTGGCACGCTGATGCTCCTTCGCAAGCTACGGTATGCTTCTCGCACTTGTTGTTTCTCAGTTTCGGGTGCTCTTTGGTGGTGCGCAATGTTAGCACGTATTTACACAGAACGGTGAATATGCTAGTCCCTCGCAGTCCTTCGGGCATCTTTTATTCTGTGTTGGCAGTTTCATTGGGAGTGGAGGCTTGGTTGTTATTTTTACTTTAGTATGAAGTGAGTGAGATGCGGTGTTGGAAACTGTGGCTTTAATTTGTGTTTTTAAGAAGTCAAGTTGGGCTTGTAACTTTTGAGCCGTTGACCACGCTGGTGGCGGTGTACTTGAGAATAATAGATATTAGGTGTTCTATTTTCTTAATTATTTTTGACTTGAAACCTCCGCGTTTAACCATAAAATACACACTGTACCCACTCAGTGATTTTTGCCATTTAATGTTGGTTTCGGTGGTTCTTGCTTGTTATCTGTCGCGGTCGCCAAGTATTATGTTGAGGTCGCCAAGTATTATGTTGAGGTCTCAATGTATTATGTTAAGGTCGCCATGTATTATATTGTGAATTTCATCAATGATCAGCTCACAACTATGTTTCAAAAAGGAGAACACGGCTTGTTCATTTGTAAGTGTTTTATTTAAATGAATCACATGGTTCTCAAATGTTAACTTAGCCTAAGGCTGTGTCGCGACTTCGGCAGAGAAGTTGTCCGCAAAGTAGCCTTATGTATATATGCTTATATATAACATGAAGAGTAAATATGTATTAGAGAGCGAGAGTTATGCACATATATGTATATCATGAGCGGTCAAGTCATGGGAATGCTGACGCAGCTTTGATTATGCCCGGTAGATTCAAATGATATCATTATACATTGCACTTTAAATGTGCTGGGTACATGCGTTATGTTTACGTAATGACAAAGTGTCGTTGTTTGTATTATGTATATGTAGCGACAAAGTGTTGCTGCTCAATATATTTGGTAGACACTGGATACAGTGTACTCACGATATATGCGCATACTACAGGATAATTCATGGCATCAACTGAAATCATCTTTGATTCAGTTGCAACGAATAAAGATACCACGGTATGTGTGTTCAGAGCCAACTCCACAGATCGACATACATGGTTTCGCCGACGCTTCAGACCGTTTGTCGCATGCGTATATATACGCAGCCATACAGCAAAAGGTTGTTGTATTTCATTCTTGACATCCAAATATAAAGTAGCAAATGTATAGATAGTCGTAGTTTGTATTCGTTTTGTACTTCTCGACTCGTATCGTACGTTGCACGACTGCGCCTCTCGGTCGGTTAGGTGGGAGGTGGGATGCAGTACATTGCATCGGAACTCACGCGATTACGTAGATAAGCTAACATCATTCAGGTTTAGTATCGGATATACACTGAACCCATGAATTAAGACTAGCTGGCTCTAATATACTACAGTATCTGAGCTAATTGGCAATCTTCAATACCACTTCGTAACGATCGGTCTCAAAGACTCTAATTATCTTATATTTTGGGGCGAACTTTTTATTAATTCCTGGTGTAGTGTCTACATTGCGAACGGCTACATAATCACCTATTTGATATTTTAACGGGGCTTTCTGAGATAACTCTAAGTATTTTCTAAAGGCATCTTTGGCTTACCAAGTACTGGTACTATTACTGGAAATAACTTCACAAATTTTGTGAAGGCATCTACGATTACTGAGATATGTTTTCTTTTGGTTTGATGAACGGTAAAGGGTCTAAATGGTCTATATGTAACGTATGAAAGGCTGCCTCTGCCTTCGGTATTCCTTGAAGTGTCCTACTATGTATGGTTTTGGACATAAAGTGTAATATGAACGGTTAACAATTTATAATTTCCAATATGTTCTATTTAGGCTATTGACACACTTGTCTGCTGTTAGATGTCCTAACTTTTCGTGTGCTATTCCGATTAATTTTTTTCCATGCACTTCAGAACATACAAACCTAACTTGTCATCACTGTCTTTATTATATTTTTTTTTTGCATCTCTCATTTCAAATTCAGTCTCGCGATCGGATGTCGCGCGGTGCCTCTACTGATAGCTCTGTAGTTTCCCCACAGTCTGTGCTTAGCGTTGAAGTCGCCTCCAACAATGAATTTGGGGCCAAGCTGGCCAAACAGAGAGTCAAATTTAGCTCGGTTCCAGGAGATGTTTGGTGGTAGGTATGCTGCCGCAACGAGGATTTCGCCCAAGGGAGAAGGTAGTGTGCTAAATCCTGAAGCACTGTAGGGTGATCCTGTAGGGTGATCCGAACGGTAACAGACGTACCCCTCCATTGTTAGGTACAAGTTTGTGTGTAGATGTATTTCTGAGATGAGCATGATGTCTACATCATGTTTTAATTAATATAATATAATTTTAATTAATATAATAAATATGAACCAATTTTACGTCAATAATTTAAAGCATCGTTCCCCTATAATACAGAAAAAGGTAATATCTCATCATCGACAATATTAAGGGAAATAACATAAGTTTATATGAGAAAGTTAACTCGGCATTTAAACTTTCCCCATTTAGGGTTAGGCCGTCCTCCTAATCCATGGTATTGGCGGACTTCAAATTTTAATTGTATCTTTTTGGGTATCAATGCCTTATGAATAAAGCTTGAGGGACTCCCCGTATCAAATAAACTAAGAACACTTGTGCTTGTTTTTTCACCATTTAATTGTATAAATTACAGCTGCCAACTCGTTATTATTCTGCTCACCCACTTCCTCGTTGACCAGCACTGCTGCGATTGTTATTGTAGTATTGCGCTTAGGTCACCGAGCATACTGATGATCCATACTCCAACAATTAAAATACGCCCTTTCTGGCCTCTTCGGCTGGCTACACTCCCTCATCATATGATCATAGCCACGGCAATTGAAGCAGAGTGTCGCACTGTTTACATTACTACATTACATTGCTACATTACTTCCCGTTGCTCGTCCTTTTGGCATTTCGCTGCTATGCCTAGCGGTTGCTTTTCGGATCTTCTCGTATATAATCATCTTGTCGTGCAGGTCATGTAAAGAACGGGAATAACACAGCTGCTGCCGCGCCTGTCCTATCCTGTAGGCCATCCACAATGAATTTAATGACATCATTTGTGATCATGTCTACTTGCACATTGCAACACAGTAGATAGGAGAGCCATCATCGCCAGAAAAGCTGTATCAATGTGTCTGACACAAATCGGTCCTTTGGCAAAACCTGCAGGTCACCTCTTTTTCAGTTTTTGATATAGCTTACTGCTTACTACTCGGCTAGATTCTAATTTCTAATCCCATTTTGCTTATCAATTGCAATAATCGACTGCCCATCCGCAGATCATGGCACTGTTTATAGGACAACGGGCTCACTTCACCCAGGGTATGCTCTCTACTGTCGCTTTCGGAATGCTGTCGAAAATTCTTGTTCAGGCTTTTACATATTCTGCTTCCATTACTTTTAATATTTGGTTGGTTGGCTGGAAGTCCGGGATTGTAAAAATAAAAAGTTGAAAAACAATTTAATTTAATGTTTCGCTTCCAATATATTTTGGTTGCACATCGGCAAACCGCTTCCTCTCGCGCAATTCGTGCTCTAGTTCAAAATTTGAACGCCTGGCTTGGAATCCTGGCTGTGCGTAAGTGCATCCAATACCACTCCTTTGCCTTACCCTCAACATTGAAATCTAGCAACACTTCCCTCCATGGAACCTGGTGAGTCGCTTGCATGTGTTCTAACCAAAAGATAAATTCTAACACCGGCAAACTTCTAGTCAGCCATCAAATACCATCCCCCATCTCCGGATATGCACCACTTCAGTCTTCGGCTTATTAGCAGATGTTCGAATGAAAAAATTTTGCCATCCGGTGCCTCTGAACTCGTGAGGAACACCATCTGTTCAGCTCACCGGATGTGTTTGGCCCCTCTAAGCGGCTTCCAGCAATCGATGATAGATCGTTTTGGCCTGATGTACAAACGGTCAACTATCGTTGCTGCTACAACAGGATTCCGGCTTGTTTCACTGCTCCTGGGAGTGCTGCATTGGTTGAGCTGCAACTTCCTCACGCCTTCGTCCTCCAGCGTCAGCTCGCATGATTTGTCTCGAAATTTAGAGCACGACTTCTGTCATTTGCGCCTGCAATGACTCTTGTTCCTGGAACAATGCCAAATTTGTGGCCGATGCTAACTGGTTGGGGATTTCTGCTGCTCCTTAGCCACTGCGGGCGTCGATTGTCTGTCTGTCTCCCATTACATCCACTGTGTTGGCAACCTGCAGTTCTACGAAGTAATCAATGACCTCTAATGGTGAGTTGCTGTCTAGTTCAGACAGATATCGGGCTTGGATTCTTTGAGATTGGAAGCGCGTTATTGGAGTCAGAAATTCCGCAGCCTACACCTCTATAAAATGTATACCGCCCCTATATCTTCTTTTCAACGTCTGTTCTTCCTGTTTTAAATTCAATTTGCATAATAGTTTTTGTTCACCTATTTTAACGACCACTACAGATTTCTCTTCGTTTGTATTTTTACAGACGGCTGCTTATTGGTAAGTCTATTCCAAAAATGGAAAAATGTACATAAATCCGTGTTCCTAATTTTTTTGCAGATTGTCGATTGCAAGCGAAATATTTTAAGCCACCTGCCCAGACCAACACCTATGTTCTGACTGATATATACCGTAATTTCTAATTTTCTTTAATTTAAATATTTACAAAAAATGATTAATAGATATTCTTTTAATCCTGGCGGATTCTTCTTAACAGCAACGCAGCAGCGAATTTATTGACTCCACTCTGGGAAGAGTTCAAGTGTCTCCGTTTTGGAAATTAGAATTTTTAATGTTCGTTTTTTATGATGTTTTATGCTTAACATTTCAGTCGTGGCAGCAACAGGTGAGGTTTTAACATCCTCGCCGCGGCCCAACGGACAGACTTGACAAAAAAACGAAAGACTATTGTAGATTTACAACTGTCTGTACTCCCGACTTCAGGCGTATATCAACCAGAGGTGAGTAAGACCTCGATAAATCGAAGAGTAGGTTAACAAAATAATTTATATTTAAAATCGGACCAACGAATTTCGGTTGCTTTTACGCACACAATCGGACAACCTGCAAATATTCATATGGTGAACAGATGTTAAGGTCCCCCATAATGGAGCCCTCCCAAACATGAGTTGGGCTTATAGGCACCTGCCAACTCCCAAATCCTGACGTGCACCCGCCTTACACCGTTCTCTTACCCGCCATTAACTTCCTACTCGGACAAGTTTAGTGTTATTTACACAAATTACATGTATTTGTAAATTAACACTTAACATTATTAACCATTGTCATATCACTTTTTTTGCAGAGCGAGAACGAATACGGTTTGACAGCACTGACGTAGAGGACAAATAAATAAATAAAGTTTTATCCCATATTATAAAAATTAACAAAAATAAGTAATTTTACTTCAAAGCCGCTTGCGCGTGGCTATTTATAATAATGCAGTTGTTATAATGAATAGTTAATAAAACAAAAAAAAAACAAGTAAGAGGTTCTATTCTGGAGCCCCCGACTAGGGAAATACCCTGACCCCTCTTATTCGCAC
Organism: Drosophila littoralis; assembly: GCA_018903485.1. Classification (NCBI taxonomy): domain Eukaryota; kingdom Metazoa; phylum Arthropoda; class Insecta; order Diptera; family Drosophilidae; genus Drosophila; species Drosophila littoralis. Next base: position 1,793,939 of record JAEIGF010000590.1, read on the forward strand.
ACCAAATGGAGCTCGTTTGAATTAATATAGATAAATTAAAAAAAAAAAGTTCAATTGGCAGGGCTTGAACTCGCAACTGACCGCATATTTACTTTCCCCGGTAAGACTCGAACTCGCGACAGACTGCACCAGACTGTTGGGTTATTAACTTGATTTATAGCTCTGGGGTGGTAGCAGGGAGGTGGCGATAGGTCTAAAATGAAAGATACTTGACACATATATAATATTCTAGAAGCAACATATCATGTTTGGTGACTCTAGCTCTTATTATTTACTCAATTTGCTAAAAAAAACAGGATGTCGATATCGATTTTTATCGATTGCTTGGAAACGGAGTAAGCTATCGATTATCGGAAACAAACTCGATCTGCGTAGGAACTAGGAGCACCTACATCTAAAATTTCTCTAGCTCTTATAGGTTCTGAGATCCTTGCGTTCATACATACGGACAGACGGACGGACAGACAGACGGACATGGCTAGATCGACTCGGCTATTGATGCTGATAAAGAATATATATACTTTATGTGGTCGGAGATGCTTCCTTCTGCCTGTTACATACATTTGCATTTTGCACAAAAACATTATACCCTTTTTACCCATTTTTAATAGGTTCAGGGTATAAATAGAATAATTATAATTAAATTAATATAATGTTATATTCATTCAATATTAATTTTATGAATAGCTATTTCTATTTTTTGTTTAGAAGCATGTTGAATTTTAGTAAAAGCATGAGGCAAGGGCAGAGGTGGGGCCAATCCACTCCTCTGGTGACCTGATCTTCGCCTGTCTTCTCTGCGGCACCTCCTGTATAATGGCACTTCGGGTTTCGCAACACTATTAAACTTAATATCCTATGGTTTTGGCGACCTTTCCATATTTAAAAATATTTGTTGGCTAGCTCGAGGTCTGGTTTGTATAAACAAACATTAAAACAATTTTATTTAATTTTTGCTTCCAATATATTTCGGTAGCACATCGGCAATTCAGGGCAATTATTTTACACGTTTGCGCTTTTTGACGTGGAGATTTAATTTTTATTTTTGCAATTACCACACATTCGACTTTAGTTTTATAAATAAAACTTTGTGCATGCGGCCGGCTACCACAAGCTATAGGTTATTTTTTTCTTCTGAGTATACTCTCTACAACAAAAACCGCTTTCTCTTTCAAAAAATCGTAGAGTCATGCTTAGGAGCTTGTGGCTGCGATAGTTGCGCACCCCTTGAAGCCATAAAAACCCATCTTAAATTTGCCTTCAAAAATAGGATACTGTTTTGTTGTTTATTTTGTTTTTATACATTGATGCCCTTCATTTTATGTTTTCAGGAAGCATGAAGGACCGTGAAAGGCACATCGCATGGATATTGGATAACGAAAATATAAGAGTTTCACGAGAAAAGTCACACTGTTTTCAAGGTAAAAGAGAAGTCATTTGCGTATATAGCCTCTCAAAGCGGTATTACAACGAACCACCGTAAAATATAAAGTCGCCAAGAACGACCAAGTGGTCCTTATCAGATAGTAGGAGGAGATGAATTTAATATCATTAAGATGGCATAAGTAAAGAGCATGTAAGTATTAATACACATAGGAACATGAAATAAACCACAAAAACTACCAAATGCCACATTTACACCCACTAACTTCATCTCAAAAATGTTAAGGCCAATGACTTCCGACGAACGAGCAAGCCCAGCTGTTACGAGCTCCATTTAATCGAGAAGTTGTGTATTTGGTCTCAATAAAAACGATAATATCACAATTGAAGGAAATAGAATCTATGTGCAGGCTACGAAGTTTATACTTAATGCATCTAACAATTTCATAGGCAAGCTCAAGAGAAGAATTTAGTTTATTGACGCGTGACTGCCTGTTTCTCTTTGGGCAGCGCCGGCTGGCTCATCGGTTCTCTGGGTGTAATCCCATCCATGGCCCGCAGTCCACACAATCGATATTAACAAGCTACAACTTCTATTGCAAAACAGACCTACACAACACTATCCAAAACGAACCACTAAATCGATAAATGTCAAAAATTAAAAAATTAACAGCAATAACAGCTGTGACAACGAGTAAATATAAACAACAAATGTAAGACGCAAATAAAAATGATCAAAAAAAAAATATTCATCCAGCGTACCCGCCCTACGTGAGACGATCACCTACACTCGTTTCCTTCATTTTGGCCACTGGATGGCTTTCATCAGCCCGTGTCGGCTGTCATGCCCCCTCTCCTCATCTCTAGATAATTATTTTCATTGTTTTCATTCAGTATGTGCGTATAATTGGTTGCACTTCCTTAAACGTATTAACAGTTAGTCCTTATTTCTTATTTATCTTTAGAAGATATCTTCACTCTTCATTACATAACTTCCTGCAAGCAGACATTTCTCTCACTTCAACAGGTGCGTATCACATATTGCATATTTTCTTATTGTTATTGACAAAGGATTTTATATTCTATACTTTAAATTTTTTACAGCAGAACAACAATCAAGAAAGACGTCACCGCAAGCTAATGCCAATTACCGCTGGGAACAACGTTGGAGAACAAATTTATATATCTTAACTTGAGCGATTGGCTATCACACATTCATGCACATATACACGCATGTATTACCACTCTATAAGAATTATATGAATTGAATCGCTTAATTACACTTAGCATACCTAAAGAGCTTTTGGAGCCCTAAGGGCGATAGAAATAAATAATTGTTTGAATGAAACTTTTTTCTTAACCATCCGATCAATATCAAAGTTCTTTCTTCAAATTCAATTGAGGGGTGTTTCACACTTTTCCAAAAATGTATTTCTCCTCGGAAATGGGGGTCAAAGATTTTGTGGGTGACGTTCCGCCCTCAATTTCATTACCAAGCATCTACATAAAAAATCATTTGAGACATTTTTCACATTTTTCGCACAATCAAAGCTTTCACGGTGGAAAGTGCAATTCGAAGAATTTTTTGGTGAAGTGTTTAGTTTTGTCCGATTTGCATCAAACTTATTTCCAAAGCTCTACATAAGAATATGATGAATACGTGTCTCAGTGATTTAGGAAATTCAACCGGCAACAGTGGTAAATTGGCGGAAAACATTTGTATGAAAGTTGTTTGTATACCGTCCCACTAGTTTTAAATAAATAATTTTCAATGGTTTTTGAGAACATTTATTTTATGCCTGCCACCGGCATGCCCAGTTTATACCCGCTAGTATATACATATATGTATGACTGGTGCGGAATTAAAACAACTCTTCCCTTTTAAGGCTCCCCTGGCATAGGCTATAACCCTTGGGTCAGCCCTTTCGGCGTAAACTATTTTATGAACATATTTCCTTTTTTTTTTGTTAAATTTTAAATTAGACAAAATGCCAAAAAAAACTAATTCTAACTATACATTGTCTCTCGCTCTCATACTTTTCAACAATGCAGAGGGGACACTGAGTTGGACTGTCTTTCAGGCTCCCTGGTTCCTGCCTCTAGACTGTGATGGTAAAAGGCTCCTTAAACGGACTAACTCGGGTTTTTTCTTCTTTGGCTGTTGGAGCTCCGCCTTTTGTGGCTCGCTTCTTAGTGTTGCTTGGGTCGCCATAGGCCTGGCCGCGCGTGGTATATCTGGCCCGGTAATTATCTTGGGTGGGCCTAGATAGCGTCCTTCGGCGTCGAATTCGGTCGCCTTGGTTCTCCTTTTTGGGGCAACGCAATTTTTCGTTTCCGTTAAATGGACAACTGTGTGTGTGCTTGGAAGGCTTATGTGCCATTTATTCACCATAGTGCCAGCAATATGTTTGCATGCTTATGCTTTAGAACACTAGCAACTTAAGTCTGTTCATTTATTTGTATTACCAAAAATAGTATTTCATGTTAAACTTCTTTGAAAATTTTTCTTTTGTTAAAGACGGTCTTTTAATTGCTGGTCTCGAGCACGGCACTCCCGCCGTTGACCGCTGACAAAATCGAACTCCAGGCTGTACATTTGGGCAGCCACATCATCAGTTTCGAAATGTCGGCATACCTAGACAAGGTGGACATCGTTGCTTCCCATATGCACAGCTGCACTTTCGGGTCAGCGGCCCAGATGAAGGCCAAGGGCATGCGATCCTCTCTCCTTCTAATCTTTTTATGAGCGAATCGTGTGGCCAATCGCAATCGCCCTTTTTCGTTCTTCTTTCTGCGCAGCGTATCGCAAGATGGACATTGCCACCCACCAGTTAATTAGGTGACCATGCAACAAACGTCACCAACTAAGCAAAATATCGATGCGGCTGATAATGTCAAATGCAACATCACAAAGCCTATTATTGTAACGACATGAACACGGCCGTTACAAAAATCTGCGCGCGCATTTCCTACATTGACCCAGCCGGCTAATAGAAATGCCTAACGGCCACACCCACGACAAGTAATCTATACTTGCGGCGCTGACCAAAAGGAACGGACGCTGCCGTCACCGACGCCTGGCGAGGAGGTGAGCAAATTACGCTTATGCTCGTAAATTTTTTATGTGAAAAACGACTAGTACACAACCCATGAGATCTTCTGTCGTTGCTGCCGATAATGTCAGATGTAACATAGATAAAGGAGTGAAAAATTCAGAATCAGATTTTTATAATATCTTGTATTCTTAATATATTATTAAGGGTTCCTACCAAAACTGTTTACTACAGAAGTTTATAAATATTTCATGAGGAACACTTATTTTTAAGGATGAAATATCCCTTGAATAATTTAATTAAAATATGTCCACCGTTATGCATCCAGCTTGATTTTTTGCCTGCTTGTTTGCAAATACATGAGATTTTTATAATGATGGTACACCATAAGCCAGTTGTGTACATAAATTTATATACAAGATAAAATTTCGATATGTTAAATAATATGGATGGTCTGAAACTTCGCGTTCCCGAAAAGTACTTGGCATTTCAAACTGAGTACCCAAACTATTTTTTTTGTAGCCAGAGATCATAGCACCTGCGTTCAAAAAATTGATTTATTCGTACTACTCTTCCTTGGCCTATTTTGTATTGCATTGCTGTTCTCTGAGAAGCGCTCTCACTTTTTAAAGTTTTTTGCAGCTATTTCATTTATGCTGAATGGGGATGCTTCCTTTGATCTTCTCTTGATTGCGTGCACCTATAAATTATGAAGTTAAATACACTTATTGATCATTACGTTAATACAAACAAACTATAATCTGGTTTACAGTTTAATACCAATCTTCTTCTGTTCTGATATCGACAATTTTTTCCTGCAAGACTTAGAAGTATATTATACTCCCTTGAGCCCTTTTCGATAACACGTTAAAAAACGAAAAATTATTGAACAGGGTAAATCATTTAATTACTTTTAAATGCTTGCTGTGGAAACATGTCTAGAATATTTTGTAACTATGACAGAGACGATTATTTGAAATCGATAACTTAATAAAGTATTGATATGTGTCTGTAGATAGCTACACATATAACTTCTCTTCAAAATTAAATTTGTTTGGATTTTTCATCAAGATGGCTTCTGCAGGTTTGATTTAAACTTAGACATAGTTGTTATAATATAGTTATTTAATAAAGAATCTGTTGCAGTAATATAATTAAAAACAATATATTGTTTACCCAATGTTTCCTCGTGGCTTATCTTGACACGTAATGAACACTTCACATAAATGTGCGTATATTGCCTCTATATATATATATATATATATATATATGTATATATATAGATATATATATTTTTTTATTCAAATATATATAACTATATTATATATTAACATTCATTACATTATATTGAAATTTGGTACATATGATATGTGTTAATTTTAGAGAAAAGGGTACATCATACAATACAATGCAAAGGGTCTACTAACTTAAACATATGTATATATTTCGTTTATCTTCAGGCAAGAAAGGGAAAAAGAATAAAGGCACTGTTATTTCTTTGCAATCATTTCTCTCTAATGGTGATGCACCGGTGGGAACTACACAAGTTTCAAAAAAGGTTCGAAATTTAGATGGTGATGAGAGTGATGATGGAAGCCACGCGTTACCTTTAGTTTATCAGTTACCCACCGCACCTAGAGCGAATAGGATATTTGATGATGATTCTATCCCTCACAAGCCACCCTTTATAGCGTATATTAACAATTTACCATTTGATGCCAGTGAGGATGATATATACGATTTCTTTGGGCCTATTAATCTAGCTTCATTAAGGCTGCCTCGGGACGATGGAGAAACTGGTCGGTCTAGAGGATTTGGCTATGTAGAATTAGAAAGTAGGGACGACTTAATAAACGTGCTTAGTTTACCGGATCCGTCAATTAAGGGTCGTCGCATTCGCATTGAGCTGTCCAACGAAAATGATCAACAAAACCGTCAAAAAGGTAATCGCCGTTTTGAGGGCTTTGGAAATTCAAGTGAAAATCGGGATTCTGTAAATTGGAGACGAGATAGTCAAAACAATGGAAGTAGTTTCGGTGGATATTCTGGAACTTTCGATCGCAGTTTTAATCGGGAACGGAAATCTTTGACAGAAAGAGAAGATAACAATGCTCCTGGTTCATGGCGAACAACTAGCAGGCAGCCATCCACAGACTTTTCGCCTCCGCGAAGGGACCGTGAACAAGCATCTGAGAAATATCGCATCAGAAACGATTCTAATGTAAGAGAGGATGCTGCAGCTTCTGAGGAAAGGCCAAAGTTAAATTTAAAACCTCGAACGCTACCATTACCGGAAATAGTAACTAACCCAGATAACGAACATGCTAATGAAATCGATACAAAAGTCAATGTTAAGCAAAGTGGTACACCTTTAAATGTATTTGGATCGGCTAGACCAGTAGATACCGCCACAAGAGAACTAGAGATCGAAGAACGTTTAGCAGAAACTCGACGACAGGAGAAAGTTCGTTGTGACGAAGAGGTTATTAATGAAAAGCTGTCGGAAGTTCAACTTGACAAAAATGATAGTGACAATGCCAATGCAGGAACTATTAGCTGGCGCCGTACTCAGGAATTTTCTACAAATGATGATACAAAAGCTAGTCCAGGAGTACAGGGTAACAAACCATTTAATAAATCCACTATTTACAGGTACCACATAACAAATAACCCTTATTTTCAGGTGATCGACGTCGCGAAGATACAGATTATAATAGATTGAATAAAACACGGGACCGAAATGATAGGTAAATATTTACATGCTAGCGTCAATTTTTTTATTATAAAGTGGGGTAGTAAGGTAGTAAAATGTACGACTTCTTCGACTACAGGTCTTACATTTCTTACTTTGTAGAAGAAGCTGAATCTTAAAAGTTAAGTAATGATATCTTCGGCACGCCGAAGTAGCCTCAAGGTGTTGCAGGTGTGTGAAAATACTGAAACTCGTTTGTCTACCTCTCTTTAAAAACAAAAGATTGTTCATACAATCACTTAAATTTCGACCGATCTTTCCGATGGTAGCTATATGATATAGTGGTCCGATGTTGATAAGATTTAGTACATACATGGGGAGCATATTGAAACTAATAAATGCCGAATTTGGTCAAGATTTCCTTACAACCAAAAAAGTTGTTCTATACAAGAACCTTCTTCTCGACCGATTGTTACTATAGCAGCTATATGCTAAAGTAGTGCGATACGGCCGGCTCCGACATAATTGTTGTCTGCAACAGAAGGACGGACCTAGCTAAAGCTTCAAGATTTTATAACTGAGAGACTTTTTTGCATAGAAACGGACAGACAAACATGGCCATATCAACTCGGATGTTGATGCTGATCTAGAATATATAAATAAGGCAGTTCCTAAGTAGGTTAAACCTGTAACGTGCAGTGTTGCGCAAATGAGATGACTGATTATTCCCACCGTGGCGATGACCGGCGCAATTTATTTTCATAAATAAACCAAAGTCTGAGGACATAATTTTTTTCCAAAGCTAGCCCAATGGCCTAAAAGTGCTGAATACGATGTCACAAGATGACTGCTTACGTCGCGGAGAGTTGCCCGCAACATTGTCGCTTACTGAAGCTTGAGCTCCTGGTGTTACTGTGCCAAATTCATAGACGTTCTTTATCTATCGCCATGCCATGAGTGATCGGCTTGACAACTTCTATGTTGTTGACGATTGTGTTAACTATGCGTTACACATTTCATGATAAAATTATAATGCCCTCTTCAAGGGTATAATAAGTTCTAATATCTGTAGTCGAACCTTTACTTGACCGAACCACTAGCAACGCCATACATGTGAGCACTTGCATACAGCATTTCTTGCCAATATAACCACACGTTTCTTAAATAATTCTTGTGTTCTTTGGTTTTTAAACGATTTTGCTGAAATTGTCAGCATAAGATTTAGTGTACTATAGAATTTATATATAATATATTCCCAGGAACACAATAGCATTATTACTGAGTCTTTAACATTTAATTAAGATATACCCCTTCACAGGGTGAAAAGAGTATATTGTTTTTGTGCAATGTTTTTCTTGAATGATATTATTCAACACCAAAAAATTCAGATACTAAAAATTTTAAATATATACTGAGCTACATATGTATAATCGCTTCAGATAACTTGTTTATATAATATGAATACGCCAATTGTAGGTGTTTCCCACACAAAACCTACGACGAAATTTTGAATAAAACTATACTACTGCTACGATTTTTCGGTCACGAATTTATCCGCGTGCGATTTCGTCAACCGCGTTTTTTCCGACCCACCCATTTCCCGCATCCTTATAAATTAGTATTCTCTTTTAAAGGGTATTATAAATTGGTCATGACATGTGTAACGTATGGAAGGAGAAATCTACGACCCCGTAGAGTATATATATTTTAGATCAGCAACATCAGCCGAGTTCATATGGCCATGTCTGTCTGTCTTTTTCTATGCGAAATAATCTCTCAATCTTGAAGCTATCGACTTGAAACTTTGCATAAGTCTGCTTTCTGTTGCAAGCACTACATATGTCGGAACCGGGCGGATCGGTCTACTATATCATATAGGTGCATAGAATCGATCGATCGAAAAGTAGGTTCTTGTATGCAACACTTTTTTGTATTACTATGCTCCCTACATATATACAAGATCCTTTCATCACCAGACCACTAAAACAGATAGTTGCCGTAGGAACGTTTAAAGGTCTTCTAGGCGAAAGTTGTTTTTTCGTGTCAAAAACTTAAGACGAAAACTTGCGTTAAGTGGCTGCATACCTGTTGGCTGTCCTCGGTGGACAAGAGAGCCCCGACAATGGCGGTCTTCTAGAGAAGATCGTCAGTTCGGTGGGCATTGACTCCGAGGCAGAGCGTCTCACCCGCATGATCAAGGAGCTCAAGGGCAAGAGCATAGACCATCTGATCAAGGAGGGTCGCGAGATGCCCGTTGGCGGCGGTGATGCCGATGGTGCACCAGCCGCTGCCGCCGGTGGCGACAAGAAGGACGCCAAGAAGAAGGAGAAGAAAGAGGAGTCCGAGAATGATGGCATGTGCTTTGCTCACTTCGAATAAGCAAACTTCTTCATCTTGTCCAACCATTCGTATATACTGTGTTAACCAACAACAGCGGGTTTTGAGGACAGCCGGCAGTATTAACAGCGTCTGCTTTTGCACAGTGGCACACATTGCTTTAAAATGAAGACAAATATACAACCAAAAATAAAAGAGTTGAAACGTTTATTTCTACGAAATAAAAGTATGCAGTGTTTACGCTTTACATACGTACATACACATATAAAAAAAATTGACAAACTATTCTGGGGTCGAAGATATTTAATCAAACTCAGCATTTACGAGCTTTACGGTCCTTGAGATCTTATTTACCTGTTGCTCGTAGGCTTAGTAGAACAATGGGCAGGCTATCGATCCAGTTGGAAGCAGTGTGCTATTTATTGGCGGTCTTCAGCGTCTTGTGCATTCTTTCTATCATGCCATTGACTTGCGGCGGTTTGCCGTTCGCAGTTGCTCTGATCCCGTTAACTGTGTAAGCTTGTTCAGCAATTAAGACCTAAACTATCTTAATCGGTACTCATGAAATAAGGTATGCTGTAGTGAGCGATCCAACCATGCAACTTTATATACCGTCTCTGCATTTATTTCTGCTGTTGGGACTGCAACCGGCCAGCATGAGCGTGCACTTCAGACAGTACCTGGAATTGTTGGATAGTTGCAAGAGGCCAATTCTATCAGTTAAAATTTTTGAATCTAATTTCAGGCAGAGCTGCATTGATTGCATAATACTTTTTAGGCTGTGTTGTATTTCGTATGATGATTGGGATTTGCACCATTCACTGCGGCTATAGCGATTCAATCATTTGGGGATACTTTGTACTATCAGTAAACACACCTGATACTGTGTATGTATGAAATATGTATGAAATATAAATGTGCTTGCTTTATAGGAAATGATGGCGGCTTGCCGCCTGCCCGAAAAATTTCATGATTATTCTAAGGGTGGGATGCCTGGGTGACCAATGTAAAACTAAGCTTGACAATCTTATTAAAAAAATTACATATTGCGATTAAAATCGAACGAGCTGCTTGGGAAACCGAGGTCTGATCTACTCCCCTAACTGTTCACGACTAAGCTTTAATGTATCGATTTTAGTTGTTAGATCAAGTCGATGAGAATGCCACAGTCGTAATGAAATACAAACAACCGCCACAGTTTCTGTATTTTATACATTACTGACTGGTATTACCCGTCCATTAATTGCATGAATGTGCCTTTTACACATTATACCTATTCTTGGCAGTGGTGTCGGACATCTAATCTTCGATGACGAGATCATATAACAGTTTGTTGTCGCCGTCGTCGATCTCTGCCAGAAGCTCGTCCCGAAAGACAGCTCTTAGCCCTTCTTGCGTCATCGGTAGCCTCTAGGGGTCGGATGCATGGCTCATTGTTTCCAAGTAGGATAAGCTGACTTGTCAGACAATTATCCATCTTTTTTTTTTGTGGGTTAATCTCGCGCAAACAACGGATAACCTTTTTAATGGTCCGTCTGGCTCTTTCCAGATGCGAGTCCAAGGGCTTCCGAGAAAACCCCAGGCCGAGCCCAAATCTGAGGGCATCCCAGTCATTAGGGCATTGCCAATCTTGGCGATGCAGTTTTCCAGAAAGACCCTCGAGCCTTCGTATGCGCACCTGATTAGCCAGTAACCCTGACATTGTAATCCATCAGGTTAAAAAGTGTGGTCTCCATCTACTACCATTTATCTTTCAAAAGCCGGCGTCCACTAGTCATTGCCAGACAATCTTGGCAACTTAACTGAAACCCCTGGTGTTCCGTTTTGCCTGCGCCGGATGCGCTGCTGGATATCGTTTGGTGTTGGTCGAACTAAATCGGTCATTTAGTTCACTCGCTCAGCTATTTAGTCGGTCATGAACGATGTATTCCGTACCCGTTAAGTCGGTCATGAACGGATACACTCCGTCAGTCGTTCATAAACAAAAAAAATTTAAGCTCACTTTTTTTATTATTTTTTTTTTTTTTTATTTATTTATTTATTAATGGTTGACAAAACGAGTGTCTTCCTCATTAAACATACAATACATAATGGAATTATATGCTAAAAGCCTAGTTAGATAACACAGTTCACTAAATAGCATCACCGACCGATGGAGGTGTTTTAGTTGCCAGTCCGGCCAGCTGTGCCCCTTTTCACAGCTAAATTTGTCAGTGACGCTATTAGAGCCTACATCTAAGCAGAAGGGAGTAAGTAGGAAAAAAGTGTTCTTAAGTAAAATTAAAGATAATCTTAGTTTGCTATATTAATTAATAAAATACAATAAATAAGAAAAAGGAAAGTAAGAAGATTGTTAATAAAGTAAAGAAATTTAAGCTAGATGTATAGAGTGTTAAGTAGATAGGACAGAGAGAAAAGTAATGGGAAATCACCGACCCGGTGGGGTAAAATTTACAGCCTGTCCGGCAAGCTATGCCCCTGCTCATAGCTGGGAGTGGTCAGTGACTTCCCGAAGGTATCCTGAAAGCAACGATTTTATTAGGGGTAGAGAAAGTTCTATAGAGAAAACGTGATGCAAACTATTATAATTTTTACATAGCACGCGAAAAGGATTGTGCATAGCGTAGTCTGTTGTGCACGTAGACAGGAATAAGGGGCGGTAATTTCTGGTTGGTCTAGACGGAACAGAGAATTGAAGACGCCCTAGCAGAAAAGGAGAATCTATATCGCCAATAATCAACTTATGTAGAAGGACAACACCAAGAATTGTCCTACGGTTGGTTAATGACGGAAGGTTAAGAAGAAGCAGCCTGCTGGAGTAAGATGGCAATCGAAGATTAGGGTCCCAATTTAAACCTCGTAAGGCAAAAAGCAGAAATTGCTTCTGAACAGATTCAATACGATCCTGGCTATTGTTATACTGCGGAGACCAGATGCAAGAGCAGTATTCAAGGATAGGGCGAACAAGAGAGATGTACAGAAGTTTCGTTATAAAAGGATCGTTAAACTCTTTAGACCATCGTTTAATGAATCCAAGTACACCTTTTGCCTCATTAACGATGGTATCTATGTGAAGATTGAAACAGAGTTTAGAATCAAAAAGAACGCCTAGATCCTTAACTGTTAGTATACGTTGCAAAGGGGTATTGTCGATTGTATAACTGACAATATAAGGTGTAGTACGATAAAATGTCATAAACATACACTTTGAACAATTCAGATGCAATTGATTGGCCGAACACCAAAGTTGCATAGCGTTCAAATCGTCTTGTAGACGAGAATGATGTAGGGGATTAGTGTATGATAGAATAAGTTTCACATCATCCGCATACATGAGTACACGGGCATGTGATATAACAGAGGGGAGATCATTTATAAAAAGAGTAAAGAGTAAAGGTCCAAGATGACTACCTTGAGGAACACCAGAAGTAACGTGAACCTGTTTAGAGGTAGTCTGCCTCAGCATTACTCTTTGGGTCCTACCTTTTAAATAAGAATTTATCCAAAGCAAAAGAGACTTAGGGAAACCTATTCGGTCAAGTTTAAAAAGTAAAATGTCATGGTGCACAGAGTCAAACGCCTTACTGAAGTCAGTATAAATGACATCAGTTTGCATTTTCGAAAGAAAGGCATCATTTACCAAGGAAGTAAATTCAAGCAGATTGGTCGTAGTTGACCGATTCTTTACGAATCCATGTTGAACAGGGGAAACAACTGATTTGCAGAAATGCTGCAAATTCGAAGTGATTATTTTTTCAAATAATTTAGGAATAGCGGACAGTTTTGCAATGCCCCTGTAATTTTGTATATCAGACTTTCCACCTTTCTTGTGGAGAGGAATGATATAAGATTCTTTCCAAAGAGATGGAAATACAGAAGATTCAAGAGATAGATTAAAAAGCTTTTGCAATGGATAAAGAAGGGAAGAACTACACTCCTTGAGTAGAGAACTAGGAATATTGTCAGGCCCAGGAGAGTAAGAAGATTTTAAAGAGTTTATAGCTGAAAGGAGAGAGGAGTGTGAAATAATAGGAGAAGGTATAGAACTAGAGGAAGAAATAGTATAAGGATAAGAATTATTATTAGGACAGACTGAGGAGTAAGTAGATTGGAAAAAATTAGCAAAGAGGTTAGCAGAATCAGAGTCATTACTAGCTTTATCCATCCCGAAAGAAAAGAAGTTGGCAAACTTGAAGATTTACGCTTCAAGTTTACAAAATTGTAAAACTGTCTCGGATTTTGGGCAAATTGCCTTTTACAACGAGTTAGATAATTCTCATAGCATTGAGAATTCAGAAGAAAAAAGTTCGACTTGGCTATGGAATATTTAGCCAAGTCTGTACACGAACCAGACTTTTTAAACTTTTTAAAATATTTAGATTTTAAGTTTTTAAGATGTGACAATCTGGGAGTAAACCAGGGTGGTTTTGAAGAAGTAGTCGAAGGAATTGACTTGGGAATGCTCATATCTAAGAGGGAGTTTAGGGTGCTATAAAAAAAAGTAATAGCAGTATTCATATCAACCAAGTCATATAAGAAAGACCAATCGGTTGCATAAATAAGCTGATTCAGCAATGAATAATTTCCTTTGCGAAAGCAGAAGCGGGGCTTATTAGCTGATGAGCACGAAATGAGACGATTACAATTGAACATTGTAATCTCTAAAGTAGGATGATATACATCCTCAGGAAGAGATAAAGGAGGGTACCTAGACACATTAGAGATAAGGTAGTTGTTAACAAATACAAGGTCAAGTGTTCTATTCAAATGATTAGAAATTGAATTGATTTGAAACAACGAAAGATCAAGCATGCAGTCTATAAAATCATGCTGTGCTAAGGGCACTAGATAATTTTCGGCAGTGAATAATGACCAAGAGATGTTCGGCAAATTAAAATCACCCAACACCATAAATAGATCATTATCACGCACGTGTGAAGAAACTTCTTTAATACAAGTAATATGTTTCATATAAACTTGAATATCAGAAGAAGGAGGAACATAAGAGCATGTAATATAGATATTCCGTGTAGGAAAAGACACCTTGACTGAGATAATTTCAGCGTCAGTAGGCGTACTAAAACAGAAAAGTTCTGACTGGAGAGTGGCTTTAACGGCAATTAACACCCCACCACCTCGAGTCGGCCGATCATTTCTATGCAAAATAAAAGTATTCGAAAATACCTCAAAATCGGATATGGTTGAATTTAACCATGTTTCGGAAAATGCTATTATATCCGAGTCGAAGGAAGTACTGGCTATGAAAAGATTTTTAAGCTTTGAAATAAGACCTCTGACATTCTGATAATGAATACAGATTTGGTCAGAAGATCAAGTTAGTTTTTTGGGGCAGAAATGGTACCCGGTATTGAAGGGACTGGAAGGGTGACAGGCTGGTTACGCTTTTTTGGCTTGAACTCGTGAACAATCATGTGTGGAGGCCAAAATTTGGGATCACAAATGATTGGGAACATATCATGTGAAACATTTATTTTGAATGATGATATGTTGAGTTGCAAGAATCTATTATTAATGGCACAGTATAATAAGTAAAGAGTATTTTATTTGTATACCCTGAACCCATTGAAAATGTAACAGGCAGAAGGAAGCAAGAAGTCTTGATCAGCATCAATAGCCGAGTCGAATTAGCCATGTCCGTCTGTCTGTCCGTATGTATGCTTTCAGGATACCTTCGGGAAGTCATTGACCACTCCCAGCTATGAGCAGGGGCATAGCTTGCCGGACAGGCTGTAAATTTTCCCCCACCGGGTCGGTGATTTCCCATTACTTTTCTCTCTGTCCTATCTACTTAACACTCTATACATCTAGCTTAAATTTCTTTACTTTATTAACAATCTTCTTACTTTCCTTTTTCTTATTTATTGTATTTTATTAATTAATATAGCAAACTAAGATTATCTTTAATTTTACTTAAGAACACTTTTTTCCTACTTACTCCCTTCTGCTTAGATGTAGGCTCTAATAGCGTCACTGACAAATTTAGCTGTGAAAAGGGGCACAGCTGGCCGGACTGGCAACTAAAACACCTCCATCGGTCGGTGATGCTATTTAGAGAACTGTGTTATCTAACTAGGCTTTTAGCATATAATTCCATTATGTATTGTATGTATAATGAGGAAGACACTCGTTTTGTCAACCATTAATAAATAAATAAATAAATAAATAAATAAATAAATAAATAAATAAATGTATGAACGCAAGGATTTTAGAACCTATAAGAGCTAGAGACTTAAAATTAGCTGTAGGTACTCCTTGTACCCGCACATATCGAGTTTGTTTCTGATATTCGATAACTTACTCCCAGCAATCGATAAAAATCGATATCGAAATCCTGTTATTTTTTTTAGCAAATTGGGTAAATAATAAGAGCAATAGTCCCCAAATTGATATGTTGCTTCTAGAGTTGAGAGTTCGAACCCTGCCAAGGCAACTTTTTTTTTTAAATTTATCTTTATTACTACTAAAGCAAAAGAGCGCGTATCACGAGTTTCATTCGGTGTTGGAATGTGAGGGTCCAGGGTATCCCCTAGTCGGGAGCTCCCGACTAGAACCTCTTACATTTTAGAAACTGAAAACATGAAAAATAAACGAATCGTTTAAGATCGACTGCATAACTGAACTAAGCGAATAGTTGATCGACTTTATAGCTGAGCAGAATTCATCGTTCATGACCGACTGAATAACTGAATGGGAGGACTAAATTACCGATTTAGTTCCCGACCAGAAAATGAACGAGTGAACTTGTTCAGCAAATTGATCTAAAAATCCCCTCTTTAGCTGTAATCCATAAGAGCTAGAAAATATTGAACGTTAATTAAGAATACTCCGTACCCTTGCGGTATATATAGTTCATTCTACTTAAGAGCAGAATTTGTTACATGAAAATATTCTACTCTATGTTTTGGCAGCTTTATATGCTGCACTTCTAAGTTTCGTCGGCTTGGTTTCCAAGCAATCCATACAAAAAATACCTCTGCAATTTTTGATCATTAAGTTGCAGTAAACAGCATAGTTAATTTCAGGACATGATGCTATTTAAGCTGTTTATGGGATAGTTTGTCTTATATTATGTCGGTACTCCCCCACTGAATGTGGTGAGCCAGCTTTATACAGAAAAACTTAAATTAGACCCATAGTCAACAGCTTTACGATATGCGATGTCAATTTTGTTGAGCATATTTCGAAAACAGTAAGAGCTAAAAACGCCAAACTTCATGCGTAGAATAAAACACATTATATTTGAGTATAGTAGGATCTAGGCGTGTATATAACCACAGCTCAGATTTTGGTACAGTTTATCTTACAGTCAGTTACAGTTGACTCATCTACAATCGGAGCATTGTCAAACATCCAGATCCGCTAAGATGCAATTTAAGTTAAATGTTATATGTTAACACAAAGAATACGTCGCTATACGACTTTCACTTATTTAGAATTTACATCTATTGTGGGGATAATATTATTGAGCAGCAAAAGATAATGTGCGTCACCACCGTCAAATAATCATCGTAGGAATTATCAAAACACTCACAACATTATATAAATTACATATAAACAATAATAAAAATATTTCTTTTCAGATTTGAAAATGCTAGAGAAAAAACTCAGAACCACGAAGGAAAAATTAAGGAGGAAAATAAATATAAACGAGATCCTCGAAATGATCGTCTTCAGCCGAAGAATGCACCTCTACAGGGTGAACCAGTAAGTAGCAAAAATCAAAATTTCAAATTTACAATACAGTAGATAACAGTTAAAACCTATTGAAAATGGGTTAAATGGGTCTAATGTATTTGTGCGTGAAAGGTGGGAATAATATAAATATTTGTATGTAACAAGAAGATATAAGCTTCCCCGTCCCCAAAAGTATATATATATTCTTGATCATCATCAAAATGCGAGTCAATCCAGCATTGCCCGTCTGACTGTCCGTCCATCCGTATGTATGAACGCAAGGATCTAAGAACCTATAAGAGCTAGAGACTTGATTAGTACGCTTTTAATGTAGGTCCTCATAGTGGGCGCGCAGCACAAGTTTGTTTCTGATTATCGATAACTTGCCCAAGCAATCCATACAAATCGATATCGAAACCCTGTTTTTTTAAGCAAATCTCGTAAGTTATAAGAGCTAGAGTCACCAAACTTGACATGTAGCTTCTTGAATAGTATACATATTGTATATCATTCATTGTATTTATTTTATTTATTAATGTATAGTTGGCTGGCTCGAGGTCCGGGTTTGTTTTAATAAACCAATGAAACAATTTTGTTGATTTTTGCTTCCGATATATTTCGGTTGCGCATCGGCAAACCGTCATCATTTTTTATTTTATTTAATTTTTTTATTTATTAAATGGTCGACAAAACGAGTGTCTTCCTAATTTTAATTTTATTTGCCCGACCGGCCAGCTTTTCCCTTTTTCACAGCTATATTTATCAGTGACGCTATTAGAGCCGACAGCTAAGAAGAAGGGTGTTAGTAGAAAAAAAAATGTTTTTAAGTAATAATTAAATATAATTTTAATTTACTATATGGTTTATGAAAATACAATAAATAGGGGAAAAGAAAGAAATAAGTTGTTAATAAAGTAATGAAATGTATGCTATATATATAGACTGTTAAGTAGAAAGGGTAAAGAGATAGTAATGGGAAATCACCGACCCGGTGGGGGAAAATTTATAGGCGGGCCCGCAAGCTATGCCCCTGCTTATAGCTAGGAATGGTCAGTGACTTCCCGGAGGTGAAAGCAACGGTAGGTGTAGACGAAACAGAGAATTGTAGACGCCCTAACAGAAAAGATGAATATATGTCGTCAACAATCAACTTATGTTGAAAGACAACACCAAGCATTGTCCTACGGTTGGTTAACATCGGAAGATTAAATAGAAGCAGCCTATTAAAGTAGGATGCCAACCGAAGATAAGGGTCCCAATTTACACCTCGTAAGGCAAAAAGCAGAAATTGCTTCTGAACATTGTTATACTGCAAGGACCAGATTCAAGAGCAGTATTCAAGGATAGGGTGAACAAGAGAAATGTACAGAAGTTTCGTTATAAAAGTATCGGTAACTCATTAGACAATCGTATAAGGAATCCAAGTACACCTTTTGCCTCATTAACGATGGTGTGTATATAAAGATTGAAGCTGAGTTTAGAATCAAAAAGCACGCCTAGATCCCTCACTGTTAGTATACATTGCAATGGAGTATTGTCGATTGTATAGCTGACAAGATAAGGTGTAGTACGATTAAATGTCATAAACATACACATTAAACAATTCAGATGCAAATGATTGACCGAACACCAAAGTTGCATAGCGTTCAAATCGTCTTGTAAATGAGAATGATATAGGGGAGTAGTGTATGATAGAATAAGTTTCACATCGTCCGCATACATAAGTACACGGGCATGTGATCATTTATAAAACGAATAAAGGTTCAAGTTGACTACCTTGAGGAGCACCACAAGCAACATGAACCTGTTTTGAGGTAGTCAGCTTCAGCATTAATCTTTGGGTTCTACCTTTTAAATAAGAAGAAATCCAATGCAACAGACAGAAGATTCAAGGGGTAGATTAAAATGCTTTAGCAATAGGCGCAGAAGGGAAGTAGTAGAAAACTAGGAGTATTGGCAAACCCAGGAGAGTATGAAGATCTTAAAGAATTTTTAGCTGAGAAGAGAGGAATGGGAAATAATAGGAGCAAATATAGAACTAGAGGAAGCAATTGTATTAGGGTAAGAATTATTATAAGGACAGACTGAAGAGTAGGTTGATGGGAAAAATTAGCAAAGAGGTTAGCAGGAGCAGAGTCATTGCTAGCTTAATCTATCCCGCGAGAAAAAGAAGATGGCAAACTTGAACTTTGCAACGAGATAGATGATACTCATAATATTGAGAATTCAGAAGAAAGAAGTTCGACTTGGCTATGGGATATTTAGACGAGTCTGTACTCGAACCAGACTTATTAAACTTATTAAACCACCTCGTGTCGGCCGATCATTTCTATGCACAATAAAACTGTTCGAAAAAACCTCAACATCAGATATGGTTAATGTGAACCATGTTCCTGAAAATACGATTATATCCGAAAGTGCTAGCGATGAAAAGATTTTGAAGTTTGGAAATGAGACCCATGACATTCTGATAGTGATTATAGATTTGGTCAGAAGACGAAGTTAGTTTTTTGGGACAGAAACGGCACCCTGTATTGAAGGGACTGGAAGGGTGACAAGATGGTTTCGCATTTTTGGCTTGAACTCGTGAACAAACATATGTGGAGGCCAAAATTTGGGATCACAAATGATTGGGAACATATCATGTGAAACGTTTATTTTGAAAGATGATATTTCACGAGGAGTGGAGAAATTAATTCCCTTCTCCAAGGGATACAACTGGGGTCATATTTGGACAATCATTTGGAGAAGGCGATAATGACAACATTTTAGATAAATCCAAGTTGCTAGGCACGGACAATAGAGGCGTAGGTGTATGGATTTATAGCTATCACCACCCGTCCGCCCCCACCCCATAGCTATAAATCAAATAAATTAACCAATTTTAACTACCCAACAATTTAAGCCACAATTATAATTCAATTATCTTTTTGAGAATATATAAATATTTGCGTTCTCAATTTTCAAAACATCAAGCAGCATAGAAACATTTTGTTGTATGGCGTTACTCATCTAAGTGTTTATATTGTCTTTGCTCCAACTATATGGTACGCCGCTGTCAGGGTTTGTGAAATCGAAACATAATCGGCGATATCGTATGTGGGTCTCATACGACAATCTAACTCTATTATCTAAAACGATAATTTAACCATTTTTATACCCTGAACCTATTGAAAATGGGTCAGAAGCGTAGAATTGTTTAGTTTATAAATTCTTGTCGGCTAATCTGTATGAACACGCCGATTTTAAAACCTATTAAAGAGACTTGACATTTTGAATCTTTTTCATCGATATATTCATCTCAAACGACTAAAATACAAGACAGGCATAGAAAATTGCGCTCACTTGTACAGACACCTATTGAACAGCCAAACAAACTCAGTTTGAATCTCCACGTCAAAAAGCGCATACGTGTAAAATAATGTATGTTAAATTTAGGCGATAGGTATAAAATGAAAGATACTTGGCATATATTTAATATTCTAGAAGCAACATATCAGGTTTGGTGACTCTAGCTCTTATTATTTACCCAATTTGCTCAAAAAACAGGATGTTAGTATCGATTATCGGAAACAAACTCGATCTGCGTAGGAACTAGGAGAACCTACATCTAAAATTTCAAGTCTCTAGCTCTTATAGGTTCTGAGATCCTTGCGTTCATACATACGGACGCACGGACGGACAGACAGACGGACATGGCTAGATCGACTCGGCTATTGATGCTGATAAAGAATATATATACTTTATGGGGTCGGAGATGCTTCCTTCTGCCTGTTACATACATTTGGATTTTGCACAAAAACATTATACCCCTTTTACCCATTTTTAATGGGTTCAGGGTATAATAAGGACTCAAAAAGAACAGTTAAAGAATTCCAACTAACATTGGTAATCGAACTTAATACCTAACTTCAGACTTCAGACATACACCTTATTACCACACAAAAATACTTAACTTACTTATAAAACACAAACCCAACCTATTTCAAAAACAAAAAAAAAACATAGAAACAGCAAAAACAAACAGAAAAACTGATGACCAGAGATGACGCCAACACGTTTTTTGAAAACAAGAGAAGCATACGAAAAAAAAAACATTAACGCTCTAGAAAAAAACAAGAAATACGACAAGCTACGAGATCAACGGAACCTTACACTAGCGGACAACAACAATAAAAGAGAGTGGTTCATAAACAAAACTAAAATAAAATTCCCGCCAAACATAGAAGCATTACTCGCAAAAGGACCGAAGTTCGCTCCCCCGATCAATAAAAGAGATTTCCCTCTCTTAAAATATTGCAGACGGTGAAGAGTTAGTTCAAACAATAAAAGAAAAAAAAAACACAAGAGGCGGCGCGCACCAAATTCTTTTCATTGGTTAAAGACCATAAAACTAAGAATAACCACAACACTAGGGATCGAGCAATGTTGGACACAGTGGAACAGACACGTAAATTCTTAAAGGAACATAAAAATATAAAAATCTTATCATCAGATAAGTGTAACAAAACTGTTGCATTGAATGTAAACGATTACAAAAATAAAATGACAAATTATTTTAGACGACTTATGCGCGTATGGAACACTAAGACAGCATCCGACAACAAGACTACAGACAAAAAATAACAACTTCATGGCAAAATTATTCAAGATGGGTCTTATTTTAAAGGACGAAAGAAATAAGATGACTACGACGACAACAGCGGTATCTCCGAGAATATTTGGACTTCCGAAAATACACAAAGAACACCACTGAGACCAATATGTATCTCCATCGGATCTCCTTCTTACGAGCTGTGCAATTATATTAAAATATAAAAAAATCGGACAATAGACTCAAAGTACAACATAAAGAACGCGATCGATTTTAAAGACAGAATTAACAATTCCCACATTAGGAAAGACGAAACATTGGTATTTTTTGACGTAGTATCTTTGTTTCCCAGCATACCAATGGAACTAGCACTTGACACAATAAGATAAAAATGGACCAAGTTAGAAGAACACACAAGT
Source organism: Drosophila littoralis (assembly GCA_018903485.1). Taxonomy (NCBI): domain Eukaryota; kingdom Metazoa; phylum Arthropoda; class Insecta; order Diptera; family Drosophilidae; genus Drosophila; species Drosophila littoralis. The sequence goes on from JAEIGF010000590.1 coordinate 1,816,112, forward strand.
ATACCCAAACAATTATTTATGGGCATAGTTATATATACAGGAAAACAGATATCTTAAATACGAGAATAAGATATACACGCAACTAAAAGGAATACCAATGGGATCACCGGCCTCCCCAGTAATCGCAGATATAGTTATGGAAGAACTGTTAGACGGATAAATTGACAATAATTGATATAACGGACAAAACAGAAGCACTTAAAATTCTGAAAGAATTGAACTCGTTCCACAGACATATTAAAATTTACAATTGAATTAGGAAAAGACGGGAAATTTCCATTTTTAGACTCTTTATTAAGTAGATTAGACAACAGACTCAAAATAAAGTGGTATAAGAAACCCATAGCCTCCGGACGAATACTCAACTTTAATTCAAACCTCCCTAAGAGTATGATAATCAATACAGCAATAGACTGTATGAAAAGAATGCTTAACATATCGGACATAATATACCACAAAGAAACTGTACATGATATTGAAAAACTCTTGACGAAAAATGACTTCCCACAAAATCTAATTTAAAAATTATTAAAAAGGCGACATATCGGAACAGAAAAGCCTACAGAACCTAACAAAATATACAAATCCCTAATATATGTCCCACGATTATCAGAACGCATCACGAAATCAGACTGCTACAACAACTAAGAAATAAAAGTAGCACACATACCCAAGAATACGTTACAAAAATTCTTTAATTAGATTAAATCAAAAATTCCTATGACCGACATAAGTAAAGTAATTTACCAAATACCATGTGCTGAGGAAAATAACAAGGATTACTCAAGATAAATCAGACTTCAAATTAAGGCATCAAAATAATATGCAGAAAACAGCACTTTTGACCCACTGTATGAGAAGCAACCACACACCAAATTTTGATGCAACAACAATTTTACATATGAACAACACTACAACAAACGACACACATTAGAAATGCTACACATAATTAACACACCAACGAACAAACGATCAAACTACAAGACAGACACAGAAGATTGCGCTTACTTGTACTGACACCTATTGAACAATCAAACAGACTCGGTTTGCATCTCCACGTCAAAAAAGCGCCTACGTGTAAAATAATGTATGTTAAATGTGTCAATATATTGTTTAATTTAATATATTTTAATGTTAATTGTTTTTTGTACCTTGTGTTAGTTCCCTGAAGACGGTTTGCCGATGTGCAACCGAATTATATTGGAAGCAAACTACAAATAAATTGATTTTTTGTTTTTATTTAAACAAAGCCGGACCTCGAGCCAACGAAATATGTATTTAATTCATCTCATAAGTTTTAAGAGCTAGTCACCAATTTAGCATTCAGCATTAGAAAAGTATACACAGATCAAGTATCGTTCCTTTATAGCCATCGTCACCCCCGCCACAACCGGCAACTACCCACCAACCAATTTAAGCCACAATTTTAATTCTGTTCTATCAAAGAGTATAAACGAATAAACATAATACAATAAAATCTACTCCTCAAAATTTTATCAAGATCGGTTTAGAAACAGCAAAGTTATTAAAGAAAATGTGTGGTTACATTGGCTGGCTAAAAATTTGTGTGTACATGTGTACACATACTCACACAAATGCATACATGTATCGTATACAATGTTCTGTGTACTATTTTATTTTGGTTTTTTCTCATCGAAACTGAATTTTTAGTATGTCTGCGAGGTATGAGGCGTTGCCACATAGATCTGTCGGTTGAATGGAGTTGCGGGTTCGACTACGGTACAGCGACTTACCATTTTTTAGTATAAGGTTCACGAGCGCGTAGCGTAAGCTGCATTTGGGGTTGGTACAATAATTTTCAATGTATCCCCTAGTTGGGCACTTCCGACTAGAGCATTCTTACTTGTTTCGCTTTGGGAAACCGGTTGATGTATGCCATGAGGGACACCTTTCGTTTAGAGCCAAGATTTCATTGGACTTCCCGAATACGACATAAAAGACTCCCAATGTCTTGTTCTCGGACGATTATATCTCGAGCGATATTTCAAATTAAGTTGCGACCAAAAATGTAGGACTTTGAAACATAAAATGGTTTTGCTTCTGTTGGCACATGACGCCAGAGAACACCAATAGAAAGCCCTTGTATTTCTGCTACTCTGTTGGCTACAAAAATTCCAAATGAACTGCGGTCTTTTTTAAAGCAATAAGGGCGATTTGAGCTATGTCCAAAAATAAACAAAAATTAAGTCCCAAGGAAAATCTTTTCACGACATAAAAATCTTTTTTTAAAAGATGAGAAGCAGTTGCGTGAGATTCTGCGTAATGTTCTGCAAACACTAAAGGGGAACGTATGTCCAGAAACGTAGCGGCAAAAGTCACAGTATTCAGTTGAAGTGTGTTAACTTTCTGATGCATATTGCCTCTCTCTAGTAGCAACGTCTACTTGTGGATACATTTTTGAGATGTCAGCTGTCAAAGTATACTTATGGATCCGAAATCGTGCAAGGGTCTAATCTAGAACGTATGTCGAGCAACGTAGCGGCATAAGTCACAGTATTCTGTTGAAGTGTCTGTAAACTTTCTGATGCATTTTGCCTCCACACAATCAACTGGAACTTCCGATCCCCCTTAGCAACCTCTACTTGTCGATACATTTTTGATATGTCAGCTGTCAAAGCATACTTTTGGATCCGAAATCGTGCAAGGGTCAAATCTAGCTCCCTCCACCAAGACGCAGAACGCATAGATAGGGAACGTAATAATGCAGTACAAGGGCCTGATATTCCTTCACAAAAATGTTGTACATATCTGCACTACGTCGTCCCTGCTCAGGTGCCATAAGAAATACGTGAGGTTTTTCACAGGAAAATTCAATTTATTTTAATTATTTGGACGCCGCTTCGTTATTTCACTGGCTGAAATCAGTCTGCGCTACAAATAAACAAGAAACGTTTTTTAGTGTCAAAGGCAATTCAACTTCAGATCCAGATTCCACCCCATGCACATTCTTTTTGAAATTTCTCACATTCGATTTGTTCAGCTGAACTATTGTCGCATTTAGTTGCGACAGGATGCTCAGGAGGCAGATTTAATTGTCCAACATAAAGTGGATCTTCACGACGTAGACGTAAGCTTTGTATCAAATCCTCCGACATAAAGTTGATTTGAGATTACTGCATTCCCCTGCTTTAAATAGTTAATGCAAAAATTAAGTTTTATCACAAAAAATAAACTAATTTACATTCGAACTTAATTAAATTGCTTTAGCACATAACAAATTTAATTTTGTTCCTTAGTATTTTCAATTCGCTCACTCATTTTTTCGACCGCTTTTAAATTGATAAATTTAAATTTATTAAAATGAATGCGGACATCATAGAAAATATTTTAAAGTTATCAAAAAATTTTAGGTTCAGTGATTTAGAGCAGTCTTAACATTTATACAGAAACCCATTTGGTTTTTTATTCTTATAAAGAATTTAAAATTCAAGCACAGAAAAGATTACCGTTTTTATCACAGTATCACAGTACTTAGTCTTAAAAATGACTTCTAAATATAACATTGATGCGGCCAGCCTATTGTTTCATCCCTTTAAACGAATTTCGATCGAAGAAACCAATTTTCCTTTTTGAAATACTTTTTATGGAAATCGACTCTTAATGAACATCCAGATGTTAAACTACCCACAAAATCTCAAAAACGTTGAAGGACAGTTCTTTAGGTTTTCAAAATCGCAGGCCCTTTTGAATAGATCACATTATTCCAAAACAATACTTGACGAATAAGGTGCTGTTTCTTATTTTTCCGGTCCATTAAATATAGATCCGACAATACATGGCGCACTGCTTCCTCACATCATTTCAAGCCCATTTTAATATCACTATCAATTTTAGCTTAGCTTTAATTTTGCAGATAATAAGTCTTTTACAGAGTTTGTTAAAACCTTAAATTTCTTTCAGCCCTAATTCCCATAGGAACGATCGGTCGGAAAGTAAATTTTTGCATGGCAAAATATTCTGTTTTCCAAGATTTGTAATCAAATTTCTGCAAAACCGTAAGGGTATTAAATCTTCGGTGTGCCGAAAAGAGATGCTTTCTTTCGTGTTTTAAAAATATAGATTATATTACTTGTGAAGTATATATATTATATCTCTATATATGAAACTGTTTGTCCTGACTGACTGATTGGTGACCAACGCACAGCCCAAACCGTAAGAGCTAAGGAGCAGAAATTTTCACTGTAGTTATCTGACAAAGGTGCCCGCAAGTGTGGAAAAATCGCGAAAAACGTTTGTAATAAACTTTTTGCTTACCATCCGATCGGCCTCAAACTCAAATTCAAAGTTCTTTGTTCAAATTCATTTGCGGGGTGTTTCGCACTTAGTAGAAAATCCATCCCTCCTTGGCGTAAACGGGAGTCAAAGATTTTGTGGGTTTCGCGCTCACATTCATTTCCAAGAATCTTTATGAAAACTCATTTGAGACGTGTTTCACATTTTTCGCAGAATCAAAGCAACCTCGATAAAAAGTGCGATTCTAGGATTTTTTTGGTGTAGTTTTAAGTTTTGTCCGATTTGCTTCAAACTTATTTTCAGAGCTCTACGAAAAACATTAATAAATACGTGTTTCAGCGATTTGGAAAATTCCACCCCCAACAGTGGGGAATTAGCGAAAAATTGTTGTATGAAACTTTTTTGTTTACCATCCGACTCAAACTCATTTTCAAAAAAATTTGTTCAAATTAATTTTTGGGGTGTTTCGCACTTGTTTGAAAATGCAATCCTCCCTGGTGGAAGTGCGGGTCAAAGATTTGGTGGGTGACGTTTCGCCCTCAAATTCATTCCAAAAATCTACCTAAAAAATCATTAGAGACGTGTTTCACATTTTTTGCAAAATCTAAACTCATTCGGTGCAAAGTGAATTTTTAATGATTTTTTTGGTGGATTTTAAGTTGGGTCCGATTTGTCTCAAACCTTTTTTTAAAGCTCTACATAAGAAATGAATAAGTGTTTCAATAATTATAATATGTGTTTCAGCGATTTGGGAAATTCCACTCGCAACTGTGATAACATGTGATAAACTTTTGTATGAAAGTTGTTTGTTTACCGTCCGCTCAGTTTCAAAATCATTTTCAGAGCTGTTTAAGAAAATTGATTTTATAACATACGTGCCACGGGCAAGGCCGGGTTATACCCGCTAGTTATATTATATATATGCAGATTTTGTGTTACTGAATATATTATGTTATGATATATTTTTATTTTGTATTATTTATTTTCAGATTTTGCAGTCTTCCAACAAATATTCTGGACTTGACGATGAATCATCCGAATAAAATCTATTTCTTTCTTTGTAATAAATGATTAAATGAAAAAAATTAACAAACACATTTTACAAGTAAAAATAAAATCACATTTTTGAAACAAATCAAAAATTAAATAAAATCAAAATTGGATACTAGTATTTGCTGATTCTTATGAAGCTTTGCGACTGGTAGTTGGTCAAACAATTGATATTGCTTCAAAAGTCAGAAATGTTTTAGTCATTTTTACAAATTGTTTAGCCAATACTAAGCATATCTGTGAGTGGATTGAAGGGTTGTTCCTTTTTTAGTTGAGTTTGATTGCATCGTATCATGGATAAAATAATAATTCAATTATAAATAACTTATACAAAAAAGATTTTGAAGATCTTAATTGTATATTAGTTACTTTTACATGTTGTCGTTCTACAACAAATTTGATGGTCCGCGATGGATACATTTTATATTGCTATTACTTACGGTGCCTCATAACTCCGACCCATCTGCAAATTGGTGTTGATACCATTTTAAAAGGTGTATTTTATTAAACCGGGGTACTGCTTCAGGTCTGGCTAAAATTCAAGGAAATATCGACGGATACTATCTCACTTTTATCGCCGGGACTTACTCAACGGGCAATACTCGATGGGTTAGTTAGGCGTACCGCCGAAATTTACTCTCTGTGCATCAATTATTTAATTCCAGTGCGAGGTTAGACGACTGACACTCTTCGGGTGACTACTCGCGTCAAACTATACGAGGAGTTTGGAGAGAGCTAAAAAGTCGCCTCAAAACTGCCAACATCAAAGATAAGGCGACTACACAGAAAACGGATGCAATAAAGGGCAATGCAAAAGACCATACAATAAAAAGAACCAAGGGGGTCGGACACAGGTGTGCTTCTGCGGTCACAACCGGGTAGAAAAATATAGATGTAGAGCCAACACCAACTTTTACCGGCAAGAAGGCTAACAGGGATAGGGGGTATAAGCCGCGCCTACGCACGAACTAGTAATTATGAAAGTCATTTAAAAAGATCAATCAGATAGGCAAGCTGATTAGAGGCGAAAGAGAGTTAATCATTTATCTAGAGAGGGAAGATTGTCATTATGAGCACACAGCAGTCAAAGAGCGCGAAAAATTTTAAGTGGAGTTTCTCTGCTTATTGAAGGTAAAGAAGCAGGGTTTTAAGATTATACATATATCGACACTGGGCCATATTGAAATTGAATATTATCTCCGTCGAAAATTAATTTGACGTGAAATTAAAAAGTATATGTTTGCCATGTTCGGGGCTAAAAGTTCATTCATTTTACTTCCAAGTATTTCTACTTTCGATAGTATAATTGGGACGAGGGAAGTATTTGGATGGCGGTGAACTTACCGGCAAGACTTGTTAAGTCTACATCGAAGATGTCATAATATTTTCCATGAATGAGTCGGAACATATAAGGAATATTGGCGAGGTTTTAAAAAGACTAGGACGCCAACATGAGGGTCTCCAAAGAAAAGTCGATGTCGGACAGGTTTTATAGTGTGTAGAAGCGGCACTAAAACTAGCGATTAAGCAGTTTGCTTAACTTTCAAACCTCTTCGCAGTAAGATTCTTTCTAGGACTTGCTAAGTTTTACAGGTGCTTCGTAAGAGACTGCCTCAATAGCTAAATTTTTGATCGATATATGGTATTAAGAGGGAAAAACGGCAGAATAGACACTTATTGAACAGCCAAACAGACTCAGTTTGAATCTCCACGTCAAAAAGCGCATACGTGTAAAATAATGTATGTTAAATGTGTCAATATATTGTTTAATTTAATATATTTTAATGTTAATTGTTTTTTGTACCTTGTGTTAGTTCCCTGAAGACGGTTTGCCGATGTGCAACCGAAATATATTGGAAGCAAACTACAATTAAATTGATTTTTTGTTTTTATTTAAACAAACCCGGACCTCGAGCCAACGAAATATGTATTTAATTCATCTCATAAGTTTTATGAGCTAGTCACCAATTTAGCATTCAGCATTAGAAAAGTATACACAGATCAAGTATCGTTCCTTTATAGCCATCGTCACCCCCGCCACAACCGGCAACTACACACCAACCAATTTAAGCCACAATTTTAATTCTGTTCTATCAAAGAGTATAAACGAATAAACATAATACAATAAAATCTACTCCTGAAAATTTTATCAAGATCGGTTAAGAAACAGCAAAGTTATTAAAGAAAACGTGTGGTTACATTGGCTGGCTAAAAATTTGTGTGTACATGTGTACACATACTCACACAAATGCATACATGTATCGTATACAATGTTCTGTGTACTATTTTACTTTGGTTTTTTCTCATCGAAACTGAATTTTTAGTATGTCTGCGAGGTATGAGGCGTTTCCACATAGATCTGTCGGTTGAATGGAGTTGCGGGTTCGATTTCGGTACAGCGACTTACTATTTTTTAGTATAAGGTACACGAGCGCGTAGCGCAAGCTGCATTTGGGGTTGGTACAATAATTTTCAATGTATCCCCTAGTTGGGCACTTCCGACTAGAGCATTCTTACTTGTTTCGCTTTGGGAAAACGGTTAATGTATGCCATGAGGGACACCTTTCGTTTAGAGCCAAGATTTCATTGGACTTCCCGAATACGACATAAAAGACTCCCAATGTCTTGTTCTCGGACGATTATATCTCGAGCGATATTTCAAATTAAGTTGCGACCAAAAATGTAGGACTTTGAAACATAAAATGGTTTTGCTTCTGTTGGCACATGACGCCAGAGAACACCAATAGAAAGCCCTTGTATTTCTGCTACTCTGTTGGCTACAAAAATTCCAAATGAACTGCGGTCTTTTTTAAAGCAATAAGGGCGATTTGAGCTATGTCCAAAAATAAACAATAATTAAGTCCCAAGAAAATTTTTACACGACATAAAAATCTTTTTTAAAAAGATGAGAAGCAGTTGCGTGAGATTCTGCGTAATGTTCTGCTAACACTAAAGGGGAACGTATGTCCAGAAACGAAGCGGCATAAGTCACAGTATTCAGTTGAAGTGTGTTAACTTTCTGATGCATATTGCCTCTTTCTATTAGCAACGTCTACTTGTGGATACATTTTTGAGATGTCAGCTCCCTCCACCAAGACGCAGAACGCATTGATAGGGAATGTAATAATGCAGTACAAGGGCCCGATATTCCTTCACAAAAATGTTGTACATATCTGCACTACGTCGTCCCTGCTCAGGTGCCATAAGAAATACGTGAGGTTTTTCACAGGAAAATTCAATTTATTTTAATTATTTGGACGCCGCTTCGTTATTTCACTGGCTGAAATCAGTCTGCGCTACAAATAAAAAAGAAACGTTTTTTAGTGTCAAAGGCAATTCAACTTCAGATCCAGATTCCACCCCATGCACATTCTTTTTGAAATTTCTCACATTCGATTTGTTCAGCTGAACTATTGTCGCTTTTAGTTGCGACAGGATGCTCAGGAGGCAGATTTATTTGTCCAACACAAAGTGGATCTTCACGACGTAAACGTAAGCTTTGTATCAAATCCTCCGACATAAAGTTGATTTGAGATTACTACATTCCCCTGCTTTAAATAGTTAATGCAAAAATTAAGTTTTATCACAAAAAATAAACTAATTTACATTCGAACTTAATTAAATTGCTTTAGCACATTACAAATTTAATTTTGTTCCTTAGTATTTTCAATTCGCTCACTCATTTTTTCGACCGCTTTTAAATTGATAAATTTAAATTTATTAAAAGACATCAAAGAAAATATTTTAAAGTTATCAAAAAGTTGTAGGTTCAGTGATTTAGAGCAGTCTTAACATTTATACAGAAACCCATTTGGTTTTTTCAAGCACAGAAATGATTACCGTGTTTATCACAGTATCACAGTACTTAGTCTTAAAAATGACTTCTAAATATAACATTGATGCGGCCAGCCTATTGTTTCATCCCTTTAAACGAATTTCGATCGAAGAAACCAATTTTCCTTTTTGAAATACTTTTTATGGAAATCGATTCTTAATGAACATCCAGATGTTAAACTACCCACAAAATCTCAAAAACGTTGAAGGACAGCTCTTTAGGTTTTCAAAATCGCAGGCCCTTTTGAATAGATCACATTATTCCAAAACAATACTTGACGAATAAGGTGCTGTTTATTATTTTTCCGGTCCATTAAATATAGATCCGACAATACATGGCGCACTGCTTCCTCACATCATTTCAAGCCCATTTTAATATCACTATCAATTTTAGCTTAGCTTTAATTTTGCAGATAATAAGTCTTTTACAGAGTTTGTTAAAACCTTAAATTTCTTTCAGCCCTAATTCCCATAGGAACGATCGGTCGGAAAGTAAATTTTTGCATGGCAAAATATTCTGTTTTCCAAGATTTGTAATCAAATTTCTGCAAAACCGTAAGGGTATTAAATCTTCGGTGTGCCGAAAAGAGATGCTTTCTTTCGTGTTTTAAAAATATAGATTATATTACTTGTGAAGTATATATATTATATCTCTATATATGAAACTGTTTGTCCTGACTGACTGATTGGTGACCAACGCACAGCCCAAACCGTAAGAGCTAAGGAGCAGAAATTTTCACTGTAGTTATCTGACAAAGGTGCCCGCAAGTGTGGAAAAATCGCGAAAAACGTTTGTAATAAACTTTTTTGCTTACCATCCGATCGGCCTCAAACTCAAATTCAAAGTTCTTTGTTCAAATTCATTTGCGGGGTGTTTCGCACTTAGTAGAAAATCCATCCCTCCTTGGCGTAAACGGGAGTCAAAGATTTTGTGGGTTTCGCGCTCACATTCATTTCCAAGAATCTTTATGAAAACTCATTTGAGACGTGTTTCACATTTTTCGCAGAATCAAAGCAACCTCTATAAAAAGTGCGATTCTAGGATTTTTTTGGTGTAGTTTTAAGTTTTGTCCGATTTGCTTCAAACTTATTTTCAGAGCTCTACGAAAAACATTAATAAATACGTGTTTCAGCGATTTGGAAAATTCCACCCCCAACAGTGGGGAATTAGCGAAAAATTGTTGTATGAAACTTTTTTGTTTACCATCCGACTCAAACTCATTTTCAAAAAAATTTGTTCAAATTAATTTTTGGGGTGTTTCGCACTTGTTTGAAAATGCAATCCTCCCTGGTGGAAGTGCGGGTCAAAGATTTGGTGGGTGACGTTTCGCCCTCAAATTCATTCCAAAAATCTACCTAAAAAATCATTAGAGACGTGTTTCACATTTTTTGCAAAATCTAAACTCATTCGGTGCAAAGTGAATTTTTAATGATTTTTTTGGTGGATTTTAAGTTGGGTCCGATTTGTCTCAAACCTTTTTTTAAAGCTCTACATAAGAAATGAATAAGTGTTTCAATAATTATAATATGTGTTTCAGCGATTTGGGAAATTCCACTCGCAACTGTGATAACATGTGATAAACTTTTGTATGAAAGTTGTTTGTTTACCGTCCGCTCAGTTTCAAAATCATTTTCAGAGCTGTTTAAGAAAATTGATTTTATAACATACGTGCCACGGGCAAGGCCGGGTTATACCCGCTAGTTATATTATATATATGCAGATTTTGTGTTACTGAATATATTATGTTATGATATATTTTTATTTTGTATTATTTATTTTCAGATTTTGCAGTCTTCCAACAAATATTCTGGACTTGACGATGAATCATCCGAATAAAATCTATTTCTTTCTTTGTAATAAATGATTAAATGAAAAAATTAACAAACACATTTTACAAGTAAAAATAAAATCACATTTTTGAAACAAATCAAAAATTAAATAAAATCAAAATTGGATACTAGTATTTGCTGATTCTTATGAAGCTTTGCGACTGGTAGTTGGTCAAACAATTGATATTGCTTCAAAAGTCAGAAATGTTTTAGTCATTTTTACAAATTGTTTAGCCAATACTAAGCATATCTGTGAGTGGATTGAAGGGTTGTTCCTTTTTTAGTTGAGTTTGATTGCATCGTATCATGGATAAAATAATAATTCAATTATAAATAACTTATACAAAAAAGATTTTGAAGATCTTAATTGTATATTAGTTACTTTTACATGTTGTCGTTCTACAACAAATTTGATGGTCCGCGATGGATACATTTTATATTGCTATTACTTACGGTGCCTCATAACTCCGACCCATCTGCAAATTGGTGTTGATACCATTTTAAAAGGTGTATTTTATTAAACCGGGGTACTGCTTCAGGTCTGGCTAAAATTCAAGGAAATATCGACGGATACTATCTCACTTTTATCGCCGGGACTTACTCAACGGGCAATACTCGATGGGTTAGTTAGGCGTACCGCCGAAATTTACTCTCTGTGCATCAATTATTTAATTCCAGTGCGAGGTTAGACGACTGACACTCTTCGGGTGACTACTCGCGTCAAACTATACGAGGAGTTTGGAGAGAGCTAAAAAGTCGCCTCAAAACTGCCAACATCAAAGATAAGGCGACTACACAGAAAACGGATGCAATAAAGGGCAATGCAAAAGACCATACAATAAAAAGAACCAAGGGGGTCGGACACAGGTGTGCTTCTGCGGTCACAACCGGGTAGAAAAATATAGATGTAGAGCCAACACCAACTTTTACCGGCAAGAAGGCTAACAGGGATAGGGGGTATAAGCCGCGCCTACGCACGAACTAGTAATTATGAAAGTCATTTAAAAAGATCAATCAGATAGGCAAGCTGATTAGAGGCGAAAGAGAGTTAATCATTTATCTAGAGAGGGAAGATTGTCATTATGAGCACACAGCAGTCAAAGAGCGCGAAAAATTTTAAGTGGAGTTTCTCTGCTTATTGAAGGTAAAGAAGCAGGGTTTTAAGATTATACATATATCGACACTGGGCCATATTGAAATTGAATATTATCTCCGTCGAAAATTAATTTGACGTGAAATTAAAAAGTATATGTTTGCCATGTTCGGGGCTAAAAGTTCATTCATTTTACTTCCAAGTATTTCTACTTTCGATAGTATAATTGGGACGAGGGAAGTATTTGGATGGCGGTGAACTTACCGGCAAGACTTGTTAAGTCTACATCGAAGATGTCATAATATTTTCCATGAATGAGTCGGAACATATAAGGAATATTGGCGAGGTTTTAAAAAGACTAGGACGCCAACATGAGGGTCTCCAAAGAAAAGTCGATGTCGGACTGGTTTTATAGTGTGTAGAAGCGGCACTAAAACTAGCGATTAAGCAGTTTGCTTAACTTTCAAACCTCTTCGCAGTAAGATTCTTTCTAGGACTTGCTAAGTTTTACAGGTGCTTCGTAAGAGACTGCCTCAATAGCTAAATTTTTGATCGATATATGGTATTAAGAGGGAAAAACGGCAGAATAGACACTTATTGAACAGCCAAACAGACTCAGTTTGAATCTCCACGTCAAAAAGCGCATACGTGTAAAATAATGTATGTTAAATGTGTCAATATATTGTTTAATTTAATATATTTTAATGTTAATTGTTTTTTGTACCTTGTGTTAGTTCCCTGAAGACGGTTTGCCGATGTGCAACCGAAATATATTGGAAGCAAACTACAATTAAATTGATTTTTTGTTTTTATTTAAACAAACCCGGACCTCGAGCCAACGAAATATGTATTTAATTCATCTCATAAGTTTTATGAGCTAGTCACCAATTTAGCATTCAGCATTAGAAAAGTATACACAGATCAAGTATCGTTCCTTTATAGCCATCGTCACCCCCGCCACAACCGGCAACTACACACCAACCAATTTAAGCCACAATTTTAATTCTGTTCTATCAAAGAGTATAAACGAATAAACATAATACAATAAAATCTACTCCTGAAAATTTTATCAAGATCGGTTAAGAAACAGCAAAGTTATTAAAGAAAACGTGTGGTTACATTGGCTGGCTAAAAATTTGTGTGTACATGTGTACACATACTCACACAAATGCATACATGTATCGTATACAATGTTCTGTGTACTATTTTACTTTGGTTTTTTCTCATCGAAACTGAATTTTTAGTATGTCTGCGAGGTATGAGGCGTTTCCACATAGATCTGTCGGTTGAATGGAGTTGCGGGTTCGATTTCGGTACAGCGACTTACTATTTTTTAGTATAAGGTACACGAGCGCGTAGCGCAAGCTGCATTTGGGGTTGGTACAATAATTTTCAATGTATCCCCTAGTTGGGCACTTCCGACTAGAGCATTCTTACTTGTTTCGCTTTGGGAAAACGGTTAATGTATGCCATGAGGGACACCTTTCGTTTAGAGCCAAGATTTCATTGGACTTCCCGAATACGACATAAAAGACTCCCAATGTCTTGTTCTCGGACGATTATATCTCGAGCGATATTTCAAATTAAGTTGCGACCAAAAATGTAGGACTTTGAAACATAAAATGGTTTTGCTTCTGTTGGCACATGACGCCAGAGAACACCAACAGAAAGCCCTTGTATTTCTGCTACTCTGTTGGCTACAAAAATTCCAAATGAACTGCGGTCTTTTTTAAAGCAATAAGGGCGATTTGAGCTATGTCCAAAAATAAACAATAATTAAGTCCCAAGAAAATTTTTACACGACATAAAAATCTTTTTAAAAAGATGAGAAGCAGTTGCGTGAGATTCTGCGTAATGTTCTGCTAACACTAAAGGGGAACGTATGTCCAGAAACGAAGCGGCATAAGTCACAGTATTCAGTTGAAGTGTGTTAACTTTCTGATGCATATTGCCTCTTTCTATTAGCAACGTCTACTTGTGGATACATTTTTGAGATGTCAGCTCCCTCCACCAAGACGCAGAACGCATTGATAGGGAATGTAATAATGCAGTACAAGGGCCCGATATTCCTTCACAAAAATGTTGTACATATCTGCACTACGTCGTCCCTGCTCAGGTGCCATAAGAAATACGTGAGGTTTTTCACAGGAAAATTCAATTTATTTTAATTATTTGGACGCCGCTTCGTTATTTCACTGGCTGAAATCAGTCTGCGCTACAAATAAAAAAGAAACGTTTTTTAGTGTCAAAGGCAATTCAACTTCAGATCCAGATTCCACCCCATGCACATTCTTTTTGAAATTTCTCACATTCGATTTGTTCAGCTGAACTATTGTCGCTTTTAGTTGCGACAGGATGCTCAGGAGGCAGATTTATTTGTCCAACACAAAGTGGATCTTCACGACGTAAACGTAAGCTTTGTATCAAATCCTCCGACATAAAGTTGATTTGAGATTACTGCATTCCCCTGCTTTAAATAGTTAATGCAAAAATTAAGTTTTATCACAAAAAATAAACTAATTTACATTCGAACTTAATTAAATTGCTTTAGCACATTACAAATTTAATTTTGTTCCTTAGTATTTTCAATTCGCTCACTCATTTTTTCGACCGCTTTTAAATTGATAAATTTAAATTTATTAAAAGACATCAAAGAAATTATTTTAAAGTAATCAATAAGTTGTAGGTTCAGTGATTTAGAGCAGTCTTAACATTTATACAGAAACCCATTTGGTTTTTTCAAGCACAGAAATGATTACCGTGTTTATCACAGTATCACAGTACTTAGTCTTAAAAATGACTTCTAAATATAACATTGATGCGGCCAGCCTATTGTTTCATCCCTTTAAACGAATTTCGATCGAAGAAACCAATTTTCCTTTTTGAAATACTTTTTATGGAAATCGATTCTTAATGAACATCCAGATGTTAAACTACCCACAAAATCTCAAAAACGTTGAAGGACAGCTCTTTAGGTTTTCAAAATCGCAGGCCCTTTTGAATAGATCACATTATTCCAAAACAATACTTGACGAATAAGGTGCTGTTTATTATTTTTCCGGTCCATTAAATATAGATCCGACAATACATGGCGCACTGCTTCCTCACATCATTTCAAGCCCATTTTAATATCACTATCAATTTTAGCTTAGCTTTAATTTTGCAGATAATAAGTCTTTTACAGAGTTTGTTAAAACCTTAAATTTCTTTCAGCCCTAATTCCCATAGGAACGATCGGTCGGAAAGTAAATTTTTGCATGGCAAAATATTCTGTTTTCCAAGATTTGTAATCAAATTTCTGCAAAACCGTAAGGGTATTAAATCTTCGGTGTGCCGAAAAGAGATGCTTTCTTTCGTGTTTTAAAAATATAGATTATATTACTTGTGAAGTATATATATTATATCTCTATATATGAAACTGTTTGTCCTGACTGACTGATTGGTGACCAACGCACAGCCCAAACCGTAAGAGCTAAGGAGCAGAAATTTTCACTGTAGTTACCTTATCTGACAAAGGTGCCCGCAAGTGTGGAAAAATCGCGAAAAACGTTTGTAATAAACTTTTTTGCTTACCATCCGATCGGCCTCAAACTCAAACTCAAATTCAAAGTTCTTTGTTCAAATTCATTTGCGGGGTGTTTCGCACTTTTTAGAAAATCCATCCCTCCTTGGCGTCAACGGGAGTCAAAGATTTTGTGCGTTTCGCGCTCAAACTCATTTCTAAGAATCTTTATGAAAAATCATTTGAAAAATCACATTTTTCGCAGAATCAAAGCATCCTCGATAAAAAGTGCGGTTCTAGGATTTTTTTGGTGTAGTTTTAAGTTTTGTCCGATTTGCTTCAAACTTATTTTCAGAGCTCTGCAAAAAAACTAATAAATACGTATTGCAGCGATTTGAGAAATTCCACCCACAACAGTGCGTTATTAGCGAAAAATATTTGTATGAAACTGTTTTGCTTACCATCCGACCAGCCTTAAACTCAATTTCAAAGTTATTTGCTCTTTCGCACTTTCTAGAAAATCCATCCCTCTTTGGAATAAATGGGAGTCAAAGATTTTGTGGGTTTCGCGCTCACATTCATTTCCAAGAATCTTTATGAGACGTGTTTCACATTTTTCGCAGAATCAAAGCAACCTCGATAAAAAGTGCGATTCTAGGATTTTTTTGGTGTAGTTTTAAGTTTTGTCCGATTTGCTTCAAACTTATTTTCAGAGCTCTACGAAAAACATTAATAAATACGTGTTTCAGCGATTTGGAAAATTCCACCCCCAACAGTGGGTACGAAAAATTGTTGTATGAAACTTTTTTGTTTACCATCCGACTCAAACTCATTTTCAAAAAAATTTGTTCAAATTAATTTTTGGGGTGTTTCGCACTTGTTTGAAAATGCATTCCTCCCTGGTGGAAATGCGGGTCAAAGATTTGGTAGGTGACGTTTCGCCTTCAAATTCATTCCAAAGATCTACCTAACAAATAATTAGGGACGTGTTTCACATTTTTTGCAAAATCTAAACTCCTTCGGTGCAAAGTGAATTTTTAACGATTTTTTTGGTGAATTTTAAGTTGGGTCCGATTTGTCTCAAACCTTTTTTTAAGGCTCTACATAAGAAATGAATAAGTGTTTCAATAATAATAATATGTGTTTCAGCGATATGGGAAATTCCACTCGCAACTGTGATAACATGTGATAAACTTTTGTATGAAAGTTGTTTGATTACCGTCCGCTCAGTTTCAAAATCATTTTCAGAGCTGTTTGAGAAAATTGATTTTATAACATACGTGCCACGGGCAAGGCCGGGTTATACCCGCTAGTTATATTATATATATGCAGATTTTGTGTTACTGAATATATTATGTTATGATATATTTTTATTTTGTATTATTTATTTTCAGATTTTGCAGTCTTCCAACAAATATTCTGGACTTGACGATGAATCATCCGAATAAAATCTATTTCTTTCTTTGTAATAAATGATTAAATGAAAAAAATTAACAAACACATTTTACAAGTAAAAATAAAATCACATTTTTGAAACAAATCAAAAATTAAATAAAATCAAAATTGGATACTAGTATTTGCTGATTCTTATGAAGCTTTGCGACTGGTAGTTGGTCAAACAATTGATATTGCTTCAAAAGTCAGAAATGTTTTAGTCATTTTTACAAATTGTTTAGCCAATACTAAGCATATCTGTGAGTGGATTGAAGGGTTGTTCCTTTTTTAGTTGAGTTTGATTGCATCGTATCATGGATAAAATAATAATTCAATTATAAATAACTTATACAAAAAAGATTTTGAAGATCTTAATTGTATATTAGTTACTTTTACATGTTGTCGTTCTACAACAAATTTGATGGTCCGCGATGGATACATTTTATATTGCTATTACTTACGGTGCCTCATAACTCCGACCCATCTGCAAATTGGTGTTGATACCATTTTAAAAGGTGTATTTTATTAAACCGGGGTACTGCTTCAGGTCTGGCTAAAATTCAAGGAAATATCGACGGATACTATCTCACTTTTATCGCCGGGACTTACTCAACGGGCAATACTCGATGGGTTAGTTAGGCGTACCGCCGAAATTTACTCTCTGTGCATCAATTATTTAATTCCAGTGCGAGGTTAGACGACTGACACTCTTCGGGTGACTACTCGCGTCAAACTATACGAGGAGTTTGGAGAGAGCTAAAAAGTCGCCTCAAAACTGCCAACATCAAAGATAAGGCGACTACACAGAAAACGGATGCAATAAAGGGCAATGCAAAAGACCATACAATAAAAAGAACCAAGGGGGTCGGACACAGGTGTGCTTCTGCGGTCACAACCGGGTAGAAAAATATAGATGTAGAGCCAACACCAACTTTTACCGGCAAGAAGGCTAACAGGGATAGGGGGTATAAGCCGCGCCTACGCACGAACTAGTAATTATGAAAGTCATTTAAAAAGATCAATCAGATAGGCAAGCTGATTAGAGGCGAAAGAGAGTTAATCATTTATCTAGAGAGGGAAGATTGTCATTATGAGCACACAGCAGTCAAAGAGCGCGAAAAATTTTAAGTGGAGTTTCTCTGCTTATTGAAGGTAAAGAAGCAGGGTTTTAAGATTATACATATATCGACACTGGGCCATATTGAAATTGAATATTATCTCCGTCGAAAATTAATTTGACGTGAAATTAAAAAGTATATGTTTGCCATGTTCGGGGCTAAAAGTTCATTCATTTTACTTCCAAGTATTTCTACTTTCGATAGTATAATTGGGACGAGGGAAGTATTTGGATGGCGGTGAACTTACCGGCAAGACTTGTTAAGTCTACATCGAAGATGTCATAATATTTTCCATGAATGAGTCGGAACATATAAGGAATATTGGCGAGGTTTTAAAAAGACTAGGACGCCAACATGAGGGTCTCCAAAGAAAAGTCGATGTCGGACAGGTTTTATAGTGTGTAGAAGCGGCACTAAAACTAGCGATTAAGCAGTTTGCTTAACTTTCAAACCTCTTCGCAGTAAGATTCTTTCTAGGACTTGCTAAGTTTTACAGGTGCTTCGTAAGAGACTGCCTCAATAGCTAAATTTTTGATCGATATATGGTATTAAGAGGGAAAAACGGCAGAATAGACACTTATTGAACAGCCAAACAGACTCAGTTTGAATCTCCACGTCAAAAAGCGCATACGTGTAAAATAATGTATGTTAAATGTGTCAATATATTGTTTAATTTAATATATTTTAATGTTAATTGTTTTTTGTACCTTGTGTTAGTTCCCTGAAGACGGTTTGCCGATGTGCAACCGAAATATATTGGAAGCAAACTACAATTAAATTGATTTTTTGTTTTTATTTAAACAAACCCGGACCTCGAGCCAACGAAATATGTATTTAATTCATCTCATAAGTTTTATGAGCTAGTCACCAATTTAGCATTCAGCATTAGAAAAGTATACACAGATCAAGTATCGTTCCTTTATAGCCATCGTCACCCCCGCCACAACCGGCAACTACACACCAACCAATTTAAGCCACAATTTTAATTCTGTTCTATCAAAGAGTATAAACGAATAAACATAATACAATAAAATCTACTCCTGAAAATTTTATCAAGATCGGTTAAGAAACAGCAAAGTTATTAAAGAAAACGTGTGGTTACATTGGCTGGCTAAAAATTTGTGTGTACATGTGTACACATACTCACACAAATGCATACATGTATCGTATACAATGTTCTGTGTACTATTTTACTTTGGTTTTTTCTCATCGAAACTGAATTTTTAGTATGTCTGCGAGGTATGAGGCGTTTCCACATAGATCTGTCGGTTGAATGGAGTTGCGGGTTCGATTTCGGTACAGCGACTTACTATTTTTTAGTATAAGGTACACGAGCGCGTAGCGCAAGCTGCATTTGGGGTTGGTACAATAATTTTCAATGTATCCCCTAGTTGGGCACTTCCGACTAGAGCATTCTTACTTGTTTCGCTTTGGGAAAACGGTTAATGTATGCCATGAGGGACACCTTTCGTTTAGAGCCAAGATTTCATTGGACTTCCCGAATACGACATAAAAGACTCCCAATGTCTTGTTCTCGGACGATTATATCTCGAGCGATATTTCAAATTAAGTTGCGACCAAAAATGTAGGACTTTGAAACATAAAATGGTTTTGCTTCTGTTGGCACATGACGCCAGAGAACACCAATAGAAAGCCCTTGTATTTCTGCTACTCTGTTGGCTACAAAAATTCCAAATGAACTGCGGTCTTTTTTAAAGCAATAAGGGCGATTTGAGCTATGTCCAAAAATAAACAATAATTAAGTCCCAAGAAAATTTTTACACGACATAAAAATCTTTTTTAAAAGATGAGAAGCAGTTGCGTGAGATTCTGCGTAATGTTCTGCTAACACTAAAGGGGAACGTATGTCCAGAAACGAAGCGGCATAAGTCACAGTATTCAGTTGAAGTGTGTTAACTTTCTGATGCATATTGCCTCTTTCTATTAGCAACGTCTACTTGTGGATACATTTTTGAGATGTCAGCTCCCTCCACCAAGACGCAGAACGCATTGATAGGGAATGTAATAATGCAGTACAAGGGCCCGATATTCCTTCACAAAAATGTTGTACATATCTGCACTACGTCGTCCCTGCTCAGGTGCCATAAGAAATACGTGAGGTTTTTCACAGGAAAATTCAATTTATTTTAATTATTTGGACGCCGCTTCGTTATTTCACTGGCTGAAATCAGTCTGCGCTACAAATAAAAAAGAAACGTTTTTTAGTGTCAAAGGCAATTCAACTTCAGATCCAGATTCCACCCCATGCACATTCTTTTTGAAATTTCTCACATTCGATTTGTTCAGCTGAACTATTGTCGCTTTTAGTTGCGACAGGATGCTCAGGAGGCAGATTTATTTGTCCAACACAAAGTGGATCTTCACGACGTAAACGTAAGCTTTGTATCAAATCCTCCGACATAAAGTTGATTTGAGATTACTGCATTCCCCTGCTTTAAATAGTTAATGCAAAAATTAAGTTTTATCACAAAAAATAAACTAATTTACATTCGAACTTAATTAAATTGCTTTAGCACATTACAAATTTAATTTTGTTCCTTAGTATTTTCAATTCGCTCACTCATTTTTTCGACCGCTTTTAAATTGATAAATTTAAATTTATTAAAAGACATCAAAGAAAATATTTTAAAGTTATCAAAAAGTTGTAGGTTCAGTGATTTAGAGCAGTCTTAACATTTATACAGAAACCCATTTGGTTTTTTCAAGCACAGAAATGATTACCGTGTTTATCACAGTATCACAGTACTTAGTCTTAAAAATGACTTCTAAATATAACATTGATGCGGCCAGCCTATTGTTTCATCCCTTTAAACGAATTTCGATCGAAGAAACCAATTTTCCTTTTTGAAATACTTTTTATGGAAATCGATTCTTAATGAACATCCAGATGTTAAACTACCCACAAAATCTCAAAAACGTTGAAGGACAGCTCTTTAGGTTTTCAAAATCGCAGGCCCTTTTGAATAGATCACATTATTCCAAAACAATACTTGACGAATAAGGTGCTGTTTATTATTTTTCCGGTCCATTAAATATAGATCCGACAATACATGGCGCACTGCTTCCTCACATCATTTCAAGCCCATTTTAATATCACTATCAATTTTAGCTTAGCTTTAATTTTGCAGATAATAAGTCTTTTACAGAGTTTGTTAAAACCTTAAATTTCTTTCAGCCCTAATTCCCATAGGAACGATCGGTCGGAAAGTAAATTTTTGCATGGCAAAATATTCTGTTTTCCAAGATTTGTAATCAAATTTCTGCAAAACCGTAAGGGTATTAAATCTTCGGTGTGCCGAAAAGAGATGCTTTCTTTCGTGTTTTAAAAATATAGATTATATTACTTGTGAAGTATATATATTATATCTCTATATATGAAACTGTTTGTCCTGACTGACTGATTGGTGACCAACGCACAGCCCAAACCGTAAGAGCTAAGGAGCAGAAATTTTCACTGTAGTTATCTGACAAAGGTGCCCGCAAGTGTGGAAAAATCGCGAAAAACGTTTGTAATAAACTTTTTTGCTTACCATCCGATCGGCCTCAAACTCAAATTCAAAGTTCTTTGTTCAAATTCATTTGCGGGGTGTTTCGCACTTAGTAGAAAATCCATCCCTCCTTGGCGTAAACGGGAGTCAAAGATTTTGTGGGTTTCGCGCTCACATTCATTTCCAAGAATCTTTATGAAAACTCATTTGAGACGTGTTTCACATTTTTCGCAGAATCAAAGCAACCTCTATAAAAAGTGCGATTCTAGGATTTTTTTGGTGTAGTTTTAAGTTTTGTCCGATTTGCTTCAAACTTATTTTCAGAGCTCTACGAAAAACATTAATAAATACGTGTTTCAGCGATTTGGAAAATTCCACCCCCAACAGTGGGGAATTAGCGAAAAATTGTTGTATGAAACTTTTTGTTTACCATCCGACTCAAACTCATTTTCAAAAAAATTTGTTCAAATTAATTTTTGGGGTGTTTCGCACTTGTTTGAAAATGCAATCCTCCCTGGTGGAAGTGCGGGTCAAAGATTTGGTGGGTGACGTTTCGCCCTCAAATTCATTCCAAAAATCTACCTAAAAAATCATTAGAGACGTGTTTCACATTTTTTGCAAAATCTAAACTCATTCGGTGCAAAGTGAATTTTTAATGATTTTTTTTGGTGGATTTTAAGTTGGGTCCGATTTGTCTCAAACCTTTTTTTAAAGCTCTACATAAGAAATGAATAAGTGTTTCAATAATTATAATATGTGTTTCAGCGATTTGGGAAATTCCACTCGCAACTGTGATAACATGTGATAAACTTTTGTATGAAAGTTGTTTGTTTACCGTCCGCTCAGTTTCAAAATCATTTTCAGAGCTGTTTAAGAAAATTGATTTTATAACATACGTGCCACGGGCAAGGCCGGGTTATACCCGCTAGTTATATTATATATATGCAGATTTTGTGTTACTGAATATATTATGTTATGATATATTTTTATTTTGTATTATTTATTTTCAGATTTTGCAGTCTTCCAACAAATATTCTGGACTTGACGATGAATCATCCGAATAAAATCTATTTCTTTCTTTGTAATAAATGATTAAATGAAAAAAATTAACAAACACATTTTACAAGTAAAAATAAAATCACATTTTTGAAACAAATCAAAAATTAAATAAAATCAAAATTGGATACTAGTATTTGCTGATTCTTATGAAGCTTTGCGACTGGTAGTTGGTCAAACAATTGATATTGCTTCAAAAGTCAGAAATGTTTTAGTCATTTTTACAAATTGTTTAGCCAATACTAAGCATATCTGTGAGTGGATTGAAGGGTTGTTCCTTTTTAGTTGAGTTTGATTGCATCGTATCATGGATAAAATAATAATTCAATTATAAATAACTTATACAAAAAGATTTTGAAGATCTTAATTGTATATTAGTTACTTTTACATGTTGTCGTTCTACAACAAATTTGATGGTCCGCGATGGATACATTTTATATTGCTATTACTTACGGTGCCTCATAACTCCGACCCATCTGCAAATTGGTGTTGATACCATTTTAAAAGGTGTATTTTATTAAACCGGGGTACTGCTTCAGGTCTGGCTAAAATTCAAGGAAATATCGACGGATACTATCTCACTTTTATCGCCGGGACTTACTCAACGGGCAATACTCGATGGGTTAGTTAGGCGTACCGCCGAAATTTACTCTCTGTGCATCAATTATTTAATTCCAGTGCGAGGTTAGACGACTGACACTCTTCGGGTGACTACTCGCGTCAAACTATACGAGGAGTTTGGAGAGAGCTAAAAAGTCGCCTCAAAACTGCCAACATCAAAGATAAGGCGACTACACAGAAAACGGATGCAATAAAGGGCAATGCAAAAGACCATACAATAAAAAGAACCAAGGGGGTCGGACACAGGTGTGCTTCTGCGGTCACAACCGGGTAGAAAAATATAGATGTAGAGCCAACACCAACTTTTACCGGCAAGAAGGCTAACAGGGATAGGGGGTATAAGCCGCGCCTACGCACGAACTAGTAATTATGAAAGTCATTTAAAAAGATCAATCAGATAGGCAAGCTGATTAGAGGCGAAAGAGAGTTAATCATTTATCTAGAGAGGGAAGATTGTCATTATGAGCACACAGCAGTCAAAGAGCGCGAAAAATTTTAAGTGGAGTTTCTCTGCTTATTGAAGGTAAAGAAGCAGGGTTTTAAGATTATACATATATCGACACTGGGCCATATTGAAATTGAATATTATCTCCGTCGAAAATTAATTTGACGTGAAATTAAAAAGTATATGTTTGCCATGTTCGGGGCTAAAAGTTCATTCATTTTACTTCCAAGTATTTCTACTTTCGATAGTATAATTGGGACGAGGGAAGTATTTGGATGGCGGTGAACTTACCGGCAAGACTTGTTAAGTCTACATCGAAGATGTCATAATATTTTCCATGAATGAGTCGGAACATATAAGGAATATTGGCGAGGTTTTAAAAAGACTAGGACGCCAACATGAGGGTCTCCAAAGAAAAGTCGATGTCGGACTGGTTTTATAGTGTGTAGAAGCGGCACTAAAACTAGCGATTAAGCAGTTTGCTTAACTTTCAAACCTCTTCGCAGTAAGATTCTTTCTAGGACTTGCTAAGTTTTACAGGTGCTTCGTAAGAGACTGCCTCAATAGCTAAATTTTTGATCGATATATGGTATTAAGAGGGAAAAACGGCAGAATAGACACTTATTGAACAGCCAAACAGACTCAGTTTGAATCTCCACGTCAAAAAGCGCATACGTGTAAAATAATGTATGTTAAATGTGTCAATATATTGTTTAATTTAATATATTTTAATGTTAATTGTTTTTTGTACCTTGTGTTAGTTCCCTGAAGACGGTTTGCCGATGTGCAACCGAAATATATTGGAAGCAAACTACAATTAAATTGATTTTTTGTTTTTATTTAAACAAACCCGGACCTCGAGCCAACGAAATATGTATTTAATTCATCTCATAAGTTTTATGAGCTAGTCACCAATTTAGCATTCAGCATTAGAAAAGTATACACAGATCAAGTATCGTTCCTTTATAGCCATCGTCACCCCCGCCACAACCGGCAACTACACACCAACCAATTTAAGCCACAATTTTAATTCTGTTCTATCAAAGAGTATAAACGAATAAACATAATACAATAAAATCTACTCCTGAAAATTTTATCAAGATCGGTTAAGAAACAGCAAAGTTATTAAAGAAAACGTGTGGTTACATTGGCTGGCTAAAAATTTGTGTGTACATGTGTACACATACTCACACAAATGCATACATGTATCGTATACAATGTTCTGTGTACTATTTTACTTTGGTTTTTTCTCATCGAAACTGAATTTTTAGTATGTCTGCGAGGTATGAGGCGTTTCCACATAGATCTGTCGGTTGAATGGAGTTGCGGGTTCGATTTCGGTACAGCGACTTACTATTTTTTAGTATAAGGTACACGAGCGCGTAGCGCAAGCTGCATTTGGGGTTGGTACAATAATTTTCAATGTATCCCCTAGTTGGGCACTTCCGACTAGAGCATTCTTACTTGTTTCGCTTTGGGAAAACGGTTAATGTATGCCATGAGGGACACCTTTCGTTTAGAGCCAAGATTTCATTGGACTTCCCGAATACGACATAAAAGACTCCCAATGTCTTGTTCTCGGACGATTATATCTCGAGCGATATTTCAAATTAAGTTGCGACCAAAAATGTAGGACTTTGAAACATAAAATGGTTTTGCTTCTGTTGGCACATGACGCCAGAGAACACCAACAGAAAGCCCTTGTATTTCTGCTACTCTGTTGGCTACAAAAATTCCAAATGAACTGCGGTCTTTTTTAAAGCAATAAGGGCGATTTGAGCTATGTCCAAAAATAAACAATAATTAAGTCCCAAGAAAATTTTTACACGACATAAAAATCTTTTTTAAAAGATGAGAAGCAGTTGCGTGAGATTCTGCGTAATGTTCTGCTAACACTAAAGGGGAACGTATGTCCAGAAACGAAGCGGCATAAGTCACAGTATTCAGTTGAAGTGTGTTAACTTTCTGATGCATATTGCCTCTTTCTATTAGCAACGTCTACTTGTGGATACATTTTTGAGATGTCAGCTCCCTCCACCAAGACGCAGAACGCATTGATAGGGAATGTAATAATGCAGTACAAGGGCCCGATATTCCTTCACAAAAATGTTGTACATATCTGCACTACGTCGTCCCTGCTCAGGTGCCATAAGAAATACGTGAGGTTTTTCACAGGAAAATTCAATTTATTTTAATTATTTGGACGCCGCTTCGTTATTTCACTGGCTGAAATCAGTCTGCGCTACAAATAAAAAAGAAACGTTTTTTAGTGTCAAAGGCAATTCAACTTCAGATCCAGATTCCACCCCATGCACATTCTTTTTGAAATTTCTCACATTCGATTTGTTCAGCTGAACTATTGTCGCTTTTAGTTGCGACAGGATGCTCAGGAGGCAGATTTATTTGTCCAACACAAAGTGGATCTTCACGACGTAAACGTAAGCTTTGTATCAAATCCTCCGACATAAAGTTGATTTGAGATTACTGCATTCCCCTGCTTTAAATAGTTAATGCAAAAATTAAGTTTTATCACAAAAAATAAACTAATTTACATTCGAACTTAATTAAATTGCTTTAGCACATTACAAATTTAATTTTGTTCCTTAGTATTTTCAATTCGCTCACTCATTTTTTCGACCGCTTTTAAATTGATAAATTTAAATTTATTAAAAGACATCAAAGAAATTATTTTAAAGTAATCAATAAGTTGTAGGTTCAGTGATTTAGAGCAGTCTTAACATTTATACAGAAACCCATTTGGTTTTTTCAAGCACAGAAATGATTACCGTGTTTATCACAGTATCACAGTACTTAGTCTTAAAAATGACTTCTAAATATAACATTGATGCGGCCAGCCTATTGTTTCATCCCTTTAAACGAATTTCGATCGAAGAAACCAATTTTCCTTTTTGAAATACTTTTTATGGAAATCGATTCTTAATGAACATCCAGATGTTAAACTACCCACAAAATCTCAAAAACGTTGAAGGACAGCTCTTTAGGTTTTCAAAATCGCAGGCCCTTTTGAATAGATCACATTATTCCAAAACAATACTTGACGAATAAGGTGCTGTTTATTATTTTTCCGGTCCATTAAATATAGATCCGACAATACATGGCGCACTGCTTCCTCACATCATTTCAAGCCCATTTTAATATCACTATCAATTTTAGCTTAGCTTTAATTTTGCAGATAATAAGTCTTTTACAGAGTTTGTTAAAACCTTAAATTTCTTTCAGCCCTAATTCCCATAGGAACGATCGGTCGGAAAGTAAATTTTTGCATGGCAAAATATTCTGTTTTCCAAGATTTGTAATCAAATTTCTGCAAAACCGTAAGGGTATTAAATCTTCGGTGTGCCGAAAAGAGATGCTTTCTTTCGTGTTTTAAAAATATAGATTATATTACTTGTGAAGTATATATATTATATCTCTATATATGAAACTGTTTGTCCTGACTGACTGATTGGTGACCAACGCACAGCCCAAACCGTAAGAGCTAAGGAGCAGAAATTTTCACTGTAGTTACCTTATCTGACAAAGGTGCCCGCAAGTGTGGAAAAATCGCGAAAAACGTTTGTAATAAACTTTTTGCTTACCATCCGATCGGCCTCAAACTCAAACTCAAATTCAAAGTTCTTTGTTCAAATTCATTTGCGGGGTGTTTCGCACTTTTTAGAAAATCCATCCCTCCTTGGCGTCAACGGGAGTCAAAGATTTTGTGCGTTTCGCGCTCAAACTCATTTCTAAGAATCTTTATGAAAAATCATTTGAAAAATCACATTTTTCGCAGAATCAAAGCATCCTCGATAAAAAGTGCGGTTCTAGGATTTTTTTGGTGTAGTTTTAAGTTTTGTCCGATTTGCTTCAAACTTATTTTCAGAGCTCTGCAAAAAAACTAATAAATACGTATTGCAGCGATTTGAGAAATTCCACCCACAACAGTGCGTTATTAGCGAAAAATATTTGTATGAAACTGTTTTGCTTACCATCCGACCAGCCTTAAACTCAATTTCAAAGTTATTTGCTCTTTCGCACTTTCTAGAAAATCCATCCCTCTTTGGAATAAATGGGAGTCAAAGATTTTGTGGGTTTCGCGCTCACATTCATTTCCAAGAATCTTTATGAGACGTGTTTCACATTTTTCGCAGAATCAAAGCAACCTCGATAAAAAGTGCGATTCTAGGATTTTTTTGGTGTAGTTTTAAGTTTTGTCCGATTTGCTTCAAACTTATTTTCAGAGCTCTACGAAAAACATTAATAAATACGTGTTTCAGCGATTTGGAAAATTCCACCCCCAACAGTGGGTAGCGAAAAATTGTTGTATGAAACTTTTTTGTTTACCATCCGACTCAAACTCATTTTCAAAAAAATTTGTTCAAATTAATTTTTGGGGTGTTTCGCACTTGTTTGAAAATGCATTCCTCCCTGGTGGAAATGCGGGTCAAAGATTTGGTAGGTGACGTTTCGCCTTCAAATTCATTCCAAAGATCTACCTAACAAATAATTAGGGACGTGTTTCACATTTTTTGCAAAATCTAAACTCCTTCGGTGCAAAGTGAATTTTTAACGATTTTTTTGGTGAATTTTAAGTTGGGTCCGATTTGTCTCAAACCTTTTTTTAAGGCTCTACATAAGAAATGAATAAGTGTTTCAATAATAATAATATGTGTTTCAGCGATATGGGAAATTCCACTCGCAACTGTGATAACATGTGATAAACTTTTGTATGAAAGTTGTTTGATTACCGTCCGCTCAGTTTCAAAATCATTTTCAGAGCTGTTTGAGAAAATTTATTTTATAACATACGTGCCACGGGCAAGGCCGGGTTATACCCGCTAGTTATATTATATATATGCAGATTTTGTGTTACTGAATATATTATGTTCTGATATATTTTTATTTTGTATTATTTATTTTCAGATTTTGCAGTCTTCCAACAAATATTCTGGACTTGACGATGAATCATCCGAATAAAATCTATTTCTTTCGTTGTAATAAATGATTAAATGATAAAAATTAACAAACACATTTTAGAAGTAAAAATAAAATCACATTTTTGAAACAAATCAAAAATTAAATAAAATCAAAATTGGATACTAGTATTTGCTGATTCTTATGAAGCTTTGCGACTGGTAGTTGGTCAAACAATTGATATTGCTTCAAAAATCAGAAATGTTTTAGACATTTTTACAAATTGTTTAGCCAATACTAAGCATATCTATGAGTGGATTGAAGGGTTGTTCCTTTTTTAGTTGAGTTTGATTGCATCGTATCAGTGATAAAATAAGAATCCAATTATAAATAACTTACAAACGGGAGTTTCACAAAAGATTTTGAAGATCTTAATTGTATATTAGATACTTTTACATGTTGTCGTTCAACAAAAAATTTGATGGTCCGCGCTGTGATACCATTTTAAATGGTGCATTTTATTAAACCGGGGTACTGCTTCAGGTCTGGCTAAAATTCAAGGAAATATCGACGGGTACTATCTCACTTTTATCGCCGGGACTTACTCAACGGGCAATACTCGATGGGTTAGTTAGGCGTACCGCCGAAATTTACTCTGCGTTTGATTTTCAGTAGGGTTAGCTAGGGGTGCATCAATTATTTAATTCCAGTGCGAGGTTAGACGACTGACACTCTTGGGGTGACTACTCGCGTCAAACTATACGAGGAGTTTGGAGAGAGCTAAAAAGTCGCCTCAAAACTGCCAACATCAAAGATAAGGCGACTACACAGAAAACGGATGCAATAAAGGGCAATGCAAAAGCCCATACAATAAAAAGAACCAAGGGGGTCGGACACAGGTGTGCTTTTGCGGTCACAACCGGGTAGAAAAATATAGATGTAGAGCCAACACCAACTTTTACCGGCAAGAAGGCTAACAGGGATAGGGGGTATAAGCCGCGCCTACGCACGAACTAGTAATTATGAAAGTCATTTAAAAAGATCAATCAGATAGGCAAGCTGATTAGAAGCGAAAGAGAGTTAATCATTTATCTAGAGAGGGAAGATTGTCATTATGAGCACACAACAGTCAAAGAGCTCGAAACATTTTAAGTGGAGTTTCTCTGCTTATTGAAGGTAAAGAAGCAGGGTTTTAAGATTATACATATATCGACACTGGGCCATATTGAAATTGAATATTATCTCCGTCGAAAATTAATTTGACGTGAAATTAAAAAGTATATGTTTGCCATGTTCGGGGCTAAAAGTTCATTCATTTTACTTCCAAGTATTTCTACTTTCGATAGTATAATTGGGACGAGGGAAGTATTTGGATGGCGGTGAACTTACCGGCAAGACTTGTTAAGTCTACATCGAAGATGTCATAATATTTTCCATGAATGAGTCGGAACATATAAGGAATATTGGCGAGGTTTTAAAAAGACTAGGACGCCAACATGAGGGTCTCCAAAGAAAAGTCGATGTCGGACTGGTTTTATAGTGTGTAGAAGCGGCACTAAAACTAGCGATTAAGCAGTTTGCTTAACTTTCAAACCTCTTCGCAGTAAGATTCTTTCTAGGACTTGCTAAGTTTTACAGGTGCTTCGTAAGAGACTGCCTCAATAGCTAAATTTTTTATCGATATATGGTATTAAGAGGGAAAAACGGCAGAATAGACACTTATTGAACAGCCAAACAGACTCAGTTTGAATCTCCACGTCAAAAAGCGCATACGTGTAAAATAATGTATGTTAAATGTGTCAATATATTGTTTAATTTAATATATTTTAATGTTAATTGTTTTTTGTACCTTGTGTTAGTTCCCTGAAGACGGTTTGCCGATGTGCAACCGAAATATATTGGAAGCAAACTACAAATAAATTGATTTTTTGTTTTTATTTAAACAAACCCGGACCTCGAGCCAACGAAATATGTATTTAATTCATCTCATAAGTTTTAAGAGCTAGTCACCAATTTAGCATTCAGCATTAGAAAAGTATACACAGATCAAGTATCGTTCCTTTATAGCCATCGTCACCCCCGCCACAACCGGCAACTACCCACCAACCAATTTAAGCCACAATTTTAATTCTGTTCTATCAAAGAGTATAAACGAATAAACATAATACAATAAAATCTACTCCTGAAAATTTTATCAAGATCGGTTAAGAAACAGCAAAGTTATTAAAGAAAACGTGTGGTTACATTGGCTGGCTAAAAATTTGTGTGTACATGTGTACACATACTCACACAAATGCATACATGTATCGTATACAATGTTCTGTGTACTATTTTACTTTGGTTTTTTCTCATCGAAACTGAATTTTTAGTATGTCTGTGAGGTATGAGGCGTTGCCACATAGATCTGTCGGTTGAATGGAGTTGCGGGTTCGACTTCGGTACAGCGACTTACTACTTTTTAGTATAATTTTCAATGTATCCCCCAGTTGGGCACATCCGACTAGAGCATTCTTACTTGTTTCGCTTTGGGAAAACGGTTGATGTATGCCATGAGGGACACCTTTCGTTTAGAGCCAAGATTTCATTGGACTTCCCGAATGCGACATAAAAGACTCCCAATGTCTTGTTCTCGGACGATTATATCTCCATCGATATCATATCATAGATCAAATGAACTGCGGTCTTTTTTAAAGCAATAAGGGCGATTTGAGCTATGTCCAAAAATAAACAAAAATTAAATCCCAAGGATAAATCATAAAAATCATTTTTAATAACATGAGAAACAGTTGCGTGAGATTCTGCGTAATGTTCTGCTAACACTAAAGGGGAACATATGTCCAGAAACGTAGCGTCATAAGTCACAGTATTCAGTTGAAGTGTGTTAACGTTCTGATGCATATTGCCTCTCTCTATTAGCAACGTCTACTTGTGGATACATTTTTGAGATGTCATTTGTCAAAGTATACTTATGGATCCGAAATCATACAAGGATCTAATCTAGCTCCCTCCACCAAGACGCAGAACGCATTGATAGGGAATGTAATAATGCAGTACAAGGGCCCGATATTCCTTCACAAAAATGTTGTACATATATGCACTACGTCGTCCCTGCTCAGGTGCCATAAGAAATACGTGAGGTTTTTCACAGGAAAATGCAATTTATTTTAATTATTTGGACGCCGCTTCGTTATTTCACTGGCTGAAATCAGTCTGCGCTACAAATAAACAAGAAACGTTTTTTAGTGTCAAAGGCAATTCAACTTCAGATCCAGATTCCACCCCATACACATTCTTTTTGAAATTTCTCACATTCGATTTGTTCCGCTGAACTATTGTCGGTTTTAGTTGCGATAGGATGCTCAGGAGGCAGATTTATTTGCCCAACACAAAGTGGATCTTCACGACGTAGACGTAAGCTTTGTGTCAAATCCTCCGACATAAAGTTGATTTGAAATCCTGCATTCTGAGATTACTGCATTCCCCTGCTTTAAATAGTTAATGCAAAAATTGAGTTTTATCACAAAAAATAAACTAATTTACATTCGAACTTAATTAAATTGCTTTAGCACATAACAAATTTAATTTTGTTCCTTAGTATTTCCAATTCGCTCACTAATTTTTTCGACCGCTTTTAAATTGATAAATTTAAATTTATTAAAATGAATGCGGACATCATAGAAAATATTTTAAAGTTATCAAAAAATTGTAGGTTCAGTGATTTAGAGCAGTCTTAACATTTATACAGAAACCCATTTGGTTTTTTATTCTTATAAATAATTTAAAATTCAAGCACAGAAATGATTACCGTTTTTATCACAGTATCACAGTACTTAGTCTTAAAAATGACTTCTAAATATAACATCCCTTTAAACGAATTTCGATCGAAGAAACCAATTTTCCTTTTTGAAATACTTTTTATGGAAATCGACTCTTAATGAACATCCAGATGTTAAACTACCCACAAAATCTCAAAAACGTTGAAGGACAGTTCTTTAGGTTTTCAAAATCGCAGGCCCTTTTGAATAGATCACATTATTCCAAAACAATACTTGACGAATAAGGTGCTGTTTCTTATTTTTCCGGTCCATTAAATATAGATCCGACAATACATGGCGCACTGCTTCCTCACATCATTTCAAGCCCATTTTAATATCACTATCAATTTTAGCTTAGCTTTAATTTTGCAGATAATAAGTCTTTTACAGAGTTTGTTAAAACCTTCTTAAATTTCTTTCAGCCCTAATTCCCATAGGAACGATCGGTCGGAAAGTAAATTTTTGCATGGCAAAATATTCTGTTTTCCAAGATTTGTAATCAAATTTCTGCAAAACCGTAAGGGTATTAAATCTTCGGTGTGCCGAAAAGAGATGCTTTCTTTCGTGTTTTAAAAATATAGATTATATTACTTGTGAAGTATATATATTATATCTCTATATATGAAACTGTTTGTCCTGACTGACTGATTGGTGACCAACGCACAGCCCAAACCGTAAGAGCTAAGGAGCAGAAATTTTCACTGTAGTTATCTGACAAAGGTGCCCGCAAGTGTGGAAAAATCGCGAAAAACGTTTGTAATAAACTTTTTTGCTTACCATCCGATCGGCCTCAAACTCAAACTCAAATTCAAAGTTCTTTGTTCAAATTCATTTGCGGGGTGTTTCGCACTTAGTAGAAAATCCATCCCTCCTTGGCGTAAACGGGAGTCAAAGATTTTGTGGGTTTCGCGCTCACATTCATTTCCAAGAATCTTTATGAAAACTCATTTGAGACGTGTTTCACATTTTTCGCAGAATCAAAGCAACCTCGATAAAAAGTGCGATTCTAGGATTTTTTTGGTGTAGTTTTAAGTTTTGTCCGATTTGCTTCAAACTTATTTTCAGAGCTCTACGAAAAACATTAATAAATACGTGTTTCAGCGATTTGGAAAATTCCACCCCCAACAGTGGGGAATTAGCGAAAAATTGTTGTATGAAACTTTTTGTTTACCATCCGACTCAAACTCATTTTCAAAAAAATTTGTTCAAATTAATTTTTGGGGTGTTTCGCACTTGTTTGAAAATGCAATCCTCCCTGGTGGAAGTGCGGGTCAAAGATTTGGTGGGTGACGTTTCGCCCTCAAATTCATTCCAAAAATCTACCTAAAAAATCATTAGAGACGTGTTTCACATTTTTTGCAAAATCTAAACTCATTCGGTGCAAAGTGAATTTTTAACGATTTTTTTGGTGAATTTTAAGTTGGGTCCGATTTGTCTCAAACCTTTTTTTAAAGCTCTACATAAGAAATGAATAAGTGTTTCAATAATTATAATATGTGTTTCAGCGATTTGGGAAATTCCACTCGCAACTGTGATAACATGTGATAAACTTTTGTATGAAAGTTGTTTGTTTACCGTCCGCTCAGTTTCAAAATCATTTTCAGAGCTGTTTGAGAAAATTGATTTTATAACATACGTGCCACGGGCAAGGCCGGGTTATACCCGCTAGTTATATTATATATATGCAGATTTTGTGTTACTGAATATATTATGTTATGATATATTTTTATTTTGTATTATTTATTTTCAGATTTTGCAGTCTTCCAACAAATATTCTGGACTTGACGATGAATCATCCGAATAAAATCTATTTCTTTCTTTGTAATAAATGATTAAATGAAAAAAATTAACAAACACATTTTACAAGTAAAAATAAAATCACATTTTTGAAACAAATCAAAAATTAAATAAAATCAAAATTGGATACTAGTATTTGCTGATTCTTATGAAGCTTTGCGACTGGTAGTTGGTCAAACAATTGATATTGCTTCAAAAATCAGAAATGTTTTAGACATTTTTACAAATTGTTTAGCCAATACTAAGCATATCTATGAGTGGATTGAAGGGTTGTTCCTTTTTTAGTTGAGTTTGATTGCATCGTATCAGTGATAAAATAAGAATCCAATTATAAATAACTTACAAACGGGAGTTTCACAAAAGATTTTGAAGATCTTAATTGTATATTAGATACTTTTACATGTTGTCGTTCAACAAAAAATTTGATGGTCCGCGCTGTGATACCATTTTAAATGGTGCATTTTATTAAACCGGGGTACTGCTTCAGGTCTGGCTAAAATTCAAGGAAATATCGACGGGTACTATCTCACTTTTATCGCCGGGACTTACTCAACGGGCAATACTCGATGGGTTAGTTAGGCGTACCGCCGAAATTTACTCTGCGTTTGATTTTCAGTAGGGTTAGCTAGGGGTGCATCAATTATTTAATTCCAGTGCGAGGTTAGACGACTGACACTCTTGGGGTGACTACTCGCGTCAAACTATACGAGGAGTTTGGAGAGAGCTAAAAAGTCGCCTCAAAACTGCCAACATCAAAGATAAGGCGACTACACAGAAAACGGATGCAATAAAGGGCAATGCAAAAGCCCATACAATAAAAATAACCAAGGGGGTCGGACACAGGTGTGCTTTTGCGGTCACAACCGGGTAGAAAAATATAGATGTAGAGCCAACACCAACTTTTACCGGCAAGAAGGCTAACAGGGATAGGGGGTATAAGCCGCGCCTACGCACGAACTAGTAATTATGAAAGTCATTTAAAAAGATCAATCAGATAGGCAAGCTGATTAGAAGCGAAAGAGAGTTAATCATTAAGCTAGAGAGGGAAGATTGTCATTATGAGCACACAACAGTCAAAGAGCTCGAAACATTTTAAGCGGAGTTTCTCTGCTTATTGAAGGTAAAGAAGCAGGGTTTTAAGATTTTATATATATCGACACTGGGCCATCGTCACCCCCGCTACAACCGGCAACTACCCACCAACCAATTTAAGCCACAATTTTAATTCTGTTCTATCAAAGAGTATAAACGAATAAACATAATACAATAAAATCTACTCCTGAAAATTTTATCAAGATCGGTTAAGAAACAGCAAAGTTATTGAAGAAAACGTGTGGTTACATTGGCTGGCTAAAAATTTGTGTGTACATGTGTACACATACTCACACAAATGCATACATGTATCGTATACAATGTTCTGTGTACTATTTTACTTTGGTTTTTTCTCATCGAAACTGAATTTTTAGTATGTCTGTGAGGTATGAGGCGAGATCTGTCGTTGATGTATGCCATGAGGGACACCTTTCGTTTAGAGCCAAGATTTCATTGGACTTCCCGAATGCGACATAAAAGACTCCCAATGTCTTGTTCTCGGACGATTATATCTCCAGCTATTGAAATATGCATAAGTTTTTCGGCAACAACTACTATTTGAATCTTGGTCACACTTAAGTCTTTTGTTTTGCTTTGTGCTTATTCTTATTCTTAAGTATACCATTGTCTGTCGCTTATGAACCACTGAACGATGTAGACGTACAGATGCGTAATAAAAAGAAACCTTTGAATCCGATACAGTTTCCTGTTTAGTTCCACTATAAAAACATTATATAACCAACAGGTTATGGGCCCAGGGCTCTAAACACGAAATTGTGCGATTAACTTTAATTACTGTGTGTGATTATACGAAAAAATTTATAAACATGAGTGGACAAGGGTTATATTCCATCGAAAAGTTGGATGACGAAAATTACGCGGTGTGGTCAGTGCAAATGAAAAGCATATTGGTACAAAATGATCTATGGGCGATAGTATTCGGAAGAATCGTTAAAAATGAAGGTGACAGCGAAGAACAGAAGGCTCAGTTTGATACACGGGACGAAAAGGCACTAGCAAACATATTGCTGGCTTTTAAAGCGTCGCAGATTAATTTCATAAAAAATTGCGTGTCGTCTAAAGAAGCATGGGAGAAGCTAATAAGTGTGTATCAACCGCGCGGGCCAGCAAGAAAAATTGCGTTATTTAAAAGTTTGCATCGATTGAGTATGCCAGAAGGTGCAAGTGTGCAAACCTATATGAATGAGTTTTCCAACATTGTTGAAAAATTAAAAGAAATCGAAATGAATATAAATGAAGACATGCTCACAATTTTGCTGTTAACGGGATTAGGAAAAAAGTTCGAAAACTTTGTTGTAGCGATCGAAACGCGTGAACAGTTGCCGTCCTTGTCTGATTTGAAAATCAAAATTATTGAAGAAGGACAAAGACAACAAGCAAACAACGAAGAAGTGGGTAATGGCATACAGCAAGCATTTGTGTCGCATACAAAAAATGCGCATCAGAAAACAGATCCGAAAAGGAATAAAAAATGTTATAGATGCGGCCGCGAAGGTCATTTTATTGCTGAGTGCAAGGAAAAAGTGAAAAGTAAAGAAGGCAAAGAGAGAAACGCTGAAATAAAGCGATCGTTAGCCATACTTGCGAATGTGCAGAAAAGCGACAACTTGACAAAATCGACGTGGTGTCTGGATAGTGGCGCCACTGCTCACATGTGTTGTGATAGGTCATGGTTTGTAGATATTAGAGAGCACAAAGAGAAAATATTGCTTGCAGGAGAAAATTTTATAGTTGCCGACGGCATTGGTACTGTATGTATTACTGTCGGAAATTTTTATCTTGAACTGCAAAATGTGTTGTTTGTTAATGAGTTGCAAGCAAACTTTATATCGGTATCAAAAGCTGTAGAAAAAGGATACAGAGTTACTTTTGATAAAGACAGAGCAGTGATAAAGGACAGAGATAATGTGAATATACTGAAAGCATACAAGAGAGGTGATTTGTTCACCATTGATGTTAAAATGAAACAGTGTATGTACTCTAAGGCAAGCAGCACTGAGTTATGGAAATGGCATTATCGATTTGGACACTTAAATCTGGCCAGTTTAAGGAAAATGGCAAGTGGTGAGATGGTGCATGGCTTAAAATCAATCAATGAAAATTTTGAAATAAAAAATGATTTGTGTGAAACCTGTGCAAAAAGTAAAATAAGTGTAAAACCATTTCCAAAAGCTTCTGAAAATCGTGCGACTCAATTATTGAGTTTGATTCACACTGACATTTGTGGACCAATAAGCAGACCGTCTGCCGGGGGCGCACGATACTTTGCAACATTTATTGACGATTACTCACGTCACACAGTTGTGTATTTTTTGAAGTCTCGCGACCAAATATTAAGCGCGTTTAAGGACTTTGTTTTGTTTGCCGAGAGACAATGCGGCAAAAAGGTAAAATCAATTCGAAGCGATAACGGGCGCGAGTATGTTAGTAATGAATTTGAAAAATTCTTGTCGGAACACGGAATTAAAAGACAACTGACAGTACCCTATACTCCGCAGCAAAATGGAGTTGCTGAGCGAGCAAATCGCACACTGGTAGAGATGGCCAGAAGTATGCTAGTACACTCGGGCGTAGATGAAACACTATGGGGTGAGGCAGTAGGGACTGCAGTATACTTACGCAACAGGTCAGAAACCAAGACATTGGCTAACAAAACACCATTTGAGGTTTGGACTGGCAAGAAACCGTCTGTATCGCATTTGAAGATTTTCGGCTCAAAAGCAATTGTCTTAAAGAAAGGGCACAGAAATAAGTTTAGTCCAAAGGGAATCGAATATGTAATGGTTGGCTATTCGATGGCAGCAAAAGCATATCGCCTATTTTGTCCAGAGTCGAAGAAAGTTGTCGAAAGCAGAGAAGTTATTTTTATAGAAAATAATTTAGGTGGATCTGCAAGCGATAAAAAAGAAACAGTGCTGTTTGATGATTGTGCAACAGTAAATCAGCAGGCTGAGGCTGAGAATGTCCTGCAGACACAGGCAGAGATTGAAATCGGAGGGCAACATACTGAAAGGAAAGATACTGACGAGTATGAGAGTGCAAAAAGTGATGATGCAGAACCGCCCGTAAACTGTGAAGCTCGTGGTCCAGGGCGTCCACGAAAGATAAAAACTGGAAAACCAGGTAGACCCCGCAAGCAGTATAATTGCCTGAATATGCTGAAGGCAGAGGAAATCGTCATTCCTGAAAATTTTAGCGAAGCAAATGAGTCAGAAATGAGCCAAGAATGGTCAGCATCGATTCAGAAGGAGATAAAAGCACTTGAAGACAATAAGACTTGGGAGCTTGTGGAATTGCCAGCGAATAAGAAAGCGATAGGCTGCAAATGGGTCTTTGGCATAAAAGTTGACAAGGATGGCTATGTAAAGCGCTTTAAGTCAAGATTAGTTGCCAAAGGATGTGCGCAGCGATATGGCGTTGATTTCTTTGAGACGTTCTCTCCAGTTGTGAGATACTCGTCTGTACGAATGATTATGGCATTGGCAGTCGAACATAAGTTGTTTGTGCATCAGATGGACGTGTCTACTGCCTACCTGAATAGTGAGCTTTCAGAGGAAGTTTATATGAAACAACCGGACGGATTCGTAAGCGATGAATTCCCTTATAAAGTCTTGAAACTAAAAAAATCTCTCTATGGGCTAAAGCAAAGCGGTAGAGAGTGGAACAGTAGACTGGACGCAGTCTTGAAAAAACTGGGTTTTACTCCATGTGTCAGCGAGCCCTGCGTATATATACGCAATGGGCAAGGTAAAATTAATATAATTGCAGTTTATGTTGATGATATTTTACTTGCCAGCTCAAATAAAGACGAATTGTTGAAAATCAAAGCGTCCATTGCCAGGGAATTCGACATTGTTGATGGCGGCCAGCTCAACCATTTCTTGGGAATAGAAATTGAGCGCGAAGGGGAGACTGGAAGCATAACAATCGGCCACAAGCAGTATGTGGAACAAATGCTACATACTTGGGGCATGTCAACGTGTAGGCCTGTAGCTACACCACTGGATGCAGGTCACCAAGTCAAATGTGATGACGTCAACTGCGAGATGGTTAATGAAAAGAGCTACCAATCATTGATAGGTTCTTTGATGTATTTAGCCATAACAACCAGGCCGGACATACTACATTCGGTAGCGAAACTGGCACAACGAAATGCCAGCCCTCACAAGGAGCATGAAGTTGCAGCGAAGCGTGTGCTAAGGTATTTAAAAGGCACGGCTAATATGAGACTTCATTATCAGGATACTGGCAAGCAGATCTATGGATACGTCGACGCAGACTGGGCGAACGATGCTGCAGATCGAAAATCATATAGTGGATATGTCTTTATTGGTGCAGGCAGCGCGATTTCGTGGGAATCGAAGAAACAAAGTCTGGTGGCGTTAAGCAGCACTGAAGCCGAATATATTGCCTTATCTACCGCAGCAAGAGAAGCAACATATATTAAAAAATTGTTGCATGAAATGGGATTTATAGAAACCAAGCCTATTTTATTGTATTGCGATAATCAAAGCGCACAGTGCTTAGCTAAAAATCCAATTTTACATAAGCGTAGTAAGCACATCGACATAAAGTATCACCATGTACGCAAGCTATATTCTAAGAACGAAATAGATGTTAAATATATAGGTACTAATGATATGATTGCCGATGTACTAACTAAAAATTTGCAAAAGAACAAGCATGTAAAATGTATTAATGAAATGAATTGTTATTAATAAGTTTTCAAGTATGTAATTGTTGAGAAGGAGTATTGAAATATGCATAAGTTTTTCGGCAACAACTACTATTTGAATCTTGGTCACACTTAAGTCTTTTGTTTTGCTTTGTGCTTATTCTTATTCTTAAGTATACCATTGTCTGTCGCTTATGAACCACTGAACGATGTAGACGTACAGATGCGTAATAAAAAGAAACCTTTGAATCCGATACAGTTTCCTGTTTAGTTCCACTATAAAAACATTATATAACCAACACCAGCGATATCATATCATAGATCAAATGAAGTGCGGTCTTTTTTAAAGCAATAAGGGCGATTTGAGCTATGTCCAAAAATAAACAAAAATTAAATCCCAAGGATAAATCATAAAAATCATTTTTAATAACATGAGACACAGTTGCGTGAGATTCTGCGTAATGTTCTGCTAACACTAAAGGGGAACATATGTCCAGAAACGTAGCGTCATAAGTCACAGTATTCAGTTGAAGTGTGTTAACGTTCTGATGCATATTGCCTCTCTCTATTAGCAACGTCTACTTGTGGATACATTTTTGAGATGTCAGCTGTCAAAGTATACTTATGGATCCGAAATCGAACAAGGATCTAATCTAGCTCCCTCCACCAAGACGCAGAACGCATTGATAGGGAATGTAATAATGCAGTACAAGGGCCCGATATTCCTTCACAAAAATGTTGTACATATATGCACTACGTCGTCCCTGCTCAGGTGCCATAAGAAATACGTGAGGTTTTTCACAGGAAAATTCAATTTATTTTAATTATTTGGACGCCGCTTCGTTATTTCACTGGCTGAAATCAGTCTGCGCTACAAATAAACAAGAAACGTTTTTTAGTGTCAAAGGCAATTCAACTTCAGATCCAGATTCCACCCCATACACATTCTTTTTGAAATTTCTCACATTCGATTTGTCCAACACAAAGTGGATCTTCACGACGTAGACGTAAGCTTTGTATCAAATCCTCCGACATAAAGTTGATTTGAGATTACTGCATTCCCCTGCTTTAAATAGTTAATGCAAAAATTAAGTTTTATCACAAAAAATAAACTAATTTACATTCGAACTTAATTAAATTGCTTTAGCACATAACAAATTTAATTTTGTTCCTTAGTATTTTCAATTCAATCACTCATTTTTTCGACCGCTTTTAAATTGATAAATTTAAATTTATTAAAATGAATGCGGACATCATAGAAAATATTTTAAAGTTATCAACAAATTTTAGGTTCAGTGGTTTAGAGCAGTCTTAACATTTATACAGAAACCCATTTGGTTTTTTATTCTTATAAATAATTTAAAATTCAAGCACAGAAATGATTACCGTTTTTATCACAGTATCACAGTACTTAGTCTTAAAAATGACTTCTAAATATAACATTGATGCGGCCAGCCTATTGTTTCATCCCTTTAAACGAATTTCGATCGAAGAAACCAATTTTCCTTTTTGAAATACTTTTTATGGAAATCGACTCTTAATGAACATCCAGATGTTAAACTACCCACAAAATCTCAAAAACGTTGAAGGACAGCTCTTTAGGTTTTCAAAATCGCAGGCCCTTTTGAATAGATCACATTATTCCAAAACAATACTTGACGAATAAGGTGCTGTTTATTATTTTTCCGGTCCATTAAATATAGATCCGACAATACATGGCGCACTGCTTCCTCACATCATTTCAAGCCCATTTTAATATCACTATCAATTTTAGCTTAGCTTTAATTTTGCAGATAATAAGTCTTTTACAGAGTTTGTTAAAACCTTCTTAAATTTCTTTCAGCCCTAATTCCCATAGGAACGATCGGTCGGAAAGTAAATTTTTGCATGGCAAAATATTCTGTTTTCCAAGATTTGTAGTCAAATTTCTGCAAAACCGTAAGGGTATTAAATCTTCGGTGTGCCGAAAAGAGATGCTTTCTTTCGTGTTTTAAAAATATAGATTATATTACTTGTGAAGTATATATATTATATCTCTATATATAAAACTGTTTGTCCTGACTGACTGATTGGTGACCAACGCACAGCCCAAACCGTTAGACCTAAGGAGCAGAAATTTTCACTGTAGTTACCTTATCTGACAAAGGTGCCCGCAAGTGTGGAAAAATCGCGAAAAACGTTTGTAATAAACTTTTTTGCTTACCATCCGATCGGCCTCAAACTCAAATTCAAATTCAAAGTTCTTTGTTCAAATTCATTTGCGGGGTGTTTCGCACTTTTTAGAAAATCCATCCCTCCTTGGCGTAAACGGGAGTCAACGATTTTGTGCGTTTCGCGCTCAAACTCATTTCCAAGAATCTTTATGAAAAATAATTTCAGACGTGTTTCACATTTTTCGCAGAATCAAAGCATCCTCGATAAAAAGTGCGATTCTAGGATTTTTTTGGTGTAGTTTTAAGTTTTGTCCGATTTGCTTCAAACTTATTTTCAGAGCTCTACGAAAAACATTAATAAATACGTGTTTCAGCGATTTGGAAAATTCCACCCCCAACAGTGGGTAGCGAAAAATTGTTGTATGAAACTTTTTTGTTTACCATCCGACTCAAACTCATTTTCAAAAAAATTTGTTCAAATTAATTTTTGGGGTGTTTCGCACTTGTTTGAAAATGCATTCCTCCCTGGTGGAAATGCGGGTCAAAGATTTGGTAGGTGACGTTTCGCCTTCAAATTCATTCCAAAGATCTACCTAACAAATAATTAGGGACGTGTTTCACATTTTTTGCAAAATCTAAACTCATTCGGTGCAAAGTGAATTTTTAACGATTTTTTTGGTGAATTTTAAGTTGGGTCCGATTTGTCTCAAACCTTTTTTTAAGGCTCTACATAAGAAATGAATAAGTGTTTCAATAATAATAATATGTGTTTCAGCGATATGGGAAATTCCACTCGCAACTGTGATAACATGTGATAAACTTTTGTATGAAAGTTGTTTGATTACCTCATTTTCAGAGCTGTTTGAGAAAATTGATTTTATAACATACGTGCCACGGGCAAGGCCATGTTATACCCGCTAGTTATATTATATATATGCAGATTTTGTGTTACTGAATATATTATGTTATGATATATTTTTATTTTTTATTATTTATTTTCAGATATTGCAGTCTTCCAACAAATATTCTGGACTTGACGATGAATCATCCAAATAAAATCTATTTCTTTCGTTGTAATAAATGATTAAATGAAAAAAATTAACAAACACATTTTACAAGTAAAAATAAAATCACATTTTGAACCAAATCAAAAATTAAATAAAATCAAAATTGGATACTAGTATTTGCTGATTCTTATGAAGCTTTGCGACTGGTAGTTGGTCAAACAATTGATATTGCTTCAAAAATCAGAATTGTTTTAGACATTTTTACAAATTGTTTAGCCAATACTAAGCATATCTGTGAGTGGATTGAAGGGTTGTTCCCTTTTTAGTTGAGTTTGATTGCATCGTATCAGTGATAAAATAATAATCCAATTATAAGGGAGTTTCACAAAAGATTTTGAAGATCTTAATTGTATGCAAGAGAGTTCCCAGTTGAGAGTGATTCACGTGTTTTACTTGTGCTCCAAGATTTTTATATATTTTTTTGCGCTTTAATCCTGCTTTTTATTTCTAAATTTAGCCTTTTTTGAGCTTTATTTAAAAAGCTTTATAATTGTGCAAATTGTTATTCTGTTGTCGCAGCGTAAGTCTGTTAATAATTGCATTTATTGAACGCGGCGTCAGTTCCGTATTGTTGTTATTGCCTGTTTTGATTCTTTTGCTTTGGTGCTCCCCTGTGCATACACTTGTTGGTGCGTGTGTTCGCTGCTGCATATTTCTGCTTGTGCATCGCGCTCTCGCAAATTTTTGCTATTGCTTTTCGCTCCAAACAATTTGTTTGTGTACAATTATTGTTTTTGAGTGTTTCCTTGCTCTATTCTTGTGCACCGTTTTCGTTTTGCTCTGCGCTCTTGCAACTTGCATACTTGTAATAATTATGTCGTGCTGTAAGAAACCTTGCACGTTCAAGCAGGCTGATGATTCTGCACAGCCGAAATTTGTTAATGGCTGGCTGTGTGAGAGTATGATGCATGCTAAATGTGCAGGTCTCACTGGGCGTGATTGCGACAAGATCGCTGCAGTTGCCAACAAGGGCTGCGGTGGCTTGCGTTGGTCGTGCCCAGATTGCATCGACAAGCAAATTGATTTCTCCAGAATGTATAATTCTGCGAGAAATCAATTCTTAAAATTGAATAATGTGGCTAAGCAACTGTCGAGTAAATTTGACTCGAGTTTTGAGTTGCTTGCAAATTATAAATTCGAGTCTCCAACCAATCGCCGGTTGGAGCCTCAACTTTTGCAATTGCCCTCTACGTCTGTTCAGACACCTACGCCTTTCTTGTCCCTACCTAGCAACATGGATTTATCTCCAATGTTGTCTTTATCGCCTTCTCCAAGCGACTGCCCAATTATCCATCTCCTGTATTAACTGCAGCCCCATCAGCACCTACTTTAACGGTTGTTGCCCCTCGTAGGCAAGCTTTTGTGTCTCGACTTTCATCGGACACCACTTCTGAGTCATTGGCAGCCTATATGCTAGCAAATCTTCTGCTAGCGTGTCAATAATCAAATTTAATTTCTCCACCCCTCGTAAAATATCATCATTCAAAATAAATGTTTCACATGATATGTTCCCAATCATTTGTGATCCCAAATTTTGGCCTCCACACATGATTGTTCACGAGTTCAAGCCAAAAAAGCGTAACCAGCCTGTCACCCTTCCAGTCCCTTCAATACAGGGTACCATT
Organism: Drosophila littoralis; assembly: GCA_018903485.1. Classification (NCBI taxonomy): domain Eukaryota; kingdom Metazoa; phylum Arthropoda; class Insecta; order Diptera; family Drosophilidae; genus Drosophila; species Drosophila littoralis. The sequence goes on from JAEIGF010000590.1 coordinate 1,861,017, forward strand.
TCTGCCCCAAAAAACTAACTTCATCTTCTGACCAAATCTGTATTCATTATCAGAATGTCAGAGGTCTTATTTCAAAGCTTAAAAATCTTTTCATTTCCAGTACTTCCTTCGACTCGGATATTATAGCATTTTCAGAAACATGGTTAAATTCAACCATATCAGATTTGGAGGTATTTTCGAATAGTTTTATTTTGCATAGAAATGATCGGCCGACTCGAGGTGGTGGGGTGTTAATTGCCGTTAAAGCCACTCTCCAGTCAGAACTTTTCTGTTTTAGTACGCCTACTGACGCTGAGATTGTCTCAGTTAAGGTGTCTTTTCCTACACGGAATATCTATATTACATGCTCTTATGTCCCTCCTTCTTCTGATATTCAAGTTTATATGAAACATATTACTTGTATTAAAGAAGTTTCTTCACACGTGCGTGATAATGACCTATTTATGGTGTTAGGTGATTTTAAATTGCCGAACATCTCTTGGTCATTATTCACTGCCGAAAATTATCTAGTGCCCTCAGCACAGCATGATTTTATAGACTGCATGCTTGATCTTTCGTTGTTTCAAATTAATTCAATTTCTAATCATTTGAATAGAACACTTGACCTTGTATTTGTTAACGACTACCTTATTTCTAATGTGGGTAGGTACCCTCCTTTATCTCTTCCTGAGGATGTATATCATCCTACTTTAGAGATTACAATGTTCAATTGTAATCGTCTCATTTCGTGCTCATCAGCCAAAAGGCCCTGCCGCTGCTTTCGCAAAGGAAATTATTCATTGCTGAATCAGCTTATTTATGCAACCGATTGGTCTTTCTTATATGACTTGGTTGATATGAATACTGCTTTTACTTTTTTTTTATAGCACCCTAAACTCCCTCTTAGATATGAGTATTCCCAAGTCAATTCCTTCGACTACTTCCTCAAAACCACCCTGGTTTACTCCCAGATTGTCACATTTTAAAAACGTAAAATCTAAATATTTTAAAAAGTTTAAAAGTCTGGTTCGTGTACAGACTTGGCTAAATATTCCATAGCCAAGTCGAACTTCTTTCTTCTGAATTCTCAATGCTATGAGAATTATCTAACTCGTTGTAAAAGGCAATTTGCCCAAAATCCGAGAAAGTTTTACAATTTTGTAAACTTGAAGCGTAAATCTTCAAGTTTGCCATCTTCTTTTTCTTTCGGGATGGATAAAGCTAGTAATGACTCTGATTCTGCTAACCTCTTTGCTAATTTTTTCCAATCGACTTACTCCTCAGTCTGTCCTAATAATAATTCTTACCCTTATACTATTTCTTCCTCTAGTTCTATACCTCCTCCTATTATTTCACACTCCTCTCTCCTTTTAGCTATAAACTCTTTAAAATCTTCTTACTCTCCTGGGCCTGACAATATTCCTAGTTGTCTACTCAAGGAGTGTAGTTCTTCCCTTATTTATCCATTGCAAAAGCTTTTTAATCTATCTCTTGAATCTTCTGTCTTTCCATCTCTTTGGAAAGAATCTTATATCATTCCTCTCCACAAGAAAGGTGGAAAATCTGATATGCAAAATTACAGGGGCATTACAAAACTGTTTACTATTCCTAAATTATTTGAAAAAATAATCACTTCGAATTTGCAGCGTTTCTGCAAATCAGTTGTTTCCCCTGTTCAACATGGATTCGTAAAGAATCGGTCAACTACGACCAGTCTGCTTGAGTTTACTTCCTTGGTAAATGATGCTTTTCTTTCGAAAATGCAAACTGATGTCATTTATACTGACTTCAGTAAGGCGTTTGACTCTGTGCACCATGACATTTTATACCCTTGCAGAGGGTATTATAATTTTGTCGTGAAATGTGTAACGCATAGAAGGAGACATCTCCGACCCCATAAAGTATATATATTCTTGATCAGCATCAACAGCCGAGTCGATATATAGCCATGTCCGTCTGTCCGTCTGACTGTCTATCCGTCTGTCTGTTTCTATGCGAACTAGTCCCTCAGTTTTAAAGCTATCTTAATGAAACTTTGCAGAAGTCCCTATTTCTGTTGCACGCAGCACATATGTCAAAACCAGCTGGATCGGACCACTATATCATATAGCTGCCATAGGAACTGTTGGGCTAACAAGCTTTTTTATTAGCACTTAGTAGCGAGAAATTAAGGATGTTATAAAAACTACACCCTTTCTTATAAGTTCATGCAACGGGTTGATTTATTTATGCTTATAGCAAACGTATTGACAATATGCAAAAATGTACAATTTTTAGCGAAGCGATCGATAAGAGATCCGATATAACGAATATACGAAACAAGAATGGATTGCGGCGTCGCTAGCATTGATGCGCTAGCCGCTTAAGACAAAGTGCAAAAGGTAAAAGAGCGCGATAAAGGAAACTACGATGAGCGCAAAGCGATAAGCGCTAGATAGTTAACAGCAAATGATATTGAGTTATTTTATGACATGCGAGAAGCGCCAAACAAAACAAAATAGTGACATTGCTTGCCTCGCAGGGCAATATATAACTGAAATGTTATGCTAACATAATACAAGTTTAATTTTTAGATGCTGCGCCGAACATACTCCCCCCGTTGAACGATTGAGCTTCAACAGGATCGTTAAGGGGAAGCAGACACAGCTTATTAGTTGCTCGCTTTATGATTCCATTAGCTGTCTTGAGAACTGCAACGCGTGCGATGTCATCAGTTCCTTTGACCAATTCAACCACTCTAGCTAGTGGCCATTTCAAAGGAGGCAAGTTCTCGTCTTTGACAAGAACGATGTCATTGAGAGCCACACCTGGCTTGGGAGTCCGCCATTTTGAACGCTGTTGCAGAAGATTTAAATATTCTTCTCGCCAGCGAGACCAAAAGACTTGGTGCATGTAGGACACTCGCTGCCAGCTATCTAGACGATTAAAATTGAGCCGTGTCACATCTGGTTCTGTAAACGAGGCTTGTGGGCCACCAACCAAAAAATGAGCTGGGGTAAGAACATCAAGGTGTTCTGGATCTTCTGAAATGGGAAGCAGTGGTCTAGAATTAATGACTGCCGTTATGTGGCACACAAGGGTACGAAGCTCTTCGAATCCCAGAACAGTTGACCCCACAACCCGATAGAAGTTATGTTTTGCAGTTTTTACCGCCGCCTCCCAAAGGCCACCAAAGTGAGGGGAGCGCGGTGGGATGAAGCGCCAGTCAATTGTGTCCGCCAAACAAAACTGGAGCACAGCCTCTTGATGACAGCTACTGATGAAGAGATTTTTTAGCTCCAACTCTGACGTGGCTTGCCACGAATGCATATAAAGCGCTTTAGAGCATTGAGAAATGCACACGTAGATAGATCCTTGACCAACTCCAAATGAATGGCTTTCGTGGCGAAGCAAATAAATACGCTGATGTAGCATTTTATAGGAGCTTTGTTTCGAGTGTCAGGCTTGTAGAAGAATGGTCCGCAAAAGTCTACACCAGTTATATCAAACGCTCGAGTTTCAACAAATCGCTCCTTTAGAAGATTAGCCATTACGTGCTCCACCAAGCGGGGCTTGTTCCGGAAATATCTGATGCATTTGTTTACAATGCTGGAAACTGTTTTGCGGCCACCAATCGGCCAATATTGCAGGCGAATTGCTCCCAACAAGGCTCGTGGTCCAGCATGGAGATTCCGCTCATGAAAGTGAGTGACAATGGCGATGGTGACTGGATGTTGTCTAGGCAGTATAATAGGATGACGGGCCTCATAAGGAAGGGTTGACTTTTCGAGGCGCCCACCAACTCGAAGAATACCAAATTCATCCTGAAAGGGCAATAATGATGAGAGTATACTGGAACGAACGACCACGCCCTTTGATTGCACGTTCTTTATATCATCCCAAAGAGAGCCCTTTTGAACGTTACGTAAAAGTATGAAGGATCCAAAACGTATGTCGGAGATCAAAAGTCCGGGGCGCCGAATACGATGGATGAACTTGTACACATAGGCAAACACTCGTTGAATAGCAGAGAAGGAATTCACATATTTGCACCTTAATATGGCATCATCTGTAGGATCTGTGATGAGCAACACTCTTTTGCGTAACTCCAGTATTGGTTTTTCAAGAAGACAAGTCGCAGGCCAGCACCTTTGTGGACCAGTCAAAAATTCAGGACCACATGACCAAAGTTTTGACTGTATAAGCTCGTCAGGAGTGGCCCCTCTGGAGAGAATGTCAGCTGGATTACTGGCTGTTGGAACATAATGCCACTGGAAGCCCGCTGTGAGTTCCTGGATGGTGGCTATTCGATTTGAAACGAATACGTTGAACTTCGACGATTCATCTCGGATCCATGATAGACATATTGATGAATCTGACCAACAATGGAATGTACCGGTAAATAATTTCATTTCAGCTACTTCCTGCATCAATTGGGCTAACAAAAGTGCGCCACAAAGCTCGAGTTTTGGTACCGTAAGAGTTTTAAGTGGAGCCACTCGTGATTTAGAACAGAATAGGCGTGAACTCGAATGATGTCCCTTTGAAACCACATAAATGCAAGCTCCGTACGCGGCAATGCTAGCATCACAGACACCGTGAACCTCTACATCGCACGTTGTATTGCAAACCAACCGGGGAAAGGTGGATAATTGGACATTCCTGAAAGTTTGGCAAAGTTCCTGCCAGGCAGTATTTAGAGAAGTTGGAAGACTCTCATCCCAATCCAAGTTTTCCTTTCAAAGAAGCTGCGTAAAGTTTTTGGCCTTAACGATGACTGGTCCAATTAATCCTAGTGGATCGTAAAAACGAGCTATGGTGGACAGAACAGATCTCTTGCAAGGTTTAAGTGTCTGATTGGCAGCCGTGAGAGAAAACATTAATTTATCAGTTGAAGGATCCCACGCAAGGCCCAAGGTTTTGGTAATGTCGCTTCCATCGCTAAATTTTAAAAACGAGTCCTTATCCTTGTCAGGAATGCCTTTTAGCACTGCAGAGTGACTCGAGCACCATTTTCTGAGTTCAAAGCAACCTTTAGATAGGATGCCCTTTGTTTGATTTAATACGTCGATCGCCTCTTGGACCGAGCCACCGCCAGATATAAGGTCATCTACATAGAAATCGCGTCGAAGAATTTTCGCACCAATTGGAAATGAATGTTGCTCGTCGACTGCCAATTGCTGCATTGCTCGAACGGCAAGAAAGGAAGCTGGTTTTGTGCCAACTGTGTCCAACTTGAAGACACTTATTTCAGAATTAGTAGAATTTCGCCACAAGATGCATTGTAGGTAGTTATCTGGGACCGTTACTCTGACACAGCGATACATCTTGCCAATGACTCCAGTAAGGGCAACGGGGAACGTGCGAAATCGCATCACAATGTTAAACAGTTTCGGTTGTATGACGGGCCCAGCCATCAACACTTCATTCAGCGAACACCCAGTGCTGGTGGTAGCTGAACCAACAAACACGACACGAAGTTTGGTGCTCGTGCTTTGTTCCTTCAGCACACAATGATGAGGGAGAAAATATTTGCATAAACGTAACGACTCTGGAGGGACAAGAGTCATATGTCCGAGCTCCATATACTCTTGAATGAACGCGCAATACTGGGATTTAAGGTTGGGATGACGATGCAACTTTCTCTCAAGCGATATAAATCTGCGAAATGCCTGTTGATAAGATTGATCCAGCGTGAGTTTGAGAGGGAGTCGCACGGAATATGCTCCTGTTGGCAACCTTTGGAAATTCTTAACAAAATGCTCCTCGCAGTCAAGCTCTTCCTTTGTTGCTTTAGCAACAGGGTCTGAAAAACGTTCTACTTCCCAAAATCGTTGAATTAACTCATCGGTTCGGCCATCAGAATCAGTGCGGGCATCAGACGATACACGATTTGCCAAAAGAGAGGTACCGCCTTGCTGGGAACCGCCACCTGCAACTATCCATCCAAAGCGTGTCTTCTGCAGAAGAGGCAATCCCGGTAGCAGTTTTATTTGCCCGACACACATTAGCTCGTAGAAAAGACCAGCTCCGATTAATAAGTCAACTCGCTGCGGCTTGTAAAAGCAAGGATCAGCGAGGCGAATATTTCCAGGCACATTCCAATTAGTTGTATTAAGGGCGATGCTTGGCTGGCGATCTGCTATAGTGGAAGCTACGATGGTTGTGATGATTGCAGAGTACTCTGATGTTTGAGATTGTAGATTGACTGTCCCAGGCCAGCAACTGCGGCTGAAGACGGACTTTTCTTCAACTGAAGCTGTTGAGCGAATCGGGATGTAATTAAATGTAGCTGTGACCCACCATCCAATACAGCACGACACGGAACAAGAGTTCCAGACCGATTTTTAACTAGTACAATAGCAGTGGCTAGGAACACAACATCGCTGCTGAGGTTGTGGGCAACAAGAGAGGTAGAGGCGGGGGCTGAAGAAGCTGCAGTAGGAGTGACAGAGTGATGAATCGAATGCAAAACGTCTAAATGCAGGAGTGTGTGGTGTTTGGAGCCACATGTGCGACAAGCTCCGGAATTGCATGTTCGTAAAAGATGTCCCCTTTTAAGGCAGTTGAGGCATAAAGATAATCGTTTTGCTTCCTTGAGACGCATATCTGGAGACAAATTGCCAAATCTTGGGCATTGCCATATATTATGCTCTTCACCATTGCAAAATACGCAAACAGCAGCCATTGAGTTAGTAGCAACGAGTGATGTCCTACTGGAGTTAGTCTGTTTGTTTTTGCCCACCTGAGAGCTCGGCGTATAGGTTGCCATAGCATAATCCACACTCTCTAGGGTTCTGCAGCGTTGCTCCAAAAATGTGGCTATTTGTGCCCATGATGGAATTAAATTTGCAAAGGCGGGATCCTCCAGCTTCTCTTCCCACTTCGCCTGCGTAGCAGGATCCAGTTTTTGCAGTAGCACCTGAACAAGGATGCAACCAGCAATTTGCTCCTTGCTACCCAAACTGGTGAGAGCACGAATATGGGCATTAAACTTATCCGACAATTCACGCAGCATGCCAGCGGAGCCATTCTCTACCTTCTTGAGCCCCAGCAGTTCAACGATGTGTGCCTGAAATACTAATCGACGGTTATCAAATCGTTTTTGTAATAAATTTAATGCTATGGAATAATTAGCCTCTGATATTTCCAATGACCGAATGGTATCCAGCGCAGAGTCCTTCAAGCAGAGCCGTCAATGCTGCATTTTTTCAATGTTTGTGAGTTCGGGATGATTTTCGATTAAAGTTGTGAACATTGAAAAGAAATCTGACCACTCTGTATAACCTCCAGAAAACGTTGGCAATTTGATTGGCGGTAAGGTCGGTAACGCTCTGGATCTAGTCATTGACGCAGCAGCAATAGGCTCATTTACAAATGTGGAGCTGGACGGCAATGCTCTACTGCGCTTAGCAATTTCAAACCGCACCGAAGTCTCCAAAGTTACTGAAAGCTCATCAAAAGCCTCGCGTAACTCACTGCCGATTTCGTCAAAGTCTAGTTCTTCCAATTTGTTTTGAGCGTCTTCAAATGCAGATTCCATTTTTTCAATCCGCTTGAGCAGCACCGACAATGCAATTTCATCATTATTGGCAAGGGGCGTTTGGTTGAGGCTAGATTGAAGCGCCTGCAACCGCTCATACGAGGACGCCACCTTGCGCTTTAAAAATGACACCCTGTTTGTAGGCTGGGCCAACGATTCAGCACTAGAACTTTCCATGGCAACCGAAGCAAACGAAAAAAGTCAAAGAAAAAGTCGTTGACCGTTGACTTATTGTTACCACTGTACTCTTAAGCGCGCGCAACAGTTTGTCGAATAAAAACACAAGTAAAATGCAGATAGCGAGAGCCAACGCGTCTGTAGGTGTATAAATGCTTATGTACACAGACTCCTCTTTACTGCAATTTACCGCATGACACTTGCTCGTACATATGTATGTATATAAGAGCGGTTTTTAATTGCTGCCGAAACTAGTAACAACTAGCTCAATTTTAATTTAAATAATTTTATGCAACACTATAATGTTAAATAAAAAGATCACGTCGGGGTCACCAAGATGTTAAGGTCAAAAATGTACAAAAATGATCGATAAGAGATCCGATATAACGAATATACGAAACAAGAATGGATTGCGGCGTCGCTAGCATTGATGCGCTAGCCGCTTAAGACAAAGTGCAAAAGGTAAAAGAGCGCGATAAAGGAAACTACGATGAGCGCAAAGCGATAAGCGCTAGATAGTTAACAGCAAATGATATTGAGTTATTTTATGACATGCGAGAAGCGCCAAACAAAACAAAATAGTGACATTGCTTGCCTCGCAGGGCAATATATAACTGAAATGTTATGCTAACATAATACAAGTTTAATTTTTAGATGCTGAGCCGAACAGGAACGATCGGTCGAAAATTAAGTTTTTGTATGAAAAAACCTTTTGTTTATCAAGATATCTTGACCAAACTCGACATTTATTAGTTTTACTATGCTCCTCATATATATGCAAAATTCTATTAAGATCGGACCACTATATCATATAGCCGCCATAGGAACGATCGGTCGAAAATTAAGTTTTTGTATGAAAAAACATTTAGTTTGTCAAGATATCTTAACCAAACTCGGCATTTATTAGTTTTACTAAGCTCCTCATATATATGTAAAATCCTATTAAGATCGGACCACTATATCATATAGCTGCCATAGGAACGATCGGTCGAAAATTAAGTTTTTGTATGAAAAAACCTTTTGTTTATCAAGATATCTTGACCAAACTCGACATTTATTAGTTTTACTATGCTCCTCATATATAGGCGAAATCCTATTAAGATCGGACCACTTTATCATATAGCTGCCATAGGAACGATTTTTCGAAAAGTAGGATCTTGTATGAAAAAAATTTTGTTTTTCAAGATATCTTGACCAAACTCGGCATTTATTAGTTTAACTATGCTCCTCATATATATGCAAAATCCTATTAAGATCGGACCACTATATCATATAGCTGCCATAGGAACGATCGGTCGCAAATTAATTTAGTATGGAGAATTTTTGTTTTTCATGATTTTTCGATTAAACACGGCATTTAAAGATTTCACTATGCTCCCTTCATTTTTGCAAAATCTTATTTACATCGGTTTTTGATTAATATATTTTTTGTTTATCAATATACCTTGACCAAACTCGGCCTTAACCATTTTCTCGGCATTAAAAGGTTGGGTCTGCAAGGGTATTAGATCTTCGGCATGCCGAAGATAGCCTTTCTTTCTCGTTACTTTTTAAGCTTGACCGAATAGGTTTCCCTCCGTCTCTTTTGCTTTGGATTAATTCTTATTTAAAAGGTAGGACCCAAAGAGTAATGCTGAGGCAGAGTACCTCTGAACAGGTTCACGTTACTTCTGGTGTTCCTCAAGGTAGTCATCTTGGACCTTTACTCTTTACTCTTTTTATAAATGATCTCCCCTCTGTTATATCACATGCCCGTGTACTCATGTATGCGGATGATGTGAAACTTATTCTATCATACACTAATCCCCTACATCACTCTCGTCTACAAGACGATTTGAACGCTATGCAATTTTGGTGTTCGGCCAATCAATTGCATCTGAATTGTTCAAAGTGTATGTTTATGACCTTCAATCGCACTACACCTTATCTTGTCAGCTATACAATTGACAATACTCCATTGCAACGCATACTAACAGTTAAGGATCTAGGCGTTCTTTTTGATTCTAAACTCAGCTTCAATCTGCATATAGATACCACCGTTAATGAGGCAAAAGGTGTACTTGGATTCATTAAACGATGGTCTAAAGAGTTTAACGATCCTTTTATAACGAAACTTCTGTACATCTCTCTCGTTCGCCCTATCCTTGAATACTGCTCTTGCATCTGGTCTCCGCAGTATATCAATAGCCAGGATCGTATTGAATCTGTTTAGAAGCAATTTCTGCTTTTTGCCTTACGAGGTTTAAATTGGGACCCTAATCTTCGGTTGCCATCTTACTCCAGCAGGCTGCTTCTTCTTAATCTTCCGTCGTTAAACAACCGTAGGACAGTTCTCGGTGTTGTCTTTCTACATAAGTTGATTGTTGGCGATATAGATTCTCCTTCTCTGCTAGAGCGTCTTCCATTCTCTGTTCCGGCTAGACCAACCAGAAATTACCGCCCCTTATTCCTGTCTACGTGCACAACAGACTACGCTATGCACAATCCTTTTCGCGAGCTATGTAAAAATTATAATAGTTTGCATCACGTTTTCTCTATAGAACTTTCTCTACCCCTAATAAAATCGTTGCTTTCAGGATACCTTTGGGAAGTCACTGACCATTCCCACCTATGAGCAGGGGCATAGCTTGCCGGACAGGCTGTAAATTTTCCCCCACCGGGTCGGTGATTTCCCATTACTTTTCTCTCTGTCCTATCTTCTTAACACTCTATATATCTAGCTTACATTTCTTTACTTTATTAACAATCTTCTTACTTTATTTTAGCAAACTAAGATTATTTTTAATTTTACTTAAGAACACTTTTTTCCTACTTACACCCTTCTGCTTAGAGGTAGCTCTGACAAATTTAGCTGTGAACAGGGGCACAGCTGGCCGGACTGGCAACTAAAACACCTCCATCGGTCAGTGATGCTATTTAGAGAACTGTGTTATCTAACTAGGCTTTTAGCATATAATTCCATTATGTATTGTATGTATAATCTTCTGAATAAAGAGGAAGACACTCGTTTTGTCGACCATTAATAAATAAATAAATAAATATTAGTTACTTTTACATGTTGTCGTTCAACAAAAAATTTGATGGTCCGCGCTGTGATACCATTTTAAAGGGTGTATTTTATTAAACCGGGGTACTGCTTCAGGTGGCTAAAATTCAAGGAAATATCGACGGATACTATCTCACTTTTATCGCCGGGACTTACTCAACGGGCAATACTCGATGGGTTAGTTAGGCGTACCGCCGAAATTTACTCTCTGTGCATCAATTATTTAATTCCAGTGCGAGGTTAGACGACTGACACTCTTCGGGTGACTACTCGCGTCAAACTATACGAGGAGTTTGGAGAGAGCTAAAAAGTCGCCTCAAAACTGCCAACATCAAAGATAAGGCGACTACACAGAAAACGGATGCAATAAAGGGCAATGCAAAAGACCATACAATAAAAAGAACCAAGGGGGTCGGACACAGGTGTGCTTCTGCGGTCACAACCGGGTAGAAAAATATAGATGTAGAGCCAACACCAACTTTTACCGGCAAGAAGGCTAACAGGGATAGGGGTATAAGCCGCGCCTACGCACGAACTAGTAATTATGAAAGTCATTTAAAAAGATCAATCAGATAGGCAAGCTGATTAGAGGCGAAAGAGAGTTAATCATTTATCTAGAGAGGGAAGATTGTCATTATGAGCACACAGCAGTCAAAGAGCGCGAAAAATTTTAAGTGGAGTTTCTCTGCTTATTGAAGGTAAAGAAGCAGGGTTTTAAGATTATACATATATCGACACTGGGCCATATTGAAATTGAATATTATCTCCGTCGAAAATTAATTTGACGTGAAATTAAAAAGTATATGTTTGCCATGTTCGGGGCTAAAAGTTCATTCATTTTACTTCCAAGTATTTCTACTTTCGATAGTATAATTTGGACGAGGGAAGTATTTGGATGGCGGTGAACTTACCGGCAAGACTTGTTAAGTCTACATCGAAGATGTCATAATATTTTCCATGAATGAGTCGGAACATATAAGGAATATTGGCGAGGTTTTAAAAAGACTAGGACGCCAACATGAGGGTCTCCAAAGAAAAGTCGATGTCGGACAGGTTTTATAGTGTGTAGAAGCGGCACTAAAACTAGCGATTAAGCAGTTTGCTTAACTTTCAAACCTCTTCGCAGTAAGATTCTTTCTAGGACTTGCTAAGTTTTACAGGTGCTTCGTAAGAGACTGCCTCAATAGCTAAATTTTTTATCGATATATGGTATTAAGAGGGAAAAACGGCAGAATAGACACTTATTGAACAGCCAAACAGACTCAGTTTGAATCTCCACGTCAAAAAGCGCATACGTGTAAAATAATGTATGTTAAATGTGTCAATATATTGTTTAATTTAATATATTTTAATGTTAATTGTTTTTTGTACCTTGTGTTAGTTCCCTGAAGACGGTTTGCCGATGTGCAACCGAAATATATTGGAAGCAAACTACAATTAAATTGATTTTTTGTTTTTATTTAAACAAACCCGGACCTCGAGCCAACGAAATATGTATTTAATTCATCTCATAAGTTTTATGAGCTAGTCACCAATTTAGCATTCAGCATTAGAAAAGTATAAACAGATCAAGTATCGTTCCTTTATAGCCATCGTCATCCCCGCCACAACCGGCAACTACCCACCAACCAATTTAAGCCACAATTTTAATTCTGTTCTATCAAAGAGTATAAACGAATAAACATAATACAATTAAATCTACTCCTGAAAATTTTATCAAGATCGGCTAAGAAACACCAAAGTTATTAAAGAAAACGTGTGGTTACATTGGCTGGCTAAAAATTTGTGTGTGCATGTGTACACATACTCACACAAATGCATACATGTATCGTATACAATGTTCTGTGTACTATTTTACTTTGGTTTTTTCTCATCGAAACTGAATTTTTAGTATGTCTGAGAGGTATGAGGCGTTGCCACATAGATCTGTCGGTTGAATGGAGTTGCGGGTTCGACTTCGGTACAGCGACTTACTATTTTTTTGTATAAGGTTCACGAGCGCGTGGCGTAAGCTGCATTTGGGGTTGGTACAATAATTTTCAATGTATCCCCTAGTTGGACACTTCCGACTAGAGCATTCTTACTTGTTTCGCTTTGGGAAAACGGTTGATGTATGCCATGAGGGACACCTTTCGTTTAGATCCAAGATTTCATTGGACTTCCCGAATACGACATAAAAGACTCCCAATGTCTTGTTCTCGGACGATTATATCTCCAGCGATATTTCAAATTAAGTTGCGACCAAAAATGTAGGACTTTGAAACCTAAAATGGTTTTGCTTCTGTTGGCACATGACGCCAGAGAACACCAACAGAAGGCCCTTGTATTTCTGCTACTCTGTTGGCTACAAAAATTCCAAATGAAGTGCGGTCTTTTTTAAAGCAATAAGGGCGATTTGAGCTATGTCCAAAAATAAACAAAAATTAAATCCCAAGGATAAATCATAAAAATCATTTTTAATAACATGAGAAACAGTTGCGTGAGATTCTGCGTAATGTTCTGCTAACACTAAAGGGGAACGTATGTGCAGAAACGTAGCGGCATAAGTCACAGTATTCAGTTGAAGTGTGTTAACGTTCTGATGCATATTGCCTCTCTCTATTAGCAACGTCTACTTGTGGATACATTTTTGAGATGTCAGCTGTCAAAGTATACTTATGGATCCGAAATCGTACAAGGATCTAATCTAGCTCCCTCCACCAAGACGCAGAACGCATTGATAGGGAATGTAATAATGCAGTACAAGGGCCCGATATTCCTTCACAAAAATGTTGTACATATCTGCACTACGTCGTCCCTGCTCAGGTGCCATAAGAAATACGTGAGGTTTTTCACAGGAAAATTCAATTTATTTTAATTATTTGGACGCCGCTTCGTTATTTCACTGGCTGAAATCAGTCTGCGCTACAAATAAACAAGAAACGTTTTTTAGTGTCAAAGGCAATTCAACTTCAGATCCAGATTCCACCCCATGCACATTCTTTTTGAAATTTCTCACATTCGATTTGTTCAGCTGAACTATTGTCGCATTTAGTTGCGACAGGATGCTCAGGAGGCAGATTTAATTGTCCAACATAAAGTGGATCTTCACGACGTAGACGTAAGCTTTGTATCAAATCCTCCGACATAAAGTTGATTTGAGATTACTGCATTCCCCTGCTTTAAATAGTTAATGCAAAAATTAAGTTTTATCACAAAAAAAAAAAAAAATTTACATTCGAACTTAATTAAATTGCTTTAGCACATAACAAATTTAATTTTGTTCCTTAGTATTTTCAATTCGCTCACTCATTTTTTCGACCGCTTTTAAATTGAAAAATTTTAATTTTTTAAAATGAATGCGGACATCATAGAAAATATTTTAAAGTTATCAAAAAATTGTAGGTTCAGTGATTTAGAGCAGTCTCAACATTTATACAGAAACCCATTTGGTTTTTTATTCTTATAAATAATTTAAAATTCAAGCACAGAAATGATTACCGTTTTTATCACAGTATCACAGTACTTAGTCTTAAAAATGACTTCTAAAAATAACATTGATGTGGCCAGCCTATTGTTTCATCCCTTTAAACGAATTTCGATCGAACAAACCAATTTTCCTTTTTGAAATACTTTTTATGGAAATCGACTCTTAATGAATATCCAGATGTTAAACTACACACAAAATCTCAATAACGTTGAAGGACAGTTCTTTATGTTTTCAAAATCGCAGGCCCTTTTCAATAGATCACATTATTCCAAAACAATACTTGACGAATAAGGTGCTGTTTCTTATTTTTCCGGTCCATAAAATATAGATCCGACAATACATGGCGCACTGCTTCCTCACATAATTTCAAGCCCATTTTAATATCACTATCAATGTTAGCTTAGCTTTAATTTTGCAGATAATAAGTCTTTTACAGAGTTTGTTAAAACCTTCTTAAATTTCTTTCGGCCCTTATTCCCATAGGAACGATCGGTCGGAAAGTAAATTTTTGCATGGCAAAATATTCTGTTTTCCAAGATTTGTAATCAAATTTCCGTAAGGGTATTAAATCTTCGGTGTGCCGAAAAGAGATCCTTTCTTTCGTGTTTTAAAAATATAGATTATATTACTTGTGAAGTATATATCCTGACTGACTGATTGGTGACCAACGCACAGCCCAAACCGTAAGAGCTAAGGAGCAGAAATTTTCACTATAGTTACCTTATCTGACAAAGGTGCCCGCAAGTGTGGAAAAATCGCGAAAAACGTTTGTAATAAACTTTTTTGCTTACCATCCGATCGGCCTCAAACTCAAACTCAAATTCAAAGTTCTTTGTTCAAATTCATTTGCGGGGTGTTTCGCACTTTTAAGAAAATCCATCCCTCCTTGGCGTAAACGGGAGTCAAAGATTTTGTGCGTTTCGCGCTCAAACTCATTTCCAAGAATCTTTATGAAAAATAATTTCAGACGTGTTTCACATTTTTCGCAGAATCAAAGCATCCTCGATAAAAAGTGCGATTCTAGGATTTTTTTGGTGTAGTTTTAAGTTTTGTCCGATTTGCTTCAAACTTATTTTCAGAGCTCTGCAAAAAAACTTAATAAATACGTATTGCATCGATTTGGGAAATTCCACCCACAACAGTGCGTTATTAGCGAAAAATGTTTGTATGAAACTGTTTTGCTCACCATCCGATCAGCCTTAAACTCAATTTCAAAGTTATTTGCTCTTTCGCACTTTCTAGAAAATCCATCCCTCTTTGGTATAAATGGGAGTCAAAGATTTTGTGGGTTTCGCGTTCACATTCATTTCCAAGAATCTTTAAGAGACGTGTTTAACATTTTTCGCAGAATCAAAGCAACCTCGATAAAAAGTACGATTCTAGGAATTTTTGGTGTAGTTTTAAGTTTTGTCCGATTTGGAAAATTCCACCCCCAACAGTGGGTAGCGAAAAATTGTTGTATGAAACTTTTTTGTTTACCATCCGACTCAAACTCATTTTCAAAAAAATTTGTTCAAATTAATTTTTGGGGTGTTTCGCACTTGTTTGAAAATGCATTCCTCCCTGGTGGAAGTGCGGGTCAAAGATTTGGTGGGTGACGTTTCGCCTTCAAATTCATTCCAAATATCTACCTAACAAATCATTAGGGACGTGTTTCACATTTTTTGCAAAATCTAAACTCCTTCGGTGCAAAGTGAATTTTTAACGATTTTTTTGGTGAATTTTAAGTTGGGTCCGATTTGTCTCAAACCTTTTTTTAAAGCTCTACATAAGAAATGAATAAGTGTTTCAATAATAATAATATGTGTTTCAGCGATATGGGAAATTCCACTCGCAACTGTGATAACATGTGATAAACTTTTGTATGAATGTTGTTTGATTACCGTCCGCTCAGTTTCAAAATCATTTTCAGAGCTGTTTGAGAAAATTGATTTTATAACATACGTGCCACGGGCAAGGCCGGGTTATACCCGCTAGTTATATTATATATACATATGCAGATTTTGTGTTACTGAATATATTATGTTATGATATATTTTAATTTTGTATTATTTATTTCAGATTTTGCATTCTTCCAACAAATATTCTGGACTTGACGATGAATCATAGGAATAAAATCTATTTCTTTCGTTGTAATAAATGATTAAATGGAAAAAATTAACAAACACATTTTACAAATAAAAATAAAATCACATTTTGAACCAAATCAAAAATTAAATAAAATCAAAATTGGATACTAGTATTTGCTGATTCTTATGAAGCTTTGCGACTGGTAGTTGGTCAAACAATTGATATTGCTTCAAAAATCAGAAATGTTTTAGACATTTTTACAAATTGTTTAGCCAATACTAAGCATATCTATGAGTGGATTGAAGGGTTGTTCCTTTTTTAGTTGAGTTTGATTGCATCGTATCAGTGATAAAATAATAATCCAATTATAAATAACATACAAACGGGAGTTTCACAAAAGATGTTGAAGATCTTAATTGTATATTAGTTACTTTTACATGTTGTCGTTCAACAAAAAATTTGATGGTCCGCGCTGGATACATTTTATATTGTTATTTCTTACGGTGCCTCATAACTCCGACCCATCTGCAAATTGGTGTTGATACCATTTTAAAGGGTGTATTTTATTAATCCGGGGTACTGCTTCAGGCCTGGCTAAAATTCAAGGAAATATCGACGGATACTATCTCAGTTTTATCGCCGGGAGTTACTCAACGGGCAATACTCGATGGGTTAGTTAGGCGTACCGCCGAAATTTACTCTGCGTTTGATTTTCAGTAGGGTTAGCTAGGGGTGCATCAATTATTTAATTCCAGTGCGAGGTTAGACGACTGACACTCTTCGGGTGACTACTCGCGTCAAACTATACGAGGAGTTTGGAGAGAGCTAAAAAGTCGCCTCAAAACTGCCAACATCAAAGATAAGGCGACTACACAGAAAACGGATGCAATAAAGGGCAATGCAAAAGACCATACAATAAAAAGAACCAAGGAGGTCGGACACAGGTGTGCTTCTGCGGTCACAACCGGGTAGAAAAATATAGATGTAGAGCCAACACCAACTTTTACCGGCAAGAAGGCTAACAGGGATAGGGGGTATAAGCCGCGCCTACGCACGAACTAGTAATTATGAAAGTCATTTAAAAAGATCAATCAGATAGGTAAGCTGATTAGAGGCGAAAGAGAGTTAATCATTTAGCTAGAGAGGGAAGATTGTCATTATGAGCACACAGCAGTCAAAGAGCTCGAAAAATTTTAAGCGGAGTTTCTCTGCTTATTGAAGGTAAAGAAGCAGGGTTTTAAGATTATACATATATCGACACTGGGCCATATTGAAATTGAATATTATCTCCGTCGATAATTAATTTGACGTGAAATTAATAAGTATATGTTTGCCATGTTCAGGGCTAAAAGTTCATTCATTTTACTTCCAAGTATTTCTACTTTCGATAGTATAATTGGGACGAGGGAAGTATTTGGATGGCGGTGAACTTAAGAGGGAAAAACGGCAGAATAGACACCTATTGAACAGCCATACAGACTCAGTTTGAATCTCCACGTCAAAAAGCGCATACATGTAAAATAATGTATGTTAAATGTGTCAATATATTGTTTAATTTAATTTAGTTTAATGTTAATTGTTTTTTGTACCTTGTGTTAGTTCCCTGAAGACGATTTGCCGATGTGCAACCGAAATATATTGGAAGCAAACTACAACTAAACTGATTTTTTGTTTTTATTTAAACAAACCCGGACCTCGAGCCAACGAAATATGTATTTAATTCATCTCATAAGTTTTATGAGCTAGTTAATAATTTAGCATTCAGCATTAGAAAAGTATACACAGATCTAGTATTGTTCTTTTCGTATACAATGTTCTGTGTACTATTTTACTTTGGTTTTTTCTCATCGAAACTGAATTTTTAGTATGTCTGCGAGGTATGAGGCGTTGCCACATAGATCTGTCGGTTGAATGGAATTGGGGTTGGTACAATAATTTTCAATGTATCCCCTAGTTGGGCACTTCCGACTAGAGCATTCTTACTTGTTTCGCTTTGGGAAACCGGTTGATGTATGCCATGAGGGACACCTTTCGTTTAGAGCCAAGATTTTATTGGACTTCCCGAATACGACATAAAAGACTCCCAATGTATTGTTCTCGGACGATTATATCTCCAGCGATATTTCAAATTAAGTTGCGACCAAAAATGTAGGACTTTGATACATAAAATGGTTTTGCTTCGGTTGGCACATGACGCCAGAGAACACCAACAGAAGGCCCTTGTATTTCTGCTACTCTGTTGGCTACAAAAATTCCAAATGAACTGCGGTCTTTTTTAAAGCAATAAGGGCGATTTGAGCTATGTCCAAAAATAAACAAAAATTAAATCCCAAGGATAAATCATAAAAATCATTTTTAATAACATGAGAAACAGTTGCGTGAGATTCTGCGTAATGTTCTGCTAACACTAAAAGGGAACGTATGTCCAGAAACGTAGCGGCATGAGTCGCAGTATTCAGTTGAAGTGTGTTAACTTTCTGATGCATATTGCCTCTCTCTATTAGCAACGTCTACTTGTGGATACATTTTTGAGATGTCAGCTGTCAAAGTATACTTATGGATCCGAAATCGAACAAGGATCTAATCTAGCTCCCTCCACCAAGACGCAGAACGCATTGATAGGGAATGTAATAATGCATTACAAGGGCCCGATATTCCTTCACAAAATTGTTGTACATATCTGCACTACGTCGTCCCTGCTCAGGTGTCATAAGAAATACGTGAGGTTTTTCACAGGAAAATTCAATTGCTTTAGCACATTACAAATTTAATTTTGTTCCTTAGTATTTTCAATTCGCTCACTCATTTTTTCGACCGCTTTTAAATTGATAAATTTAAATTTATTAAAATGAATGCGGACATCATAGAAAATATTTTGAAGTTATCAAAAAGTTGTAGGTTCAGTGATTTAGAGCAGTCTTAACATTTAAACAGAAAACCCATTTGGTTTTTTATTCTTATAAATAATTTAAAATTCAAGCACAGAAATGATTACCGTTTTTATCACAGTACTCAGTCTTAAAATGAATTATAAATATAACATTGATGCGGCCAGCCTATTGTTTCATCCCTTTAAACGAATTTCGATCGAAGAAACCAATTTTCCTTTTTGAAATACTTTTTATGGAAATCGACTCTTAATGAATATCCAGATGTTAAACTACCCACAAAATCTCAATAACGTTGAAGGACAGTTCTTTATGTTTTCAAAATCGCAGGCCCTTTTGAATAGATCACATTATTCCAAAACAATACTTGACGAATAAGGTGCTGTTTCTTATTTTTCCGGTCCATAAAATATAGATCCGACAATACATGGCGCACTGCTTCCTCACATCATTTCAAGCCCATTTTAATATCACTATCAATTTTAGCTTAGCTTTAATTTTGCAGATAATAAGTCTTTTACAGAGTTTGTTAAAACCTTCTTAAATTTCTTTCGGCCCTAATTCCCATAGAAACAATTGGTCGGAAAGTAAATTTTTGAATGTCAAAATATTCTGTTTTCCAAGATTTGTAATCAAATTTCCGTAAGGGTATTAAATCTTCGGTGTGCCGAAAAGAGATCCTTTCTTTCGTGTTTTAAAAATATATATTATATTACTTGTGAAGTATATACTATATTATATCTCTATATATAAAACTGTTTGTCCTGACTGACTGATTGGTGACCAACGCACAGCCCAAACCGTAAGAGCTAAGGAGCAGAAATTTTCACTGTAGTTACCTTATCTGACAAAGGTGCCCGCAAGTGTGGAAAAATCGCGAAAAACGTTTGTAATAAACTTTTTTGCTTACCATCCGATCGGCCTCAAACTCAAACTCAAATTCAAAGTTCTTTGTTCAAATTCATTTGCGGGGTGTTTCGCACTTTTTAGAATATCCATCCCTCCTTGGCGTAAACGGGAGTCAAAGATTTTGTGCGTTTCGCGCTCAAACTCATTTCCAAGAATCTTTATGAAAAATCATTTGAAAAATTACATTTTTCCCGAGCATCCTCGGGAAAAAGTGCGATTCTAGGATTTTTTTCGTGTAGTTTTAAGATTGGTCCGATTTGCTTCAAACTTATTTTCAGAGCTCTACAAAAAAACTTAATAAATACGTATTGCTGCGATTTGGGAAATTCCACCCATAACAGTGCGTTATTAGGGAAAAATGTTTGTATGCAACTTTTTGCTTACCATCCGATCGGCCTTAAACTCAATTTCAAAGTTATTTGCTGTTCCGCACTTTTTAGAAAATCCATCCCTCTTTGGTATAAATGGGAGTCAACGATTTTGTGTGTTTCGCGCTGACATTCATTTCCAAGAATCTTTATGAAAACTCATTTGAGACGTGTTTCACATTTTTCGCAGAATCAAAGCAACCTCGATAAAAAGTGCGATTCTAGGATTTTTTTTGATGTAGTTTTAAGTTTTGTCCGATTAGCTTCAAACTTATTTTCAGATTAATAATTAATAAATACCTGTTTCAGCGATTTGGAAAATTCCACCCCCAACAGTGGGGAATTAGCGAAAAAATTGTTGTATGAAACTTTTTTGTTTACCATCCAATCGACCTCAAACTCATTTTCAAAATAATTTGTTCAAATTAATTTTTGGGGGTTTCGCACTTTTTTGAAAATTCATTCCTCCCTGGTGGAAATGTGGGTCAAAGATTTGGTGGGCGACCTTTCGCCCTCAAATTCATTCCAAAAATCTACCTAAAAAATCATTAGAGACGTGTTTCACATTTTTTGCAAAATCTAAACTCCTTCGGTGGAAAGTGAATTTTTAACGATTTTTTTGGTGAATTTTAAGTTGGGTCCGATTTGTCTCAAACCTTTTTTTAAAGCTCTACATAAGAAATGAATAAGTGTTTCAATAATAATAATATGTGTTTCAGCGATTTGGGAAATTCCACTCGCAACTGTGATAACATGTGATAAACTTTTGTATGAAAGTTGTTTGTTTACCGTCCGCTCAGTTTCAAAATCATTTTCAGAGCTTTTTAAGAAAAAATAAGGCCGGGTTATACCCGCTAGTTATATTATATATATGCAGATTTTGTGTTACTGAATATATTATGTTATGATATATTTATACCCTGAAGCCATTAAAAATGGGTAAAAGGGGTATAATGTTTTTGTGCAAAATGCAAATGTATGTAACAGGCAGAAGGAAGCATCTCCGACCCCATAAATTATATATATATTCTTGATCAGCATCAATAGCCGAGTCGATCTAGCCATGTCCGTCTGTCTGTCCGTCCGTCTGTCCGTATGTATGAACGCAAGGATCTCAGAACCTAGATGTAGGTGCTCCTACGCAGATCGAGTTTGTTTCCGATAATCGATAACTTACTCCGTTTCCAAGCAATCGATAAAAATCGATATCGACATCCTGTTTTTTTTAGCAAATTGGGTAAATAATAAGAGCTAGAGTCACCAAACTTGATATGTTGCTTCTAGAATATTATATATATGTCAAGTATCTTTCATTTTAGACCTATCACCACCTCCCTGCTACCACCCCAGAGCTATAAATCAAGTTAATAACCCAACTGTATTGTCAACTAATTTAAGCCACAATTTAAATGCAATTGACTTTTTAAGAATACACAAATATTCTATGGTGCAATAAGATATACTGTAGAAAATTTCATTAAGATCGGTTTTTGTTATGTTTTTCGGTATTTTAACTGCGCACTGCTGCGCACGTGTTGTGACGCAATTTGCAAGAATTTATATATACATGTACAGTGTACAGTGTACATTGTACACACACACACATTCATGTGCGTCTGCTTCGAATTCTGTCTTCACTGCGATTGCTTTCTGTGTGGCTATTTTTATTGGTTTTTTTTCTCAATGAGACTCAATTATTAGTGTGGATGTTGAGTAGAGGCAGTGGCAAGTGGTGCAGTCTGTCGCGAGTTCGAGTCCTACCGGCGAAAGTAAATATGCGGTCAGTTCCCTGCCAATGGAACTTTTTTTTTTTTAATTTATCTTTATTAATTCAAACGAGCTCCATTTGGTGTTCGAATAAGAGGGTTCAGGGTATTTCCCTAGTCGGGAGCTCCCGACTAGAACCTCTTACTTGTTTTATATTGTATTATTTATTTTCATATTTTGCAGTCTTCCAACAAATATTCTGGACTTGACGATGAGTCATCCGAATGAAATCTATTTCTTTCTTTGTAATAAATGATTAAATGGAAAAAATTAACAAACACATTTTACAAGTAAAAATAAAATAAAACCCCTAGCTAGGGGTGCATCAATTATTTAATTCCAGTGCGAGGTTAGACGACTGACACTCTTCGGGTGACTACTCGCGTCAAACTATACGAGGAGTTTGGAGAGAGCTAAAAAATCGCCTCAAAGACAAGGCGACTACACAGAAAACGGATGCAATAAAGGGCAATGCAAAAGACCATACAATAAAAAGAACCAAGGAGGTCGGACACAGGTGTGCTTCTGCGGTCACAACCGGGTAGAAAAATATAGATGTAGAGCCAACACCAACTTTTACCGGCAAGAAGGCTAACAGGGATAGGGGGTATAAGCCGCGCCTACGCACGAACTAGTAATTATGAAAGTCATTTAAAAAGATCAATCAGATAGGTAAGCTGATTAGAGGCGAAAGAGAGTTAATCATTTAGCTAGAGAGGGAAGATTGTCATTATGAGCACACAGCAGTCAAAGAGCGCGAAAAATTTTAAGTGGAGTTTCTCTGCTTATTGAAGGTAAAGAAGCAGGGTTTTAAGATTATACATATATCGACACTGGGCAATATTGAAATTGAATATTATCTCCGTCGATAATTAATTTGACGTGAAATTAAAAAGTATATGTTTGCCATGTTCGGGGCTAAAAGTTCATTCATTTTACTTCCAAGTATTTCTACTTTCGATAGTATAATTGGGACGAGGGAAGTATTTGGATGGCGGTGAACTTACCGGCAAGACTTGTTAAGTCTACATCGAAGATGTCATAATATTTTCCATGAATGAGTCGGAACATATAAGGAATATTGGCGAGGTTTTAAAAAGACTAGGACGCCAACATGAGGGTCTCCAAAGAAAAGTCGATGTCGGACAGGTTTTATAGTGTGTAGAAGCGGCACTAAAACTAGCGATTAAGCAGTTTGCTTAACTTTCAAACCTCTTCGCAGTAAGATTCTTTCTAGGACTTGCTAAGTTTTACAGGTGCTTCGTAAGAGACTGCCTCAATAGCTAAATTTTTGATCGATATATGGTATTAAGAGGGAAAAACGGCAGAATAGACACTTATTGAACAGCCAAACAGACTCAGTTTGAATCTCCACGTCAAAAATCGCATACATTTAAATAATGTTTGTTAAATGTGTCAATATATTGTTTAATTTAATTTATTTTAATGTTAATTGTTTTTTGTACCTTGTGTTAGTTCCCTGAAGACGATTTGCCGATGTGCAACCGAAATATATTGGAAGCAAACTACAATTAAATTGATTTTTTGTTTTTATTTAAACAAACCCGGACCTCGAGCCAACGAAATATGTATTTAATTCATCTCATAAGTTTTAAGAGCTAGTCACCAATTTAGCATTCAGCATTAGAAAAGTATACACAGATCTAGTATCGTTCCTTTATAGCCATCGTCAACCCCGCCACAACCGGCAACTACCCACCAACCAATTTAAGCCACAATTTTAATTCTGTTCTATCAAAGAGTATAAACGAATAAACATAATACAATTAAATCTACTCCTGAAAATTTTATCAAGATCGGTTAAGAAACAGCAAAGTTATTAAAGAAAACGTGTGGTTACATTGGCTGGCTAAAAATTTGTGTGTACATGTATGTGTACATACTCACACAAATGCATACATGTATCGTATACAATGTTCTGTGTACAATTTTACTTTGGTTTTTTCTCATCGAAACTGAATTTTTAGTATGTCTATGAGGTATGAGGCGTTGCCACATAGATCTGTCGGTTGAATGGAGTTGCGGGTTCGACTTCGGTACAGCGACTTACTATTTTGTAGTATAAGGTACACGAGCGCGTAGCGTAAGCTGCATTTGGGGTTGGTACAATAATTTTCAATGTATCCCCTAGTTGGGCACTTCCGACTAGAGCATTCTTACTTGTTTCGCTTTGGGAAAACGGTTGATGTATGCCATGAGGGGTACCTTTCGTTTAGAGCCAAGATTTCATTCGACTTCCCGAAAACGACATAAAAGACTCCCAATGTCTTGTTCTCGGACGATTATATCTCCAGCGATATTTCAAATTAAGTTGCGACCAAAAATGTAGGACTTTGAAACATAAAATGGTTTTGCTTCTGTTGGCACATGACGCCAGAGAACATCAACAGAAAGCCCTTGTATTTCTGCTACTCTGTTGGCTACAAAAATTCCAAATGAACTGCGGTCTTTTTTAAAGCAATAAGGGCGATTTGAGATATGTCCAAAAATAAAAAAAAATTAAATCCCAAGGATAAATCATAAAAATCATTTTTAATACCATGATTAACAGTTGCGTGAGATTCTGCGTAATGTTCTGCTAACATTAAAGGGGAACGTATGTCCAGAAACGTAGCGGCATAAGTCACAGTCTTCAGTTGAAGTATGTTAACTTTGTGATGCATATTGCCTCCACACAATCAACTGGAACTTCCGATGCAACCTCTACTTGTCGATACATTTTTGAGATTTCAGCTGTCAAAGCATACTTTTGGATCCGAAATCGTGCAAGGGTCAAATCTAGCTCCCTCCACCAAGACGCAGAACGCATTGATAGGGAATGTAATAATGCAGTACAAGGGCCCGATATTCCTTCACAAAATTGTTGTGCATATCTGCACTACGTCGTACCTGCTCAGGTGTCATAAGAAATACGTGAGGTTTTTCACAGGAAATTCAATTTATTTTAATTATTTGGACGCCGCTTCGTTATTTCACTGGCTGAAATCAGTCTGCGCTACAAAGAAACAATAAACGTTTTTTAGTGTCAAAGGCAATTCAACTTCAGATCCAGATTCCACCCCATGCACATTCTTTTTGAAATTTCTCACAGTTGAACTAATGTCGCTTTTAGTTGCGACAGGATGCTCAGGAGGCAGATTTATTTGTCCAACACAAAGTGGATCTTCACGACGTAGACGTAAGTTGTGTATCAAATCCTCCGACATAAAGTTGATTTGAGATTACTGCATTCCCCTGCTTTAAATAGTTAATGCAATAATTAAGTTTAATCACAAAAAAAAAAAAAAATTTACATTCGAATTTCGCTCACTCATTTTTTTTAAATTTAAATTTTAAATTGATAAATTTAAATTTATTAAAATGAATGCGGACATCATAGAAAATATTTGAAAGTTATCAAAAAGTTGTAGGTTCAGTGATTTAGAGCGGTCTTAATATTTATACAGAAACCCATTTGGTTTTTTATTCTTATAAATAATTTAAAATTCAAGCACAGAAATGATTACCGTTTTTATCACAGTACTCAGTCTTAAAATGAATTATAAATATAACATTGATGCGGCCAGCCTATTGTTTCATCCCTTTAAACGAATTTCGATCGAAGAAACCAATTTTCCTTTTTGAAATACTTTTTATGGAAATCGACTCTTAATGAATATCCAGATGTTAAACTACCCACAAAATCTCAATAACGTTGAAGGACAGTTCTTTATGTTTTCAAAATCGCAGGCCCTTTTGAATAGATCACATTATTCCAAAACAATACTTGACGAATAAGGTGCTGTTTCTTATTTTTCCGGTCCATAAAATATAGATCCGACAATACATGGCGCACTGCTTCCTCACATCATTTCAAGCCCATTTTAATATCACTATCAATTTTAGCTTAGCTTTAATTTTGCAGATAATAAGTCTTTTACAGAGTTTGTTAAAACCTTCTTTAATTTCTTTCGGCCCTAATTCCCATAAAAACGATCGGTCGGAAAGTAAATTTTTGCATGGCAAAATATTCTGTTTTCCAAGATTTGTAATCAAATTTCTGCACAACCGTAAGGTTATTAAATCTTCGGTGTGCCGAAAAGAGATCCTTTCTTTCGTGTTTTAAAAATATAGATTATATTACATGTGAAGTATATATATTATATCTCTATATATAAAACTGTTTGTCCTGACTGACTGATTGGTGACCAACGCACAGCCCAAACCGTAAGAGCTAAGGAGCAGAAATTTTCACTGTAGTTACCTTATCTGACAAAGGTGACCGCAAGTGTGGAAAAATCGCGAAAAACGTTTATAATAAACTTTTTTGCTTACCATCCGATCGGCTTCAAACTCAAATTTCAAATTCAAAGTTCTTTGTTCAAATTCATTTGCGGGGTGTTTCGCACTTTTTAGAAAATCCATCCCTCCTTGGTGTAAATGGGAGTCAAAGATTTTGTGGGTTTCGCGCTCAAACTCATTTCCAAGAATCTTTATTAAAAATCATTTGAAAAATTACATTTTTCCCGAGCATCCTCGGGAAAAAGTGCGATTCTAGGATTTTTTTGGTGTAGTTTTAAGATTGGTCCGATTTGCTTCAAACTTAATCTCAGAGCTCTGCAAAAAAAACTTAATAAATACGTATTGCAGCGATATTAGAAATTCCACCCACAACAGTGGGTTATTAGGGAAAAATGTTTGTATGAAACTTTTTTGCTCACCATCCGAGCGGCCTTAAACTCAATTTCAAAGTTATTTGCTGTTCCGCACTTTTTAGAAAATCGATCCCTCTTTGGTATAAATGGGAGTCAAAGATTTTTTGGCTTTCGCGCTCACATTCATTTCCAAGAATCTTTATGAAAACTCATTTGAGACGTGTTTCACATTTTTCGCAGAATCAAAGCATCCTCGATAAAAAGTGCGATTCTAGGATTTTTTTAGTGTAGTTTTAAGTTTTGTCCGATTTGCTTCAAACTTATTTTCAGAGCTCTACGAAAAACATTAATAAATACGTGTTTCAGCGATTTGGAAAATTCCACCCCCAACAGTGGGTAGCGAAAAATTGTTGTATGAAACTTTTTTGTTTACCATCCGACTCAAAATCATTTTCAAAAAAATTTTTTCAAATTAATTTTTGGGGGTTTCGCACTTTTTTGAAAATTCATTCCTCCCTGGTGGAAATGTGGGTCAAAGATTTGGTGGGTGACGTTTGGCCCTCAAATTCATTCCAAAGATCTACCTAAAAAATCATTAGAGATTTGTTTCAAATTTTTCAAAATCGAAACTCCTTCGGTTTAATTTTTTTTTTTTCTTTAACATAATTATTTATTTATTTTATTTCAAATCTGCCCGTTATTGGGCGATAATTAAATGATTTCTCTGGACGTTAACAGTTATGTTGTTGCATTTGAAGTTATCGGCAGCACCGAGGGTTTACTTAGTTGGTTGCGTGCGATATTATCGGCCACGCCGATATCTTTTTGTCATATGGTCAGAGTATGCGGGGTGAAGCCCAAATTTTTGAAGGGTGGCAACGCCAGACTTGCGATCCACGGCGCTAAAAGCGACGATTGCTATTGGCCGCCCGGTTCGCTCTTAAAGAGACTATGAGGAGAGTGGATCGCATGCCCTTGGATATGCCCTTGGCCTTCATTTGGGCCATTGACCCAAAAAAATGCAGCTGTGCAGATGGGCAGCAGCGGTGCCCGCCTCGCCAATGTATGCGTGTGCCGAAATTCGGCACCGATGATGTTGCTGCCCAAATGTAGAGGGAGTTCGATTTGATCAGCGGTTAACGGCGGGCGTGCCAGCTCGAAGTGAGCATAAAATTTGTATATTGCATATCGGATCAAAAGATTCGAATTTTTTCCCATCTGGCAAGTAAGCCGGCGCGTAATAACAAATAACTTAACAGACAAATAAAAATTTTAATTTTGTTTTTTCTGCAATTTAATAAATACATGTAAATTAAACCGCTCGAGTCACAAAATATATAAAATTAAAAAAAAAACTTAAAACTTAAGTGCGACGAGAGACGAACCAATAAAAAAATAAAAATTAACGGCTCCGGCAACCAGAGAGGCCCACGAAGCGATATAATACAGATCTATATCACCTACCTGTTGCACGACCGATTATCGTGACATACCCAGTTTTAAGTATTTGTGTGGGCACATTGTTCCTAAATCGGCGCAACGATTGCCTCTAAATTGCCTCCTTGCGTGTTTCTTTTGCGGTGACTAGCAATATCTTTGTAGTACTTCGTCGCCTGTTCCATTTGGTGCTGTTAAAAAAAAAAAAAAAATGAATTCTATAAGATAAGTGTTGGCGCCGAGAGTCGCTCCGGGCGCGTATTTGGCAGGGATTTCTAGCGTCGAAAAGAAACAACATTCGATTCGATGTACGATACGACACGATTCAATTCGCTACGTACGATTGGCTGAAATCTTTATTATCTTTCATTATTTAATGATCTACATATATTTAACAAGTTTATGAGACTTACATTCGTGCTCCGCACGCGCTTATCTTCTCTTACACTTCTGCTCAGCTGCAAGCACAAAACGAAAGTGAACCTCGACGAAAAGGCTAATTGTGCAGCTGCGTGATATCGACTTCAGTATGTACAAACTAATTCTAACGGTGCACTTCCAGCTTAAGAAGTGAGCGCCGCTTACAGAAAAATGCGATGCCCAGTAGGACTTAGTGACAATAGACATTTTCACTTCGCCCCGTAACATTCCCCACCCTGTAATTCACGAACGTCCGTGCAGTGTGTTACCAACTTTAATGTCAAGCTTAGCTAGCTTGACGGCGGGGCGAGTAATAATTCCATCGGCGGTTCGCACCACGGCGCTTCGGACCTGGCCGTCTTTCGAACGGTGCACGTCGACTACCACTCCTCTTGTCCAACAGTTTCGTTTGGCACCATCGTCCACTATTATGACGATGTCATCAACTGATATTGGTTCGATTGGCGGTTGGAACCACTTAGTACGTCTGGTGAGTGTGGGCAGATACTCGCTCAACCATCTCTTCCAAAATTGGTCAGCCAATTGGCTGGCGACTCGGAAGCCTCGTGCCAAGCTAGCTCCGTCCCGGTCCCGTGAGCCTCTCTCACGCAATCCGCTTGAGTGACCTATAAGAAAATGGTTCGGAGTCAGGGCTTCGGACTCAGAAGTTTCCAAGGGAACATAAGTGAGCGGTCTTGAGTTGCGCATGCTTTCTACGTCTGCCAATGCTGCTCGTAGCACCTCCTCTCGTAGCCCAGAGTGCGGCAGGATCTCCGACAGTATTGACTTTGTGGAACGCACCATTCGTTCCCACGATCCTCCCATTTGGGGTGATCCTGGTGGAATAAAGGTAAACTCAAGTTCCTGGTATTGTCGCTCGATCAGCGCCGGCCATATACGTTCAATTTCATCTTTTAATATTCTGCTAGCGCCTCTGAAATTTGTGCCATTGTCCGACAGCATGCGGCGGGGGCAGCCGCGTCTGGCCACGAACGACTTCAGAACGCATAGGTATGAGTCCGTCGAGAGCGACGTAGCTATATCTAGGTGAACGGCGCGTACCGTGAGGCATGTGAACAGCACACCCCAGCGCTTCTCACGACGCCGCCCAACGACAATGTCGTAGGGTCCAAAGTAATCCACTCCGGTATATGTGAACGGTGGAGTATAGGGCGATAGTCGTTCGATTGGCAGGTCGCTCATCTCTGGTGGCTTTGGGCGGGCGCGTCGTATACGGCACGCTGGGCAAGCAATGGAGACTTCTTTCACCAAGGCTCGCAAGCTACAGACCCAGTACTGCTGACGCAGTTCGTTTACGACGATTTCGTTGTGCAGGTGATGATATTTGCGGTGATAAAACTCAACAAGCAGATACGTCAATCGATGTCGTCTTGGCAGAATTATCGGGCGTTTTACGCAGACTTAAACTCCTTCTATATTGTCTATCCGTCCCTTAATACGTAGAATGCCCGAGTCATATATATAAGGAGAGAGCTTGAAGAGCTGGCTTTTGCGATCGGTTAGGCGGCGACCGGACTTTAGGGAGGTAATCTCACTATAAAACTCCTCTTCTTGGCATATTCGAATAAAAATCACATCCATTTCTTTGCTGCGTTTAAGGAGCAGCATCTTCTGCAGCTCTAATCGCCCGTCCAATTTGGCCTTCTTAGTAACAATCCGTAGGAAATCCAGCTGTGCGGCTCTCAATTTCTCCAGCTTGCTGAAGTGCTGCAGATCCGGCAGGATACATCTCCAAGGGGACGTGTGATTGGCTTGTTCTTCAGCATGGTATAACATGTTTATTGCCGAGCCCTTTTCTGTGCGTGGCCACTGCGATTCTTCTAGATACAAAAATGGTGGTCCATTGAACCACCTGGTCGAGCCGGGAATTTCGGGCGTTTTGGTCCATTTTGTACCATCGTCTGCCACGTTTTGAGCTGATGGGACCCAGCGCCAGCTGTCGACATCTGATTCTTTTAAAATCTCTCCGATGCGAAGCGCTACGAATTGTTGGAACTTTCGAGCATCGGACTGGACCCAGTAGAGCACGTCCTTTGAATCCGTCCAAAATGTTCGTCTATGTATGCGTACCGACGTTTCATTTTGGATACATTTGGCCAGTCTCAGACCTAAGACTGCGGCCATTAGTTCCATACGAGGTATAGACACGGGCTTCAAGGGTGCTACTCGCGTTTTTGAGGCGGCTAAACTGCAATGTACTTGGCCATCATGTTCAGCCCGCAAATATACAACTGCTGCATAAGCATTAATACTGGCGTCCACGAATGTGTGCATCTGTACAGTCTGGGTTCGGCTCACCCACTTCATACACCGTGGAATACGGACGGTATTCAACTTTGAAACTAGATCTAGCCAGTGTCGCCAATCCATTTCGTCTTCTTTGGTAAGGTCGTCATCCCATCCGATGTTGGATCGCCATATGTTCTGAAGGATGATCTTGGCGCGTATATTAAAGAATCCTAGCAGCCCAAGCGGGTCGAAAATAGACATGACCACGCTTAGAACGCGTCTTTTAGTTGGGCGCTCCTTAGATGCTTTTGCAAGCAAGTGCGGCTTTACCACAAAGGTCAACAGATCTTGTCCAGGTAGCCACCACAGGCCCAGGACCTTTTCTTGCGCTTCATCCTGAGCGCTGATACGCTTGTCCAAGCCCTCACAGTCGTCTTCCAGCGCCTGCATAACTTGCTTTGAATTTGATGTCCAGTGGCGCATCTCGAAACCGCCACTAGCATGAATCCTTTTTACAGTCTCAGCTAACTGCATCATTTGGGATTCTGAATCTACCGACTGCAGCCAGTCGTCTACAAATGTGTTTTCGCAAATCGCCTTTACGGCATCCGGATGTTCCGCTACGAACCGCTCGGCATGGCGATTCTTGACGTAATTTGCTAGGGCTGGCGAACAGGATGCTCCGAACGTCATGACATGCATAACGTACGTTTCGGGAGAGCGCGACGAATCTCCATCACGCCAGAGAAACTTCTGAGCCGCTTGGTCTTCTCGGCGCACCTTGACCTGATGAAACATTTCCCGTATGTCGCCGGATACGGCGATAGGGCGCTCTCTGAAGCGTATTAGCACACCCATCAAAGATGCTAGTGTATCTGGACCTTTAAGCAAACAATCGTTCAGCGACGTGCCACTAACTTTGGCGGCTGCATCCCATACCAAGCGTGTCTTTAGCTTGTTCGGATTGGTGACTGTAAAGATAGGAAGAAACCACGACATCGTGTTAGCTACTAACTCACTATCCTTCAGCCGGCGGATATATCCTTTCTGTTTATAGTCGTGCATCGTGTTCATCATGAACTCCTTTAGTGGTGGGTCTTTGAACATCTTTGCCTCTAGACATTTAAGGCGCTTAACTGCCATCTGGTAAGAGTCTGGCATATGAATGCGATCAAACCGCCATAGCAGGCCAGTCTGCCAGCGCTTTTCGTCTTCCAGATAAGTTGTTGTTGCCTCCATTATCTGCATCGAGCGTTCGTCCTCTCTGGATCTCAGCGGATTTGAGGAGACGCTCACACCTAGTGACTCCAGGGCAAAATAGCTCTTCAGAGCCTCATCCATCCCACGTGTCGCACTGCACTGGCAAATATGTAGCAGACGAGGCGTGGTGCTTTCACCCACCATAGGGCGGCCATATACAGCCCATCCTAGTCTGCATCGCGCTGCTATGACGTCGTCGTTTTCACCTTCTCGTATCTCCAGGGGTGCAGTTATTTTGATGTTGTCCAAGCCGATAATAAGCTGAGCCTTTACGTTGTTATACGGCAGGATGGGAAGCATAGATAAATACTTCCGAGACTTAAGCAACTGTGGCCCGATACTTTGCTCTGGTAAGTCCAAGTTCGCTACAGTTCGCACGTTTTTCAACGCATACTGTACCGCATTATGTTCTTGAGCTGAAATGCTCACAGCCACAGACATAGACTCAGGTTCGTTCTTGGTTATGTCGCCTGTCCATTTGAGACACAGCTGGGTCGCCGGACCATCTAGTTCCACCTCTTCTGCAAGCGCTCTTTCTATTAGCGTACACTCAGCTCCTTCATCCACTAATGCATATGCGCGCACGCTTTTTGATTTACTATAGAGCGTGATTGGAACATATCGAAACAGTGTCTTACTTGCTGACCTGGCATGAAACATAACGGCAGATTCCATTGACATTGACTTGTTGCTACCTTGGCCCGTGTGCTCATCTTTACTACCGCTCGTGGTAGGCGTATGTAGCAGAACATGGTGCGTTGACTCGCAACCATCCACGTGACATTTCTTCTTTGTTTTACACTGTTGTGCACGATGTCGCATAAAGCAGCAAAAGCAGAGCCGCTTTTCCTTGACAAGTTCCCACCGCTGTTTTGTACCCATGGCTCTAAAGTCGCCGCAATCTGAAAGACGGTGGTTACCAGCGCACTTTGCACATGAAACTCTCTCCTGTTCCTGTTGATAACGCTGTTGCTGCGAACCCTCAGGGTTGTCTACCGTGTTGTGCACAAAAATTCACTCTCTAGTGGTTTTCGTGGAGCTCCTCTTTTCGTTATCAGTCCGTGGTATCTCGTAGGGCGAGATACCACGGACTGATAACGAAAAGAGGAGCTCCACAAAAACCACTAGAGAGCGAATTTTTGTGCACAACACGGTAGACAACCCTGACGATGTAGACGGACAGCCGCTATAACTTTCTATGTTTGCTGCTCCGCTACCCTTTTCTAGGCCGGCGGCTTTATCTTGAACTCCAGCGAGGACAGGCGATCCGTCAGCCTGTCCCGTTGACCATGCCGTTACAAGCGTTGCAGTTCCACCGGGTTGATTACTACTTGTCGTCCTTCTCGCACTTGCATCTCGTTCATCACCGTCAGCCATCTCGACACACCAATACAGTGAAGTCCGCTTTGAGGTTATGGCAACACGTGCCTCTATAGGCAACTCAGGTTGTGACTTTGCAAGTCGCTTGCTTCGCAGAAATCTCCGCCGTAGCAGAGAATACCTCAGACACTCTCTGCAGCAGAGAATATTTCAGAATGTTGGCGCCGAGAGTCGCGCCGGGCGCGTATTTGGCAGGAATTTCTAGCGTCGAAAAGAAACAACATTCGATTCGATGTACGATACGACACGATTCAATTCGCTACGTACGATTGGCTGAAATCTTTATTATCTTTCATTATTTAATGATCTACATATATTTAACAAGTTTATGAGACTTACATTCGTGCTCCGCACGCGCTTATCTTCTCTTACACTTCTGCTCAGCTGCAAGCACAAAACGAAAGTGAACCTCGACGAAAAGGCTAATTGTGCGTGATATCGACTTCTGTATGTACAAACTAATTCTAACGGTGCACTTCCAGCTTAAGAAGTGAGCGCCGCTTACAGAAAAATGCGATGCCCAGTAGGACTTAGTGACAATAGACATTTTCACTTCGCCCCGTAACAATAAGAGAAAAATTTAGGAATTAATACACTTTGTCCTTAAGTATAAATATAAGCAACATTAATACGCACACGGAGAATAAATGTTCACGTGCATGAATACTAATTTATCTGAATGGAGACCTTGTGCAAATTAGAAAGAAATAAAAGAAATATTAATGCCAATAATTATAAGAATACACAAACCATTATACGCACCTGTGAAGTTAATGAAATATCCACTTGCATGAGATTCTAAATAGCTGCAAAAATAAATGCCATAAGCGATGATTATAATTGTTATAAATTTTAAGAAAACGCAACCAATTATACGCACATATTGAAAGAAAGCATGTCCGGCTAAAGTAATATTGTTGGGGAGGGTGGGCATGATGGCCGACACGGGCTAATGTAGGCCATTTAGTGGCCAAAATGAGGGAGACGAGTGTAGGTGATCGTCTCATGGTAGGGCGGGTACGCTGGGTCCGGAACCGGGGCCCGATCTGGAAGAGTAAGGTGGATAATTAGTGTTTTTTTTGTTAATTTATATTGAGTGTCTCACCTTTGTTGTTTACATTTTCATAGTTGTTACAGCTGTTTATTTTGTTCATGAGTTAGTGGTTCCGAATATTGGTTATCGATTATGTGGTTCATTTTTGAATAGTGTTGTGTGAGTCTGTTTTGCTACAGACGTGTAGCTTTGTTGTTATCGATTGTGCGGACTGCGGGCCAGGGATGGGACTACACCCAGAGAATCCGATGAGCCAGCCGGCGCGGCCCACTGAGAAACAAGCAGTTCCGTAACAACATGGCGCCCAATCTTGAAGAAGCACTCGGCTTCTTTGAAGTCGGTGTGTAATCAAAGAAAAATAAATACGATATAAATGAAGGTACAGACAAAATGACTCCCTTGGCTTCAGGACCCACACCGCTGAAGTCTTATGTGGCACGAGTAGGTAGCTCATAATCGCGCAGCGTGTAGTGGAATCCGAGAAGCACGACGGAAGTAGAGAATATCCATAAACATGAGGTTTTCTTGTAGTGGATGATGACGGTAAGTCACGTTCGCATGTTGGCGAAACGTTCGCGACCGTTTATCGTAGCCTGGTGGTAGCCGCCACGACAAAATAACTTGTGATAGAATGTGATATTAGGGTAGGTCTTACTAGATTTTGTTTAATGTTTTCTATTTGTTTTGTCCCACTCTGTGTTAACGTTTGGGGTGTGCTGGCCGTAGTTAAATGAGCTTCGGAGACAGGTGACCCAGGACGATATAGAGCCGATCCTGCGCCGCACCTGTCACACAGCATACCCTAAGGGTGCCCAGAAGTGCGACAGAAACCAAATAGCCTTCAAGGTAGCGTTCCTTGAATGCCGTTCGTCAGTCAAACTGACGAACTGAGCATTTGACGAATGCTTAAGTGTTTTCCACTGTCCAGATTAGGCGTAGATTAGTTAGCCTGTGTTAGGATTTGTCTTCTCTCCCCCAAGTATTTGAAATTAATTTAAAAAAAATAATAATTTATTTTTGAGAGTGTTTTTGTGGTCGGTGTGTATTAATTTATTATTCTTTATTAGTAAGATTTGTTAGTGGGTGTTTATTTATTTATTAATTTATTAGGAATATTGGTAAAGTTTTTTTTATAAGGGTAGCCTTGGAGAAGAGAGGGGCACAGTTCTCAGAAGGGATATGGCTGAGGACCAGGTGTCTGATTGGGCTTCTGACGCTGATGGGGCGTCGGCTCTGCCACCGCCGCGCCCAGCTGGAGGGCTGGTGCGAACGCCAATGAATTTCCGGGGATTTCCAGAGAGACAGATCCCGGAAAAGGGTCACCTGGTAGACTTGGAGAAAGAATTGGCGCAACAAGATAAACCTCCACGGAACCTGGAGTTTCCAAAAGCCCCGAAAGACTCAGTGCTCAAATCGGCGGCAAACGCGGCGATCACTCAGGCCCATCAAACGTATCTGCATGCTCTGCCATCTGGCATCAACGAGTACATCCGCGAGGAGATGCGAGCTGGCTTCATGGAATCGATGAAGGGCATCATTGATGTGCTTAGGCCGCCAGGGAGCCAAACCGCCGAGACTAACACAGCGCCGAAGCCGCCGAGACATGTCGAGCCGGGACCACGAACAGGCGCCATCCCGAAAGAACGGGAAGTGTTCCAGCGCGAGGCATTTCCACCACCGGTGCCACCGAAGCCACATAGACAAGGCGCACGAGGGGCGGAGTATTCGTCCAGCAGCCCAGTTTACGTTGGGATGGGAAGCGCGGCCATACGAATCGATGGTGAGGACAGCGGCGGTTGCCAATCGCCCAATTTTAGGTCGCGTTGTTCTGCCTGTGAAATACGGGAATAGAAAGGAAGATATCGTACTTTACATGTGCCCGGACCTGCGACAGGAACTATACCTGGGAATCGACTTCTGGCGAGCCTTCGAGATTGTACCAGAGCTGCTCGGACCGGTCAGAAAGTCCGAAACACCACCAGAGGCATCTGAGGTAACGGTAGCGAACCCAGAGGTGGCTTATTACCGGGACGACGACGACTGCGCGGCGGATCCGGAAATGTGGGACCTGGACAACGATCAGAGGAGTCAGTTGGAAAGCGTGAAGCGCAGATTTCTCCAATTTGAGAAGGATGGCCTAGGGAAACTCACCTGCTGCAGCACCGAATTCAATGATCCGGCCATTATCCGCTGTCTCCGGCCAAACAGGAGATCGTGTGGGCCGAGGTGGATAAAATGCTAAAGTTAGGCATCATCGAGGAGAGTGACAGCCCCTGGAGCAACCGCCTGGAGCAACCGCCGCTCATGGGCAAAGTAATCCCGGCTAATCTGAGGTCCAACGTGTTCGTATACCTAGACGATTTGCTATAATATCGGCAGATTTTCCAACGCACCTAAAATAGTTGGAATTGGTGGCCGAGTGTCTGAGGAACGCGAACCTCACCATAGGCATGGCGAAGTCAAAATTCTGCTTCCGCAACCTAAACTACCTAGGTTTCATCATAGGCGGCGGTACGCTGCGCATGGAGCCGGGAAGAGTAGAAGCGATCCGGAACATCCCGAATCCGAGGACGGTCAAGGAACTACGAAGCTTCTTAGGTACAGCGGGGTGGTATCGCCGATTCATAAAGAGCTTCGCCGAGATCTCGGTACCGTTGACTGATGCCCTTAAGAATAGAACGGGTAGATTTGTGTTGAGTGACGAGGCCATAGATGCCATAGAAAGCTTGAAGTTAGCCCTCACCACAGCCCCGGTGTTAGTTCACGCGGATTTTCGAAGACCATTCTTCATCCAATGCGACGCATCTCACTACGGAGTAGGAGCCGTGTTGTTCCAGCTAGACGACGAGCAACAGGAAAGGCCGATCGCATTCTTCTCCACCAAACTCAACAATCACCAGATCAACTATTCGGTGACCGAGAAGGAATGCCTTGCCGCCATACTGGCCATACATCGATTCCGGCCGTACGTGGAGAAGATGCCGTTCGCGGTAATCACCGATCATGCGAGCCTGCAGTGGCTTATGAGTCTCAAAGACTTGAGCGGGAGATTAGCCAGGTGGTCCCTAGAACTGCAAGCGTTCCCTTTCTCCATGCAGTACCGCAAGGGAGCCGACAACGTCGTCGCAGACACGTTGTCCCGAAGCGTGGAAGAGGTCGAACTGACCGCGGAGGATCTGTTGGGATTTCAGACCCCGGAGTTCGAGAGCACCGAATATCGAGAGCTGATAAAAGAGGTGATGAGCCAACAAGGGAAGTTGCCGGATCTTAGAGTGCAGAACGGACTTCTGTTCAAGAGGACCGTGAACGAGAGCTTGGAGGATGAGGTCGAAGGCACAAGTTGGAAGCTCTGGGTGCCGGAGTCGCTGACTGCAGGACTCATCCAACAAGCACACGCGGACGAGACGTCAGCTCATGGAGGCATGAGGAAAACGCTGCACGCGCTGCGCAGGCGATATTATTGGCCCAACATGGCCATACAAGTCAGGGACTATGTACGGAAATGCGATACATGTAAGGAGACCAAGGCACAAAACTACCGGATGCAGGTCGGAATTGGGGAAGAAGTGCGCACCGACCGCCCCTTCCAGAAGCTATATATCTTCTTGGGGAAGTATCCACGGTCGAAACGAGGGCATGCGTGGATATTCGTCGTCGTAGATTGCTTCTCGAAATTTACCTTCCTGAAGGCCATGAGGGAAGCCACCGCGGCGGATGTCGTGAACTTCCTAGTGCATGAGGTATTCTTCAAATTTGGCGTGCCGGAAGTGATCCATTCGGATAATGGACGACAATTCGTGTCAAAGTCGTTCGATGCGATGGTCCAGGCGTTTGGCATTACTCACCTGCGCACACCAGTGTATTCGCCTCAGAGCAACGCCGCCGAACGCGTGAACCGCACAGTGCTGTCTGCAATCAGAACCTACCAGGGTCAGGATCATCAGGATTGGGACGCGTACCTACCAGAGGTGGAAGTGGCGATCCGGAATGCGGTCCACAGCGCTACGGGAGTGACTCCGTTCTTCGCGGTCTTTGGACAGCAGATGTACCTGAATGGTTCCAGTTACAAACTGGCCAGAAAGCTGAGATCATTGGCCGATCACAGTATTTCTGACCTTGACGCGAAGGACAGACTGGCTGTAATCCGAAGCCAAGTCAAGGACCACCTGCACACCGCATACGAGCGAAGTCGCCAACGATACGACCACCGCGCGCGCCAGCTCCAACCGGGACAGGAAGTGTGGAGGCGCAACTTCGCACTAAGCAGCTTCGGCAAAGCCTTCAATGCCAAGTTCGCACGGAAATTCTTGAAGAGCCGAGTCGTCCGAGCCGTGGGCACCAACGCCTACGAGTTAGAAGGTCTCCAGGGACGCGTGCTAGGTGTCTTCCACGCAAAAGATATACAAACATAATCGTAATTTGCTCACCTCCCTGCCAGGCAATGGCGGCGGCAGCGCCCGTCCTCCCTTTTTTTTTTGGGTCAGTGCCGAAAATATAGATTACTTGTCGTGGGTGTGGCCTACGTTGGGCATCGTTATTAGCCGGCTGGGTCAATCCATGAAATGCGCACGCAGATTCCTTGTAACGGTCATTCATATCGTTACAATAATCTGCGTGGTGATGTTGCATTTGACGTTATCGGCAGCACCGAGGGTTTACTTAGTTGGTTGCGTGCGATATTATCGGCCACGCCGATATCTTTTTGTCATATGGTCAGAGTATGCGGGGTGAAGCTGGGCCCACGGCGGAGCCCAAATTTTTGAAGGGTGGCAACGCCAGACTTTCGATCCACGGCTCTAAAAGCGACGATTGCTATTGGCCGCCCGGTTCGCTCTTAAAGAGACTATGAGGAGAGTGGATCGCATGCCCTTGGATATGCCCTTGGCCTTCATTTGGGCCATTGACCCAAAAAAATGCAGCTGTGCAGATGGGCAGCAACGGTGCCCGCCTCGCCAATGTATGCGTGTGCCGAAATTCGGCACCGATGATGTTGCTGCCCAAATGTTGAGGGAGTTCGATTTGATCAGCGGTTAACGGCGGGCGTGCCAGCTCGAAGTGAGCATAAAATTTGTATATTGCATATCGACTCAAAAGATTCGAATTTTTTCCCATCTGGCAAGTAAGCCGGCGCGTAATAACAAATAACTTAACAGACAAATAAAAATTTTAATTTTGTTTTTTCTGCAATTTAATAAATACATGTAAATTAAACCGCTCGAGTCACAAAATATATAAAATTAAAAAAAAAAAACTTAAAACTTAAGTGCGACGAGAGACGAACCAATAAAAAAATAAAAATTAACGGCTCCGGCAACAAAGCTCTCGCACCAGAGAGGCCCACGAAACATACCAAAGGCTAGGATTCGGCTCAGCGGCGCACACCAGCCATATCCGCGACGCCGCCAGCCAAGCGTCGGCGCAACCCTGAAGGCGACGAGACGAGCCACCAGCGACCGGGCTCCAACAACGAAGAAGCGGCC
Organism: Drosophila littoralis; assembly: GCA_018903485.1. Lineage (NCBI taxonomy): Eukaryota > Metazoa > Arthropoda > Insecta > Diptera > Drosophilidae > Drosophila > Drosophila littoralis. The sequence continues at coordinate 1,901,148 of JAEIGF010000590.1, forward strand.
ACAGGCGAGACCACGCCCACATCCTCCGAGTGAGTCCGTTCCATTTTGCCCATCCTCGTTCGAGCCCTTGGCAAAGAAATGATGAAGACTCCTGATCGTACTCCCTGAAAAGGAGCAGATTTTTTTTTGTCGTTAAATTTATTTTTTTTTGTATTTATAAATTATATCTATACATACATAGGCCTAGCTTCACTTTAGAGTGCGAACGGTGAGGGAAACTCCAAAGGTGATGCATCTGCCTGTAAAATATAAAATTTTAAAATTAACACTTGCGCGAACTATGCTCACATACTTACCTAATTGGAATTACCCATTTATATCGCCCCTTACCACCCCCAGAGAGCTCTTTAGGTAGGCTAAGGTAGAATTAAGCGATTTAATACAGATCAAAATCACCTACCTGTTGCACGACCGATTATCGTGACATACCCAGTTTTAAGTATTTGTGTGGGCACATTGTTCCTAAATCGGCGCAACGATTGCCTCTAAATTGCCTCCTTGCGTGTTTCTTTTGCGGCGACTAGCAATATCTTTGTAGTACTTCGTCGCCTGTTCCATTTAGTGCTGTTAAAAAAAAAAAAAAAATGAATTCTATAAGATAAGAAAAAAATTTAGGAATAAATACACTTTGTCCATAAGTATAAATATAAGCAACATTAATACGCACCCGGAGAAGAAATGTTCACGTGCATGAATACTAATTTATCTGAATGGAGACCTTGTGCAAATTAGAAAGAAATAAAAGAAATATTAATGCCAATAATTATAAGAATACACAAACCATTATACGCACCTGTGAAGTTAATGAAATATCCACTTGCATGAGATTCTAAATAGCTGCAAAGATAAATGCCATAAGCGATGATTATAATTGTTATAAATTTTAAGAAAACGCAACCAATTATACGCACATATTGAAAGAAAGCATGTCCGGCTAAAGTAATATTGTTGGGGAGGGTGGGCATGATGGCCGACACGGGCTAATGTAGGCCATTTAGTGGCCAAAATGAGGGAGACGAGTGTAGGTGATCGTCTCATGGTAGGGCGGGTACGCTGGGTCCGGAACCGGGGCCCGATCTGGAAGAGTAAGGTGGATAATTAGTGTTTTTTTGTTAATTTATATTGAGTGTCTCACCTTTGTTGTTTACATTTTCATAGTTGTTACAGCTGTTTATTTTGTTCATGAGTTAGTGGTTCCGAATATTGGTTATCGATTATGTGGTTCATTTTTGAATAGTGTTGTGTGAGTCTGTTTTGCTACAGACGTGTAGCTTTGTTGTTATCGATTGTGCGGACTGCGGGCCAGGGATGGGACTACACCCAGAGAATCCGATGAGCCAGCCGGCGCGGCCCACTGAGAAACAAGCAGTTCCGTAACAACATGGCGCCCAATCTTGAAGAAGCACTCGGCTTCTTTGAAGTCGGTGTGTAATCAAAGAAAAATAAATACGATATAAATGAAGGTACAGACAAAATGACTCCCTTGGCTTCAGGACCCACACCGCTGAAGTCTTATGTGGCACGAGTAGGTAGCTCATAATCGCGCAGCGTGTAGTGGAATCCGAGAAGCACGACGGAAGTAGAGAATATCCATAAACATGAGGTTTTCTTGTAGTGGATGATGACGGTAAGTCACGTTCGCATGTTGGCGAAACGTTCGCGACCGTTTATCGTAGCCTGGTGGTAGCCGCCACGACAAAATAACTTGTGATAGAATGTGATATTAGGGTAGGTCTTACTAGATTTTGTTTAATGTTTTCTATTTGTTTTGTCCCACTTTGTGTTAACGTTTGGGGTGTGCTGGCCGTAGTTAAATGAGCTTCGGAGACAGGTGACCCAGGACGATATAGAGCCGATCCTGCGCCGCACCTGTCACACAGCATACCCTAAGGGTGCCCAGAAGTGCGACAGAAACCAAATAGCCTTCAAGGTAGCGTTCCTTGAATGCCGTTCGCCAGTCAAACTGACGAACTGAGCATTTGACGAATGCTTAAGTGTTTTCCACTGTCCAGATTAGGCGTAGATTAGTTAGCCTGTGTTAGGATTTGTCTTCTCTCCCCCAAGTATTTGAAATTAATTAAAAAAAAAATAATAATTTATTTTTGAGAGTGTTTTTGTGGTCGGTGTGTATTAATTTATTATTCTTTATTAGTAAGATTTGTTAGTGGGTGTTTATTTATTTATTAATTTATTAGGAATATTGGTAAAGTTTTTTTTTTATAAGGGTAGCCTTGGAGAAGAGAGGGGTACAGTTCTCAGAAGGGATAAGTATGGCTGGGGAACAGGTGTCTGATTGGGCTTCTGACGCTGATGGGGCGTTGGCTCTGCCACCGCCGCGCCCAGCTGGAGGGCTGGTGCGAACGCCAATGAATTTCCGGGGATTTCCAGAGAGACAAATCCCGGAAAAGGGTCACCTGGTAGACTTGGAGAAAGAATTGGCGCAACAAGATAAACCTCCACGGAACCTGGAGTTCCCAAAAGCCCCGAAAGACTCAGTGCTCAAATCGGCGGCAAACGCGGCGATCACTCAGGCCCATCAAACGTATCTGCATGCTCTGCCATCTGGCATCAACGAGTACATCCGCGAGGAGATGCGAGCTGGCTTCATGGAATCGATGAAGGGCATCATTGATGTGCTTAGGCCGCCAGGGAGCCAAACCGCCGAGACTAACACAGCGCCGAAGCCGCCGAGACATGTCGAGCCGGGACCACGAACAGGCGCCATCCCGAAAGAACGGGAAGTGTTGTAGCGCGAGGCATTTCCACCACCGGTGCCACCGAAGCCACATAGACTAGGCGCACGAGGGGCGGAATATTCGTCCAGCAGCCCAGTTTACGTTGCAGATGCTGAGTGGAGGAACTGGGATGGGAAGCGCGGCCATACGAATCGATGGTGAGGACAGCGGCGGTTGCCAATCGCCCAATTTTAGGTCGCGTTGTTCTGCCTGTGAAATACGGGAATAGAAAGGAAGATATCGTACTTTACATGTGCCCGGACCTGCGACAGGAACTATACCTGGGAATCGACTTCTGGCGAGCCTTCGAGATTGTACCAGAGCTGCTCGGACCGGTCAGAAAGTCCGAAACACCACCAGAGGCATCTGAGGTAACGGTAGCGAACCCAGAGGTGGCTTATTACCGGGACGACGACGACTGCGCGGCGGATCCGGAAATGTGGGACCTGGACAACGATCAGAGGAGTCAGTTGGAAAGCGTGAAGCGCAGATTTCTCCAATTTGAGAAGGATGGCCTAGGGAAACTCACCTGCTGCAGCACCGAATTCAATGATCCGGCCATTATCCGCTGTCTCCGGCCAAACAGGAGATCGTGTGGGCCGAGGTGGATAAAATGCTAAAGTTAGGCATCATCGAGGAGAGTGACAGCCCCTGGAGCAACCGCCTGGAGCAACCGCCGCTCATGGACAAAGTAATCCCGGCTAATCTGAGGTCCAACGTGTTCGTATACCTAGACGATTTGCTGATAATATCGGCAGATTTTCCAACGCACCTAAAATAGTTGGAATTGGTGGCCGAGTGTCTGAGGAACGCGAACCTCACCATAGGCATGGCGAAGTCAAAATTCTGCTTCCGCAACCTAAACTACCTAGGTTTCATCATAGGCGGCGGTACGCTGCGCATGGAGCCGGGAAGAGTAGAAGCGATCCGGAACATCCCGAATCCGAGGACGGTCAAGGAATTACGAAGCTTCTTAGGTACAGCGGGGTGGTATCGCCGATTCATAAAGAGCTTCGCCGAGATCTCGGTACCGTTGACTGATGCCCTTAAGAAGAGAACGGGTAGATTTGTGTTGAGTGACGAGGCCATAGATGCCATAGAAAGCTTGAAGTTAGCCCTCACCACAGCCCCGGTGTTAGTTCACGCGGATTTTCGAAGACCATTCTTCATCCAATGCGACGCATCTCACTACGGAGTAGGAGCCGTGTTGTTCCAGCTAGACGACGAGCAGCAGGAAAGGCCGATCGCATTCTTGTCCACCAAACTCAACAATCACCAGACCAACTATTCGGTGACCGAGAAGGAATGCCTTGCCGCCAAACTGGCCATACATCGATTCCGGCCGTACGTGGAGAAGATGCCGTTCGCGGTAATCACCGATCATGCGAGCCTGCAGTGGCTTATGAGTTTCAAAGACTTGAGCGGGAGATTAGCCAGGTGGTCCCTAGAACTGCAAGCGTTCCCTTTCTCCATGCAGTACCGCAAGGGAGCCGACAACGTCGTCGCAGACACGTTGTCCCGAAGCGTGGAAGAGGTCGAACTGACCCCGGAGGATCTGTTGGGATTTCAGACCCCGGAGTTCGAGAGCACCGAATATCGAGAGCTGATAAAAGAGGTGATGAGCCAACAAGGGAAGTTGCCGGATCTTAGAGTGCAGAACGGACTTCTGTTCAAGAGGACCGTGAACGAGAGCTTGGAGGATGAGGTCGAAGGCACAAGTTGGAAGCTCTGGGTGCCGGAGTCGCTGACTGCAGGACTCATCCAACAAGCACACGCGGACGAGACGTCAGCTCGTGGAGGCATGAGGAAAACGCTGCACGCGCTGCGCAGGCGATATTATTGGCCCAACATGGCCATACAAGTCAGGGACTATGTACGGAAATGCGATACATGTAAGGAGACCAAGGCACAAAACTGCCGGATGCAGGTCGGAATTGGGGAACAAGTGCGCACCGACCGCCCCTTCCAGAAGCTATATATCGACTTCTTGGGGAAGTATCCACGGTCGAAACGAGGGCATGCGTGGATATTCGTCGTCGTAGATTGCTTCTCGAAATTTACCTTCCTGAAGGCCATGAGGGAAGCCACCGCGGCGGATGTCGTGAACTTCCTAGTGCATGAGGTATTCTTCAAATTTGGCGTGCCGGAAGTGATTCATTCGGATAATGGACGACAATTCGTGTCAAAGTCGTTCGATGCGATGGTCCAGGCGTTTGGCATTACTCACCTGCGCACACCAGTGTATTCGCCTCAGAGCAACGCCGCCGAACGCGTGAACCGCACAGTGCTGTCTGCAATCAGAACCTACCAGGGTCAGGATCATCAGGATTGGGACGCGTACCTACCAGAGGTGGAAGTGGCGATCCGGAATGCGGTCCACAGCGCTACGGGAGTGACTCCGTTCTTCGCGGTCTTTGGACAGCAGATGTACCTGAATGGTTCCAGTTACAAACTGGCCAGAAAGCTGAGATCATTGGCCGATCACAGTATTTCTGACCTTGACGCGAAGGACAGACTGGCTGTAATCCGAAGCCAAGTCAAGGACCACCTGCACACCGCATACGAGCGAAGTCGCCAACGATACGACCACCGCGCGCGCCAGCTCCATCTGGAACCGGGACAGGAAGTGTGTTGCCCAACTTCGCACTAAGCAGCTTCGGCAAAGCCTTCAATGCCAAGTTCGCACGGAAATTCTTGAAGAGCCGAGTCGTCCGAGCCGTGGGCACCAACGCCTACGAGTTAGAAGGTCTCCAGGGACGCGTGCTAGGTGTCTTCCACGCAAAAGATATACAAACATAATCGTAATTTGCTCACCTCCCTGCCAGGCAATGGCGGCGGCAGCGCCCGTCCTCCCTTTTTTTTTTTGGGTCAGTGCCGAAAATATAGATTACTTGTCGTGGGTGTGGCCTACGTTGGGCATCGTTATTAGCCGGCTGGGTCAATCCATGAAATGCGCACGCAGATTCCTTGTAACGGTCATTCATATCGTTACAATAATCTGCGTGGTGATGTTGCATTTGACGTTATCGGCAGCACCGAGGGTTTACTTAGTTGGTTGCGTGCGATATTATCGGCCACGCCGATATCTTTTTGTCATATGGTCAGAGTATGCGGGGTGAAGCTGGGCCCACGGCGGAGCCCAAATTTTTGAAGGGTGGCAACGCCAGACTTTCGATCCACGGCTCTAAAAGCGACGATTGCTATTGGCCGCCCGGTTCGCTCTTAAAGAGACTATGAGGAGAGTGGATCGCATGCCCTTGGATATGCCCTTGGCCTTCATTTGGGCCATTGACCCAAAAAAATGCAGCTGTGCAGATGGGCAGCAACGGTGCCCGCCTCGCCAATGTATGCGTGTGCCGAAATTCGGCACCGATGATGTTGCTGCCCAAATGTTGAGGGAGTTCGATTTGATCAGCGGTTAACGGCGGGCGTGCCAGCTCGAAGTGAGCATAAAATTTGTATATTGCATATCGACTCAAAAGATTCGAATTTTTTCCCATCTGGCAAGTAAGCCGGCGCGTAATAACAAATAACTTAACAGACAAATAAAAATTTTAATTTTGTTTTTTCTGCAATTTAATAAATACATGTAAATTAAACCGCTCGAGTCACAAAATATATAAAATTAAAAAAAAAACTTAAAACTTAAGTGCGACGAGAGACGAACCAATAAAAAATAAAAATTAACGGCTCCGGCAACAAAGGGACCAGCTCTCGCACCAGAGAGGCCCACGAAACATACCAAAGGCTAGGATTCGGCTCAGCGGCGCACACCAGCCATATCCGCGACGCCGCCAGCCAAGCGTCGGCGCAACCCTGAAGGCGACGAGACGAGCCACCAGCGACCGGGCTCCAACAACGAAGAAGCGGCCACAGGCGAGACCACGCCCACATCCTCCGAGTGAGTCCGTTCCATTTTGCCCATCCTCGTTCGAGCCCTTGGCAAAGAAATGATGAAGACTCCTGATCGTACTCCCTGAAAAGGAGCAGATTTTTTTTTGTCGTTAAATTTATTTTTTTTTGTATTTATAAATTATATCTATACATACATAGGCCTAGCTTCACTTTAGAGTGCGAACGGTGAGGGAAACTCCAAAGGTGATGCATCTGCCTGTAAAATATAAAATTTTAAAATTAACACTTGCGCGAACTATGCTCACATACTTACCTAATTGGAATTACCCATTTATATCGCCCCTTACCACCCCCAGAGAGCTCTTTAGGTAGGCTAAGGTAGAATTAAGCGATTTAATACAGATCAAAATCACCTACCTGTTGCACGACCGATTATCGTGACATACCCAGTTTTAAGTATTTGTGTGGGCACATTGTTCCTAAATCGGCGCAACGATTGCCTCTAAATTGCCTCCTTGCGTGTTTCTTTTGCGGCGACTAGCAATATCTTTGTAGTACTTCGTCGCCTGTTCCATTTAGTGCTGTTAAAAAAAAAAAAAATGAATTCTATAAGATAAGAAAAAAATTTAGGAATAAATACACTTTGTCCATAAGTATAAATATAAGCAACATTAATACGCACCCGGAGAAGAAATGTTCACGTGCATGAATACTAATTTATCTGAATGGAGACCTTGTGCAAATTAGAAAGAAATAAAAGAAATATTAATGCCAATAATTATAAGAATACACAAACCATTATACGCACCTGTGAAGTTAATGAAATATCCACTTGCATGAGATTCTAAATAGCTGCAAAGATAAATGCCATAAGCGATGATTATAATTGTTATAAATTTTAAGAAAACGCAACCAATTATACGCACATATTGAAAGAAAGCATGTCCGGCTAAAGTAATATTGTTGGGGAGGGTGGGCATGATGGCCGACACGGGCTAATGTAGGCCATTTAGTGGCCAAAATGAGGGAGACGAGTGTAGGTGATCGTCTCATGGTAGGGCGGGTACGCTGGGTCCGGAACCGGGGCCCGATCTGGAAGAGTAAGGTGGATAATTAGTGTTTTTTTGTTAATTTATATTGAGTGTCTCACCTTTGTTGTTTACATTTTCATAGTTGTTACAGCTGTTTATTTTGTTCATGAGTTAGTGGTTCCGAATATTGGTTATCGATTATGTGGTTCATTTTTGAATAGTGTTGTGTGAGTCTGTTTTGCTACAGACGTGTAGCTTTGTTGTTATCGATTGTGCGGACTGCGGGCCAGGGATGGGACTACACCCAGAGAATCCGATGAGCCAGCCGGCGCGGCCCACTGAGAAACAAGCAGTTCCGTAACAACATGGCGCCCAATCTTGAAGAAGCACTCGGCTTCTTTGAAGTCGGTGTGTAATCAAAGAAAAATAAATACGATATAAATGAAGGTACAGACAAAATGACTCCCTTGGCTTCAGGACCCACACCGCTGAAGTCTTATGTGGCACGAGTAGGTAGCTCATAATCGCGCAGCGTGTAGTGGAATCCGAGAAGCACGACGGAAGTAGAGAATATCCATAAACATGAGGTTTTCTTGTAGTGGATGATGACGGTAAGTCACGTTCGCATGTTGGCGAAACGTTCGCGACCGTTTATCGTAGCCTGGTGGTAGCCGCCACGACAAAATAACTTGTGATAGAATGTGATATTAGGGTAGGTCTTACTAGATTTTGTTTAATGTTTTCTATTTGTTTTGTCCCACTTTGTGTTAACGTTTGGGGTGTGCTGGCCGTAGTTAAATGAGCTTCGGAGACAGGTGACCCAGGACGATATAGAGCCGATCCTGCGCCGCACCTGTCACACAGCATACCCTAAGGGTGCCCAGAAGTGCGACAGAAACCAAATAGCCTTCAAGGTAGCGTTCCTTGAATGCCGTTCGCCAGTCAAACTGACGAACTGAGCATTTGACGAATGCTTAAGTGTTTTCCACTGTCCAGATTAGGCGTAGATTAGTTAGCCTGTGTTAGGATTTGTCTTCTCTCCCCCAAGTATTTGAAATTAATTAAAAAAAAAATAATAATTTATTTTTGAGAGTGTTTTTGTGGTCGGTGTGTATTAATTTATTATTCTTTATTAGTAAGATTTGTTAGTGGGTGTTTATTTATTTATTAATTTATTAGGAATATTGGTAAAGTTTTTTTTTTATAAGGGTAGCCTTGGAGAAGAGAGGGGTACAGTTCTCAGAAGGGATAAGTATGGCTGGGGAACAGGTGTCTGATTGGGCTTCTGACGCTGATGGGGCGTTGGCTCTGCCACCGCCGCGCCCAGCTGGAGGGCTGGTGCGAACGCCAATGAATTTCCGGGGATTTCCAGAGAGACAAATCCCGGAAAAGGGTCACCTGGTAGACTTGGAGAAAGAATTGGCGCAACAAGATAAACCTCCACGGAACCTGGAGTTCCCAAAAGCCCCGAAAGACTCAGTGCTCAAATCGGCGGCAAACGCGGCGATCACTCAGGCCCATCAAACGTATCTGCATGCTCTGCCATCTGGCATCAACGAGTACATCCGCGAGGAGATGCGAGCTGGCTTCATGGAATCGATGAAGGGCATCATTGATGTGCTTAGGCCGCCAGGGAGCCAAACCGCCGAGACTAACACAGCGCCGAAGCCGCCGAGACATGTCGAGCCGGGACCACGAACAGGCGCCATCCCGAAAGAACGGGAAGTGTTCTAGCGCGAGGCATTTCCACCACCGGTGCCACCGAAGCCACATAGACTAGGCGCACGAGGGGCGGAATATTCGTCCAGCAGCCCAGTTTACGTTGCAGATGCTGAGTGGAGGAACTGGGATGGGAAGCGCGGCCATACGAATCGATGGTGAGGACAGCGGCGGTTGCCAATCGCCCAATTTTAGGTCGCGTTGTTCTGCCTGTGAAATACGGGAATAGAAAGGAAGATATCGTACTTTACATGTGCCCGGACCTGCGACAGGAACTATACCTGGGAATCGACTTCTGGCGAGCCTTCGAGATTGTACCAGAGCTGCTCGGACCGGTCAGAAAGTCCGAAACACCACCAGAGGCATCTGAGGTAACGGTAGCGAACCCAGAGGTGGCTTATTACCGGGACGACGACGACTGCGCGGCGGATCCGGAAATGTGGGACCTGGACAACGATCAGAGGAGTCAGTTGGAAAGCGTGAAGCGCAGATTTCTCCAATTTGAGAAGGATGGCCTAGGGAAACTCACCTGCTGCAGCACCGAATTCAATGATCCGGCCATTATCCGCTGTCTCCGGCCAAACAGGAGATCGTGTGGGCCGAGGTGGATAAAATGCTAAAGTTAGGCATCATCGAGGAGAGTGACAGCCCCTGGAGCAACCGCCTGGAGCAACCGCCGCTCATGGACAAAGTAATCCCGGCTAATCTGAGGTCCAACGTGTTCGTATACCTAGACGATTTGCTGATAATATCGGCAGATTTTCCAACGCACCTAAAATAGTTGGAATTGGTGGCCGAGTGTCTGAGGAACGCGAACCTCACCATAGGCATGGCGAAGTCAAAATTCTGCTTCCGCAACCTAAACTACCTAGGTTTCATCATAGGCGGCGGTACGCTGCGCATGGAGCCGGGAAGAGTAGAAGCGATCCGGAACATCCCGAATCCGAGGACGGTCAAGGAATTACGAAGCTTCTTAGGTACAGCGGGGTGGTATCGCCGATTCATAAAGAGCTTCGCCGAGATCTCGGTACCGTTGACTGATGCCCTTAAGAAGAGAACGGGTAGATTTGTGTTGAGTGACGAGGCCATAGATGCCATAGAAAGCTTGAAGTTAGCCCTCACCACAGCCCCGGTGTTAGTTCACGCGGATTTTCGAAGACCATTCTTCATCCAATGCGACGCATCTCACTACGGAGTAGGAGCCGTGTTGTTCCAGCTAGACGACGAGCAGCAGGAAAGGCCGATCGCATTCTTGTCCACCAAACTCAACAATCACCAGACCAACTATTCGGTGACCGAGAAGGAATGCCTTGCCGCCAAACTGGCCATACATCGATTCCGGCCGTACGTGGAGAAGATGCCGTTCGCGGTAATCACCGATCATGCGAGCCTGCAGTGGCTTATGAGTTTCAAAGACTTGAGCGGGAGATTAGCCAGGTGGTCCCTAGAACTGCAAGCGTTCCCTTTCTCCATGCAGTACCGCAAGGGAGCCGACAACGTCGTCGCAGACACGTTGTCCCGAAGCGTGGAAGAGGTCGAACTGACCCCGGAGGATCTGTTGGGATTTCAGACCCCGGAGTTCGAGAGCACCGAATATCGAGAGCTGATAAAAGAGGTGATGAGCCAACAAGGGAAGTTGCCGGATCTTAGAGTGCAGAACGGACTTCTGTTCAAGAGGACCGTGAACGAGAGCTTGGAGGATGAGGTCGAAGGCACAAGTTGGAAGCTCTGGGTGCCGGAGTCGCTGACTGCAGGACTCATCCAACAAGCACACGCGGACGAGACGTCAGCTCATGGAGGCATGAGGAAAACGCTGCACGCGCTGCGCAGGCGATATTATTGGCCCAACATGGCCATACAAGTCAGGGACTATGTACGGAAATGCGATACATGTAAGGAGACCAAGGCACAAAACTACCGGATGCAGGTCGGAATTGGGGAACAAGTGCGCACCGACCGCCCCTTCCAGAAGCTATATATCGACTTCTTGGGGAAGTATCCACGGTCGAAACGAGGGCATGCGTGGATATTCGTCGTCGTAGATTGCTTCTCGAAATTTACCTTCCTGAAGGCCATGAGGGAAGCCACCGCGGCGGATGTCGTGAACTTCCTAGTGCATGAGGTATTCTTCAAATTTGGCGTGCCGGAAGTGATTCATTCGGATAATGGACGACAATTCGTGTCAAAGTCGTTCGATGCGATGGTCCAGGCGTTTGGCATTACTCACCTGCGCACACCAGTGTATTCGCCTCAGAGCAACGCCGCCGAACGCGTGAACCGCACAGTGCTGTCTGCAATCAGAACCTACCAGGGTCAGGATCATCAGGATTGGGACGCGTACCTACCAGAGGTGGAAGTGGCGATCCGGAATGCGGTCCACAGCGCTACGGGAGTGACTCCGTTCTTCGCGGTCTTTGGACAGCAGATGTACCTGAATGGTTCCAGTTACAAACTGGCCAGAAAGCTGAGATCATTGGCCGATCACAGTATTTCTGACCTTGACGCGAAGGACAGACTGGCTGTAATCCGAAGCCAAGTCAAGGACCACCTGCACACCGCATACGAGCGAAGTCGCCAACGATACGACCACCGCGCGCGCCAGCTCCATCTGGAACCGGGACAGGAAGTGTGTTGCCCAACTTCGCACTAAGCAGCTTCGGCAAAGCCTTCAATGCCAATTTCGCACGGAAATTCTTGAAGAGCCGAGTCGTCCGAGCCGTGGGCACCAACGCCTACGAGTTAGAAGGTCTCCAGGGACGCGTGCTAGGTGTCTTCCACGCAAAAGATATACAAACATAATCGTAATTTGCTCACCTCCCTGCCAGGCAATGGCGGCGGCAGCGCCCGTCCTCCCTTTTTTTTTTGGGTCAGTGCCGAAAATATAGATTACTTGTCGTGGGTGTGGCCTACGTTGGGCATCGTTATTAGCCGGCTGGGTCAATCCATGAAATGCGCATGCAGATTCCTTGTAACGGTCATTCATATCGTTACAATAATCTGCGTGGTGATGTTGCATTTGACGTTATCGGCAGCACCGAGGGTTTACTTAGTTGGTTGCGTGCGATATTATCGGCCACGCCGATATCTTTTTGTCATATGGTCAGAGTATGCGGGGTGAAGCTGGGCCCACGGCGGAGCCCAAATTTTTGAAGGGTGGCAACGCCAGACTTTCGATCCACGGCTCTAAAAGCGACGATTGCTATTGGCCGCCCGGTTCGCTCTTAAAGAGACTATGAGGAGAGTGGATCGCATGCCCTTGGATATGCCCTTGGCCTTCATTTGGGCCATTGACCCAAAAAAATGCAGCTGTGCAGATGGGCAGCAACGGTGGCCGCCTCGCCAATGTATGCGTGTGCCGAAATTCGGCACCGATGATGTTGCTGCCCAAATGTTGAGGGAGTTCGATTTGATCAGCGGTTAACGGCGGGCGTGCCAGCTCGAAGTGAGCATAAAATTTGTATATTGCATATCGACTCAAAAGATTCGAATTTTTTCCCATCTGGCAAGTAAGCCGGCGCGTAATAACAAATAACTTAACAGACAAATAAAAATTTTAATTTTTTTTTTCTGCAATTTAATAAATACATGTAAATTAAACCGCTCGAGTCACAAAATATATAAAATTAAAAAAAAAAACTTAAAACTTAAGTGCGACGAGAGACGAACCAATAAAAAAAATAAAAATTAACGGCTCCGGCAACAAAGGGACCAGCTCTCGCACCAGAGAGGCCCACGAAACATACCAAAGGCTAGGATTCGGCTCAGCGGCGCACACCAGCCATATCCGCGACGCCGCCAGCCAAGCGTCGGCGCAACCCTGAAGGCGACGAGACGAGCCACCAGCGACCGGGCTCCAACAACGAAGAAGCGGCCACAGGCGAGACCACGCCCACATCCTCCGAGTGAGTCCGTTCCATTTTGCCCATCCTCGTTCGAGCCCTTGGCAAAGAAATGATGAAGACTCCTGATCGTACTCCCTGAAAAGGAGCAGATTTTTTTTTGTCGTTAAATTTATTTTTTTTTGTATTTATAAATTATATCTATACATACATAGGCCTAGCTTCACTTTAGAGTGCGAACGGTGAGGGAAACTCCAAAGGTGATGCATCTGCCTGTAAAATATAAAATTTTAAAATTAACACTTGCGCGAACTATGCTCACATACTTACCTAATTGGAATTACCCATTTATATCGCCCCTTACCACCCCCAGAGAGCTCTTTAGGTAGGGTAAGGTAGAATTAAGCGATTTAATACAGATCAAAATCACCTACCTGTTGCACGACCGATTATCGTGACATACCCAGTTTTAAGTATTTGTGTGGGCACATTGTTCCTAAATCGGCGCAACGATTGCCTCTAAATTGCCTCCTTGCGTGTTTCTTTTGCGGCGACTAGCAATATCTTTGTAGTACTTCGTCGCCTGTTCCATTTAGTGCTGTTAAAAAAAAAAAAAATGAATTCTATAAGATAAGAGAAAAATTTAGGAATAAATACACTTTGTCCATAAGTATAAATATAAGCAACATTAATACGCACCCGGAGAAGAAATGTTCACGTGCATGAATACTAATTTATCTGAATGGAGACCTTGTGCAAATTAGAAAGAAATAAAAGAAATATTAATGCCAATAATTATAAGAATACACAAACCATTATACGCACCTGTGAAGTTAATGAAATATCCACTTGCATGAGATTCTAAATAGCTGCAAAGATAAATGCCATAAGCGATGATTATAATTGTTATAAATTTTAAGAAAACGCAACCAATTATACGCACATATTGAAAGAAAGCATGTCCGGCTAAAGTAATATTGTTGGGGAGGGTGGGCATGATGGCCGACACGGGCTAATGTAGGCCATTTAGTGGCCAAAATGAGGGAGACGAGTGTAGGTGATCGTCTCATGGTAGGGCGGGTACGCTGGGTCCGGAACCGGGGCCCGATCTGGAAGAGTAAGGTGGATAATTAGTGTTTTTTTGTTAATTTATATTGAGTGTCTCACCTTTGTTGTTTACATTTTCATAGTTCTTACAGCTGTTTATTTTGTTCATGAGTTAGTGGTTCCGAATATTGGTTATCGATTATGCGGTTCATTTTTGAATAGTGTTGTGTGAGTCTGTTTTGCTACAGACGTGTAGCTTTGTTGTTATCGATTGTGCGGACTGCGGGCCACGGATGGGACTACACCCAGAGAATCCGATGAGCCAGCCGGCTCGGCCCACTGAGAAACAAGCAGTTCCGTAACAATGTATTGCGTGTATCTATGTGTATTTTTAGTGTGTTTAGTGTAGGGATGCAGTGGAATGTGTGGAGTTAGACTCTTTGGGGGAGGTCAAGTGGGTGTCTTCTTTTGAGCCGTCTTGTTGTTAAGCTGGTGTCTAATAGGCCAATGGCAAGATTATTTGGGTGGTTGCCTAGTCTGGCGATGTAGCGATCACTCAGCTTGGCAATAACCTCTTTAACCCAAGGAATGTTTAGCTGGCTGTGGATTACCTTATTTTCATGGTAAATATGCGCGTTTGATAAAATCCGCAGAGTTTTATTTTGAAACCGCTGAATAATGCTCAGGTTGCTTTTGCTGGCGTGCAAAGTGAATTTTTAACGATTTTTTTTGTGAATTTTAAGTTGGGTCCGATTTGTCTCAAACCTATTTTTAAAGCTCTACATAAGAATATAATGAATAAGTGTTTCAGCGATTTGGGAAATTCCACACGCAAATGTGATAAAATGGCGAACAACTTTTGTATGAAAGTCCGCCAGTTTCAAAATCATTTTCAGAGCTTTTTGAGAAAATTGATTTTATAACATATGTACGTGCAACGGGCAAGGCCGTGTTATACCCGCTAGTTATATTATATATATGCAGATTTTGTGTTACTGAATATATTATGTTATGATATATTTTAATTTTGTATTATTTATTTCAGATTTTGCATTCTTCCAACAAATATTCTGGACTTGACGATGAATCATCCGAATAAAATCTATTTCTTTCTTTGTAATAAATGATTAAATGGAAAAAATTAACAAACACATTTTACAAATAAAAATAAAATCACATTTTGAACCAAATCAAAAATTAAATAAAATCAAAATTGGATACTAGTATTTGCTGATTCTTATGAAGCTTTGCGACTGGTAGTTGGTCAAACAATTGATATTGCTTCAAAAATCAGAAATGTTTTAGACATTTTTACAAATTGTTTAGCCAATACTAAGCATATCTATGAGTTGATTGGAGGGTTGTTCCTTTTTTTAGTTGAGTTTGATTGCATCGTATCAGTGATAAGTAATAATCCAATTATAAATAACATACAAACGGGAGTTTCACAAAAGATTTTGAAGATCTTAATTGTATATTAGATACTTTTACATGTTGTCGTTCAACAAAAAATTTGGTGGTCCGCGCTGGATACATTTTATATTGCTATTACTTACGGTGCCTCATAACTCCGACCCATTTGCAAATTGGTGTTGATACCATTTTAAAAGGTGTATTTTATTGATTTTCAGTAGGGTTAGCTAGGGGTGCATCAATTATTTAATTCCAGTGCGAGGTTAGACGACTGACACTCTTCGGGTGACTACTCGCGTCAAACTATACGAGGAGTTTGGAGAGAGCTAAAAAGTCGCCTCAAAACTGCCAACATCAAAGATAAGGCGACTACACAGAAAACGGATGCAATAAAGGGCAATGCAAAAGACCATACAATAAAAAGAACCAAGGGGGTCGGACACAGGTGTGCTTCTGCGGTCACAACCGGGAAGAAAAATATTGATGTAGAGCCAACACCAACTTTTACCGGCAAGAAGGCTAACAGGGATAGGGGGTATAAGCCGCGCCTACGCACGAACTAGTAATTATGAAAGTCATTTAAAAAGATCAAACAGATAGGCAAGCTGATTAGAGGCGACAGAGAGTTAATCATTTAGCTAGAGAGGGAAGATTGTCATTATGAGCACACAGCAGTCAAAGAGCTCGAAAAATTTTAAGTGGAGTTTCTCTGCTTATTGAAGGTAAAGAAGCAGGGTTTTAAGATTTTATATATATCGACACTGAGCCATATTGAAATTGAATATTATCTCCGTCGATAATTAATTTGACGTGAAATTAATAAATATATGTTTGCCATGTTCGGGGCTAAAAGTTCATTCATTTTACTTCCAAGTATTTCTACTTTCGATAGTATAATTGGGACGAGGGAAGTATTTGGATGGCGGTGAACTTATCGGCCAGACTTGTTAAGTCGATGTCGATGTCGAACAGGTTTCATAGTGTCTAGAAGCGGCACTAAATCTAGCCCTTACAGAGTAAAGCAGTTTGTTCAACTTTCAAACCTTTTCGCAGTAAGATTCTTTCTAGGACTTGCTAGGTTTTACAGGTGCTTCGTAAGAGACTGTCTCAATAGCTAAATTTTTTATCGATATATGGTATTAAGAGGGAAAAACGGCAGAATAGACCCCTATTGAACAGCCAAACAGACTCAGTTTAAATCTCCACGTCAAAAAGCGCATACTTGTAAAATAATGATGTTAAATGTGTCAATATATTGTTTAATTTAATTTATTTTAATGTTAATTGTTTTTTGTACCTTGTGTTAGTTCCCTGAAGACGGTTTGCCGATGTGCAACCGAAATATATTGGAAGCAAACTACAAATAAATTGATTTTTTGTTTTTATTTAAACAAACCCGGACCTCGAGCCAACGAAATATGTATTTAATTCATCTCATAAGTTTTAAGAGCTAGTCACCAATTTAGCATTCAGCATTAGAAAAGTATACACAGATCAAGTATCGTTCCTTTATAGCCATCGTCACCCCCGCCACAACCGGCAACTACTTTTTCTCATCGAAACTGAATTTTTAGTATGTCTGTGAGGTATGAGGCGTTGCCACATAGATCTGTCGGTTGAATGGAGTTGCGGGTTCGACTTCGGTACAGCGACTTACTACTTTTTAGTATAATTTTCAATGTATCCCCCAGTTGGGCACATCCGACTAGAGCATTCTTACTTGTTTCGCTTTGGGAAAACGGTTGATGTATGCCATGAGGGACACCTTTCGTTTAGAGCCAAGATTTCATTGGACTTCCCGAATGCGACATAAAAGACTCCCAATGTCTTGTTCTCGGACGATTATATCTCCATCGATATCATATCATAGATCAAATGAACTGCGGTCTTTTTTAAAGCAATAAGGGCGATTTGAGCTATGTCCAAAAATAAACAAAAATTAAATCCCAAGGATAAATCATAAAAATCATTTTTAATAACATGAGAAACAGTTGCGTGAGATTCTGCGTAATGTTCTGCTAACACTAAAAGGGAACGTATGTCCAGAAACGTAGCGGCATAAGTCGCAGTATTCAGTTGAAGTGTGTTAACTTTCTGATGCATATTGCCTCTCTCTATTAGCAACGTCTACTTGTGGATACATTTTTGAGATGTCAGCTGTCAAAGTATACTTATGGATCCGAAATCGAACAAGGATCTAATCTAACTCCCTCCACCAAGACGCAGAACGCATTGATAGGGAATGTAATAATGCATTACAAGGGCCCGATATTCCTTCACAAAATTGTTGTACATATCTGCACTACGTCGTCCCTGCTCAGGTGCCATAAGAAATACGTGAGGTTTTTCACAGGAAAATTCAATTTATTTTAATTATTTATATGTATATATGAAGTATATATATATGAAATATATATATTATAACTCTATATATAAAACTGTTTGTCCTGACTGACTGATTGGTGACCAACGCACAGCCCAAACCGTAAGAGCTAAGGAGCAGAAATTTTCACTGTAGTTACCTTATCTGACAAAGGTGCCCGCAAGTGTGGAAAAACGTTTGTAATAAACTTTTTTGCTTACCATCCGATCGGCCTCAAACTCAAACTCAAATTCAAAGTTCTTTGTTCAAATTCATTTGCGAAGTGTTTCGCACTTTTTAGAAAATCCTTCCCTCCTTGGTGTAAACGGGAGTCAAAGATTTTGTGCGTTTCGCGCTCAAACTAATTTCCAAGAATCTTTATGAAAAATCATTTCAGACGTGTTTCACATTTTTCGCAGAATCAAAGCATCCTCGATAAAAAACATTTATAAATACGTGTTTCAGCGATTTGGAAGATTCCACCCCCAACAGTGGGGAATTAGCGAAAAATTGTTGTATGAAACTTTTTTGTTTACCATCCGATCGGCCTCAAACTCATTTTCAAAATAATTTGTTCAAATTAATTTTAGGGGGGTTTCGCACTTTTTTGAAAATTCATTCCTCCCTGGTGGAAATGTGGGTCAAAGATTTGGTGGGTGACGTTTCGCCCTCAAATTCATTCCAAAGATCTACCTAAAAAATCATTAGAGACGTGTTTCACATTTTTTGCAAAATCTAAACTCCTTCGGTGGAAAGTGAATTTTTAACGATTTTTTTGGTGAATTTTAAGTTGGGTCCGATTTGTCTCAAACCTTTTTTTAAAGCTCTACATAAGAAATGAATAAGTGTTTCAATAATAATAATATGTGTTTCAGCGATTTGGGAAGTTCCACTCGCAACTGTGATAAAATGGCGAAAACTTTTGTATGAAAGTTGTTTGTTTACCGTCCGCTCAGTTTCAAAATCATTTTCAGAGCTGTTTGAGAAAGTTGATTTTATAACATACGTGCCACGGGCAAGGCCGGGTTATACCCGCTAGTTATATTATATATATACAGATTTTGTGTTACTGAATATATTATGTTATGATATATTTTTATTTTGTATTATTTATTTTCAGATTTTCAAATATTCTGTACTTGACGATGAATCATCCGAATAAAATCTATTTCTTTCTTTGTTATAAATGATTATATGGAAAAAATTAACAAACACATTTTACAAGTAAAAATAAAATCACATTTTTGAAACAAATCAAAAATTAAATAAAATCAAAATTGGATACTAGTATTTGCTGATTCTTATGAAGCTTTGCGACTGGTAGTTAGTCAAACAATTGATATTGCTTCAAAAATCAGAAATGCATCAATTATTTAATTCCAGTGCGAGGTTAGACGACTGACACTCTTCGGGTGACTACTCGCGTCAAACTATACGAGGAGTTTGGAGAGAGCTAAAAAGTCGCCTCAAAACTGCCAACATCAAAGATAAGGCGACTACACAGAAAACGGATGCAATAAAGGGCAATGCAAAAGACCATACAATAAAAAGAACCAAGGGGGTCGGACACAGGTGTGCTTCTGCGGTCACAACCGGGAAGAAAAATATTGATGTAGAGCCAACACCAACTTTTACCGGCAAGAAGGCTAACAGGGATAGGGGGTATAAGCCGCGCCTACGCACGAACTAGTAATTATGAAAGTCATTTAAAAAGATCAAACAGATAGGCAAGCTGATTAGAGGCGACAGAGAGTTAATCATTTAGCTAGAGAGGGAAGATTGTCATTATGAGCACACAGCAGTCAAAGAGCGCCAAAAATTTTAAGTGGAGTTTCTCTGCTTATTGAAGGTAAAGAAGCAGGGTTTTAAGATTTTATATATATCGACACTGGGCCATATTGAAATTGAATATTATCTCCGTCGATAATTAATTTGACGTGAAATTAATAAATATATGTTTGCCATGTTCGGGGCTAAAAGTTCATTCATTTTACTTCCAAGTATTTCTACTTTCGATAGTATAATTGGGACGAGGGAAGTATTTGGATGGCGGTGAACTTATCGGCCAGACTTGTTAAGTCGATGTCGATGTCGAACAGGTTTCATAGTGTCTAGAAGCGGCACTAAATCTAGCCCTTACAGAGTAAAGCAGTTTGTTCAACTTTCAAACCTTTTCGCAGTAAGATTCTTTCTAGGACTTGCTAGGTTTTACAGGTGCTTCGTAAGAGACTGTCTCAATAGCTAAATTTTTGATCGATATATGGTATTAAGAGGGAAAAACGGCAGAATAGACCCCTATTGAACAGCCAAACAGACTCAGTTTAAATCTCCACGTCAAAAAGCGCATACTTGTAAAATAATGATGTTAAATGTGTCAATATATTGTTTAATTTAATTTATTTTAATGTTAATTGTTTTTTGTACCTTGTGTTAGTTCCCTGAAGACGATTTGCCGAAGTGCAACCGAAATATATTGGAAGCAAACTACAATTAAATTGATTCTTTGTTTTTATGTAAACAAACCCGGACCTCGAGCTAACCAAATATGTATTTAATTCATCTCATAAGTTTTAAGAGCTAGTGACCAATTTAGCATTCCGCATTAGAAAAGTATACACAGCCTTTATAGCCATCGTCACCCCCGCCACAACCGGCAACTACCCACCAACCAATTTAAGCCACAATTTTAATTCTGTTCTATCAAAGAGTATAAACGAATAAACATAATACAATAAAATCTACTCCTGAAAATTTTATCAAGATCGGTTAAGAAACACCAAAGTAATTAAAGAAAACGTGTGGTTACATTGGCTGACTAAAAATTTGTGTGTACATGTGTAAGTTAACCACTGACTATTGGTATTTGCTGACCCAGCGTTCTGGGGAAGCCAATGACCAGAGTCATGATCGCGGCGGATATGTCGCAACTATGTTGCCGGCCGCGACGGTCATCCGACACCACACACGAGGCGCTAACGCTGCACTTTTGGGGGCAGCGACGGCGACTCTGCGACAGCGACGGCGGCTCCGTGGCAACGACGGCGACGTAGGCTAGCTTTGCTTATTATAAAATAAATTGTTTTTCATTAGTCTAAGTTTGGATGTGAAAAAAGCGCAGCGTACCGCTCCTGAAATCACTGCTCTTAGTTAACTCAACTGCATTTATTAATGCAAATAACCAAAACATATAAAACTGCATTTGTAAATGCACTAATTGGCGCCCAGCGTACAAACCCGCAAGTGGGATAATTTTTAAATAACTAAAAAATGCAAAAGTAAAAAATTCGCGGCAACAAACACAATATGAACCATTAAAAAACGCGAAAATAAAAAATCCGCGGCAACAAGTAACTTGAGTAATGAACCTACAAGAGGAACTACGCGCAAAATTAAAGCCACAATACGAAGCTCCACGAAGAATACCTTTTGTGACTGCATCGAGGGAGTTCATCGTAGTGTACTAGATTAACCATAGTCTCAACAGAATCATGTAAGTGACTTGTGACGCGAGAATAAACATATTGGATATAATTGCAAGCCGATGCGCTAGTTCGCTGCATGAAACATATCATATAACAGAGTTTTTAGAAGAAAAATATAAAGAAATATATAATAAATAACACTTTCATAAACAACACCAGTTTCGTTAAACCTAATTTGCCACAAAAGTAAGCAAAAGGAACCCTATTTTGGGAATTTTTTTTCATATACGTCAGTTCGAAAAATCTTAAATCACTCTGTGATCGGTTTTGCTTAGAATTTTGTTTAAGTGCGAATGAGTGACTGTGACTCCGACGTACACGATCAGGGACACTACGACAGCGATGATAGTGTTTTTGCTCGTTTAATAGGAGGATTTGATACATTACAGATATCAAGGTGTGCTATTCCAACTGAACCAGACACAAACACAGATTTAGCCATGGATCCTGAGCAGTTGCGCATGATAATTGATGCCGCAGTGCAGAGCGCACTCGCAGCACAATCGCAAGAATTTGTGAATAGGGAAGCTGCGCTAAGACAGGAGCTTCAACAACAGATTGCGCAGGTGTCAAACAGGTTAAGAAACACACAACTTTCATTGCCAGAAGTGAAGGCTTATAGGGAAGTTGAAATCATAGACGGGGTGGAATGTAACGAGCCCCTCGACGTGGTAAAATGTCTTACTGAGTTCCATGGGACCCAAGACACTAACGTGTCCTGTAGGCAGGCCGCGCATGCCGCCTAAAAAATTTTCAAAAAATACAACGGCAGTTCACGTCATTACCAAGCCACCGTAATCATTAGGAGTAAAGTGAGAGGCCCGGCAGACGCGGTTCTCGCCTCTTTTAACACGCCCTTAAATTTTGAGGCCATCATAGCGAGGATGGACTTTACTTATAGTGACAAGCGGCCGTTCCATGTGATTGAACAGGAAATGGGTACGCTTAGGCAGGGAGGCTTGTCCATTCTACAGTACTACAACAAGGTTGAGAAAAACATTACGTTACTTACGAACAAAGCCCATATGACGTATGACAGCAATTTGGCGGCGGGCATGTCTGAAAAATTCAGGGGTGACGCACTTCGCGTATTCATCTCTGGACTAAAACGCAGTCTAACCGATGTGTTGTTTTCGGCTCACCCTTCGGATCTGCCGACGGCACTAGCAAGCCCAGGAGGTCAAGGCTAATCACGAGAGATATGATTTTGCGACAAGCTTTGCTAGGGGACAAGAAGTGCGAGTTCGTCCAGAACAGCGCCCACAAGGGCGCCAGCAACAACAGCAACAAGAGAAAAAGCAATTCTCCCAGGGCAAGAATCCTCATTTCAAGAAGCATAACGGCCAATCCACAGATAGAGCCCAGAATAGAGCTGGGGCCGATAATGCCCCAGTTCCCATGGAAGTCGATCCCTCTTCTTCCAGGTTTAGACAGCCCACAAACTTTTCGAATCCCCAAGGCTCGGCTAAGTTTAACGCCAGCCCAGGTAAGGGAAATAAACGCCATGCCGGTTCGGACCGCGCGTCGGGCCAAAGGAGGCAGAGGGTAGACCACATCCAGGCAAGCGAGACTGAGGGCGCGGGGTATGCCGACGCGGCACAAGAGGCATCAGACGAACAACAAGACGAACACAGCCCAGACTATGATAGCGATAGCGCCCATTTTTTAGGGGAAAGTCCCTGCTACCGTTCATTCGACGGAGAATGGCGGGGATAGATATGAAATTTTTAATCGACACGGGTGCGGCAAAAAACTACATCAGGCCGCACAAACGCTTTAAAGGCGTCGTCCCTGTCGAGTCCCCCTTCGTTGTCCACTCTATCCATGGGTCCAACAACATCGCTGAAAAATGCAAGTTGTCCATGCTTGGGTGCGACACTTATTTTTTCATACTAGACTCCTTATCCACTTTTGAAGGAATTATGGGGCTCGACCTGCTAAAGCAGGTTTTATGCCTACAGAAAGGTATGTTAAAATTTGGTGCGACTTCGGAAGCGTTGCAGTACCACAAGTGTGCGAACGTAAACCACACGAAAAACAAAGAGGTAGAGGCACCACCTGCGGTGAAGGATTTCCTGCGTGTACTTCACCGAAACAGCAAGGCTTTCGCGAACTCTAACGAGGCGCTGCTTAAAAACACGGCTGTCGTGGCCACAATCTGTACGACCGACGAAAGTGTGGTCTACTCAAAACTATACCCCTACACTAGGGGTAGAGGATTTTGTCATTGCGGAAGTCAACGAACTTCTGCAACATGGCATAATCAGGAAGTCGCAATCACCATACAACAATCCGTTGTGGGTGGTCGATAAGAAAGGCGCAGATGAGTTAGGTAATAAAAATAAACGTCTGTTGAAATCAGGTTATCACCAGATTACTCTGGCAGAGCAGGACCGTGAGAAGACGGCCTTTTCGATCAATGGTGGAAAGTACGAATTTTATCGACTTTCTTTTGGTTTGAAGAATGCAGCGAGCATTTTTCAGAAGACCATAGACGTCGATAGGACCATAGACGTCCCGCGGGAGCAAATTGGAAAATCTTGCTACGTTTATGTAGACGACGTCATCGCGTTTTCCGAAAACGAGTCGGACCATGTCAGGCATGTCGACTGGGTATTAGGGAGCCTTTTAAACGCAAACATGCGTGTGGCAGACGAGAAGTCACAGTTTTTTAAAGAAAGCGTAGAGTATCTCGGCTTTATAGTGACTAAAGATGGTGCAAAATTAGATCTAGAAAAGGTAAAAGCCATTTGGGAATACGCTGAGCCGACTACGGTGTTTGAAGTAAGACCCTTTTTGGGATTAGCAAGCTATTACCGCTGTTTCATCAAAGATTTTGCAGCAATAGCGAAACCAATCTCTGACATCCTAAAAGGGGAAAA
The DNA here is from genome assembly GCA_018903485.1 of Drosophila littoralis. Classification (NCBI taxonomy): domain Eukaryota; kingdom Metazoa; phylum Arthropoda; class Insecta; order Diptera; family Drosophilidae; genus Drosophila; species Drosophila littoralis. Next base: position 1,925,513 of record JAEIGF010000590.1, read on the forward strand.
CGGATCCATTAGCAAGTACAGATCTAGAAAGGTTCCTATACAGTTCAACGATGCTCAGCGCAACGCGTTCCAGAGGCTTAGGAACATATTGGCGTCGGAAGACGTAATACTGATGTACCCGGATTATAAATAACCATTCGACTTGACTATAGACGCCTCAGCCTACGGCATTGGCGCAGTTCTGTCACAGAATGGCCGCCCTATAACGATGATATCCCGGTCTTTAAAAGATAGTGAAGCAAACTTCGCTACTAACAAACGGGAGTTGCTTGCTATCGTTTGGGCATTAGACAAACTACGACACTTTCTTTACGGGGTTAAAGATATAAACATTTTCACTGACCACCAGCCTCGTACGTTCTCGGTATCCTAGAGCAATCCCAATGCAAAAATAAAGCGCTGGAAAGCGCGCATTGATGAAACAGGGGCCAAGCTTTTCTATAAGCCTGGCAAAGAGAATCATGTAGCTGACGCACTGTCGCGCCAGAACGTGAACGCCCTGCAGGGCTATCACGATGAGCCAGAATCTGACGCGGCTACAATTCACAGTGAATTGTCCCTGTCTTACACAATCGATTCGACGGAGAAGCCCCTGAACTGCTTCCGGAACCAGATTGTATTAGAAGAGGCACGCTTTCCCCTAAAGAGGAATTTCATACTTTTCAGAGAAAAAAATCGCCACATAATAATTTTCACCGATAGGCACGCCCTTATCGAAACAATAAAGACCGTAATCAACCCGAATGTGGTTAACGCGTTTCACTGTACTCTCCCAATCTTGGCCAGTTTCCAGCATGAGTTGATAAGAGCCTTTCCGATTACGAAGTTTTGGTATTGCTAAAACTTCGTGGCCGACGTGTTCGACGTCAGTGATAGAAGAGAAATCATCACTAAGGAACACAATCGAGCCCATAGGGCGGCTAAGGAGAATGGCAAACAGGTCACGGAGGAATACTATTTTCCTAAAATGACCAAATTGGCTAATGAGGTGGTCCTTAACTGTAAAGCTAAATACGACAGACACCCAAAAAAGCAGGAACTCGGCCAGCCGCCACTTCCTTCAAAAACAGGAGAAATGTTACATATCGACATTTTCTCTACAGACAACAAATTCCTTTTGACTTGCATAGACAAATTCTCAAAGTTTGCGGTGGTCCAGCCTGTAGCTTCTCGAACGATAGAAGAGACGAGACCGCCCCTGCTAGTTTTAATGAATATTTTCCCTTCGGCTAAGCAGGTATATTGCGACAATGAGCTCGCATTCAAGTCAGGGACTATCAGGTCTCTGCTATTGAACAATTACGGCGTCAGCGTAGTAAACGCGCCTGCCCTTCATAGCACGTCTAATGGGCAGGTAGAACGCTTTCACAGCACTCTTCTGGAAAAATCTAGGTGCTTTAAGCTACAAAGGGGTATAGTTGACACGGTCGAGCTCATCCTGCAGGCCACTATCGAATATAACAATTCCATTCACTCTCTCTCCTCTCTCTCACCCTCTGCCGGAATCTACCCGCGAGGTTAGGGGCAAGATAGAAAGGGCTCAAATTCATCAGAACGCCAGGGTTAACCAAAGCCGTCAGAACAGAGTCTTTGAGGTAGGTGAAAAGGTCCTGGTTAAGACGAACCGCAGACTAGGCAACAAGTTATAACCCTTGTGCATTGAAAAAAAGGTTGAAGCGGACTTGGGGACAACGGTCCTCATTGAGGGGAGAGTGGTCCACAAGGACAACCTCCGTTGAATTTAAAGCTCAGTTCTTTCATTACCGTTTTCATAACAGTAGTTTTAACATTTTAGGATTACGTTCACCATACTTTCAATCATGACAATGACAACGGCACGGGTGACGGACTACTAGCACGCGGACTACATACCAATTATGGACGGGGACATCTTACTATGGGACAGCTACGGATACTTACGTCACACTACCAACCTCACGGACTACGAGACAATGACTGAGGAAACCATGAAACTAACGGGACTGTTTCCGCATTCCCATATGAGGAAATTGCTGGAAGTCGACACTGGACACGTACTGGACATGCTGTCCGCCCTCGATGTGCACCATCGTAAGGTAAGAAGCCTCGACTTCTTGGGGACAGCCCTTAAGGTTGTAGCGGGCACTCCGGACGCAAACGACTTTAAGAAAGTAGAACTAACGCAGACGCAGCTGGTCACTGCGAGCAATAGGCAGATTTCAATAAATTCCAAAGTACAGGAAAAGATCAACCAACTGACCGACACTGTAAACAAAATCCTAAAGTCCTCAAAAGATAAGCAGGCCGACACAGGCCAGGGTTTGAAACCCTAAGCACACTCAAAAGAATGATGATAACAGAAATAGGGAACCTTATGCTTACCTTAACCTTAGAAAAAATAAATGTAATAAATCCAACGATAATTGATCACTTTGATTTTATTATAAATAATTTAAAATTCAAGCACAGAAATGATTACCGTTTTTATCACAGTACTTAGTCTTAAAAATGACTTCTAAATATAACATTGATGCGCCCAGCCTATTGTTTCATCCCTTTAAACGAATTTCGATTGAAGAAACCAATTTTCCTTTTTGAAATACTTTTTATGGAAATCGACTCTTAACGAATATCCAGATGTTAAACTACCCACAAAATCTCAATAACGCTGAAGGACAGTTCTTTAGGTTTTCACAGAATCAAAGCATCCTCGATAAAAAGTGCGATTCTAGGATTTTTTTTGGTGTAGTTTAAAGTTTTGTCCGATTTGCTTCAAACTTATTTTCAGAGCTCTACAAAAAACATTAATAAATACGTGTTTCAGCGATTTGCAAAATTCCACCAACATTGCTGTATGAAACTATTTTGTTTACCATCCGATCGGCCTCAAACTCATTTTCAAAAAAATTTTTTCAAATTAATTTTAGGGGTGTTTCGCACTTTTCTGAAAATTCATTCCTCCCTTGTGGAAATGCGGGTCAAAGATTTGGTAGGTGACGTTTCGCCCTCAAATTCATTCCAAAGATCTACCTAAAAAATCATTAGAGACGTGTTTCACATTTTTTGCAAAATCTAAACTCCTTCGGTGCAAAGTGAATTTTTAACGATTTTTTTGGTGAATTTCAAGTTGGGTCCGATTTGTCTCAAACCTTTTTTTTTCCACTCGCAACTGTGATAAAATGGAGAACAACTTTTGTATGAAAGTTGTTTGTTTACCGTCCGCTCAGTTTCAAAATCATTTTCAGAGCTTTTTGAGATTGATTGAAATTATGATATATTTTTATTTTGTATTATTTATTTTCAGATTTTGCAGTCAATATTCTGGACTTGACGATGAATCATCCGAATAAAATCTATTTCTTTCTTTGCTATAAATGATTAAATGAAAAAAATTAACAAACACATTTTACAAGTAAAAATAAAATCACATTTTTGAAACAAATCAAAAATTAAATAAAATCAAAATTGGATACTAGTATTTGCTGATTCTTATGAAGCTTTGCGACTGGTAGTTGGTCAAACAATTGATATTGCTTCAAAAATCAGAAATGTTTCAGACATTTTTACAAATGGTTTAGCCAATACTAAGCATATGAGTGGATTGGAGGGTTGTTCCTTTTTTAGTTGAGTTTGATTGCATCGTATCAGTGATAAAATAATAATCCAATTATAAATAACATACAAACGGTAGTTTCACAAAAAATTTTGAAGATCTTAATTGTATATTAGTTACTTTTACATGTTGTCGTTCAACAAAAAATTTGATGGTCCGCGATGGATACATTTTATATTGCTTTTACTTACGGTGCCTCATAACTCCGACCCATCTGCAAATTGGTGTTGATACCATTTTAAAGTGTGTATTGTTTTAAACCGGGGTACTGCTTCAGGTCTGGCTAAAATTCAAGGAAATATCGACTTTTATCGCCGGGACTTACTCAACGGGCAATACTCGATGGGTTAGTTAGGCGTACCGCCGAAATTAATTCTGTGTTTGATTTTCAGTAGGGTTAGCTAGGGGTGCATCAATTATTTAATTCCAGTGCGAGGTTAGACGACTGACACTCTTTGGGTGACTACTCGCGTCAAACTATACGAGGAGTTTGGAGAGAGCTAAAAAATCGCCTCAAAGACAAGGCGACTACACAGAAAACGGATGCAATAAAGGGCAATGCAAAAGACCATACAATAAAAAGAACCAAGGGGGTCGGACACAGGTGTGCTTCTGCGGTCACAACCGGGTAGAAAAATATAGATGTAGAGCCAACACCAACTTTTACCGGCAAGAAGGCTAACAGGGATAGGGGGTATAAGCCGCGCCTACACACGAACTAGTAATTATGAAAGTCATTTAAAAAGATCAATCAGATAGGCAAGCTGATTAGAGGCGACAGAGAGTTAATCATTCAGCTAGAGAGGGAAGATTTTCATTATGAGCACACAGCAGTCAAAGAGCTCGAAAAATTTTAAGCGGAGTTTCTCTGCTTATTGAAGGTAAAGAAGCAGGGTTTTAAGATTTTTTCCATGAATGAGTCGGAACATATAAGGAATATTGGCGAGGTTTTAAAAAGACTAGGACGCCAACATGAGGGTCTCCAAAGAAAAGTCGATGTCGAACAGGTTTTATAGTGTCTAGAAGCGGCACTAAAACTAGTCCTGGCAGAGTAAATGCGATTAAGCATTTTGTTCAACTTTCAAACCTCTTCGCAGTAAGATTCTTTCTAGGACTTGCTAGGTTTTACAGGTGCTTCGTAAGAGACTGCCTCAATAGCTAAAATTTTGATCGATATATGGTATTAAGAGGGAAAAACGGCAGAATAAGTAAACAACGTTCAAAAGGGGTCCCCATAACACTTGATGAACGGCAGTCTTAGTTTCAGTTGCCTTCGAAAAATTAAGAAACAACGTGGCATCCGATGACATCATTTTCCACTTCCTGGACCTTAAAAATCTGTTTTGTCTAAAAACAGACGCGTCTTCTGGTATAGGAAAGGTATTGTTCCAAAGTAATAGACAGATCACAATGATCTCTAGAACTACAAAACACGGAAATGCCCTGTGCAACTGACGAAAGGGGATTGCAAACAATAGTATGGGCATTAAATAGTTTGCGTCAATACCTTTATGTATTGAATAACCTCAATATTTATATTGTAAAATAAATTTTCGTGTCGAATGAATGACCCGTGATAATATCACCAAGATCAACTCTGAAATTAAGTTTTTAAATAACCACGCGAGTAATTTTTGGGCGTGGTGATTTATTTGAAGTTCAGGTTAGGACTTAATCGATGGTCCGCAGAATATTTGGTGATTGGTTATTTGTGTGCAACAATTAAGCGAGAAACGTTCATTCTGGTGCGCAGAAAATCTTAAGTGCAGTTTGTTATTAATTATTTGTTTACTGCATTGATCGAGAAGCGATTATTTTTGCTTATTGAGGTTATTGCGCTTTTGTTTAAGTTTATTTGTTTACATTGAGCGATAAGCGTTTAACTGACTATTGTCACTACCCTTTCATTAAAAAGAAGACTATGCTTAGGCTGGGCCGACAGGGTATAATATGGATTTTACCCCATATCTATTTCTGGTAATACATTCTGACCCTCTGTTTGATTTTTTTTTTTTTCAATTTTATGTATAAAAGCATAATTGAGTTTTTGTTTACATATTTTAAAAATAAGTATACTATAACAAGTGCGGAAATTGTAATTGCAACAATTATGTTAAGTCTGATATTAGTTTACCAATGTCATTGTGTTTTATAATGTTAATCTTCGTTATCCCTAGTGATGAATATATTATATATAATTAGGTCTAATTCTGGTTGCAAGTAGTTTTCACTCAAGATAATGTTTTCAATTTCTAGTCTGCAATGTGTCGCTCTACAATTCATTTCCATTTATTTAATGTAGCTGTTTAATTCTCAATTTCAATTTCTTATAATGGAAGTTTCAGATAAGTTAAATGTATTTAATCATTTTTGTTGTGGTTATCGGTATAAAATTACAAATTGGATTCTTACGTTTAATTATATTCTTGACACATTCAATTATAATATAATATTTTATATAATAATTAATAATTTGTTATCCTTATGACTGATCGAAGTGGTTGTGTTAATTAATAGTATACTTTGGCTGTTAACGTTTTCCAGTTTGTCGTAATTCAATAAATTTGGGTTAAATAGTCCGAGACGGGAAAGCTGATTACCCTTTTCTAAATCTTCTACATACTCAATGAACAAATGAACAAATTTTGTGCAACTGTCTCTTAATTTTTCTGAATTTTCACTCGATCATTTTCGTTAAGCGTGTGCCAAAAGGATATTCATATGCTGAACCTATTATGTGAAACTGTCCTCTTTTCTGTCTTTTTTCTTGGTGTAGGGTTATTTCGATCAATTCTTTAAGCAATTTATTGTACAAAATTTTACCCGGGGTTAGTCTATACCTAATACCTAATATGCCTTCCTAATATATACCTAATTAGGTGTTTATTGCCAAAATAGTTACAGTGTCAATTTCTGTCAAATTAATTCTCAGGCCACGATTTTCAAATGCTGATAACATCTCAATTGGTTAACTTGAAAAGAGAAGGTTAAGGGTAGTGTTGCGTGCCAAACGAAGGTGGAGTTGCAATTTGAACATACTTTCAGAATATACTTAATACTAAACAATCGATAACTCAATTCGTCCCGCAACATCCCCGCCCCCGTGAAGGACCTGCTTCACTCACATCCAGTATGGCTAGCTAAGCCACGGGACGAGTCATCAGTCGCACTCGATTATAGTCTGCCACGCGCGCGCTGGCGCGTCGCGGCACTCCGTCTGGTCCAGGGTAGACTTCGTCCACTATGCCCCCTGTCCACTATCCCTGCGTTGCACGGCTGGGTCGCACATAAACACCACATCACAACGCGCGCACACCATTTCACGGCTCGCACAAGTGTAGGCAGGTACTCCAAGACCCACCGCTTCCAAAAACGGTCTGTTAATAGCCGCGCTATGCGCCACTGTTTCCTTGTGGTGCATCTCTCGTCCGGCTGCTCGTGGATAGTAGGTGTGCCAGGCAGATTGGCTACTCCCTTGAGTAGATCGTTCGGTGTTTGGGGTCCACAGACACCGGCAAGTGGGCAAGCGGGCGCGAATTCACAACATTCTCAACCTCAATCAGGAAACTCCAATACGTGTTGCTTTGGTGCCACCTCCTTTACTGTGCGGCGTAGCACTCTCTTCACACACTGCACCATCCTTTCCCAGGCTCCCTTTTCAGCTGGGTTGTCTGGGCAGTTAAAGATCCAGTAAAGATTCTATCCTCCGGCTCAAATACATCAATGAGTCTTTGGGCTTCTCTGTTAGCCCCAACAAAGTTCTTTCCGTTGTCACTGCACAATACCTCAGTACCTCAGTACAGGACCGCGACGGCAAAGTGAGTTTCTGATCACGATTATGCAGGAATCAGTTGACAGGTCATATGCCAACTCCAAATGTATGGCTCTTGTTGTCAGACACGTAAACAAGGCAACCCATCTCTTTTCTTTTCGACGTCATATCGTCAGAACGTCAGAAGAAGTGGTCCATAATGGTCCAAACCCAAACCATAAACTTAAATGGCCATCCATTGGCCTCCAGTCTGTCCTCTGTCAAAGGACCCATTATAGGTGGCGCTGGCTGCGCTCTATGTAGCTTGCACACACTACATCCAGATATTACTGTACGCAACACTACACGCAGCTTTGTTATCCAAAATGTAGTCCTGATGTCGCCCATCGTTGCATCCACGTTTTGATGCTTCATTTTTACATGGTAGTGATATACAATCAGTTCCGTCAGTGCGCGCCGGTGTGACAAGATTATTGGCCTTATCGCACTATGCGGGATACACAGTGCGGCATCGATCCTGCCATACGCATGCAGGACTCCATTATCATCCAAGTAAGGTGCCAGCCCTCTTATGTTGCTATGATGACCGACTGATTCTCCATTGTACGAGGCTCGAACCTCGTCAGGGAACGCATTGCATTGCGCACGCCATATCAGCAAGTTCTCAGTTTCCTCACATTCCGTAGCAGTGAGGCCGAATCTCTCAAGCTCAGTCCTCTGTCCACTGCACCAGCGTGTGAACCTTAGAACCCAAGCCGTCGTCCTCACCAGCCGACTGTAGCTAGCGAATCTCAGAAATAAAATGAATAGCTATTGCTGCAACTAAGACAAATTCATTCGGCATCTCTTCTTCATCATCGCAGGTTGAGTGTTCCGTGCCCGGTTCGGGCTGCGGCCAGCTGCTTTCCGGCTGCCGCAAAAATGTTGGCCCGTCTAACCCTCGTAACCTTTGGTCTACGTGGTGGGTGCTGCCTATTCAACGCAGCACTGTTTTGGAGTCAGTCCATAGTATAGCATCGCTGATCGCTATACTGTGCTCATTTTTGACAGTGTCCATCAGCCTTGTTCCTACCACGGCTCCTTGCAATGCCAGTCGTGGAATTGACATCATCTTCATTGGGGCACACTTCGTCTAGGCACATACGAAACATACTCGCACGTCCTTGTTGTCGTAGGTGACCCTTAAATAAGTCACAGCTGCGAATGCTGACTGGCTAGCGTCGACAAAAACGTGCAATTGTCTTGCCCGCACCATAGGCGCGAGCTTCGAAATCCTTCCACGTTGTTCATATCCTGAAGCTATCTCATCTGGTAAGCGTTAATCCCATTGCACATTTCGTTGCCAGTTCTCACGCATTAGTAACTTTCCAGTTATCATGAGACAGCTAAAAAAATCCCAAAGGATCCCTCTTGGTAGGGACTCGCTCCAAATTTAGCACACATCGAGGTACTTTATGTTGAATTTGAAATCGTCCGTGGCTGGCTGCCAACACATGCCCAGAATCTTTTCTTCAGCTTCACCCTATCCGATGCTTCTGGCAGCCCCATGTTGGCCCAGGGCGTCAGGCACAATTCAAATCCAGCATTTGCATGTACAGTATAATTTGCTTAGCTGCCTCGATATTTTCTTTTCGCTGCAATAAGAGCCAATTTTGTATGAAATTAATTACATAAAGCGCATCTAACTTAACAGCTTTTTGCACTTGTGCGCCTCCTATCGGCAGTAATTTTTTGCCAATTTCTATGAATATCATGTAAGTTAACTGCACCATCTATGATCAGATGATTTTATTTTTGATTTGTTTTTCTTATGTATACAATAAACTATATTGCAATTGAATTAAATGTAATTTAAATACATAAAGTTAATAAGAACTATCAAATTAATTTTTTGAACTTAGTACTGCTAAAAAGAATTCAGTGCAACTTAAAAAAATAGAGGTTACTATGAAATCGATTCACTTTTAGGATAGCTGCCTCTAATGAAGCACATTATACTGTATTTCTCTTATTCTTTTTGTTATGTCGATGGCGTCGCCTTCACTGTCAAAACTATCCACAAAGTCGTCCACATAGTGACATTCAAGAATAGCTTTAACCGTGCGGGGATCTGAATCCTGATACTGCAGGGCATTCTTCACATAGTGCGCGGCGCTTTGCGAGCATGCGGCTCCAAACGTCATTAGCCTCATCTCAAAAACATCAGGCTCCCGGCGATCATCGCCGTTTCGCCACAGGAATCACTGGGCGCATCTATCCTGCGGCCAATTCAACACTTGATGGAATATCTCTCTGATGTCTCCACAAACGCCAACGGTAACTTCCCGGAATTGGAAGAGAGCAGCCGGCAGCGACTTGTAGTGCTGCGGCTCCTTGGATAATGCCGAATTCAATGAAATGTCACAAACCTTTACTTCCGCGTCGAACAGCAGTCTTTTTTTACCGGGCTTATTTGGATCTTCAACTCCAAAGTGCGGCCGATACCAAAAATTGTCGCTGTTGGCTAAAGCGACCTCATGATGCACTAATCGTCGAGCATATCCTTTAAGAACATAATCGTCCATAATTTTCATATGGGCTCGTTTAACTTGATCGTCACGCTTCATCTTTCTTTCGATGTTCACCAATCTTTTCTATGCCATATCATAGCTTTTTGGCAACTCAACATTAACACGGTTCCGTAACAAACTTGTCTGGTAACGTTCCCCTATTTTCACCGTGGTGTCTTCGAGTATCTTCTGTTCTCGTGCATCATCGCTGGCTGCGACTTGTGACGTAAGTTTCACACCGAAGTTCTCGATATCAATATAGTCATTTACCATACTTTGGATTGCATCCTCCTGCAACATTGCTAGGAGGCATGACTTTGATAACATTGCCGTCGGTTGACCTCTTACCGGCCCAAAAACCACCCATCCAGGTTCGGTGGCTTCGGCATATGGTCCCTGTGGTGCAAAACTTCTTGTTTGCATTGGCAGTCAAAGATGTGCATGGTCAAGTCCAATCACAAATTTTGTTACCCCCCGCGATACGGTTTCATTGGAAGTCGTGCACCGTTGTCTAACATTTGGATGTCAAGACGATGCAGAATTTGCATTGGCAAGCTCGGGTTGGACACGGCGTACACATTTCGCAACACATGACGTTTGCGTTTGTCCGCTCCACTAAGTTCCATGTTTACCACTGTGGTCGGCTCTCTGTTTGCTCTTCCACCAAACCACTATATATTTAATTGCCTGCGTTCCCCTTTTACATCTAGATCGCGCAGTAGCTCATCGTCGATCATAGTTACGGGCAAGCCCTCGTCGAGGAGCGCATATGTATCGATCAGCTTATTGGCCCCGTGTAATGTCACTGGCAATATGCAGAATAGTAGGCGTTCTCCATCCAAATCGACACACTTTATGTTCCTTTGATGCGTCAATTGGCTGCGGTGCCCTTGTGTGCGGATCCGCTGGCTGCGGCATCCGTCCAGTATTCATCACTCTATCACCTGCTGGCTGCTATGCATTGTGAGTTATAGTATCATGATCATGTAAAAGGCGATGATACCTCTTCCGGCATCCATTGATTCGGAATCCGTTGGCCCTTTTGCCTACTCTTGCCATGTGGTCATCTCGTAGACACGAGAAACAAAGCCGTGCTTTTTTACAAGCGTCCACCTATTTAGCGGAGAGGCTAAGTTAAACTCGTTGCAGTTCCTGAATGCGTGTTGTCCATTACAGATTGGACACTGTTTGGTGCGACCTCGGTGTAGCCCTTCATTATTCTGGTCAATGCTGGCATGCAGCACTCTACGCTTCTGTTCCTTACTATCACCGCCCACAATCGTACATACCATATTGGCGTAGTCCGTCAACCACGCGCTAAAATGTATGACAGTCGGGAAAGGCCTAATCGTAGCTGCATGTAGGCCCACTCCACCCTCTTGCTTGGTGGTAGCTTAGCGACCAAATCCCCTATCAGTGAAGGATTCGCTAAATGCTGTTTTCCGTAAGCTGATTGTAGAAAGGTGGCAAGGTTACTCACTCGTGTAGCAAGTGGTATGATTTTTGCAATTCTGGTTCTGGAAGTCGCCCTTGGGATGTTCCCAGTTGTCTCGTTTGCTCCAAAATGACGGCGTGTAGCTGAGCGTTAGCTGCGCAATTCCTGCAGAACAAATTTCCACTCAATGACGTAGGCAATGCCTCACTTAAAGATGGCGATCTGTTCAAAATGGCAAGTCCACTCAAAATTGCAGTTTCACTCAAATTTACACTTGAATTTGGGACCTCACTCTTAGTTGCAGTTTCACTCAAACTTCCACTCGACGATGGCCGTCCGCTCAAAGCTCCGATCAAAAATGGCGGCAGGTTAGCTGTACCACCCACGCCAGCATTACTCAACCTAACAGGATCAGTAACTTTACCCACCAGTTTTTGACCTCTGCAACTCGATCTCTAGCGCAGCGACTCTCTTTATCAAATCCATGACTTGCGTACTTGAGAGATGCGTGCTTGGGCTTGTCCCTCCTGTCAATATGCTGGCTCATGCACTCACTTGGCCCCACGCAATCTGGTTAACTTGGTCAGAAATTAGTGGCAGTGGATACTTATCGGAGACTGTGTTGGCATTTAATTTTCTATAATCAACACATAAGCGATCGGTTCCATTTTTCTTTCTGACCAACAAAATCGGTCTCGCAAATGGTGAGCAGCTAGGCTGAATAACGTTTGCCGCCAACAATTCATTTATATTACAACGAACAGTTTCCTTTTCATCTATGCTTAGCCTGTATGGGCGTCTATGTACTGTTTTGTTTGGATCAATTAGACGAATTTCCAACTGGCCAGTATTAACGGGACTTTTTAGTATCCCATGGATAAAAAGCTCCATGTATGGTTTCAAAACATTTCTTAAACAGACCCTGTCAGTTCTATCTAATTCATCATTTTCGTTAACTCAATCTTCAAAAGTTTTTGATTCTGTTACAACATTAATCAGTTTCACTTTATAAATGCTAATCTTTTGTGGCTCAATGTTCACTCCATAACCTTGGCTTAAAATTTCTCTGTCTATCATTACATCATATTTCAAATATTTGTCCATTACTACGTGAAATAGTATTTCCAAAACAAAGCATTAATAATTACATTAGTCAAAATTTGAGATTAGCCATAAACAAAATCCTTTCCAATGCCCTTAAGCATTACAACATTATGCAATCGTTTTCCAGAAAATTTGCCAGCTACACCTTCCTTTATGAGTGAACATTCGGCTCCAGAGTCAAAACAAAAATCAACAGACTCACCAGCATGGTTGAGTGTACCTTTTGGTTCCATTACCGAGCACATTTCCACACGCTTCGGAGAATTATACATTCTGGAGAAATCAATAGGCTTGTCGATGCAGTCTAGACACGACCAACGCAAACCGCCGCAGCCCTTCTTTGCAAAGGCAGCGATCTTGTTGCAATCACGACTTGTGAGACCTGCACAGTTAGCATGCATCATATTCTCACATAGCCAGCAATTAACAAATTGTGGCAGTGCAGAATCATTAGCCCGCTTGAACGTGAAAGGTTTCTTTCAGCACGACATAATTTCTACCACCGTTAAAAGATATGGAGGCTAAGCAACTGCAAGACGCTTTAGTTAGATGTTTCATTCGCAGCTGTGGCAGTATTTCATTCGAGTCTTGGTCGTCATGGTTGCAAAAAAAACAAGTAAGAGGTTTAAGTCGGGAGCTCCCGACTAGGGAATGCCCGGAATCCTCTTATTCCAACACTAAATGGAGCTCGTTTATATTAAAAAAGATAAATAAAAAATAAAAAAAAATCCATTGGCAGGGTTCGAACTCGCAACTGACCTCATTACTTGTTGCCGACTCTACTCAGTAGCAGTAGCAGCCAATACAAGTTGGGTTATTAACTTGATTTATAGCTCTGCGGTGGCAGCGGGGAGGAGGCGTAGGTTTAAAATGAAAGATATTTGATATATATATACATATATATGTCGGATGTTCCGGTGAATTCATGGTGTTCCGGTGAATTCATGGGCTTTTCACCTCGAACAGCGAGTTCCGGCATCTCTGTTGCTAGCATTAGTTCTTTTTTTCTATTTTCCGGGTGATAAATGACGTGTGTTCGCTCCGACCATTTACTTTCGTCTGTCCAAATAAATTATTTTCCTCGCATCGCAACGAATACCCACGAAAACCAGTGGTAACCGCTTTTTATTCTTGCAACGCAACGAAAACCACTGGTAACCGCTTTTCATTCTTGAAACGCAACGAAAACCACTGGTAACCGCTTTTCATTCTTGAAACGCAACGAAAACCAGCTGTAACCGCTTTTTCTTTTTGCAACTCTTTCTTCGTGTCCTTACACGAATCATCCACCAAAGAACTGCAGGCACACCAACAATACTATGCACGGGCTACACTCAGCGAGGAAGAGTAAGAATCGCTCTCTCTCTCTCTCCCACCGATTCTGAGTGATTCGAATTCACCACACAAGACTAGTTAACTTTTGTTCTTCTCTTCTTTATTCTTTTGCGTACATATTCACCACTTACAATATTCTTTCGCTCTATTATTACAATTACTAATTACTTCTTACTTTGGTACATACATTCTTCGACATATAATATTCTAGATGCAACATATCAAGTTTGGTGACTTTGTTCTTATTATTTACCCAATTTGCTCAAAAAACAGGATGCCGATATCGATTTTTATCGATTGCTTGGAAACGGAGTAAGTTATCGATTATCGGAAATAATCTCGATCTGCGTAGGCACTAGGAGGACCTACAGCTAATTTCAAGTCTCTAGCTCTTATAGGTTCTATCCTTGCGTTCATACATACGGACAGACAGACAGACTGACATGGCTAGAACGACTCGGCTATTGATAAAATACGAATCATATTAAGAATAAATATATATATTGTTTCAATCTGTGATTAAATTACTTATTTGACGCCTCCACCATAAACAGAAAAAATTGTGAGTTTTAGAGAAAGAATTGCTTTGGCGCCGCTCAACTGTCTTCAAGCATGTAAAGGCCAGCTTCGGAATGCGCCCAGCTCGGACAGATAAATTTTAAACAAAGTGCAATATAGAGTAGAGATTATGACGACACTGTAATAATTGTTGACAGTATGAATTTCGAAATAAATTTTGAATGTTACATATACATTTTTTATTATTAGAATGTGTTTGTTGGATTAAGCAGCAGCCGCATCAAATCAGCATAAGAAAACATGCATGTAAACATAAGAAGAGGTTGTAATATTAGCTTAGTGAAACAGCTGTTTGTTGTAAACAAGGTTGGCAAGCAGCTAAAAATTTCATATTCTCTTTTATTTTTCAAAACAGTTGCTAAATAACATTAGTAACTCAATAGTGTTCAAACAGCATAAATAACCCGCTTGTGGAATAAATCATATAACCACACTTGTCGACGTTTTAATAATCTATATTATTAAAAACGCCAGGTATTGTACGCTAAGTCATCATTTGGCATTTCACGCGCCATTGTATTGCCATTACGTTCTGGAATCGTCAATACAAATAAATATTTTTTGAAGGTTACTGCCAAAAAGGATTAGGGGATTGATTTTTCTTAAATTAAATTGAATAGATTTAATATTTCACCAATTATATCAAATACCTGTTTTTATTTTCGATTATTTTCAGCAGACATAAAAACTTTTGACAAATTGTCCCTCTACACTGCTCTTGCGCTTAAACGTATTGACCAAGTGACCGTGTCTTTTCGTTTCCTTCTGCAGGTCCTCTTCTTTTGATTTATTCACCGTATATACATCATTAATAAAACGCATTCACTTTGTTTTGGAATGATGACTGGCAATTTGTTTTGTTTACGAACAGTTGATTTATTTTTAAATAGAGAAATTACTGCTTACGGCATTCAGTCATTCGGTGATATTTATAGAAAGAAAACACGCATATTTAAGTGGATATAGGACTGTAATGGGGTACATCTTCTGCCTGTTAGATTTATTTGAACAACTTTATTATATCTGCCAATTTTAATAGGTACAGGGTATTCACATTGTATACTTCTAATTTTGAATTTAGCCAACGCTATTATTTTGATCATGACATTGTATGCATCTTGAGCGAAAAATTTGGCTTATCGTGCCCTACTCTGGCGGCCCAGAGTATGATTAGTTCTTTCTTTTCCAGTTTCTGAGTAGCTATATTTTTTGTCTTTCAAAGAGTCCCCAGAAAGATCCAGGGCCGATTGATGGTCTACTTGCTCTTACTCCATTTTGTTTTCGGCATGTCCTTTATGTCTGAAACACATATCACACAGTGTTTCCCAAGTCGTTAACAACATGGATGCAATCGTGTCAGCTCTGAACACCACCTGTCTGCCAAAGAATATATACTACAATTTTAGATATACATTTTTCAACCAGTTCCCGGCGGTGTATAATTTAAATTCCCGTACTATCTTGAACCCAACCCAACTTAATATAAAATAACAAAACTTATCTTCGCCAAAATAATATTTTAATCGCATTTTCCACAGAGGAAGCATGGATTTTGCAAAAAAGCGTGAAACAGGTCTCAAGTGTGGAAATGAATTTCAACCCAGCACGTGACATTTTCCACTGTCTGTGAGGATAAACCGTTTTATATAGACATGAGATGTGGCCATGGCTGCTGACAAGTTGAACCTAGGTTAAAAGATACCAGCATCTACGTTCAGACCAAGTTCGATGGAACGGGTCATCAAAATGAACTACTGAACTTATTCAGTGATTAGTGAACTAAATCGGTCATGACCGACTGAATAACTGAACGAGTGAACTGAATGACCGATTTAGTTTACAACCAGAAACTGAACGAGTCAACTTATTCAGCAATACTAAATACAAAGCAATCAGTTTGTCATTAGACTAAAACTAACTGCAATTGCCTGTAACTGTATAAACAAAATGGTTATCGGTTTTTTTATTATGTTTTTATGCATAAAAATAAATTTTTTTTAAGAAGGACAACCTTTTCTATTGATAATGCTTATTGTTGGAAGTGCCAAACGTGAAGTTGTTTACTGGATCTCCAAGTGCAGCTGGATCTTCAGTTGGCGGGGAAGGATTTTTGAATTGGTCAGCCGATATTCTTGTAAATAATATTCCAACACCTTCAATAAGAGCCAATAAAACTCCTCCTATAATGGCACTTCCAGCCATTGCAGGAATACCTGAAAATAAAATTAATAATATTTATATATAACGTTTTTATATTTTAAACGCATTCATGATTATAAGGTACAATAACACAACCGATGGAGGCTGTAAAGCGGCTGGTTTGCTACACTATTTAATAACTTCGATATTTAGAGCACTACTCTTAAATAGTGTCCAGTCGTGTAACGTACGACATGAGTCGCAAAGTACAAAACGAATACAAACTTTTGCAAAATAGTGTAGAATAGAAGAATTTAGAGAAGAGTTCAAGCAAAATACCTTGTAATGCTTGTTATAATCATCACAGAGCACCCTGAATGGTTCATGCAACTCTTAGTTAATTGAACAAAATTGAAGCGATACAGATGTAAAATGACGTGCTAGTCTAGTAGGTATTGAGAAATTCAATTCACTAGTCAACACGGAAGAGCCGATTTCACCCGTAATTAGCTTATGAATGACCAAACATTGTTCTACGATTAATTAAGAAAAGAAGATTACTCATTAGAAGTCTGCTGGAGTATGAGGGTTACCACCCACGAGGATCCCAATTAAAGCCACGAAGGGCAAACAACAAGAACTGTTGCTGTACAGATTAAATTCTGGCTTGGTGAATGGAATATTGTGGGGACCAGATATATGAGGCATATTCAAGTATAGGTCGTACCAAAGATTTTTAAAGCATCTTTGTCGTGTACGGATCGTCAAATTCCTTCGACCATCGCTTGATGAAACCCAAAACAATTCTGGCCTTATTGACCACGGTCGTAGCATGAGTCGAATTTAAATTTATGATCAAGAACGACACGCTCGAGCAATAAGCTATAAGGATGTGAGAAACCAATTGAGTGCTTCTATAGAAAGTCATTACCTTACATTTAGAGTATTTTATATTTAGGAGGCTGGCTAGACACCAAGACTGAAAGGCAAAAATTTCGGCTTGTAAATGATAACATTATGCCATATTATAAATATATATTTGGCTTGAGGTCTGGGTTTGTTTTAATAAAACAATGAAAACAATGTTGTTGTAGTTTGCTTCCAATATATTTAGGTTGCACATCGGCAAACCGTCTTCAGGGCACTAACACAAGGTACAAAAAACAATTAACATTAAAATATATTAAATTTAATATTATATTGACACATTTGACATACATTATTTTACACGTCTGCGCTTTTTGACATGGAGATTCAAACTGAGTCTGTTTGGCTGTTCAATAGGTGTCTGTTCAAGTGAGCGCAATTTTGTAGTTTGTAGCTTAGTCGTTTGTTCGTTGGTGTGTTAATTATGTGTAGCATTTCTAATGTGTGTCGTTTGTTGTAGTGTTGTTCTTGTTGTAAAATTGTTGTTGCATCAAAGTGCTGTTTTCCGCATATTATTTTGATGTCCTAATTTGAAGTCTGATTTATGTTGAGTAATCCTTGTTGTTAATTTAGATTTTGTTGTGCCTATGTACACACTATTGCACATGTTGTTATTTTCCCCAGCACATGCTATTTGGTAAATTACGTTACTTTTGTCTGTCATAGAAATTTTTGATTTTATCTCATTAAAGAATTTTTGTAACGTATTCGTAGGTTTGTGTACTGCTTTAACTTCTTGGTTGTTGTAGCAGTCTGAGTTCGTGAGTCGTTCTGATAGTCGTGGGACATATATTACAGATTTGTATATTTTGTTAGGTTCTGTAGGCTTTTCTGTTCCGATATGTCGTCTTTTTAAAAATGTTTTAATTAGATTTTGTGGGAAGTCATTTTTCGTCAAGATTTTTTGATTTCATGTACAGTTTCTTTGTGGTATATTGTGTCCGATATGTTAAGCATTCTTTTCATACAGCCTATTGCTGTATTGATTATCATACTCTTAAGGTGGTTTGAATTAAAGTTGAGTATTCGTCCAGAGGCTATGGGTTTCTTATAACACTATATTTTAAGTGTGTTGTATTATTTACTTACCAAGCAGTCTAAAAATGGTAATTTCCCGTCTTTTTCTAATTTAGTTGTGAATTTAATATGTGTTGTGGAACGAGTTAAATTCTTTCATTTTAAGTGCTTCCATTTTCTCCGTTATGGCAAACAGGTCATCTACATATTTGGTCAAGAGTCGTGATATTATTGTCAATTTATCCGTAATATTGTCTAACAATTCTTCCATTACTATGTCTGCGATTACTGGGGAGGCCGGTGATCCCATTGGCATTCCTTTTAGTTGCGTGTATATCTTGTCCTCGTATTTAAAATATCTGTTTCCCTGTATACAAAATCTAACTATGTCCATAAATAGTTGTTTGGGTATACTGGTGTGCTCTTCTAACTTGGTCCATTTTTGTCTTATTGTGTCAAGTGCTAGTTCCATTGGTATGCTGGAAAGCAAAGATACTACGTCAAAAGATACCAATGTTTCGTCTTTCCTAATGTGGGAATTGTTAACTCTGCCTCTAAAATCTATCGCGTTTTTTAAGTTGTACTTTGAGTCTATTGTCAAATTTTTTAATATTTTAATAATATATTTGCACAGCTCGTAAGAAGGAGATCCGATAGAAGAACATATTGGTCTCAGTGGTGTTCCTTCTTTGTGTATCTGTGGAAGTCCATATATTCTCGGAGGTGCCGCTGTTGTCGTAGTCATCTTATTTCTTTCGTCCTTTGAATTAAGACCTATCTTGAATAATTTTGACTCGAGGTTTTTATTTTTGTCTGTAGTCTCAACATAAATCAGACTTCAAATTAAGACATCAAAATAAATAAATAAATGCAGAAAACAGCACTTATGACCCACTGCATGGGAAGCAATCACACTCCAAATTTTGAGGAAACAACAATCTTACAACTTTACAACAAACGACACACATTAGAAATGCTATACATAATTACTACACCAACATACAAACGACTAACCTACAAGACAGACACAGAACAGCCAAACAGACTCAGTTTGAATCTCCACGTCAAAAAGCGCAGACGTGTAAAATAATGTATGTTAAATGTGTCAATGTATTGTTTAACTTAATATATTTTAATAATTTTAATGATAATTGATTTTTGTACCTTGTGTTAGTGCCCTGAAGACGGTTTGCCGATGTACAACCGAAATATATTGGAAGCAAACTACAACAACATTGTTTTCATTGTTTTATTAAAACAAACCCGGACCTCGAGCCAGCCAAATATATATTTATATCATGGAAAGGTCTCCAAAACCATCATTGATTATTATTATTAATTGTACATTCAATTTTTTATTGTTGCTGATATGGATGTATAATTTGCGATTGTTGCGGCAGCAAGATTGGAACCTATTTGCCAGACTGAGCGTTCTTCAACTTTCCCTGGGTGCTGAAGACGTAGCGGAAGTAGGTACGCAACACTTTAAGGCGACTTACACGGCCAGGCCTTTTCCTACCCTTGGCCTTCACAGACCAGTTGTATGCATGCAATCTAGCAGCCTTGACGTTGCCTTCGCATATACGAATTTTGGTGGAAGACCCAACAAAATTTAGAAACAATTTAACACAATGGGCACCCCAAAATGAATATTCTACACCTCCAATCTCATCGGAGTAGCGACCTCCTTTAATGCGTTAGCTTACCTTAGATATAAGTAAGTAAATAGAAAGTTCACTGGAACATGAATATGGTAATGGAACCAAATAGCCAGTTACATTAATCAGCTAAAGTGTAGAAAATTAATAGAAAATTGGGTATTGCATTTCATATTTCAGTCTGACTTTCCTCTAGTTTCTAGTCTTTAAAAAATTTCTTCTTAAAATAAAGTGCAGAGTACAACAGAACTTTTTATTAAGGGTGCTCTACGTACGATTTACTAGATGCGATTTTTAATTTTCCTTTTGTACAAAGCATTAATTACATCAGCCCTCTCGGCACATTCGGCGGCATACCACTTAACACGTGGGAAACTTTCTCATTCCAACAAAAACTGACAGACTATAAGACACATGTTTCGCATTATCCTTCCTTAAAGAGTAGAACAAATCGGACCTCTAGGGCTAGCGAAACCTTTGCGGATTTCGGTGGCTTTTTCTTTGGTTTATATATTAATTAACCTGCTTTGTAAAAATCAGCATAATTTCATATTGGTGTTGGCAGAACAAGTAAAGTAGAAAAGGTCAAAACGAACGAGTACGGGGGAGTTACCAAAGCGATCCCGTTCACTACACCTCCCGGGAAGCGCCCTCGATCACCAGGAGTATAAATTCGGTCCCTTTACCCCACTGCAACCACAGTGGCAAGCATTTACTGCAGCTTTATGTATACATATATACATATACATATAAAGAATCTTTATTTTGAATCACAACAAATGAACAGCGTACAGGAAATTGGAATCTACTTACATTCAACCCACCGTCACTCCTTCTAACGGTAACTGGCGCAGCCGGATTCGGAATGGACTAACTCATCATATTTAGCATTAGCATTATGTTAGTAAAGCGAAGTGGAAAGTTGCTAGTTGAAATGTGTATAAACAAAAATGCAAATACCGATTAATGGATACCCTGAACCCTCTTATTCCAACACCAAATGCAGCTCGCGCTACGTGCTCGTTTGTAGTAATAAAGATAAATTAAAAAAAAAATTCGCCTACTTGCCGCCTTCTCAACTCAACAGCCACTCCAGCCAAAAAAAAAAAAAAATAGTTTCCTCGGTAGGGCTCGAACTCGCGACATACCACACCACTTGCCACCGCCTCTACTTAACAGCCACACATATAATTGACTCTTAATGAAAAATGAACGAATTAAAATAGCAGCACAGAAAACAATAGCAATTGCAATTGCAATGCTGTTGATAGAATTCGAAGCAGACGCGCATGAATGTGTGTGTATACATTTATACAGAAATTCTTGGAATTTGCGTTAGCTGCAAACACGTGTTTTTTAACCGATCTTAATGAAATTTTCTACAGTATATCTTATTGTACCATAGAATATATGCGTATTCTCAAAAAGTCAATTGCATTAAAATTTTAGCTTAAATTGGTGGGCAATACAAGTTGGGTTATTAACTTCATTTATAGCTATGAGGTAGTAGCGGGGAGGTGGCGATGGGTATAAAATAAAAGATACTTGATATATATACTATTCTAGAATAAACGTATCACTTTTGGTGACTCAAGCTTTTATTCTATATCCAATTTGTTAAAAAAAACGGGATTTTGATATCGATTTTTATCGATTGCTTGGAAACGGAGTAAGTTATCGACTATCAGAAACAAACTCGATCTGCGCAAGAACTAAGGTGCGTAACGAAATTATACGAAACTATCAAAATATTACTTTAAACACTCGCCAAATCGAAAATGTAGTCTTATTAACTCACACGATGGAATAAAATAACAATGTAAAGCGTATTGTGCTTTAGAGAACAGTTATATTCTAATTTTGGGCCATGCTGGTAAAGCCCCGTTAGACTTAATACTAAAAGTCGATGTGCTGCTAAAAATTTTTAGTAACGAAATTATACGAAACATTCAAAAAAGTGATCTATAGGTGTGCGTATCAACTTTGTTTGATTGGGTTTTTATTTTTATGCAAAATTCATTAAAATTCCACGGGGATTGCGTTTGACTGGAGAGGAAAAAGGGAAAATTGGCGCTTTGAAAGCCTCTGGCTTATTAATTAACCAAATTGGACAATTAATTGGTCGTACATGCTGCGTAACCAATCATTTTTTAAAAACTCAAGAAGGATACGGCAAAAATAATAATGCTGGAAGAAAATCCAAACTGTCTGGCCGTAACAAGCCTCAAATTTAAAAAAAAAAAGCAAGTAGTTCGATCTTGTCGTGTCAACTTGCTGCATACAGCAGCATTCCAGTGCCCCAATGTCCGTTTGGCGTACTTTGAATACATCCACACATAAATTGCGAGGAATAATGAAGAAGAAGCCAACTTTCACGAATCACCACAAGGGAGTACGATTTGAATTCGCTTTTAAAAGCCTTGATACGTCCTGAGACTTTTTAAGAAATTGTTGTCTTGCAATGTTGCATGCAACATAAGTTTCTTAAATATGTTTTTTCTCAAAAAAAGTATTTCTTCGGATGAGAAAAAGTAACATTTGGACGGTCCAGATGGTTTTCGCGGCTATTGGCACGATTTGCGAAAGATACCCCTCGTATTTTCGAAACGTAATTATAGAGGTGGTTCTGTTATGGTATGGGGTGCATTTACCTAGTGTAGCACCCTTTAACTCCGCTTTGTGACTTCAAGAATGACAAGCGGATTGTATGTGGGTTTGTGGGCCAATACTCTCCTTGCGTTTTTACAGGATAACAGGAAAAGTCCTTACATTTTCATGCAGGATACTGCGAGAATTCACACCTGTCGTCACACGATGGCCTACCTATTGTCATCCTCAGTTAAAACTTTGGACTGGCCTGCGTGCTCACCTGATCTGAACCCTATCGAAAACCTCTGGGGAATTCTTGTACGTCGTGTTTACGCCGAAAATAATAAATTTGTTAGTGTTACTGAACGAATAAATACGATTTTAAGAGAATGGGGAAAATTTGACCATATCCTTTTTGCAAATTTAACAAACTCAATGCAAAAGAGGTTATTCAATGTGGCAAATGAAAAAAGAGGCCCTATTAAATATTCAAATTTTTTTTTAAGCCATTATCTCAAAGATTTATGTTTTTATAAGCTAAAAAAACAAGTTTTCGTATAATATCGTTACACTCGAAAAGTGTAATTTTTCCTATTTTTTCAAATATTTTAAAAACTATGAACATTTAAATGCGTATGTTATTATATAATGTTGCTTTCATATACATTTTCGAAAATAAAGCATTACTATACTTCTAAGATTACTCAAACAAAAAATAATTAAAAAATAAAAAGTTTCGTATAATTTCGTTACGCACTATAGGAGGACCTACAGCTTAAATTTCAAGTCTATAAGTTCTAAGATCCTTGCGTTCATACATATGGACGGGCGGGCAGACGGACATGGCTAGATCGACTCGGATGTTGATGGTGTTCAAGAATATATGTATATACTTTATGTAGACGGAGATGCTTCCTTTTGCCTGTTACATACATTTGCACAAATATATTATACCCTTTTTACCCATTTTCAATGGGTTCAGGGTATAAAAATGTATATAGATATATAAATATATATATACATATATATATATATACATATATAAATTGTGACGTTGTATGGCCGAATTAATTGCTGATAATCGTCATCACGGCCAGTGATAATAATTTCAACTAGTATATTTATAAAACCACTTTAAGCCCCAATTTTATTGTTGGTAGAAGTTAAACTTGTTAAACCTAACAGAGCTAATTCCTTTGCTGAGAAACTGATCGTAAAGGCACCTACAGTAATCAAATTTACTCAATCAAAAATTAAAATCTGCTTAGATAAAGCCACTGTCCCTTAAACAGGAATGTAGCTGAAATATATCCTCAAATTCTGTTTTGAACAAACCTAGTGGATATAACTTACTTGTATAAATAACTAAAACATCTATAGACTTATAACGAAATATGGCATATTTTACTACCACTGAAGCAATCAGAAAAATTGTTTAATAGAAATAGAATTCTTATTATAAATGACGATTTCAATCTTTGGTCGCAGCGCCTTAGGTATTACCACTAACCACAATCACTTACCTCACAATCAAGGCGGAGAACGCTTTTAGTATTATGAAAGAAAATGTCTAGGGCGGAGCTGTTAACTAAGTGATCGTAATGTGTTCGAAGAAGTTTTCTAGTCCGCAATTTCTATTACTCGCTTTGGACCTTATCGTCATTTTTCGGAGGTTTGGGAGGAACAAAATCTCCTATAATAAACAACCCGGAAGCAATTGTTGCTCTACTACAAGTTAAGTATATTGCAGCACGCTGCATATGGGACCAAGTGTGAACAACCACTTTGCTATAAGTAGCTCCCCGACTTTTGTGAATAGTTATACCATCTGAAGGTACAACTGGAACTTTTAACTATATTGAAAGCTTTTAGCTACATTTTGAATTGTGCACTTTGAGCAAGTACTCCTACGGTATCATCTGAAATTTTCATCCATAAAGTTATTGGAGTGCTGGATGCATCAAAATCTATTTGTATAAACATGCCTGTTTCCCCATTAACTAATCCATCCACAGTGTCTCTTAGAAGGGACATAGACAATCCCTGTGTTTCGGACGACCTTAAGCTAGTAACGGCTTGTAAAATTGTCTGTTTACAAGCCGCATTTAAATGTGTAGCTTTTATAAAATCATCAGCGGTAGAAATAAATTGATCAGTCGTAATTGAGTTTAGCTTGATTGTGTTATAACTATCTGTCGCCGCATTTGTACTTAATAGATGAATGGCATTATCAGCACAGCCGATTGCTGAAAGTGCAGGATCGGACACGACTAATATCATCCGCTGTCATGTTTCCCGATGCCATATTATTTAAAGCAGAAACAAACGATTGGTGCTCCCGTTGTCGCATGATTTTGTGAGCACAAAATACTTGAAAAGGTCACATTACAATGAAGCAAAAATTCAAAAGAGTAAGGGGATTCGAAAATCCAACGGTCACCTACTGGTGATAACTGTCATAGATCCCCGAAAACTTTGACAGAAATACCACCGAAGGGAGAAGTATTTTGAAAAATTTGTTTTAAACGGGAGTTCAACTGGGAGAACATTTTGGAGCCCATCGTAGATATTTCGAATATAATAATAAGCTTAAGCTCTATTAACCTTGAAAGCAAAGTATTTACTAAATCATTAGTACGGAAAACATGGAATGCAGTATTCAGCCACAGACTCCGTAAGCATCTTTAACTGTTGGAGCACAAAATAATATTTCAGGAAAAGGTAGATCACTTCCTAGCCTACTATTGTACCTTACGGACAAAGATTGAAAAAAAATAGCTAAGATAAGTGGTCTCTTTCCGACACCCGCACCACCTACAACAAATTCTTAGAAGACGGACCTGTTTATGGCATTGTGCAAAACATGTGAAAAAATATGTTTTTTGCTTTTAATTAAGTAACCTGACTATATCTGCTAAGCTTTCAATAGCTGGAAGTTTTATCAATCAGGCATTGTTATCTTCTGAATCTAGATTCTCGTCATTTCCATTAATGTTCAAAACATTAAACTGAAGATTTATTCCTGGCAATCTTAATACTCGAAATCTACCATCTACTATCTCTTGATTTTCAACATTTTCTGCCTGTACTGCATTTTCAACAGCATGCTGAAGCTCACTATAATCTAAGGTATATATTTCCTGCCATTGCTCTCGATTAACTTGAGATTTTGGCCACAAATCGATTCACAGTCTCTTGCTAATAGTCGTACATTTGCATCCTTCAATGGGACATACAACAGTACTAGTTCTCGAAAATATTTGATCCTATCAATATAAAAATGTAATCACCTATACCTAATTTTACTAAGAGTGTGCCTTTTCTTTACGAATCCACTACCATCGCGAAGTGCATATGCAAATTGCCCAAGGTGTTTCGATGTCATCAGCATCGTCTACATATTGGCATGTACCATTATGCCGTTTGCTAAAACTATAAAAAGCAGCAAAAACAGCTAAGCATAAACTATCTAAAGCGTCGGGGCGCTGAACGTAATAGTCTATATTTCCAATATTGCTTCTGAGTCATCGGGTAAGTTTCGCAACTATTGCCTAGACTTCCTTAACCTAACCAGATGCTCTAGCTGTTTTCATGCTGAACGCTGCTTTAAATATATTTTGGGCTTCTTAATGCTCGGCCTGAGTGCCGATATGATGTGATATGATATGAGGTAATCTACAGGATCAAACGGATATTCTTAAATGCCCTAAATGTTTTCAAAATTGTTTCTTTATTTTCAGCGTCGTCTCCTAATGCGAATAGAATTTCTGTTTGGGGCATGGGAGGGTATGGAATAACAAATCTGCATATATTTTGTGCCCTAACTTCCCTTCTAAATGTGTGCCCGCGACTGTGAGTTTGATACTCAAGAAATGGAGCCACTTCCGGGTTATTTGTTTCAGTTGTGCTAAAAAAATCAATAAGGGATTTCATAGACGACCTTCTATGCATCTTTCAGACAAAACATGCCATGAATGTGGGGGGAGCCTCATTGCTGAAACTCAACTCACCAACAATACTTAATAACCCTGTGACTGCCAAAAACACCGCCTGTCTATAATGAAAATTAAAATACCTAGCGCAAATTTAGATTGGCTTTATGGTCTAAACTCAAATTAGCAGCTAATTCTTACAACATTTCTAACCAATCTACATTCTTTGAAAGTAAAACTAACAGCTCTAACCTCCTAGTTTCTGCTGCCATAAAAAGTTGGAAGACCAATCCGTCTAGCTCGGTGTTGACTAATACTTTGATTGCATCAGCAACTTTAAAAGCTTACTTCTGCACTACACTTACTTCTTGTCCCTTTGATGTGGAAACCATAAGCCTTTGCAATAAAGGCAAACCTGATGGGGACACTATTTATCTGTTCTATTTTATGCAGCTATCAGACCATCTAAGTTACTTGCAGAAGCTAAAAAATTCTATCCTCTGTAAAACTATTCGCACAATCTTCCCTGTTCCTGCCAGCATTGCACCTATTCTCTGCTATCCTATTACCTGTAGTACCCATATACTGGCTAACTCGCTGCGACAAACATCTATTGGCGTCAAAAATTTCCTGTGTTACGTGCTTGCTGAATAACACGAATTGGAATTTCTCTAACCTGTAACCTTTGATTCCTATCTTACTTACCCTGTAAACTAAGTCTTGTCTGTCAAAACTGACAATGTTTCACATAGGCATTTTATTTAATTTTTAAAATTTAATAAAATAATAATTTCATTATTGACAATTCTATTAATTTAATTAAGAATGTAATATATTAATTTTTAAATTTTAGAAATAAATATTTATAAATACTAATAAAATTTAACATATCAATTTTATTTATATATATATTAATGGTCGACAAAAATAAGTGTCTTTCTAATTATTCAATGCATCAAATTATTAAAATTAAATGCTAAAAGCCTTATTAAAATACAGAACTTTCTAATAGCATCACCGACCGATGGAGGTGTTTTATTTGCCCGTCCCGCCAGCTATGCCCCTTTACACAGCTAATTTTGTCAGTGACGCTATTAGAGCCTACAGCTAAGAAGAAGGGTGTTAGTAGAAAAAAAGTGTTCTTAAAAATAATCTTAATTTACTATATTATTTGAATAAATACAATAAATATGAAAAAGAATAAAGAAAGAGGTAGATGTACATACATATGAAAAACTTCAAACTTAATTTATTATTAGAAGCACATGTCTTACAAAATTGATTTAAAGATAATATTTATTATTTTACCAATTACCTGCTCTTAGACTGTCGCATAATTTAAGCAATATAGGCTTAACATGAATATATTATCATAGTCTCAATGGGTTCAGGACATAAAAAATTTAGTTCACCATTGCGAAATCGAACTCGCAACTAACTTCAACCGATCGAAAGATTTGCCACCACCTCATACTCCATAGCTATACCAATAACTTTATTCGAACGAAAAAAAAGAATTAAAATAAGAAGCACATACACACAGCACAGAAATCAATCCAATCGGAATTGCAATTTTGTTGATAGAATTTAATTAAAACGCGCATGAATTTGTGGGTGCACATAAATACAGAAATTCTTACAGTTGTGTCATTTTCTTTAATATCTTTTGTGTTTCATAACCAATCTTAATGAAATTTTCAAGTGTAGATCAAATATTTTCAAAAAGACAATTATATTTAAACTGTCGCTTAAATTGGTGTTAGTTAAAATTTGCTTATTTATTTGATTTATATCTATGGGTGGTGGCAGGGGGTGACGAAAGTTTAAAAAAAAAGGAAGAAGTAAATATATATATATATATATACTATTCATGTATCTACATGTCAAGCCTGACTCCAGCTCTTACTATAAACTATGAGATTTGCTTACAAAACAGGATTTCGATATCGATTTTCATCGATTACATGGAAGCGGGGCAAGCTATCGGAAATGATCGGAAACAAACTTCACTGCGCGGGCACTAGGAGGACCTACATTCCAAATTGCAAGTCTCTAGCTCTTATAGGTACAGATATCCTTGCGTTTATACATACGGACAGGCGGACGGACAGAGAGACGGACATGGCTAGGTCGACTCGGCTGTAGATGCTGATCAAGAATATATATACTTTATGGGCTCTCAATGGGCTCAGGGTCTACAAACAAAGAATTATTTTTTTAACTTAGAAAATCGTGTAAATTTGAATTACATAAACTTATTATTTTACCTGACTTTGAATTTGCGAATACGAACGGGCATCAAATTCTGCTTAAACCAAATAAACTCATTCATTTTTGATAAGAAAAGTATACAATTGGTATCTATAAATTTTATGCTTTGCAGTGAAGGTTTTTATACCCTTTCAGAGGGTATTAAAATTTTGTCGGGAAATGTGTAACGCATAGAAGGAGACATCTCCGACCCCATAAAGTATATATATCAACAGCCGAGTCGATATAGCCATGTCCGTCTGTCTGTTTCTATGCGAACTAGTCTCTCAGTTTTAAATCTATCTTTATGAAACTTGCCGTATTGGCAAGAAAGCAATATATCACACATTCATGACTGAACTGCCTGTATTTAATTAATTTTTTTAATAGCTTACCGTTTCTAGCTGCTAAGATTCCTCCAGTTGCAGCACCGCTTATAATTGAATTCCATGGGTCTTCCTTTTTTCGGATATGTACCAAGGTGCAGTCAATTGTACTAAACATTCCTCCCCAAATCGCAAAATTTCCCGCTATTACGGGTGACCGAGTTTTTATTGCAGCCACACTTCCGATCTGTAGGAACAATTATTATTATAATCACACAAAGGATATGGCGACAGATTAGAACTACTAACAACTCGGCTACTTATAGTTTACATTGAAAAAATTAGGACATATATGTAATTTTTTTTATGTATATTCTCCGGATTCGGAGAATGGATTCTATGGATAAATCTATCCCTTTTTGATTCACCCAAGCACTTCTTAAAGCCTATGTCCTTTTCATCTTCTATTCCGTATATAAATACAACCCACTTAGATAGTCTTCGAGATCACAATTAAATGGTTATATTTTTCAATACTGGCGCATACTCTTTTTTAATTGAAAATCTTGAATATAATAGTGATTGGCTGCAACTGTAAGCCTGCAGCCTAATGAAGATTGTTGATTCCGAGTAAGTAAGTGGATAACATTATTCTACGTACAAAGATAATATATGTGGAGAACTTAATACCCAGGGTCATATTGTATAATCGGCTTTCAACTTTAAAGGGAATTATCATTTGTCGAGAAATGAAATTAACAAAGAATTTTTTAATATTAAAAGAACGTCTTAATCGGTTGTGTTAACTCCAATGACGCTAAATTTTGGGCATCCAGTAGATAAATGTATCAGGTATTGCCATATCTGGCCCTTTTCCGGCGGAGTGTTCTAATCCTCCTTAATCTGCCCCGCTGTCTGTGCGTTGTGTGCGGTCAATTATTCGGCTAATTATGATCGTCGATTAAGGTAATGATAATGTTTCCTTGTTTGTCTTGTAATACTAATCTGTTTGTCTCCAAAGATGTATGTATGTTGGTAAGATGATGATTCCTAAAATGAAAGTCTTGGGAATGAATCAGCAGCTGACTCGTATGGTGGGTAGAAAAGAAAGGGTGGAAGTCATATGTAAAATTTGAAAATCGGTTGAAAATTGGTACGGCCACGGACAATGTGCACCGCTATTCTTCAATGAATCTGTATAAAAACATTTTTTTTTGCTTCAAATGATGTATAAAATTATTAAAATTTTTATAATCTTTATAATTTCATCATCTCATGCAAAGACTTCGACTCTGGGCAGTGCTATTAGCTATTCGCCGAGTGCTGATTAATCGTTGTAATAACAAACTAAATTATCATTTTGGTACAACTGGCACGTACCACTGCGGCTTCGCTTGCCTTGAACATAATTGAACTACCATAAATTAAATCGAATATATAATTTATAAACAAACAAGTTAAATACATTTTGCATAAGAAACTAGAAAAACTACGCCATTCCATCTTTAATATATTAACAATTAACAATTATTGTTCGCTTATTTTAAAACCATAATTTTTTTTTTCTTGAACTCAATGTTCAAGTAAATTGAGTAGTAAATATTCATTATATGTGTAGGTAAAAAAAAATCCTTGTGAAAGCATTTTTTTGAAGACCTTCTTAGAAGGAAAAGTTGCACGCAGCCAGCAGGTTTTCTTCCAGCGTGCAGACAATTATAAATGTTTCTGATAACTGCGTAAGTTCGCGCTCGCGCTACAAGCTAAAAGGTCTATTGTTTTGGCAGCAATAAAAATTAAAAAAAAAAAAGAACTAAAATTAAGTTCCCTCGAACACGCAATCAACCGAACTACCCATACTTCACATCCATAACTAGAATGACATATCAAAGAAAAAATAAAAGCCAAATTAAAATAGCAACACATACGCACATCACAGAATAGAATTCAACGGCAATTACTAACGCAATGCTGTTTACAAAATTCAATAAGATGCGTATAATAATGTATATGTGCTCATGTATTCAGAAATTCTTGCAATAAGTGCTAGCTGCCGCAAACACGTGGCTTGTCAATGTAACCACACGTTTTCCTAAATAACTTCTGTGTTTCTTCGCCGATCTTGATGAAATTTTCAACAGTAGATCTTAGTGCTATAGAATATTCGTATATCCCCAAAAAATTATTTTGAATATTGGCAGCGTTGGGTGGTTGAATGAAGGATACTTGATCTGTATCTACTATTATAGAAGCTTCATATTAAATTTGACAACTAATTCCTAAGAGAATTACTAAAAGTATGAAAGTCGAAATCGATTTTTAATGATTTATTGATAATGGTGCTAGTTGTGCTGAATCCCACCTCCAGCCCAACCGGGGAGCGCAGTTATGTAAGACACCATACGAGTCGTGAATAACGAAAACGAAAAACTTGATAAATAATTTAGATTAGGAACCTGGAATGGATCATGCAAGACTTAGGTATCGATTATCGGAAACAAACTCGTACTGCACTGGACTTAGAAGTACCTAAGTTATACTTTAAAACCTCTAGCTCTTTTGAAATGGACGCGTTTATTTTGAAATGTCTAGATCGATTCGGCTATAGATTTTTTTTTTTTTTAAACATATTTATTTATTTATTTAATTTAAAATCTGCCCCTTATTGGGCAATAGATGCTGACCAAAAATAGATATACTTTATGGATTCGGAGATGCTTCCTTTTCTCTGTTACATACAATTGCACCAAATCATTATACGCCTTTTAGCAATTTTCAATGGGTTCAGGATGTAAAAATACAGAATGAATGACATATTGTGCATACTTGAACTGTGAAAAGCAAGAGAAGAGGCTGGCAATTCTGTATCTTCCAATTCTGTGGATACGGCGATTTCATTCAAGAAGTATAAACAAAAGTCTAAGTCTAACAAAAAAAAAAAATTAATAACCGCAACGTCGAGTAGTGGCATCTCTAAAATTGCAAACAATTGCACACCCCTCAACAATGTCCATATTTAAATCCCATAGAGCATATTTGGAATTTATTTTAATATTTAGTTAATCGGTAATAAACATTTTTTCTTATGACATTTTTTTTTGACATTTTTTTGGCGAGAGGACTAACCAATCATTGAGTTTTTTAACTTTTTTGTGTACAAATAAAAGGGTTTTCACGTTTGTGTTCCTAAATAAATAAACAAGTATATCATAATTATGTTTTACTTATTTAATTTTGAAACAATTTTTTGATTTTAGTTTCAAAAGCAACTTTAACTTTTATCATTAGGTATGCATTTAATCTTTTAATTAGATTTTTCATATGAAACAATTTTTTGATTTTAGTTTCAAAAGCAACTTTAACTTTTATCATTAGGTATGCATTTAATCTTTTAATTAGATTTTTCATATAAGTATTTGGACTTGATGGCAACGATAGGCGAATTTATAGAGCTCTACTGTAGTAGTTATATTTTTAATTTTTTGATTTCCTGATTTTCTGACAATAAACTCCTGACTGACAGAAAGAACGGTTAAGTATGAGGCAATGGCGAGAAGTTCGGTCGGTTGAAGATAGTTGCGAGTTCCACTGCGGCCACGTGGAAATAATTAAAAAAAAAATAACAAAAAGGCAAACGAGCGTTATTTGCTATTTCTTGTTATTTCTAAAATTGAATTTTAAATCTTTTAACAGAATATTTAAATGAACGTTGAGTGAGTTTTGTAATCTTGCAACGCCCAACATTTTACATTTCTTATTCTTCTTTATGTACCAAATCTAGTTTTGTTAAAAAAGTGATGAAAACGACGGGCGCTCAACTAAAATCCATTCGGACAATTAAGTGAAAAATTGTCAATTATTCCTTTTATAACATTTAAGGCAAGC
The DNA here is from genome assembly GCA_018903485.1 of Drosophila littoralis. Lineage (NCBI taxonomy): Eukaryota > Metazoa > Arthropoda > Insecta > Diptera > Drosophilidae > Drosophila > Drosophila littoralis. The sequence goes on from JAEIGF010000590.1 coordinate 1,958,599, forward strand.
GTGACAGGAAGGAAATTTAAGCCCATAGGTTTTTATCCAATTACTGATATTGTAGGTTCGTTTGTTTCTACAATTTAGTTTTTTTAGTTTAGATAATTAGAGCGGAGTTGGCGTTTTTGTATAAAAGCTCAAAGAAAGTTGAACCGCTGGAAGACGCTCTATTAATGAGGCTAGCTCGGACAGGAAAATAAAACAATCAAGATCCAAAGCTTTTGTAGTAAAGGGCATTTACATATTGTTAAAGCATTACCGGATTTATGCTGTGAAGTTAACATTACTACAAAAGAGACAGCCAAGCGTCTAAAATTGGAAAAGCAATACATAAATCAAGAAGTCAGTGAACTTTCCGTTTATACATACATAAATTTGTATTCATGTCTAATGTAACTTTGAAGTCCAGCCTTTTCTTTTTGAAAAGAATTTGCATATCTCACGAAAAATTTAATACAGAAGAATGTATTACACATTTCTTTATGTCAAATAGATTTCATCTTTTTATCAACACACATTTATATTTAATGCAATCCTCTTCTCTCTCTCTAGGCGTAAATATGCCATGCTTGTTGAACACAGATTGCGGATAAATTCTCGGCGGCAATCATGGGCATATTAACACCAGTGGAGATCACTGATGCTAAATGATGCTGAAAGACATAACATCGTAGAAAAGAAATTTAGGAAGATAGGACTACCGTTTGACGGTAAAACGAAATTTAAGCAATCGCCTGCCACTCTCGGTAATTCATATAACGCTGTGATCAGATAAAAACATTGTACAATGAATTTATGGCGAGGTCAAATGTCATTATTAGAAAACGTAAACGTATATAGATATAACCTTACTATTATATTCCCTATTAATATGTGCCTCAACCGCAACTCTTGTCGACAAAAATGCGCGTCGTCTTTGATGCCTCAGCGAAAGGCGTCACCAATTCACTCCGCAAAGGGCAGATTCAAAGAGGTTCAAGCATTTCAAACTAATTATGTGAATAAAGAGGTTCACTAAACACAATTACATTCGGATTTTAATATCTTGCAATGAAAGGATTGTATCAAACCGCTGAATCCCATAAGTGCTGCAAGAGTACAAACTTAGCATTAATTATTTTCTTATTGAGATACCTTCTGAAAAATAAGTTTTCATCATCGTTAAAGATCAAGATATCTCAAAAAACGTTTGGGTAAGCAGGATATATTTTTGTTTTTCTACAAATTTTAAAAATTACGAACATACATATACGAGATATTCAAAACATTCTGCAGCAGCCCGAATTTATGACTGCCTAGCATTTAAAAGCCCATTAATAATTCGGTGCAACATTTTTGGGACTTCAATCATGTCTACTGTAAATCGTTGTGAAATTCTTGGTTTCGCTGACGCACTTGAAAAAGCTTACGGAATAGATATCGAGGTCAATTTGTTAGTTAGTCCGCTTCTACCTAAGACTCAAACTGTACGCTTCGCGAGTACTTAGTCAATATTGGTATGAATTTGTTAATAAATTTAGCCTTTCGTCCATTCTGCATATTTTTGGACTAATAGCCTCTGTCCACTGAACACATTTCTTACACATTTCTGAAAATGTCACATTTTTGCAACATATGTTAAATGCGGCTTGTACGTTTCCCCATAAGAAAACACATTTCACACATTTTTAAAAAAAGACACATTTTTGCAAAATGTGTAAATTCGCCCGAACATTTCGTGTTTTTTGCGATGATTAATCGAGATTTCTGTCGATGTTCTGAAAAATGTGAAAGTATCATAAAAAGTGTCATAAACAGCTGATATATCAACGAAGGCAAGCGGCAACTTTAAATAAGAAATTTAAAATTATAATAATCGCACAGTTTTTAGTATTTAAAGTTGTCGAAATGTCGAAAAGAAAAATGGAGCCCTTACTTCGAGGTCGCATTATTTGAGTTTTGGGAGAACAACTTTGCGACGCTTATGTTAATTAAAGCAACTCGAACAATGTTTATTTAAAGAAGCGGTACTTTTTCCACTCACATGTTAGCGACAACCGGTGGAACACCAATAAGTGAAACTTGAAAATGTGACATTTCTTAAGCCAGTGGACAGAGGCTATGATTAAAAAATAGTGCTTTAAATGCACGGATCGATATCAATACTTACATTTACATTTTGCACAAAAACATTTTACCCCTTTTACCCATTTACCCCTTTAACTCATTCATTCGGGGTATAAAAAGTAATATTAAAAAAAAAAGCAATCAAGATGAGTCTCCCCGCCCCCTTCATCTACTTTTGCGCTCTTATCTTGTGGAGCGAAAGTTCTAAGTCAAAGTTAGGGCAGCAATCTCTCCCGTTCTCTAAATGAAGGCGGGTGCCCGTTTCTTTTTGTACACGGCAGACATCCCCACTCCGGATGACCTACACAAGTTTGGCACCCCAGGCTTACACCTGATGGCCACATTTGCCGATGACGCGGCAATATTATACTCCGCCCACTGCGAGTACGAAGCCACTGACGGCTACTAAAATACAACCGGGCAGCCTACAACGTCGTGGTGGCGCCAACTTGGAGATACGGTATCCAGGTTTGGGGCATTGCGTTTAGGTCAAATAGATGACATTTTCAGACACTCTAAAATTTGGCCTTGCACCGAAGGACTGGTGCTGACTGGTACGTCAGAAACTCTACCTTGTACAGAGACCTCAAAATGGCGACCATAGACAGGCAAGTCGGAGCATTCGCTAAACGATACAACGGTCGCTTGCAGCGACACTACAACCAGGTAGCAAGACACCTCGCTGGGAGGTGTGTAGTCAAGAAGCTCAAGAGAAGATTGTTCAAGGACCTCCTCCAACCACGACATAGTTGACGCCCCAGGGTCTCCCGACTATCTACGTCACGGTGTAATTTAATGACTCCTTAAGTTCCCTGCAATTATCGGGGATCACCGAAAAAAACCTGCGAATAAAGCTAAAAAGGGCAATAACCATTAAGTGTTGTTCAAGTGGGCAGTAATGAAACAGTGAAAAGACCGCATAAGTAAAATTTTCAATTTGCTAAGCTCCGCTTTGATTTGTGCAACATTGTTAAAATCAACAAGAGGCTGTCTTGGAATACGAGGAAATTTGCCGCACTACTAATTTCTGAATATAGTGAAAAATCCATACCAGATAATGAACTCACCTGGACAATGATTTGACGTCCAAAGTAGAGAACTTAGTGAGGGATTATAAGCCAGAAGAGCTGGATTCCAGCCTAGTCGAAATTAAGATAATACTCCCAGATGAACTTCCAGATTTCAGAGGCCGCGTCGCTGACCATGTGAGGATAGTGAGAAAGTCAAAATTCATATCCAGGTTTGGTAAGCAGAGGGAATAGTTTGTCACAGTGTTTCTCAATACGCTTCGCCTGTTGTACTAGTTGCAAAAAGGATGGTACTAAGTGACTTTGTTGTGACTACAGGAATTTAATTGGAAAATGTTACATGATAACTTTTCTTTGCCATTAATAGACGACGTTGTACAGAACATGCAGAAAGCAAAAGCTTTCACTACGATATATTTAGCTAATGGGTATTTCCATGTTTCTGTGCATGAAAGTTTGCGAAAATATATGTTACATCGTTTGGGACACAGAGTGACACTATGACTTTCGTTTAATACCATTCGGAATATCTAGTTCCCCTGTCTTTATGCTGTATATAAGTTAACTGATAAGTTACGATAGTAAATGTTTATTGGGTTGCCATCAGCAATCACAGCGCTTATAATTGTTTGTTGGGTTGCCTTAAGCAATCCAAGCGCTTATAATTGTTCGTTGGGTTGCCTTAGGCAATCACAGCGCAAAACGTCTGCATCAGCGCTCTGCCGCTGCAATGGTCGGAGACGGTAATCGGACACTTTTGTTATTGTCGCAAGAGTCTTCCGCTTATCGCCTATGATTATGCTGAGTCGGCTTGCCGACCATGACATTGTAGCGTGATGCGAGTGCCAGACTTGGCTTTAGAGTTTAGCATTCTTGATTTGGAGTTTTAGTTTTGTGTCAAACATTGTCAAACATCAAGAAACAATAAAGAATTCACTACTCCGGCACGCTGCCGTAATTGCTTTTGTTCTAATTGCATTATACTGCTCAGCCACAAGGCCAGTAAATCAAAGAGGTAAAGTCAAACCTCCACCCTAATCTTCGTAAGAGGTTAACAAATAACCAAACGCAATCTTTGATGAGCAACGTGGGATTCACGCACGAATCATCAGACATAGCATTTGTGTATTTGTGTTACGACGAGGGATCCACTCACACATCACTAGATCGAGTGTTTGTACATCTGTATAGCTACGCGGGACTTACGTACTAATACTTGGATCACAACGCGGGACACCGCATTTAGTTATAATTTATATTTGCAGCATTGAGACCATTGATAATCGACGAGGGTAAGGGGGATTCGAGAAAAGTCTAAAAAGCGCAAAAAGTTTTAAAACTCGCACAGATAATGATTGTTACTGACTGTAATGCATTTGTCATGACGATACCAAAGCAGGAGGTTCCCGTCAAACTGTATCGTTGGGCAATATTTCTGCAAGACTTTATGAGATCGAGCATCGTCTACGATCAAAGATGAAGCACGTCGATGCTTTAAGTAGAGTTCATTGTTTGATATTAAAAGATTCTTTAAGACGTAGAATAAAACAAGCCCAGCAGCAAGATGAGTGGATAAATGCAATTTGTCAAGTTTTATAGCCTCTGTCCACTGGCTTAAGAAATGTCACATTTTCAAATTTCACATATTGGTGTCCCACCGGTTGTCGGTAACATGTGAGTGGAAAAAGTACCGCTTCTTTAAATAAACATTGTTCGAGTTGTTTTAATTAACATAAGCGCCGCAAAGTTTTTCTCCCAAAACTCAAATAATGCGACCTCGAAGTAAGGGCTCCATTTTTCTTTTCGAAATTTCGACAACTTTAAATACTAAAAACTGTGCGATTATTATAATTTTAAATTTCTTATTTAAAGTTGCCGCTTGCCTTCGTTGATATATCAGCTGTTTATGGTTATGATACTTTCACATTTTTCACAACATCGATAGTAATCTCGATTAATCATCGCAAAAAACACGAAATGATCGGGGCGAATTTACACATTTTGCAAAAATGTGTCTTTTTTGAAAAATGTGTGAAATGTGTTTTCTTATAGGGAAACGTATAGGCCGCATTTTACACATTTTGCAAAAATGTGACATTTTCAGAAATGTGTTCAGTGGACAGAGGCTAGAGACATATATGATGTTCTGCAAAAAGACCCAATTAAGGAGTTGATAGTTATACCTTCTACAAAATACAAAATACAATACAAAATGAGACAATTACCAATTGCCCAAAGGCAAAGACATTTTGGGGTGAAGAAAACTATCGATTCTCGCTGCAGAGAAATCTACATTCCAGAACTTACCGTAAATGTCGACTTGGTTGTTAAGTCTTGTATGGAGTGTATAGTAGGTGAATCTAAACAATAAGTTCGTATCGCTTTATCCGACAAAAAGTACTGGTTCAGACGAAGTAATTGACAAGTTATTTAGAAACAATCCGATGTTTTGGGGAATCCAAGATGTAACAATTATAGGGGTACTGCATTCACCTCTAATAGGTGTAAAGAATATTGTAAGGAACATGAAATCCAGCATTTACTTGTTGCTACAGGAGTCCCACGAGGAAATGGACAGGTCCATTCGTCCACGGTTTTGCTGCTGTCAGCCAAATAATACTTTTTTTTTAAGAATTTTTGTTAGAATCGGCTTAATAATATTTAAAAAACGATTTTCTTACTAACCATTACACATATGCAAATATAAATATGGGATAGATCATGGTAAGCGACGAAATCTAAGAAAAAAATGTTTTTTTGGCAGCAAAAGCCACTGCAGGAAATAACACATTCAAATATGGTGTTTTATATGTATATTAACACACATACAAAAATAATTCCTTGCACGGCCCTCATATAGGAGAAGATGTGTACATTCAATTTTGAGCCTTTTCGCTCTTTCAGCTGTGACAGCGCAATGATACTGATTCGTTTTCGTTCTCAATTTAAAAAAATCGTTCTGCATAATCGTTTGTCCTATGGCGTTACTCATCTTAGTGTTTATATTGTCTTTGGTTGTACTCACATTACTAACGAAACTTGGTGCAGCAGATCCTAAAGCATGGTATAAGCATGTAGAAAAGGGTTCAACAAACTATAAACTTACATAGAATTGGAAAAACAAGTGGTGGAGAGTACTTGTTAGAGCTGCAGGAGGAAGAAGACAAGATTCGTAAAAAAGCTAAAGACAACATAGCCTTGATGCAAGACGAAAATCGAAAGTCATTCACCAAGTCCAGGAAGCCTTGTTGTTGTTGAAAAAGTAGGTGGTTGTGAAAGACCGGTGAAAACAAATACAGTGGCAGAGTATATGAAGTTATCATTCTGGTCGAATGATGTATCAGTACGGCCGAATGTAGGGCTGGTAACTGTGCCAGATTAGATATATCGATTAGAGTTTGTAGCAGCCGACAAAATGTAAGAAGCATGTCGACAATAGAGGTGTCGGGTTCGAGCTTCTGAAGTGAAGAGACCTGTGTATGATCTCATTGAGTTTAATAAGAAAACGTAGCATTGTTCAATAAGGCATATATGTATAATGTAAATAAGTATCAATGTATTAATATTAATGCTAAAAGGACATAGTGTAATTTAATGACTCCAGAAGTTCGATCCCTTCTGATATATTGTTAAACCAAAAACTTTTTCATACAGACTACTTTTTGACCGATCGTTCCTATGATAGCTATAGTGGTCCGAAGTTAATGCGATTTCGCATATATGTATAGTTAAATTCAGAAATTGGTCAAGATATCTTGAAAAACAAAAAAGTTGTTCATACAAGAACTTTTTCTCGACCGATCGTTCCTATGGCCGTTTCCGACTGTGTACTGTCTGCAACAGAAAGACGGGCGCATGCATAGTTTCAAGACGATAGCTACAAAACTGAGGGATGACTTCCCATAGAAACAGACAAGACATTCCTATATCATCTCGGCTGTTGATGCTGATCTAGAATATATATACTTTATATCTTCTTTTGTCCGTTACACATTTCATGACATACTACATATGCTAATCGACGAATGTTGTCTAGAATGACAATTTGGTATTAAAGCTATAAGCAGATTATCACTTTGTATATCCTTGCGGAGGGTATTATAATTTTGTCGTGAAATGTTTAACGCATAGAAGGAGACATCTACGACCCCATAAAGTTTATATATTCTGGATCAGTATCAACAGCCGAGTCGATATAGCCATGTCTATCTGCGAACTAGTCTCTCAGTTTTAAAGCTATCTTTATGAAACTTTGCAGAAGTCCCTCTTTCTGTTGCACGCAGCACATATGTCAAAACCAGCTGGATCGGACCACAATATCATATAGCTGCCATTGGAACGATCGGTCGAAAAGTAGGATCCTGTATGAGATACATTTTGTTTATCAAGATATCATGACCAAACTCGGCATTTATTAGTTTTACTATGCTCCTCATATATATGCTAAATCCTATTAAGATCGGACCACTATATCATATAGCTGCCATAGGAACGATCGGTCGAAAATTAAGTAGTATGAAAAAAAATTTTGCTTATCAAGATATATTGGCCAAACTCGGCATTTATTAGTTTTACTATGCTCCTCATATATATATGCAAAATCCTGTTAAGATCGGACCACTATATCATATAGCTGCCAGTGGAACGATCGGTCGAAAATTAAGTTTTTGTATGGAAAATTTTGTTGTTCAAGATGTTTCAAATAAACAAGGCATTTAAAGATTTCACTATGTTCTCTTAATTTGCTCAAAATCTTTTTTACATCGGACTACTATATCATACATCTGCCATAGGAACGATCGGTCGAAAGCTAGGTTTCTGATTAAAAGCCTTTTTTGTTTATCAAGATACCTTGACCAAACTCGGCATTAACCATTTTCTCGACAATAAAAGGTTGGGTCTGAAAAACGTGGTTTGCTGCGTAGTGCATAGGTTTAGTGAATACCGGAACGGACCTGTGTCTCATACGTGTTAAAAGATAGAAATCGTTACGACGAAAAGACCAACTGAATTCTTGTTTGGTTCTGTTGAAAGTCAAGGTGGAACCAGATGAAAGCATAGGTTTCGAAGAAATTCCGTGCAGAACCATTTTAAATTATGTTGATGAGCAACTGACCGAAAAGGGGAAAAAATGTTTATCAGTGTTGCATATAGTTCTTGTTTCGAATTGTTAAGGGAGTTTGAAAGCATGTTCATGATACATTTGCACAGACATTCGAATTGTCTTTGTGACATTTCGGGATCCGAAATGGACAGTATTAATTTTGCGTGCCTTTCATAATTTCCAGCTCTCCGGCAGTGTTCACTAGAGTTATAATGGTAGTTATGCGAGTTGATCCAAAATGGGGATATGGTCGCTTAAAGAGGGATTGGGTCGCTCAAAATAATTATAAATGTTACAGGGAAGAATGTTAAACGTATAAATTAGTGGAAGTGTCAACTGTTCCAAGGCTGTGTTAGAATGCGTAGTGCAAAAGGGCATTATAACTGCGAGACGGAAAAACAGATAAAAAGACTCAGGATCTTGGCGAGAAAAATAATATTAATAACATTTTGAAAAAGTTAAAAAAATAATAATACTGCACCAAGGAGCACTAAGACATTCAAAATTGTAAAAGGTCTAGAAATGCGTATCCCAGGCAATCTATAATTAAATAAACTAGTCAAAAAAAGATTTAACGTCGTGTTGAAAGACCAAAAATGGTTAAAATATACAAAAGTTGCAATATGAAAACAAGAGGAGATTTAATTTGAAAAAGTAGATATTTAGTACAAAGAAAACGATTCAGTAGCTATATACACGATTAAAAAAATTGAACATTTTTGGCCCCATTTAAAGTGTTAAAAGTAAAAAAAAAAACATGCTAGTTACGAATTTGAGAAACTTGGCGTTGGGGAAGGACCGTATATGACTATAACAGTGCCGGAGTATAGATGAGGGATTCCTTCGGGCGAAGAACGCGACTGGACGGAATATTGAAGGAGCTCTAGAAGCCAAGCGATATGGAATGCCACCCAATAATCGTTGATTCTCTTCGCTCATTTCTAGCTTTAAAGTTATGCGCCAAATGGCAGGCTGCGCAACAAGTTATGAAATAAGACTTACTCTCTCTACATTTGGTCGTTGCCAAAAAATCTCAAGGCAAAAATAGGATTGAAAGTTATAATTGTCAACTAAAACCAATTGTGAACTTAATTGAACAAATATCTTGATCTTTTATCTTGAACTTAAACTTTTAAATATTGGCATCTACGATTTCCACCCATTATGCTCTTATGATGAGAATCTTGAAGCCAGAAAAAAAAATTTTTTTTGACACAGTTGTCAATACAATTTCTAAAACTCAAGCACATAAATATTCATCTTTGACTTTGAAAAGTGTAAAATATGTCCCAAATGCCAATGAGCTTGCACCCGAAACTGTTTGCACCTATTCAACGTTTGACTCACATTTATCGCAAGGTGCTCGATTTTGCAAAAAATGTGTGAATTAAAAAAAAAAATATTAAGATCTTAACGGCTCTTAGTTGGTAAATAAATAGTTCTTATTAAGTTTTTATGTGAGGCTTTGTTTGTTTGAAGAAAATCAGACATAATCTAAGGTTCGCTCAGAGGAAGCTGGGGGTCTGCGAAAGGTGTGGTGTTAGCTGATTTTTCGTAAAGAACTTTGGAAACGAATTTGAGCGCGAAGTCAGGGAATGGATTTTCCCAAAACTGTGAAGTTAAACAAAGATATCTGAAAATGGACCGGATGGTATGCAAAAAAAATTCATAAAGACGTTTTTCGCGATTTTTCCACTTGTGGGTGGAAATTTCCACAACTCCGTCTTAGCGTGCATCTTCTTTAGCTCTTACGGTTCGGGCTTTGCGATTTTCAGCTATCAGTCACTCAGTCAAGAATTTTTACAGTTAAATTCTATTTACCTTTTTAATTTAAAATATAAATATTGGAAATGTATTTTCAAAAATATAGCTTGTTTGCAGCGGGTTTGCTGGGTTGCAGCTTTGGGTACAAATTCTCCAATCTTGATAGGATTTTGACAATAACTTTAAGGCTGAGAGTACTTTGCATGGCTGTTGATACTGTTCTGGGATATATATAATCCTGCAGTCGCAGATGCTTCGTATAGTCAGACATTTCAAGATAAAGTTGAAATACCGTTTACAACGGCATAGTATCGGATGGGGAAGTTAAATTTGAACATATGTATGCTAACTTCCTAAGAAGTATTCTTATTTGCATTATATTGTATACTAGCGGGTATAGCCCGGCCTTGCTCGTGTTCTCAAAAAGCTTTGAAAATGATTTGAAACTGATCGGACGGTGAACAAACAACTTTCATACAAACGTTTTCCGCCAATTTACCACTGTTGCGGGTGAAAATTCACAAATCCCTGAAACATGTATTCATTAAACTCTTATGCAGAGCTTTGAATATAAGTTTGAAGCAAAACCGACAAAACTTTAAACTTCACCAAAAATGTCTTAGAATCGCACTATTTACCGAGGATGCATTGATTTTGCGAAAAATGTGAAACAGGTCTCAAATGATTTTTCTTATAGAAATGAATTTAAGCGCGAAACGTCACCCACAAAATCTTTGACCCCCATTTCCACCAAGGAGGGGTGCATTTTTCAAAATGTGTGAAGCACCCCTCAAATGAATTTGACCAAAGATCTTTGAAAATAAGTTTGAGGCCGATCCGATGGTAACCGAAAAAGTTTCATACCAACCTTTTTGGCTAATTAACCACTGATGTGGGTGGAATTTACCAAATCTCTGAAACACGAATTCATTAAGTTTATGTAGAGCTTTGAAAATAAGTTTGAAGCAAATCGGACACCACTTAAACTTCGCCCAAAAATATCGTTGGTGAGGAATGGATTTTAAAAAAAAGTGCGAAACACCCCTAAACTGAATTTGAACGATTTTTGAAATTGAGTTTAAGGCCGATCGGATGATATACAAAAAGGTTTCATACAAAAGTTTTTTCGCGATTTTTCCATACTTGCGGGTGGAATTTCCCGAAACCCCGTCTTAACGTGCACCTTCATTACAGGTAACTACAGTAAAAATTTCAGCTTCCTAGCTCTTACTGTTTGGGCTGTGCGTTGATCACCAATCAGTCAGCCGGTCAGTCAGGACAAACAGTTTTATATATAGAGATATATAAATATAAATATATGAATTTTTCACTGAAGTTACCATATGTGAAGATTTCGCTTTCGTGAAAATTGTACTCGAATTAGTGGAATAATCGGGAACAACGGTTATATGAACTTTTTTATTTACCATCCGATCGGCTTCAAGCTCATTTTCAAGGATCCTTGTTCAAACTTATTAAAAGGGTTTTCCACATTTTTCGGTCCTTGGTGGAAAATGGGGGTCAAATATTTGGTGGTTGACGTTTCGTGACCAAATATTATTTCCAAAGATCTATACGAAAAATGATTTGAGACGTGTTTCACACAGAGAACATCTTTTGATATTGCACAGTTGGTTTATTATAGCCACAGGTTGGCAAAATGGTGTTGGAGTTATCCGAGATGTTTTCGTTGCTTAGACAAACTATTTATAACATCTTCATGTCATTTTTGTTTGTCCCAAAAGTACAACCCCTCAAAATGCTTAACGAAATCATAGGCATAGTAAGTTGTTGTCAATACATTTTCTTGACACCATTAAAAATGGATACATCTTTTTTTTTTTTGCTATGTGAAAACAGTGCACCGGGTTTTGCAACAACTCTCATGGTTAGTAAGACTATTTTAAACAGCATACATTATCTACTGATGATCCAAACATGCGCCAGTTTCTTATGTCGTATTAATTATTGGCTTGAAGGGACTGATAGGCAAAATGCGACAAATTATACATATTACTAATAAATATTGCGTCTGCAGGAAGTAATCAGTGAACCAATGTACAATGCACATACATAAATATGTAAGAGTTTTTTTGGAGATTCATTCGTAAGAATTAAGTAAATTTATTAAATGGCCTTTAATGTGTATAAACACTGTGTATACTTTGTTTTTATATATATGCATACCAATCGCTTGTTTAGTCCTGATGGAGCGTTTCGAAAACCTTTAATTGCTTGGAAAACACCACCTCCGATACAACCCATGGCGAAAGCACCACCACAATCATCCACAATTCGGTAAGGACATGGTTCGCGTGCATATTCTTCCATTCTAGCGCTTCTTATCTGCAAATACACAACAGCATTTATTCGTTTAATTTAAAATAATTAACTACATTAAAGATATTACTTAACACAGTACAGCAAAACTGAATGAGGAATGCACGATATACATCGATTTTAAAATGAAAAGCGATGTTTTCTCGAATCGAAATGATTTCGTATATCGAATAATCCAATATCAACATGTGCGTCAAATTAGCAGCGGTGGCTTAGCGTAGATGTTTGGTACTTGTTATTGAAATAGCAAACGCTCACTGTTAAATGCATTTATTTATGTTTTAAGCACAAAACCAAATAAATTTAAATGCAGAATTGCAAAACAAATAATTATTTACTGTTTACATTCATTTATTTTTTAATTTTAATTTATAATATGGGTTAACCAAGAGGTTGATATATTAGATTTTTACAACAGTTGTTACAGAACTGCTTGTTTCTCGGTGGGCCGCGCCGGCTGGCTCATCGGTTTCTCTGGGTGTAGTCCCATCCGTGGCCCGCAGTCCTCACAATCGATAACAACAAAGCTAAACGTCTGTAGCAAAACAGACCTACACAAAACTATGCAAAGCGAACCACAACCTCCGATAACATCAAACAGTCGCAACTCCTAACAAAATGAACAACATAAACAGCTGCGACGACAAATAAATGTAAACAACAGAATTGAGACGCTAATATAATTTAACAAAAACACTATTAATCCACTTTAGTTTTCCTGATCGGGTCCCGGTTCCGGACCCAGCGTACCCGCCCTACCATGAGACGATTACCTTCTCTCGTCTCCCTCACTTTGGCCATTAGATGGCCAGCATCAGCCCGTGCCGGCTGTAACACCATCTCTCCCCAAGCTAAGCCTGACATTATTTTTTTTTTTTTTTTCAACGTGTGAGTATAATTGATTGCGTTGTCTTAAAATTAATAACAATTAATATCATCATTATCCGCTTTTATCAGCCACTGGGTTAAGGGCGATAGAAAGGGTATCTTATGGTATGTGTGTATGTGAGCATTGTTCGTGCTAGTGCTAACATTTTTAACTTTTATATTTAATAGGCGAATCTTTGGGGTTTTCCTCACACTTAAAAAAAAAAAAAAAAAAAAAAATCTAAATCTAACGTTCGTATTTAATCTGCACTCCTTCAGGGAACACAATTAGGAGTCTGCGTCTGACTCTGCCGTTTACTCAGGCAATTAGGGGCCAAATGAAACGGACTCACTCGGGTGATGTGCGCGTAGTCTCGCTGGTGGCCGCTTCTCTGCTGTTGAAGGCCCGTCCGTGAGGGCTCGTCTCGCCGTCTTGTTGGTTGCGTATTTTTGTGTATTATTGTTCTTGTGTACTATTCCTTTTCGCAATATGTTAGCACCTAATGAATTGTGTTTGCAATCAAATTATAAAGAAAGCCCGTTGTCGTGAATAAATATATACATTAATTTTTACGAGGGCAAGCTCTGTGGCCGGCATAGAAAAAAATATTAAAACTTCAATTTTTAAATTCGAGCCGGCACGCCCGCCATTGACCGCTGACAAAGTCGAACTCCTCGACTGGACGTTTGGGCAGCAACATCATAGGTGCCGAATTTCGGCACACGCACACATTTGCGAGGCGGGCACCTTTGCTGCTTATCTGCACAGCTGCATTTTTTTGGGTCAACGACCCAAATGAAGGCCAAGGGCATATCCAAGGTCATGCGATCCACTCTCCTTATCATCTCTTTGGGAGCGAATCGGCCGGCCAATAGCGATCGCCCCTTCTGGCGGCGTGGATCGCAAGCTCGGCGTTGCCACTCCTCCTTGATTTGAGCACCGTTGTGTGCCTGGCTTCCCCCCGATACTTTGCCCCTATGAACAAAGATATCGCGGCCGAAAATAAAGAACGCAACCAATTGCGGGCAATATCGATGTTGTAGATATTTCAAATGCAACATCACCCGACCGTTTCAATGAATCTGCGAGCGCATTTCCTACCCGGTTCGCCCAGCCGGCCAAATGGAACGCATTATCCCAAACAGCACCGTGTGGTTCACGCGTTCTGCGGCGTTACTCTGAGGCGAGTAGACCGGGTTACGTAAATGCGTAATGCCAAACGCCTGGACCATTGCATCGAATGATTTCGAAATAAATTGCCGCCCATTATCCGAGTGAATCACTTCCGGCACGCCAAATTTAAAGAATACCTCGTTGACTAGGAAGTCGACGACTTCGGCCGCGATGGCTTTCTTCATGGCTTTTAAAAAGGTGAACTTTGATAAGTAGTCCACGACGAAGAATATCCATGCATGCCCTCGTTTCGACCGTGGATACTTCCCCAAGAAGTCGCCGTATGTCTTCTGGAATGGGCGGTCGGTGCGCACTTCCTCCCCAATTCCGACCTGCATCCAGTAATTCTGTGCCTTGGTCTCCTTGCAAACGTCGGATTTCCGCACATAGTCCTTGACTTGTATAGCCATGTTGGGCCAATAGAATCGCCTGCGCAGCGCGTGCAGCGTTTTCCTCATGCCTCCATGAGCTGACGTCTCGTCCGCGTGTGCTTGTCGAATGAGTCCTGCAGTCAGCGACTCCGGCACCCATAGCTTCCAACTCGTGATCTCGACTTCGTCTTCAAGGCTCTCGTGCACCGTCCTCTTGAACAGGAGTCCTCCGCGCACTTTCAAACCCGCAATTTCTGTTGTTGGCTCATCACCTCCTTCACAAGCCCTTGGTACTCGATGCTCTCGAGCTCCACGGTCTGAAATTCCAACAGATCCTCCAGGGCCAGTTCAATCTCTTCCACGCTTCTGGACAACGTGTCGGCGACTACGTTGTCGGCTCCCTTGCGGTACTGCATGGAGAAAGGGAACGCTTGTAGTTCCAGAGACCACCTAGCCAATCTCCCTCTCAACTCTTTAAGATTCATCAGCCACTGCAGGCTCGCATGATAGGTGAGTTCAATCTCTTCCACGCTTCTGGACAACGTGTCGGCGACTACGTTGTTGGCTCCCTTGCGGTACTGCATGGAGAAAGGGAACGCTTGAAGTTCCAGAGACCACCTAGCCAATCTCTCTCTCAACTCTTTAAGATTCATCAGCCACTGCAGGCTCGCATGATAGGTGATTACCGTGAACGGCATCATCTCTACGAATGGTCGGAATCGATGTATGGCCAGCTTGGCGGCTAGGCATTCTTTCTCGGTCACCGAATAGTTAATCTGGTGCTTGTTGAGTTTGGCCGAGAAGAATGCAATCGGCGTTTCCTGTTGCTCGTCGTCCAGCTGGAAAGCCTCTTCGCTCATCGCAAATTTACCCTTTCTTTTCTTTAGGGCATAAGTCAACGGTACTGAGATCTCGGCGAAGGTCTTTATGAATCGGTGATACCACCCCGCCGTACCTAGGTAGCTTCGTAGTTCTTTGACCGTCCTTGGGTTCGGGATGTTGCGGATCGCCTCCACTCTTCCTGGATCCATGCGCAATGTCCCGCCGCCTATGATGAAACCCAAATAATTAAGTTATCTCAGATGCGTCGGCAAATCTGCCGATATTATAAGTAAGTCGTCCAAATATACGAACACGTTTGAGCCTGCATAGTTGTTGAGCGGCGATGCAGAGCCCGAATGGCATGTGGCGGAACTGGCACAGCGGCCTCCCTGGCACAGTAAAGGCCGTATACGCCGTGCTCTTCTCCTCCATTTCGATTTGCCAAAACGCGAACTTAAGGTCGACGCTTGAGATAAAGTGAGTCTCGTCGATGCTCGACAAGATGCCCTCGATGCATGGACGCGGGTAAGCGTCCTTTACCGTTACACTATTCAATTTCCTGGCGTCTAAACAAAACCTGTTCTTCCCAGGCTTCATCACCACCGTAGTCCGGTTGCTCCAGGGACTATCACTCTCCTCGATGATGCCTAACTTGAGCATTTTATCCACCTCGGCCCACACAATCTCCTGCTTGGCCGGTGACAACGGATAATGCCTATCCTTCACGGGTTCGGCTCCCTCGATCAGCTGTATACGATGCTACAACAGGTGGGTTTTCCCTAGGCCATCCTTTTCAAATTTGAGAAAACTGCGTTTCACGCCTTCTAACCGACTCTTCTGCTCGTTGTCCAGGCTCCACATTTCCGGATCTGTTCCGCGGTCGTCGTCGTCTCGGTAATAAGCCACCCCTGGGTTCGCTACCGTTACCTCTGATGTGGCTGGAGTTGCTTCGGACGTTATAGCCGGGCCGAGCAACTATGGGGTCTCGAAGGTCCGCCAGAAGTCGATTCCCAGGTATAGTTCCTGTCGCAGGTCCGGGCACATGTAAAATACGATGTGTTCTTTCTTACTTCCGTATTTCACAGGCAGAACAATGCGGTCCGAAATTGGGCGATTGCCACCCGCCGCTGTCCTTACCATCGATGCGTACGACTGCGCTTCCCTTCCCCATTTCTCCACTAATTCCCGGCATCCTCGTCCCAGCAGACTGACTGAGGCTCCTGTGTCTAAAAAACCTTTCATTTGGATCCCAGCGACCTCCACTTCGGCGAATACACGCGGGTCTGGCTATCCTCCCGTTTCACAGCTTTAATGACCTGGCGCCTCGTCATCCTGCGTTTGCGGAAGCACGCCCTAGCCTTCACCACTCTTCGGGTGGCCAGCGTCATCCCATTCAACTGTCGCTTACCAAAAATTCTATTTCGTGCCGACATGTATGCCCGAACACGTTCTTCGTATGGTAAGCCCCTTAACGTTCCTCCTTAATGTATCTCTTTATAAATAGCCTTATCGTGGTCCTTATCCCAAATATCCGTCTCCTTTCCAACGACTATTATCTTTGGTAGATGCTTCTCTCCTGCTTCTCCGCTTTTGCCGTCCCTGAACGCGTCTGTCCCGCCATCACCGCGCTCCCTCTGGGGTTCCCCGGACAATTTTCGCATTGCGAGCAGAATGTGTCCGGCTTTCCGAATCTGTAGCAGAATATCTTCCGATCCGTAGATATGCAGTCGCTAAAGACATGGTCGAACTGCCTTCAATTCTAGCACACTAGCCGGGATGATGTCCTGCCTCGCACGAATGCCTCCTCCAGCTCTCTAGGCAGCGTTTCCGCACAATTTGGTGGTACTTCAACTTCGTGGACTGTGGGCCTCGTTCCTTGTGAACAGCGCGACGGCTGCAAGAACCAGTTCGCAGTCTCTCAGCGGCTTCTGGAATTGCGCGGCGAGTTGACGCATGTGGTGGATATAGTCGTCCACCCCTTCGCTGGTCTGTTGCTCTCGCTGTAGTAGCTCCTGCATTACATCATGCGCCGTCTGATATTCCCGGAACCTGTTTAAAGGTGCGTGCCGCAGTTGCATCCAGCTATCGACCATAGAATGCTGCACGTGCATCCATTACCACTCGCGGGCGCGGCCGGGAAGGAGCAGGTAAAAGCCGCGCAGGACCTCCTTCCACGGGCATTGATATTGCCTCTGCAGGAACTCCAGCCGAAAAACGAAGTCCTCTACAAAATTCATGGCGTCCTCGCCATCGAACTTGACGTTCCACCGCTGGAGCTTCAAGTACGCTGCTTCTCATCCGCTCTCCGGCCCTCTACTCGGAAATAGCGATTATTCGGGTTACGCCAGTTCCTCGCCTGAGCATCTGCAACGTATACTGGGCTGCTGGAGGAGTACTCCGCTCTTCGCGGGCCCTGTCTGTGTTGCTTCGGAAATGCCTCGAGCTGTACCCCATCTCGCTCTTTCGGAATGGCGCCTGTTCGCGGTCCTGGCAAGACATGTCGCGAAGGCTTCGGTGCGGTGGTGGTCTCTTCGGCGTGGCTCCTTGGTGGCCTAAGCACATCATTGATGCCCTCCATCGTCTCCAAGAAGCCTGTTCGCATCTCCTCGCGGATGGATTCACTGATGCCAGATGGCACAGCATGCAGATATGTTTGGTGGGTTTGAGCTATCGCCGCGTTTGCTGCCGATGTGAGCACTGAGTCCTTCGCCGGTTTTGGGTCTACCAGATGACCCTCTGCCAGGATCTGTCGCTCTGTAAATCCTCGGAAATGCATCGGCGCTCTCACTAGACCTCCTGCCGAATGTGGTGGTGGCAGTCCTGACGCTCCGTCAGCTTCAGAACCCCAATCAGACGCCTGTTCCTCAGCCTCTCAACAAATCCTAGCACAGGCTAACTTATCTACGTACTGGGCAGTGGACAACATTTAAGCATTCGGCAAATGCTCAGTTCGTCAGTTTAACTGACGAACGGCATTCAAGGCACGCTACCTTCAAGGCTATTTGGTTTCTGTCGCACTTCTGGGCACCCTTAGGATATGCTCTGTGACAAATGCGGCGCAGGATCGAAAGTTTATCGTCCTGGGTCACCTGTCTCCGAAGTTCATATATCTACGGCCAGCACACACCAAATGTAAACACAGAGTGAGACAAAACAAATAGTACACAATAGACAAACTCTAACAAAAACTACCCTTATATCGACAACATGCGAACATGACTTACCGCCATCAACCACTACAGGAAAGACTTCTCATGCTGGATACTGGATATCCTGATAATGTCTGCCTCCGTCGTGCTTCTCGGATTCCACTACCCGCTGCGCGATTATGGGCCACCAACTCGTGCCACATAAGACATCAGCGGTGTGGATCCTAAAGCCAAGGAAGTCATTTTCTCCGTACCTTCATTAGCATCATATTTATTTTTCTTTGATTAACACACCGAATTCAATGAAGCCGAGTGCATCTTCAATTGTTACGAAACTACTTCTTTCTCGGTGGGCCGCGCCGGCTGGCTCATCGGTTTCTCTGGGTGTAGTCCCATCCCTGGCCCGCAGTCCTCACAATCAATAACAGAAAACACGTCTGTAGCAAAACAGACCTACACAGCACTATGCAAAACAAACCATAATCTCCGGTAACATCAAACAGTCGGAACTTCTAACTCATGAACAACATAAACAGTTGCGGCAAGTAAACGTAAAACAAGTAAGAGGTTATAGTCGGGAGCTTCCGACTAGGGAATACCCTGAACCTTCTTATTCCAACACCAAATGCAGCTCGTTTGAATAAATAAAAAAAAAGTTCCATTGGCAGGGCCCGAACTGGCAACTGACCGCATTACTTGCTGCCGACTCTACTCAGCAGCCATACCAGCCTCAGTAGGGCTCGAACTCGCGACAGACCGCACCACTTGCCACTGCCTCTACTCAACAGCAACACTAATAACCGAGTGTTATTGAGAAAAAACCAATTAAAATATCAGCACAGAAAACAATCGCAATGATGACAGAATTCGAAGCAGACGCGCATGAATGTGTGTGTGTACATGTATACAAAACTTCCTGCAATTTGTGTCGCAAACACGTGCGTAGTCAAAATACCGAAAAACAAATCAAAAACAGATCTTAATGATCTTATTGTACCATAGAATATTTGTGTATTCTCAAAAAGTCAATTGCATTTAAATTGTGCCTTAAATTGGATGGCAATGCAAGTTGGGTTATTAACTTGATTTATAGCTCTGGGGTGGTAGCGGGGAGGTAGCGATAGGTATGAAATTAAAGATACTTGATATATATATACTATTCTAGAATGAACATATCAAGTTTGGTGACTCTAGCTCTTAATATTTACCCAATTTGCTCAAAAAACAGAATGTCGATATTGATTTTTATCGATTGCTTGGAAACGGAGTAATTTGTCGATTATCGGAAACAAACTCGATCTGCGTAGGCATTAGGAGGACCTACAGCTTAAATTTCTTTAGTCTCTGGCACTTATAAGTTCTGATATCCTTGCGTTCATTCATACGGACAGACGGACAGACAGACGGACATGGCTAGATCGACTTGGCTATTGATGCTGATCAAGAATATATATACTTTATGGGGTCGGAGATGCTTCTTTCTGCCTGTTACATACATTTACATTTTGCACAAAAACATAATACCCCTTTTACCCATTTTTAATGGGTTCAGGGTATATCAACAAAGGCGAGACGCTTATATAAATTAACAAAAAACTCTATTAAACCACTTTTGTTTTCCAGATCGGGTCCCGGTTCCGGACCCAGCGTACATGCTTACTTAAAAATACATATTTTGTACGGAGCCAACCTCAGTACACAACATGCATTCATATGTGAATACAAAATTGGGGTAGGTCGTGATCAGCGCTAGAAAACTAACAAAATTAACTTCTTGCCATTACCAACTCCTTCTTTGTTCACTTGTTGCCTTTGTCCTTCTTGATTTTCAAATCAGACAAGGACGGCAACTGTTCAAGCGTTTCGATCGCTACAACAAAGGAAAATTGTGAGCATGTCTTCATTTATATTCATTTCAATTTCAACTATGTTGGAAAACTCACTCACATAATTTTGCACACTTCTGGCGTACTCAATCGTAGCACACTTTTAAATAACGCAATTTTTCTTGCTGGACCGCGCGGTTGATACACGCTTATTAGCATCTTTCATGCTTCTTTGGACGACACGCAATTTTTGATGATTAATCTGCGACGCTTTAACACCCAGCAATATGTTTGCTAGTGCCTTTTCGTCCCTTGTATCAAACTGGGCCTTCTGTTCTGGGCTGTCACTTCATTTTTAACAACTCTTCCCTCACAGATATACATATACATACATATACATATGATGTCTTTTATTTGCTTTCACTACAGGAAATTGCTTTAGGTTACTCTCTTCCGTATGATTTGTCCGATAGAACGGCATCGCTGTTTATTTTTATTTGAATGTCAGAATGTGAACAATCATTAATAAATAAAAACTAACCCACAGAGAAACGCTAGCATAAACAAGCTACAGCTGCGGTCCCTTTGCAAAAAGTCAAGTACTCCAATTATTATTTAGCTTTAAGTCAGTCTTAATCCAGATATTCAACATAATAAACTGATACAGATTCACTCTAGTGAAATAACGTTTTTTTATTTCCAAACTTATAACTACGTTATTGGCGCAGCCGGTAGGATAGCGTAACATTTTGTGAAACGGAATAATTTAAAGTTCGTGAGTGATACGATCAATCAAAGAGAGGCTTATCCATACAACTGGTATCTTCTCTGATCAACAAGTGTAATTGTGCACAATATTACAATTTAATCGAACATATTTCAATTCCGAAATTCGCTATCCGCAAAAGAACTCAACGTGTCTAAACAATTCAAGCAACGTATAAATGCAATTCGGTCGTTGTAACACAGTGAATTTTTTGACACATAAACTAAAAACCCAAAATTATTAAAAAATGGAGCAACCAGAAGGTTCTCATTCTGCTGCACTTCCAGCAATGAATAAATTAAACTACCAGAATATAAACCAATTGCTTCAACAAATACGAAACGTGCCAGCCTTTGAGGGAGATCCTGTAACCCTGGGTCCATTCATCAGAAGGATGGACTACCTGCTTCAACTGTACTCTACTCACAATTTACGACAGCAATGCATCATATTCGGGGCGATAGAGCTGCAGATATCCGGAGATGCCCAGAAGGTACCCAGAATGCTGCAAATCAACAAATGGCAACAACTCAGGGAGGCTTTAAACTCCGAATACAAGACGCAAACACCCGTGGAAAAACTACTGCGACGGTTATATTATACCAATTATCAAGGTAATTTACGCAAGTTTTGTAGTAGAGGCTAAGATAATAATTATAACGGACAACTTAGAATTAGAAGGGAATTTAGATAATTCCAGATTGTATACCAACGTTATGAATAATACTGTAAAAAACTTAATACATAAAAAAACTACCAGATAGACTCTTTATATCACTCGCAAGATACGAAATTAAAACAAGTAGCACAAATGGAGGGCTACTATAAAGAAAATTATAATAATAATAATAATAAAAATCAAAATACTAACAATGCTATAAATATTATAAGAAATAATAAACCTCAATTTACCCCATATAAAATGACTAACAATAATCAAAGTCTCCATTTTACACAATACCCTCAGAACAACCAAGCCTACTTTAACCAAAATAAGCTACTAGTTCATGAATTCAAACAGAATTTACAACGAGCACAAATAAATAACCCTATAACTCAAAATATTTCTCTAGGTATATATATACCAAATCAATCCTACAAGCTTATGCGAGAAAATACTAGTGGTTCCCAAAAAAATGAAGGTTGATGAAAATTATCAACAATCAGACAACTATCAGGGCAATTACGTACTACACACTATATCATATAGCTGCCATAGGAACGATCGGTCGAAAATTAAGGTGTTGAATGAAAGAAAAAATTGTTTTTCAATATTTCTTGACCAAACTCGGCATTTATTAGTTTTACTATGCTCCTCATATATTTGAAAAGTCCTATTAAGATTGGACCACAATATCATATAGCTGCTATAGGAACGAGCGGTCGAAAATTAAGTTTTTGTATGAAAAAAAATTTGGTTTTTCAAGACATCTTGACCAAACTCGCCATTTATTAGTTTACTATTGAGATCGGACCACTATATCATATAGCTGCCACAGTTACGATCGGTCGAAAATTAAGGTGTTGAATGAAAGCAAATGTTGTTTATCAATATTTCTTGACCAAACTCGGCATTTATTAGTTTTACTATGCTCCTCATATATTTGAAAAATCCTATTAAGATTGGACCACAATATCATATAGCTGCTATAGGAACGATCGGTCGAAAATTAAGGTGTTGTATGAAAAACCTTTTGCTTATCAAGATATCTTGACAAAACTCGGCATTTATTAGTTTCACTATACTCCTCATATACATGCAAAATTCTATTAAGATCGGACCACTATATCATATAGCTGCGACAGGAATGATCGGTCGAAAATTAAAGTGTTGTATGAAAAAAAATGTTGTTTATCAAGATATCTTGACCAAACTCGGTATTTATTAGTTTTACTATACTCCTCATTTATATGCAAAATCCTAATAAGATCGGACCACTATATCATATAGCTGCCATAGGAACGATCGGTCGAAAATTAAGTTGTTGTATGAAAAAACTTTTGTTTATCAACATATCTTGATAAAACTCGGACATTATGAGTTTTACTACACTGCTCATATACATGCGAAATCCTATTAAGATCGGACCACTATATCATATAGCTGCCACAGGAATGATCGGTCGAAAATTAAGGTGTTGTATGAAAAAAAATGTTTTTTATCAAGATATCTTGACCAAACTCGGTATTTATTAGTTTCACTATACTCCTCATATATAAGCAAAATCCTATTAAGATCGGACCACTATATAATATAGCTGCCATGGGAACGATCGGTCGAAAATTTAGTTGTTGCATGAAAAAACTATTGTTTATCAAGATATCTTGACAAAACTCGGCATTTATTAGTTTAACTATACTTCTCATATACATGCAAAATCCTATTAAGATCGGACCACTATATCATATAGCTGCCACAGGAATGATGGGTCGAAAATTAAGGTGTTGTATGAAAAAAAATTGTATCAAAATATCTTGACCAAACGCGGCATTTATTAGTTTTACTATTATGCTCCTCATTTATATGCAAAATCCTTATAAAATCGGACCACTATATCATATAGCTGCCATAGGAATGATCGGTCGAAAATTAATTTGTTGTATGAAAAAAAGTTTTGTTAATCAAGAAATCTTGACCAAACTCGCCATTTATTAGTTTTACTATAATCCTCATATACATGCAAAATCCTATTAAGATCGGACCACTGCATCATATAGCTGCCACAGGAATGATCGGTCGAAAATTAAGGTGTTGTATGAAAAAAAAATGTTGTTTTTCAACATATCTTGGCCACACTCGGCATTTATAGGTTTTACTATACTCCTCATTTATATGCAAAATCCTATCGATATCGGACCACTATATCATATAGCTGCCATAGGAACGATCGGTCGAAATTAAAGTTTTTGTATGAACATCAATTTGGTTTTATAAGATATCTTGAGCAAACTCGGTATTTATTAGTTTTACTATACTTCCCATATAAATGCAAAATCCTCTTAAGATCAGACCACTATATCATATAGCTGCCACAGGAACGATCGGACGAAAATGAAGTTGTTGTATGAAAAATAATTTTGTTTATCGAGATATCTTGACAAAACTCGGCATTTATTAGTTTAACTATACTTCTCATATATATGCAACATCCTATTAAGATCGGACCACTATATCATATAGCTGCCACAGGAATGATGGGTCGAAAATTAAGGTGTATGAAAAAAAATTGTATCAAAATATCTTGACCAAACGCGACATTTATTAGTTTTACTATTATGCTCCTCATTTATATGCAAAATCCTTATAAAATCGGACCACTATATCATATAGCTGCCATAAGAACGATCGGTCGAAATTAAAGTTTTTGTATGAACATCAATTTGGTTTTATAAGATATCTTGAGCAAACTCGGTATTTATTAGTTTTACTATACTCCCCATATACATGCAAAATCCTCTTAAGATCAGACCACTCTATCATATAGCTGCCACAGGAACGATCAAAATATCATGACCAATCTCGGCATTTATTAGTTTTACTATGCTCCTCATATACATGCAAAATCCTATTAAGATCGGACCACTATATCATATAGCTGCCACAGGAATGATCGCTCGAAAATTAAGGTGTTGTATGAAAAAAATGTTATCAAAATATCTTGACCAAACTCGCCAATTATTATCGAATTTCATCAAAATATTTTATCAAAATATCTTGACCAAACTCGCCAATTATTAGTTTTACTATGCTCCTCATATACATGCAAAATCCTATTAAGATCGGACCACTATATCATAAAGCTGCCACAGGAATGATCGGTCGAAAATGAAGTTGTTGTATGAAAAAACTTTTGTTTATCAACATATCTTGACAAAACTCGGACATTATGAGTTTTACTACACTGCTCATATATATGCAAAATCCTATTAAGATCGGACCACTATATCATATAGCTGCCACAGGAATGATCGATCGAAAATTAAGGTGTTGTATGAAAAAAAAAATGTTTTTTATCAAGATATCTTGACCAAACTCGGTATTTATTAGTTTCACTATACTCCTCATATAAAAGAAAAACCCTTTTAAGATCGGACCACTATATAATATAGCTGCCATGGGAACGATCGGTCGAAAATTTAGTTGTTGTATGAAAAAACTTTTGTTTATCAAGATATCTTGACAAATCTCGGCATTTATTAGTTTTACTATGCTCCTCATATACATGCAAAATCCTATTAAGATCGGACCACTATATCATATAGCTGCCACAGGAATGATCGATCGAAAATTAAGTTGTTGTATGAAAAAACTTTTGTTTATCAACATATCTTGATAAAACTCGGACATTATGAGTTTTACTACACTGGTCATATACATGCAAAATCCTATTAAGATCGGACCACTATATCATATAGCTGCCACAGGAATGATCGATCGAAAATTAAGGTGTTGTATGAAAAAAAATGTTGTTTTTCAAGATATCTTGACCAAACTCGGTATTTATTAGTTTTACTATACTCCTCATTTATATGCAAAATCCTAATAAGATCGGACCACTATATCATATAGCTGCCATAGGAACGATCGGTCGAAAATTAAGTTGTTGTATGAAAAAACTTTTGTTTATCAACATATCTTGATAAAACTCGGACATTATGAGTTTTACTACACTGTTCATATACATGCAAAATCCTATTAAGATCGGACCACGATATCATATAGCTGCCACAGGAATGATCGATCGAAAATTAAGGTGTTGTAAGAAAAAAAATGTTTTTTATCAAGATATCTTGACCAAACTCGGTATTTATTAGTTTAACTATACTTCTCATATACATGCAAGATCCTATTAAGATCGGACCACTATATCATATAGCTGCCACAGGAATGATGGGTCGAAAATTAAGGTGTTGTATGAAAAAAAATTGTATCAAAATATCTTGACCAAACGCGGCATTTATTAGTTTTACTATTATGCTCCTCATTTATATGCAAAATCCTTATAAAATCGGACCACTATATCATATAGCTGCCATAGGAATGATCGGTCGAAAATTAATTTGTTGTATGAAAAAAAGTTTTGTTAATCAAGAAATCTTGACCAAACTCGCCATTTATTAGTTTTACTATACTCCTATATACATGCAAGATCCTATTAAGATCGGACCACTGTATCATATAGCTACCACAGGAATGATCGGTCGAAAATTAAGGTGTTGTATGAAAAAAAATGTTGTTTTTCAACATATCTTGGCCACACTCGGCATTTATAGGTTTTACTATACTCCTCATTTATATGCAAAATCCTATCGATATCGGACCACTATATCATATAGCTGCCTTAGGAACGATCGGTCGAAATTAAAGTTTTTGTATGAACATCAATTTGGTTTTATAAGATATCTTGAGCAAACTCGGTATTTATTAGTTTTACTATACTTCCCATATAAATGCAAAATCCTCTTAAGATCAGACCACTATATCATATAGCTGCCACAGGAACGATCGGACGAAAATTAAGGTGTTGTATGAAAAAAATGTTATCAAAATATCTTGACCAAACTCGCCAATTATTATCGAATTTCATCAAAATATTTTATCAAAATATCTTGACCAAACTCGCCAATTATAAGTTTTACTATGCTCCTCATATACATGCAAAATCCTATTAAGATCGGACCACTATATCATAGCTGCCACAGGAATGATCGGTCAAAAATTAAGTTGTTGTATGAAAAAACTTTTGTTTATCAACATATCTTGACAAAACTCGGCATTAATTAGTTGTACTATGCTCTTCATTTATATGCAAAATCCTATTAAGATCGGATCATCATATCATCTAGATGCCATAGAAACGGTAAGTCGAAATTAAAGTTTTTGTATGAACAACAACTTTGTTTTTCAAGATATCTTGACCAAACTCGCCATTTATTAGTTTTACTATACTCCTCATATATATGCAAAATCCTATTAAAATCGGACCACTATATCATATAGCTGACACAGGAACGATCGGTCGAAAATTAAGGTGTTGTATGAAAAAAAATGTCATCAAAATATCTTGACCAAACTCGGCATTTGTTAGTTTTACTATTGTTGGTTATATAATGTTTTCAAAGTGGAA
Source organism: Drosophila littoralis (assembly GCA_018903485.1). Taxonomy (NCBI): domain Eukaryota; kingdom Metazoa; phylum Arthropoda; class Insecta; order Diptera; family Drosophilidae; genus Drosophila; species Drosophila littoralis. Next base: position 1,986,035 of record JAEIGF010000590.1, read on the forward strand.
CTAAACAGGAAACTGAACCGGATTAATAGGTCTTTCTTTATATTACGCATCTGTACGTCTACATTGTTCGGTAGTTCATAAGCGACAGACAATGGTATACTTAAGAATAAGAATAAGCACAAAGCAAAACAAAAGACTTAAGTGTGACCAAGATTCAAATAGTAGTTGTTGCCGAAAAACTTATGCATATTTCAATACTCCTTCTCAACAATTACATACTTGAAACCTTATTAATAACAATTCATTTCATTAATACATTTTACATGCTTGTTCTTTTGCAAATTTTTAGTTAGTACATCGGCAATCATATCATTAGTACCTATATATTTAACATCTATTTCGTTCTTAGAATATAGCTCGCGTACATGGTGATACTTTATGTCGATGTGCTTACTACGTTTATGTAAAATTGGATTTTTAGCTAAGCACTGTGCGCTTTGATTATCGCAATACAATAAAATAGGCTTGGTTTCTATAAATCCCATTTCATGCAACAATTTTTTAATATATGTTGCTTCTCTTGCTGCGGTAGATAAGGCAATATATTCGGCTTCAGTGCTGCTTAACGCCACCAGACTTTGTTTCTTCGATTCCCACGAAATCGCGCTGCCTGCACCAATAAAGACATATCCACTATATGATTTTCGATCTGCAGCATCGTTCGCCCAGTCTGCGTCGACGTATCCATAGATCTGCTTGCCAGTATCCTGATAATGAAGTCTCATAAGAGCCGTGCCTTTTAAATACCTTAGCACACGCTTCGCTGCAACTTCATGCTCCTTGTGAGGGCTGGCATTTCGTTGTGCCAGTTTCGCTACCGAATGTAGTATGTCCGGCCTGGTTGTTATGGCTAAATACATCAAAGAACCTAACAATGATTGGTAGCTCTTTTCATTAACCATCTCGCAGTTGACGTCATCACATTTGACTTGGTGACCTGCATCCAGTGGTGTAGCTACAGGCCTACACGTTGACATGCCCCAAGTATGTAGCATTTGTTCCACATACTGCTTGTGGCCGATTGTTATGCTTCCAGTCTCCCCTTCGCGCTCAATTTCTATTCCCAAGAAATGGTTGAGCTGGCCGCCATCAACAATGTCGAATTCCCTGGCAATGAACGCTTTGATTTTCAACAATTCGTCTTTATTTGAGCTGGCAAGTAAAATATCATCAACATAAACTGCAATTATATTAATTTTACCTTGCCCATTGCGTATATATACGCAGGGCTCGCTGACACATGGAGTAAAACCCAGTTTTTTCAAGACTGCGTCCAGTCTACTGTTCCACTCTCTACCGCTTTGCTTTAGCCCATAGAGAGATTTTTTTAGTTTCAAGACTTTATAAGGGAATTCATCGCTTACGAATCCGTCCGGTTGTTTCATATAAACTTCCTCTGAAAGCTCACTATTCAGGTAGGCAGTAGACACGTCCATCTGATGCACAAACAACTTATGTTCGACTGCCAATGCCATAATCATTCGTACAGACGAGTATCTCACAACTGGAGAGAACGTCTCAAAGAAATCAACGCCATATCGCTGCGCACATCCTTTGGCAACTAATCTTGACTTAAAGCGCTTTACATAGCCATCCTTGTCAACTTTTATGCCAAAGACCCATTTGCAGCCTATCGCTTTCTTATTCGCTGGCAATTCCACAAGCTCCCAAGTCTTATTGTCTTCAAGTGCTTTTATCTCCTTCTGAATCGATGCTGACCATTCTTGGCTCATTTCTGACTCATTTGCTTCGCTAAAATTTTCAGGAATGACGATTTCCTCTGCCTTCAGCATATTCAGGCAATTATACTGCTTGCGGGGTCTACCTGGTTTTCCAGTTTTTATCTTTCGTGGACGCCCTGGACCACGAGCTTCACAGTTTACGGGCGGTTCTGCATCATCACTTTTTGCACTCTCATACTCGTCAGTATCTTTCCTTTCAGTATGTTGCCCTCCGATTTCAATCTCTGCCTGTGTCTGCAGGACATTCTCAGCCTCAGCCTGCTGATTTACTGTTGCACAATCATCAAACAGCACTGTTTCTTTTTTATCGCTTGCAGATCCACCTAAATTATTTTCTATAAAAATAACTTCTCTGCTTTCGACAACTTTCTTCGACTCTGGACAAAATAGGCGATATGCTTTTGCTGCCATCGAATAGCCAACCATTACATATTCGATTCCCTTTGGACTAAACTTATTTCTGTGCCCTTTCTTTAAGACAATTGCTTTTGAGCCGAAAATCTTCAAATGCGATACAGACGGTTTCTTGCCAGTCCAAACCTCAAATGGGGTTTTGTTAGCCAATGTCTTGGTTTCTGACCTGTTGCGTAAGTATACTGCAGTCCCTACTGCCTCACCCCATAGTGTTTCATCTACGCCCGAGTGTACTAGCATACTTCTGGCCATCTCTACCAGTGTGCGATTTGCTCGCTCAGCAACTCCATTTTGCTGCGGATTATAGGGTACTGTCAGTTGTCTTTTAATTCCGTGTTCCGACAAGAATTTTTCAAATTCATGACTAACATACTCGCGCCCGTTATCGCTTCGAATTGATTTTACCTTTTTGCCGCATTGTCTCTCGGCAAACAAAATAAAGTCCTTAAACGCGCTTAATATTTGGTCGCGAGACTTCAAAAATACACAACTGTGTGACGTGAGTAATCGTCAATAAATGTTGCAAAGTATCGTGCGCCCCCGGCAGACGGTCTGCTTATTGGTCCACAAATGTCAGTGTGAATCAAACTCAATAATTGAGTCGCACGATTTTCAGAAGCTTTTGGAAATGGTTTTACACTTATTTTACTTTTTGCACAGGTTTCACACAAATCATTTTTTATTTCAAAATTTTTATTGATTGATTTTAAGCCATACACCATCTCACCACTTGCCATTTTCCATAAACTGGCCAGATTTAAGTGTCCAAATCGATAATGCCATTTCCATAACTCAGTGCTGCTTGCCTTAGAGTACATACACTGTTTCATTTTAACATCAATGGTGAACAAATCACCTCTCTTGTATGCTTTCAGTATATTCACATTATCTCTGTCCTTTATCACTGCTCTGTCTTTATCAAAAGTAACTCTGTATCCTTTTTCTACAGCTTTTGATACCGATATAAAGTTTGCTTGCAACTCATTAACAAACAACACATTTTGCAGTTCAAGATAAAAATTTCCGACAGTAATACATACAGTACCAATGCCGTCGGCAACTATAAAATTTTCTCCTGCAAGCAATATTTTCTCTTTGTGCTCTCTAATATCTACAAACCATGACCTATCACAACACATGTGAGCAGTGGCGCCACTATCCAGACACCACGTCGATTTTGTCAAGTTGTCGCTTTTCTGCACATTCGCAAGTATGGCTAACGATCGCTTTATTTCAGCGTTTCTCTCTTTGCCTTCTTTACTTTTCACTTTTTCCTTGCACTCAGCAATAAAATGACCTTCGCGGCCGCATCTATAACATTTTTTATTCCTTTTCGGATCTGTTTTCTGATGCGCATTTTTTGTACGCGACACAAATGCTTGCTGTATGCCATTACCCACTTCTTCGTTGTTTGCTTGTTGTCTTTGTCCTTCTTCAATAATTTTGATTTTCAAATCAGACAAGGACGGCAACTGTTCACGCGCTTCGATCGCTACAACAAAGTTTTCGAACTTTTTTCCTAATCCCGTTAACAGCAAAATTGTGAGCATGTCTTCATTTATATTCATTTCGATTTCTTTTAATTTTTCAACTATGTTGGAAAACTCATTCATATAGGTTTGCACACTTGCACCTTCTGGCATACTCAATCGAAGCAAACTTTTAAATAACGCAATTTTTCTTGCTGGCCCGCGCGGTTGATACACACTTATTAGCTTCTCCCATGCATCTTTAGACGACACGCAATTTTTTATGAAATTAATCTGCGACTCTTTAACAGCCAGCAATATGTTTGCTAGTGCCTTTTCGTCCCGTGTATCAAACTGAGCCTTCTGTTCTTCGCTGTCACCTTCATTTTTAACGATTCTTCCGCATACGATCGGCCATAGATCATTTTGTACCAATATGCTTTTCATTTGCACTGACCACACCGCGTAATTTTCGTCATCCAACTTTTCGATGGAATATAACCCTTGTCCACTCATGTTTATAAATTTTTTCGTATAATCACACACAGTAATTAAAGTTAATCGCACAATTTCGTGTTTACAGCCCTGGGCCCATAACCTGTTGGTTATATAATGTTTTTAAAGTGGAACTAAACAGGAAACTGAACCGGATTAATAGGTCATTCTTTATATTACGCATCTGTACGTCTACATTGTTCGGTAGTTCATAAGCGACAGACAATGGTATACTTAAGAATAAGAATAAGCACAAAGCAAAACAAAAGACTTAAGTGTGACCAAGATTCAAATAGTAGTTGTTGCCGAAAAACTTATGCATATTTCAATAACTATACTCCTCATATACATGCAAAATCCTATTAAGATTGGACCACAATATCATACAGCTACCATAGGAACGATCGGTCGAAAATTAAGTTTTTGTGTGAAAAAAAATTTTGTTTTTCAAGATATCTTGACCAAACTCGGTATTTATTAGTTTTACTATGCTCCTCATATATTTGAAAAGTCCTATTAAGATCAGACCACTATATCATATAGCTGCCACAGGAATGATCGGTCGAAAGTTAAGTTATTTTATGAAAAAAAGTTTTGTTAATCAAGAAATCTTGACCAAACTCGGCATTAATTAGTTTTACTATACTCCCCATATACATGCAAAATCCTCTTAAGATTGGACCACTATATCATATATTGTAGCTGCCACAGTAACGATCGGTCGAAAATTAAGGTATTGTATGAAAAAAAATGTTATTTATCAAGATTTCTTGACCAAACTCGGCATTTGTTAGTTTTACTATACTCCTCATATACATGCAAAATCCTATTAAGATTGGACCACAATATCATACAGCTACCATAGAAACGATCGGTCGAAAATTAAATTTTTGTGTAAAAATAAAATTTTGTTTTTCAAGATATCTTGACCAAACTCGGCATTTATTAGTTTTACTATACTCCCCATATGCATGCAAAATCCGCTTAAGGTCAGTACTATATCATATAGCTGCCATAGGAACGATCGGTCGAAAATTAAGTTGTTGTATGAAAAAAAGTTTTGTTAATCAAGATGTCTTGACGACACTCGGCATTTATAGGTTTCACTATACTTCCATATATATGCAAATTCCTATCGATATCGGACGTCTATATCATATAGCTGCCATAGGAACGATCGGTCGAAATTAAAGTTTTTTTATGAACATCAATTTGGTTTTTCAAGATATCTTGACCAAACTCGGCATTTATTAGTTTTACTATGCTCCTCATTTATATTAAGATTGGACCACTATATCATATAGCTGCCTGTAATAATATTATTTATCAATTTCTTAAGAAGTTCATCATAGCACGTCTGTGCTGTTTAGGTTGTTATATATGAATACTTTTATTCAGAGTCCATGTTATGCGCTTAGCCTATGGATACATATATGTTCTTATGCTGTTATTGGTTAACAGCTACAAAGAGAGGGAGAGTGAGTAGCTTGCATATGCCTGTGTTAGTGAGCATATGTGTTGCTCATGGAATGCGCTCAGACGGAGCGTGGGATATGCAGCGTAAACATAAATGGTCAGCGTGCGGGGCTAGTGACTCGCGCTGCGTAATATGAGCCAGAGCCAATACATAGAGTGGCTCTGGGTTTGTTTAATTTATATTTGTTATTGTATGCAACAAAGTGCCACATACTTTATATATGAATACTGGGTGTTACTTTTAGGCAAATACACACTACACCTCCCTTTTTAAAGAAATAACGTAACATTATAAATGTGTAGTTATTAAATGAACTATAGTTATTAAATGAAAAAAAGCGGTTTTGTTTTTTTTTTTTTTTAAATAACGTAACTTAGTGGAGTTATTTTATTTAGATTTATTTATGTATATATAATTATTATTATTTTTTTTTTTACTTTTATAAAATTGTAATTAAAATTTTTTTTTGTGATTTTGAGTTTACAATAAGAATACATATGAGAATCAAAATTGTATATAAAAATATGTATTATATTATTGGATTTTTGGGCCAAATTATAAGTTTAAATTTTAGCTTTGTTTTCAAAACTTGAATGATTCAACTGTGAAGCATTTTTAATCTATCCTTATGAACTTTTTGAGTCCTATTTTTGTTATCTTTAATTAGAATGTTATCCCTATTTTCTATGTTAACTATTGTATATGGACCTATATACACTGGATCCAATTTATGGCCAGTTTCGTTTCTTAATAAGACTTTATCTCCTATTTTTACTTGAAAATCTATAACTTTTTTATCAAAAATTTTCTTACTTTTTGCTTTATTTTTTTCAAGCATTATCCTAAACCTTTTATATGCTATTTCTAATCTAAACTTAACTTCTTTAGCATAATCTTCTACATTATATAGTGGGTCTTTTTTATTTATATTATTAAAATCTTTTGGTAAATTTAGTGTTTTACCAAAAATTAGCTCATATGGACAATAATTGTGTGCCATAGAGGGGGTCGTGTTAAAACAGTATACGAAGTATTGGATCCATACGTCCCAATCAGTTTTATCTACTGATTATATGATCGTATTTATTCGTTAAAAGTCTTGTGACTTCTTTCTACTGTTCCAACTGTCTGGTGATGATGTGCAGTTGATGTTATGTTGTTTATTTTCATAAATCTTGCACAAATCGTTTATAATTGAATTCTTATATTCCGTACCCATGTCCGTAATGAACGTCTTCATTGGACCGTACTTCAGAATATAAGATTCGAATATAGCTTTAGCGACAGTGCTTGCACTTTTAGTTGCCATGGTTTCATGGCGACGAGGTATTTCGTTAAATCACAAATGAGTGTAACTGCATACTCGTTCCCATTCTCTGATCTAGGTAATGGACCTATTGTGTCAACGATTACTCTGTCGAAAGCGGATATTGGTGTTTCTGTTATTGTTAGAAGCGGTTTTTTCGTTCCTTGCAGTTTTTGCTTTCTGGCATTTTGGACATTTTCGTAGTTAGTCTTTTATTTGTTTAGACATACCTTTCCAAAAATAATGTCGTTTGACCTTGGCCAAGGTTTTTATAATGCCTGTATGTCCTCCTAGTATGGGATCATCATGTAGTTTAGACAAGATAGCTTCTTTTTCTTTTTCAGAATTTATTTGGGTCACCGGGTGGAGTAGCGCTACTCTTAAAGTTTTTAATATTTGATTGCCCATTTTCTTGAAATTATCCATTGAAACGTGTTCAAAGATATTTTCCCACGGTGCCACTTTGAGTTGGCTAATTTTATATATTCCGGCTTGCGTTTCAAGCCTTTGAAAGAATTGATCTAAATCAATGGTTTCATTAGTATATAAATCGCTAACATCGTATCTTGCTGTAATTTTTCTGCCATGTTTAAAAATACATGTCATATTGTTTACATGCAAGGTCACTACTTTTCGTACCTCGTCATTGTTAATGACTTGGTACACTTTGTGCTTTGAAGCTTTTTCTATAGATTGCCTAGGCAATTCTATTTCTTTTTCTCCTGTGCAGGATTCTTGTCTACTTGCTTGTCTTGTAGTGACTTTCATTATGTTTCCTGTTATATTTTGTAGCTCCTTAATGGTTATTCTCGATAACGCATCTGCTACGTAATTGTCTTTACCCTTCAGATATTCTACCGTAAAGTGTTAATTTTGAACTTGGATTGACCATTGAAAATAGATAAGTTAGTGGTCTGTGATCCGTTTTTACCGTGAAATGGTTACCATAAATATATGGTCGAAAGTGTGTTATTGCCCAGTGAATAGCTGTTAACTCTTGTTCAGTTGTACTCTTGTTACTTTCTCCTTTAGTAAAGGATCTTGATGCGTATGCAATTGGAAGTTGGAGTCCATTATAGTTTTGAGTTAAAACTGCTCCACACGCTTGCTTACTTGCATCTGTTATTATGCAGAATTCTTTGGTAAAGTCTGGATATTGTAACAAGGTTGGATTTATTAGTTCTCTTTTGAGATGATCGAAGGCGTTCTGGCATTCAGATGTCCATTCGAATTTTACGTATTTTTTACATAATCTTGTTATGTGACGTGAATAGTCAGCAAAGTTTTTTATAAAACGCCTATAGTAATTGCAAAATGCAACGAATCGTCTTGCGCTGTCCGCATCGTGTGGGACTGGGTAATTTTTTATCACGTCGTATTTTTTTTCGTCTGGCAAGATTCCTTTATCCCTTTAAATGCACTTTGTGTCCCAAAAATGTGACTTCATGCATGAAAAATGAACATTTTTCCGGATGTAGTTTCAGGTTGAATTTCCTACATTTGTCGAAAACATCGGTTAATTTTTTGACCATATGTTTCTCGGAACAACCGATTACTATTAGATTATCCATATAAAGGAATGCTTGTGATGGTTCTAGACCAGAAAATGCTATTGTCATCATTCTCTGAAATGAGTTTGGGGCTATTTTTAAGCCAAATGGTAATCGCGTGAAGCGATATGAGCCATTGCTTGTTGAGACTGACGTTATATTTCTAGAACTTTTTTCAAGTTCAATTTGGTGGAAGCCAGACATTAAGTCTAGGCATGAAAAATATTTTGCTCTACCTAGTTGATCTAGAATATCATCAATTCTAGGTAGTGGAAATTTGTCGGACAATAGCTTTTTATTAATTTGACGATAGTCAATTACTAATCGCCATTTTTTCTTTTCGGAGTCCGGAAGGGACTTCTTCGGGACTAGTAAGAGTGGGCTATTATATTCTGATGGTTCGACTATTTTATCGTCTATTAATTTTTGTACTTGGGCTGGAATTTCTTGTTCTTGGCTATGAGGAGTCCTATAATTTTTTATATATACGGGCTCATCATCCTTCAGTCTAAGCTTTTGTTTGTAAAAATTATTTGTTGTTATTGATTCGGTTTCTAGTCCGAATATGTCTGTATATCTGGTACATAGATCTTTTAATTGATTTTTGAATAAAGGCGGAAAGTTTTTAATTAATTTATTCATAACGAAGTTGTCTCTTTCTTCGTTTGTTTCTTTTAATATTTCATAATCATTAAAGGTTTTATATTTTATTTTATTTAAATTGACGATCTTATTGGTATTTGTTGTATTTTAAATTCGGACATAAGTATTTTTGTGGTTGGATATGGTATTTGCGATATAAATTCCTTCATCAATTTCTTGATTTAAAATCAAAATTTGATTTTTTATTGAGGGTATTTGTATTTCACGGACAACTTCGGAATGAGCTGGGAGTACTGTGGCATTATTGTCACAAGTATGAAGTATTTGTAATTTAATCGGATAATTTAAGTTGTTTGGGCGAAGAATTAGTGAGTCGCCACTCTGAGTGAAATCTAATTGGCAATTATATTGTTTTATGAAATCTATGCCTAGTATGCCATCACTAGGTATTGGGAAATTTTGATCGACTAAATGGTAGTTATGCGGAATTATGTATTTACCTGTAGTGAGTTCTATAAAGGGCAAGCCTTTTAAAAATTTGTACCTTCGCCAGTTCCCGATATTTGGGTAGTAACTCTTTCGTTTACGTTTTCAAATATATCTACATTTTCTTTTAATATAGATATATCTGCCCCAGTATCAAGCAACAGTGTAAAGGATTTACCTGTTCTTTCATTGTTAATTTTTACAAATATGCTGAGGTTGAGGTTGATGGTTTTTATTGTGCCATTTATTGGCTCTGAACATCTGAGGGGTCTTGTTGGTTTTCCGAATTACCTTGAGTTACTCGGAAATCACCTCTATTGTTATTATTTTGGTTTTGGTTGCCACCTCGGTGTGAATTATTTCTTCCTCGGTTGCTACCTCGGTAATTTCCTCTGAAATTACCCCTATTGTTACCGTTGATATTGTTGTAGAAATTACCATTACCGCGGCCATTGCCTCTACCTCTTCGGTTATTTCGGTTGTAATTTCCACGATCATTTTTCCCTTTATAGTACAATATTGTACTTGGGCTTCCAGTCATTTCAGTGCTACATTGGATATATTTACCCATAGCATCATTGAAAGTAGTGGAATTGCCGGCTTCTAGTATTATGCGAAGTTTCTCGTATTCGCAATTTTTGGTCATAGCTGATATTGTTTCTTTCGTTGCGAACTTTTCGGCGTTATCAAAGTCCAGGCCATCGTCAATATAGGCTGCTTCGAGTTGCTTACGCACACTGTCAATTTCAGCCGTATATTGTAAATATAATAACGTCAGTGGATTCGCCTTTGATATTGGTATTTAGTTTAGCTATGATACCGATAATAGAAGTCTCATTTTGTACTTTGTACAAAATTGGGCCAATTATTTTAGATTTTATAACCTCTACGGCCAAGTCTTCTTGCGTACCTTTGGTACGTTCTACGAGTCTTAAAGCCGTTAGAAATCTAGCTAGTGATAGTTTTTTACTATAAAATTCTGGAATTGTAGACGATATTTGTCTTACATATTCGCGATCTAAGGCTACTTGGTCCGTCATGTTTGGTTCTGAAATTCAAGTGGCTCAATGTCGCTATCAGCTTCAAAATCAGTGTTTTGTGGGTATTGTATATAGTATATATTTAATATGTTCGACTGTTTCAATATTTTCGACAGATTTGCTAATTCTGTTGTTATTCATATATTAAATGAAATTTAAATTTTAGTTTAATGTCTTTGTTTGATACAACCATTCTTTACTTTGCTTCAAATATTTTTGTTTTACATATTTTCCTACCTAGTTTTTGTGTGGTTTTCAGGCCATACGCTAATCGGGCAACTTTAATGTCGCTCAATTGTACATTAGTTTCGTATAATATATAAAAAAATATGCAACGCAATGCAATGGGGGAAAAAAATATGCGCTCTTGGAAGCGCTGTCGGTTCATTTATCTTTGGCCTGACTTGGTGCGTCAGACGGGACCGGTGCTGGCTGCACAGGTTGTTACTTCTTTGATGGGGCACCGGTGCTGGCTGCACAGGTGTATCGGCAATGTGGTGTAAATAGAGGTCCCTCGCAGTCGTTTGGGTGGAGATTGTTTAGTTAATTGTTTATTATATATATTTTTAATCACAGGGTAGGTGGATGTGTGCGCGGCTGGTGTTTGATTTTTTCGCTCTATTAATAGCGTTTTTATGTGTGTAACTTCGGCATATAATTTGACCGAGTTGTCCCAACTTAACGCACTATTATTTAAACGTTTTAGCAATTCAGCCTTTCTGGCTTTTAATTTTTTAACTTGGCCACTTCTTTTTGCACACATCTCACTCTACTCACTGCGCTTTTTCAATAGTTGCAGCTGTTCGTTTCTTCAATTGTTGCTGCTGTTCGTTTCTTCAATTGTTGCTGTTCCAGTCCCGCTAGTCCCGATCCTGTGACGTCCTGTTACGGTCGCCATGTAATATTATTATTTATCAATTTCTTAGGAAGTTCATCATAGCACGTCTGTGCTGTTTAGGTTGTTATATATGAATACTTTTATTCAGAGTCCATGTTATGCGCTTAGCCTATGGATACATATATGTTCTTATGCTGTTATTGGTTAACAGCTACAAAGAGAGGGAGAGTGAGTAGCTTGCATATGCCTCTGTTAGTGAGCATATGTGTTGCTCATGGAATGCGCTCAGACGGAGCGTGGGATATGCAGCGTAAACATAAATGGTCAGCGTGCGGGCTAGTGACTCGCGCTGCGTAATATGAGCCAGAGTCAATACATAGAGTGGCTCTGGGTTTGTTTAATTTATATTTGTTATTGTATGCCACAAAGTGCCACATACTTTATATACATATGAATACTGGGTGTTACTTTTAGGCATATACACACTACATGCCATAGGAACGATCGGTCAAAATTAAAGTTTTTGTATGAGCAACAACTTTGTTTTTCAAGATATCTTGACAAAAACTCGCCATTTATTAGTTTTACTATACTCCTCATATATATGAAAAATCCTATTAAAATCGGACCACTATATCATATAGCTGCCACAGTAACGATCGGTGGAAAATTAAGGTGTTGTATGAAAAAAAATGTTGCTTATCAAGATTTCTTGACCAAACTCGGCATTTATTAGTTTTACAATGCACCTCAAATATTTGAAAAATCCTATTAAGATTGGACCGCAATATCATATAGCTGCCATAGGAACGATCTATCGAAAATTAAGTTTTTGTATGAAAAAAAAATGTTGTTTATTAAGATATCTCGACCAAACTCGGAATTTATTACAATAGTTTTACTATGCCATTCATATATTTGAAAAATCCTATTAAGATTGGACCACTATATCATATAGCTGCCATAGGAACGATCGGTCGAAAATTAAGGTATTGTATGAAAAAAAGTGTTGTTTATCAAAATATCTTGACCAAACTCGGCATTTATTAGTTGTACTATACTCCCCATATACATGCAAAATCCTCTTAAGATCAGACCACTATATCATATAGCTGCCACAGGAACGATCGGTCGAAAATTAAGATGTTGTATGAAAAAAAATATTGTCTATCAAAATATCTTGACCAAACTCGGCATTTCTTAGATTTATTATACTCCCCATATATATGCAAATCCTATTCAAATCAGACCACTATATCATATAGCTGCCATAGGAGCGATGGGTCGAAAATGAAGTTGTTGTATGAAAAAAAATGTTATTTATCAAGATTTCTTGACCAAACTCGGCATTTATTAGTTTTACTATGCTCCTCATATATTTGAAAAATCCTATTAAGATTGGGCCACAATATCATATAGCTGCCATAAGAACGATGGGTCGAAAATTAAATTGTTGTATGAAAAATCTTTTGTTTATCAGATATCTTGACCAAACTCGGCATTTATTAGTTTTACTATGCTCCTCATATATTTGAAAAATTCTATTAAGATTGGACCACAATATCATATAGCTGCCATAGGAACGATGGGTCGTAATTAAGTTGTTGTATGAAAAAACTTTTGTTTATCAGATATCTTGACCAAACTAGGCATTTATTAGTTTTACTATACTCCCCATATACATGCAAAATCCTCTTAAGATCAGACCACTATATCATATAGCTGCCACAGGAACGATCGGTCGAAAATTAAGGTGTTGTATTAAAAAAATGTTGTTTATCAAGATATCTTGACCAAACTCGGCATTTATTAGTTTTACTAAGCTCCTCATTTATATGCAAAATCCTATTAAGATCGGATCACCATATCATATAGCTGCCACAGTATCGATCGGTCGAAAATTAAGGTGTTGTATGAAAAAAAATGTTGTTAATCAAGATATCTTGACCAAAATCGCCATTTATTAGTTTTACTATACTCCTCATATATTTGAAAAATCCTATTGAGATTGGACCACAATATCATATAGCTGCCATAGGAACGTTGGGTCGTAATTAAGTTGTTGTATGAAAAAACTTTTGTTTATCAGATATCTTGACCAAACTCGGCATTTATTAGTTTTACTATGCTCCTCATATATTTGAAAAATCCTATTAAGATTGGACCACAATATCATATAGCTGCCATAGGAACGATGGGTCGTAATTAAGTTGTTGTATGAAAAAACTTTTGTTTATCAGATATCTTGACCAAACTAGGCATTTATTAGTTTTACTATACTCCCCATATACATGCAAAATCCTCTTAAGATCAGACCACTATATCATATAGCTGCCACAGGAACGATCGGTCGAAATTAAAGTTTTTGTATGAACATCAATTTGGTTTTTTAAGATATCTTGACCAAACTCGGCATTGATTAGTTTTACTATGCTCCTCATATATTTGAAAAATCCTATTAAGATTGGACCACAATATCATATAGCTGCCATAGGAACGATGGGTCGAAAATTAAGGTGTTGTATTAAAAAAATGTTGTTTATCAAGATATCTTGACCAAACTCGGCATTTATTAGTTTTACTATACTTCCCATATACATGCAAAATCCTCTTAAGATCAGACCACTATATCATATATCTGCCACAGGAATAATCGGTCGAAAATTAAGGTGTTGTATGAAAAAAAATTTTATCAAAATAACTTGACCAAACTCGGCATTTATTAGTTTTACTATACTCCTCATATACATGCAAAATCCTATTAAGATCGGACCACTATATCATATAGCTGCCACAGTATCGATCGGTCGAAAATTATGGTGTTGTATGAAAAAAAATGTTGTTTATCAAGATATCTTGACCAAACTCGGCATTAATTAGTTTTACTATGCTCCTCATTTATATGCAAAATCCTATTAAGATCGGATCACCATATCATATAGCTGCCACAGTATCGATCAGTCGAAAATTAAGGTGTTGTATGAAAAAAAATGTTGTTAATCAAGATATCTTGACCAAAATCGCCATTTATTAGTTTTACTATACTCCTCATATATTTGAAAAATCCTATTGAGATTGGACCACAATATCATATAGCTGCCATAGGAACGATGGGTCGTAATTAAGTTGTTGTATGAAAAAACTTTTGTTTATCAGATATCTTGACCAAACTCGGCATTTATTAGTTTTACTATACTCCCCATATACATGCAAAATCCTCTTAAGATCAGACCACTATATCATATAGCTGCCACAGGAACGATCGGTCGAAATTAAAGTTTGTGTATGAACATCAATTTGGTTTTTTAAGATATCTTGACCAAACTCGGCATTTATTAGTTTTACTAAACTCCCCATATACATGCAAAATCCTCTTAAGATCAGACAACTATATCATATAGCTGCCACAGGAACGATCGGTCGAAATTAAAGTTTTTGTATGAACATCAATTTGGTTTTTTAAGATATCTTGACCAAACTCGGCATTTATTAGTTTTACTATACTTCCCATATACATGCAAAATCCTCTTAAGATCGGACCACTATATCATATAGCTGCCACAGGAACGATTGGTCGAAAATTAAGGTGTTGTATTAAAAAAATGTTGTTTATCAAGATATCTTGACCAAACTCGGCATTTATTAGTTTTACTAAGCTCCTCATTTATATGCAAAATCCTATTAAGATCGGATCACCATATCATATAGCTGCCACAGTATCGATCGGTCGAAAATTAAGGTGTTGTATGAAAAAAAATGTTGTTAATCAAGATATCTTGACCAAAATCGCCATTCATTAGTTTTACTATACTCCTCATATATTTGAAAAATCCTATTAAGATTGGACCACAATATCATATAGCTGCCATAGGAACGATGGGTCGTAATTAAGTTGTTGTATGAAAAAACTTTTGTTTATCAGATATCTTGACCAAACTCGGCATTTATTAGTTTTCTTATACTGCCCATATACATGCAAAATCCTCTTAAGATCAGACCACTATATCATATATCTGCCACAGGAACGATCGGTCGAAATTAAAGTTTTTGTATGAACATCAATTTGGTTTTTTAAGATATCTTGACCAAACTCGGCACTTATTAGTTTCACTAAACTCCCCATATACATGCAAAATCCTCTTAATCTCAGACCACTATATCATATATCTGCCACAGGAATAATCGGTCGAAAATTAAGTTGTTGTATGAAAAAAAATTTTATCAAAATAACTTGACCAAACTCGGCATTTATTAGTTTTACTATACTCCTCATATACATGCAAAATCCTATTAAGATCGGATCACTATATCATATAGCTGCCAAAGGAATGATAGGAAGAAAATTAAGTTGGTGTATGAAAAAAGTTTTGTTAATCAAGAAATCTTGACCAAACTCCGCATTTATTAGTTTTACTATACTCCCCATATACATGCCAAATCCTCTTAAGATCGGACCACTATATCATATATCTGCTACAGTAAAGATCGGTCGAAAATTAAGGTGTTGTATGAAAAAAAATGTTGTTAATCAAAATATCTTGACCAAACTCGGCATTTATTAGTTTTACTATGCTCCTCATATAATTGAAAAATCTTATTAAGATTGGACCACAATATCATATAGCTGCCATAAGAACGATGGGTCGAAAATTAAATTGTTGTATGAAAAATCTTTTGTTTATCAGATATCTTGACCAAACTCGGCATTTATTAGTTTTACTATGCTCCTCATATATTTGAAAAATCCTATTAAGATTGGACCACAATATCATATAGCTGCCATAGGAACGATGGGTCGTAAATAAAGTTTTTGTATGAACATCAATTTGGTTTTTTAAGATATTTTGACCAAACTCGGCATTTATTAGTTTTACTATACTTCCCATGTACATGCAAAATCCTCTTAAGATCAGACCACTATATCATATAGCTGCCACAGGAACGATCGGTCGAAAATTAAGGTGTTGTATAAAAAAAAATGTTGTTTATCAAGATTTCATGACCGATATTGAAATTTGTTAGTTTTACTATGCTCCTCATATATTTGAAAAATCCTATCAAGATTGGACCACAATATCATATAGCTGCCACAGGAATGATCGGACGAAAATGAAGTTGTTGTATGAAAAAAAGTTTTGTTAATCAAGAAATCTTGACCAAACTCGGCATTTATTAGTTTTACTATACTCCCCATATACATGCCAAATCCTCTTAAGATTGGACCACTATATCATATAGCTGCCATAGGAGCGATCGGTCGAAAATTAAGGTGTTGTATGAAAAAACATATTATTATCAGATATCTTTACCAAACTCGGCATTTATTAGTTTAACTATGCTCCTCATATATTTGAAAAATCCTATTAAGATTGGACCACAATATCATATAGCTGCCATAGGAACGATCGGTCGAAAATTAAATTTTTTTTATGATAAAAAATGTTGTTTATCAAGATTTCTTGACCAAACTCGGCATTTATTAGTTTTACTATACTCCCCATATACATGCAAAATCCTCTTTAGATCAGACCACTATATCATACAGCTGCCACAGGAACGATCGGTCGAACATTAAGGTGTTGTATGAAAAAAATGTAGTTTATCAGGATATTTTGACCAAACTCGCCATTTATTAGTTTTACTATGCTCCTCATTTTTATGCAAAATCCTATTAAGATCGGATCACCATATCATATAGCTGCCATAGAAACGATCGGTCGAAATTAAAGTTTTTGTACGAACAACAACTTTGTTTTTCGAAATATCTTGACCAAACTCGCCATTTTTAGTTTTACTATGCTCCTCATTTATATGCAAAATCCTATTAAGATCGGATCACCATATCATATAGCTGCCATATTAACGATCGTTCGAAATTAAAGTTGTACGAAAAAACTTTTGTTTATCAGATATCTTGACCAAACTCGGCATTTATTAGTTTTACTATGCTCCTCATTTATATGCAAAATCCTATTAAGATCGGATCACCATATCATATAGCTGCAATATTAACGATCGTTCGAAATTAAAGTTGTACGAAAAAACTTTTGTTTATCAGATATCTTGACCAAACTCGGCATTTATAAGTTAAATATACTCCTCATATATATGCAAAATCCTATTAAAATCGGACCACTATATCATATAGCTGCCACAGGAATGATCGGTCGAAAATTAAGGTGTTGTATGAAAAAAAAATGTTTTTTATCAAGATATCTTGACCAAACTCGGCATTTTTTAGTTTTACTATGCTCCTCATATATTTGAAAAACCCTATTAAGATTGGACCACAATATCATATAGCTGCCATAGGAACGATCGGTCGTAAATTAAGTTTTCTTATGAAAAAAAATGTTGTTTATCAAGATTTCTTGACCAAACTCGGCATTTATTAGTTTTACTATACTCCTCAAAATCTATACTTTACAAAATTCTCTTAATCTCAGACCACTATATCATATAGCCGCCACAGGAACGATCGCTCGAAAATCAAGGTGTTGTTTGAAAAAAAATTTTATCAAAATATCTTGACCAAACTCGCCATTTATTAGTTTTACCATATTCCTCATATACATGCAAAATCCTATTGAGATCGGACCACTATATCATAGAGGAATGATCGGTCGAAAATTAAGGTGTTGTATGAAAAAAAAATGTTTTTTATCAAGATATCTTGACCAAACTCTACATTTATTAGTTTTACTATACTCCTCATATATATGCAAAATCCTATTCAAATCGGACCACTATATCATATAGCTGCCATAGGAACGATCGGTCGAAAATTAAGTTATTTTATTGAAAAAAAATTTTGTTTTTCAACATATCTTGACCAAACTCGGCATTTAATGGTTTTACTATGCTCCTCATATATTTGAAAAATCCTATTAAGATTGGACCACAATATCATATAGCTGCCATAGGAACGAGGGGTCGAAAATTAAGTTTTCTTATGAAAAAAAATGTTGTTTATCAAGATTTCTTGACCAAACTCGGCATTTATTAGTTTTACTATACTCCTCATATATTTGCAAAATATTCTTAATCTCAGACCACTATATCATATAGCCGCCTCAGGAACGATCGGTCGAAAATTAAGGTGTTGTTTAAAAAAAAATTTTATCAAAATATCTTGACCAAACTCGGCATTTATTAGTTTTACCATACTCCTCATATACATGCAAAATCCTATTGAGATCGGACCACTATATCATATAGCTGCAACAGGAATGATCGGTCGAAAATTAAGGTGTTGTATGAAAAAAAATTTAACAAAATATCTTGACCAAACTCGGCATTTATTAGTTTTACTATACTCCCCATATACATGCCAAATCCTCTTAAGATTGGACCACTATATCATATAGCTGCCACAGTAACGATCGGTCGAAAATTAAGGTGTTGTATGAAAAAAAATATTGTTTATCAGATATCTTGACCAAACTCGGCATTTATTAGTTTAACTATGCTCCTCATTTATATGCAAAATCCTATCAAGATCGGATCGCCATATCATATAGCTGCCCTAGGAACGATCGGTCGAAATTAAAGTTGTATGAAAAAACTTTTGTTTATCAGATATCTTGACCAAACTCGGTATTTATTAGTTTTACTATACTCCCCATATACATGCAAAATCCTATTAAGATCGGACCACTATTTCATATAGCTGCCATAGAAACTATCGGTCGAAATTAAAGTTTTTGTATGAACATCAACTTTGTTTTTCGAAATATCTTGACCAAACTCGCCATTTTTTAGTTTTACTATACTCCTCATATATATGCAAAATCCTATTAAGATCGGACCACTATATCATATAGCTGCCACAGGAATGATCGGTCGAAAATTAAGGTGTTGTATGAAAAAAAAATGTTTTTTATCAAGATATCTTGACCAAACTCGGCATTTATTAGTTTTACTATACTCCTCATATATATGCAAAATCCTATTCAAATCGGACCGCTATATCATATAGCTGCCATAGGAACGATCGGTCGAAAATTAAGTTTTTTTTTATGAAAAAAAATTTTGTTTTTAAGATATCTTTACCAAACTCGGCATTTATTAGTTTTACTATACTCCTCATATATATGAAAAACCCTATTAAGATTGGACCACAATATCATATAGCTGCCATAGGAACGATCGGTCGTAAATTAAGTTTTCTTATGAAAAAAAATGTTGTTTATGAAGATTTCTTGACCAAACTCGGCATTTATTAGTTTTACTATGCTCCTCATATATTTGAAAAACCCTATTAAGATTGGACCACAATATCATATAGCTGCCATAGGAACGATCGGTCGTAAATTAAGTTTTCTTATGAAAAAAAATTTTGTTTATCAAGATTTCTTGACCAAACTCGGCATTTATTAGTTTTACTATACTCCTCAAAATCTATACTTTACAAAATCCTCTTAATCTCAGACCACTATATCATATAGCTGCCATAGGAACGATCGGTCGAAAATTAAGTTTTTTTTTATGAAAAAAAATTTTGTTTTTCAAGATATCTTTACCAAACTCGGCATTTATTAGTTTAACTATGCTCCTCATTTATATGCAAAATCCTATCAAGATCGGATCGCCATATCATATAGCTGCCCTAGGAACGATCGGTCGAAATTAAAGTTGTATGAAAAAACTTTTGTTTATCAGATATCTTGACCAAACTCGGTATTTATTAGTTTTACTATACTCCCCATATACATGCAAAATCCTATTAAGATCGGACCACTATTTCATATAGCTGCCATAGAAACGATCGGTCGAAATTAAAGTTTTTGTATGAACATCAACTTTGTTTTTCGAAATATCTTGACCAAACTAGCCATTTTTTAGTTTTACTATACTCCTCATGTATATGCAAAATCCTATTAAGATCGGACCACTATATCATATAGCTGCCACAGGAATGATCGGTCGAAAATTAAGGTGTTGTATGAAAAAAAAATGTTTTTTATCAAGATATCTTGACCAAACTCGGCATTTATTAGTTTTACTATACTCCTCATATATATGCAAAATCCTATTCAAATCGGACCGCTATATCATATAGCTGCCATAGGAACGATCGGTCGAAAATTAAGTTTTTTTTTATGAAAAAAAATTTTGTTTTTCAAGATATCTTTACCAAACTCGGCATTTATTAGTTTTACTACACTCCTCATATATATGAAAAACCCTATTAAGATTGGACCACAATATCATATAGCTGCCATAGGAACGATCGGTCGAAAATTAAGTTTTTTTATTGAAAAAAAATTTTGTTTTTCAAGATATCTTGACCAAACTCGGCATTTAATGGCTTTACTATGCTCCTCATATATTTGAAAAATCCTATTAAGATTGGACCACAATATCATATAGCTGCCATAGGAAAGACCGGTCGTAAATTAAGTTTTCTTATGAAAAAAAATGTTGTTTATCAAGATTTCTTGACCAAACTCGGCATTTATTAGTTTTACTATACTCCTCATATATTTGCAAAATATTCTTAATCTCAGACTACTATATCATATAGCCGCCACAGGAACGATCGGTCGAAAATTAAGGTGTTGTTTGAAAAAAAATTTTATCAAAATATCTTGACCAAACTCGCCATTTATTAGTTTTACCATACTCCTCATATACATGCAAAATCCTATTGAGATCGGACCACTATATCATATAGCTGCAACAGGAATAATCGGTCGAAGATTAAGGTGTTGTATGAAAAAAAATTTAACAAAATATCTTGACCAAACTCGGCATTTATTAGTTTTACTATACTCCCCATATACATGCCAAATCCTCTTAAGATTGGACCACTATATCATATAGCTGCCACAGTAACGATCTGTCGAAAATTAAGGTGTTGTATGAAAAAAAATATTGTTTATCAGATATCTTTACCAAACTCGGCATTTATTAGTTTAACTATTCTCCTCATTTATATGCAAAATCCTATCAAGATCGGATCGCCATATCATATAGCTGCCATAGGAACGATCGGTCGAAATTAAAGTTGTATGAAAAAACTTTTGTTTATCAAGATTTCTTGACCAAACTCGGCATTTATTAGTTTTACTATACTCCTCAAAATCTATACTTTACAAAATCCTCTTAATCTCAGACCACTATATTATATAGCCGCCACAGGAACGATCGCTCGAAAATTAAGGTGTTGTTTGAAAAAAAATTTTATCAAAATATCTTGACCAAACTCGCCATTTATTAGTTTTACCATACTCCACATATATTTGCAAAATCCTCTTAATCTCAGACCACTATATCATATAGCCGCCAAAGGAACGATCGGTCGAAAATTAAGGTGTTGTTTGAAAAAAAATTTTATCAAAATATCTTGACCAAACTCGCCATTTATTAGTTTTACCATACTCCTCATATACATGCAAAATCCTATTGAGATCGGACCACTATATCATAGAGCTGCCACAGGAATGATCGGTCGAAAATTAAGGTGTTGTATGAAAAAAAATTTAACAAAAATGTAGTATTAGTATACTCCCCATATACATGCAAAATCCTCTTAAGATCAGACCACTATATCATATAGCTGCCACAGTAACGATCGGTCGAAAATTAAGGTGTTGTATGAAAAAAAAAGTTGTTTATCAAGTTATTTTGACCAAACTCGGCATTTATTGGTTTTATTATACGCCTCATATATATGCAAAATCCTTTTCAAATCGGACCACTATATCATATAGCTGCCATAGGAGCGATCGGTCGAAAATTAAGGTGTTGTATGAAAAAAAATTTTGTTTTACATGATATCTTGACCAAACTCGGCATTTATTAGTTTTGAAAAATCCTATTAAGATCAGACCACAATATCATATAGCTGCCATAGGAACGAGGGGTCGAAAATTAAGTTTTTGAATGAAAAAAAAATTTTGTTTTCTCCCATAGGAGCGATGGGTCGAAAATTAAGTTGTTGTATGAAAAAACTTTTGTTTATCAGATATCTTGACCAAACTCGGCATTTATTAGTTTTACTATACTCCTCATTTATATGCAAAATCCTATTAAGATCGGATCACCATATCATATAGCTGCCACAGTAACGATCGGTCGAAAATTAAGGTGTTGTATGACAAAAAAAGTTGTTTATCAAGTTATTTTGACCAAACTCGGCATTTATTGGTTTTATTATACGCCTCATATATGTATATGCAAAATCCTATTCAAATCGGACCACTATATCATATAGCTGCCATAGGAGCGATCGGTCGAAAATTAAGGTGTTGTATGAAAAAAAATTTTGTTTTACATGATATCTTGACCAAACTCGGCATTTATTAGTTTTGAAAAATCCTATTAAGATCAGACCACAATATCATATAGCTGCCATAGGAACGAGAAGTCGAAAATTAAGTTTTTGAATGAAAAAAAAATTTTGTTTTCTCCCATAGGAGCGATGGGTCGAAAATTAAGTTGTTGTATGAAAAAACTTTTGTTTATCAGATATCTTGACCAAACTCGGCATTTATTAGTTTTACTATACTCCTCATTTATATGCAAAATCCTATTAAGATCGGATCACCATATCATATAGCTGCCATAGGAACGATCGGTCGTAAATTAAGTTTTCTTATGAAAAAAAATGTTGTTTATCAAGATTTCTTGACCAAACTCGGCATTTATTAGTTTTACTATACTCCTCATATATTTGCAAAATCCTCTTAATCTCAGAAAACTATATCATATAGCCGCCACAGGAACGATCGGTCGAAAATTAAGGTGTTGTTTGAAAAAAAATTTTATCAAAATATCTTGACCAAGCTCGCCATTTATTAGTTTTACCATACTCCTCATATACATGCAAAATCCTCTTAAGATCGGACCACTATATCATATAGCTGCCACAGGAACGATCGGTCGAAAATTAAGGTGTTGTATGACAAAAAATGTTGTTTATCAAGATATTTTGACCAAACTCGGCATTTATTAGTTTTACTATGCTCCTCATTTATATGCAAGATCCTATTAAGATCGGATCACCATATCATATAGCTGCCATAGAAACGATCGGTCGAAATTAAAGTTTTTGTATGAACAACAACTTTGTTTTTCGAAATATCTTGACCAAACTCGCCATTTATTAGTTTTACCATACTCCTCATATACATGCAAAATCCTATTGAGATCGGACCACTATATCATATAGCTGCCATAGGAGCGATCGGTCGAAAATTAAGGTGTTGTATGAAAAAAAATTTTGTTTTACATGATATCTTGACCAAACTCGGCATTTATTAGTTTTGAAAAATCCTATTAAGATCAGACCACAATATCATATAGCTGCCATAGGAACGAGGGGTCGAAAATTAAGTTTTTGAATGAAAAAAAAATTTTGTTTTCTCCCATAGGAGCGATGGGTCGAAAATTAAGTTGTTGTATGAAAAAACTTTTTTTTATCAGATATCTTGACCAAACTCGGCATTTATTAGTTTTACTATACTCCTCATTTATATGCAAAATCCTATTAAGATCGGATCACCATATCATATAGCTGCCATAGAAACGATCGGTCGAAATTAAAGTTTTTGTATGAACAACAACTTTGTTTTTCGAAATATCTTGACCAAACTCGCCATTTATTAGTTTTACCATACTCCTCATATACATGCAAAATCCTATTGAGATCGGACCACTATATCATATAGTGTTTATCAAGATTTCTTGACCAAACTCGGCATTTATTAGTTTTACTATGCTCCTCATATATTTGAAAAATCCTCTTAAGATTGGACCACATGATATGTTCCCAATCATTTGTGATCCCAAACATGATTGTTCGCGAGTTCAAGCCAAACAAGTAAGAGGTTCTAGTCGGGAGCTCCCGACTAGGGGATACCCTGAACCCTCATATTCCAACACCAAATGCAGCGCGCGCTTATAGATAGAGAGTAGCGGGGAGGTGGCGATAGGTATAAAATGAAAGATAATCGATATATATATACTTTTCTAGAAGCTACATGTCAAGTTTGGTGACTCTAGCTCTTATTATTTACCAAAA
Organism: Drosophila littoralis; assembly: GCA_018903485.1. Classification (NCBI taxonomy): domain Eukaryota; kingdom Metazoa; phylum Arthropoda; class Insecta; order Diptera; family Drosophilidae; genus Drosophila; species Drosophila littoralis. The sequence continues at coordinate 2,010,482 of JAEIGF010000590.1, forward strand.
TTGCTTAAAAATCGGGATTTCGATATACATTTTTATCGATTACTTGGAAACGGGGCAAGTTAGCGTTTATCGGAAACATACTCGATCTGCGCAGGCACTAGGAGCACCTACATTTAATAATTTCTAAGACTAATTTCAAGTCTCTAGCTCTTATAGGTTCTGAGATCCTTGCGTTCATACATACGGACGGAAGGACGGACAGACAGACGGACATGGCTAGATCGACTCGGCTATTAATGCTGATCAAGAATATATATACTTTATGGGGTCGGAGATGCTTCCTTCTGCCTGTTACATACATTTGGATTTTGCACAAAAACATAATACCCCTTTTACCCATTTTTAATGGGTTCAGGGTATAAAAAGCGTAACCAGCCTGTCACCCTTCCAGTCCCTTCAATACAGGGTACCATTTCTGCCCCCAAAAACTAACTTCATCTTCTGACCAAATCTGTATTCATTATCAGAATGTCAGAGATCTTATTTCAAAGCTTAATAATTTTTTCATGGCCAGTACTTCCTTCAACTCGGATATAATAGCATTTTCAGAAACATGGTTAAATTCAACCATATCCGATTTTGAGGTATTTTCGAATAGTTTTATTTTGCATAGAAATGATCGGCCGACTCGAGGTGGTGGGGTGTTAATTGCAGTTAAAGCCACTCTCCAGTTAGAACATTTCTGTTTTAGTACGCCTACTGACGCTGAGATTGTCTCAGTCAAGGTGTCTTTTCCTACACGGAATATCTATATTACATGCTCTTATGTCCCTCCTTCTTCTGATATTCAAGTTTATATGAAACATATTACTTGTATTAAAGAATTTTCTTCACACTTGCGTGATAATGACCTATTTATGGTGTTGGGTGATTTTAAATAGCCGAACATCTCTTGGTCATTATTCACTGCAGAAAATTATCTAGTGCCCTCAGCACAGCATGATTTTATAGACTGCATGCTTGATCTTTCGTTGTTTCAAATCAATTCAATTTCTAATCATTTGAATAGAACACTTGACCTTGTATTTGTTAACGACTACCTTATTTCTAATGTGGGTAGGTACCCTCCTTTATCTCTTCCTGAGGATGTATATCATCCTACTTTAGAGATTACAATGTTCAATTGTAATCGTCTCATTTCGTGCTCATCAGCCAATAAGCCCCGCCGCTTATTTTCTTTCTTCTGAATTCTCAATGCTATGAGAATTATCTAACTCGTTGTAAAAGGCAATTTGCCCAAAATCCGAGACAGTTTTACAATTTTGTAAACTTGAAGCGTAAATCTTCAAGTTTGCCAACTTCTTTTTCTTTCGGGATGGATAAAGCTAGTAATGACTCTGATTCTGCTGACCTCTTTGCTAATTTTTTCCAATCAACTTACTCCTTAGTCTGTCCTAATAATAATTCTTACCCTAATACTATTTCTTCCTCTAGTTCTATACCTCCTCCTATTATTTCACACTCCTCTCTCCTTTTGGCTATAAACTCTTTAAAATCTTCTTACTCTCCTGGGCCTGACAATATTCCTAGTTATCTACTCAAGGAGTGTAGTTCTTACTTTATCCATTGCAAAAGCTTTTTTATCTATCTCTTGAATCTTCAGTCTTTCCATCTCTTTGGAAAGAATCCTATATCATTCTTCTCCACAAGAAAGGTGGAAAGTCTGATATGCAAAATTACAGGGGCATTGCAAAACTGTCCACTATTCCTAAATTATTTGAAAAAATAATCACTTGGAATTTGCAGCGTTTCTGCAAATCAGTTGTTTCCCCTGTTCAACATGGATTCGTAAAGAATCGGTCAACTACGACCAATCTGCTTGAGTTTACTTACTTGGTAAATGATGCCTTTCTTTCGAAAATGCAAACTGATGTAATTTATACTGACTTCAGTAAGGCGTTTGATTCTGTGCACCATGACATTTTACTTTTTAAACTTGACCGAATAGCTTTCCCTCCGTCTCTTTTGCTTTGGATTAGCTCTTATTTAAAAGGTAGAACCCAAAGAGTAATGCTGAGGCAGACTACCTCTAAACAGGTTCACGTTACTTCTGGTGTTCCCCAACGTAGTCATCTTGGACCTTTACTCTTTACTCTTTTTATAAATGATCTCCCCTCTGTTATATCACATGCCCGTGTACTCATGTATGCGGATAATGTGAAACTTATTCTATCATACACTAATCCCCTACATCATTCTCGTCTACAAGACGATTTGAACGCTATGCAACTTTGGTGTTCGGCCAATCAATTGCATCTGAATTGTTCAAAGTGTATGTTTATGACCTTCAATCGCACTACACTTTATCGTGTCAGCTATAGGCGTTCTTTTTGATTCTAAACTCAGCTTCTATCTGCATATAGATACCATCGGTATTGAGGCAAAAAGTATACTTGGATTCATTAAACGATGGTCTAAAGAGTGTAACGATCCTTTTATAACGAAACTTCTGTACATCTCTCTTGTTCGCCCTATCCTTGAATACTGCTCATGCATCTGGTCTCCGCAGACCAGAAGCAATTTCTGCTTTTTGCCTTACGAGGTTTAAATTGGGACCCTAATCTTCGGTTGCCATCCTACTCCAGCAGGCTGCTTCTTCTTAACCTTCCGTCGTTAACCAACCGTAGGACAATTCTCGGTGTTGTCCTTCTACATAAGTTGATTTTTGGCGATATAGATTCTCCGTTTCTGCTAGGGCGTCTTTAATTCTCTGTTCCGTCTAGACCAACCAGAAATTACCGCCCCTTATTCCTGTCTACGTGCACAACAGACTACGCTATGCACAATCCTTTTCGCGTGCTATGCAAAAATTAGAATAGTTTGCATCACGTTTTCTCTACCGAACTTTCTCTACCCCTAATAAAATCGTTGCTTTCAGGATACCTTCGGGAAGTCACTGACTATTCCCAGCTATGAGCAGGGGCATAGCTTGCCGGACAGGCTGTAAATTTTCCCCCACCGGGTCGGTGATTTCCCATTACTTTTCCCATTACTTTTCTCTCTATCCTATCTACTTAACACTCAATATATCTAGCTTAAATTTCTTTACTTTAAAAATATTTGTTGGCTGGCTCCCTTCTGCTTAGATGTAGGCTCTAATAGCGTCACCGACAAATTTAGCTGTGAATAGGGCACAGCTGGCCGGACAGGCAACTAAAACACCTCCATCGGTCGGTGATGCTATTTAGAGAACTGTGTTATCTAACTAGGCTTTTAGCATCTATTGTATGTATTATCTACTGAATAATGAGGAAGACACTCGTTTTGTCGACCACTAATAAAATAATAAATAAATAAATATTAGTTTTGCTATGCTCCTCATTTATAAGTAAAATCCTATTTAGATTGGATCACAATATCATATAGCTGCCATAAGAACGATGGTTCGAAAATTAAAGTTTTTGTATGAACAACAACTTTGTTTTTCGAAATATCTTGACCAAACTCGCCATTTATTAGTTTTACCATACTCCTCATATACATGCAAAATCCTATTGAGATCGGACCACTATACCATATAGCTGCCATAGGAACGATCGGTCGTAAATTAAGTTTTCTTATGAAAAAAAATGTTGTATATCAAGATTTTTTGACCAAACTCGGCATTTATTAGTTTTGAAAAATCCTATTAAGATCAGACCACAATATCATATAGCTGCCATAGGAACGAGGGGTCGAAAATTAAGTTTTTGAATGAAAAAAAAAATTTGTTTTCTCCCATAGGAGCGATGGGTCGAAAATTAAGTTGTTGTATGAAAAAACTTTTGTTTATCAGATATCTTGACCAAACTCGGCATTTATTAGTTTTACTATACTCCTCATTTATATGCAAAATCCTATTAAGATCGGATCACCATATCATATAGCTGCCATAGAAACGATCGGTCGAAATTAAAGTTTTTGTATGAACAACAACTTTGTTTTTCGAAATATCTTGACCAAACTCGCCATTTATTAGTTTTACCATACTCCTCATATACATGCAAAATCCTATTGAGATCGGACCACTATATCATATAGCTGCCATAGGAACGATCGGTCGTAAATTAAGTTTTCTTATGAAAAAAAATGTTGTTTATCAAGATTTCTTGACCAAACTCGGCATTTATTAGTTTTACTATACTCCTCATATATTTGCAAAATCCTCTTAATCTCAGACCACTATATCATATAGCCGCCACAGGAACGATCGGTCGAAAATTAAGGTGTTGTATGAAAAAAAAAATGTTGTTTATCAAGATATTTTAACCAAACTCGGCATTTATTAGTTTTACTATGCTCCTCATTTATATGCAAAATCCTGTTAAGATCGGATCACCATATCATATAGCTGCCAAATTAAGGTGTTGTATGAAAAAAAGTTTTGTTTATCAAGATATCTTGACCAAACTCGGCATTTATTAGTTTTACTAAACTCCTCATATATATGCAAAATCCTATTCAAATCGGACTACTATATCATATAGCTGCCATAGGAACGATCGGTCGAAAATTAAGTTTTCTTATGAAAAAAAATGTTGTATATCAAGATTTTTTGACCAAACTCGGCATTTATTAGTTTTACTATACTCCTCATATATTTGAAAAATCCTATTAAGATTGGACCACAATATCATATAGCTGCCATAGGAACGATGGGTCGAAAATTAAGTTGTTGTATAAAAAAACTTTTGTTTATCAGATATCTTGACCAAACTCGGCATTTATTAGTTTTACTATACTCCCCATATACATGCAAAATCCTCTTAATTTCAGACCCCTATATCATATAGCTGCCACAGGACCGATTGGTCGAAAATTAAGGTGTTGTATGAAAAAAAATGTTGTTTATCAAGATATCTTGACCATACTCGGCATTTATTAGTTTTACTATGCTCCTCATTTATATGCAAAATCCTGTTAAGATCGGATCACCATATCATATAGCTGCCAAATTAAGGTGTTGTATGAAAAAAAATGTTGTTTATCAAGATATCTTGACCAAACTCGGCATTTATTAGTTTTACTAAACTCCTCATAACTATGCAAAATCCTATTCAAATCGGACCACTATATCATATAGCTGCCATAGGAACGATCGGTCGAAAATTAAGTTTTCTTCTGAAAAAAAATGTTGTTAATCAAGATTTCTTGACCAAACTCGGCATTTATTAGTTTTAATGCTCCTCATTAATTTGAAAAATCCTATTAAGAATGGACCCCAATATCATATAGCTGCCATAGGAACGAGAGGTCGAAAATTAAGTTTTTGTATGAACAACAACTTTGTTTTCTCAAGATATCTTGACCAAATTTGGCATTTATTAGTTTTACTATGCTCCTAATTAATTTGAAAAATCCTATTAAGATTGGACCACAATATCATATAGCTGCCATAGGAACGATCGGTCGAAAATTAAGTCGTTGTATGAAAAACCTTTTGTTTATCAAGATATCTTGACCAAACTCGGCATTTATTAGTTTTACTATGCTCATCATATATATGCAAATTCCTATCGATATCGGATATATCATATAGCTGCTATACGAACAATCGACATTTATTAGTTTTGCTATGCTCCTCATTTATAAGGAAAATCCTATTAAGATTGGACCACAATATCATATAGCTACCATAAGAACGATGGGTCGAAAATTAAATTGTTGTATGAAAACACTTTTGTTTATCAAGATATCTTGACCAAACTCGGCATTTATTAGTTTTACTATGCTTCTCATATATTTCAAAAATCCTATTAAGATTGGACTACAATATCATATAGCTGCCATAGGAACGATCGGTCGAAAATTAAGTTGTTGTATGGAAAAACTTTTGTTTATCAAGATATCTCGACAAAACTCGGCATTTATTAGTTTTACCATACTCCTCATATACATGCAAAATCCTATTGAGATCGGACCACTATACCATATAGCTGCCATAGGAACGATCGGTCGTAAATTAAGTTTTCTTATGAAAAAAAATGTTGTTTATCAAGATTTCTTGACCAAACTCGGCATTTATTAGTTTTACTATACTCCTCATATATTTGCAAAATCCTCTTAATCTCAGACCACTATATCATATAGCCGCCACAGGAACGATCGGTCGAAAATTAAGGTGTTGTATGAAAAAAAAAATGTTGTTTATCAAGATATTTTAACCAAACTCGGCATTTATTAGTTTTACTATGCTCCTCATTTATATGCAAAATCCTGTTAAGATCGGATCACCATATCATATAGCTGCCAAATTAAGGTGTTGTATGAAAAAAAATGTTGTTTATCAAGATATCTTGACCAAACTCGGCATTTATTAGTTTTACTATGCTTCTCATATATTTCAAAAATCCTATTAAGATTGGACTACAATATCATATAGCTGCCATAGGAACGATGGGTCGAAAATTAAGTTGTTGTACAAAAAAACCTTTGTTTATCAGATATCTTGACCAAACTCGGCATTTATTAGTTTTACTATACTCCCCATATACATGCAAAATCCTCTTAATTTCAGACCCCTATATCATATAGCTGCCACAGGACCGATTGGTCGAAAATTAAGGTGTTGTATGAAAAAAAATGTTGTTTATCAAGATATCTTGACCATACTCGGCATTTATTAGTTTTACTATGCTCCTCATTTATATGCAAAATCCTGTTAAGATCGGATCACCATATCATATAGCTGCCAAATTAAGGTGTTGTATGAAAAAAAATGTTGTTTATCAAGATATCTTGACCAAACTCGGCATTTATTAGTTTTACTAAACTCCTCATAACTATGCAAAATCCTATTCAAATCGGACCACTATATCATATAGCTGCCATAGGAACGATCGGTCGAAAATTAAGTTTTCTTATGAAAAAAAATGTTGTTAATCAAGATTTCTTGACCAAACTCGGCATTTATTAGTTTTAATGCTCCTCATTAATTTGAAAAATCCTATTAAGAATGGACCACAATATCATATAGCTGCCATAGGAACGAGAGGTCGAAAATTAAGTTTTTGTATGAACAACAACTTTGTTTTCTCAAGATATCTTGACCAAATTCGGCATTTATTAGTTTTACTATGCTCCTAATTAATTTGAAAAATCCTATTAAGATTGGACTACAATGTCATATAGCTGCCATAGGAACGATCGGTCGAAAATTAAGTTGTTGTATGGAAAAACTTTTGTTTATCAAGATATCTCGACAAAACTCGGCATTTATTAGTTTTACTATACTCCTCATATACATGCAAAATCCTATTAAGATCGGACCACTATATCATATAGCTGCAACAGGAATGATAGGTCGAAAATTAAGGTGTTGTATGAAAAAAAAATGTTTTTTATCAAGATATCTTGACCAAACTCGGCATTTATTAGTTTTACTATAATCCTCATATATATGAAAAATCCTATTAAAATCGGACCACTATATCATATAGCTGCCATAGGAACGATGGGTCGAAAATTAAGTTGTTGTATGAACAACAACTCTGTTTTTCAAGATATCTTGACCAAACTCGCCATTTATTAGTTTTACTATACTCCTCATATATATGCAAAATCCTATTAAAATCTGACCACTATATCATATAGCTGCCACAGTAACAATCGGTCGCAAATTTAGGTGTTGTATGAAAAAAAATTTTGTTTATCAAGATATCTTGACCAAACTCGGCATTTATTAGTTTTACTATACTCCCCATATATATGCAAAATCCTATTCAAATCGGACCACTATATCATATAGCTGCCACAGTAACGATAGGTCGCAAATTAAGTTGTTGTATGAAAAAACTTTTGTTTATCAAGATATCTTGACCAAACTCGGCATTTATTAGTTTTACTATGCTCATCATATATATGCAAATTCCTATCGATATCGGATATATCATATAGCTGCTATACGAACAATCGACATTTATTAGTTTTGCTATGCTCCTCATTTATAAGGAAAATCCTATTAAGATTTGACCACAATATCATATAGCTGCCATAAGAACGATGGGTCGAAAATTAAATTGTTGTATGAAAAAACTTTTGTTTATCAAGATATCTTGACCAAACTCGGCATTTATTAGTTTTACTATGCTCATCATATATATGCAAATTCCTATCGATATCGGATATATCATATAGCTGCTATACGAACAATCGACATTTATTAGTTTTGCTATGCTCCTCATTTATAAGGAAAATCCTATTAAGATTGGACCACAATATCATATAGCTACCATAAGAACGATGGGTCGAAAATTAAATTGTTGTATGAAAACACTTTTGTTTATCAAGATATCTTGACCAAACTCGGCATTTATTAGTTTTACTATGCTTCTCATATATTTGAAAAATCCTATTAAGATTGGACTACAATATCATATAACTGCCATAGGAACGATCGGTCGAAATTTAAGTTTTTTTATGAAAAAACATTTTGTTTATCAAGATTTCTTGACCGAATTCGGCATTTATTAGTTTTACTATGCTCCTACTTAATTTGAAAAATCCTATTAAGATTGGACCACAATATCATATAGCTGCCATAGGAACGATCGGTCGAAAATTAAGTTGTTGTATGAAGAAACTTTTGTTTATCAAGATATCTCGACAAAACTCGGCATTTATTAGTTTTACTATACTCCTCATATACATGCAAAATCCTATTAAAATCGGACCCCTATATCATATAGCTGCCACAGTAACGATAGGTCGAAAATTAAGGTGTTGTATGAAAAAAAAATGTTTTTTATCAAGATATCTTGACCAAACTCGGCATTTATTAGTTTTACTATAATCCTCATATATATGAAAAATCCTATTAAAATCGGACCACTATATCATATAGCTGCCATAGGAACGATGGGTCGAAAATTAAGTTGTTGTATGAACAACAACTCTGTTTTTCAAGATATCTTGACCAAAATCGCCATTTATTAGTTTTACTATACTCCTCATATATATGCAAAATCCTATTAAAATCTGACCACTATATCATATAGCTGCCACAGTAACAATCGGTCGCAAATTTAGGTGTTGTATGAAAAAAAATTTTGTTTATCAAGATATCTTGACAAAACTCGGCATTTATTAGTTTTACTATACTCCCCATATATATGCAAAATCCTATTCAAATCGGACCGCTATATCATATAGCTGCCACAGTAACGATAGGTCGCAAATTAAGTTTTTTTATGAAAAAAAATGTTGTTTTTCAAGATATCTTGACCATACTCGGCATTTATTAGTTTTACTATGCTCCTCATATATTTGAAAAATCCTATTAAGACTGGACCACAATATCATATAGCTGCCATAGGAGCGATGGGTAGATAATTAAGTTGTTGTATAAAAAAACTTTTGTTTGTCAGATATCTTGACGAAACTCGGCATTTATTATTTTTACTATACTTCCCATATACATGCAAAATCCTCTTAAGGTCAGACCACTATATCATATAGCTGCCATAGGAACGATGGGTCGAAAATTAAGTTGTTGTATGAAAAAACTTTTGTTTATCAGATATTTTAACCAAGCTCGGCATTTATTAGGTTTACTATACTCCCCATATACATGCAAAATCCTCTTAATTTCAGACCCCTATATCTTATAGCTGCCACAGGACCGATCGGTCGAAAATTAAGGTGTTGTATGAAAAAAAATGTTGTTTATCAAGATATCTTGACCAAACTCGGCATTTATTAGTTTTACTATACTCCTTATGTATATTCAAAATCCTATTAAAATCGGACCACTATATCATATAGCTTCCACAGTAACGATAGGTCGCAAATTAAGTTTTTTTATGAAAAAAAATGTTGTTTTTCAAGATATCTTGACCAAACTCGGCATTTATTAGTTTTACTATGCTCCTCATATATTTGAAAAATCCTATTAAGATTGGAGCACAATATCATATAGCTGCCATAGGAACGATCGGTCGAAGATTATTTTTTTTTATGAAAAAACATGTTGTTTATCAAGATTTATTGACCAAACTCGCCTTTTGTTTTTTTATGAAAAAAAAATGTTGTTTATCAGATATCTTAACCAAGCTCGGCATTTATTAGGTTTACTATACTCCCCATATACATGCAAAATCCTCGTAAGATCAGACCTCTATATCATATAGCTGCCACAGGAACGATCGGTCGAAAATTAAGGTGTTGTATAAAAAAAAATTTTATCAAAATATCTTGACCAAACTCGGCATTTATTAGTTTTACTATACTTCCCATATACATGCAAAATCCTCTTAAGATCAGACCACAATATCATATAGCTGCCACAGGAAAGATCGGTCGAAAATTAAGGTGTTGTATGAAAAAAAATTTTGTTTATCAAGATATCATGACCAAACTCGGCATTTATTAGTTTTACTATACTTCTCATATATATGCAAAATCCTATTAAAATCGGACCACTATATCATATAGCTGCCACAGTATCGATCGGTCAAAAATTAAGGTGTTGTATGAAAAACAAGTAAGAGGTTCTAGTCGGGAGCTCCCGACCAGGGTATACCCTGAACCCTCATATTCCAACACCAAATGCAGCGCGCGCTTATAGATAGAGAGTAGCGGGGAGGTGGCGATAGGTATAAAATGAAAGATAATCGATATATATATACTTTTCTAGAAGCTACATGTCAAGTTTGGTGACTCTAGCTCTTATTATTTACCAAAATTGCTTAAAAATCGGGATTTCGATATACATTTTTATCGATTACTTGGAAACGGGCAAGTTATCGTTTATCGGAAACAAACTCGATCTGCGCAGGCACTAGGAGCACCTACATCTAAAATTTCAAGTCTCTAGCTCTTATAGGTTCTGAGATCCTTGCGTTCATACATACGGACGGACGGACGGACAGACAGACGAACATGGCTAGATCGACTCGGCTATTAATGCTGATCAAGAATATATATACTTTATGGGGTCGGAGATGCTTCCTTCTGCCTGTTACATACATTTGGATTTTGCACAAAACAATAATACCCCTTTTACCCATTTTTAATGGGTTCAGGGTATAAAAATATTGTTTATCAGATATCTTGACCAAACTCGGCATTTATAGGTTTTACTATACTCCTCATATATATGCAAAATCCTAGCGATATTCGACCACTATATCATATAGCTGCCACAGGAACGATCAAAATATCTTGACCAAACTAAAATCCTAGCTGCCATAGGAACGATGGGTCGAAAATTAAGTTGTTGTAGAAAAAACTTTTGTTTATCAGATATCTTGACCAAACTCGGCATTTATTAGATTTACTATATTCCCCATATACATGCAAAATCCTCTTAAGATCGGACCACTATATCATTTAGCTGCCGTAGGAACGATGGGTCGAAAATTAAGTTGCTGTATGAAAAATCTTTTGTTTATCAGATATCTTGACCAAACTCGGCATTTATTAGTTTTACTATACTCCCCATATACATGCAAAATCCTCTTAAGATCAGACCACTACATCAAATAGCAGCCATAGAAACGATCGGTCGAAATTAAAGTTTTTGTATAAACAACAATTTTGTTTTACAAGATATCTTGACCAAACTCGGCATTTATTAGTTTTACTATGCTCCTCATATATATGCAAAATCCTAGCGATATTCGACCACTATATCATATAGCTGCCACAGGAACGATCAAAATATCTTGACCAAACTAAAATCCTAGCTGCCATAGGAACGATGGGTCGAAAATTAAGTTGTTGTATGAAAAAACTTTTGTTTATCAGATATCTTGACCAAACTCGGCATTTATTACTTTTACTAAACTCCTCATTTATATGCAAAATCCTGTTAAGATCGGATCACCATATCATATAGCTGCCATAGGAACGATCGGTCGAAATTAAAGTTGTATGAAAAAACTTTTGTTTATCAGATATCTTGACCAAACTCGGCATTTATTAGTTTTACTATACTCCCCATATATTTGCAAAATCCTCTTAAGATCAGACCACTACATCATATAGCTGCCACAGGAATGATCGCTCGAAAATTAAGGTGTTGTATGAAAAAAAATGTTGTTTACCAAGATATCTTGACCAAACTCGGCATTTATTAGTTTTACTATACTCCTCATATATATGCAATATCCTATTCAAATCGGACCACTATATCATATAGCTGCCACAGTATCGATCGGTTCAAAATTAAGGTGTTGTATGAAAAAAAATGTTGTTAATCAAGATATCTTGACCAAACTCGGCATTTATTAGTTTTACTATACTCCTCATATATATGCAAAATCCTATTCAAATCGGACCACTATATCACATAACTGCCATAGGAACGATGGGTCGAAAATAAAGTTGTTGTATGAAAAAACTTTTGTTTATCAGATATCTTGACCAAACTCGGCATTTATTAGTTTTACTATACTCCTCATATATATGCAAAATCCTATTCAAATCGGACCACTATATCACATAACTGCCATAGGAACGATGGGTCGAAAATAAAGTTGTTGTATGAAAAAACATTTGTTTATCAGATATCTTGACCAAACTCGGCAGTTATTAGTTTTACTATACTCCTCATATATATGCAAAATCCTAGCGATATTCGACCACTATATCATATAGCTGCCACAGGAACGATCAAAATATCTTGACCAAACTAAAATCCTAGCTGCCATAGGAACGATGGGTCGAAAATTAAGTTGTTGTAGAAAAAACTTTTGTTTATCAGATATCTTGACCAAACTCGGCATTTATTAGATTTACTATATTCCCCATATACATGCAAAATCCTCTTAAGATCGGACCACTATATCGTTTAGCTGCCGTAGGAACGATGGGTCGAAAATTAAGTTGCTGTATGAAAAATCTTTTGTTTATCAGATATCTTGACCAAACTCGGCATTTATTAGTTTTACTATACTCCCCATATACATGCAAAATCCTCTTAAGATCAGACCACTACATCAAATAGCAGCCATAGAAACGATCGGTCGAAATTAAAGTTTTTGTATAAACAACAATTTTGTTTTACAAGATATCTTGACCAAACTCGGCATTTATTAGTTTTACTATGCTCCTCATATATATGCAAAATCCTAGCGATATTCGACCACTATATCATATAGCTGCCACAGGAACGATCAAAATATCTTGACCAAACTAAAATCCTAGCTGCCATAGGAACGATGGGTCGAAAATTAAGTTGTTGTATGAAAAAACTTTTGTTTATCAGATATCTTGACCAAACTCGGCATTTATTACTTTTACTAAACTCCTCATTTATATGCAAAATCCTGTTAAGATCGGATCACCATATCATATAGCTGCCATAGGAACGATCGGTCGAAATTAAAGTTGTATGAAAAAACTTTTGTTTATCAGATATCTTGACCAAACTCGGCATTTATTAGTTTTACTATACTCCCCATATATTTGCAAAATCCTCTTAAGATCAGACCACTACATCATATAGCTGCCACAGGAATGATCGCTCGAAAATTAAGGTGTTGTATGAAAAAAAATGTTGTTTACCAAGATATCTTGACCAAACTCGGCATTTATTAGTTTTACTATACTCCTCATATATATGCAATATCCTATTCAAATCGGACCACTATATCATATAGCTGCCATAGAAACGATCGGTCGAAATTAAAGTTTTTGTATAAACAACAATTTTGTTTTTCTAGATATCTTGACCAAACTCGACATTTATTAGTTTTACTATGCTCCTCATATATATGCAAAATCCTGTTAAGATCGGATCACCATATCATATAGCTGCCATAGGAACGATCGGTCGAAATTAAAGTTGTATGAAAAACTTTTGTTTATCAGATATCTTGCCCAAACTCGGCATTTATTAGTTTTACTATACTCCCCATATACATGCAAAATCCTCTTAAGATCAGACCACTACATCATATAGCTGCCACAGGAATGATCGCTCGAAAATTAAGGTGTTGTATGAAAAAAAATGTTGTTTATCAAGATATCTTGACCAAACTCGGCATTTACTAGTTTTACTATACTCCTCATATATATGCAATATCCTATTCAAATCGGACCACTATATCATATAGCTGCCATAGAAACGATCGTTCGAAATTAAAGTTTTTGTATAAACAACAATTTTGTTTTTCTAGATATCTTGACCAAACTCGACATTTATTAGTTTTACTATGCTCCTCATATATATGCAAAATCCTATTAAGATCGGATCACCATATCATATAGCTGCCATAGGAACGATCGGTCGAAATTAAAGTTTTTATATGAACAACAACTTTGTTATTCAAGATATCTTGACCAAACCCGCCATTTATTAGTTTAACTATACTCCTAATATATATGCAAAATCCTATTGAAATCGGACCACTATATCATATAGCTGCCACAGTATCGATCGGTTCAAAATTAAGGTGTTGTATGAAAAAAAATGTTGTTAATCAAGATATCTTGACCAAACTCGGCATTTATTAGTTTTACTATACTCCTCATATATATGCAAAATCCTATTCAAATCGGACCACTATATCACATAACTGCCATAGGAACGATGGGTCGAAAATAAAGTTGTTGTATGAAAAAACTTTTGTTTATCAGATATCTTGACCAAACTCGGCAGTTATTAGTTTTACTATGCTCCTCATTTATATGCAAAATCCTATTAAGATCGGATCACCATAACATATAGCTGCCATATTAACGATCGTTCGAAATTAAAGTTGTACGAAAAAACTTTTGTTTATCAGATATCTTGACCAAACTCGGCATTTATTAGTTAAATATACTCCTCATATATATGCAAAATCCTATTAAAATCGGACCACTATATCATATAGCTGCAACAGTAACGATCGGTCGAAAATTAAGTTTTTTTTTTTTGAAAAAAAAGGTTGTTTTTCAAGATACCTTGACCAAACTCGGCATTTATTAGTTTTACTATGCTCCTCATATATTTGAAAAATCCTATTAAGATTGGACCACAATATCATATAGCTGCCATAGGAACGATGGGTCGAAAATTAAGTTGTTGTATGAAAAACCTTTTGTTTATCAGATATCTTGACCAAACTAGGCAGTTATTAGTTTTACTATACTCCCCAGATACATGCAAAATCCTCTTAAGATCAGACCACTATATCATATAGCTGCTATAGGAACGATCGCTCGAAAATTAAGTAGTTGTATGAAAAAAAGTTTTGTTAATCAAGATGTCTTGACCACTCTCGGCATTTATAGGTTATACTATACTCCTCATATATATGCAAAATCCTATTAAAATCGGACCACCATATCATATAGCTGCCGATCGGTCGAAATTAAAGTTTTTGTATAAACAACAATTTTGTTTTTCAAGATATCTTGACCAAACTCGGCATTTATTAGTTTTACTATGCTCCTCATATATATGCAAAATCCTATTAAAATCGGACCACCATATCATATAGCTGCCATAGAAACGATCGGTCGAAATTAAAGTTGTATGAAAAAACTTTTGTTTATTAGATATCTTGACCAAACTCGGCATTTATTAGTTTTACTATACTCCCCATATACATGCAAAATCCTCTTAAGATCAGACCACTACATCATATAGCTGCCACAGGAATGATCGCTCGAAAATTAAGGTGTTGTATGAAAAAAAATGTTGTTTATCAGGACATCTTGACCAAACACCGCATTTATTAGTTTTACAAACTATATCATATAGCTGCCATAGAAACGATCGGTCGAAATTAAAGTTTTTGTATAAACAACAATTTTGTTTTTCAACATATATTGACCAAACTCGACATTTCTTAGTTTTACTATGCTCCTCATATATATGCAAAATCCTATTAAAATCGGACCACTATATCATATAGCTGCCATAGGAACGATGGGTCGAAAATTAAGTTGTTGTATGTAAAAAAAATGTTGTTTATCAAGATATCTTGACCAAACTCGGCATTTATTAGTTTTACTATGCTCCTCATTTATATGCAAAATCCTATCAAGATCGGATAACCATATCATATAGCTGCCATAGGAACGATCGGTCGAAATTAAAGTTGTATGAAAAAACTTTTGTTTATCAGATATCTTGACCAAACTCGGCATTTATTAGTTAAATAAACTCCTCATATATATGCGAAATCTTATTAAATCGGACCACAATATCATATAGCTGCAATAAGAACGATGGGTCGAAAATTAAATTGTTGTATGAAAAATCTTCTGTTTATCAGATATCTTGACCAAACTTGGCATTTATTAGTTTTACAATACTCCCCATATACATGCAAAATCCTCTTAAGATCGGACCACAATATCATATAGCTGCCACAGGAACGATCGGTCGAAATTAAAGTTGTATGAAAAACCTTTTGTTTATCAGATATCTTGACCAAACTCGGCATTTATTAGTTTTACTATACTCCCCATATACATGTAAAATCATATTAAGATCAGACCACTATATCATATAGCTGCCACAGTAACGATCGGTCGAAAATTAAGTTTTTTTATGAAAAAGAATTTTGTTTTTCAAGATATCTTGACCAAACTAAGCATTTCTTAGTTTTACTATGCTCCTCATATATTGGAAAAATCGTATTAAGATTGGACTACAATATCATATAGCTACTATAAGAACGATGGCTCGAAAATTTAATTGTTGTATGAAAAATCTTCTGTTTATCAGATATCTTGACCAAACTTGGCATTTATTAGTTTTACTATACTCCCCATATACATGCAAAATCCTCTTAAGATCGGACCACTATATCATATAGCTGCCACAGGAACGATCGGTCGAAAATTAAGGTGTTGTATGAAAAAAAATTTTATCAAAATATCTTGACCAATATCGGCATTTATTAGTTTTATTATGCTCCTCATTTATATGCAAAATCCTATTAAGATCGGATCACCATATCATATAGCTGCCATTGGAACGATCGGTCGAAATTAAAGTTGTATGAAAAAACTTTTGTTTATCAGATATCTTGACCAAACTCGGCATTTATTAGTTAAATATACTCCTCATATATATGCAAAATCCTATTAAAATCGGCCCACTATATCATATAGCTGCCACAGTAACGATCGGTCAAAAATTAAGTTTTTTTATGAAAAAAAATGTTGTTTTATAAGATATCTTGACCAAACTCGGCATTTATTAGTTTTACTATGCTCCTCATATATTTGAAAAATCCTATTAAGATTGGACCACAATATCATATAGCTGCCTTAGGAACGCTCGGTCGAAAATTTGGTTTTTTAATGAAAAAAAATGTTGTTCATCAATATTTCTTGACCAAACTCGGCATTTATTAGTTTTACTATGCTCCTCATATATTTGAAAAATCCCATTAAGATTGGACCACTATATCATATAGCTGCCATAGGAACGATGGGTCGAAAATTAAGTTATTGTATGAAAAACCTTTTGTTTATCAGATATCTTGACCAAACTCGGCATTTATTTGTTTTACTATACTCCCCATATACATGCAAAATCCTCTTAAGATCGGACCACTATATCATATAGCTGCTATAGGAACGATCGGTCGAAAATTAAATTGTTGTATGAAAAAAAGTTTTGTTAATCAAGATGTCTTGACCACTCTCGGCATTAATAGGTTTTACTATACTCCTCATATATATACAAAATCCTAGCGATATCCGACCACTATATCATATACCTGCCACAGGAACGATCAAAATATCTTGACCAAACTAAGCAATTATTAGTTTTACTATGCTCCTCATATACATGCAAAATCCTATTAAGATCGGACTACTATATCATATAGCTGCCATAGGAATGATCGCTCGAAAATTAAGGTGTTGTATGAAAAAAAATGTTGTTTATCAAGATATCTTGACCAAACTCGGATTTATTAGTTTTACTATGCTCCTCATATATTTGAAAAATCCTATTAAGATTGGACCACAATATCATATAGCTGCAATAAGAACGATGGGTCGAAAATTAAATTGTTGTATGAAAAATCTGTTTATCAGATATCTTGACCAAACTTGGCATTTATTAGTTTTACTATACTCCCCATATACATGCAAAATCCTCTTAAGATCGGACCACTATATCATATAGCTGCCATAGGAACGATGGGTCGAAAATTAAGTTGTTGTATGAAAAACATTTTGTTTATTAGATATCTTGACCAAAGTCGGCATTTATTAGTTTTACTATACTCCCCATATACATGCAAAATCCTATTCAAATCGGACCACTATTTCATATAGCTGCCATAGAAACGATCGGTCGAAATTTATGTTTTTGTATAAACAACAATTTTGTTTTTCAAGATATCTTGACCAAACTCGGCATTTATTAGTTTTACTCTGCTCCTCATATATATGCAATATCACTATACTCCCCATATACATGCAAAATCCTCTTAAGATCGGACCACTATATCATATAGCTGCTATAGGAACGATCGGTCGAAAATTAAGTTGTTGTATGAAAAAAAGTTTTGTTAATCAAGATGTCTTTACCACTCTCGGCATTAATAGGTTTTACTATACTCCTCATATATATACAAAATCCTAGCGATATCCGACCACTATATCATATACCTGCCACAGGAACGATCAAAATATCTTGACCAAACTAAGCATTTATTAGTTTTACTATGCTCCTCATATACATGCAAAATCCTATTAAGATCGGACTACTATATCATATAGCTGCCACAGGAATGATCGCTCGAAAATTAAGGTGTTGTATGAAAAAAAATGTTGTTTATCAAGATATCTTGACCAAACTCGGATTTATTAGTTTTACTATGCTCCTCATATATTTGAAAAATCCTATTAAGATTGGACCACAATATCATATAGCTGCAATAAGAACGATCGGTCGAAAATTAAATTGTTGTATGAAAAATCTGTTTATCAGATATCTTGACCAAACTTGGCATTTATTAGATTTACTATACTCCCCATATACATGCAAAATCCTCTTAAGATCGGACCACTATATCATATAGCTGCCATAGGAACGATGGGTCGAAAATTAAGTTGTTGTATGAAAAACATTTTGTTTATTAGATATCTTGACCAAAGTCGGCATTTATTAGTTTTACTATACTCCCCATATACATGCAAAATCCTATTCAAATCGGACCACTATTTCATATAGCTGCCATAGAAACGATCGGTCGAAATTTATGTTTTTGTATAAACAACAATTTTGTTTTTCAAGATATCTTGACCAAACTCGGCATTTATTAGTTTTACTCTGCTCCTCATATATATGCAATATCCTATTCAAATCGGACCTCTATTTCATATAGCTGCCATAGAAACGATCGGTCGAAATTAATGTTTTTGTATGAACAACAATTTTGTTTTTCAAGATATCTTGACCAAACTCGGCATTTATTAGTTTTACTATGCTCCTCATATATATTCAAAATCCTACTGAAATCGGACCACTATATCATATAGCTGCCACAGGAATGATCGCTCGAAAATTAAGGTGTTGTATGAAAAAAAATATTGTTTATCAGATATCTTTACCAAACTCGGCATTTATTAGTTTTACTATACTCCCCATGTACATGCAAAATCCTCTTAAGATCGGACCACTATATCATATAGTTGCCATAGGAACGATGGGTCGAAAATTAAGTTGTTGTATGAAAAAAAATATTGTTTATCAGATATCTTTACCAAACTCGGCATTTATTAGTTTTACTATACTCCCCATATACATGCAAAATCCTCTTTAGATCGGACCACTATATCATATAGCTGCCATAGGAACGATCGGTCGAAATTAAAGTTGTATGAAAAAACTTTTGTTTATCAAATTCTTGACCAAACTCGGCATTTATTAGTTTTACTTTACTCCCCATATACATGCAAAATCGTCTTAAGATCAGACTACTAGATCATATAGCTGCCACAGGAATGATCGCTCGAAAATTAAGGTGTTGTATGAAAAAAAATATTGTTTATCAGATATCTTTACCAAACTCGGCATTTATTAGTTTTACTATACTCCCCATATACATGCAAAATCCTCTTAAGATCGGACCACTATATCATATAGCTGCCATAGGAACGATGGGTCGAAAATTAAGTTGTTGTATGAAAAACCTTTTGTTTATCAGATATCTTGACCAAACTCGGCATTTATTAGTTTTACTATACTCCCCATATACATGCAAAATCCTCTTAAGATCAGACCACTATATCATATAGCTGCTATAGGAACGATCGGTCACAAATTAAGTTGATGTATGAAAAAAAGGTTTGTTAATCAAGATGTCTTGACCACTCTCGGCATTAATAGGTTTTACTATACTCCTCATATATATGCAAAATCCTAGCGATATCCGACCACTATATCATATAGCTGGAACGATCAAAATATCTTGACCAAACTAAGCATTTATTAGTTTTACTATGCTCCTCATATACATGCAAAATCCTATTAAGATCGGACCACTGTATCATATAGCTGCCACAGGAATCATCGCTCGAAAATTAAGGTGTTGTATGAAAAAAAATATTGTTTATCAGATATCTTTACCAAACTCGGCATTTATTAGTTTTACTATACTCCCCATATACATGCAAAATCCTCTTAAGATCAGACCACTATATCATATAGCTGCTATAGGAACGATCGGTCGAAAATTAAGTTGTTGTATGAAAAAAAGTTTTGTTGATCAAGATGTCTTGACCACTCTCGGCATTAATAGGTTTTACTATACTCCTCATATATTTGCAAAATCCTAGCGATATCCGACCACTATATCATATAGCTGGAACGATCAAAATATCTTGACCAAACTAAGCATTTATAAGTTTTACTATACTCCTCATATACATGCAATATCCTATTAAGATCGGACCACTATATCATATAGCTGCCACAGGAATGATCGCTCGAAAATTAAGTTGTTGTATGAAAAACCTTTTGTTTATCAGATATCTTGACCAAACTCGGCATTTATTAGTTTTACTATACTCCCCATATACATGCAAAATCCTCTTAAGATCAGACCACTATATCATATAGCTGCTATAGGAACGATCGGTCGAAAATTAAGTTGTTGTATGAAAAAAAGTTTTGTTAATCAAGATGTCTTGACCACTCTCGGCATTAATAGGTTTTACTATACTCCTCATATATATGCAAAATCCTAGCGATATCCGACCACTATATCATATAGCTGCCACAGGAACGATCAAAATATCTTGACCAAACTAAGCATTTATTAGTTTTACTATACTCCCCATATACATGCAAAATCCTACTAAGATCGGACCACTATATCATATAGCTGCCACAGGAATGATCGCTCGAAAATTAAGGTGTTGTATGAAAAAAAAAGGCCGTTAATCAAGAAATCTTGACCAAACTCGGCATATATTAGTTTTACTATACTCCTCATATATATGCAATATCCTATTCAAATCGGACCACTATGTCATATAGCTGTCATAGGAACGATGGGTCGAAAATTAAGTTGTTGTATGAAAAAACTTTTGTTTATCAGATATCTTGACCAAACTCGGCATTTATTAGTTTTACTATACTCCTCATTTATATGCAAAATCCTAATAAGATCGGATCACCATATCATATAGCTGCCATAGGAACGATCGGTCGAAATTAAAGTTGTATGAAAAAACTTTTGTTTATCAGATATCTTGACCAAACTCGGCATTTATTAGTTTTCCTATACTCCTCTGCGAGGCGGCTACTTGAATTAGCCTCCCCACAGTTGTGAACTCACGGCAAGAATCGCCAAGGCCATGGCAAGGAGCTATTGGCAGTATTATTGGATATTTTTCATAGTTTATAAGCATCAAATGTAGTAGTAGAAGGTAATAGATTTATAACAGGCAAGAAGCCGCCGATACTATAATTAAGTTAAAGGGCAAGAAGCCGCGGATATTATAATTAAGTTAAAAGGCAAGGAGCTGTGTATTATTAGAATATGTGTATTATTAGAATAAGTGCATAGTTAGGGGCAAGTAGCCGTTGATAGTTTGAATTTAACCGCCGGCCGCCGCTACAACCGTGCGTTGCTAATCGGTTGTTCAACACCGCCTGCGAGAGCGCAGCTTCGATTCGGCGGCGAAGAGCGAAAGCTCCGAAGAGAAGTTGCGAAAGCTCGCGGCGAAGTTGAGCGGCCGAGGCAAGCGCATGGCTCGCTAGCGAGCGAGCCGGCACTTGGGAAATACCGATCATGGTGAGTAGACGTGCCGAAAGGAGTGTGAGCGAAAAGAAAAAAAACGAGACAGTGCGGCAGGGCCATAGGCTAGGAAGTTCGTTAGGGTAGAATATAATACATAAAAGTTGTGAATAAAGTGAATGCAGTCTCCATAATTAACTTAAAAGCAGATCTTCGTAATCTCGGGCGGTTATATTTGTGCTAAACATCGGAAATAGCCGATGTTCACCCTAACCTAGGGGGGACAGTATAGTTGGTGCGTGGCCGAGGCCCCGATAGTGTAGTTGGTGCGTGGCTAAGGCCCGATAGTGTAGTTGGTGCGTGGTTAAGGCCCGATGGTGTTGTTGGTGCGCGGCCAAGGCCCGATAGGGTAGTTGGTGCGTGGCTAAGGCCCGATAGAGTAGTTGGTCCGTGGCCAAGGCCCCGGTAGTGTAGTTGGTGCGTGGCCGAGGCTAAGGCCCGATAGCGTAGTTGGTGCGTGGCCAAAGCCCGATAGCGGGGGTGGTACGAGGCTCTAGCCCGCTAGAAGAGGTAGCACGAGGCTGCGGGCTGGTATGGTAGGTAGGACAGTGGTAGTTCGAGGTATACTTGCGTCGAAACACTCATCCCCCCCCCTTTAGCCCTCTGTCCCAGCGAATTTATAAATGTCTTGTAACTCGCTGGACCTGGTAAGACTGAGATTCGTACCCCGGCCAGTAGCTCCTTTACAAGTGGCGCCCGAGCAGGGACCTAGAGGCGTTTAGGGGCGTGGCATAGTTGCGGATTAAAGCCCCGCAAGTATGCCCAAACAGGTGTTTCCAAAAAAAAAAAAAAAAATTTTTTTGCGTACAGGGTATTTCGAGTCGAGCATACCTTGAAGTGTATATACTCCGGTAGAGAGCAAGGGAAAAAGAAGACATAGTAGGCGGGTAAAATGCGAGTCTAGGGTATAAAGTAGTCTTGTATACACCGACAAGTGCATTTCATACCCTATGTTAGGCGACGAGATGAACACCTGCAAAATGTAGGCAGCCAGAAATGTGCACAGAAGTCAAGCTTAGCAACAAGGAAAAAAAAAAGAAGAGATAACGGCCGGCCGAAAAGTACAGCGCGCGCGCGCCAAACGGGCGACATCGAGACCATGCTTGCACACGTGTGCACAAACGCGCGTCGCAGTCGACGTCGGCGACGAAGGGCCGTTAAGGCGTCGCGATTGTACAGTGGGACGAATTCAGTTCACGCGCGGTGAAAACTGAATTCGTCAGTACAGTCGGCGAAGGCGATGACGACGGGTGTGCAGTGAAAGTAATAAATAACAATAATAAAATAATATAAAACCAAAAAAAAAAAAAATAATAAATAAATAAATAATAATAATAATAAAATCGGATAAAATAAATAAATAACAAAAAAAAAAATAATAATAATAATAATAAAAAGAATAATGAACAAAGAGTACAAAATTAAAAGAACATCAAGTGAGTTAATTTTTTTATATATTTTTTTGCGAAGTAAATACAAGAAATATATAAAAGAAATAATAAGAAACAAAGGCCAAGACGAACAAAGACTAGAGTGAACGATGGGCAAAAGTTCAAAAGAGCTTTAAGTGCGTTTTTTTTATTATTTTTTTGTTTTGGTTCGAGTTTGTGAAATAGACGTAAAAAAAAAAAAAAAAAAAAAAGGACCGCAAAAGGAAAAAAAAAAAAACAAGAGAGACAAAGACAAAAGTGAACGAAATAAACCTACGGAACGAGAATTGTCCAGACACCTAGAAGAATTAAAGTTGAGTCCAGAGTGAGTAGCATAAACTCAGAGTGGAGACAGGTGAGTGCCAAAATCCGGGTGTAGGCGTGCGCTGGATCCACCAGCGACGGAAAGAAGAACTGGTGGCGATCGCCCATGAGTTCAGGCTGGAAAAGGGGGGGCGCGTGGAGGAGCTGCGTAAGCGGCTATCCACTTTCGTGCAGGGTGGCGGCCATACACCCGAGATTTGGGCTCGGCTTGCCGAGCTAGAGTCTCAGACCGCCAAAACATTGGAGCCGTCTCCCTGGGGCGGGTAGAGTACCCGACGTAGGCGGACGGCCGCGTCAAAAATCGGAACCAGACCTGAGGAGCTCGCAGCTGTACGAGCGTCTGCAGGTTCCGATCCCTAGTTTAGCCGTCACGGGTGCAGGGGAAACGCGAGATTAGGAGCAGCGGAGCTCGCCGGAAGACAGCGGTCGACGTGGAGCTAGGGCGAACCTCTTGCGACTCGAATAGTGGCCCTCATATTCCCCGGCCATATTCTCAGTCGGAGGCCAAGCCTCTCGCAAACGTTCCGGCGCAAGTCCGAAAGTGGGGTATGAGGTACGATGGCCGTTCCGACCCCCCCGGGTTCCTAGAGGACCTAGAGGAGCGTGCCATTACGTACGGCATAGCCCTCGATCGATTGCCTCGGGCCATGAGCGAGGTATTCTGCGACCGGGCTGCTCGTTGGTTTTTAAGCAGTGGACTGAGGGATGTGCCATGGTCGGTGTTTGGGAGGGGTTTCTTAGAATTCTTTCTACCACCACGCTACTTCGAGAGGTTGGAAGACGAAATCCGATCCCGCCGGCAGCGTGTGGGGGAAGAATTTAAGGAATACCTAATAGAACTGAGGGCTTTGATGCACCATGCCAGATATGAGCCGGCGCAGGAGTTGCACCGGATATATGAGAATGTCGCACCCGAATACAGGCTTTACGTACGACGGCAAGATTTTTCCACCTTGTCCCAGCTGACTCAACTCGCTGTGGAGTACGAAACGGTGATGAGACAGCGAGCGGAATACTCCGGAAGCAGGGCAGGGAGTCAGGTGGCCACGAGCTCAAGTAGCGCGGTGTGGGGAAGGACGGTACAGCCCCCTGGGGGACACCTTAACCCATTCCGGTCTACTCCCATCGGATCCGGAGCGATCGTTGTGGATAGACAAGACAACGGCCCCTGCGGAAGTGGCCCACCAGATGATGAACCAAGAGGCCGGAACCGGGTACGATCAGCGACGAGCATGCCGCAGGTGCGCACGGGACGGGCACTTCGCCAGGGAATGTCCCAATGCGCCCGTCTTGTTTTGTTGGGTATGTGGGCATCGGGGCAGAAGTAGCCAAGAGTGTTGTCGCCGCACGGAGGCGGGAAACGGGCAACGGCGTCGCCCAGGTCAGGGTCGGGTCGACGCCGACACCCACGGGACTCGGCAGTAGTACGCCCGTTTAAGGTGGAGGGTGGCCGGATCGTCGCCACTGTGGAGATTGGCGGGCGGACGATGCCCGCCACTATCGATACAGGGGCCACTCGCAGCTTTATGAGCGAAGACTGCGTACGCAAGTGGGCGATTCCGGGAAGAGTGGAGAACGTACAGGCGCGCATTCGTCTGGCAGATGGGTCCACGGTCGAAGTAGAGAAGGCATTGAGGATAGACGTCGGCCTAGCGGGGAAGGTGGCCAGCATGTTAATGCTTGTCATGCCCGCAATGCTGGACCACGTTATCCTGGGGATGGTTTTCCTGGGTGCCATGGGCACTACGGTACGCTGCGGCAAGGCGGAGCTGGTCCTAGAGGACGTGACGTCTCCGGCCGCGGGGCCTGGAACCGGGAAAGAGCCGAAAGAAGGCCTCACGCGTCAAGGAGCGGGAGTGCCTGCTCGGCAACAGAGTGGAGAGAAGTCGAAGGAAGGCCTCCCAGGTCATGAAAAGGGAGCACCTGCTCGGCAACAGAGTGGAGAGGAGTCGAAGGAAGGCCTCCCAGGTCATGAAAAGGGAGCACCTGCTCGGCAACAGAGTGGAGAGGAGTCGAAGGAAGGCCTCCCAGGTCATGAAAAGGGAGCACCTGCTCGGCAACAGAGTGGAGAGAAGTCGCAGGAAGGCCTCCCAGGTCATGAAAAGGGAGCACCTGCTCGGCAACAGAGTGGAGAGAAGTCGAAGGAAGGCCTCCCAGGTCATGAAAAGGGAGCACCTGCTCGGCTACCGACGGCGGAACAGACGAAGAAGGAACCGAAGGAAGGCCTCCCAGGTCATGAAAAGGGAGCACCTGCTCGGCAACAGAGTGGAGAGAAGTCGGCAGAAGGCCTCGCGCGTCAGGGAACGGGAGTGCCGGCTCGGCAACTGTCGGAAAAGGAGAAGAAGAAGGAAGTAAAAGATGAGTCTCATTCGGGGTCGGGCCGAGAGCTTAAGGAGCCCAAAAGGCGGCGCGTAGACCTGCAAAGGCGGGCACAGGGAATCAGGAGCGGCTGCCAGAGTCGAGCGATCAAGGAGCTCTATTTCGAGTCGGAGTGGTACCTGGAGGAGGCGAGCCGCAGGGCAAGCCCGGCGTAGAAGAGGCAGAGTGGCCAGCGGACTTGGATCCGGAACTTAAGGAGTTCCTGGAGTCGGAACTGACACTCTTCGAGGGGCTGCAGGGAATTTCGCACATCGCGGAGCACAGGATCAGGCTTAAGGATGATAAGCCATTAAAACAGAGATATTACCCGAAGAATCCGGCCATGCAAAGGGTGATTGATGAACAAGTGGACGAGCTGATCCAAGCGGGTGCCATTGAGCCGTTGCGTAGTCCACACAGCGCCCCAATCGTCTTAGTCAAGAAGAAGACTGGCGAGTGGCGCATGTGTATCGACTATCGACAACTCAACGCGCACTCCGTCCCAGATGCTTATCCTGTTCCCAGGATTAATCACATCCTTGAGCGGTTGCGTCACGCCGGTTCATCTCCACCCTGGATTTGAAGCACGGGTACTGGCAGATACCGATGGCAGCCGATAGTCGGGAATGTACGGCGTTCACAGTCCCCGGAAGAGGTCTTTTCCAGTGGCGGGTGATGCCATTCGGTTTGCACTCGGCGTGTGCGACCTTCCAGCGAGCCTTAGACACGGTCATAGGGCCGGAAATGGAGCCTCATGCATTCGCCTACCTAGACGACATCGTGGTAATAGGAGCGACGAAGAAGCAACATGTAGAGAACTTGAGGGAGGTGTTCCGCCGGTTAAAGGCGGCTAATCTCAGGCTGAATAGGAAGAAGTGCAGTTTCTTCCGGGAGAGGTTGGTCTACCTAGGACATGTCATTTGTGGGGAAGGAATACGTACCGATCCAGAGAAGGTGGAGGCGATACGTAACCTAAGGGCCCCGACAAATTGTAAGGAATTGCGGCAGTGTCTTGGGATGGCGTCATGGTACAGGCGCTTCGTTCCCAACTTCGCGACTCAGGTACAGCCGCTAACAGCGCTCTTAAAGAAGGGGCGGAAATGGACATGGGATCAAGAACAGGAGGAGGCATTGCGTTAATTGAAGGACAGCTTGACGACTGCCCCTGTGTTGGCTTGTCCAGACTTTTCCGCCAGATTCGTCCTACAGACTGATGCTGACGCAGACGATAGAAGGGCAGGAGCGGGTTATAGCGTACGCGAGCAGAAAGTTGCTGAAGGCCGAAGTGAACTACTCCGCCACCGAGAAAGAGTGCCTGGCAATCGTTTGGTCGATACGGAAGCTGCGTTGCTACCTAGAAGGGTACCGGTTCGACGTGATAACGGACCATTTGGCCCTAAAGTGGCTTAATTCGATCGAGAGCCCGTCAGGAAGGATCGCGCGATGGGCATTGGAACTGCAACAATTCCAATTCGACGTTCACTACCGACGAGGGAAGCTCAACGTCGTGGCTGACGCACTATCAAGACATCCTCTAGAGACCTGTCAGCAAGCAGTGGTGGCCGAGCCACCCTGCAAATGGGTCGCGAGTATGCGTGCCAGGATCGCCGAAGAGCCAGCCAAGCTCCCGGACTACGCAGAAGAAAATGGGCAGCTATATAGACATTTGGGCCACCGGACGGACGACGAAGATTACATTCCCTGGAAGCTATATGTGGCCAGTGGTCAACGGCAGAGGGTATTGGCGGAATGCCATGATGCCCCCACGGCCGGGCATCAAGGCGTGAGGAAAACAGTGTCGAGGCTAGCCCAAAGGTATTACTGGCCGGGTATGTTCCGAGACGCCGCCAAGTACGTGAAGTGTTGCGAAACCTGCCAAAAGTTCAAGAGTGAGCAACTCAAACCGGCTGGACGCATGCTGACGAGGCAGGTGGCAGAGCCGATGGCAATACTTTGTGCGGATTTCGTCGGGCCCCTTCCCCGGTCGAAACATGGCAACACCATTTTACTGGTGTTCTACGATGCTTTCTCGAAATGGGTGGAGCTAGTCCCTCTCAGGAGAGCAACGGCAGCACACCTGCAAACAACGTTCCGGGAGAGGATTTTGAGCCGATTCGGGGTGACCAAAAAATTCGTACGGGGTACAGTTCACAAGCCGGAGTTTCAAGGCTTTTCTGGAGTCCTTGGGTGTAGAGATCCAGTACACCGCCCCTTACTGCCCACAAGAAAATCCTACCGAGAGGACCAACAGGACCGTGAAGACCATGATAGCGCAATTTATCGAGGGCCACCAGAGTTCGTGGGACGAACTCTTGCCCGAGATATCGCTGGCGGTCAATACAAGCGTGGCGGATTCGACCGGATTAAGTCCCGCTTTCCTGATGCAGGGAAGGGAGCCACGGCTGCCGGCTGCTTTATATGATCAGGTGACTCCGGGGTCAGCAACTAGTGCGTTCGACCCTAGGACAAAGGCGGATAGGTTAAAAGAAATCTTTTATATCGTTCACAGCAATCTCCAGCGTGCATCAAAGGACCAGGGCAGACACTATAACTTGAGGAGACGAGAGTGGCGGCCTTCGTTGGACTCGATGGTCCTGTTAAGACAGCACCAGCTATCCAACGCCGCCGAGGGTTTCGCAGCGAAGTTGGCACCTAGGTTTGACGGCCCCTATAGGGTCGT
Source organism: Drosophila littoralis (assembly GCA_018903485.1). NCBI lineage: Eukaryota > Metazoa > Arthropoda > Insecta > Diptera > Drosophilidae > Drosophila > Drosophila littoralis. Next base: position 2,039,458 of record JAEIGF010000590.1, read on the forward strand.
CAAATTCATATCCCCCAATATTGTGCGCCTGGCGAAGCCGGGCGAACATAAGACGAGGGTGGCCAACATCTCGCAGCTGAGACGGAGGCAGCAAGCAACGTCCCAGTGGCCCGCACGGAAGCGGACTGCATCAGCCGTAGCCCGGATCCCACCGCGGAAAGGAACCCGACGCAACCAAAGCCCACGTCGGCTTATGAGCCGCTGACGGAAGACGAGGGCGACGAACCGGCATTTCACCACCCATCGATTAGAAGTAGACCCCGAGAGCCAATTCCCCCGGGTGACGTTGCGCTACCTGCCAAAGGTTCCCGAGGAGGTTAGGGCGCCCCGTCCTGGGCCCTCGAAGCAGGGAAGGGTGAACACAGGGGAAGGCCCTGGCGGAAAACGCCGGCGAAACCGTCGCCGCCGACAGACGGTTACGCCTAGCAAGCGCCATCGAAGCAGGAGTCGACGCGAGCCCAGTCTAGAGGGGACGTCGACACCGGCACAGACCTCGCTCCGAGACCGAGAAGCCCGGAGGCCCGCAGCTGCGCGTGCCGCGTTCGCCCCGCGAACGCCAGGAGGGTCCTTCCCAGCCTGGGAAGGATAACCACAGCTGCGGAGCCATGTGCAGTCGTCGGGAAGACCCTGGCTGACCCCAATCTCAGTCTGCCAGATGGTCGTGGAAGAGCGGCGATGCGGAAATGAGGAGGCGACACCACCACTCGTGCCCATGACCTGTACCGAGGAGCCGGTTTCCGGCTCTCAAGAAGATTTGGAGGAGGCATGGTTCGGCCGCGAGGAAGCAATGCCCGCACTCGTGCCCGTAACACGCGCCGAAACACCAAATACCACATCTCGGAGGGAATTGGAGGAAGCGTGGTTCGGCCAAGAGAGTGAGGCGCCATACGCAAAGGCATCCTTTGCCACTCGCCAGGCGGGCATGGGCGAAGCATGGTCCGAGGACGAAGACGCGATGGCGACGCCTCCATCACCCAAGTCGGGTGTTGCGACCGAGGCTCCCTCCCCGAGCGATACGAAGACCCCCACCGAGAGCGAGTTGTGGGAGGACATCGTATTCGACGGTATCGACGGGTGGGATACCAGCCTCGAATCGGTACTCGAGGAGGAACCCGACATCGATGCCGAGACGGACGCCCGCAAAGCCTACCCTAAGGTCGCGCCGAGGAGCCTCACGCCGACAGAAGTCGTCGAGAGCCCCGCCAGGAAACCCATGCCAGATTCCACCCCTACGGGTTGGAGGGTGTTTCCCCGCGGAACACCGTTATCCTCGGGCGTGGTGGAACTCATCGCAAGAGAGGCGCGGGTCCGCCGCTTCCAATGCCGACGCACGCGCTTCCACGAGTCCGATGGAAAGGAAGACTACAGCGTGACGTTAAACGCCAGAGGCGACGTTACCGTCACCTGCCCGAAGTAAGGGGGGGGTGTGAGGCCGCTACTTGAATTAGCCTCCCCACAGTTGTGAACTCACGGCAAGAATCGCCAAGGCCATCGCATGGAGCTATTGGCAGTATTATTGGATATTTTTCATAGTTTATAAGCATCAAATGTACTAGTAGAAGGTAATAGATTTATAAGAGGCAAGAAGCCGCCGATACTATAATTAAGTTAAAAGGCAAGAAGCCGCGGATATAATAATTAAGTTAAAAGGCATGGAGCCATTAACCGCATAGTCTGTGTATTATTAGAATAAGTGCATAGTTAGGGGCAAAAAGCCGTTGATATTTTGAATTTAACCGCCGGCCGCCGCTACAACCGTGCGTTGCTGATCGGTTGTTCAACACCGCCTGCGAGAGCGCAGATTCGATTCGGCGGCGAAGAGCGAAAGCTCCGAAGTGAAGTTGCGAAAGCTCGCGGCGAAGTTGAGCGGCCGAGGCAAGCGCATGGCTCGCTAGCGAGCGAGCCGGCACTTGGGAAATACCGATCATGGTGAGTAGACGTGCCGAAAGGAGTGTGAGTGAAAAGAAAAAAAACGTGAGCACGGAGCGCTAGGGCTCCAAGACAGTGCGGCAGGGCCTTAGGCTAGGAAGTTCGTTAGGGTAGAATATAACAAAAGTTGTGAATAAAGTGAATGCAGTCTCAATAATTAACTTAAATGCAGATCTTCGTAATCTCGGGCGGTTATATTTGTGCTAAACATCGGAAATAGCCGATGTTCACCCTAACCTAGCATAGTTTTACTATGCTCCTCATATATATGCAAAATCCTATTAAAATCGGACCGCTATATCATATAGCTGCCATAGGAACGATGGGTCGAAAATTAAGTTGTTGTATGAAAAAACTTTTGTTTATCAGATATCTTGACCAAACTCGGCATTTATTAGTTTTACTATACTCCTCATTTACATGCAAAATCCTCTTAAGATCAGACCACTATATCATATAGCTGCCATAAGAACGATCGGTCGAAATTAAAGTTTTTATATGAACAACAACTTTGTTTTTCAAGATATCTTGACCAAACTCGCCATTTATTAGTTTTACTATACACCTCATATATATGCAAAATCCTATTAAGATTGGAGCACAATATCATATAGCTGCCATAGGAACGATCGGTCGAAAATTAAGTTTTTTTATGAAAAAAAAATGTTATTTATCAAGATATCTTGACCAAACTCGGCATTTATTAGTTTTACTATGCTCCTCATATATTTTAAAAATCCTATTAAGATTGGAGCACAATATCAAATAGCTGCCACAGGAACGATCGGTCGAAAATTAAGGTGTTGTATGAAAAAAAATTTTATCAAAATATCTTGACCAAACTCGGCATATATTAGTTTTACAATACTCCTCATATATATGCAAAATCCTATTCAAATCGGACCACTATATCACATGACTGCCATAGGAACGATGGGACGAAAATTAAGTTGTTGTATGAAAAAACTTTTGTTTATCAGATATCTTGACCAAATTCGGCATTTATTAGTTTTACTATACTCCCCATATACATGCAAAATACTCTTAAGATCGGACCACTATAACATATAGCTGTCATAGGAACGATGGGTCGAAAATTAAGTTGTTGTATGAAAAAAAGTTTTGTTAATCAAGATGTCTTGACCACTCCCGGCATTAATAGGTTTTACTATTCTCCTCATATATATGCAAAATCCTAGCGATATCCGACTACTATATCATATAGCTGCCACAGTAACAATCGGTCGAAAATTAAGTTTTTTTATGAAAAAAAAATGTTGTTTTTCAAGATATCTTGACCAAACACGGCATTTATTAGTTTTACTATGCTCCTCATATATTTGAAAAATCCTATTAAGATTGGACCACAATATCATATAGCTGCAATAAGAACGATGGGTCGAAAATTAAATTGTTGTATGAAAAATCTTCTGTTAATCAGATACCTTGACCAAACTTGGCATTTATTAGTTTTACTATACTCCCCATATACATGCAAAATCCTCTTAAGATCGGACCACTATAACATATAGCTGTCATAGGAACGATGGGTCGAAAATTAAGTTGTTGTATGAAAAAAAGTTTTGTTAATCAAGATGTCTTGACCACTCCCGGCATTAATAGGTTTTACTATTCTCCTCATATATATGCAAAATCCTAGCGATATCCGACTACTATATCATATAGCTGCCACAGTAACAATCGGTCGAAAATTAAGTTTTTTTATGAAAAAAAAATGTTGTTTTTCAAGATATCTTGACCAAACACGGCATTTATTAGTTTTACTATGCTCCTCATATATTTGAAAAATCCTATTAAGATTGGACCACAATATCATATAGCTGCAATAAGAACGATGGGTCGAAAATTAAATTGTTGTATGAAAAATCTTCTGTTAATCAGATACCTTGACCAAACTTGGCATTTATTAGTTTTACTATACTCCCCATATACATGCAAAATCCTCTTAAGATCGGACCACTATAACATATAGCTGTCATAGGAACGATGGGTCGAAAATTAAGTTGTTGTATAAAAAACCTTTTGTTTATCAGATATCTTGACCAAACTCGGCATTTATTAGTTTTACTATACTCCCCATATACATGCAAAATCCTCATAAGATCAGACCACTATATCATATAGCTGCCACAGTAACGATCGGTCGAAAATTAAGGTGTTGTATGAAAAAAAATATTGTTTATCAGATATCTTTACCAAACTCGGTATTTATTAGTTTTACTATACTCCCCATATACTTGCAAAATCCTCTTAAGATCGGACCACTATATCATATAGCTGCCATAGGAACGATGGGTCGAAAATTAAGTTGTATGAAAAACCTTTTGCTTATCAGATATCTTGACCAAACTCGGCATTTCTTAGTTTTACTATGCTCCTCATATATATGCAAAATCCTCTTAAGATCAGACCACTACATCATATAGCTGCCACAGGAATGATCGCTCGAAAATTAAGGTGTTGTATGAAAAAAAATGTTGTTTATCAAGATATCTTGACCAAACTCGGCATTTATTAGTTTTACTATACTCCTCTGTGAGGCGGCTACTTGAATTAGCCTCCCCACAGTTGTGAACTCACGGCAAGAATCGCCAAGGCCATCGCATGGAGCTATTGGCAGTATTATTGGATATTTTTCATAGTTTATAAGCATCAAATGTAGTAGTAGAAGGTAATAGATTTATAAGAGGCAAGAAGCCGCTATATATACTATAATTAAGTTAAAAGGCAAGAAGCCGCGGATATTATAATTAAGTTAAAAGGCAAGGAGCCATTAACCGCATAGTCTGTGTATTATTAGAATAAGTGCATAGTTAGGGGCAAAAAGCCGTTGATATTTTGAATTTAACCGCCGGCCGCCGCTACAACCGTGCGTTGCTGATCGGTTGTTCAACACCGCCTGCGAGAGCGCAGCTTCGATTCGGCGGCGAAGAGCGAAGAGAAGTTGCGAAAGCTCGAGGCGATGTTGAGCGGCCGAGGCAAGCGCATGGCTCGCTAGCGAGCGAGCCGGCACTTGGGAAATACCGATCATGGTGAGTAGACGTGCCGAAAGGAGTGTGAGTGAAAAGAAAAAAAACGTGAGCACGGAGCGCTAGGGCTCCAAGACAGTGCGGCAGGGCCTTAGGCTAGGAAGTTCGTTAGGGTAGAATATAATACATAAAAGTTGTGAATAAAGTGAATGCAGTTTCAATAATTAACTTAAATGCAGATCTTCGTAATCTCGGGCGGTTATATTTGTGCTAAACATCGGAAATAGCCGATGTTCACCCTAACCTAGGGGGGACAGTATAGTTGGTGCGTGGCCGAGGCCCCGATAGTGTAGTTGGTGCGTGGCTAAGGCCCGATAGTGTAGTTGGTGCGTGGCTAAGGCCCGATGGTGTAGTTGGTGCGCGGCCAAGGCCCGATAGGGTAGTTGGTGCGTGGCTAAGGCCCGATAGCGTAGTTGGTGCGTGGCCGAGGCTAAGGCCCGATAGTGTAGTTGGTGCGTGGCCAAAGGCCGATAGCGGGGGTGGTACGAGGCTCCAGCCCGCTAGAAGAGGTAGCACGAGGCTGCGGCCTGGTATGGTAGGTAGGACAGTGGTAGTTCGAGATATACTTGCGTCGAAACACTCACCCCCCCCCCTTTAGCCGTCCGTCCCGGCGAATTTATAAATGTCTTGTAACTCGCTGGACCTGGTAAGACTGAGATTCGTACCCCGGCCAGTAGCTCCTTTACAAGTGGCGCCCGAGCAGGGACCTAGAGGCGTTTAGGGGCGTGGTATAGTTGCGGATTAAAGCCCCGCAAGTATGCCCAAATAGGTGTTTCCAAAAAAAAATAAAAATAAAAATTTTTTTGCGTACAGGGTATTTCGAGTCGAGCATACCTTGAAGTGTATATACTCCGGTAGAGAGCAAGGGAAAAAGAAGACATAGTAGGCGGGTAAAATGCGAGTCTCGGGTATAAAGTAGTCGTGTATACCCCGACAAGTGCATTTCATACCCTATGTTAGGCGACGAGATGAACACCTGCAAAATGTAGGCAGCCAGAAATGTGCACAGAAGTCAAGCTTAGCAACAAGGAAAAAAAAAAGAAGAGATAACGGCCGGCCGAAAAGTACAGCGCGCGCGCGCCAAACGGGCGACATCGAGACCATGCTTGCACACGTGTGCACAAACGCGCGTCGCAGTCGACGTCGGCGACGAAGGGCCGTTAAGGCGTCGCGATTGTACAGTGGGACGAATTCAGTTCACGCGCGGTGAAAACTGAATTCGTCAGTACAGTCGGCGAAGGCGATGACGACGGGTGTGCAGTGAAAGTAACAAATAACAATAATAAAATAATATAAAACCAAAAAAAAAAAAAAAAATAAATAAATAAATAATAATAATAAAAACGGATAAAATAAATAAATAACAAAAAAAAAAAAAAAAGTAATAATAATAATAATCAAAAGAATAATGAACAAAGACTAAAAAATTAAAAGAACATCAAGTGTGTTAATTTTTTTTTTATATAGTTTTTTTGCGAAGTAAATACAAGAAATATAAGAAACATAATATAATAAGAAACAAAGGCCAAGACGAACAAAGACTAGAGTGAACGATGGGCAAAAGTTCAAAAGAGCTTTAAGTGCGTTTTTTTTATTATTTTTTTGTTTTGGCTCGAGTTTGTGAAAAAGACGTAAAAACAAAAAAAAAAAAAAAAAGGACAGCAAAAGGAAAAAAAAAAAACAAGAGAGACAAAGACAAAAGTGAACGAAATAAACCTACGGAACGAGAATTGCCCAGACACCTAGAAGAATTAAAGTTGAGTCCAGAGTGAGTAGCATAAACTCAGAGTGGAGACAGGTGAGTGCCAAAATCCGGGTGTAGGCGTGCGCTGGATCCACCAGCGACGGAAAGAAGAACTGGTGGCGATCGCCCATGAGTTCAGGCTGGAAAAGGGGGGGCGCGTGGAGGAGCTGCGTAAGCGGCTATCCACTTTCGTGCAGGGTGGCGGCCATACACCCGAGATTTGGGCTCGGCTTGCCGAGCTAGAGTCTCAGACCGCCAAAACATTGGAGCCGTCTCCCTGGGGCGGGTAGAGTACCCGACGTTGGCGGACGGCCGCGTCAAAAATCGGAACCAGACCTGAGGAGCTCGCAGCTGTACGAGCGTCTGCAGGTTCCGATCCCTAGTTTAGCCGTCACGGGTGCAGGGGAAACGCGAGATTAGGAGCAGCGGAGCTCGCCGGAAGACAGCGGTCGACGTGGAGCTAGGGCGAACCTCTTACGACACGAATAGTGGCCCTCATATTCCCCGGCCATATTCTCAGTCGGAGGCCAAGCCTCTCGCAAACGTTCCGGCGCAAGTCCGAAAGTGGGGTATGAGGTACGATGGCCGTTTCGACCCCCTTGGGTTCCTAGAGGACCTAGAGGAGCGTGCCATTACGTACGGCATAGCCCTCGATCGATTGCCTCGGGCCATGAGCGAGGTATTCTGCGACCGGGCTGCTCGTTGGTTTTTAAGAATTATTTCTACCACCACGCTACTTCGAGAGGTTGGAAGACGAAATCCGATCCCGCCGGCAGCGTGTGGGGGAAGAATTTAAGGAATACCTAATAGAACTGAGGGCTTTGATGCACCATGCCAGATATGAGCCGGCGCAGGAGTTGCACCGGATATATGAGAATGCCGCACCCGAATACAGGCTTTACGTACGACGGCAAGATTTTTCCACCTTGTCCCAGCTGACTCAACTCGCTGTGGAGTACGAAACGGTGATGAGACAGCGAGCGGAATACTCCGGAAGCAGGGCAGGGAGTCATGTGGCCTCGAGCTCAAGTAGCGCGGTATGGGGAAGGACGGTACAGCCCCCTGGGGGACACCTTAACCCATTCCGGTCTACTCCCATCGGATCCGGAGCGATCGTTGTGGATAGACAAGACAACGGCCCCTGCGGAAGTGGCCCACCAGATGATGAACCAAGAGGCCGGAACCGGGTACGATCAGCGACGAGCATGCCGCAGGTGCGCACGGGACGGGCACTTCGCCAGGGAATGTCCCAATGCGCCCGTCTTGTTTTGTTGGGTATGTGGGCATCGGGGCAGAAGTAGCCAAGAGTGTTGTCGCCGCACGGAGGCGGGAAACGGGCAACGGCGTCGCCCAGGTCAGGGTCGGGTCGACGCCGACACCCACGGGACTCGGCAGTAGTACGCCCGTTTAAGGTGGAGGGTGGCCGGATCGTCGCCACTGTGGAGATTGGCGGGCGGACGATGCCCGCCACTATCGATACAGGGGCCACTCGCAGCTTTATGAGCGAAGACTGCGTACGCAAGTGGGCGATTCCGGGAAGAGTGGAGAACGTACAGGCGCGCATTCGTCTGGCAGATGGGTCCACGGTCGAAGTAGAGAAGGCATTGAGGATAGACGTCGGCCTAGCGGGGAAGGTGGCCAGCATGTTAATGCTTGTCATGCCCGCAATGCTGGACCACGTTATCCTGGGGATGGTTTTCCTGGGTGCCATGGGCACTACGGTACGCTGCGGCAAGGCGGAGCTGGTCCTAGAGGACGTGACGTCTCCGGCCGCGGGGCCTGGAACCGGGAAAGAGCCGAAAGAAGGCCTCACGCGTCAAGGAGCGGGAGTGCCTGCTCGGCAACAGAGTGGAGAGAAGTCGAAGGAAGGCCTCCCAGGTCATGAAAAGGGAGCACCTGCTCGGCAACAGAGTGGAGAGGAGTCGAAGGAAGGCCTCCCAGGTCATGAAAAGGGAGCACCTGCTCGGCAACAGAGTGGAGAGAAGTCGCAGGAAGGCCTCCCAGGTCATGAAAAGGGAGCACCTGCTCGGCAGCAGAGGAGAGAGAAGTCAGCAGAAGGCCTCGCGCGTCAGGGAACGCGAGTGCCGGCTCGGCAACTGTCGGAAAAGGAGAAGAAGAAGGAAGTAAAAGATGAGTCTCATTCGGGGTCGGGCCGAGAGCTTAAGGAGCCCAAAAGGCGGCGCGTAGACCTGCAAAGGCAGATCTACGCTGGTCATGCAGACGGCACGGTGGAAGTGTGCCAAAGAACGGAGGGATTAGGAGCAATGGCTCAAATCCACACATCCGCACAGGGAATTAGGAGCGGCTACCAGAGTCGAGCGATCAAGGAGCTCTATTTCGAGTCGGAGTGGTACCTGGAGGAGGCGAGCCGCAGGGCAAGCCCGGCGTAGAAGAGGCAGAGTGGCCAGCGGACTTGGATCCGGAACTTAAGGAGTTCCTGGAGTCGGAACTGACACTCTTCGAGGGGCTGCAGGGAATCTCGCACATCGCGGAGCACAGGATCAGACTTAAGGATGATAAGCCATTAAAACAGAGATATTACCCGAAGAATCCGGCCATGCAAAGGGTGATTGATGAACAAGTGGACGAGCTGATCCAAGCGGGTGCCATTGAGCCGTCGCGTAGTCCACACAGCGCCCCAATCGTCTTAGTCAAGAAGAAGACTGGCGAGTGGCGCATGTGTATCGACTATCGACAACTCAACGCGCACTCCGTCCCAGATGCTTATCCTGTTCCCAGGATTAATCACATCCTTGAGCGGTTGCGTCACGCCCGGTTCATCTCCACCATGGATTTGAAGCACGGGTACTGGCAGATACCGATGGCAGCCGATAGTCGGGAATGTACGGCGTTCACAGTCCCCGGAAGAGGTCTTTTCCAGTGGCGGGTGATGCCATTCGGTTTGCACTGTGTGCGACCTTCCAGCGAGCCTTAGACACGGTCATAGGGCCGGAAATGGAGCCTCATGCATTCGCCTACCTAGACGACATCGTGGTAATAGGAGCGACGCAGAAGCAACATGTAAGGAACTTGAGGGAGGTGTTCCGCCGGTTAAAGGCGGCTAATCTCAGGCTGAATAGGAAGAAGTGCATTTTCTTCCGGGAGAGGTTGGTCTACCTAGGACATGTCATTTGTGGGGAAGGAAAACGTACCGATCCAGAGAAGGTGGAGGCGATACGTAACCTAAGGCCCCCGACAAATTGTAAGGAGTTGCGGCAGTGTCTTGGGATTGCGTCATGGTACAGGCACTTCGTTCCCAACTTCGCGACTCAGGTACAGCCGCTAACAGCGCTCTTAAAGAAGGGGCGGAAATGGACATGGGATCAAGAACAGGAGGAGGCATTGCGTCAATTGAAGGAGAGCTTGACGACTGCCCCTGTGTTGGCTTGTCCAGACTTTTCCGCCAGATTCGTCCTACAGACTGATGCTGACGCAGACGATAGAAGGGCAGGAGCGGGTTAAAGCGTACGCGAGCAGAAAGTTGCTGAAGGCCGAAGTGAACTACTCCGCCACCGATAAAGAGTGCCTGGCAATCGTTTGGTCGATACGGAAGCTGCGTTGCTACCTAGAAGGGTACCGGTTCGACGTGATAACGGACCATTTGGTTAAAGTGGCTTAATTCGATCGAGAGCCCGTCAGGAAGGATCGCGCGATGGGCATTGGAACTGCAACAATTCCAATTCGACGTTCACTACCGACGAGGGAAGCTCAACGTCGTGGCTGACGCACTATCAAGACATCCTCTAGAGACCTGTCAGCAAGCATTGGTGGCCGAGCCACCCTGCAAATGGGTCGCGAGTATGCCTGCCAGGATCGACGAAGAGCCAGCCAAGTTCCCGGACTACGCAGAAGAAAATGGGCAGCTATATAGACATTTGGGCCACCGGACGGACGACGAAGATTACATTCCCTGGAAGCTATGTGTGGCCAGTGGTCAACGGCAGAGGGTATTGGCGGAATGCCATGATGCCCCCACGGCCGGGCATCAAGGCGTGAGGAAAACAGTGTCGAGGCTAGCCCAAAGGTATTACTGGCCGGGTATGTTCCGAGACGCCGCCAAGTACGTGAAGTGTTGCGAAACCTGCCAAAAGTTCAAGAGTGAGCAACTCAAACCGGCTGGACGCATGCTGACGAGGCAGGTGGCAGAGCCGATGGCTCTGGTGCGGATTTCGTCGGGCCCCTTCCCCGGTCGAAACATGGCAACACCATGTTACTGGTGTTCCACGATGCTTTCTCGAAATGGGTGGAGCTAGTCCCTCTCAGGAGAGCCACGGCAGCACACCTGCAAACAGCGTTCCGGGAGAGGATTTTGACCCGATTCGGGGTGCCCAAAAAGTTCGTGTGTGACAACGGGGTACAGTTCACAAGGCTTTTCTGGAGTCCTTGGGTGTAGAGATCCAGTACACCGCCCCTTACTGTCCACAAGAAAATCCTACCGAGAGGACCAGCAGGACAGTGAAGACCATGAAAGCGCAATTTATCGAGGGCCACCAGAGGTCGTGGGACGAACTCTTGCCCGAGATATCGCTGGCGGTCAATACAAGCGTGGCGGATTCGACCGGATTTAGTCCCGCTTTCCTGATGCAGGGAAGGGAGCCACGGCTGCCGGCTGCTTTATATGATCAGGTGACTCCGGGGTCAGCAACTAGTGCGTTCGACCCTAGGACAAAGGCGGATAGGTTAAAAGAAATCTTTTATATCGTTCACAGCAATCTCCAGCGTGCATCAAAGGACCAGGGCAGACACTATAACTTGAGGAGACGAAAGTGGCGGCCTTCGTTGGACTCGATGGTCCTGTTAAAACAGCACCAGCTATCCAACGCCGCCGAGGGTTTCGCAGCGAAGTTGGCACCTAGGTTTGACGGCCCCTATAGGGTCGTCAAATTCATATCCCCCAATATTGTGCGCCTGGCGAAGCTGGGCGAACATAAGACGAGGGTGGCCAACATCTCGCAGCTGAAACCATTCTACCGAGAGACAACTGAGGACGGAGGGGAAGACCCAGGGCACAGGGATGCCTACGAGTAGGCGAAGCCGCAACAAACGTACTAAATGTAGATTAGACTAACACTAGTAGCATAATTAGAATAGGCATAGTGAAATGTCAGCCGCACTGGGAGGATAGGGCATTAACCAATAAGTAACGAATAAGTTAACCAATAAGTCAAATTTACAGATGGAACCCGGGACTATCACTATATCATCAGAGGATGACGACAGCAGCAGAGATACTGAGCCCTGAGGAAGAAGTGCATTTTCTTCCGGGAGAGGTTGGTCTACCTAGGACATGTCATTTGTGGGGAAGGAAAACGTACCGATCCAGAGAAGGTGGAGGCGATACGTAACCTAAGGCCCCCGACAAATTGTAAGGAGTTGCGGCAGTGTCTTGGGATTGCGTCATGGTACAGGCACTTCGTTCCCAACTTCGCGACTCAGGTACAGCCGCTAACAGCGCTCTTAAAGAAGGGGCGGAAATGGACATGGGATCAAGAACAGGAGGAGGCATTGCGTTAATTGAAGGACAGCTTGACGACTGCCCCTGTGTTGGCTTGTCCAGACTTTTCCGCCAGATTCGTCCTACAGACTGATGCGAGCGAGTACGTCCTCGGCGCAGTGCTGACGCAGACGATAGAAGGGCAGGAGCGGGTCATAGCGTACGCGAGTAGAAAGTTGCTGAAGGCCGAAGTGAACTACTCCGCCACCGAGAAATAGTGCCTGGCAATCGTTTGGTCGATACGGAAGCTGCGTTGCTACCTAGAAGGGTACCGGTTCGACGTGATAACGGACCATTTGGCCCTAAAGTGGCTTAATTCGATCGAGAGCCCGTCAGGAAGGATCGCGCGATGGGCATTGGAACTGCAACAATTCCAATTCGACGTTCACTACCGACGAGGGAAGCTCAACGTCGTGGCTGACGCACTATCAAGACATCCTCTAGAGACCTGTCAGCAAGCAGTGGTGGCCGAGCCACAGTGCAAATGGGTCGCGAGTATGCGTGCCAGGATCGCCGAAGAGAGAGCCAAGTTCCCGGACTACGCAGAAGAAAATGGGCAGCTATATAGACATTTGGGCCACCGGACGGACGACGAAGATTACATTCCCTGGAAGCTATGTGTGGCCAGTGGTCAACGGCAGAGGGTATTGGCGGAATGCCATGATGCCCCCACGGCCGGGCATCAAGGCGTGAGGAAAACAGTGTCGAGGCTAGCCCAAAGGTATTACTGGCCGGGTATGTTCCGAGACGCCGCCAAGTACATGAAGTGTTGCGAAACCTGCCAAAAGTTCAAGAGTGAGCAACTCAAACCGGCTGGACGCATGCTGACGAGGCAGGTGGCAGAGCCGATGGCTCTGGTGCGGATTTTGTCGGGCCCCTTCCCCGGTCGAAACATGGCAACACCATGTTACTGGTGCTCCACGATGCTTTCTCGAAATGGGTGGAGCTAGTCCCTCTCAGGAGAGCCACGGCAGCACACCTGCAAACAGCGTTCCGGGAGAGGATTTTGACCCGATTCGGGGTGCCCAAAAAGTTCGAGGGTGACAACGGGGTACAGTTCACAAGGCTTTTCTGGAGTCCTTGGGTGTAGAGATCCAGTACACCGCCCCTTACTGTCCACAAGAAAATCCTACCGAGAGGACCAGCAGGACCGTGAAGACCATGAAAGCGCAATTTATCGAGGGCCACCAGAGTTCGTGGGACGAACTCTTGCCCGAGATATCGCTGGCGGTCAATACAAGCGTGGCGGATTCGACCGGATTTAGTCCCGCTTTCCTGTTGCAGGGAAGGGAGCCACGGCTGCCGGCTGCTTTATATGATCAGGTGACTCCGGGGTCAGCAACTAGTGCGTTCGACCCTAGGACAAAGGCGGATAGGTTAAAAGAAATCTTTTATATCGTTCACAGCAATCTCCAGCGTGCATCAAAGGACCAGGGCAGACACTATAACTTGAGGAGACGAAAGTGGCGGCCTTCGTTGGACTCGATGGTCCTGTTAAAACAGCACCAGCTATCCAACGCCGCCGAGGGTTTCGCAGCGAAGTTGGCACCTAGGTTTGACGGCCCCTATAGGGTCGTCAAATTCATATCCCCCAATATTGTGCGCCTGGCGAAGCTGGGCGAACATAAGACGAGGGTGGCCAACATCTCGCAGCTGAAACCATTCTACCGAGAGACAACTGAGGACGGAGGGGAAGACCCAGGGCACAGGGATGCCTACGAGTAGGCGAAGCCGCAACAAACGTACTAAATGTAGATTAGACTAACACTAGTAGCATAATTAGAATAGGCATAGTGAAATGTCAGCCGCACTGGGAGGATAGGGCATTAACCAATAAGTAACGAATAAGTTAACCAATAAGTCAAATTTACAGATGGAACCCGGGACTATCACTATATCATCAGAGGATGACGACAGCAGCAGAGATACTGAGCCCTTCCCTGGGCCCGGCACTGAAGATCACCCGCGTGACCCCCGTCAGGGTCGCGAGTACTGCGGAAGAGGACGGCAAGAGGAAGCCCCTCGCCAATTCCGTCACACCCTGTACTCACAGCGGACCAACGTCATAGAGAGACTAGACGGGAAGGTCATGCTGATGGCCATCGAAGTCACGACCATGTTCGTGGAGGCGCCGTTTGCACGGAAGTCGCCACCTTACGCGGAAGAGCCCCCGTCCCCTCCGCTTGCATCCCACTCGCCAAGGTCGTCCGGAATGACGACCCCGGTAACAACCGGCGAAGTGGACGATCTCGCGGACGAGGTGGAGCTCCCTTCGCTCGAGACAGGCAGGCCCGGACCATCGGTGCAGAGATCCACGGTGATGGACGCAAATGGGGAGGGAAGTTCCCCATCGGCCCCAGAGACGGAAGCGTCCCCGACGGAGGCAGCAAGCAACGTCCCAGTGGCCCGCACGGAAGCGGACTGGATCAGCCGTAGCCCGGATCCCACCGCGGAAAGGAACCCGACGCAACCAAAGCCCACGACGGCTTATGAGCCGCTGACGGAAGACGAGGGCGACGAACCGGCATTTCGCCACCGTTTCACCACCCATCGATTAGAAGTAGACCCCGAGAGCCAATTCCCCCGGGTGACGTTGCGCTACCTGCCAAAGGTTCCCGAGGAGGTTAGGGCGCCCCGTCCTGGGCCCTCGAAGCGGGGAAGGGTGAACACAGGGGAAGGCCCTGGCGGAAAACGCCGGCGAAACCGTCGCCGCCGACAGACGGTTACGCCTAGCAAGCGCCATCGAAGCAGGAGTCGACGCGAGCCCAGTCTAGAGGGGACGTCGACACCGGCACAGACCTCGCTCCGAGACCGAGAAGCCCGGAGGCCCGCAGCTGCGCGTGCCGCGTTCGCCCCGCGAACGCCAGGAGGGTCCTTCCCAGCCTGGGAAGGATAACCACAGCTGCGGAGCCATGTGCAGTCGTCGGGAAGACCCTGGCTGACCCCAATCTCAGTCTGCCAGATGGTCGTGGAAGAGCGGCGATGCGGAAATGAGGAGGCGACACCACCACTCGTGCCCAGGACCTGTACCGAGGAGCCGGTTTCCGGCTCTCAAGAAGATTTTGAGGAGGCATGGTTCGGCCGCGAGGAAGCAACACCGTTATCCTCGGGCGTGGTGGAACTCATCGCAAGAGAGGCGCGGGTCCGCCGCTTCCGATGCCGACGCACGCGCTTCCACGTGTCCGATGGAAAGGAAGACTACAGCGTGATGTTAAACGCCAGAGGCGACGTTACCGTCACCTGCCCGAAGTAAGGGGGAGGTGTGAGGCCGCTACTTGAATTAGCCTCCCCACAGTTGTGAACTCACGGCAAGAATCGTCAAGGCCATGGCAAGGAGCTATTGGCAGTATTATTGGATATTTTTCATAGTTTATAAGCATCAAATGTAGTAGTAGAAGGAAATAGATTTATAAGAGGCAAGAAGCCGCCGATACTATAATTAAGTTAAAAGGCAAGAAGCCGCGGATATTATAATTAAGTTAAAAGGCAAGGAGCCATTAACCGCATAGTCTGTGTATTATTAGAATAAGTGCATAGTTAGGGGCAAGAAGCCGTTGATATTTTGAATTTAACCGCCGGCCGCCGCTACAACCGTGCGTTGCTGATCGGTTGTTATCAGATATCTTGACCAAACTCGGCATTTATTAGTTTTACTGTACTCCTCATTTACATGCAAAATCCTCTTAAGATCAGACCACTATATCATATAGCTGCCATAGGAACGATCGGTCGAAATTAAAGTTTTTATATGAACAACAACTTTGTTTTTCAAGATATCTTGACCAAACTCGCCATTTATAAGTTTTACTATACACCTCATATATATGCAAAGTCCTATTAAGATTGGAGCACAATATCATATAGCTGCCATAGGAACGATCGGTCGAAAATTAAGTTTTTTTATGAAAAAAAATGTTGTTTATCAAGATATCTTGACCAAACTCGGCATTTATTAGTTTTACTATGCTCCTCATATATTTTAAAAATCCTATTAAGATTGGAGCACAATATCAAATAGCTGCCACAGGAACGATCGGACGAAAATTAAGGTGTTGTATGAAAAAAAATTTTATTAAAATATCTTGACCAAACTCGGCATATATTAGTTTTACTATACTCCTCATATATATGCAAAATCCTATTCAAATCGGACCACTATATCATATAGCTGCCACAGGAACGATGGGTCGAAAATTAAGTTGTTGTATGAAAAAACTTTTGTTTATCAGATATCTTGACCAAACTCGGCATTTATTAGTTTTACTATACTCCCCATATACATGCAAAATCCTCTTAAGATCAGACCACTACATCATATAGCTGCCACAGGAACGATCGGCCGAAAATTAAGGTGTTGTATGAAAAAAAATGTTGTTTATCAAGATATCTTGACCAAACTCGGAACTTATTAGTTTTACTATGCTCCTCATTTATATGCAAAATCCTATCAAGATCGGACCACTATATCATATAGCTGCCATAGGAACGATGGGTCGAAAATTAAGTTGTTGTATGAAAAAACTTTTGTTTATCAGATATCTTGACCAAACTCGGCATTTATTAGTTTTACTGTACTCCTCATTTACATGTAAAATCCTCTTAAGATCAGACCACTATATCATATAGCTGCCATAGGAACGATCGGTCGAAATTAAAGTTTTTATATGAACAACAACTTTGTTTTTCAAGATATCTTGACCAAACTCGGCATTTATTAGTTTTACTATACACCTCATATATATGCAAAGTCCTATTAAGATTGGAGCACAATATCATATAGCTGCCATAGGATCGATCGGTCGAAAATTAAGTTTTTTATGAAAAAAAATGTTGTTTATCAAGATATCTTGACCAAACTCGGCATTTATTAGTTTTACTATGCTCCTCATATATTTTAAAAATCCTATTAAGATTGGAGCATAATATCAAATAGCTGCCACAGGAACGATCGGTCGAAAATTAAGGTGTTGTATGAAAAAAAATTTTATTAAAATATCTTGACCAAACTCGGCATATATTAGTTTTACTATACTCCTCATATATATGCAAAATCCTATCAAGATCGGATCGCCATATCATATAGCTGCCCTAGGAACGATCGGTCGAAATTAAAGTTGTATGAAAAAACTTTTGTTTATCAGATATCTTGACCAAACTCGGCATTTATTAGTTAAATATACTCCTCATATATATGCAAAATCCTATTAAAATCGGATCACCATATCATATAGCTGCCACAGTAACGATCGATCGAAAATTAAGTTTTTTTATGAAAAAAAATTTAGTTTTTCAAGATATCTTGACCAAACTCGGCATTTATCAGTTTTACTATGCTCCTCATATATTGGAAAAATCGTATTAAGATTGGACTACAATATCATATAGCTGCAATAAGAACGATGGGTCCAAAATTAAATTGTTGTAGGAAAAACATTTTGTTTATCAGATATCTTGACCAAACTCGGCATTTATTAGTTTTACTATACTCCCCATATACATGCAAAATCCTATTAAGATCAGACCACTATATCATATAGCTGACACAGTAACGAACGGTCGAAAATTAAGTTTTTTTATGAAAAAAAATTTTGTTTTTCAAGATATCTTGAGCAAACTCGGCATTTATTAGTTTTACTATGCTCCTCATATATTTGAAAAATCCTATTAAGATTGGACTACAATACAATATAGCTGCAATAAGAACGATGGGTCCAAATTTAAATTGTTGTATGAAAAACCTTATGTTTATCAGATATCTTGACCAAACTCGGCATTTATTAGTTTTACTATGCTCCTCATATGCATGCAAAATCCTATTAAGATCGGACCACTATATCATATAGCTGCCACAGGAATGATCGCTCGAAAATTAAGGTGTTGTATGAAAAAAAATGTTGTTTATCAAGATATCTTGACCAAACTTGGCATTTGTTAGATTTACTATACTCCTCATATATATGCAATATCCTATTCAAATCGGACCACTATATCATATAGCTGCCATAGGAACGATGGGTCGAAAATTAAGTTGTATAAAAAAACTTTTGTTTATCAGATATCTTGACCAAACTCGGCATTTATTAGTTTTACTATACTCCCCATATACATGCAAAATCCTCTTAAGATCAGATCACTATATCATATAGCTGCCATAGGAACGATGGGTCGAAAATTAAGTTGTTGTATGAAAAAACTTTTGTTTATCAGATATCTTGACCAAACTCGGCATTTATTAGTTTTACTATACTCCTCATATATATGCAAAATCCTATTAAAATCAGACCACTATATCATATATCTGCCACAGGAATGATCGGTCGAAAATTAAGTTGTTGTATAAAAAAAATGTTTTGTTAATGAAGAAATCTTGACCAAACTCGGCATATATTAGTTTTACTATACTCCCCATATACATGCAAAATCCTATTAAGATTGGAGCACATTATCATATAGCTGCCATAGGAACGATCGGTCGAAAATTAAGTTTTTTTATGAAAAAAAAATGTTGTTTATCAAGATTTCTTGACCAAACTCGGCATTTATTAGTTTTACTATGCTCCTCATGTATTTGAAAAATCATATTAAGATTGGACCACAATATCATATAGCTGCAATAAGAACGATGGGTCGAAAATTAAATTGTTGTATGAAAAATCTTCTGTTTATCAGATATCTTGACCAAACTTGGCATTTATTAGTTTTAATATACTCTCAATATACATGCAAAATCCTCTTAAGATCGGACCACTAAGTCATATAGCTGCTATAGGAACGATCGGTCGAAAATTAAGTTGTTGTATGAAAAAAAGTTTTGTTAATCAAGATGTCTTGACCACTCTCGGCATTAATAGATTTTACTATACTCCTCATATATATGCAAAATCCTAGCGATATCCGACCACTATATCATTATGCTGCCACAGAACGATCAAAATATCTTGACCAAACTCGGCAATTATTAGTTTTACTATGCTCCTCATATATATGCAAAATCCTATTAAGATCGGACCACTATATCATATAGCTGCCATAGAAACGATCGGTCCAAATTAAAGTTTTTGTATAAACAACAATTTCGTTTTTCAAGATATCTTGACCAAACTCGGCATTTATTAGTTTTACTATGCTCCTCATATATATGCAAAATCCTATTAAAATCGGACCACTATATCATATAGCTGCCATAGGAACGATGGGTCGAAAATTAAGTTGTTGGATGAAAAAACTTTTGTTTATCAGATATCTTGACCAAACTCGGCATTTATTAGTTTAACTATACTCCCCATATACATGCAAAATCCTCTTAAGATCAGACCACTATATCATAGAGCTGCCACAGGAACGATCAAAATATCATGACCAAACTCGTCATTTATTAGTTTTACTATGCTCCTCATATACATGCAAAATCCTATTAAGATCGGACCACTATATCATATATCTGCCACAGGAATGATCGGTCGAAAATTAAGTTGTTGTATGAAAAAAAGTTTTGTTAATCAAGAAATCTTGACCAAACTCGGCATATATTAGTTTTACTATACTCCCCATATACATGCAAAATCCTCTTAAGATCAGACCACTATATCATATAGCTGCCACAGTAACGATCAGTCGAAAATTAAGGCGTTGCATGAAAGTTTTATCAAAATATCTTGACCAAACTCGGCATTTATTAGTTTTACTATACTCCCCATATACATGCAAAATCCTCTTAAGATCAGACCAGTATATCATATAGCTGCCACAGGAACGATCAAAATATCATGACCAAACTCGGCATTTATTAGTTTACTATGCTCCTCATATACATGCAAAATCCTATTAAGATCGGACCACTATATCATATATCTGCCACAGGAATGATCGGTCGAAAATTAAGTTGTTCTATGAAAAAAAGTTTTGTTAATCAAGAAATATTGACCAAACTCGGCATATGTTAGTTTTACTATAGTCCCCATATACATGCAAAATCCTCTTAAGATCGGGCGACTACGTCATATAGCTGCCACAGTAACGATCAGTCGAAAATTAAGGCGTTGTATGAAAAAAAATTTTATCAAAATATCTTGACCAAACTCGGCATTTATTAGTTTTACTATGCTCCTCATGTACATGCAAAATCCTATTAAGATCGGACCACTATATCATATAGCTGCCATAGGAACGATGGGTCGAAAATTAAGTTGTTGGATGAAAAAACTTTTGTTTATCAGATATCTTGACCAAACTCGGCATTTATTAGATTTACTATACTCCCCATATACATACAAAATCCTATTAAGATTGGAGCACAATATCATATAGCTGCTATAGGAACGATCGGTCGAAAATTAAGTTGTTGTATGAAAAACCTTTTGTTTATCAGATATCTTGACCAAACTCGGCATTTATTAGTTTTACTATGCTCCTCATGTACATGCAAAATCCTATTAAGATCGGACCACTATATCAAATAGCTGCCATAGGAACGATGGGTCGAAAATTAAGTTGTTGTATGAAAAAACTTTTGTTTATCAGATATCTTGACCAAACTCGCCATTTATTAGTTTTACTATACTCCCCATATACATGCAAAATCCTCTTAAGATCAGACCACTCTATCATATAGCTGCCACAGGAACGATCAAAATATCATGACCAATCTCGGCATTTATTAGTTTTACTATGCTCCTCATATACATGCAAAATCCTATTAAGATCGGACCACTATATCATATAGCTGCCACAGGAATGATCGCTCGAAAATTAAGGTGTTGTATGAAAAAAATGTTGTTTATCAAGATATCTTAACCAAACTCGGCATTTATTAGTTTTACTATGCTCCTAATATATTTGAAAAATCCCATTAAGATTGGACCACAATATCATATAGCTGCCACAGGAACGATCGGTCGAAAATTAAGGTGTTGTATGAAAAAAAATTTTATCAAAATATCTTGACCAAACTCGGCATTTATTAGTTTTACTATACTTCCCATATACATGCAAAATCCTATTAAGATCGGACCACTATATCATATAGCTGCCATAGGAACGATGGGTCGAAAATTAAGTTGTTGTATGAAAAACCTTTTGTTTATCAGATATCTTGACCAAACTCGGCATTTATTAGATTTACTATACTCCCCATATACATACAAAATCCTATTAAGATTGGAGCACAATATCATATAGCTGCTATAGGAACGATCGGTCGAAAATTAAGTTGTTGTATGAAAAACCTTTTGTTTATCAGATATCTTGACCAAACTCGGCATTTATTAGATTTACTATACTCCCCATATACATTCAAAATCCTATTAAGATTGGAGCACAATATCATATAGCTGCCATAGGAACGATGGGTCGAAAATTAAGTTGTTGTATGAAAAAAAATATTGTTTATCAGATATCTTTACCAAACTCGGCATTTATTAGTTTTACTATACTCCCCATATACATGCAAAATCCTCTTTAGATCGGACCACTATATCATATAGCTGCCATAGAAACGATCGGTCGAAATTGAAGTGTTTGAATGAAAAAAATTTTGTTGGTCAGATATCTTGACCAAACTCGGTATTTATATGTTGTACTATACTCCTCTTATAGATGCAAAATCCTATTAAGATCAGACCACTATATCATATAGCTGCCATAGAAACGATCGGTCGAAAATTAAGTTATTGTAAAAAAAAAAAATGTTTTGTTAATCAAGATGTTTTAACTAAACTCGGCATTTATTAGTTTTACTATACTCCTCATATATATGCAAAATCCTATCGATATCGGATATATCATATAGCGGCCATACGAACAATCGGTCGAAATTTAAGTTGTTGTATGAAAAAAAGTTTTGTTTATCAAGATATCTTTACCAAACTCGGCATTTATTAGTTTTACGATACTCCTCATATACATGCAAAATCCTATTAAGATCAGACCACTATATCATATAGCTGCCACAGGAACGATCAAAATATCATGACCAAACTCGGCATTTATTAGTGTTACTATGCTCCTCATATACATGCGAAATCCTATTAAGATCGGACCACTATATCATATATCTGACACAGGAATGATCGGTCGAAAATTAAGTTGTTGTATGAAAAAAAGTTTTGTTAATCGAGATGTCTTGACCACTCTCGGCATTTATAGATTTTACTATACTCCTCATATATATGCAAAATCCTAGCGATATCCGACCACTATATCATTATGCTGCCACAGAACGATCAAAATATCTTGACCAAACTCGGCATTTATTAGTTTTACTATGCTCCTCATATATATGCAAAATCCTATTAAAATCGGACCACTATATCATATAGCTGCCATAGGAACGATGGGTCGAAAATTAAGTTGTTGGATGAAAAAACTTTTGTTTATCAGATATCTTGACCAAACTCGGCATTTATTAGTTTAACTATACTCCCCATATACATGCAAAATCCTCTTAAGATCAGACCACTATATCATAGAGCTGCCACAGGAACGATCAAAATATCATGACCAAACTCGGCATTTATTAGTTATACATGCAAAATCCTATTAAGATCGGACCACTATATCATATATCTGCCACAGGAATGATCGGTCGAAAATTAAGTTGTTGTATGAAAAAAAGTTTTGTTAATCAAGAAATCTTGACCAAACTCGGCATATATTAGTTTTACTATACTCCCCATATACATGCAAAATCCTCTTAAGATCAGACCACTATATCATATAGCTGCCACAGTAACGATCAGTCGAAAATTAAGGCGTTGCATGAAAGTTTTATCAAAATATCTTGACCAATCTCGGCATTTATTAGTTTTACTATACTCCCCATATACATGCAAAATCCTCTTAAGATCAGACCAGTATATCATATAGCTGCCACAGGAACGATCAAAATATCATGACCAAACTCGGCATTTATTAGTTTACTATGCTCCTCATATACATGCAAAATCCTATTAAGATCGGACCACTATATCATATATCTGCCACAGGAATGATCGGTCGAAAATTAAGTTGTTCCATGAAAAAAAGTTTTGTTAATCAAGAAATATTGACCAAACTCGGCATATGTTAGTTTTACTATAGTCCCCATATACATGCAAAATCCTCTTAAGATCGGGCGACTACGTCATATAGCTGCCACAGTAACGATCAGTCGAAAATTAAGGCGTTGTATGAAAAAAAATTTTATCAAAATATCTTGACCAAACTCGGCATTTATTAGTTTTACTATGCTCCTCATATACATGCAAAATCCTATTAAGATCGGACCACTATATCAAATAGCTGCCATAGGGACGATGGGTCGAAAATTAAGTTGTTGTATGAAAAAACTTTTGTTTATCAGATATCTTGACCAAACTCGCCATTTATTAGTTTTACTATACTCCCCATATACATGCAAAATCCTCTTAAGATCAGACCACTCTATCATATAGCTGCCACAGGAACGATCAAAATATCATGACCAATCTCGGCATTTATTAGTTTTACTATGCTCCTCATATACATGCAAAATCCTATTAAGATCGGACCACTATATCATATAGCTGCCACAGGAATGATCGCTCGAAAATTAAGGTGTTGTATGAAAAAAATGTTGTTTATCAAGATATCTTAACCAAACTCGGCATTTATTAGTTTTACTATGCTCCTAATATATTTGAAAAATCCCATTAAGATTGGACCACAATATCATATAGCTGCCACAGGAACGATCGGTCGAAAATAAAGGTGTTGTATGAAAAAAAATTTTATCAAAATATCTTGACCAAACTCGGCATTTATTAGTTTTACTATACTTCCCATATACATGCAAAATCTTATTAAGATCGGACCACTATATCATATAGCTGCCATAGGAACGATGGGTCGAAAATTAAGTTGTTGTATGAAAAATCTTTTGTTTATCAGATATCTTGAACAAACTCGGCATTTATTAGATTTACTATACTCGCCATATACATACAAAATCCTATTAAGATTGGAGCACAATATCATATAGCTGCTATAGGAACGATCGGTCGAAAATTAAGTTGTTGGATGAAAAAAAGTTTTGTTAATCAAGATGTCTTGAATACTCTCAGCATTTAAAGGTTTTACTATACTCCTCATACATATGCAAAATCCTAGCGATATCCGACCACTGTATCATATAGCTGCCATAGAAACGATCGGTCGAAATTAAAGTGTTTGAATGAAAAAAATTTTGTTGGTCAGATATCTTGACCAAACTCGGTATTTATATGTTGTACTATACTCCTCTTATAGATGCAAAATCCTATTAAGATCAGACCACTATATCATAAAGCTGCCATAGAAACGATCGGTCGAAAATTAAGTTATTGTATAAAAAAAAATGTTTTGTTAATCAAGATGTTTTAACTAAACTCGGCATTTATTAGTTTTACTATACTCCTCATATATATGCAAAATCCTATCGATATCGGATATATCATATAGCGGCCATACGAACAATCGGTCGAAATTTAAGTTGTTGTATGAAAAAAAGTTTTGTTTATCAAGATATCTTTACCAAACTCGGCATTTATTAGTTTTACTATACTCCCCATATACATGCAAAATCCTCTTAAGATCAGACCAGTATATCATATAGCTGCCACAGGAACGATCAAAATATCATGACCAAACTCGGCATTTATTAGTTTACTATGCTCCTCATATACATGCAAAATCCTATTAAGATCGGACCACTATATCATATATCTGCCACAGGAATGATCGGTCGAAAATTAAGTTGTTCCATGAAAAAAAGTTTTGTTAATCAAGAAATATTGACCAAACTCGGCATATGTTAGTTTTACTATAGTCCCCATATACATGCAAAATCCTCTTAAGATCGGGCGACTACGTCATATAGCTGCCACAGTAACGATCAGTCGAAAATTAAGGCGTTGTATGAAAAAAAATTTTATCAAAATATCTTGACCAAACTCGGCATTTATTAGTTTTACTATGCTCCTCATATACATGCAAAATCCTATTAAGATCGGACCACTATATCAAATAGCTGCCATAGGGACGATGGGTCGAAAATTAAGTTGTTGTATGAAAAAACTTTTGTTTATCAGATATCTTGACCAAACTCGCCATTTATTAGTTTTACTATACTTCCCATATACATGCAAAATCCTATTAAGATCGGACCACTATATCATATAGCTGCCATAGGAACGATGGGTCGAAAATTAAGTTGTTGTATGAAAAACCTTTTGTTTATCAGATATCTTGACCAAACTCGGCATTTATTAGATTTACTATACTCCCCATATACATACAAAATCCTATTAAGATTGGAGCACAATATCATATAGCTGCTATAGGAACGATCGGTCGAAAATTAAGTTGTTGTATGAAAAACCTTTTGTTTATCAGATATCTTGACCAAACTCGGCATTTATTAGATTTACTATACTCCCCATATACATTCAAAATCCTATTAAGATTGGAGCACAATATCATATAGCTGCCATAGGAACGATGGGTCGAAAATTAAGTTGTTGTATGAAAAAAAATATTGTTTATCAGATATCTTTACCAAACTCGGCATTTATTAGTTTTACTATACTCCCCATATACATGCAAAATCCTCTTTAGATCGGACCACTATATCATATAGCTGCCATAGAAACGATCGGTCGAAATTGAAGTGTTTGAATGAAAAAAATTTTGTTGGTCAGATATCTTGACCAAACTCGGTATTTATATGTTGTACTATACTCCTCTTATAGATGCAAAATCCTATTAAGATCAGACCACTATATCATATAGCTGCCATAGAAACGATCGGTCGAAAATTAAGTTATTGTAAAAAAAAAAAAATGTTTTGTTAATCAAGATGTTTTAACTAAACTCGGCATTTATTAGTTTTACTATACTCCTCATATATATGCAAAATCCTATCGATATCGGATATATCATATAGCGGCCATACGAACAATCGGTCGAAATTTAAGTTGTTGTATGAAAAAAAGTTTTGTTTATCAAGATATCTTTACCAAACTCGGCATTTATTAGTTTTACGATACTCCTCATATACATGCAAAATCCTATTAAGATCAGACCACTATATCATATAGCTGCCACAGGAACGATCAAAATATCATGACCAAACTCGGCATTTATTAGTGTTACTATGCTCCTCATATACATGCGAAATCCTATTAAGATCGGACCACTATATCATATATCTGACACAGGAATGATCGGTCGAAAATTAAGTTGTTGTATGAAAAAAGTTTTGTTAATCGAGATGTCTTGACCACTCTCGGCATTTATAGATTTTACTATACTCCTCATATATATGCAAAATCCTAGCGATATCCGACCACTATATCATTATGCTGCCACAGAACGATCAAAATATCTTGACCAAACTCGGCATTTATTAGTTTTACTATGCTCCTCATATATATGCAAAATCCTATTAAAATCGGACCACTATATCATATAGCTGCCATAGGAACGATGGGTCGAAAATTAAGTTGTTGGATGAAAAAACTTTTGTTTATCAGATATCTTGACCAAACTCGGCATTTATTAGTTTAACTATACTCCCCATATACATGCAAAATCCTCTTAAGATCAGACCACTATATCATAGAGCTGCCACAGGAACGATCAAAATATCATGACCAAACTCGGCATTTATTAGTTATACATGCAAAATCCTATTAAGATCGGACCACTATATCATATATCTGCCACAGGAATGATCGGTCGAAAATTAAGTTGTTGTATGAAAAAAAGTTTTGTTAATCAAGAAATCTTGACCAAACTCGGCATATATTAGTTTTACTATACTCCCCATATACATGCAAAATCCTCTTAAGATCAGACCACTATATCATATAGCTGCCACAGTAACGATCAGTCGAAAATTAAGGCGTTGCATGAAAGTTTTATCAAAATATCTTGACCAATCTCGGCATTTATTAGTTTTACTATACTCCCCATATACATGCAAAATCCTCTTAAGATCAGACCAGTATATCATATAGCTGCCACAGGAACGATCAAAATATCATGACCAAACTCGGCATTTATTAGTTTACTATGCTCCTCATATACATGCAAAATCCTATTAAGATCGGACCACTATATCATATATCTGCCACAGGAATGATCGGTCGAAAATTAAGTTGTTCCATGAAAAAAAGTTTTGTTAATCAAGAAATATTGACCAAACTCGGCATATGTTAGTTTTACTATAGTCCCCATATACATGCAAAATCCTCTTAAGATCGGGCGACTACGTCATATAGCTGCCACAGTAACGATCAGTCGAAAATTAAGGCGTTGTATGAAAAAAATTTTATCAAAATATCTTGACCAAACTCGGCATTTATTAGTTTTACTATGCTCCTCATATACATGCAAAATCCTATTAAGATCGGACCACTATATCAAATAGCTGCCATAGGGACGATGGGTCGAAAATTAAGTTGTTGTATGAAAAAACTTTTGTTTATCAGATATCTTGACCAAACTCGCCATTTATTAGTTTTACTATACTCCCCATATACATGCAAAATCCTCTTAAGATCAGACCACTCTATCATATAGCTGCCACAGGAACGATCAAAATATCATGACCAATCTCGGCATTTATTAGTTTTACTATGCTCCTCATATACATGCAAAATCCTATTAAGATCGGACCACTATATCATATAGCTGCCACAGGAATGATCGCTCGAAAATTAAGGTGTTGTATGAAAAAAATGTTGTTTATCAAGATATCTTAACCAAACTCGGCATTTATTAGTTTTACTATGCTCCTAATATATTTGAAAAATCCCATTAAGATTGGACCACAATATCATATAGCTGCCACAGGAACGATCGGTCGAAAATAAAGGTGTTGTATGAAAAAAATTTTATCAAAATATCTTGACCAAACTCGGCATTTATTAGTTTTACTATACTTCCCATATACATGCAAAATCTTATTAAGATCGGACCACTATATCATATAGCTGCCATAGGAACGATGGGTCGAAAATTAAGTTGTTGTATGAAAAATCTTTTTGTTTATCAGATATCTTGAACAAACTCGGCATTTATTAGATTTACTATACTCGCCATATACATACAAAATCCTATTAAGATTGGAGCACAATATCATATAGCTGCTATAGGAACGATCGGTCGAAAATTAAGTTGTTGGATGAAAAAAAGTTTTGTTAATCAAGATGTCTTGAATACTCTCAGCATTTAAAGGTTTTACTATACTCCTCATACATATGCAAAATCCTAGCGATATCCGACCACTGTATCATATAGCTGCCATAGAAACGATCGGTCGAAATTAAAGTGTTTGAATGAAAAAAATTTTGTTGGTCAGATATCTTGACCAAACTCGGTATTTATATGTTGTACTATACTCCTCTTATAGATGCAAAATCCTATTAAGATCAGACCACTATATCATAAAGCTGCCATAGAAACGATCGGTCGAAAATTAAGTTATTGTATAAAAAAAAATGTTTTGTTAATCAAGATGTTTTAACTAAACTCGGCATTTATTAGTTTTACTATACTCCTCATATATATGCAAAATCCAATCGATATCGGATATATCATATAGCGGCCATACGAACAATCGGTCGAAATTTAAGTTGTTGTATGAAAAAAAGTTTTGTTTATCAAGATATCTTTACCAAACTCGGCATTTATTAGTTTTACGATACTCCTCATATACATGCAAAATCCTATTAAGATCAGACCACTATATCATATAGCTGCCACAGGAACGATCAAAATATCATGACCAAACTCGGCATTTATTAGTGTTACTATGCTCCTCATATACATGCGAAATCCTATTAAGATCGGACTACTATATCATATATCTGACACAGGAATGATCGGTCGAAAATTAAGTTGTTGTATGAAAAAAAGTTTTGTTAATCGAGATGTCTTGACCACTCTCGGCATTTATAGATTTTACTATACTCCTCATATATATGCAAAATCCTAGCGATATCCGACCACTATATCAAATAGCCGCCACAGGAACGATCGCTCGAAAATTAAGTTTTTTTATGAAAAAAAAAATGTTGTTTATCAAGATTTCTTGACCAAACTCGGCATTTATTAGTTTTACTATGCTCCTCATATATTTGAAAAATCCTATTAAGATTGGAGCACATTATCATATAGCTGCCATAGGAACGATCGGTCGAAAATTAAGTTTTTTTATGAAAAAAAAATGTTGTTTATCAAGATTTCTTGACCAAACTCGGCATTTATTAGTTTTACTATGCTCCTCATGTATTTGAAAAATCCTATTAAGATTGGACCACAATATCATATAGCTGCAATAAGAACGATGGGTCGAAAATTAAATTGTTGTATGAAAAATCTTCTGTTTATCAGATATCTTGACCAAACTTGGCATTTATTAGTTTTAATATACTCTCAATATACATGCAAAATCCTCTTAAGATCGGACCACTAAGTCATATAGCTGCTATAGGAACGATCGGTCGAAAATTAAGTTGTTGTATGAAAAAAAGTTTTGTTAATCAAGATGTCTTGACCACTCTCGGCATTTATAGATTTTACTATACTCCTCATATATATGCAAAATCCTAGCGATATCCGACCACTATATCATTATGCTGCCACAGAACGATCAAAATATCTTGACCAAACTCGGCATTTATTAGTTTTACTATGCTCCTCATATATATGCAAAATCCTATTAAGATCGGACCACTATATCATATAGCTGCCATAGAAACGATCGGTCGAAATTAAAGTTTTTGTATAAACAACAATTTCGTTTTTCAAGATATCTTTACCAAACTCGGCATTTATTAGTTTTACTATGCTCCTCATATATATGCAAAATCCTATTAAGATTGGACCACTAAGTCATATAGCTGCCATAGGAACGATCGGTCGAAAATTAAGTTTTTTTTATGAAAAAAAATGTTGTTAATCAAGATTTCTTGACCAAACTCTTCATTTCTTAGTTTTACTATGCTCCTCAAATGCATGCAAAATCCTATTAAGATCGGACCACTATATCATATAGCTGCCGAAGAATTGATCGCTCGAAAAATAAGGTGTTGTATGAAAAAAAATGTTGTTTATCAAGATATCTTGACCAAACTCGGCCTTTATTAGTTTTACTATACTCCTCATATATATGCAATATCCTATTCAAATCGGACCACTATATCATGTAGCTGCCATAGGAACGATGGGTCGAAAATTAAGTTGTTGTATGAAAAACCTTTTGTTTATCAGATATCTTGACCAAACTCGGCATTTATTAGTTTTACTATACTCCCCATATACATGCAAAATACTCTTAAGATCAGACCACTATATCATATAGCTGCTATAGGAACGATGGGTCGAAAATTAAGTTGTTGTATGAAAAAAAGTTTTGTTAATCAAGATGTCTTGACCACTCTCGGCATTTATAGATTTTACTATACTCCTCATATATATGCAAAATCCTAGCGATATCCGACCACTATATCATTATGCTGCCACAGAACGATCAAAATATCTTGACCAAGCTCGGCATTTATTAGTTTTACTATACTCCTCATATATATGCAAAATCCTATTAAGATCGGACCACTATATCATATAGCTGCCATAGAAACGATCGGTCGAAATTAAAGTTTTTGTATAAACAACAATTTCGTTTTTCAAGATATCTTGACCAAACTCGGCATTTATTAGTTTTACTATGCTCCTCATATATATGCAAAATCCTATTAAAATCGGACCACTATATCATATAGCTGCCATAGGAACGATCGGTCGAAAATTAAGTTGTTGGATGAAAAAACTTTTGTTTATCAGATATCTTGACCAAACTCGGCATTTATTAGTTTAACTATACTCCCCATATACATGCAAAATCCTCTTAAGATCAGACCACTATATCATATAGCTGCCACAGGAACGATCAAAATATCATGACCAAACTCGGCATTTATTAGTTTTACTATGCTCCTCATATACATGCAAAATCCTATTACGATCGGACCACTTTATCATATATCTGCCACAGGAATGATCGGTCGAAAATTAAGTTGTTGTATGAAAAAAAGTTTTGTTAATCAAGAAATCTTGACCAAAATCGGCATATATTAGTTTTACTATACTCCCCATATACATGCAAAATCCTCTTAAGATCAGACCACTATATCATATAGCTGCCACAGTAACGAACAGTCGAAAATTAAGGCGTTGCATGAAAATTTTATCAAAATATCTTGACCAAACTCGGCATTTATATACGGCATCCTCATATACATGCAAAATCCTATTAAGATCGGACCACTATATCATATAGCTGCCATAGGAACCATGGGTCGAAAATTAAGTTGTTGTATGAAAAAACTTTTGTTTATCAGATATCTTGACCAAACTCGGCATTTATTAGTTTTACTATACTCCCCATATACATGCAAAATCCTCTTAAGATCAGACCACTATATCATATAGCTGCCACAGGAACGATCAAAATATCATGACCAAACTCGGCATTTATTAGTTTTACTATGCTCCTCATATACATGCAAAATCCTATTAAGATCGGACCACTATATCATATAGCTGCCATAGGAACGATGGGTCGAAAATTAAGTTGTTGTATGAAAAAACTTTTGTTTATCAGATATCTTGACCAAACTCGGCATTTATTAGTTTTACTAGACTCCCCATATACATGCAAAATCCTCTTAAGATCAGACCACTATATCATATAGCTGCCACAGGAACGATCAAAATATCATGACCAAACTCGGCATTTATTAGTTTTACTATGCTCCTCATATACATGCAAAATCCTATTAAGATCGGACCACTATATCATATAGCTGCCATAGGAACGATGGGTCGAAAATTAAGTTGTTGTATGAAAAAACTTTTGTTTATCAGATATCTTGACCAAACTCGGCATTTATTAGTTTTACTATACTCCCCATATACATGCAAAATCCTCTTAAGATCAGACCACTATATCATATAGCTGCCACAGGAACGATCAAAATATCATGACCAAACTCGGCATTTATTAGTTTTACTATGCTCCTCATATACATGCAAAATCCTATTAAGATCAGACCACTATATCATATAGCTGCCACAGGAACGATCAAAATATCATGACCAAACTCGGCATATGTTAGTTTTACTATAGTCCCCATATACATGCAAAATCTTCTTAAGATCGGGCGACTACATCATATAGCTGCCACAGTAACAATCAGTCGAAAATTAAGGCGTTGTATGAAAAAAAATGTTATCAAAATATCTTGACCAAACTCGGCATTTATTAGTTTTACTATGCTCCTCATGTACATGCAAAATCCTATTAAGATCGGACCACTATATCAAATAGCTGCCATAGGAACGATGGGTCGAAAATTAAGTTGTTGTATGAAAAAAAATGTTGTTTATCAAGATATCTTAACCAAACTCGGCATTTATTAGTTTTACTATACTCCTCATATATATGCAATATCCTATTCAAATCGGGCCACTATATCATATAGCTGCCATAGAAACGATCGGTCGAAATTAAAGTTTTTGTATAAACAACAATTTTGTTTTTCAAGATATCTTGACCAAACTCGGCATTTATTAGTTTTACTATACTCCCCATATACATGCAAAATCCTCTTAAGATCAGACCACTATATCATATAGCTGCCACAGGAACGATCAAAATATCTTGACCAAACTAAGCATTTATTAGTTTTACTATGCTCCTCATATACATGCAAAATCCTATTACGATCGGACCACTATATCATATATCTGCCACAGGAATGATCGGTCGAAAATTAAGTTGTTGTATGAAAAAAAGTTTTGTTAATCAAGAAATCTTGACCAAACTCGGCATTTATTAGTTTTACTATACTCCCCATATACATGCAAAATCCTCTTAAGATCAGACCACTATATCATATAGCTGCCACAGGAACGATCAAAATATCTTGACCAAACTAAGCATTTATTAGTTTTACTATGCTCCTCATATACATGCAAAATCCTATTAAGATCGGACCACTATATCATATAGCTGCCACAGGAATGATCGCTCGAAAATTAAGGTGTTGTATGAAAAAAATGTTGTTTATCAAGATATCTTAACCAAACTCGGCATTTATTAGTTTTACTATACTCCTCATATATATGCAATATTCTATTCAAATCGGGCCACTATATCATATAGCTGCCATAGAAACGATCGGTCGAAATTAAAGTTTTTGTATAAACAACAATTTTGTTTTTCAAGATATCTTGACCAAACTCGGCATTTATTAGTTTTACTATACTCCCCATATACATGCAAAATCCTCTTAAGATCAGACCACTATATCATATAGCTGCCACAGGAACGATCAAAATATCTTGACCAAACTAAGCATTTATTAGTTTTACTATGCTCCTCATATACATGCAAAATCCTATTAAGATCGGACCACTATATCATATAGCTGCCACAGGAATGATCGGTCGAAAATTAAGGTGTTGTATGAAAAAAATGTTGTTTATCAAGATATCTTAACCAAACTCGGCATTTATTAGTTTTACTATACTCCTCATATATATGCAATATTCTATTCAAATCAGACCACTATATCATATAGCTGCCATAGGAACGATGGGTCGAAAATTAAGTTGTTGTATGAAAATACCTTTTGTTTATCAGATATCTTGACCAAACTTGGCATTTATTAGTTTTACTATACTCCCCATATACATGCAAAATCCTCTTAAGATCAGACCACTATATCATATAGCTGCCACAGGAACGATCAAAATATCATGACCAAACTCGGCATTTATTAGTTTTACTATGCTCCTCATATACATGCAAAATCCTATTACGATCGGACCACTATATCATATATCTGCCACAGGAATGATCGGTCGAAAATTAAGTTGTTGTATGAAAAAAGTTTTGTTAATCAAGAAATCTTGACCAAACTCGGCATTTATTAGTTTTACTATACTCCCCATATACATGCAAAATCCTCTTAAGATCAGACCACTATATCATATAGCTGCCACAGGAACGATCAAAATATCTTGACCAAACTAAGCATTTATTAGTTTTACTATGCTCCTCATGTACATGCAAAATCCTATTAAGATCGGACCACTATATCAAATAGCTGCCATAGGAACGATGGGTCGAAAATTAAGTTGTTGTATGAAAAAAAATGTTGTTTATCAAGATATCTTAACCAAACTCGGCATTTATTAGTTTTACTATACTCCTCATATATATGCAATATCCTATTCAAATCGGGCCACTATATCATATAGCTGCCATAGAAACGATCGGTCGAAATTAAAGTTTTTGTATAAACAACAATTTTGTTTTTCAAGATATCTTGACCAAACTCGGCATTTATTAGTTTTACTATACTCCCCATATACATGCAAAATCCTCTTAAGATCAGACCACTATATCATATAGCTGCCACAGGAACGATCAAAATATCTTGACCAAACTAAGCATTTATTAGTTTTACTATGCTCCTCATATACATGCAAAATCCTATTAAGATCGGACCACTATATCATATAGCTGCCACAGGAATGATCGCTCGAAAATTAAGGTGTTGTATGAAAAAAAATGTTGTTTATCAAGATATCTTAACTAAACTCGGCATTTATTAGTTTTACTATACTCCTCATATATATGCAATATTCTATTCAAATCAGACCACTATATCATATAGCTGCCATAGGAACGATGGGTCGAAAATTAAGTTGTTGTATGAAAATACCTTTTGTTTATCAGATATCTTGACCAAACTTGGCATTTATTAGTTTTACTATACTCCCCATATACATGCAAAATCCTCTTAAGATCAGACCACTATATCATATAGCTGCCACAGGAACGATCAAAATATCATGACCAAACTCGGCATTTATTAGTTTTACTATGCTCCTCATATACATGCAAAATCCTATTAAGATCAGACCACTATATCATATAGCTGCCACAGGAACGATCAAAATATCATGACCAAACTCGGCATATGTTAGTTTTACTATAGTCCCCATATACATGCAAAATCCTCTTAAGATCGGGCGACTACATCATATAGCTGCCACAGTAACAATCAGTCGAAAATTAAGGCGTTGTATGAAAAAAAATGTTATCAAAATATCTTGACCAAACTCGGCATTTATTAGTTTTACTATGCTCCTCATGTACATGCAAAATCCTATTAAGATCGGACCACTATATCAAATAGCTGCCATAGGAACGATGGGTCGAAAATTAAGTTGTTGTATGAAAAAAAATGTTGTTTATCAAGATATCTTAACCAAACTCGGCATTTATTAGTTTTACTATACTCCTCATATATATGCAATATCCTATTCAAATCGGGCCACTATATCATATAGCTGCCATAGAAACGATCGGTCGAAATTAAAGTTTTTGTATAAACAACAATTTTGTTTTTCAAGATATCTTGACCAAACTCGGCATTTATTAGTTTTACTATACTCCCCATATACATGCAAAATCCTCTTAAGATCAGACCACTATATCATATAGCTGCCACAGGAACGATCAAAATATCTTGACCAAACTAAGCATTTATTAGTTTTACTATGCTCCTCATATACATGCAAAATCCTATTACGATCGGACCACTATATCATATATCTGCCACAGGAATGATCGGTCGAAAATTAAGTTGTTGTATGAAAAAAGTTTTGTTAATCAAGATATCTTGACCAAACTCGGCATTTATTAGTTTTACTATACTCCCCATATACATGCAAAATCCTCTTAAGATCAGACCACTATATCATATAGCTGCCACAGGAACGATCAAAATATCTTGACCAAACTAAGCATTTATTAGTTTTACTATGCTCCTCATATACATGCAAAATCCTATTAAGATCGGACCACTATATCATATAGCTGCCACAGGAATGATCGCTCGAAAATTAAGGTGTTGTATGAAAAAAAATGTTGTTTATCAAGATATCTTAACCAAACTCGGCATTTATTAGTTTTACTATACTCCTCATATATATGCAATATTCTATTCAAATCGGGCCACTATATCATATAGCTGCCATAGAAACGATCGGTCGAAATTAAAGTTTTTGTATAAACAACAATTTTGTTTTTCAAGATATCTTGACCAAACTCGGCATTTATTAGTTTTACTATACTCCCCATATACATGCAAAATCCTCTTAAGATCAGACCACTATATCATATAGCTGCCACAGGAACGATCAAAATATCTTGACCAAACTAAGCATTTATTAGTTTTACTATGCTCCTCATATACATGCAAAATCCTATTAAGATCGGACCACTATATCATATAGCTGCCACAGGAATGATCGGTCGAAAATTAAGGTGTTGTATGAAAAAAAATGT
The DNA here is from genome assembly GCA_018903485.1 of Drosophila littoralis. Taxonomy (NCBI): domain Eukaryota; kingdom Metazoa; phylum Arthropoda; class Insecta; order Diptera; family Drosophilidae; genus Drosophila; species Drosophila littoralis. Next base: position 2,076,096 of record JAEIGF010000590.1, read on the forward strand.
TGTTTATCAAGATATCTTAACCAAACTCGGCATTTATTAGTTTTACTATACTCCTCATATATATGCAATATTCTATTCAAATCAGACCACTATATCATATAGCTGCCATAGGAACGATGGGTCGAAAATTAAGTTGTTGTATGAAAATACCTTTTGTTTATCAGATATCTTGACCAAACTTGGCATTTATTAGTTTTACTATACTCCCCATATACATGCAAAATCCTCTTAAGATCAGACCACTATATCATATAGCTGCCACAGGAACGATCAAAATATCATGACCAAACTCGGCATTTATTAGTTTTACTATGCTCCTCATATACATGCAAAATCCTATTACGATCGGACCACTATATCATATATCTGCCACAGGAATGATCGGTCGAAAATTAAGTTGTTGTATGAAAAAAAGTTTTGTTAATCAAGAAATCTTGACCAAACTCGGCATTTATTAGTTTTACTATACTCCCCATATACATGCAAAATCCTCTTAAGATCAGACCACTATATCATATAGCTGCCACAGGAACGATCAAAATATCTTGACCAAACTAAGCATTTATTAGTTTTACTATGCTCCTCATGTACATGCAAAATCCTATTAAGATCGGACCACTATATCAAATAGCTGCCATAGGAACGATGGGTCGAAAATTAAGTTGTTGTATGAAAAAAAATGTTGTTTATCAAGATATCTTAACCAAACTCGGCATTTATTAGTTTTACTATACTCCTCATATATATGCAATATCCTATTCAAATCGGGCCACTATATCATATAGCTGCCATAGAAACGATCGGTCGAAATTAAAGTTTTTGTATAAACAACAATTTTGTTTTTCAAGATATCTTGACCAAACTCGGCATTTATTAGTTTTACTATACTCCCCATATACATGCAAAATCCTCTTAAGATCAGACCACTATATCATATAGCTGCCACAGGAACGATCAAAATATCTTGACCAAACTAAGCATTTATTAGTTTTACTATGCTCCTCATATACATGCAAAATCCTATTAAGATCGGACCACTATATCATATAGCTGCCACAGGAATGATCGCTCGAAAATTAAGGTGTTGTATGAAAAAAAATGTTGTTTATCAAGATATCTTAACTAAACTCGGCATTTATTAGTTTTACTATACTCCTCATATATATGCAATATTCTATTCAAATCAGACCACTATATCATATAGCTGCCATAGGAACGATGGGTCGAAAATTAAGTTGTTGTATGAAAATACCTTTTGTTTATCAGATATCTTGACCAAACTTGGCATTTATTAGTTTTACTATACTCCCCATATACATGCAAAATCCTCTTAAGATCAGACCACTATATCATATAGCTGCCACAGGAACGATCAAAATATCATGACCAAACTCGGCATTTATTAGTTTTACTATGCTTCTCATATACATGCAAAATCCTATTAAGATCGGACCACTATATCATATAGCTGCCACAGGAATGATCGCTCGAAAATTAAGGTGTTGTATGAAAAAAAATGTTGTTTATCAAGATATCTTAACCAAACTCGGCATTTATTAGTTTTACTATGCTCCTAATATATTTGAAAAATCCCATTAAGATTGGACCACAATATCATATAGCTGCCATAAGAACGATGGTTCGAAAATTAAATTGTTGTATGAAAAATCTTTTGTTTATCAGATATCTTGACCAAACTTGGCATTTATTAGTTTTACTATACTCCCCATATACATGCAAAATCCTCTTAAGATCAGACCACTATATCATATAGCTGCCACAGGAACGATCGGTCGAAAATTAAGGTGTTGTATGAAAAAAAGTTTTGTTAATCAAAATATCTTGACCAAACTCGGCATTTATTAGTTTTACTATACTTCCCATATACATGCAAAATCCTATTAAGATCGGACCACTATATCATATAGCTGCCATAGGAACGATGGGTCGAAAATTACGTTGTTGTATGAAAAACCTTTTGTTTATCAGATATCTTGACCAAACTCGGCATTTATTAGTTTTACTATACTCCCCATATACATGCAAAATCCTCTTAAGATCAGACCACTATATCATATAGCTGCCACAGGAACGATCGGTCGAAAATTAAGGTGTTGTATGAAAAAAAATTTTATAAAAATATCTTGACCAAACTCGGCATTTATTAGTTTTACTATACTTCTCATATACATGCAAAATCCTATTAAGATCGGACCACTATATCATATAGCTGCCACAGGAATGATCGCTTGAAAATTAAGGTGTTGTATGAAAAAAAATGTTGTTTATCAAGATATCTTAACCAAACTCGGCATTTATTAGTTTTACTATGCTCCTAATATATTTGAAAAATCCCATTAAGATTGGACCACAATATCATATAGCTGCCATAAGAACGATGGTTCGAAAATTAAATTGTTGTATGAAAAATCTTTTGTTTATCAGATATCTTGACCAAACTTGGCATTTATTAGTTTTACTATGCTCCTCATATACATGCAAAATCCTCTTAAGATCAGACCACTATATCATATAGCTGCCACAGGAACGAACGGTCGAAAATTAAGGTGTTGTATGAAAAAAAATGTTGTTTTTTTTTACTATACTCCTCATATACATGCAAAATCCTATTAAAATCGGACAACTATATCACATAGCGGCCATAGGAACGATTGGTCGAAAATTAAGTTGTTGGATAGAAAACTTTTTTGTCATTCAAGAAAATTTGATTAAACACGTATTTAAAAATTTCACTATGCTCCCTTCATTTTTGCAAAATCTTATTTACAACGGACTACTATATCATATATCTGCCAGAGGAACGATCATTCGAAAAAATGGTTTTTGATTAAAAGCCTATTTTGTTTATCAAGATATCTTGACCAAACTCGGCATAAACTATTTTCCCTGTGCTTCTTAGATACGGGCACAGCACTATGAGCATTAGGAAAAGGTTGGGTGTGCAAGGGTATTAGATCTTCGGCGTGCCGAAGATTGCCTTTCTTTCTCGTTTCTATTATTATTTGGTTTCGAAAGCAGTTGAGCGGTTTATCTGTTGATTCAGCGTCTGTTTATAAATCAAACTGATTTTTTTAGTCAGGGTAAAGTAACATTACCGTTTCAGATGCAAGAACCTTTTTCAGCTTCTCAATTGATTCGCATTGCTATTGACAGATTTATGCTTACCTTACCGTTTTCCCCCTTCTCAATATAATGCTCAATGCTTACCTTTACACAAGCATCTACAGAAACTTGCCAATCCAAGAAAGGAGCTAGTATTGGAAAGTGGTAGGTTGTTATAATTACAAATAGCTTCTACCTTGTTAGGGCATGTAGTAATGCCGCTGAGTGAAACACTCATACTGGCTTCGTACAACTTATCCGAGACCCATGCTATGTGCTTTACATGGTCTTACATGCTCTCTGATACAATACTTTATCGTAGCATGATTTCCCTTAGCAGGTCGTCAATGGCCCTTTGAAAAATGCATTTTTCAATCCAAAGGGAAGTGAAAAATCTAATATTTTCCTATCTTTTTCCGCTAGTAGGATTGAATGGAAACCTGACTTCAGGTTCAACGTTGTGAATTGGTTTGCCTTCCTCAAACTAGACAGAATGGAGTTAACATTTGGCATGGGATTCTTGGGATAGTCAGTAATTCTCGTGTTTCAGAACTTACAAAGTCTGCTACACCCATGGGACATCGGTGTAATTTCGGTTCGGATGGTATCAGCAATGTTTTTGTTGTAGGGTAGTGCTTTATTGGGGTCTGAACTATACACTCCGTCTAGCAACTCGTTCATGAACGATGTATTCCACTCAGCAGTTCAGCCGTTTATGAACGATACATTCTTTTGAGATGTTCAGTTGTCAATAAATAAATGAGATGGCGGGATTTAAAGTTCACTATTTCTTTGTTGAGTTTTAACCTTGTAGGGACCAGCTGGCACAATATTCATTAACTCGTCCCATTGTACCAGCACCCGTTAAGAGTCAGAAAAGTCACCAGAAATGTATGCATTCATCCCATGGTAATCGCTGTTTGCTTTTACGTGAGGCTGCAAAATGCGCTATCTCAGCGACGGTGCGTTGCCTCGCTCGCACTCACGCGAGAATGAAGGAATGCTCGATACATCAGGCCATATCACCGTTATAATTTAGATGTGGTGAAACACAATTGTATTTGTATTTGTGTTCTTGCTGAAATTGAAGTTAGACAGAAGGTCCGATTGCCACGCTGCATTCTTTTTAAGTTGACAGCAGAACAAGCAAGACGCGTATTTTGAGTGCGCATAAGTTACTAATTAAAAGTGCAGAGGCTGTACACAGCTTCGGCTTGTTCACGGCATATTGAGCCCAACGAATTTCAAGTCTCCAGTGTTCATAATTCCACGCTCAGAAGTTTTCCGCCATCAGGTGATATTCGTTATAAATTAATTGAGTGCGTTATTCTTAATAAACCCCTATTCAGTGGGTACAATCTTATTTAGCTACCGGCCAGCCATTGCGCAACCACGCCTTCGTGTATTCTTATATATATACACATACAAATTCAGCGCGGCTGGTCGGTCATAGCCAACTTGGAAATTTTGAAAGCATACGTCCGCCCAAGGGAGCGACAGCCCTACGGGAGTGGAGAAGGTCAAGAGGACTTAAGATTTCTGTGGGATCGCTACAAACAAAGACTGCGGCAACACCAGTGCATTGCGGCTGAGCCTGCACCCCGCATTTATCCATTTGTGACCAAGCTACCTCCTAGTCGAACTTACCGTTCCAGCCCGATGAACGGAGCGTCGCTGGCAAGGAATTGAATCGATTAGGTGTCCGCATACCAAGATCCAATACAAATTGCCAAGGGAATAGCCTCAAGGAGTTCGCCCTTTGTGTGAGCGTAAACGTGTTCGGTTGGATTTCTTTTGTGTACCCGCTCTGATCTAAATGCTCATGAATTAGTATTTTTTTGACCATTTTCGCTTTGCGTAAATGAAATTAGAATAGTATAAAAGCGACTGTCTTAGAAACTTCCTTTCTTTGGCAAGGCAATAGAGCCAAGCTATTTTGTAATTTTGAAATATAACCTTTAAAAAAAAATATGTTGCTAACGTAAGAATGTTAAACTTAAAGTAAACTGAAATCTATGTGCCATGAGCCTTAGGCGACGAGTGTACGGTATATTGCAAATTATTTGTGAATAGATTAACTAATGTAAATTGCTCCGCAGATATTACCACAATGCTAACGATGGGCCCAACGTACGCATCGATGGATTTATTTATTTCAATTTGTGAGTATGCAATGGCCACATAAGCCAGCAGAAGAATTTGAAGTATAAAATGATAATTGTAAATCGGCGAGCCTTCAGCACTACCCGATATAGGAATCTTTTGTAATTTGAATGTACCGTCTCCAAAGCCCATTATCAGTTGCCAGGCAGTATGATTTCTGTGTTCCTTTAATTATCTCATAGAGTTATAATCAGTTATATAGTTTATCTTTTAGCCATGATACAGTTTTGACTGATCGTTAGTGCTTACCGCAAAAACATGTCCTATACGAAACATATAGACAATAAATACTATGGAAATCGAAATTAATATGTTTAACTAAAAACTTTCGTGGTTCGTCGCCAGAACCTTAAGAAATTAAAAATGTGCAAACCAGTAAATTAACGAACAAAGGGGTGGCCGTGACATTCGCCGTGCCACCAAGGTAGGGAGGGTACAGATCGTGGGGTAAACTAACATCCTTGTTACCCCACAACCAAATCAAACGTCTGAGCCGCCAACGACTGACATAATACCGTTCCCAATTTCGACATTTTAGAACTTGTAGTTTTATCTTTGTAAAAGTGCACTTATCATTGTGCTAGTGTGTAGCATAGCAGGATGAAGAAAGAACCCATACCCCATCCGACGAGCTAAGTCTAAAGAAGAAGGCTAGAAGTGCACGACTTCTGATTCCGCTATGCACGACTAGGCGAGATAAAATCTATCTCTTCAGTACGCACACGCTACATAATTGGCGCCCAAACGTGGGGCCGAACTGATTTTTTGTTAACATGCAGAAAGTCAATCAGTCTCACGGAAATAGTTCTTCTTATACATCCAAAGTTATTTAACCCTTTTGTATTTTCAAAATGCGTTTAAGTTTCTCGACTTGACATTAAGAGGATAGGGAAATCTAACTCTCGGAATAGCGGCTTCAATTCGATTCTATATGCGGATTGGTCGACCAGAGAACGAACCCATCTCACAACATTGACGTTAACGTCCTGAAATGAAGCCCATTTAAAGTGAAGAGTAGAATCTTACTATATGTAGTTTGTCTTTCAGAATCTCGTATCTCGGAATAGCGACTTCAATTCGATTCTATATACGGATTGGTCGACCAGATAGAGACTGTTACATATTTCTGCAATTTCGTAAGAAATCCGCAATTCATAACCCAAGTCTGTTGTTGAACTTTGCTATTTCGCATTTGGAGTTGCAAGCACCTAGAGAAGCGTTTGGGAGCTTGACCAATGCATCTGCCAGGGTTCAATTCAGATCAATAAATATATTAGCCTATCAGTCAGTCCGACGACGGTAAAGAGTTTCGATTATTGTTTTGCACATTATTTTCTTTCATTTTGGGAAAGTGACGAACCTAAGTTTATACTTGAAAATTCGAAATTTGTTAAAAACAGTGAAAACAAAAGATGGCAGTCCACCGTAGTAGTGAAGATTTAGTTACCGCTCTTCAGGAGCAAGAATCTTTTTGCGGAGTTTGCTTTGAAATTATTTCTCTTAATGTTCTCACGGCAGTGTCACCTTGCAAGCACAAATTCCACCATCGTTGCATTACAGAGGCACTGCAAAGTACAAATAGTTGTCCTGTTTGCAAGCAAGCCTGTACGGCACAACAATTGTCACTGTCCAATAACAACCTCGCTGCAGAGTTGGGTGAAGCCAGTGACACAGCCGGAGCTACAGTTTCACGAGCTCAATCAAGACAATCAGTGAATCCCCAACCAATGCAAACTTCCAGTAGAAACGTCCGCAGTAGAAGTGAAACTCGGGGTAAATGGAATAGTCTACGGAGAGGAATGTCGACTAGAAATACTAATAGAAGTCTTATGGCAGATAATAGCGACAACGCTGCCACTGGCAATAGATCAGTAAATATTTCGTGTGAACAGGGACCAGCCGAGATTACCAAAATCGTTCAAGAGGCTGTGCAATCTCAACAGCAAGTACTGCTGCAACAATTGACGGCCTTGATTCAAACGCAGCTATCCACGAGTCAGGTTAGGAGTTCGGACTCTAATGACTCAACGGGACAGGCTGAACCATCCGGTCAATTGGCCAGAGCTCAAGTAGCAGGGCAGACTAGTGATACTTCTCACAGTAGTCGAAACACCACCAGTCGCGGTCCCATCCCACCTGAGAAAGTTGGTAATATTATCCAAGGCTGGCGTGTCAAATTTGAAGGTTCCAAAGAAGGTCTCCTGACCGAAGAATTCCTCTACAGGATTCGCGCGTTGACTAAGCAAAATTTGCAAGGAGATTATAGCCTGTTATGTGACCATTTGCATCTTCTTTTTGGGGGCAAAGCAAACGACTGGTATTGGAAATTCCACCAAGCCAATCCAAGCTTCACATGGGAACAGTTTTGTGTTGATTTTCGTAAGAAATTCGAAGACAGCGATACCGATATGGATATCTGGGAATTGATTAACTCCAGACGGCAAGGAGAGAGGGAACCCTTTGAAGAATATCAATTCTCTGTGGAAAAATTAGTAGGGAGGTTGCGTAATTCAATTTCCGAACTTTCGATAGTCCGACTCTTAATTCGGAATGCGAAAAATTCGCTTAGATATGAGCTTATGCACCTGGGCATTGGCACACTATCCCGTTTGAGAGAGGAAATACGCACCCATGAGCAGTTCTGTAGACAGCAAAAGCTGCCAGTCCAAAAGAATAGTTTTCCGTATCGCACCGGCGTTTCGGAATTGGATGATTCAGCGGAGGTGTCTGCTATTCAGCGAAAGCCGCTAAAGTGTTGGAATTGTGGCCATCCAGGTCACCGGTTTGATGATTGTCTGGAGCCACGCACTATATTTTGCTATGGATGCGGGGCCAAGGACACGTTTAAGCCAAAATGCTCAGTATGTAACCCGTCGGGAAACGCACTGAAGGATGCACAGAAGAGAGATCTTCTGTCGCATCCAAAGCAGTAAAACTCGATGATTCTTCGAAGTCTGGAACCGACGCCGATTCAGACTATAGCCGACAGGGCGTTCAAAGTAACCTTGTCGGTCAAGCTAAGCCAACTAATAATTTTTGTCTACCTTACCACATTCGGCTAGCGCAGTACATGGCTGCGCGAAATCGAATCTTTGGAGAAGTTAGTCAATTTAGGCAATTCAAACCACCTAAACGTTCTACCTTGCGAATGCGATCATTCTGGAAAGAGATCCGTTCCAGTCGCGAGAAACTTGTGTCTTCAATACTGCACTGTTCTGACAATCGTATTTTCACCCAGATTTGCGTAGAAGGTCATGATTATGTCGCCTTACTAGATTCCGGCGCTACGATTAGTTGCATAGGCGCTAAGGCTGCGGAACAGTTAGGGACGCATCCAAAAGTCAAGAGATGTTCAGGTCGTATTCGAACCGCAAACAATTCAGAGTGTCTAGTAGTGGGTCGTCTTCTGTCAAGCGTGACATATCGAGGCATTAATAAATTAATCGACTTTTACATAATACCTGACCTCAAGCAAGACGTATATCACGGCGTTGATTTTTGGAAAGATTTTGGTTTGTTGAGTAAGATAATGGACAATAGCGGGGACCTACAAGAACTTGATGTTGGTAGAGATGATGAAGAGATACCGAAAGTACACATTTTGAACGAACATCAACAACAAATACTAATGAATGCTATATGCAAGATACCATCCTTCGAAAAGGAAGGATTAGGGCGCACTGATTTGATCGAACATAAAATCGATATTGGCAACACCACCCCCATTAAACAGCGACATTGGCCAGTCTCTCCAGCTAAGGAGAAGGACATGTTTGCAGAAATTGAGCACATGTTGGCTCTAGGAGTCATTGAGGAGTCCAAAAGTCCATGGAGCAGCAACTGTGTTCTGGTTAAAAAAGGAGCCAAAGTTCGTCTATGTTTAGATTCTAGGGAAGTCAATAAATTCACTCGAAAAGATGCATATCCGCTTCCGCATATCGACGGGATTCTAAGCAGACTTCCTCCTGCTCGTTTCATTACGGGGCTAGATATGAAGCATGCTTTTTGGCAGATTCCTTTAGAAGAAAAGTCTCGCGAATGTACGGCGTTCACGATCCCGAACCGTCCGTTGTATCAGTACAGGGTGATGCCGTTCGGATTGTGCAACGCCGCGCAGACGCTATGTCGTTTAATGGATCGTGTCATTCCGCCTCACCTTCGAACAAGAGTTTTCGTCTACTTAGACGATCTGCTTCTCCTTTCTGATGATTTTGAGTCTCACATTAGTCTCCTAACCGAAGTGGCTCTGTGTTTTAGAAAATCGAACTTGACCATCAACATTGCTAAATCAAAATTTTGCATGAAAGAGATTAAGTATCTGGGGTTCATTATCGGCTATGGAAATTTGCGTACTGATCCTGATAAGGTCAGCGCTATTCAGAGCTTTCCAGTTCCCTCGACAGTAAAACAGCTGCGAAGATTTTTAGGACTTTCGGGATGGTACCGACGATTCGTAGAGAACTATGCTAGTGTTAGCGAGCCGCTAACTGATTTATTGAGAAAAAGCAAGCCTTTCGTTTGGAATAGTTCAGCTCAGCACGCATTTGACCACCTTAAGGCAAAGTTAACATCGGCTCCTGTCTTAAGTTCGCCGAACTTCTCCAAGCCATTTTTGTTGATATGTGATGCAAGTCTACATGGACTTGGTTGCGTTTTAGCTCAAGAAAGCGATGATGGCTCGGAGATGCCCATAGCATATATGTCGGTGAAGTTGTCGAAAGCGCAGCGAAACTATACAGTGACAGAACTAGAGTGCTTGGCGGTGATTAAAGGCATCCAAAAGTTTAGAGCGTATATAGAAGGACAAGACTTTACGGTCATTACCGATCATGCATCGTTGTTATGGTTAATGAGACAGAAAGATCTTTCTGGCCGTCTAGCGCGATGGTCCATTCGTCTGCAAGGATTTTCATTTTTGATTAAACATCGCAAGGGCTCGCAAAACATCGTCGCCGACACCTTGTCGAGACGCGATGAAGATGCGGTCGATGAACTTTCAGATCTTGGTCCGATCGTAGATTTATCGTCTGTTGAATTCAAATCGCAGGAGTACATTAAATTGATAGAACAAATCGAGCAAAATCAATCGAGGTTACCAGATCTAAAAATAGTAGAGAAGTTCGTATATAAACGACTGGAACATGCGAAAGGAGATGAAGCCCAAGAATCGGGCTCATGGAAGCTTTGGATACCCTCTGGACTAGTGGCTGACGTTTTACAGCGTGCACATGACACTCCAGATGCGGCACACCGCGGAACTGGCAAAATGATTGAATGTCTCAAACGATTTCTCTTTTGGCCAGGAATGGTTTCGCAGATCAGAAGCTATGTGTCAAAATGTTCAGTTTGTCGTTCTACTAAAAACCCAAATAGTGTTTTGAGACCGCCTATGGGTAAACCGATGTCGTCTGAGAGACCCTTTCAGAAGCTGTATATAGACTTATTGGGGCCTACCTCGCTCCAAGAATGGAAATATTGGGCTCCTGATTGTGGTTGATCACAACACTAAATTTCACTTTTTGCACCCGTTGAAAAAGTTTATTGCTCCTCAGATTTGTACATATTTGGAACAGTTTATATTTTACACATTCGGAGTTCCTGAAACTGTGCTGACGGATAACGGATCGCAGTTTAAGTCCGGATATTTTAAGGCATTCTTGACTCGGTTTGGTGTCTCGCAACTTTGTACGGCTATACATTCGCCACAAGCCAACGCAAGTGAGCGTCTTAATCGGTCAGTTTTGGCAGCCATTCGAGCATACATAGGTACGGATCACTCAAATTGGGACCTACATCTTGCGGAGATAAGCGGTTCCTTAAGAACATCCATACACCGTAGCACTGGTTACTCGCCATACTTCTTATGCTTCGGCCAGAATATGATCCTAGACGGTCGCGACTACGCACTTTTGCGTAAACTGAATCTGGTGAGCGACGATACCATTTTAAATCGGACTGATTTGATGCAGCTAGCGCGTAGAGCAGCGAAATCGAAGATAGCCGAAACCCATGATACAAATGCTCGCAAATATAACTTGCGAAGTCGCGTTAAAGAACTTAGGGTTCGAGATAGTGTATACGCGAGGAATTTTGCCCAGAGCGATGCCAAAAAGAAATTTAATAGTAAATTAGCACCTGTAATTAATAGAGCCACAGTTGTTCGAAAGCTTGGTCAGTCTTATTATGAATTAGGAAATGAGTCAGGAAAAATTGTGGGCGTATATCACCTTAAGGATATACAAACTTGAGTCTGGATTACCAGCTGCTCTTTTTTCAGTTACCGTCCTCTAAAGAAAATCTTAGCCGACGTAACTGCGTTGTAGGGACCAGCTGGCACAATATTCATTAACTCGTCCCATTGTACCAGCACCCGTTAAGAGTCAGAAAAGTCACCAGAAATGTATGCATTCATCCCATGGTAATCGCTGTTTGCTTTTACGTGAGGCTGCAAAATGCGCTATCTCAGCGACGGTGCGTTGCCTCGCTCGCACTCACGCGAGAATGAAGGAATGCTCGATACATCAGGCCATATCACCGTTATAATTTAGATGTGGTGAAACACAATTGTATTTGAATTTGTGTTCTTGCTGAAATTGAAGTTAGACAGAAGGTCCGATTGCCACGCTGCATTCTTTTTAAGTTGACAGCAGAACAAGCAAGACGCGTATTTTGAGTGCGCATAAGTTTTACTAATTAAAAGTGCAGAGGCTGTACACAGCTTCGGCTTGTTCACGGCATATTGAGCCCAACGAATTTCAAGTCTCCAGTGTTCATAATTCCACGCTCAGAAGTTTTCCGCCATCAGGTGATATTCGTTATAAATTAATTGAGTGCGTTATTCTTAATAAACCCCTATTCAGTGGGTACAATCTTATTTAGCTACCGGCCAGCCATTGCGCAACCACGCCTTCGTGTATTCTTATATATATACACATACAAATTCAGCGCGGCTGGTCGGTCATAGCCAACTTGGAAATTTTGAAAGCATACGTCCGCCCAAGGGAGCGACAGCCCTACGGGAGTGGAGAAGGTCAAGAGGACTTAAGATTTCTGTGGGATCGCTACAAACAAAGACTGCGGCAACACCAGTACATTGCGGCTGAGCCTGCACCCCGCACTTATCCATTTGTGACCAAGCTACCTCCTAGTCGAACTCACCGTTCCAGCCCGATGAACGGAGCGTCGCTGGCAATGAATTGAATCGATTAGGTGTCCGCATACCAAGATCCAATACAAATTGCCAAGGGAATAGCCTCAAGGAGTTCGCACTTTGTGTGAGCGTAAACGTGTTCGGTTGGTTTCTTTTGTGTACCCGCTCTGATCTAAATGCTCATGAATTAGTATTTTTCAACCATTTTCGCTTTGCGTAAATGAAATTAGAATAGTATAAAAGCGACTGTCTTAGAAACTTCCTTTCTTTGGCAAGGCAATAGAGCCAAGCTATTTTGTAATTTTGAAATATAACCTTTAAAAAAAAATATGTTGCTAACGTAAGAATGTTAAACTTAAAGTAAACTGAAATCTATGTGCCATGAGCCTTAGGCGACGAGTGTACGGTATATTGCAAATTATTTGTGAATAGATTAACTAATGTAAATTGCTCCGCAGATATTACCACAATGCTAACGATGGGCCCAACGTACGCATCGATGGATTTATTTATTTCAATTTGTGAGTATGCAATGGCCACATAAGCCAGCAGAAGAATTTGAAGTATAAAATGATAATTGTAAATCGGCGAGCCTTCAGCACTACCCGATATAGGAATCTTTTGTAATTTGTAATTAAATGTACCGTCTCCAAAGCCCATTATCAGTTGCCAGGCAGTATGATTTCTGTGTTCCTTTAATTATCTCATAGAGTTATAATCAGTTATATAGTTTATCTTGTAGCCATGATACAGTTTTGACTGATCGTTAGTGCTTACCGCAAAAACATGTCCTATACGAAACATATAGGCAATAAATACTATGGAAATCGAAATTAATATGTTTAACTAAAAACTTTCGTGGTTCGTCGCCAGAACCTTAAGAAATTAAAAATGTGCAAACCAGTAAATTAACGAACAAAGGGGTGGCCGTGACATTCGCCGTGCCACCAAGGTAGGGAGGGTACAGATCGTGGGGTAAACTAACATCCTTGTTACCCCACAACCAAATCAAACGTCTGAGCCGCCAACGACTGACATAATACCGTTCCCAATTTCGACATTTTAGAACTTGTAGTTTTATCTTTGTAAAAGTGCACTTATCATTGTGCTAGTGTGTAGCATAGCAGGATGAAGAAAGAACCCATACCCCATCCGACGAGCTAAGTCTAAAGAAGAAGGCTAGAAGTGCACGACTTCTGATTCCGCTATGCACGAGTAGGCGAGATAAAATCTATCTCTTCAGTACGCACACGCTACAACCTCCAACTTGTAAGTATCTATTATCAATGGTACAGTATAATAAGTAAAAAGTATAACATATTTTTTACAAATGAAAACACGAAAAATAACTAAACAGAAAATATTGTTGTAATTGAATAGCTAAGCAAAACGAATCGTTCATGATCGAGTGCATAACTGAACTAAGCGAATAGTTCGTGACCGACTGAATAGCTGAGCAGAATTCATCGTTCATGACCGACTGAATAAATGAACGAGTGAACTAAATGACCGATTTAGTTCACGTGCAGAAAATGAACGAGTGAAATTATTCAGCAAATTGAACTAGAAATCCCCACTCTACTAATCATCCTAAGCAATTTCATTTGTTTATTTAATTATACACTTATTTATAATAAACTATTAATATAAAACCCCACATTTTGGGCGCTCGTCCGAGATTGAGCAAGAGTGAGCGAGATTGAGCAAGATTGAGCAGGAGTGAACAAAGTTGAAAACGATCTTACATTACACGTTTCAAATACAATTGTGAAAAACAAAAAAATGATTCAAAGTGAGAAAATATATATAACATTATTTTTTTAAAAATGTCTTTCTGAGATAGAAATAATCGCAAACGTCTACGCGAATTTTCTGGTTTCGAGTATACAGAAAATGACGCAGAGTATAGTGCAAAGAAGGAATACGCACTGAACAATTTAACGCAGGCTGACCTTGTATCAATATGCAACATTCTAGGTATAGAATTGTTCACGCAGACTTGCATTTACATATTTTTCGTAGTCTGATCAAAAACAATTTGCTGGAATTCAACGAAGCAGACGAAGAAGCAACTGTCGACGAAAAGTAGAAGAGGAAGCAGACGATGCATCATTCCAGACCGCTGACCTTCGAAATAGGGAAAACTCGAAAACTAGGAGACTTGCTGAAAATGACGAAATAGCTCCCCGCTTTGCGATCAGCTTTCGCGAGGTGGAAGAGAGCATTCGTTGTTTTGACAGCACAAATACTATTCCAGTAGAAGTGTGGATAGAAGAATATGAAGAGCAGGCATCACTTACATATGTATTGGAACAATTTCCAGAAGTTTCTGTTCGCAAAAAAGGCATTGAAAGGAATAGCGAAACTGTTCGTATTGAGTGAGAGAGGTTTGAGCAGTAATAAAATCCACGAACAGCTCGCGCAGACGAAACGCAGCAACAACGAGTATGTATTTGAATTCTTTTGTAGAATGAAAGACATTGCTTCTCGAGTTCAAATTGCAGATGACGCTTATATACAGTATTTAATTGACGGAATAGATGAGAGAGGTGGAAACAAAACAATATTATACGGTACGAAAAATTTAAATCAGTTCAAAGAAAAGTTGAAATGTTGTTGTAAAACAATGATTAACAAAGAGTGTCGAGTCGAAAAGGAAAAAACATAGCGTAACGCTTGCAGTGTTAAAGAAAGACACAAAAAGCTTACAATATTTAAAGATGCCAAAAAAAATGTGAAATGCTTTAACTGTGGCGAAAAAGGGTATACGTCTAATTATATTCAAAATAAAAATAAAGGAAAAAACTGTTTCAGATACAATCAATACGGTCATATTTCGAAAGATTGTGAACAAATTGAGAAAAGTTAGGCTGTAATATCAAATACACACAGTTTGCAAACCAAAAACGTTTTAACCTGTAAAGAAGTTTATTTCACAAATATAAAGTGTCAAGCGTTATTTAATCAATTCAGTAAATTCAATATCATCCGTGAAGACTTTTATCGTGAAATTGACAAGCCGAAGCTAGAAATCTGCAATTTTTTCTTATTGGATTCGGCTGTAAGCGCAATGAGAATAAAATCAAACCAACTCCTTAAATTTTTCGAGTAAATCTTCTATTCCACTAACATTTATATAAAGCCTTAATTTTTAAGTATACACAATGATTGGGAATTTAGCTTTGTAATAGCTTTGTTTGCAATATAAACTTATAGGATATCAATGAGCGGTCTACTTACATGATCTTATTTACTGTTAACTGCTTATGTTGTTGCTGTTTCTATTCTTTCGCTGCCGTCGGTGGTGACGTTTTTTTTTTGCCGCTACAGTTTTCTTGGTGTAATATTTTTCCAGACGCCGCCGTCGGTGGTGTTGTAGTATGTTATTGTTGTTTCTGTAGTAGTAGTAGTAGTAGTAGTTTCTGTTATTGTTGGAATTTTTTATTCTGATGCTACCGTCGGTAGTGACATGGTATGCTGCATCAGTTGTTGCTGGGTGAATCTGGGTTGTGTTATTTTCGTTGGTCCCAACTTATATAATGTCCAAAATTCAACAAAGTCTTCAAAACAGGTTTTCTTATAATGTAAGCTAGCCCTACTCCCTAAAATCGCCGACATTGTTCCTTGCATGGTTTCTTATATCAGCCGGCAGCGCTACAACTTTTGATGCCGTCCAATGCCCGCAAAAGCCATTGACAGTGTATCACAACACGCCACTTATGCGTGCTTGACCCCCCTCTTGTATATCAAACCGAGCTACGAAAGGAAAATGCTTGAGAAGACTTCAAAAGCTCGACTGGCTACTAGCTTAACGATGGTAATCTTATCTGGACATATGCTATCCAAGTTTGGTGCACGGCGCCAGCACACCAGCTGCGTCGCATAAGAGTGGTCGAAGCCAAGGCAGCAGCAAGGTTGCCGGCCTGCCATGGTATGTAACAACCGACGCCATCGAACGCGATCTCCGCCTAACAAGGGCGGAGATCAGTTAAACTTCTTCAGCAGCCGATACGAAGATTAGCTGCTGCAGCGTCCGAACGCGGGCACCTCCGAAAGTTACACCCCAGCGACCTACCTACGAGGCGAATTATTTAAATATCTTCTTCCCCTTATTTGTAAATAATCATATAACCATTGAAAACTATACATAACTATACATTCTTCACTTATATATTTGCTTGGCACAGAAGGCAATGACCGACTCCATCGTTAAAAATAATATATATATATCGTTCAAAATAATATATATATACATATATAATTGAAATAAAAAAAGATATTTCAAACAATTGAATATTTTCCGACACTTAAAAAGTGCTCAGAAAATAGTAATCGATTTAGTCTCTATCCTGCGATTGCCATCATACTACAGACATTAGAGTTTTTTTGTACTGAGTTATCAACGATTTTTTAACAAATAAACTATTCTGTCCTGGTGGATGCTGTTGAAAAGAAATTGTTTGCAGTGTTTAGTAGTCATATTAATAAAAACTCGACATTATCGATAAAAATAGTTTATAGCCGTTACTATTCGGCGTGTACTATCAAGTATGTGATAGACAATTGTGCGGATTTCATTCGCACAGCTGGTGTTGTGAAATGAAAAATGCCTAGGACAACAAAGTTCTAAGATTTTAGAAGTCTAAGAGACAACGAGCTTGAAATTAGTTAAAATTATGTAATTCTGAATGTGCTGAGCAATAGAAAAGATCCAAGCTTAGAGAAAATGCAATAGGCGACGAGATCAAGTTCGAAGACAAGACGTAGCTTACAGGGCAAATGAACAGTGATTAAATACTGAAGAACTTGATCAGCTAATTCTCCATTACTGCAATAGGAACAATTGGCTGATAGCTGTTGTCGATCGAAACGCAGACTAGACTCAGTCTACCGGGGTAACGGACAGACACATGTTAGGCTACATGAGCAATTAGTGGATACTTCGCGTCGCACGAGACGCAGGGAGAACTCAATCTATCGGCAAAATAACAAAGACAAAATAATGAATACTACTCGAATCAACAAACTAATTCCCTAGTTGAATAACAGAAGATCGAGACATAGACAAGACCAAAGGCAAACGAACAGAAATAATATTCTTCAGTTAGACAACTGCTGCAATTGGTGGATACTTCGCGTGGATCGAGGCGCAGGCAAGAGCCAATCATTAGGATAAAATGCAATGCACCAATTTCTCTGACCAACATTAAACTGAAACTGTGGTAGTTCAGATTCATCTCAAACGTAGTTTGATTTCATGGCTGAAACCATTAGGCCCTCTAAAGTTTTTGATGCAGTTAAATTTGAAGTCAACACCGAGCTTTACAGAAGGCATCAAATTACTTTCAACGAACAGTGGTTGTCGTCCTGTTTGCCTGACAAAGTTCCATTTGTTGCATCTGCTGAAGACAGGGACGTAGTACCGCAACTACTTAGTTAAGAGATATTTTCAAGCCTTAATGAATGAATAGAATAATATAGAAAAAATTAATCTAGGAGGCCAGGAAACATTATTAAATACCTCCCCATAGAAAATATTGCCATGCAGAGAATAGTTATAGCTCCTGGAGAGGGTCAGCGTCCTTTAGACATGATCGAAGATTATGATTCAGAGAAGCTAGCCTTCCAACTGTTTTTGCTGGCATTGCCACACAAGGCCATACGGCGGCACAATCCCTTAGTAGGGAAATTATACGTTCGATGATGGCTATAGGGGTTTGAAAAGTATTCGCACTTCACCTGCTCATTGGGGAGCAGAAAAGAAAAAAGGCATGGCGATAATTAGGCGGATTGGTCTTCCGACCTCTCTCATAACATTTTCGGCAGCAGAAACTAGATGGGCAGAACTGTTATCTTTACTTTTTAGGTATGTGGATAGGTTAGAAAATTACGAAGAACTAGCAGCTAACTTAGGTTTTGTTAATGAAGCCCATCTAAATAGAGCTTTTAAAACTAATGAAAAAGGAAAGCGGAGTTTTTGGCAGTCAATATATTATTGGCTAGCTGAGTTTCATCAAAGACTCTCCCCCCACATTGATGGCATGTTTTTGGCCAAAGATTAACTTGACTGATGTATTCCGTCTGTGAGGTCCGTTATTAATCAGGTAATCGGAACTGAAGCAAATATCCCTTATGTGGCTCCATTTCGGGCAATAATATAGGCGAGAAGTTAGGGCAGAAAAAAAATGCAGCTTTGGTATTTCATACCCTCCCATTCCCCAAACAAAAATTATTTTCCCATTAGAAGAGAATGCTGAAAATAAAGATATGCATTGTAACGAATAACATCAAAGAGCGGATGTTCGGTTAACCAAGACGGAATACGTACTGGTTTCATCTGTGATCTGTCGGCCTGAAGGTCGGCTCCCACTATATGGGTTAGGGGGGTACAATAAAACTAACAAAAACAAGTAGAAGGCTATAGAAAAAACCCTGAACCCAAGAATAAGACCCTAAAAATACTCTTAAATATAAAAGAGGGTATTTATTTACTTATTTATATTCATAAAATAATTCTTAAGTTTGATTTAAACATATTAAATTTATATGGACTTAATTTATAGATAGATACATCTAATTTACCCTATGCTACCCATCTTATCCTCACTGAAAAAATTTGAAAACGCCCAATCAATGTGCGAGTCACAATTGGTTTTGGGTGTTTTTCAATCTAGTAAACACCTAAATCCCTTCCTGAGAAATTCAACGTAAGGGCTCCTATCTATAGAATTTGCTCAAGCATAACGAAAATAATGCATCTGTCCCTTAAAAATGAATGTTGCTGAAATAGATCGTCAAATTCTGTTATAAACATACCTAGTGGATATGACGGACTTTTATAAATAGTTTAAAAAAAAACCTACAGACTTATAACGAAGCATGGTATACTCAAAAACGACTAGCCTAGATATTTTCCTACCTCTTAAGCAATTAGATATATTGTTAAAAATTGCATTCTTAATATAAATGAAGATTTCCCTTTTAGGTCTCAGTGCATTAGGTATTACCTCGCAATCAAGACGGACAACAATAGTAAACCCTGGAATGTCAATATTTTTGTATGAATATCCTCAACGAATTATAGAACGGACGACTGAGGCATTAATCTGTCTGATCGAATATATTCAATATGCCAGTAAATGCTTTCAGTATTTTAAAAAGTCTAGGCCGGAACTGTTAACTCAGTGATCATAATGTGTTTTAAATAGTTTCCCAGTCCGCAATTTCTCTAACTCGTTTTGCAGCTTATCGTAATTATTGGGAGGCTTAGGAGGAACAAAATCACCTATCATAAGCAACCCGAAAGAATTCGTTGTATACTACAAGATACGTATATTGCAGCACGCTGTATACGAGAGTAAGTATGAAACACCACTTTGCTCATCGTAGCTCCCTGGCTTTTTTGAATAGTTTTACCTTCTACAGCTACAACTGGAACTGCCTACGGTCAATAGAATCTTGCTCATTTCTTTTATATTGAAAACTTTTAACTATATCTGAAAGCTATTGTAGTAAAGGCTTGTAGAATTCTCTGTTTACAAGCCGTATTTAAATGTGTAGCTTTAATAAAATCATCAGCGGTAGAAATAAATTGATCAGTCGGAATTATGTTTAGCTTTATCATGCTATAAATATCTGTCACCGCATTTGTACTAAATAGACGAATGGGATCATCGGGCACATCCGATTACAAACGCGGGATCGGAAAAACTAATATTACGGGCTGTCATGTCATATTATTTAAAGCAAAAGCATATGATTGGTTCTCCTGATGTCGCATGAGTTCTGTGAGCTCAAAATACCTAAAAAGGTCAACAAGCAATTAAGAGTGAATTGCAATGTACGGATCACTAGAGTAGGATTCGAAAATCCAACGGTTAACTATTGGTGAAAGCTGTCGTAGATCCCCGTAAACTATGACAGAAGTACCAACGAATGGAGAAGTATTTTTGAAAAGTTGTTTTAAACGGGAGTTCAACTGGGAAAACATATTGGAGCCAACCATAGATACTTCATCTATTAACCTTCAATGTAAAATGTTTACTAAATCATTGCTTAAAGCCCTCAAAACGGAACCAGATTGATTAACTTGTAAGGAAAACATGGAATGCAGTCTTGAGCCACTGATTTGGATCACTTCCTGGTCTACTATTGTACATTACGGACAAAGATTGAAAAATAGTTAAGGTATGTCGGCCTCACGAAATCTATCATCTATTACTTCTATATATTCTACTTTGACAGACAAGGCTTAGTTTACAGGGTAAGTAAGATAGGAATCAAAGGTTACAGGTTAGAGAAATTCCAATTCGTGTTAAGACAGGACATTTTTGACGCCAATAGATGTTTGTCGCAGAGAGTTGGCCAGTATATGGGTACTACAGGTAATAGGATAGCAGAGAATAGGTGCAATGCTGGCAGGAACAGGGAAGATTGTGCGAATAGTTTTACAGAGGATAGAATTTTTTAGCTTCTGCAAGTAACTTAGATGGTCTGATAGCTGCATAAAATAGAACAGATAAATAGTGTCCCCATCAGGTTTGCCTTTATTGCAAAGGCTTATGGTTTCCACATCAAAGGGACAAGAAGTAAGTGTAGTGCAGAAGTAAGCTTTTAAAGTTGCTGATGCAATCAAAGTATTAGTCAACACCGAGCTAGACGGATTGGTCTTCCAACTTTTTATGGCAGCAGAAACTAGGAGGTTAGAGCTGTTAGTTTTACTTTCAAAGAATGTAGATTGGTTAGAAATGTTGTAAGAATTAGCTGCTAATTTGAGTTTAGACCATAAAGCCAATCTAAATTTGCGCTAGGTATTTTAATTTTCATTATAGACAGGCGGTGTTTTTGGCAGTCACAGGGTTATTAAGTATTGTTGGTGAGTTGAGTTTCAGCAATGAGGCTCCCCCCACATTCATGGCATGTTTTGTCTGAAAGATGCATAGAAGGTCGTCTATGAAATCCCTTATTGATTTTTTTAGCACAACTGAAACAAATAACCCGGAAGTGGCTCCATTTCTTGAGTATCAAACTCACAGTCGCGGGCACACATTTAGAAGGGAAGTTAGGGCACAAAATATATGCAGATTTGTTATTCCATACCCTCCCATGCCCCAAACAGAAATTCTATTCGCATTAGGAGACGACGCTGAAAATAAAGAAACAATTTTGAAAACATTTAGGGCATTTAAGAATATCCGTTTGATCCTGTAGATTACCTCATATCATATCACATCATATCGGCACTCAGGCCGAGCATTAAGAAGCCCAAAATATATTTAAAGCAGCGTTCAGCATGAAAACAGCTAGAGCATCTGGTTAGGTTAAGGAAGTCTAGGCAATAGTTGCGAAACTTACCCGATGACTCAGAAGCAATATTGGAAATATAGACTATTATGTTCAGCGCCCCGACGCTTTAGATAGTTTATGCTTAGCTGTTTTTGCTGCTTTTTATAGTTTTAGCAAACGGCATAATGGTACATGCCAATATGTAGACGATGCTGATGACATCGAAACACCTTGGGCAATTTGCATATGCACTTCGCGATGGTAGTGGATTCGTAAAGAAAAGGCACACTCTTAGTAAAATTAGGTATAGGTGATTACATTTTTATATTGATAGGATCAAATATTTTCGAGAACTAGTACTGTTGTATGTCCCATTGAAGGATGCAAATGTACGACTATTAGCAAGAGACTGTGAATCGATTTGTGGCCAAAATCTCAAGTTAATCGAGAGCAATGGCAGGAAATATATACCTAAGATTATAGTGAGCTTCAGCATGCTGTTGAAAATGCAGTACAGGCAGAAAATGTTGAAAATCAAGAGATAGTAGATGGTAGATTTCGAGTATTAAGATTGCCAGGAATAAATACTCAGTTTAATGTTTTGAACATTAATGGAAATGACGAGAATCTAGATTCAGAAGATAACAATGCCCGATTGATAAAACTTCCAGCTATAGTTTCAGCTGAAAGCTTAGCAGATATAGTCAGGTTACTTAATTAAAAGCAGAAAACATATTTTTCACATGTTTTGCACAATGCCATAAACAGGTCCGTCTTCTACGAATTTATTGTAGGTGGTGCGGGTGTCGGAAAGAGACCACTTATCTTAGCTCTTTTTCAATCTTTGTCCGTAAGGTACAATAGTAGGCCAGGAAGTGATCCACCTTTTCCTGAAATATTCTTTTGAGCTCCAACAGTTAAAGATGCTTACGGAGTCTGCGGCTCAATACTGCATTCCATGTTTTCCTTACCAGTTAATAAATCTGGTTCTAATTTGATAGCTTAAAGCAATGATTTAGTAAATACTTTGCTTTCAAGGTTAATAGAGCTTAAGCTTATTATTATATTCGAAATATCTACGATGGGCTACAAAATGTTCTTCCAGTTGAACTCCCGTTTAAAACAAATTTTTCAAAATACTTCTCCATTCGGAGTTATTTCTGTCAAAGTTTTCGGGGATCTATTACAGTTATCACCATCAGGTGACCGTTGGATGTTCGAATCCCCTTACTCTATTGAATTTATGCTTCATTGCAATGGGACCTTTTCAAGTATTTTGAGCTCACAGAATCATGCGACAACGGGAGCACCAATCGTTTGCTTCTGCTTTAAATAATATGGCATCGGGAAACATGACAGCGGATGATATTAGTCGTGTCCGATCCTGCACTTTCAGCAATCGGCTGTGCTGATAATGCCATTCATCTATTAAGTACAAATGCGGCAACAGATAGTTATAACACAATCAAGCTAAACTCAATTCCGACTGATCAATTTATTTCTACCGCTGATGATTTTATAAAAGCTACACATTTAAATGCGGCTTGTAAACAGGCAATTTTACATTACTAGCTTTAGGTCGTCCGAAACACAGGGATTGTGTATGTCCCTTCTTCTAAGAGATACTGGGGATGGATTAGTTAATGGGGAAAAAGGCATGTTTATACAAATAGATTTTGATGCATCCAGCACTCCAAAAACTTTATGGATGAAAATTTCAGGTCATACCCAAGGAGTACTTGTTTGCGCAAAGTGCACAATTCAGAATGTAGCTAAAAGCTGTCAATATAGAAGAAATGAACATTCTATTGGCCGTAGGCATTTTCCAGTTGTACCTTTAGAAGGTATAACTATTCACAAAAGTCGGGGAGCTACTTATGGCAAAGTAGTTGTTCACACTTGGTCCCGTATGCAGTGCTGCAATATTCTTAGCTTGTAGTAGAGCAATAATTGCTTCCGGGTTGTTTATTATAGGAGATTTTGTTCCTCCCAAACCTCCGAAAAATGACGATAAGGTCCAAAGCGAGTAAAAGAAATTGCGGACTAGAAAACTTCTTCGAAAACATTACGATCACTTAGTTAACAGTTCCGCCCTAGACATTTTCTTTCATAATACTGAAAGCATTCACTGTCCTATTGAAGATATTCAATCAGACAGGCTAATGCTTCAGTCGTCGTTCTATATTTCGTTGAAGCCTCAACATACTCAAACGAAACTATTTACAATCCAGGGTTAACTATTGTTCTCCGCCGTGATTGTGAGGTAATACCTAATGAGGTGCGACCAAAGATTGAAATCGTCATTTATAATAAGAATTCTATTCTATATATTAAACAATATTTCTGATTGCGTCAGTGGTAGGAAAATATCTGGGTCTGGGCGTTTTTAAGTATGCCATATTTCGTTATAAGTCTATAGATGTTTTAGTTATTTATAAAAGTAAGTTATATCCAATAGGTTTATTGAATTTGAGGATATATTTCAACAGCATTCATGTTGAAGGGACAGTGGCTTTATTTTAGTAGATTTTAATTTTTGATTGGGTAAATTTGTTTGATGTAGGTGCCTTTACGATGAGTTTCTCAGCAAGGGAATTAGGTCTATTAGATTTAACATGTAAAAGGAGTAAGAGTCAGGAGTTCACGACTAGGGGATACTTTGAACCCTCTTCTACCAACAATAAAATTGTTGCTTAAAGTGGTTTTATAAATATACCAGTTGAAATTATAATCACTGGCAGTGATGACGATTATCAGCAATTAATGCGGCCATACCACGTCACAATTTATGTATGCATTTTGTTGCTTATGCATTTTTATACCCTGAACCCATTGAAAATGGGTAAAAAGGGTATAATATATTTGTGCACATGTATGTAAAAGTCAGAAGGAAACATCTCCGACCACATAAAGTATATATATTCTTGATCAGTATCAACAGCCGAGTCGATATAGCCATGTCCGTCTGTCCGTCCGTCCGTCCGTCCGTCCGTCTGTCCGTCCGTCCGTCCGTCCGTCTGTCCATCCGTCCGTCTGTCCATCCGTCCGTCCGTCCGTCCGTCCGTCTGTCCATATGTATGAACGCAAGGATCTCAGAACCTATAAGAGCTAGAGAGCTCAAATTTTAGATGTAGGTGCTCCTAGTGCCTGTGCAGATCGAGTTTGTTTCAAACATGATATGTTGCTTCTAGAATATTATATATATGTCAAGTATCTTTCATTTTATACCTATCGCCACCTCCCCTCTAACCCTGCACAGCCATAAATCAAGTTAATAACCCAACCTATATTGCCAACCAATCTAAGCCACAATTTTAATGCAATTGACTTTTTGAGAATACACAAATATTCTATGGTACAATAATATATACTGTAGAAAATTTCATTAAGCTCGGTTAAGAGAAAACCAAAGTTATATGTAACTGCGCAATTGGATGGCACAGCTAGCGAAAACATCAAGAATTTGTGATTCATGCGCGTCTGCTTCGCATTCTATCGCATTCTAACAGCATTGTAATTGCGTTTTTTTCTCAATAATACTTAATTATTGGTGTGGCTGTTGAGTAGGGGCATAGCAAGTGTTGCGGTATGTCGGGAGTTCGAGGCCTACCTGGGATACTATTTTTTTTGTTTTTTTTTTTTTGCTGGTTTGTCTTTTGAGTAGAGTCGTCAGCAAGTAATACGGTCAGTTGCGAGTTCGAATCCTGCCAAGGGAACTTTTTTTTATTTCTAATTTATCTTCATTACTTCAAACGAGCGCGATGCGCGAACTGCATTTGGTGTTGGAATGGGAGGGTTCAGGGTATTCCCTAGTCGGGAGCTCCCGACTAGACCCTCTTACTTGTTTTAATTTATCTTATTAATTCAAACGAGCTCCATTTGGTGTTCGAATAAGAGGGTTCAGGGTATTTCCTATTTTGTTGTACCTTTGTAAACACTGTCGCACTTCTTGTTGTTTTCCCCGCCACATGGTATTTGGTAAATGACGTTGCTTTTGTCAATCATAGTGATTTTTGATTTTATCCTGTTGTAGAACTTCTGCAATGTATTCGTAGGTTTGTGTGCTACTTTTATTTCGTTTTTGTTGTTACAGTCTGAGTTTGCGAGGCGTTCTGATAGTCGCGGTACATATATTAGGGATTTGTATATTTTGCCAGGTTCTGTTGGCTTATTCTTTTTCATTTGTCGCCTTTTTAATAAAGTTTTAATTACGTTTTGTGGGAAGTCATTTTTCGTCAAAAGCTTTTTAATTTCATTTTCAATTTCTATGTGGTATGTTGTATTCGTTATGTAAATCATTCTTTTTATACAGCCTAGTGCTCTATTGATTATCATACTCTTTGGTTGGTTTGAATTGAAGTTGTTGTCCAATCTGCCAACTATAGAGTCTAAAAATGGTAATTTCCAATTCTTTTCTAATTCCATGGTAAATTTTATATGTTTGTGAAAGGAATTTAATTCTTTTACACTTTTTTGTATTTCTGTTTTTCTGTTATGGCAAAAAGGTCATCTACATATTTGGTCAAAAGTCTTGGTTTGATTATTAATTTATCTGTAATATTGTCCAATATTTCCTCTATTATTATGTCTGCGATTACTGGGGAGCCCGGTGATCCCATTGGCATTCCTTTAAGTTGTGTGTATATTTTGTCCTCGTATTTGAAATATCGGTTTTCCTGAATGCAGAATCTTACTATGTCCATAAATAGTTGTTTGGGTATACTGGTGTGTTCTTGTAATTTGGTTCATTTTTATCTTATTGGGTCAAGTGCTAATTCCATTGGTATGCTGGGAAACAAGGATACTACGCCAAATGATACTAATGCTTCTTCTTCTCTGATGTGGGAATTGTTAACTTTGTCTTTGAAATCTACCGCGTTTTTAATGTTGTACCTAGAGTCTATTATCAGATTTTTTTAGTATTTTTATACCCTGAGCCCATTGAAAATGTGTAAAAAGGGTATATTGTATTTGTGCAAAATGCAAATGTATGTAACAGGCAGATGGAAGCATCTCCGACCCCATAAAGAATATATATTCTTGATCAGCATCAATAGCCGAGTCGATCTAGCCATGTAAGTCTGTCTGTCTATCCGTCTGTCTGTCTGTCCGTCCGTCCGTCCGTCTGTCCGTATGTATGAATGCAAGGATCTCAGAACCTATAAGAGCTAGAGAGCTCAAATTTTAGATGTAGGTGCTCCTAGTGCCTGCGCAGATCGAGTTTGTTTTCGATAATCGATAACTTACTCCGTTTCCAAGCAATCGATAAAAATCGATATCGACATCCTGATTTTTGAGCAAATTGGGTAAATAATAAGAGCTAGAGTCACCAAACATGATATGTTGCTTCTAGAATATTATATATATGTCAAGTATCTTTCATTTTATACCTATCGCCACCTCCCTGCTACCCCCTCAAAGAGGGTTCAGGGTATTCCCTAGTCGGGAGCTCCCGAATAGAACCTCTTACTTGTTTTATTATGTTTTTGCACAGCCCGTAAGATGGAGATCCGATGGAGGAACATATCGGTCTCAGTGGTGTTCCTTCCTTATGTATTTTTAGTAGTCCGTATACCATCGGAGGTACCGCTGTTGTTGTAGTCATCTTATTTCTTTCGTCCTTTGATAAGACCCATCCTGAATAGTTATGCCACGAAGTTGTTAATCTTTGTCTGTAGTCTTGATGTCGGATCCTGTCTTAGTGTTCTATATACGCATAAGTCGTCTAAATTATTTTTCATTTTATTTTTATAATCGTCCACATCCATTGCTACGGTTTTGTTACGATAGACGACAGAATTTAAAAACTTTTATTTGCTTTCAATAATTTTTGTTTTTACAAACCCGGACCTCGAGCCAATAAATATTTTTAAATATAGAAAGGTCGCCAAAACCATCAATATTAGCATTATTGTTATTATGTCTGTAGCCTCCTCTGTTGTTTGGTCGGCCTCTATAATTACCCCTGCTGCGGTTGCCCCCACGATGAGAGTAAATATGGTAATAAAGGACAGTATTTGCTTGTCCAGTTGCTTCTGTGCATCTATCGACAAATTTGGATATGGCTATTCATGTTATTGAATGTGCCTGCCTGCATGATAAGTTTTACCCTATCTTGGGCATGGCCTTTACAACATGGGCTGTGCTATATTTGGTGGCTAAATCTGAATTTAAGCCATCATTAATATAAGCACCTACTAGAGATTTTGGCAGTTGCTAAACTTCTTGTGTATAGGTATTGGCAGTTTAGCCCTTTTGCTGATTCTCCTTTTAACGCTCTTGATAATTTTGATATTATTTCGACGATTGTTTTTTCATCGCTTATCAAGTTTCGTGCGTGGCCTTTTGTTTGGTCTTTATCGGATTAATTGCTGACACTTCATGATTGCCTTTAAGTGAATCTAATAGATACAGTGCGTCTATGAAGCTCTGCAAATTATCTGCTTGCCGTCGAACTCCGATAATACGGACGAGGCTGTTTTAGTGAATTCAATTGTTGTCTGAGCCATTGTAATTGCTTTGTGTTCCAGTACACTTGGACTAATATCTGAATCAGAATTTTCTGAAAATTCGGCTAATGTTTAATAATGGAAAAATGCATTGTCTACTGTTTTTACGGGATTATTTATGAAGTCGCTTGCACGACTCATGTATTTTTTCTTTAGGCACCTATTGTGCACCTTTAACAAGGGAGATGAATTTTGAGTGTAATACCTCCGTTTTGAAGGTTTGAAATATAAAAATTTGAATGAATAACTTGACTTTTTTTTTTCTTTTTTTTTTAAAATTTGAATAATTAAAAATCTATTGTTAGCTAGTACTATCTGTTTTCTTCCCTTTTTTTTATACCCTAAGCCGATTGAAAATGGGTAAAAAGGGTATATTGTATTTGTGCAAAATGCAAATGTATGTAACAGGCAGAAGGAAGCATCTCCGACCCCATAAAGTATATACATATATTCTTGATCAGCATCAATAGCCGAGTCGATCTAGCCATGTCCGTCTGCCTGTCCGTCCGTCTGTCCGTATGTATGAACGCAAGGATCTCAGAACCTATAAGAGCTAGAGACTGAAAATTTAGATGTAGGTGCTCGTAGTGCCTGCGCAGATCGAGTTTGTTTCCGATAATCGATAACTTACTCCGTTTCCAAGCAATCGATAAAAATCGATATCGACATCCTGATTTTTGAGCAAATTGGGTAAATAATAAGAGCTAGAGTCACCAAACATGATATGTTGCTTCTAGAATATTATATATATGTCAAGTATCTTTCATTTTATACCTATCGCCACCTCCCTGCTACCCCCTCAAAGAGGGTTCAGGGTATTACCTAGTCGGGAGCTCCCGATTAGAACCTCTTACTTGTTATACCTTGTTTGTGGCTGCGCTTAGAAGGTGCTTGTTTTGTGTGAGTTTTGAATCCGAATTGCGTTGTTGCAAGGCGACGGCTCCTTTTTGGATAGTTGCTTGTTTTTCCGACCCCATAAAGTATATATATTCTTGATCAGCATCAACAGCCGAGTCGATATAGCCATTTCCGTCAGTCTGTGAACTAGTCTCTCAGATTTAAAGCTATCTTTATGAAACTTTGCAGAAGTCCCTCTTTCTGCTGCACGCAGCACATATGTCAAAACCAGCTGGATCGGAGCACTATATCATATAGCTGCCATAGAAACGATCGGTCGAAATGTCGGATCTTGTATGAAAAACATTTTGTTTTTCAAGATATCTTGACCAAGCTCGGCAATTATTCGTTTTCCTATGCTTCTCATATATATGCAATGTCCTATTAAGATCGGACCACTATATAAAATAACTGCCAACGATCAGTCGAAAATAAAGTTGTTGTATAAAAAAAAAAATGTTGTTTATCAAGATATCTTGACCAAACTCGGCATTTATTAGTTTTACTATACTCCTCATATTGGTATTTATTAGTTTTACTATGCTCCTCATATATGTATATGCAAAGTCCTATTAAGATCGGACCAATATATCATATAGCTGCCATAGGAACGATTGGTCAAAAATTAAGTTTTTGTGTGAAACAAAATGTTGTTTTTCAAGATATATTGACCAAACTCGGCATTTATTAGTTTTACTATACTCCTCATATTGGCATTTATTAGTTTTACTATGCTCCTCATATATATGCAAAATTCTATTAGTATCGGACCACTATATCATATAGCTGCCATAGGAACGATCGGTCGAAAATTAAGTTGTTGTATGGATAACTTTTTTGTCATTCAAGATATTTTGATTAAACACTGCATTTAAAAATTTCACTATGCTTCCTTCATTTTGCAAAATCTTACTTACATCGGACTGATATATCATATGTCTGTAAAACCTTAGATATAGATATTATTATATGTATCGCTCTGTCGCAGCAGAGCATAATTAAAATAGAGTGTGTGTAATGTGTGTGCATTGTTGAGTACATATATGTCACTCTTGGCTTGCGCTACTTAAGCGTAGCGTGGGATATGCGCCGTCAGCTAAATGGCCGCGCTGCATAATATGAGTCTAGGTCAATATGCATAATATGAGCCTAGGTCACTTGGCTCTGCGCTTATGGTTTTATGTTTCTTATTGTAAGCAACAAAGTGTCGCCCACTTATGTATTAAAATACAGGGTGTGTTTTAATGCATATACACACTACATCTCCCATTTAAATACAATGTAGTTGTTCAATTAACTTATATATATATGATGTTGTATCGATAGACTAAATGGTGTTCTAATGAATGTTGAGTAAATTGAAGAAGAAAAATAAATTTTTTTTTTTTTTGTTTGTAATATTCAAATTTGTATGACCATAACATTTTTTTTGTTAGGATAAAACTTACATTTTTACTTTATATAAAATATTTTTAAGATATATGCATATATCATTTCTTTCTCGATTGGACAAAGAATGTATCATAAAATATTTAATTTTTTGTAACGATAATTTTATTTTTTTTAAATTCTATATTGATAGTTACTTTGTGGCTGACCAGGCCCAAAAATGTAATATGTTCTATCTCAAGCTAAATTAGTTTTTAAATAATTTTAACATGTTCTTATTTACTACTTGGGGTTTCTTTTTTCCTACATATATTTTTATGTTGTTTCTATCTTCTATGCTTATAACATTTTAAGGACCTTAATATTTACTTTCTAACTCATGCGCTGTGTCGTTTTTTAGTAGAACTAAATTTCCTGAAATAAATCACCATATGTCCCAATCGTCTTTGTGAATCGAAATATATGAACGAATAAATTCGTTAAATGCTCGATGACTTCTTTCTACTGTTCCTAATGTCTGGTGATGATGTGCTGTTGATTGTATATAGCCACTAACCATACAATGCATAGATACTCCAAACAGCAATTTATCGCAACGAGTGAGCCCCATGTGTGTCTGAGAGCATTTTAGTGTGCCCAGATAGAGTAAGACTGCTGAGAGCGGCAGCCGAACGCCGGCCTCGAAAGCCGAACGTTCAGTATGAAGCCGCATCTCGCTCAGCGTACATCGTCGCTGCGGCTGATGTATTTTCTTAATATATGTATGCCTGTTTTAAATGCTTACAGCCCATTGAGTAATAAAGAGACAGAGCTGAAGGCTTGCTCCGAACTTTTTTTACCGTTTTGAAAATCCCGAGAGGTAGATCGGGATGGTCCGCAAACGCAAAATCCAACTCAAAAATAAAGCTCATTTACTATAGGAAGCAACAACAACAGTGCGCATGAAAACCCATTTGTTTTTTTCGTCGTCCGTCTTGATCAAAAGTTTCTGCGCGATGATGAGGACATATGAAACTCAGTGCAAAGAAAAGGGACAAATAATGCCACTGTGTTTGTTGCTGGTTTCTCTGTCGTTCTAACAAGGCGGCGCGTAGAAACAACAACAACACTATTTGGGTTCTAATGTTGTTGTTGCATAGCCGAGTCTCGGCACCACAACAATGAGTTAGAAGGGTGCAGAAGCTAAGATCATAGGCTGTAGCCTCAAACAAAAAAGGGATAGCAAGGATAGAACTTGTGGTGTGCCGTTTTTATTGTCGAGTCATTTGTTTTGATTTTGGTTGTTGTTGGTTCTTATGGAAAATGTTTTGAAGTTGTCATTGAATTTTGGGCATTGGCAGAATGGCTGCAGACAGCCGAGTGTTGTGTTTGCAATTTTTCTTTGCAACCTCGTTTTCGCTCCGAAAGTATTTCGAAAAAGAGCTTTTGATCCAAAAGCCTCCTCTGTCTCTTTATTACTCAATGGCTTACAGCCCAAATACATATGTGTATACGCATTTGCCTCGCCCTCACTCATTGCTTTGCGCACTTGTGTGCATCTCTTTCTCCCTGCATATCTTTTCACAAAACCCCGAGATCTACACACATACATTCATACATATGTTTGTGTTGTGTGGATATGCACACAAGTAGATCACGGCGTTTGTCGCGAGCCAGAGGTTTTTCTTCAATTGTGTGCCCTTTGTGCCTGTGGTAGCAAAAGGAACACACATTCAAATGCTCTATCATATATTTCTTCACCCAGTCATGTAAAATGAGAAGAATCTGATCTATATTTATTAAATAAACAATTCATTGACCTAAATAAAATAAATATATTTATTTTCTATTTACTGTAGGGACTTATTTTGCTTAAAATAAAAATATATCTAAGTCGTATTTCAAACAAAAAGGGATAGCAGAGACAGAATTTGTGGTATGTTTTTTTCATAGTCGAGTCGTTTGTTTTGATTATGGTTGTTGTTGGTTCTTATAGAAAATGTTTTGAAGTTGTCATTGAATTTTGGGCAGAAGTAGCTGCAGACAGCCGGGCGTTGTGTTTGCAACCTCGGTATCTGGCTTCAGAATTTTTGAAAAAGAGCGACAGTTTTTGCATTTTTATTTGGGATCGGAATGGCAACCAGGTATTTTGTTAAATCACAAATTAGTGTAACTGCATACTCGTTACCATTCTCTGATCTTGGTAATGGACCTATAGTGTCAAAAATTACCCTGTCGAAAGCGTTTGTTGGTGTTTCAGTTATAATTATAGGTGTGTCTTAGTGTGCTTTTTTGTTTTAGATTTTTGACATTTCGGACAATTACGTATGTACTTTGTTATATGACGTGTCATATTTTTCCAATAGTAGTGTCTTTTTATTTTTGCTAGCGTTTTTGAAATGCCTGTGTGCCCCCCTTGAATAGGATCATCATGGAATGTAGACATTATTGCTCCTTTTTCTGTTTCTTTATTTATTTGGGTTACCGGCTTGATTAGCGCTACTCTTAAGTTCTTTAAATATATATTGCCCATATTTTTGAAAGTATCTATTGAAATGTTTTCAAAGATCTTTTCGCTCGGTACCACTTTGAGTTGGCTGATTCCTAATATACCGGCTTCTTTTTCAAGCCTTTGGAAAAATTGACCTATATCGATAGTTCCATTAGTATAAAGATCGCTAATCTCAATTCTTGCAACAACCTTTTTACCATGTTTTAAAATACATAGCATATTTTGTATGTGCAAGGTCACTATTTTTCGCATATCGTCGTTTTTAATGACGTCGTATACGTTAGGCTTAGAAGCTTTATCAAGATTTTGCCTTGGCAAAATTTCTTGTTCTTTTCCTGCGCAGGATTTATTTTGTCTACTTTGTTGTCTTGTAGTGACTTTCAAGACATTTGTATTAGTACTTTTTAATTATTTGATGGTTATTCTTGATAACGCATCTGCAACAAAATTATTTTTTCCCTTAAGGTATTCTACAGTGAACTCATAGTCTTCTAAATCTAGTCTCATTCTCGTTAATTTTGAACTGGGATTTACCATTGAAAACAGATATGTCAATGGTCTATGGTCTGTTAAATTGTGAAATGTTGACAATATATGTATGGTCGAAAATGCGTTATTGCCCAGTGGATTGCTGCCAACTCCTGTTCGGTTGTACTTTTATTCCTTTCTCCTTTTGTAAATGAACGAGAAGCATATGCCACGGGCAATTGTTTATCTCCATACGTTTGGGTCAAAACTGCTCCGCAGGCTAGTTTACTGGCATCTATTATGATACAAAGTTCTTTGCTAAAATATGGGTATTTTAGTAAAGTAGGCTTCATAAGAGCTTTTTTGAAATATTCAAAAGCTTTTTGACATTCATGGGACCACTCAAACTTTACAGTCTTTTTACATAATCTTGTTATGTGACGTGAATAATCTGCAAAGTTTTTTATAAAACGTCTGTAATAATTGCAAAATGCTACGAATCTTCTAGCGCTGTCAGCGTTCGTAGGGACTGGATATTTTTCAATGACATCATATTTTTTGTCATCTGGAAAAATACCTTGCTCAGTACACTTATGACCTAGAAAAGTCACTTCGTGCATGAAAAATGATCATTTTTCTGGATGTAATTTAAGGTTGTGTTGCCTACACAAGTCAAAAACGGTTGTTAAGTTTTTGATCATGTGGTTTTCGGAACATCGATTACGATTAAGTCGTCCATGTACATGTACAAGAAAGCTTGTGAAGGTTCTAATCCGGAAAAAACGATGGCCATCATTCTTTGAAAATAATTAGGCGCTATTTTTAGACCATATGGTAATCGTGTAAAACGATAGGAGCCATTGCTCGTTGAAAAATACGTTTATATTTCTAGAATTTTCTTCTAATTCTATTTGGTGAAAACCGGACATTAAATCTAAGCATGAGAAATATTTTAATCTGCCTAGTTGGTCAAGAATATCATCTATTTTTGGGAGTGGAAATTTGTCATACAAGAGTTTTTTGTTAATTTGACGATAGTCTATAACTTATCGTTATCTCTTGGTATCGGAACCAGGTAATCCCTTTTTTGGGACAAGAAGAATAGGGTTGTTATATTCCGATACAGACGGTTCTACAATATTATCCGAGATAAGTTTTTCGACTTGATTATTAACTTCTTCTTTATGGGTATGAGGAATTCGGTTGTTTTTAACGTACACTGGCTCAGTATCCTTTAGTCTTAATTTCTGTTTATAAAAATTATTGGTTGTTATGGATTCGGTTTCGAGTCCGAATATGTCTGTATACTTGATGCAGAGATCTTTTAATTGTGTTTTAAATAATGGGGGAAAGTTCTTTTTTAGTTTTTTCATCACCGTTTCTTGGCGATCTTTGCTAATTTCGTGGACTGTTTCATAATCACTTAGCTATTTTTATTGAATTTGTTGTATTTAAAATTCGGACAAATGTTTGTTGATTATTGGAAATAGTATTTTCAATGAATATTCCTTTATCAATTTCTTGATTTGGAATGAAAATATTGTTTTCTGGCAAAATAATATTGATTTTACGGACTACTTCAGAACGAGCTGGAAGTATTGTGGCATTATTATCACAAGTGTGAGTTATTGGTAGTTTTATTGGATAATTTAAATTATTTGGCCGAAGTATTAGAGAATCACATGTTTTTGTGAAATCTAATTGGCAATTATACTTTTTGAAGAAATCTATACCAATAATGCCATCGCTGGGCATTGGGAAATCGTGTCCGATTATGTGAAAGTCGTGTAGAATGACATATTTTCCGGTAGATAATTCTACGAATGCTAAACCGTTAGAAAAAACTAAACCTTCACCGATTCCAGATATTTAAGTTGATATGTTTGAATTAATGTTTTCAAATGTATTAACATGTTCTTTAAATAGGGATATGACTGCACCAGTATCTAGCAAAAGGGTAAATGCTTTACCTGTTTTTTTCGTTATTTATTTTAATGAAGATATTTATGTTTAGATTGACTGTGTGTACTTTGGTGTTTCTTG
Source organism: Drosophila littoralis (assembly GCA_018903485.1). Lineage (NCBI taxonomy): Eukaryota > Metazoa > Arthropoda > Insecta > Diptera > Drosophilidae > Drosophila > Drosophila littoralis. Next base: position 2,111,614 of record JAEIGF010000590.1, read on the forward strand.
ATGCATATCTTAAGGGTTTTGTTGGTTTTCCGAGTAAGTCTGAGTAACTCGAACATTACTATTGTCATTATAGTTGCCATTGTTATTGTTTTGGTTGTTACCTCGGTTGGCATTATTCCTTCCTCGGTTATTACCACGGGTATTACCTCTATAATGTCCTCTGCCATTGCTATTGTTAGTATAGTTTGCGTTATGATTACCGCGGCCATTGCCTCTACCTCTTTGGTAATTGCGATAATCATTGCCTCTATTATGTCTGCCTCGCTGATATAATATTGTGCTGGCACTTCCAGTCATTTCAGTGCTGCAATGAATGTATTTATCATTAAATGTGCTGAAGTTTCCAGCTTCTAGTATTATGCGAAGTTTTTCATATTCACAATTTTTGGTCATGGCAGATATTAACTCTTTAGTAGAGAATTTCTCTGCATCATCCGAGTCTAGGCCATCGTCAATATAAGCTGCCTCGAGTTGCTTACACAAGTTATCGATTTCAGCTGTATATTGAGCTGCTGTTTTGCCTTTTTGTTGGGTGTTTAACCGCTTTGCCTTAATCACGTCAATGGATTCACCTTTGACGCTACTTTTTAATTTATTAATAATTCCATAGATCGTAGTCTCGTCTTGGCATTTGTATAGTATTGTGCCAATTAGTTTTGATTTTATGACTTCTACATCCAAATCCTCTTGGTTGCCATTTGTTCGTTCAACAAGCCTTAAGGCTGTTAGAAAACGATTTACCGTCAAATTCAGGGACTGTAGACGAAATTTGTCTTACATATTCCCTATCTAAGGCTACCTGGACTGGCATGTTGGATTCTGTATCGTCCAGTGTCTCAATGTCGATATCGATATTTATATCAGTAATTGGCTTCGACTCATTTAGATCTTGCACCTGGTTTGGTTCAAACTTTGCTGGTAAAAATAGACCTTCTGGAACATTTATTATGATATTCTGTCTAATGCCAATGTTTTTCAATCTTGTATTTAGAGATTGTATGAATTTAAGGCATTGTTTGGCATGTTCTTGTGTTAGTTTATCTTTAATGGAATTTACTGCATGTACTATATTGATGTATTGTTTTATCAATATTTGTACATGGTATATTAATGTTTCTACCTTTATAGGTATGCCTTTATTGATGCATTTATATGACTTGTCAAATTGGTCTGTGAGGTCATTGATATTTTTCACCAATATACTCCAATCCATACTATTATAATAGATATCTATTGATGCAGTCGCACCATTAGTATCGTTGCTGGTCCCAAAATTGGGTGTTCTTCAGTTACCAGTTTTACTGAGACATGCCTCTATATCTGACATATTCAAATATGTTCAAACCTTGTCTAGTCCGTCTGCTCTACTGATATAGCGTTTCTTAATTTTCTTTGTATGCATTGCATACACCTTCAATGCTAGCGATACAACAGATACGACGGTGATTATAATTAGCAAAATTGTAATATTCTCTACATTTTCTTTATGATCGACGATTTTAACAGTATTGATTACATTTGCGGCCGATTTTTCAACCTTGGACTCGTTTGAGCCCATTTTAATTTAAATTTTTAAAATTGTTGCAAATTTTAAATGAACATCATATTTTATGTTGAAAATTTAAAATTGTTGCAAATTTTAAATGAATACTATATTTTCATTATGGTGTTTGTAGTATATCTTTTTTTTTTTAAATAATATTTTTAATATTATATTTAGGCAGAAGGCCTTTCTTTTTGTGTCTATTTTAAAACCCTACTTCGATCAACGCAGTGATCTCCTCTCTAATTTGGCGTACAATTTTTAAGGTTGTACTTTACCTTGACGCACGCAGCACAGTGGGCGTCATTACAATTAAAAAAAAAATGTTAATGTAATCTTAGATAATGCTGCTTCGTCTGCTGCTGCTATTGGTGTGCTGCTATTTCTTCCTTAGATTATTTGGCTGCCTTGGAGCGGTCAGCGTTGCCGGTGCAGGTCATCGTACTGGCCGGGGTGTAAAATGGTCCAGCGCAGTCGTCAGGACATCTTTTCGTCATTATAGGTAGCGGCCTTTCTTCTGTTGGTTTATAGGCTTTTAATAAATTTCTTATTGGGTGAGGAGCAGGTGTATCGGCTTGTGCTTTGTGCTTGCGCTCTTCCGCCTCTAAGAAATCTAGCTCATCGGCTAGTTCCTTGGCGTTTTCCCAAGTTGGGGGCTTTGTGTTACTATATAACACTTTAATAATTTCGGCTTTGCGCTTCTTTATGCGCAGCCGTAAGCCATCACGATTTCTTGGTTTCTTTTGATTTAATTACCTTCTTTGTTAGCCACTTCTCTGGCTAGAAGTTGGCGCGCCCTGTATTCATCAAGAGTGATGCGTAAGGACATAAAATGCATAAAAGCAACACCTTACTCACTCAAAAATTTATGATTGTGTTATTTTCCGCCGCTGTTGTTGTAGTTGTTGTCGTGCTTTTATTTAAAGTCAATGTCATGAGCTTAGGCTATTGATACATATATGTTCTTATGCTGTTATTGGTTAACAGCTACAAAGAGAGGGAGAGTGAGTAGCTTGCATATGCCTGTGTTAGTGAGCATATATGTTGCTCATGGAATGCGCTCAGATGGAGCGTGGGATATGCAGCGAAAACATAAATGGTCAGCTAGCGGGGCTAGTGAATCGCGCTGCGTAATATGAGCCAGAGCCAATACATAGAGTGGCCCTAGGTTTGTTTAATGTATATTTGTTATTGTATGCAACAAAGTGCCACATACTTTATATATGAATACTGGGTGCTATTTTTAGGCATATACACACTACACTATCTCTCATTGGACCAAACCCTGCTAGAACCCCGGACTTCCATGCCATTTTCAGCAAACACCCGCGCATGTCTAAGGCCAAGTACCAAGAGTCCAAGTTTAAGCCCGGAATAGGGGCCGACAAAAAAAGAGAAGGTGGTACACTCTCGCCCAGTATTGTCCGTAAGAAGGCGAGCATCTCCGAAGCCAAAAAAGGCAGCCAAAATCGGTTATCGGCCCTCTGTAATGAGGAGGAAAGCGGCATGGTGGTAGAGCCAACTGTCAACAACAAAGCCACTAATGGTGTCGATGAAGACTTAGACAATAGACCATCCACCTCGCAGGCAGCACGCGCAAGGTCCAGCAGGCAACAAATGGCAAATCAGAAGTGTTTCACGCACCTGCAACCCACCCAGACGGCGCCTCTCAATGAGCGCCTTTCCTCTAAGGTGTCCAGAATAACGGTGCCAGACATCGTTAGCTTAGCTACATTCTGCAAGGAACTAGACAGCATCCTAGCCGCAGATACCTACACCGTGAGAGCGCTCAACTCTGGTGACTGCAGTGCCGCAACTCGGACGACTACCGAGCGTTGGCATGGCACCTTGCGCGAGAACGGCTGCATGTTCCGCCACCAATAACTGACAGAGGACCGACCATACCGCAAAGTGTTGAGAAACATTCACCACGAGGTCCCATCCGAAGACATTTCTGCGCAACTGGCAGACAAGGGACACCAAGTTGTCTGCATATACACCCCGCGTAGCAGAGTCAACAACGAACCACTCAACATGAGATTCGCTGATCTGAGGAAGGCGGACAAAAACAGCCAAATCAAGTCAATTAATGTGTTATGCAGACTCAAAGTATCGTGGGAAAAGCCTCGCAAGACGTCAGGCCCTGCCCAGTGCAACAGATGCCAAGAATACGGGCACACCAAGTCCTAATGCCCGAGACACTATGTGCTACCACTGTGGCGAATCACACGCAGCCAACTTCAAGGGCTGCAAGAAGTACCTGCAGTACGCATTCATGCAAAACAAATAGCACAAGGCAAATGGCAGAGACGCAAGCCGCTCCAGAGACCGTCGCGCCCCAACAGCTCCTTCAGCCCGCAGCTTTGCTCCCAACAATCGTTTGCCAGCGTCCTACGCGGTGGCCAGCCCGCCGAGCACAGAGCTCGCTCGTCGTCGCGCAGAAGGAACACAGGCAGCATTCCCAGTCGATCCCATCCAGCTGCTGACAATAGCCCCAATAGCCACTGGAGAGGCAACATGCTACCCATATAGAGCTATTGCAACACCAAGTGCACTCGACTTCGGGATCTACAAGGAATTCATACAGGAACCGCTGAGTATATGAAGCCTTCTGGACCTGACCTCAGATCACCTTCCACTTCTCTTTGAGCTAGAGGAGACACCTAACTGGGTCGTTGGCATCCGCAAAATGCTCCCGCCGTGCTCTTACATGGACGTCTACCGGAACTGCCTTGAGGACACCTTAGAGCTTAACGTCGCAATAAATACGGCAAGCGAACTGGAGAGTTAGGTTGACAGAAGCTGCCAGACGTGCAGGCCCGCTAACTGCACCTCGCCCTCTCACGTTGAGAAGCTCCCTGCTAAGCCCGAAGCCAGAAGTCTCCTCGCCAACAAAAGGCGTCTGGTAAGGCTGTACATCCAGAATGGCGATCCTTCTGTCAAGGCGGAAATGGTCAGTGCGTCCAACCGGCTCCGACGACTGCTGGCTAGGACCCGAAGAGAAAACCTCGACAGCCTATTAGAAACAGCTGAGCATGACGGCAACAGCAGCTTCTCAGTGTGGAAACTCACTAGGCGCATTAAAAGGCAAACAATTTTTACCTCCCCGATCAAGGATCATTGCGGCCACTGGCTCCGATCGGACGAGGAGAAGGCAAATGCGTTTGCTGATCACCTGGAGGCAACCTTCACGCCATGCCAATTCGCTGATGCTGCACAGTGCCATAAAGTGACTGACTCACTCGATGCGCCACTGCAGATGGCTCTCCCAATAAAGAGCATCTACCCTTGTGAAATCGGGGACAGCTGAAAGCGCTCGAGCTGAAGAAGTCCCCCGGATGCGATGAAATTGATAACAGAGCAACCAAAGCTCTCCCTCGTAAAGGCATCATGGCGCTCGCGTTGATCTACAACTCAATGCTAAGGCTTGGTCCATTCCGATGCAGTGGAAACGCGCAAAAATCATAATGATCGCCAAGCCCGGTAAACCGATAACGCAGCTGGAATCTTACCGCCCTTCAAGCCTGCTGCCGACGCTTTGTCAAGTCTTTGAGCGACTCCTTTTTACTCGATTAATGGAGCTCGACGAGGTCACGCGCCTGGTCCCAGACCATCAATTTGGCTTCAGGAAGTCTCATGGCTGCCCCGAACAGATCCATCGAGGAGTGAACCATGTACTGGAGGCTTACGAAAAGAAGAAATACTGCGTTGGAGTTTTCCTCGACATCAAACAGGCGTTTGACAAGGTCTGGCACGACGGCCTCCTCTGCAAAATCAAAGCCCTACTCCCTGCGCGATATTTCAGCATCTTGAGCTCATTCCTGACAGGATGCACCTTCAACGTGGCCGTCAAAGACCAAAGCTCAGGTTGCAAACGCATCAAAGCAGGTGTCCCACAAGGCAGCGTACTCGGCCCGGTGCTCTACACCCTGTACACAGCTGATCTCCCCACACGAGGACAAAGCATTATAGTCTTCAGCCCAGCGAGACTGCTGGTGGCAACGTACGCGGATGACACAGCCTTCCTGCTTCGCACGAAAATCTGCAAGCTGCAACAAATGCAGCGCAGAACTGGCTGTTGAAAGTCGAAACTTGGACAGCCAACTGGAACATCGCCATTAACTGTGCCAAGTCCGCGTGCGTCACTTTTACGCTTCTCCCAGAGAGTTGCCAGGGGTTACGTTTGGACGGAGGACCGAAGGCTCGTATGGGGGCCACACCTCGCAGCAAAGAGAACAAAATGCTTGCGAAGGCTTCAAAAGCTCGACTGGCTACTAAAGCCTCAAAGCAAGCTGCACGTTTTTACGAAGGCACTGCTTGTCAAAACTATGATAACGCCCATCTGGACATATGCCATCCAAGTTTGGGGCACGGCGTCTGCACACCAGCTGCACCGCTAACTAAACTTCTTCAGCAGCCGGTACGCCGACAAGCTGCTGCAGCACCCGAACGCGGCCGTCAGAGTCCTGGCTGACCCCATCACAGTGAGGCGCCTTCGAAGGCACTGATCAATTCTCATTGCTTATCAAGTTTCTCGCATGGCCTTTTAGTTTTGTCTTGATTAGACTGACAGCTGTTGCATCATGATCTTCTATTAGTGAGTCTATAAGGCTCGAAGCATCATTGACGCTTTGTAAGTTTTCTGCCTTTCCATCCAACTGTGGTAAGAGCGATGACCCTAGTTTGAGAAAACTTATAGCTGTTTGAGCCATTATGTTGTCAGTTGCTGGGGTATTTACTTCAGTTTCTGATGGTTTATTATCAGCTGGCATTGAAAGTAATGTCTCGTCGAATGACGGTAAAGTGTTAAATGAATTTGGTAGGAATATAGTTATTTTATGCCTGTCCGGATTTAGTTTAATGTTTTTTCTTAACGTGCTTAATAGATCAACTGTCTGTGTTAAATGCGAATCTTTTAATTTTGTTGCATTGTCACATATAAGTTGACGGTTGGTATTTTAGGAATCTCCAAGAATTTTAACGTGTTTTAACTTGTATCGTTTGAAATCGGTGCACTGTTGTTAAGGCACTTGAAAGATGTATCAAACTCGGCACGTTGTTCTCTAAGAATGGTTACGATTTCTACCCATTCCTTTTAGATACATTTTCAATTTATCTGTGCAAACGCACAATAATAATGTCGGTTGGACCTAAAATTGGGTGTTATTATTGATGTATTGTTTTTTAAATAATACAAAATCTAACGATCTGCCTAATATTGGGTATTCATTAATTACTGATCTCCCTTGTTTACCAGGTTAGTTAATTACTATTCCTTTTTGCGTTTTTGAGCAATGTATCAGAGGTGAGTGATCTATATTAAAAGTATCCATATATAAGTACATAAGTTCGTTTATACTTATTGGAGTTATAGTTACTTATTTTAAGTATTGTCCGATTTGCTTCAAACTTATTTTCAGAACTCTACATAAGCACTTTATAGCAATTTGAGCAATCCCACTCGCAACAGTGGTAAATTGGCGGAAAACGTTTGAATGAAAGTTGTTTGATTACCGTCCTATTAGTTTCAAAATAATTTCCAATTGCCTCTCGCAATTGTCTCAATGGCACAGCTTGTTGCGCTGGCGGTACCGGTGCTGGTCTTCGCACAGGTTGTTATTTCCCAGCTTTAATAGCTAGCGGGGCCGGTGCAAAAGGGTAAATGCTTTACCTGTTTTTTTCGTTATTTATTTTAATGAAGATATTGATGTTTAGATTGACTGTGTGTACTTTGGTGTTTCTTGATGCATATCTTAAGGGTTTTGTTGGTTTTCCGAGTAAGTCTGAGTAACTCGAACATTACTATTGTCATTATAGTTGCCATTGTTATTGTTTTGGTTGTTACCTCGGTTGACATTATTCCTTCCTCGGTTATTATCACGGGTATTACCTCTATAATGTCCTCTGCCATTGCTATTGTTAGTATAGTTTGCGTTATGATTACCGCGGCCATTGCCTCTACCTCTTTGGTAATTGCGATAATCATTGCCTCTATTATGTCTGCCTCGCTGAAGTTTCCAGCTTCTAGTATTATGCGAAGTTTTTCATATTCACAATTTTTGGTCATGGCAGATATTAACTCTTTAGTAGAGAATTTCTCTGCATCATCCGAGTCTAGGCCATCGTCAATATAAGCTGCCTCGAGTTGCTTACACAAGTTATCGATTTCAGCTGTATATTGTGCTGCTGTTTTGCCTTTTTGTTGGGTGTTTAACCGCTTTGCCTTAATCACGTCAATGGATTCACCTTTGACGCTACTTTTTAATTTATTAATAATTCCATAGATCGTAGTCTCGTCTTGGCATTTGTATAGTATTGTGCCAATTAGTTTTGATTTTATGACTTCTACAGCCAAATCCTCTTGGTTGCCATTTGTTCGTTCAACAAGCCTTAAGGCTGTTAGAAAACGATTTACCGTCAAATTCAGGGACTGTAGACGAAATTTGTCTTACATATTCCCTATCTAAGGCTACCTGGACTGGCATGTTGGATTCTGTATCGTCCAGTGTCTCAATGTCGATATCGATATTTATATCAGTAATTGGCTTCGACTCATTTAGATCTTGCACCTGGTTTGGTTCAAACTTTGCTGGTAAAAATAGACCTTCTGGAACATTTATTATGATATTCTGTCTAATGCCAATGTTTTTCAATCTTGTATTTAGAGATTGTATGAATTTAAGGCATTGTTTGGCATGTTCTTGTGTTAGTTTATCTTTAATGGAATTTACTGCATGTACTATATTGATATATTGTTTTATCAATATTTGTACATGGTATATTAATGTTTCTACCTTTATAGGTATGCCTTTATTGATGCATTTATATGACTTGTCAAATTGGTCTGTGAGGTCATTGATATTTTTCACCAATATACCCCAATCCATACTATTATAATAGATATCTATTGATGCAGTCGCACCATTAGTATCGTTGCTGGTCCCAAAATTGGGTGTTCTTCAGTTACCAGTTTTACTGAGACATGCCTCTATATCTGACATATTCAAATATGTTCAAACCTTGTCTAGTCCGTCTGCTCTACTGATATAGCGTTTCTTAATTTTCTTTGTATGCATTGCATACACCTTCAATGCTAGCGATACAACAGATACGACGGTGATTATAATTAGCAAAATTGTAATATTCTCTACATTTTCTTTATGATCGACGATTTTAACAGTATTGATTACATTTGCGGCCGATTTTTCAACCTTGGACTCGTTTGAGCCCATTTTAATTAAAATTTTTAAAAATTGTTGCAAATTTTAAATGAACATCATATTTTATATTGAAAATTTAAAATTGTTGCAAATTTTAAATGAATACTATATTTTCATTATGGTGTTTGTAGTTATTTTTTTTTTTTAAAATAATATTTTTAATATTATATTTAGGCAGAAGGCCTTTCTTTTTATGTCTATTTTAAAACCCTACTTCGATCAACGCAGTGATCTCCTCTCTAATTTGGCGTACAATTTTTTAGGTTGTACTTTACCTTGACGCACGCAGCACAGTGGGCGTCATTACAATTAAAAAAAAAAATGTTAATGTAATCTTAGATAATGCTGCTTCGTCTGCTGCTGCTATTGGTGTGCTGCTATTTCTTCCTTAGATTATTTGGCTGCCTTGGAGCGGTCAGCGTTGCCGGTGCAGGTCATCGTACTGGCCGGGGTGTAAAATGGTCCAGCGCAGTCGTCAGGACATCTTTTCGTCATTATAGGTAGCGGCCTTTCTTCTGTTGGTTTATAGGCTTTTAATAAATTTCTTATTGGGTGAGGAGCAGGTGTATCGGCTTGTGCTTTGTGCTTGCGCTCTTCCGCCTCTAAGAAATCTAGCTCATCGGCTAGTTCCTTGGCGTTTTCCCAAGTTGGGGGCTTTGTGTTACTATATAACACTTTAATAATTTCGGCTTTGCGCTTCTTTATGCGCAGCCGTAAGCCATCACGATTTCTTGGTTTCTTTTGATTTAATTACCTTCTTTGTTAGCCACTTCTCTGGCTAGAAGTTGGCGCGCCCTGTATTCATCAAGAGTGATGCGTAAGGACATAAAATGCATAAAAGCAACACCATACTCACTCAAAAATTTATGATTGTGTTATTTTCCGCCGCTGTTGTTGTAGTTGTTGTCGTGCTTTTATTTAAAGTCAATGTCATGAGCTTAGGCTATTGATACATATATGTTCTTATGCTGTTATTGGTTAACAGCTACAAAGAGAGGGAGAGTGAGTAGCTTGCATATGCCTGTGTTAGTGAGCATATATGTTGCTCATGGAATGCGCTCAGATGGAGCGTGGGATATGCAGCGTAAACATAAATGGTCAGCTAGCGGGGCTAGTGAATCGCGCTGCGTAATATGAGCCAGAGCCAATACATAGAGTGGCCCTAGGTTTGTTTAATGTATATTTGTTATTGTATGCAACAAAGTGCCACATACTTTATATATGAATACTGGGTGTTATTTTTAGGCATATACACACTACACTATCTCTCATTGGACCAAACCCTGCTAGAACCCCGGACTTCCATGCCATTTTCAGCAAACACCCGCGCATGTCTAAGGCCAAGTACCAAGAGTCCAAGTTTAAGCCCGGAATAGGGGCCGCCAAAAAAAGAGAAGGTGGTACACTCTCGCCCAGTATTGTCCGTAAGAAGGCGAGCATCTCCGAAGCCAAAAAAGGCAGCCAAAATCGGTTCTCGGCCCTCTGTAATGAGGAGGAAAGCGGCATGGTGGTAGAGCCAACTGTCAACAACAAAGCCACTAATGGTGTCGATGAAGACTTAGACAATAGACCATCCACCTCGCAGGCAGCACGCGCAAGGTCCAGCAGGCAACAAATGGCAAATCAGAAGTGTTCCACGCACCTGCAACCCACCCAGACGGCGCCTCTCAATGAGCGCCTTTCCTCTCAGAGTCAACAACGAACCACTCAACATGAGATTCGCTGATCTGAGGAAGGCGGACAAAAACAGCCAAATCAAGTCAATTAATGTGTTATGCAGACTCAAAGTATCGTGGGAAAAGCCTCGCAAGACGTCAGGCCCTGCCCAGTGCAACAGATGCCAAGAATACGGGCACACCAAGTCCTAATGCCCGAGACACTATGTGCTACCACTGTGGCGAATCACACGCAGCCAACTTCAAGGGCTGCAAGAAGTACCTGCAGTACGCATTCATGCAAAACAAATAGCACAAGGCAAATGGCAGAGACGCAAGCCGCTCCAGAGACCGTCGCCCCCAACAGCTCCTTCAGCCCGCAGCTTTGCTCCCAACAATCGTTTGCCAGCGTCCTACGCGGTGGCCAGCCCGCCGAGCACAGAGCTCGCTCGTCGTCGCGCAGAAGGAACACAGGCAGCATTCCCAGTCGATCCCATCCAGCTGCTGACAATAGCCCCAATAGCCACTGGAGAGGCAACATGCTACCCATATAGAGCTATTGCAACACCAAGTGCACTCGACTTCGGGATCTACAAGGAATTCATACAGGAACCGCTGAGTATATGAAGCCTTCTGGACCTGACCTCAGATCACCTTCCACTTCTCTTTGAGCTAGAGGAGACACCTAACTGGGTCGTTGGCATCCGCAAAATGCTCCCGCCGTGCTCTTACATGGACGTCTACCGGAACTGCCTTGAGGACACCTTAGAGCTTAACGTCGCAATAAATACGGCAAGCGAACTGGAGAGTTAGGTTGACAGAAGCTGCCAGACGTGCAGGCCCGCTAACTGCACCTCGCCCTCGCACGTTGAGAAGCTCCCTGCTAAGCCCGAAGCCAGAAGTCTCCTCGCCAACAAAAGGCGTCTGGTAAGGCTGTACATCCAGAATGGCGATCCTTCTGTCAAGGCGGAAATGGTCAGTGCGTCCAACCGGCTCCAACGACTGCTGGCTAGGACCCGAAGAGAAAACCTCGACAGCCTATTAGAAACAGCTGAGCATGACGGCAACAGCAGCTTCTCAGTGTGGAAACTCACTAGGCGCATTAAAAGGCAAACAATTTTTACCTCCCCGATCAAGGATCATTGCGGCCACTGGCTCCGATCGGACGAGGAGAAGGCAAATGCGTTTGCTGACCACCTGGAGGCAACCTTCACGCCATGCCAATTCGCTGATGCTGCACAGTGCCATAAAGTGACTGACTCACTCGATGCGCCACTGCAGATGGCTCTCCCAATAAAGAGCATCTACCCTTGTGAAATCGGGGACAGCTGAAAGCGCTCGAGCTGAAGAAGTCCCCCGGATGCGATGAAATTGATAACAGAGCAACCAAAGCTCTCCCTCGTAAAGGCATCATGGCGCTCGCGTTGATCTACAACTCAATGCTAAGGCTTGGTCCATTCCGATGCAGTGGAAACGCGCAAAAAATCATAATGATCGCCAAGCCCGGTAAACCGATAACGCAGCTGGAATCTTACCGCCCTTCAAGCCTGCTGCCGACGCTTTGTCAAGTCTTTGAGCGACTCCTTTTTACTCGATTAATGGAGCTCGACGAGGTCACGCGCCTGGTCCCAGACCATCAATTTGGCTTCAGGAAGTCTCATGGCTGCCCCGAACAGATCCATCGAGGAGTGAACCATGTACTGGAGGCTTACGAAAAGAAGAAATACTGCGTTGGAGTTTTCCTCGACGTCCCACAAGGCAGCGTACTCGGCCCGGTGCTCTACACCCTGTACACAGCTGATCTCCCCACACGAGGACAAAGCATTATAGTCTTCAGCCCAGCGAGACTGCTGGTGGCAACGTACGCGGATGACACAGCCTTCCTGCTTCGCACGAAAATCTGCAAGCTGCAACAAATGCAGCGCAGAACTGGCTGTTGAAAGTCGAAACTTGGACAGCCAACTGGAACATCGCCATTAACTGTGCCAAGTCCGCGTGCGTCACTTTTACGCTTCTCCCAGAGAGTTGCCAGGGGTTACGTTTGGACGGAGGACCGAAGGCTCGTATGGGGGCCACACCTCGCAGCAAAGAGAACAAAATGCTTGCGAAGGCTTCAAAAGCTCGACTGGCTACTAAAGCCTCAAAGCAAGCTGCACGTTTCCACGAAGGCACTGCTTGTCAAAACTATGATAACGCCCATCTGGACATATGCCATCCAAGTTTGGGGCACGGCGTCTGCACACCAGTTGCACCGCTAACTAAACTTCTTCAGCAGCCGGTACGCCGACAAGCTGCTGCAGCACCCGAACGCGGCCGTCAGAGTCCTGGCTGACCCCATCACAGTGAGGCGCCTTCGAAGGCACTGATCAATTCCAGCGCACAAATAAAAAAAAAATAACAAAAAAAAAAAAGTTTTCTCATTGCTTATCAAGTTTCTCGCATGGCCTTTTAGTTTTGTCTTGATTAGACTGACAGCTGTTGCATCATGATCTTCTATTAGTGAGTCTATAAGGCTCGAAGCATCATTGACGCTTTGTAAGTTTTCTGCCTTTCCATCCAACTGTGGTAAGAGCGATGACCCTAGTTTGAGAAAACTTATAGCTGTTTGAGCCATTATGTTGTCAGTTGCTGGGGTATTTACTTCAGTTTCTGATGGTTTATTATCAGCTGGCATTGAAAGTAATGTCTCGTCGAATGACGGTAAAGTGTTAAATGAATTTGGTAGGAATATAGTTATTTTATGCCTGTCCGGATTTAGTTTAATGTTTTTTCTTAACGTGCTTAATAGATCAACTGTCTGTGTTAAATGCGAATCTTTTAATTTTGTTGCATTGTCACATATAAGTTGACGGTTGGTATTTTAGGAATCTCCAAGAATTTTAACGTGTTTTAACTTGTATCGTTTGAAATCGGTGCACTGTTGTTAAGGCACTTGAAAGATGTACCAAACTCGGCACGTTGTTCTCTAAGAATGGTTACGATTTCTACCCATTCCTTTTAGATACATTTTCAATTTATCTGTGCAAACGCACAATAATAATGTCGGTTGGACCTAAAATTGGGTGTTATTATTGATGTATTGTTTTTTAAATAATACAAAATCTAACGATCTGCCTAATATTGGGTATTCATTAATTACTGATCTCCCTTGTTTACCAGGTTAGTTAATTACTATTCCTTTTTGCGTTTTTGAGCAATGTATCAGAGGTGAGTGATCTATATTAAAAGTATCCATATATAAGTACATAAGTTCGTTTATACTTATTGGAGTTATAGTTACTTATTTTAAGTATTGTCCGATTTGCTTCAAACTTATTTTCAGAACTCTACATAAGCACTTTATAGCAATTTGAGCAATCCCACTCGCAACAGTGGTAAATTGGCGGAAAACGTTTGAATGAAAGTTGTTTGATTACCGTCCTATCAGTTTCAAAATAATTTCCAATTGCCTCTCGCAATTGTCTCAATGGCACAGCTTGTTGCGCTGGCGGTACCGGTGCTGGTCTTCGCACAGGTTGTTATTTCCCAGCTTTAATAGCTAGCGGGGCCGGTGCTGGTCTTCTTTAGTTGGCAAGTATACTTGCAATGTCCCTCGCAGTCTGCTGGGCATGTTTGTTTCATCCTCGGGATTCGAGACGATGGCGGTGGTGCTATTAATTGTTTCTTGCTTATGTTACTGATTGAAATAAGCATACGTTTTCGGCAACAACTAATATTTGAATCGTGGTCACACTTAAGTCTTTTGTTTTGCTTTGTGCTTATTCTTATCCTTAAGTATACCATAGTCTGTCGCTTACGAACTACCGAACGATGTAGATGTACAGATGAGAAAAAAAAAGATCCGCTACAGATTCCTTATTAGTTCCACATAAAAAACATTACATAATCAACAGGTTATGCACCCAGGGCTCTAAAAACGAAATTGTGCTATTAATTTTAATTACTTAGTGTGTAGTACCTAGCTTTTTTGCAACTATTAATTGATCACTGCTATGAACTATATTATTGTTTCGAATGTTTTTATTTGCCGCACAGGGCACTTATTAGAAATAACGAATTGTATATTGTTGCTTGGCAGCCAACTCGAAATAGTTGTGCCTCGCTTGCTATCCAACGAAAAACGAACTATGTGTAAAACGAACGAAATTGAGCTCCGCTCAGAACGATGGGCAGCAGGCGTCAATGCAGAAGGGAAAGGGCTGACGAAAGAGAGTGGGCAGCAGTTTACAAGAGCGCGCAAACATTATTTGGCATTATTATGCCTTCTGCTGTTACTGCACGCAGCCGTCGGTTTTATCTCTACTGGTAACTTGACCAAACAGCCACGTTGGAAGGCAAGGGAGTTTCAAAATCATCCTCTTTTGGCAGCAAACACAGCTTTCGTGTGGCTCTTGCTCTCTAGATTCGCTATCAGATCCCGAGATCCGCTCTAGCACTCTAGCTAGTGGCCACTTCAGCGGCGGTAGGTTCTCATCCTTTACAAGGACGACAACGTTAATGGGGAGTCCTGACTGAGGAATGCGCCATTTGGAGCGCTGTTGAAGAAGCGTTAATACAAAATACTTGCTGGAGATATGTGACGCGTTGAAAATAGTTAAGCCGATTGAAATTAAGCTTCCTTAGATCAGGCTCAATGTATGACGAAGATGGCTCTGTACCCGGGAAGTGTGCGGGTGTCAAGACATCTCAAAGTGGAAGTAATGCTCGTGAAATAATAATTTCCGTGATGTGGCAAACGAGCGTGAGCAGCGATTCGAAATCCAAGATGGAAGGGCCAACAGAGCGATAAAAATGGTGCTTCGCAGTCTTCATAGCGGCTTCGCCTAAGTGTGGAGAGCGAGGAGGGATGAACACCATTCAATTGAGTTGGAGAGGCAAAACTCGTGAACAGCCTTGACATGCTCGTCACTCAAGAACAGGCGGCACAAATTTGCCTGTTCGTTCTTAGCACCTACGAATTTTTTGGCGCATTGCCAGGCGAGATCCTTAAAGGTCGACTGCGAGTCAGAATGAACCGTTTTGGGGCGTTTAGAAACGATATTGTAGACAAATCCTTTACAAGCTCTAAGTGCACCGCCTTTGTAGCGAATCATATGAACAGGCTAATGGAATGTTACGCACCTCGCTCTTGAGCATTTGCCAACAATACTGGAGACTGTTTTACGACCGCCAATAGGCCAGTACCGAATAGCGCCGAATCGAAGCCAATAAGGCGCCAGGTCCAGCAGTTCCGTTTATGAAAGTGGATTATGATTGCTCGAGTCACAGGATGCTGGCGAGGCAATATCATCAGATATCGCGCTGAGAAGTCCAACGACGAATTTTTCCGCCGTCCAGCGATGCGGAGCAGCCCGAAGTCGTCAAGGAATGGCGCAAGAAAGGCCATTGAGCTAGAGGGTTTGACAGGCCTTCCTTCCATTAGTGCCTTGTAGTCATGGCCAAGAGTAGCCATTTGCAATGACCGCAGCAACAGATGTGTGGCATGATGCACGTGGTTTACAGTTACTTCAGCTCCTCGCATTCGATTTACAAACTTGTTATAGTAAGCAAAGACCCGTTATAGCTTGGAGAACGAGTTGGTGAATTTGCAGCCGATCGAGAGATCAAGTTGCGCTGCAGTTCTGACAAATACATTGTGTCGACGTTCTGGCAAGGATTCGACATATACACAGGAGGCAGGCCGCTCTTCCCTTTCTTTGCTGAATTAACTCGGGCCATGGGCGCATAACTGAGGAATGGAGAGCTTACTAGGCAGCGCTCCTCGTGAATTTATATTCGCCGAGTTAATTCAATCTGTGCATTCGTCTGCAGATGCGAGTCCAGCAGCAGATCTGGATTCATCATTAATCGCCTAGTCACGAGGGATGATTTTCCTGCTTGTGAAGCACTTCCAGTCGCGACCCAACCAAAGCGAGTCTTTTGCACTATCGACAGTCCAGCAGCTAGTTTAATCTGGCCGACGCAAAAAAGATCGAAAAACAGATTGGCGCCGATCAACATTTCGATTTGCTGAGATTGCAAGAATTCAGGATCAACTAGTTGTATGTTTGACGGAATGTTTCATGATGCATGGTCAAGAGTGAAACCAGGCTGGATATCGGTGATGGATGGTGCAATCAACGCCGGGATGGTGCAATCAGCTGCATGTGGAGTACTCCGACACTCGAAATTGGACATTGATGTGTACCGCAAAACGATCTGACGCAAATTTTGCATCACCAACGCGAAACGAATTTGCGCAGCTGGAGCTGAGGAGCAAGACGACAGGTGATGATGTGCAATTGCTACCCAGAGTCGAGCAACGCATGGCAGGGTACCAAGGAGCCAGCGCGCTTTTTATACCCTTGTGTAACGCATAGAAGGAGACATCTCCGACCCCATAAAGTATATATATTCTTGATCAGTATCAACAGCCGAGTCGATATAGCCATGTCCCTCTGTCCGTCTGTCTGATTCTATGCGAACTAGTCTCTCAGTTTTAAAGCTATCTTTATGAAACTTTGCAGAAGTCTCTCTTTCTGCTGCACGCAGCACATATGTGAAATCTGAATCGGACAACTATATCATATAGCTGCCATGGGATCTTGTATGAAAAACATTTTGTATTTCAACGATCGGTCGAACAATTAGTTGTTGTATGGTCAAAAACTAGGTTTTTGATTAAAAACCTTTTTTGTTTATCCAGATACCTTGACCAAACTATTTTCCCTGTGCTTCTTAGATACGAGCAAAGCACTATGAGCATCATGAAAAGGTTGGGTCTGCAAGGGTATCAGATCTTCAGCGTCCGAAGATAGCCTTTCTTTCTCGTTTACATTGATGAAGGCAGTGGCAAGTAAGGTCTGCTGGTCGATGGGGAGTGGCGAAGATGAAGTTGCTGCCAGGATGTTTTGAGATGATGAATAAGTTTCGGTATCTTGAGCATTGTGTAAGTTAGAAGCAGCGATGTGTCTGCTTGGGTTGCCAATATGCAACAGGCTATGATGCTTGTTTCCACAAAGTCTGCATGTGCTGGAGCCGCAGACTCTCATCTGATGTCCCCTTTGCAGGCAATTTACGCACAGCGCAAGCCGCTTGGCTTTGTGAGGGCGCAGCGAGGGCGATAATTTTGCGAATTGCATACATTTATAAATGGAGTTGTCTGCGGCTTCACAAAATACACATGCATTATTTCCATTCTTAGTCACCACAAACGTTCTTCTGCTACTGTTGTTCTGGCCCACCTGGGAGCTAGGCGTGTACATTGCCGTAGAGTGATCCGCATTTTCCAGTCTCTGGCAACGCTTCTTGATGAAGACTGTAAACCGCTCGCATGATGGTAGGACATCCAACGGCCCATCATCCTCCCAGCTAGCTTGCATAGCGCTATCTAGTTTTTGCAGCAGCGTGTGTAATATGATGCAACCGGCGATCTGTCCCTCAGAGCCCATCGATTTTAACGCACGTAGATGAGAGTGACCTTATCTGAGAATTCCTGCAGTTGTGTCGTCGCACCCTTATCCACCTCTCTTAAACCCAAAATTTCAGCGATGTGTGCCTAAAAATAAGACGTTTGTAATTAAAACGCTTATCAAACAGTTGTAATGCGGCAGCATAATTAGTGTTTGACATTTCCAACGAGCGAATTTTATTCAATGCTGTTCCTTCGAGGCATGACCGTAGATGCTAGAGTTTTTTAATGTTGGTCAAATACGGATCCTTATCTATGGCCGTGGTGAACATGTTCGAGAAATCGGCCCATTCTGTGTAGCCTCCACTAAACTCCGGATATTTAAGTTGAGGTAATCGAGAGTGGTTTGGAACAACAAAGATAGAGCTCGGATCATCGCCTGCGGCTGAATTGAAAGTAAAACAATGTGAAATCTGCTGAACCTTGCTTCGATTTCGGAGCTCGCGTTGAAGAGACGAAACTTGACTATAGATTCTCTTAAACGCTGGCCTGATTCACATCCAACAAACTATCATAGATTATTTAAATTTCGCAAGCAAGTCAGATGCCATGCTTATGTAATCTGGCAGTTCGTAGTCATCAACATTGCGAAGTCGGTCGTAATTCAGTTCAGAGGACAATCTATTAAGTCGATCACTTAACTTTTTGATCTTTAATTTAAGAACAGCAGACTGTGTTCCAACCGCCACTTGATTAGCTGATGTCGCATCACCACTTTTATTTGCTCTTGCACCTTCATAATAAATTGTGATTGTAGGGCATAACAAGGTTCACTCAGTCGAACTACAATACAAGTCTGCGCGCGCAAGTGTTCGTTCAAGCGAGATAGCGTAGATAGCTGATTATAGCGCAAAACGATTTACGGCGATTTTTCTAACGGTGGTTATGTACAACGACAAACTGTGTGCAGATGCTCAAGCATGCGGTTAACTATGGTTTTGGAGAGACTTGATTAAAATAATACATTTTATGTTGAGGCGCGCAGCACTTGACGAACAACTATGGCTTGTAAAAACTTATAAAATTAAAGTAAATGCGAAAAGAAAGAAAGAAACGAAAAATGACATTAGAGTCACCAAATGTTGCAAGCTAGTTGCAAGAACTATATTTTTATTTCAAATGTATTTATTTGCCGCACAGGGCACTTATTAGAAATAACGAATTGTATATTGTTGCTTGGCAGCCAACTCGAAATAGTTGTGCCTCGCTTGCTATCCAACGAAAAACGAACTATGTGTAAAACGAACGAAATTGAGCTCCGCTCAGAACGATGGGCAGCAGGCGTCAATGCAGAAGGGAAAGGGCTGACGAAAGAGAGTGGGCAGCAGTTTACAAGAGCGCGCAAACATTATTTGGCATTATTATGCCTTCTGCTGTTACTGCACGCAGCCGTCGGTTTTATCTCTACTGGTAACTTGACCAAACAGCCACGTTGGAAGGCAAGGGAGTTTCAAAATCATCCTCTTTTGGCAGCAAACACAGCTTTCGTGTGGCTCTTGCTCTCTAGATTCGCTATCAGATCCCGAGATCCGCTCTAGCACTCTAGCTAGTGGCCACTTCAGCGGCGGTAGGTTCTCATCCTTTACAAGGACGACAACGTTAATGGGGAGTCCTGACTGAGGAATGCGCCATTTGGAGCGCTGTTGAAGAAGCGTTAATACAAAATACTTGCTGGAGATATGTGACGCGTTGAAAATAGTTAAGTCGATTGAAATTAAGCTTCCTTAGATCAGGCTCAATGTATGACGAAGATGGCTCTGTACCCGGGAAGTGTGCGGGTGTCAAGACATCTCAAAGTGGAAGTAATGCTCGTGAAATAATAATTTCCGTGATGTGGCAAACGAGCGTGCGCAGCGATTCGAAATCCAAGATGGAAGGGCCAACAGAGCGATAAAAATGGTGCTTCGCAGTCTTCATAGCGGCTTCGCCTAAGTGTGGAGAGCGAGGAGGGATGAACACCATTCAATTGAGTTGGAGAGGCAAAACTCGTGAACAGCCTTGACATGCTCGTCACTCAAGAACAGGCGGCACAAATTTGCCTGTTCGTTCTTAGCACCTACGAATTTTTTGGCGCATTGCCAGACGAGATCCTTAAAGGTCGACTGCGAGTCAGAATGAACCGTTTTGGGGCGTTTAGAAACGATATTGTAGACAAATCCTTTACAAGCTCTAAGTGCACCGCCTTTGTAGCGAATCATATGAACAGGCTAATGGAATGTTACGCACCTCGCTCTTGAGCATTTGCCAACAATACTGGAGACTGTTTTACGACCGCCAATAGGCCAGTACCGAATAGCGCCGAATCGAAGCCAATAAGGCGCCAGGTCCAGCAGTTCCGTTTATGAAAGTGGATTATGATTGCTCGAGTCACAGGATGCTGGCGAGGCAATATCATCAGATATCGCGCTGAGAAGTCCAACGACGAATTTTTCCGCCGTCCAGCGATGCGGAGCAGCCCGAAGTCGTCAAGGAATGGCGCAAGAAAGGCCATTGAGCTAGAGGGTTTGACAGGCCTTCCTTCCATTAGTGCCTTGTAGTCATGGCCAAGAGTAGCCATTTGCAATGACCGCAGCAACAGATGTGTGGCATGATGCACGTGGTTTACAGTTACTTCAGCTCCTCGCATTCGATTTACAAACTTGTTATAGTAAGCAAAGACCCGTTATAGCTTGGAGAACGAGTTGGTGAATTTGCAGCCGATCGAGAGATCAAGTTGCGCTGCAGTTCTGAGAAATACATTGTGTCGACGTTCTGGCAAGGATTCGACATATACACAGGAGGCAGGCCGCTCTTCCCTTTCTTTGCTGAATTAACTCGGGCCATGGGCGCATAACTGAGGAATGGAGAGCTTACTAGGCAGCGCTCCTCGTGAATTTATATTCGCCGAGTTAATTCAATCTGTGCATTCGTCTGCAGATGCGAGTCCAGCAGCAGATCTGGATTCATCATTAATCGCCTAGTCACGAGGGATGATTTTCCTGCTTGTGAAGCACTTCCAGTCGCGACCCAACCAAAGCGAGTCTTTTGCACTATCGACAGTCCAGCAGCTAGTTTAATCTGGCCGACGCAAAAAGATCGAAAAACAGATTGGCGCCGATCAACATTTCGATTTGCTGAGATTGCAAGAATTCAGGATCAACTAGTTGTATGTTTGACGGAATGTTTCATGATGCATGGTCAAGAGTGAAACCAGGCTGGATATCGGTGATGGATGGTGCAATCAACGCCGGGATGGTGCAATCAGCTGCATGTGGAGTACTCCGACACTCGAAATTGGACATTGATGTGTACCGCAAAGCGATCTGACGCAAATTCTGCATCACCAACGCGAAACGAGTTTGCGCAGCTGGAGCTGAGGAGCAAGACGACAGGTGATGATGTGCAATTGCTACCCAGAGTCGAGCAACGCATGGCAGGGTACCAAGGAGCCAGCGCGCTTTTTATACCCTTGTGTAACGCATAGAAGGAGACATCTCCGACCCCATAAAGTATATATATTCTTGATCAGTATCAACAGCCGAGTCGATATAGCCATGTCCCTCTGTCCGTCTGTCTGATTCTATGCGAACTAGTCTCTCAGTTTTAAAGCTATCTTTATGAAACTTTGCAGAAGTCCCTCTTTCTGCTGCACACAGCACATATGTGAAATCTTGTATGAAAAACATTTTGTATTTCAACGATCGGTCGAACATTCAGTTGTTGTATGAAAAAAAATGTTGTTTATCAAGATATCTTGACCAAACTCGGCATTTATTAGTTTTACTATGCTCCTGATTTATATGCAAAAGCCTATTAATATCGGACTACTATATCATATATCTGCCATAGGAACGATCGGTCGAAAACTAGGTTTTTGATTAAAAACCTTTTTTGTTTATCCAGATACCTTGACCAAACTATTTTCCCTGTGCTTCTAAGATACGAGCAAAGCACTATGAGCATCATGAAAAGGTTGGGTCTGCAAGGGTATCAGATCTTCAGCGTCCGAAGATAGCCTTTCTTTCTCGTTTACATTGATGACGGCAGTGGCAAGTAAGGTCTGCTGGTCGATGGGGAGTGGCGAAGATGAAGTTGCCGCCAGGATGTTTTGAGATGATGAATAAGTTTCGGTATCTTGAGCATTGTGTAAGTTAGAAGCAGCGATGTGTCTGCTTGGGTTGCCAATATGCAACAGGCTATGATGCTTGTTTCCACAAAGTCTGCAAGTGCTGGAGCCGCAGACTCTCATCTGATGTCCCCTTTGCAGGCAATTTAGGCACAGCGCAAGCCGCTTGGCTTTGTGAAGGCGCAGCGAGGGCGATAATTTTGCGAATTGCATACATTTATAAATGGAGTTGTCTGCGGCTTCACAAAATACACATGCATTATTTCCATTCTTAGTCACCACAAACGTTCTTCTGCTACTGTTGTTCTGGCCCACCTGGGAGCTAGGCGTGTACATTGCCGTAGAGTGATCCGCATTTTCCAGTCTCTGGCAACGCTTCTTGATGAAGACTGTAATCCGCTCGCATGATGGTAGGACATCCAACGGCCCATCATCCTCCCAGCTAGCTTGCATAGCGCTATCTAGTTTTTGCAGCAGCGTGTGTAATATGATGCAACCGGCGATCTGTCCCTCAGTGCCCATCGATTTTAACGCACGTAGATGAGAGTGACCTTATCTGAGAATTCCTACAGTTGTGTCGTCGCACCCTTATCCACCTCTCTAAACTCCGGATATTTAAGTTGAGGTAATCGAGAGTGGTTTGGAACAACAAAGATAGAGCGCGGATCATCGGCTGCGGCTGAATTGAAAGTAAAACAATGTGAAATCTGCTGAACCTTGCTTCGATTTCGGAGCTCGCGTTGAAGAGACACCCGTAGCCGCTTAATAGTAGGCTCAAAACTTGACTATAGATTCTCTTCAACGCTGGCCTGATTCACATCCAACAAACTATCATAGATTATTTAAATTTCGCAAGCAAGTCAGATGCCATGCTTATGTAATCTGGCAGTTCGTAGTCATCAACATTGCGAAGTCGGTCGTAATTAAGTTCAGAGGACAATCTATTAAGTCGATCACTTAACTTTTTGATCTTTAATTTAAGAACAGCAGACTGTGTTCCAACCGCCACTTGATTAGCTGATGTCGCATCACCACTTTTATTTGCTCTTGCACCTTCATAATAAATTGTGATTGTAGGGCATAACAAGGTTCACTCAGTCGAACTACAATACAAGTCTGCACGCGCAAGTGTTCGTTCAAGCGAGATAGCGTAGATAGCTGATTATAGCGCAAAACGATTTACGGCGATTTTTCTAACGGTTGTTATGTATAACGACAAACTGTGTGCAGATGCTCAAGCATGCGGTTAACTATGGTTATGGAGAGACTTGATTAAAATAATAAATTTTATGTTGAGGCGCGCAGCACTTGACGAACAACTATGGCTTGTAAAAACTTATAAAATTAAAGTAAATGCGAAAAGAAAGAAAGAAACGAAAAATCACATTGGAGTCACCAAATGTTGCAAGCTAGTTGCAAGAACTATATTTTTATTTCAAATGTATTTATTTGCCGCACAGGGCACTTATTAGAAATAACGAATTGTATATTGTTGCTTGGCAGCCAACTCGAAATAGTTGTGCCTCGCTTGCTATCCAACGAAAAACGAACTATGTGTAAAACGAACGAAATTAAGCTCCGCTCAGAACGATGGGCAGCGGGCGTCAATGCAGGAGGCAAAGGGCCGACGAAAGAGAGTGGGCAGCAGTTTACAAGAGCGCGCAAACATTATTTGCTCTTAGGCTATAATTATGTCTTCTGCTGTTACTGTGTGTGATTATAAGCAAAATTAATAAACATGAGTGGACAAGGGTTATATTCCAGCGAAAAGTTGGATGACGGATTACGCGGTGTGGTAAAAAAGAGCAAGGGCCAGCAATAAAAGTTGCGTTATTTAAAAGTTTGCTACGATTGAGTGTGCCAGAAGGCGCAAGTGTACAAAAAATATGTGAATGAGTTTTCGAACATAGTTGAAATTTAAAAGAAATTGAAAGGAATATAAACGCGAAACGCGTGAATAGTTGCCGTCCTTGTCTGATTTGAAAATCAAGATTATTAAAGGAGGACAAAGACAAGAAGTAAATAACGAAGAATTGGGTAATGGTATACAGCAAGCGTTTGAGTCAGGTAAACGCAATGCGCATCAAAAAACACACCCGATAAGGAATAAAAAAATGTTATAGATGCAGCCGCGAAGGTCATTTTATTGCTGAGTGCAAGGAATAAGAGAAAAATAAAGAAGGCAAAGTGAGAAACGCTGAAATGAAGCGATCGCTAGCCATATTTGCTACTGTGCAGAAAGGCGATGTTGGCACCGAGACTCGTGCTGGGGTGCGTATTTGGCAGGGTTTCTAGCGTCAAAAAGAAACAACTATTTTGATGGTTCGCTGTACGGTTCAATATACAATACTATATTTTACAAGTTTATGAGACTTACATTCGTGCTCCGCACGCGCTTCTGTTTCTTTTTCACTTCTGCTCAGCTGCAAGCTCAAAACGAAAATGAACCTCGACGAAAAGGCATATTGTGCAGCTGCGTGCCATCGACTTTGTATGTACAAACTAATTCCAACGGTGCGCTACCAGTGCATGAAGCGAACGGTGCTTAAAAAAAATGCGAGACCCAGTAGGATTAGTGACAACAGCTATTTTCACTTCGCCCCGTAACAGGCGACAGCCTGACAAAATTGACGTGGTGTCTGGCCACTGAGAAATTTAAAGAGATTATTAAAATATTTGCATCGACTTAAAAATGCAGATTTTATATGGAGCCAACCTCAATACACAACTTGCATTCATGTGGGGTTTTATATTAAAAGTTTATTATAAACAAGTGTATTGTTGATTAAACAAATTGTATTGCTTAGGATGATTAGCATTCGATTCAAAGTAACGCGTCGTTTCGTCGTTTTGTTCTCAGCCTTCATACCACACAGGTCCAGCGTTGAACTTTTCGTCTTAACGAGCAAACATCTTCTGCTCGACGTCCAGCACGCTGCCCTCGTGGCTTCGTACTGTCCTCGTTGATCGTCGTTTTTTGGATAACTCGCCGTCTGCGAATTCGCCGTCTTCTTTGCTCGTTGTTACGCGTCGTGTATTTGTCGTTCATCTTTTAGCGTGTTCGTTGTCTAGGGATTCTTGTGCTGTTGGTTGTGCACAGTGGGATTTGGGTATACAGCATTTACCCAACCCACATTCGGCCATTCTGACTAAGCGTTCGGCCCGAATGCTTCGTCGTCATCTTCGTCATCGCTGCCAATGGACCATGGTTTCATATATTCGGCACACGTTGCAGAATTCTTCGGCCCATCGCAATTGCCTACTTTCTGGACATCATACGCGTTGTTATGCTTAATCTTAACGACTTGATAGGGCCCCAAAAACTTAGGCTTTAATTTTAGGCCACTACCAAACTGGGTGCGTTTTATGGTAATAAGGTCGCCAACATTATAACGTCTTGCATGCTTTCGTCTCAAATTGTACGTATTTTTATTTTCATTTTGAATTTTTAAAATTTGTGTTTTTGCCTTTGCTCTTAATTCGGTTCGATCGTCATTAAATAAAGCTATTGTTTCTTTATTGATTATATCTCGAATCTTCCGAACTTGGTTTGTTTTCATTTTTACACCAACTAAAAGCTCAAAAGGTGTCGCATCAATACTTCTGGAAAATGTCGAATTAATTGCCTGCTGTACATGGTTGATGTGTCTGTACCATTTTGTTGGATCATCAATGCTCAATTTTGAGAGTACTGAAATAATTATAGCATTCAGCCTCTCGACTTGACCGTTCATTCTTGGTAGGCCTGTAGTTGTCTTAACTAGTTTTATGCCTTCGTCGTCACAGTATTTAACAAAATCTTGCGAAGTAAAGGCAGAGCCCCTATCCGTAATGATAAATGCTGGGTTACCAAATACAATGCTTTGATTGGTTAACTTTGTAATAACCTCGTTTGCAGTAGTAGACTTCGTTGGATACAGCAAACAAAACTTGGTAAATGAGTCAATAATCGCCAAGATGTGTTTGTAGTCTTTATGCGTTGACTCAAGAAATCGATGTGGTAAGTGTGTAGGGGAACGTCTTCCTTCTGTAGTGGGTGTAGCAGCCCTTCTTGTTTGCCTCTTTTGCGATTTGTTAAAATGCAGGGAACGCAACAATCTATATACTTTTTTATCTTCTCTTCGAGGTTAGGAATAAAATATTCTCGGCAAATTAACTCTTTGGTCTTTTTTGCTGCAAAATGGCCTTTGTCATGATCATAGCCAATAATTCTTTTTTGCATGTCTCTGGGTACTACTATTAACTCATCATCTTTTATAAGTTTGTATAGAATACCTGAATTTATGAAGTAGTCGTCGTATGCTTTATTTTTGTCATTTAAAACTTCCTTAATTGCTTTTATCTTTTCGTCTCGGGCTTGTGCATCTTTCATAGCAATACTGATACTATCTTCGTTAATTATCATTATTGGGTATCTGCTTAACGCGTCGACGTGCTTCATTCTTGTGCCAGCTCTATGTTCTAATGTATAAAGTTAAAGCATTTCACGTCTTTTTTTGCATCTTTGCTTACATTGAAAGCTTTTTTGTCTCTTTTCTTAACACTGCAATCGTTACGCTTTGTTTTTTCCTTTTCGACTCGACACTCTTTTTTAATCATTGTTTTATAACATTTCAACTTTTCTTTGAATTGATTTAAATTTTTCGTACCGTATAATATTGATTTGTTTCCACCTCTCTCATCTATTCCGTCAATTAAATACTGTATGGAAGCGTCATCTGCAATTTGACCTCGAGAAGCAATGTCTTTCATTCTACAAAAGAATTCGAATACACACTCGTTGTTGCTGCGTTTCGTCTGCGCGAGCTGTTCGTGAATTTCTTTACTGCTTACACTTGAACTGAATTCTGCCAAGAGTGCTCGTTTGAGAGAATTCCAAGTGCTCAAACCTCTCTCACTCAATACGAAGAGTTTCGCTATTCCTTTTAATGGCTTTTTGGGGAACAGAAACTTTTGGAAATCGTTCCAATACATGAGTGTTGCCTGCTCTCATATTCTCATATTCTTCTATCCACACTTCTACTGGAATAGTATTTGTGCCGTCAAAAGAACGAATGCCCTCTTCCGTGTCGCGGAAGCTGATCGCAAAGCGGGGAGCTATTTCGTCATTTTCAGAAATTCTCCTAGTTTTCGAGTTTTCCCTATTTCGAAGGTCAGCGGTCTGGAATTAAGCGTTGTCTGCTTCCTCTTCTATTTCATTTTCGTCGTCAGTTGCTTCTTCGTCTACTTCGTTGAATTCCATCAAATTGTTTTTCATAAGATAACGAAAAATGTGTCCATGCAAGTCTGCGTGAACATTTTCTATACCTAGAATGTTGCATATTGATACAAGGTCAACATATTTTTTTTTTTTTGTGTTGCACAATTGTTGTTGTAACGTAAGATCGTTTTCAACTTTGTTCACTCCTGTTCAATCGTGCTCAATCTTGCTTAATCTTGCTCACTCTTGCTTACACTTGCTCAATCTCGGACGAGCTTAAAAGTTTAAAAGTTTATTATAAACAAGTGTATTGTTGATTTAACAAATTGTATTGCTTAGGATGATTAGCATTCGATTCAAAGTAACGCGTCGTTTCGTCGTTTTGTTCTCAGCCTTCATACCACACAGGTCCAGCGTTGAACTTTTCGTCTTAACGAGCAAACATCTTCTGCTCGACGTCCAGCACGCTGCCCTCGTGGCTTCGTACTGTCCTCGTTGATCGTCGTTTTTTGGATAACTCGCCGTCTGCGAATTCGCCGTCTTCTTTGCTCGTTGTTACGCGTCGTGTATTCGTCGTTCATCTTTTAGCGTGTTCGTTGTCTAGGGATTCTTGTGCTGTTGGTTGTGCACAGTGGGATTTGGGTATACAGCATTTACCCAACCCACATTCATATGTGAATACAAATTTGGGATAAGTGATCATGATCATGATCAGCGCTAGAAAACAAAGAAAATGTATTTCTTTACCAGCCAAAGCCAGAGCAGTGAATAACAACACATATGTATTACATATTTTGATGTAGTTATGCATGCATACTAAAATCTTACAAACAAAAGTGCTTGCACGCCATTGGCTGAGACAAGAACTTCTCTCCAGCGTACAAAAACAAAAGTGAAATCAATCTATGTGTGTTATTTTCCCAACATAGTTATCGCACAAGATGCGCTTTGTGAAAAAATTATTTTGTTCTTACATTTCCCTGTAATATTTTTCGTTAGTATCCAGGGTAATGTATCATTTAAATAAAGCATGCATTTCATGGATAAAGCAAAGATACTTTGCGTCGATCGTAAGTTCAAAACTTTTTCGCTCTACTTTCCACTACTTCGAAAACGAAGCGACGCAAAGTACCATCGACCAGCTTTGCTGAAGGCAGGCTGGCGACTAACTTCGTTGCTCTTGTCAGCATCAGCAAGCCGCGACTTCGGCATTTGTTCGTCTGGCTTTTGGAAAGCGAACAGCCAGTCGGCAGGCATGTCGTGTAATGTGGGAAAGACCAGATGAAAGCCCAAGCTAGAAATTTTGCGTCGCATTCAAATGTATGGGCGTTACTCATCTTTGTGTTTATATTGTCTTTGGTATTACTGTGGCACATTTTTCTCTTGAACAGCAAAATGTTTTGACATAAGCTGTCGAAAAAGGATACAGAGTTATTTTTGATCAAGACAGAGTAGTGATGATAGCATACAAGAAAGGTGATTTGTTTACCATTGATGTAAAAATGAAGCAGTGAATGTACTCTAAGGCAAGCAGCAGTGAGTTATGGAAGTGGCATTATCGTTTTGAATTCTTAAATCTAGCCAGTTTAAATGACAAGTGATAAAGTGATAAGTGACAAGTAAAATGATAAGTGATAAGATGGCGCATGGTTTAAAATCAATCAAAAAAAATTTTAAAATAAAAAATGATTTGTGTGCCTGCGCAAATGTAAAATAAGTGTAAAACCATTTCCAAAAGCATCTGAAAATCGTGCGGTTCAATTATTGAGTTTGATTCACACTGACATTTGTGGACCAATGAGCAGACCGTCGGCCGGGGGCGCACGGTACTTTGCAGCATTCATTGACGATTACTCACATTACATAGTTGTGAATTTTTTGAAGTCTCGCGACCAAATACTAAACTTGTTTAAGGACTTTGTTGTGTTCAGACATAGCGGCAAAAAGGTAAAAACAATTCGTAGCGATAGCGGACGCGAGTATGTTGGTCATGAATTTAAAAATCTTGTAGGAACACGGAATTAAAAGACAACTGAGACTACCCTATACTTCGCAGCATAACGCAGTTGCTGAGCGAGAAAATCGCACATGGTAGAGATGGCCAGAAGTATGCTAGTACACTCGGGCGTAGATGAAACACTATGGGGTGAGGTATCAGGTCAGAAACCAAGACATTGGCTAACAAAACACCATCTGAGGTTTGCACTGGCAAGAAGCCGTCTGTGTCGCATTTGAAGATTTTCAGCTCAAAGGAAATTATATTAAATAAGGGGCACAGAAATAAGTTTAATCCAAAGGGAATCGAATATTATCTGGACACTGGCAAGCAGATCTATGGATACTTCGACGCGGACTGGGCGAACGATGCTGCATATCGTTAATCGTATAGTGGATATGTCTTTATTGGTGCAGGCAGCGCGATTTCGTCGGAATCAAAGAAACAAAGTCTGGTGGCGTTAAGCAGTGCCGAAGCCAAGTATATTGCCTTTTCTACCGCAGCAAGGGAAGCAACATATCTTAAAAATTTGTTGCATGAAATGGGATTTATAGAAATCAAGCCTATTTTATTGTATTATTTAATCAAAGCTCACAGTGCTTAGCAATGAATCCAATTTTACATAAACGAGGTAAGCACATCGACATAAAGTTCCACCTATATTCTAAGAAGGAAATAGACGTTAAATATTTATGTACTAATGAAATGCTTGCCGATGTACTAACTAAAAATTTGCAAAATCACATACATGTAACATGTATTAATGAAATGAATTGTTATTAATAAGTTTTCAAGTATGTAATTGTTGAGGAGTGTTGAAATCTGCACAGGTTTTCCGAAACAACTAATATTTGAATCCTGGTCACACTTAAGTCTTTTGTTTTAGTTTGCGCTTATTCTTATTCTTAAGTATACCATAGTCTGTCGCTTACGAACTACCGAACGATGTAGACGTACAGATGCGTAATAAAAAGAATAACATTTTAATCCGCTACGGTTTCTTTATTAGTTCCACTTCAAAAACATTATATAACAATTATCAAGCTAGAGTTTAAAAAATCGAATTCTGCCTGTAACTTTTGGGCTGTTGCCCTGTGTTGTGTTGTTATCCTGTGCTGTGTTGTCCCATTGACGCACTCTACTCACTCAGTGATTTGTAGGTTTCCGGTCCACGATCCTCGTCATCTGTCTGCAGGCAGGGATTTATTAATCCAAGAAGTCTTTGGTTTTTTGATTAATTTAATGCTACGAATACATGTTTTACAAAAACTATATTTATTGTTAAGAGAGGGAAATATAGAGGATAGAAATAAAATATCTGCGCTTGCTTCTGCATAACACTTGCTTTCAATAGCCTTACACGGAATTTTGTCAACT
This sequence comes from Drosophila littoralis, assembly GCA_018903485.1. Lineage (NCBI taxonomy): Eukaryota > Metazoa > Arthropoda > Insecta > Diptera > Drosophilidae > Drosophila > Drosophila littoralis. The sequence goes on from JAEIGF010000590.1 coordinate 2,142,160, forward strand.
TTATGTGGAAACCATAAGCCTTTGCAACAAAGGAAAACCTGATCAGGACCCTGCTTACCTGTTATATTAAATGCAGCTATCAGACCATCTAAGTTATTCCTAATAGCTGGAGAAACTCTATTTTAAACCGTTGATAAATCGGTAAAAACAGAAAAAACCGAAAATTGGTAATCGACAACACACAAAAGTCTTTAGTGTGATGGCAATCGCAGGCTACAGACTAAATCGTTTACTGCTTCCTCTTAGCCCAATACTCACTACCCTACCGCCACGATTTGATATACTTATGAAAATGCGCGCACTAGGGGCATAGTGCTGTTTCTCAATTTCTGTTGAAGAAATCTGATTCTTTTTATTATATCCTGAACCCATTAAAAATGGGTAAAAGGGGTATAATGTTTTTGTGCAAAATGCAAATGTATGTAACAGGCAGAAGGAAGCATCTCCGACCCCATAAAGTATATATATTCTTGATCAGCATCAATAGCCGAGTCGATGTCTGTCCGTATGTATGAACGCAAGGATCTCAGAACCTATAAGAGCTAGAGACTTGAAATTAGAAATTAGATGTAGGTGCTCCTAGTTCCTACGCAGATCGTTTGTTTCCGATAATCGATAACTTACTCCGTTTCCAAGCAATCGATAAAAATCGATATCGACATCGTGTTTTTTGAGCAAATTGGGTAAATAATAAGAGCTAGAGTCACCAAACATGATATGTTGTAGAGTTGTGTCGTTTAGTTCAGACCAAGTTCGATTGAACGGGTCGATAAAATGAACTACTGAACTTATTCAGTGATGAGTGAACTAAATCGGTCATTTAGTTCACTCGTTCAGCTATTCAGTCGGTCATGAACGATGTATTCCTTACTCGTTCAGTCGGTCATGAACTATACACTCCGTCTAGCAACTCGTTCATGAACGATGTATTCCACTCAGCAGTTCAGCCGTTTATGAACGATACATTCTTTTGAGATGTTCAGTTGTTAATAAATAAATGAGATGGCGGGATTTAAAGTACACTATTTATTTGTTGAGTTTTGACCTCCAACTTGTAAGTATCTATTATCAATGGTACAGTATAATAAGTAAAAAGTATAACATATTTTTTACAACTGAAAACATGAAAAATAACTAAACAGAAAATATTGTTCGCGTGTAATTGAATAGCTAAGCAAAACGAATCGTTCATGATCGAGTGCATAACTGAACTAAGCGAATAGTTCGTGACCGACTGAATAGCTGAGCAGAATTCATCGTTCATGACCGCCTGAATAAATGAACGAGTGAACTAAATGACCGATTTAGTTCACGTGCAGAAAATGAACGAGTGAACTTATTCAGCAAATTGAACTAGAAATCCCCACTCTAATATGTTGCTTCTAGAATATTATATATATATCAAGTTTTTTTTTTTTTTTTTTTTTTTCTTTCTTTATTAGCTAATTTATTGATACTATACATGAGCATCTTAACCTAGCTTGACTATAATGGGATAAACATACTTAATATTGCCTATTAAGTTTTATAATTATTCAATTTATCTTATATTTTTAGTATGATTATTATTTTTATTTATTTATTTATTTATTTTTTTTCAAATGATTACCCGGTTTGGGAGGTCGATGGGGTGGATTCTGCGAAGTCTCCGTCGCTTTCTTCTGAAAAGTCTTCTAGCCAATATATTGGGGTGGGCAGAAAGACGGGCCATGTAGCTGGTGGACTGCTGACGTAGAAGGTCGCCCACCAAGGGGACCTTTAGGTCTCTTGCTAGGGCCCGGTTGCGGATGTACCAGGGTGCCCCAGCACTCAGTCTGAGTACCTTCGCTTGGAAGACACTTATTTTCCTCAAGTAAGATTTTGCTGCCGTGCCGAAAATTTGGCTTGCATAGCGCCAGACTGGGGCCAGGAGGGTTTTATAAAGCAGCACCTTATTGCTCAGAGAAATCTTGCTGCTTGCCTTAAGGAGCCAAGCCATACTTTTTAGTTTTTGACGTACGCTGTGGCATGTTGTTGCGATGTGTTTGCTCCAAGTGAGCCTGCGATCAAGGTAGACTCCCAGGTAGCGATGGCCGTCTTTATGATCAAGAAGTTCGCCTTGGAGGAATACTCCTGGCGAGGTATCTCTCCGGATCGCGAATGTGCAGCATATCGATTTTTGCCTGTTGATGGCAATTCGCCACTTTGATGCCCACGTCTCAAACTCGTGCAGGTATTCTTGTAGTTGGTCAGTGGCTTGGTAAACACAGCTGGCTTTTGAGAGGATTGTTGTATCGTCGGCGAACGTGGCGAGGTTGAAGCTATCGGGATGCTCCAGTGTCGTCGGGTCCACCGTCGGCATGTCGGATTATATGAAAAAGAGAGGGGGGAAGCAAAGTTTTTATTTTGAACAGGAGTCCTTTGTGCCACACTCGGTCAAACGCTTGTTTGATGTCAACAAATGCCGCGACGCAATACTCGAGGTTCTCGAAGCTGTCGAGGATGAAATCCACCACTCGGTGGAGCTGTTCCGGTGTCCCATGCCGTCTTCGAAATCCGAACTGATGCCTTGGTATGATGCGCTTAACACAATCCAGCTCCGACACTCTGGCCATTAATATTCTTTCGAATATTTTGGAGAGGGTCGGAAGCAGGCTGATTGGTCGATAAGATTCGACTTGCGTGAGCGATTTTTTGGGTTTTGGAATCATGGCAATCAGAGCGCTTTTCCATTGCCTTGGGAAGTGTCCGATTCGAAGCATTGTATTATATAAGAGCACAATGAAGAGTATGCCTTTGGTGGGGAGCAGCTTTATTGTTCTGCTGTCCAGTTCATCAGATCCAGGGGCTTTACGAATCTTAAGCGCTTGGATTTGTGTTTCGACCTCTTTGAGGGTCACCTGGAGAGTGGACACATCAGGTTGTTGTGGTGCTTTAAGGGTCCTGTCTATGTATTCTTCATGGACCGAGTGGGGGGAATCGAACGGTTTAAATCGCTCCTCTAGGTGCGTGGCGAAAGTTTCAGCGCGTTCTAAGCTCGATCTGGCCCAGGAACCATCCTCTCTTTTTATGGGACTCTGGCTGTCTTTTAAAGCTTTTTGTCAGCTGCCAGAGGCTGTATCCCGTGCTAGCATCTGGGCTTGCGTCCATAAGTTTTCTGCTTAACTGCTGGTTGCTTATGGCCGCGAGGACTTTCTGGAGCCTGTTGGATATCCTTCTATATATCCTGCTTACTCTTAGGTCACCAGTGCGCACGTGCTCCTTGCGTAGCCGCCTTTTTAATGCCAGAAGTGGAGCTGCCGCCGGGTGGATTGAGCCTCGAGGGGGCGATATCCGGATCGGGTCTATAGCATGTGAAGCAAGTTGGGCTGCTGCTCGAATCTTCGCCATGAAATTATCGATAGCATCCTCAATGTCTTCAGGGGAGGTCAGGATCATATTGAGATTGATTGTGTTGTTGAGTTCAGCCTGGAATCTTTCAACGTCCCCATTTGGCGGCAGTAGACTCTTTCTTTTTGGCTGCTGTATAGGGCTGGTGTGGACAGTAGCCAAAAGAGGAAGATGGTCCGAAGAGAGGTCATATTTGGTCTCGATGGAGAGTGAACTCTGCCTAAGGCCACCATATATGAAGAAGTCTAGGGCACTAGGAGTGCGTTGCGAGTTGTACGCGTAGTATGTTGCATCTCCGGTTGCCAAGACATCGCATCTGCAGTCGATGATGGCTTCGTGCAAATTCTGCCCTCTCGTACAGGCTCTGTTGTTTCCCCATAGTCTGTGTTTCGCATTCCAGTCCCCTCCGGCAATGAATTTTTGTCCTAGATTTATTATTAGGAACTCAAAATTTGCTTTGGTCCATGGCACAGCCGGCGGGAGGTATAGAGAAGCAATTGTGAAGTCACCTCTGCTAGTGCTTATCTTGACTGCGGCCATCTGCAGATGTGGTTGGGAAATGTGTTCCAGGGGGTGGTGGCTCAGGCTATGGCGGATTAAGATGCCGGCACCTCCTCTGCGGTAGTTGCAGGGGTGTTGAGTTATATATGTAGTATAACCGGGGACATATATTTTTGAGCACACGTGCATGTGCGTTTCCGTTAGGAGCATTATGTCAATGACGTGGGTGGCGAGAAAAGTCCTTAGTTCCTGGATTTTTCTGTTAAGGCCATCTGCGTTCCATAATCCGATCCTTAATTGGCTCATTTTGATGGGATAAGGCTAGAAATTAGCGACATCAGGATGTGCTGAGTTTCGGAGTTTTTATGAAGCGTATTAAGGATCTGGATCATTCTTGAGGTAATGCTTAGCATGGCCTCTTCAAGAGCCGAAATTCTCGAGTTCGTATCCTCGCTCGGCTTGTTTCCGGGGATGTTGTTGAGCTGCCTTTCGTTCGCTTTACCATCTGGTATGCATTGGGTGACGCCTCTTCGCTGGCTGTTGGTAGGGTTGCCCGATCTGAGCATGTCCGCAAATGAAACAGATTTGCCAGCTACCATGGGAGGGGGGATAGATTGATTTGCATTGTTGTTTTGCCGAGCGTGGTTAATATGTGGAGAGTAGCCGAGATATTGGGGGCCGGCTTGCGTACCTTGATTCGGTCTATGTACCATTTACAGCCTTTGTAGTTGGCAGAGTGGTTTCCGCCACAGTTGGCGCAAAAGAAGTCGCCTTCAGTCGCCACATCTACCACAAACGAATTGCTTCATGCAGTAGTTTTTAGAATGGCCATAATCTTGGCAGCGGTGGCGTTGGACAACGTCAGCAGATCGGCGGGGGCGCTCCACTAAGACTCCTTGACGGCACAAAAGGTTTATTTTTAGTGCTTCCTTATTGTTGGGAGCCGGTTTGAGGTCTAAGAAAAACATATTTAGCCTGCTTTGCTCAGTGCCATTTGGGGTCTTGCCTTTAGGATTGAAGATGTTGACTACCTTGTGTCCTTTGTCTAGCATTTCCTTTATTATAAAGCCTTGGGCTGTAGAGGACGCCATCTGTTTGATGACAATGCGAAAAGGTTTACCTTCTTGGAGTTGGTAGTGGTAGTTTTGGCATTTAGACTTTTCCATGAAAGCAATTACTTTACGGAATGTTGGAACGTCCTTGGTGTATAGCCTAGTTAGGCCTGAGCCAGACGTACGAGTTGAGTAGCTGCTAGGTGGAATGACTTGGTCCAAGGCATCCTGGAATTTTTGAATATCTGTTATACCCGGAACCATGATGGGACCAGGTTTTCTAGACTTAGGAGGCGGTGGAGTTGTCTCAGGCAGTGGTAGGTCCTCCAGCATGCTGGCTTCTGTCTCCATATCATCTAATTCCGTATCTTTCTGATTTTCGTCAGCCTCGTTGTCGACAGTGTCAAGGGTTGCAAATCGATTCATCCTTAGACTAGCATCTTTTGACGTAGATGGGATGTCGTCGCTTGACCGGCTAGTTTGGACTACCCTTGATGCTTGCTGGTTAGATAGAATTTTGGTCTTTCCCTTTTCGTTGGTTTGGTCAGGCGAGAGGGGACCGCTAGGGCGCTTGCGTTTGGCAGTGCCACCTTTTTGCCATTCCGAACTCGGGGGATCGATATAAGGCACAGTACCGACTTGTGTGCTGGTGTTAATTGCCGGTGCAACAGGAGTGTTGATGGGCATATTAGCGGCGCATGGGGTGGTTGTAGGGTGGCATGATGGCTTTCTGCTGCTGCCTTATGCATTGTTGGGGCCTGCTGTCTTGCGAGCCGTCGCAGAAGTAACTGAAGCCACTGCGTATGTGACTGCGGTAATAGCGGAAGCGTTGGCTATGGTCGTGATGTAGACCGTACTCGAGGAGGTAGCGGGAATCTGGCTCTCGCAAAGCACAGTTTTATACCGCTCGTCTAGTCGCCTCGCTTGGGCGTCTATAGATCTCATTTTGGCAATATACGATGGTGACAAGTTGTATATTTCTGAGTCATTTGAGTCGCTATGCGTGTCCATACTGAGAAGTATTATTACTTGCAGAATTTACCGCAACGGTCCACAGAAGTCTCAAAAATTTTGCGGAAAGGTAACACCTGCACTGCAAAAACGTAAACAAATGCACGCACAATCACACGCACACGTACTAGGGTGCGCGGGCGCAATAGATAAGAAAGGTTTTTTTTTTCGCTTCTATGCAGCTGCAGCCGTGAGTGTTTCGACGCAAGTATACCTCGCACTACCACTGTCCTACCTACCATACCAGGCCGCAGCCTCGTGCTACCTCTTCTAGCGGGCCGGAGCCTCGTACCACCCCCGCTATCGGGCTTAAGCCACACACCAACTACTCTATCGGGCCTTTGCCACGCACCAACTACACTATCGGGCCTTAGCCACGCACATACTACACTACCGGGCCTTAGCCACGCACCAACTACACTACCGGGGCCTCGGCCACGCACCAACTACACTGTCCAACCTAGGTTAGGGTGAACAATGGCCATTTCCGATGTTTAGCACAAATATAACCGCCCGAGATTACGAAGGTCTGCTTTTAAGTTAATTATGGAGACTGCATTCACTTTATTCACAACTTTTATTATATTCTACCCTAACGAACTTCCTAGCCTAAGGCCCTGCCGCACTGTCTTGGAGCCCTAGCGCTCCGCTATGCACTTCTCGTTTTTTCGCTCACACTCCTTTTCGGCACGTCCACTCACCATGATCGGTATTTCCAAAGTGCCGGCTTGCTCGCTAGCGAGCCATGCGCTTGCCTCAGCCGCTCAGCTTCGCCGCGAGCTTTCGCAACTTCGCTTCGGAGCTTTCGCTCTTCGCCGCCGAATCGAAGCTGCGCTCTCGCAGGCGGTGTTGAACAACCGATCAGCAACGCACGGTTGTAGCGGCGGCCGGCGGTTAAATTCAAACTATCAACGGCTACTTGCCCCTAACTATGCACTTATTCCAATAATACACAGACTATGCGGTTAATGGCTCCTTGCCTTTTAACTTAATTATAATATCCGCGGCTTCTTGCCTTTTAACTTAATTATAGTATCGGCGGCTTCTTGCCTCTTATAAATCTATTACCTTATGCTACTACATTTTATGCTTATAAACTATGAAAAATATCCAATAATACTGCCAATAGCTCCTTGCCATGGCCTTCGCGATCCTTGCCGTGAGTTCACAACTGTGGGGAGGCTAATTCAAGTAGCCGCCTCACACCTCCCCCTTACTTCGACGACGATACCGTCGCTTCCCCGGCGGTATTCATGGTGACGACTTCCTCGACTAACTTATTACTTATTCGTTGTTTATGTTATTCCTTGCCTTAACAGTGCAGCTCACATTATACTAAGCCTATTCTGATTACGCTATTCACTTGTGACTAATAAACTAAATTTAGTACAATGGCTAAGTTGGGCGACGGGTGTCGCTCACACTCTCCGCCTGCTCGTGGGCACCCATGTTCCCGGGGTCTTCCCCTTCGTCCTCCGTCGTCTCTCGGTAAAACGGCTTCAGCTGCGAGATATTGGCCACCGTCCTTTTCCGTTCACCTGGCCTCATTAGGCGCACAAGGTTAGGTGACACGAACTTGATGACCCGATAGGGGCCATCGAACTTGGGTGCCAATTTCGCAGCGAAGCCCTCGGCGGCGTTGGACAGTTGGTGCTGCCGCAACAGGACCATCGAGTCCAACAATGGCCGCCACTCTCGTCTTCTCAAGTTATAATGTCTGCCCTGGTCCTTCGATGTGCGCTGGAGATTGCTGTGAACGATATATAAGATTCCTTTTAACCTATCCGCCTTTGTCCTAGGGTCGAACGCGCTAGTTGCTGACCCCGGAGTCACCTGATCATATAAAGCAGCCGGCAGCCGTGGCTCCCTTCCCTGCCTCAGGAAAGCGGGACTAAGTCCGGTCGAATCCGCCACGCTTGTATTGACCGCCAGCGATATCTCGGGCAAGAGTTCGTCCCACGAACTCTGGTGGCCCTCGACAAATTGCGCTTTCATGGTCTTCACGGTCCTGTTGGTCCTCTCGGTAGGATTTTCTTGCGGACAATAAGGGGCGGTGTACTGGACCTCTACACCCAAGGACTCCAGGAAAGCCTTGAAACTCCGGCTTGTGAATTGTACCCCGTTGTCGCACACGAACCTTATGGGCACCCCGAATCGGCTCAAAATCCTCTCCCGGAACGCTGTTTGCAGGTGTGCTGCCGTGGCTCTCCTGAGAGGGACTAGCTCCACCCATTTCGAGAAAGCATCATGGAACACCAGTAGCATGGTGTTGCCATGTTTCGACCGTGGCAGGGGCCCGACGAAATCCGCACAAAGTATTGCCATCGGCTCTGCCACCTGCTTCGTCAGCATGCGTCCAGCCGGTTTGAGTTGCTCACTCTTGAACTTTTGGCAGGTTTCGCAACACTTCACGTACTTGGCGGCGTCTCGGAACATTCCCGGCCAGTAATACCTTTGGGCTAGCCTCGACACTGTTTTCCTCACGCCTTGATGCCCGGCCGTGGGGGCATCATGGCATTCCGCCAATACCCTCTGCCGTTGACCACTGGCCACACATAGCTTCCAGGGAATGTAATCTTCGTCGTCCGTCCGGTGGCCCAAATGTCTATATAGCTGCCCATTTTCTTCTGCGTAGTCCGGGAACTTGGCTGGCTCTTCGGCGATCCTGGCACGCATACTCGCGACCCATTTGCAGGGTGGCTCGGCCACCACTGCTTGCTGACAGGTCTCTAGAGGATGTCTTGATAGTGCGTCAGCCACGACGTTGAGCTTCCCTCGTCGGTAGTGAACGTCGAATTGGAATTGTTGCAGTTCCAATGCCCATCGCGCGATCCTTCCTGACGGGCTCTCGATCGAATTAAGCCACTTTAGGGCCAAATGGTCCGTTATCACGTCGAACCGGTACCCTTCTAGGTAGCAACGCAGCTTCCGTATCGACCAAACGATTGCCAGGCACTCTTTCTCGGTGGCGGAGTAGTTCACTTCGGCCTTCAGCAACTTTCTGCTCGCGTACGCTATAACCCGCTCCTGCCCTTCTATCGTCTGCGTCAGCATCAGTCTGTAGGACGAATCTGGCGGAAAAGTCTGGACAAGCCAACACAGGGGCAGTCGTCAAGCTGTCCTTCAATTAACGCAATGCCTCCTCCTGTTCTTGATCCCATGTCCATTTCCGCCCCTTCTTTAAGAGCGCTGTTAGCGGCTGTACCTGAGTCGCGAAGTTGGGAACGAAGCGCCTGTACCATGACGCCATCCCAAGACACTGCCGCAACTCCTTACAATTTGTCGGGGCCCTTAGGTTACGTATCGCCTCCACCTTCTCTGGATCGGTACGTATTCCTTCCCCACAAATGACATGTCCTAGGTAGACCAACCTCTCCCGGAAGAAAATGCACTTCTTCCTATTCAGCCTGAGATTAGCCGCCCTTAACCGGCGGAGCACCTCCCTCAAGTTCTCTACATGTTGTTCCTTCGTCGCCCCTATTACCACGATGTCGTCTAGGTAGGCGAATGCATGAGGCTCCATTTCCGGCCCTATGACCGTGTCTAAGGCTCGCTGGAAGGTCGCACACGCCGAGTGCAAACCGAATGGCATCACCCGCCACTGGAAAAGACCTCTTCCGGGGACTGTGAACGCCGTACATTCCCGACTATCGGCTGCCATCGGTATCTGCCAGTACCCGTGCTTCAAATCCAGAGTGGAGATGAACCGGCGTGACGCAACCGCTCAAGGATGTGATTAATCCTGGGAACGGGATAGGCGTCTGTGACGGAATGCGCGTTGAGTTGCCGGTAGTCGATACACATGCGCCACTCGCCAGTCTTCTTTTTGACTAAGACGATTGGGGCGCTGTGTGGACTACGCGACGGCTCAATGGCCCCCGCCTGGATCAGCTCGTCCACCTGTTCATCAATCACCCTTTCCATGGCCGGATTCTTCGGGTAATATCTCTGTTTTAATGGCTTATCATCCTTAAGCCTGATCATGTGCTCCGCGATGTGCGAGACTCCCTGCAGCCCCTCGAAGAGTGTCAGTTCCGACTCCAGGAACTCCTTAAGTTCCGGATCCAAGCCCGCTGGCCACTCTGCCTCTTCGACGCCGGGCTTGCCCTGCGGCTCGCCTCCTCCAGGTACCACTCCGACTCCAAATAGAGCTCCTTGATCGCTCGACTCTGGCAGCCGCTCCTGATTCCCTGTGCCCGTGTGGATTTGAGCCATTGCTCCTAATCCCTCCGTTCTTTGGCACACATCCACCGTGCCGCCTGCATGACCAGCGTAGATCAGCCTTTGCAGGTCTACGCGCCGCCTTTTGGGCTCCTTAAGCTCTCGGCCCGACCCCGAATGAGACTCATCTTTTACTTCCTTCTTCTTCTCCTTTTCCGACAGTTGCCGAGCCGGCACTCCCGTTCCCTGACGCGCGAGGCCTTCTGCCGACTTCTCTCTCCTCTGCTGCCGAGCAGGTGCTCCCTTTTCATGACCTGGGAGGCCTTCCTTCGGTTCCTTCTTCGTCTGTTCCGCCGTCGGTTGCCGAGCAGGTGCTCCCTTTTCATGACCTGGGAGGCCTTCCTTCGACATCTCTCCACTCTGTTGCCGAGCAGGTGCTCCCTTTTCATGACCTGGGAGGCCTTCCTTCGACTTCTCTCCACTCTGTTGCCGAGCAGGTGCTCCCTTTTCATGACCTGGGAGGCCTTCCTTCGACTTCTCTCCATTCTGTTGCCGAGCAGGCACTCGCGCTCCTTGACGCGTGAGGCCTTCTTTCGGCTCTTTCCCGGTTCCAGGCCCCGCGGCCGGAGACGTCACGTCCTCTAGGATCAGCTCCGCCTTGCCGCAGCGTACCGTTGTGCCCGTGGCACCCAGGAAGTCCATCCCCAGGATAACGTGGTCCAGCATTGCGGGCATGACAAACATTAACATGCGGGCCACCTTCCCCGCTAGGCCGACGTCTATCCTCAATGCTTTCTCTACTTCGACCGTGGACCCATCTGCCAGACGAATGCGCGCCTGTACGTTCTCCACTCTTCCCCGAATCGCCTACTTGCGTACGCAGTCTTCGCTCATGAAGCTGCGAGTGGCCCCTGTATCGATAGTGGCGGGCATCGTCCGCCCTCCAATCTCCACCGTGGCGACGATCCGGCCACCCTCCACCTTAAGCGGGTGTACTACTGCCGAGTCCCGTGTGTGTCGGCGTCGACCCGACCCTGACCTGGGCGACGCCGTTGCCCGTTTCCCGCCTCCGTGCGGCGACAACAATCCTGGCTACTTCTGCCCCGGTGCCCACATACCCAATAAAACAAGACGGGCGCATTGGGACATTCCCTGGCGAAGTGCCCGTCCCGTGCGCACCTGCGGCATGCTCGTCGCGGATCGTATCCGGTTCCGGCCTCTTGGTTCATCTTCTGGTGGGCCACTTCCGCAGGGGCCGTTGCCGGCGGAGCGGAGACTTGTCTATCCACAACGATCGCTCCGGATCCGATGGGAGTAGACCGGAATGGGTTAAGGTGTCCCCCATGGGGTTGTACCATCCTTCCCCACTCCGCGCTAATTGAGCTCATGGCCACCTGATTCCCTGCCCTGCTTCCGGAGTATTCCGCTCGCTGTCTCATCACCGTTTCGTACTCCACAGCGAGTTGAGTCAGCTGGGACAAGGTGGAAAAATTTTGCCGTCGTACGTAAAGCCTGTATTCGGGTGCGGCATTCTCATATATCCGGTGCAACTCCTGCGCCGGCTCATATCTGGCATGGTGCATCAAAGCCCTCAGTTCTATTAGGTATTCCTTAAATTCTTCCCCCACACGCTGCCGGCGGGATCGGATTTCGTCTTCCAACCTCTCGAAGTAGCGTGGTGGTAGAAAGACTTCTAAGAAACCCCTCCCAAACACCGACCATGGCACATCCCTCAGTCCACTGCTAAAAAACCAACGAGCAGCCCGGTCGCAGAATACCTCGCTCATGGCCCGAGGCAATCGATCGAGGGCTATGCCGTACGTAATGGCACGCTCCTCTAGGTCCTCTAGGAACCCAAGGGGGTCGGAACGGCCATCGTACCTCGTACCCCACTTTCGGACTTGCTCCGGAACGTTTGCGAGAGGCTTGGCCTCCGACTGAGAATATGGCCGGGGAATATGAGGGCCACCATTCGAGTCGTAAGGGGTTCGCCCTAGCTCCACGTCGACCGCTGTCGTCCGGCGAGCTCCGCTGCTCCTAATCTCGCGAGTTTCCCCTGCACCCGTGAAGGCTAAACTAGGGATCGGAACCTGCAGATGCTCGTACAGCTGCGGACTCCTCAGGTCTGGTTCCGATTTTTGACGCGGCCCTCCGCCAACGTCGGGTAGAGTGCCCCAGGGAGACGGCTCCAAATATATACCTACCTACCTACCATACCAGGCCGCAGCCTCGTGCTACCTCTTCTAGCGGGCCGGAGCCTCGTACCACCCCCGCTATCGGGCCTTAGCCACGCACCAACTACACTATCGGGCCTTAGCCACGCACATAGTACACTACCGGGCCTTAGCCACGCACCAACTACACTACCGGGGCCTCGGCCACGCACCAACTACACTGTCCAACCTAGGTTAGGGTGAACATCGGCCATTTCCGATGTTTAGCACAAATATAACCGCCCGAGATTACGAAGGTCTGCTTTTAAGCTAATTATGGAGACTGCATTCACTTTATTCACAACTTTTATTATATTCTACCCTAACGAACTTCCTAGCCTAAGGCCCTGCCGCACTGTCTTGGAGCCCTAGCGCTCCGCTATGCACATCACGTTTTTTCGCTCAAACTCCTTTTCGGCACGTCCACTCACCATGATCGGTATTTCCAAAGTGCCGGCTCGCTCGCTAGCGAGCCATGCGCTTGCCTCGGCCGCTCAGCTTCGCCGCGAGCTTTCGCAACTTCGCTTCGGAGCTTTCGCTCTTCGCCGCCGAATCGAAGCTGCGCTCTCGCAGGCGGTGTTGAACAACCGATCAGCAACGCACGGTTGTAGCGGCGGCCGGCGGTTAAATTCAAACTATCAACGGCTACTTGCCCCTAACTATGCACTTATTCCAATAATACACAGACTTTGCGGTTAATGGCTCCTTGCCTTTTAACTTAATTATAATATCCGCGGCTTCTTGCCTTTTAACTTAATTATAGTATCGGCGGCTTCTTGCCTCTTATAAATCTATTACCTTATGCTACTACATTTTATGCTTATAAACTATGAAAAATATCCAATAATACTACCAATAGCTTCTTGCCATGGCCTTGGCGATCCTTGCCGTGAGTTCACAACTGTGGGGAGGCTAATTCAAGTAGCCGCCTCACAAAATCAAGTTAATAACCCAATTATTATTTCCAACCAATTTAAGCCACAATTTTAATGCAATTGACTTTTTGAGAATACACAAATATTCTATGGTACAATAAGATACTGTAGAAAATTTCATTATGATCAGTTTTTGTTTTTTTTTTCGGTATTTTTACTGCGCACGTGTTTGCGACGCAGAATTTCTTCGAATTCTGTCAACATTGAATTGGCGATTGTTTTCTGTGCTGCTATGAACCCATTAAAAATGGGTGAAAAGGGTATAATGTATTTTTGCAAGGAAAGCAGAAGGAACGGACGAGTAATATGAAATAATGGAAGGGTTTGCCACGTCGATGCGAAATAATTGCATATTAGATCGTTATTATTGGAAAGTGCACCTGAGTTTTGGCATGTGTGCATTTAAACTGTCCGATGCAAATTTGAAAATAATTTGGGATTTCTGATTTTTGACCGCTACACACAGACACACCCACACAAATGTGTGTGAATGGGCAGATCATGGGCGCAAAAGAAAATAACATTATTGGCACGCGTCTGACGCGCGCCCTTTTTATGATTTTGGGTTTGAATTGATGAATGAATGTTGACCCTTTATTACCTGCAGCAGCCCGTTGGGCCGAAAGGCTAAACTTTTGGCAAGCACCGGCACCTGCATATGTAGGTCTAGTGACTGATCACTTAACTAATTTTATGACCAGCTGCACCTTCATAAATTTGGTTAGTGACAGTAAGTCGACTTTCGATTGCCGATTTGTGATTTTTACGATTCTTACTCATTTAGCAACGCTTTTTAATCAAATAAACTCTTTTAGTCGGTTCCGAGTGGTTGAAAATAAATAAATAGCAGTGTTTTGTGACCATTTTAATTAAAACAGTGCATTATCGATAAAAATAGTTTTCGGCCGTTACAATTTGGCGTGTATGTGCAAGTGTGTGATAGACACTTATTAGGAACTGTATTTGAGCAAATGCCATTTGCACAGCTGGTGTTCTTAGTGAAGTTTTAGAGAACCATTTTAGCTAAAGTCTAAAATCGCAAGTTTTTAAATATAATTATAATTTTAAAGTCTTTTTAAAGACTATATAAATATTAATATACTATAATAAAATATAAAATAATATAATATATATTATATAATATAATTTTAATAAATTGTATTGCAAATAATTTATTCGAATTAATTAATTAAAATTACAAATTTTACCTTAATACATTTTTATTTTTATTAAAGTTTTAAAGTTAAGTAAAATGCCTGGGACAAAAAAGTTGTCAGTTTTTAATAGGTCTCGGAGACAACGAGCTAGAAATTAGTTAAATAGGTCTAATTCTGAATATGCGGAGCAGGAACGGATCAACAATAAAGAGTCCCAACGAGAGCGTAGGGAAAATGAAGGTTTTAGCCAAACTGAGAGAAATAGGAATAGGCAACGAAACCAAGTTCGCAGACAAGACATTGTTTACAGGGCAAATAAATAAAGACAAAATACTGTAGACCACTCGACGCGACGAGCCAATTCTCCAGTTAGACAACAGGAGCAATTGGCAGATACTTCGCGTCGATCCAGACGCAGACAAGACCCAGCTTATAGGGCAAACGAACAGAGACAAAATACCGAAAACCACTCGACGCGACGAGCTAATTCTCCAGTTAGGCAACAGGAGCAATTGGCTGATACTTCGCGTCGATCCAGACGCAGACAAGACCCAGCTTATAGGGCAAACGAACAGAGACAAAATACCGAAGACCACTCGACGCGACGAGCTAATTCTCCAGTAAGGCAACAGGAGCAATTGGCTAATACTTCGCGTCGATCCAGGCGCAGACAAGACCCAAATTATAGGGCAATCGAGCAAGTACGAGACAATATTCGACGAGCACGCGATCGACAAAACCTAGGACGACGACTTTTAGAAAGAGCTAGGGATAAAAATCAAAGGTCACAGGTTAGAGAGAATCCGATTCGTAGAATAATTGAGCAAGCACGAAATACAAGTGCAAGGCGAAGTGCTCGAATTCAAGCACGGCAGGACGCTTTTGACGCGAATAGAAGTTTGTCACAGCGAATAAGCCAGTTTAGAAGTAATAATAGTAATAGGATAGCAGAGAATAGGCGAAATGCTACCAGGAATAGGGAAGAACGTGCGAATAATTTTCCAGAGGATAGAATTTATCCAGCTATTAGGAGTAACTTAGATGGTTAGATAGCTGCATTCAATAGAACAGTTAAGCAGGGTCCCGATCAGGTTTGCCTTTGTTGCAAAGGCTTATGGCTTCCACATCAAGTGGAAAAAATTTCTCGTGAGGTTATTGAAAGCAAGTGTAGTGCAGAAGTAAGCTCCGATATTTTATTATATATATTTTATTTTATATCTTTCCTCTATATTTCCCTCTGATTATACTAAATATAGTTTTTGCAAAACGTGTAGTCGTAGCATTAAATTAGGCAAAAAACCAAAAACTTATATTTCAAATGGCCTAGATTTTCCCGATCTGCCAGATTGTTTGAAAGGCTTAACGCCTTTAGAAGAAAGGCGGATTACCCCTCGCCTTCCTTTCATGATTATTAAGTCTTTAGGATATGGCCGACAAAATGCAATTAAAGGAGCAGTGATCAATGTACCCATTCCTGGGGCCAATGTTGTAACGTCCCTTCCGAGGCCGTTTAATGAGAGCGAGGTAGTGCAAATTCATCTCAAACGTAGGATGGAATATAGCCATGATTTCATGGCTGAAACCATTAGGCCTTCTAAAGTTGCTGATGCAATACAATTTTTAGTCAACACCGAGCTTTACAGAAAGCATCAAATTATTGTTAACTAAAAGTGGTTGTCGTCTTTTTCGTCTGACGAGGTTTCGTTTGTTGCATCTGCTGATGACAGGGACTTAGTATCGCAGTTAGTGGCAAGATCTGCTCAAGCCTCCATGGATGAGCAGAATAATATAGAAGAATATATTAATCCAGGAGGTCAGAGAACATTATTAGAAAATGCCCCTGTCGAAAATATTGCCATGCAAAGAATAGTTATAGCTCCTGTAGAGGGACAGCAGCCTTTAGACATGATCGAAGATTGTGATTCAGAGGAGCTGGCCTTCCCAACTATTTTTGCTGGCATTAAGAGAAAGTGTGCAGAAAGTTTTACAACCATAGTTAGGTCAGAACTTTGATAGGAGAGGTTGTAGAACAGATAAATTATTTCTTAATTTAAAAAATTGGAAATTATTAATATAAGGAACAGTACTTCCATTTGCTTACGTAAGCATATCGCCACTCGAGGCATTACGGCAGCACAAGTCCTTAATGATGAGTATTTAGAAAATATAATACGTCACGATGATTGCTATAGGGTTTTGAAAAATATTCGCACTTCACCAGCTCATTGGGAAGGAGAAAAGAAGAAGGTCATGGCGATGATTAGGCAGATTGGTCTTCCGACCTTTTTTATAACCTTTTCGGCAGCAGAGACTAGATGGGCAGAGCTGTTAGTTTTACTTTCTAAGAATGTAGATAGGCTTGAAATTTCAGAAGAATTGGCAGCTAAGTTAAGTTTTGACAATAAAGCCCGACTAAATAGAGCAGACCCTGTTACTTGCGCTAGGTATTTTGATTTTCGTTATAGGCAGAACTAATGAAAAAGGATGGCGGTGTTTTTGATCAGTTTATCACAGCTGAAACAAATAACCCGTATGTGACTCCATTTTTGGAGTATCAAACTCACAATCACGGGCACTCATGTAGGCGAGAAGTTAGGGCACATAAAATATGTAGATTTGGTATTCCATAGCCTCCCATGCCCCAAACAGAAAATCTATTGCCATTAGAAGACGATGCTGAAAATAAAGAAGTGCATCGCAGGAATTTCGAAAACATTCAGGGCGTTTTAGAATATCCGTTTGATCGTGAAACCATAGATTACCTTAGCGATTTCAATAACTTTTTGTCCCATGATCAACTTAACTTAAGTTATGAGTGCTATATAAGTGCACTCAGGTCGAGTATAAAGAAGCCCAAAATATATTTAAAGCGATCATTCGCAGCAATTAAGCTTAACGCTTATAATACTCACCTCCTTCTACTGCAGCGAACCAATATAGATCTCCAGTTTATATTAGATCCCTATGCTTGCTGCAGTTACGTCGTTAATTATATTAACAAGTCCCAGAGAGGCATTTCAAAGCTAATGCGTGAAGCTGTAAGTGAGATTAGCAGGGGCAATGTAACTTTAAAGCAAAGGTTACAGCATATAGGGCATACGTTTATTTCGGGTACGGAAATATCCGCCCAGGAAGCCGTTTACTGCTGTTTAGGTATGTCTTTGTCCGAAAGCAGTAACGCAGCGGTTTTTATTAATACCTCATTACCAGAGAATCGGGTTGGGTTAAGGAAGTCTAAGCAACAGTTGCAAAACTTACCCGATGACTCAGTAGCAATATTGGAAATGGGACTTATAGACCATAATGTTTAGCGCCCCGACGCTTTAGATAGTTTATGCCTAGCTGATTTTGCTGCTTTTTACAGCTTTAGCAAACGGCATAGTGGTACTCGCCAAAATATAGATGATGCTGATGACATCGAAACATCCAGGGCTTCCGAACGCACTTCGCGATGGTAGTGGGTTCGTAAAGAAGAGGAACAGTCATATTATAATTAGGTATAGGAAATTTAATATTAATACTGATAGGAGCAATTATTTTCGAGAATTAGTTATGTTGTATGTCCCATGGAGGGATGAAAATGTTGAACTTGTAGCAAGAGACTGCGAATCGTTTTGCTCTTGAAAATGCAGTGCAGGCAGAAAATGAAGACAATTTAGAAAATCAAGAAGTAGTAGATGATAGATTTCGCGTATTAGGATTGCCAGAAATAAATCCTCATTTAAATGTCTTAAACATTAATGAAAATGACGAGAATCTAGATTCAGAAGATAACAATGTCCGATTAATAAAACTTCCAGCTATAGTTTCAGCTGAAAGCTTAGCTAATATAGTCAGGTCACTTAATTTAAAGCAGAAAACATATTTTACACATGTTTTACACAATGTCAAAAACAAATCCGTCTTCTACGAATTTGTTGCAGGTGGTGCGGGTGTCGGAAAGAGCCGACTTATTTTAGCTATTTTTCAATCTTTATCCGTAATGTACAAAAGTAGGCCAGGAAGTGATCCAACTTCTCCTAAAATACTATTGTGTGCTCCAACAGGTAAAGCTGCTTTCGGAATCAGTGGCTCAACACTGCATTCCATGTTTTCCTTACCAGTAAATCAATCTGGTTCCGATTTGAGAACTTTAAGTAATGAAACTTATTATTATAGATGAAATATCTGTGGTAGGCTCCAAAATGTTTTCCCAGTTGGACTCCCGTTTAAAGCAAATTTTTAAAAATACTTCTCCAATCGGTGGTATTTCTGTCATAGTTTTCGGGGATCTACGACAGTTATCACCAGTAAGTGACCGTTGGATTTTCGAATCCAACTCTAATGATCCCTACAGTGCAATTTATGCTTCATTGCTGTGGGACCTTTTCAAGTATTTTGAGCTCACAGAAATAATGCGACAACGGGAGGACCAATCGTTTGCTTCTGCTTTAAATAATATGGCATCGGGAAACATGACAGCCGATGATATTAGTCTTGTCCGATCCCGCATTTGTCAGCAATCGGATGTGCCCGATGATGCTATTCATCTATACTAGCTAAACTCAATTCCGACTGATCAATTTATTTCTACCGCTATCGATTTTAGATAGCTTGTAGACAGAGAATCTTACAAGCCGTTAGTAGCTTTAGGTCGTCCGAAACACAGGGATTGTGTATGTCCCTTCTTCTAAATACCACTGCAAAATATATGATTACGGTCAATGAAGATACTGGGGATGCTTAAGTTAATGGGGCAACAGGCATGTTAAGGATAATAGATTTCGATGCATCCAGCACTCCCATAACTTTATGGATGAAATTTTCAGATGTTACGGTAGGAGTACTTGCTCGCTCAAAGTGTACACATCGTACATCGCACACCTTTCTGGACCCCAATACAGAAAATAGTTAAAAGTTTTCAATATAGAAGAAATGAGCAAGTTTCTATTGACCGCAGGCAGTTTCCAGTTGTACCTGCAGAAGGTATAACTATTCACAAAAGTCAGGGAGCTACGTATAGCAAAGTGGTGGTTCACATGTTCTCGCAGGCAGCGTGCTGCATTATACGTAGCTTGTAGTAGAGCAACAACTGCTTCCGGGTTGTTTATCATAGGAGATTTTGTTTCTCCTAAGCCTCCGAAAAATAACGATAAGGTCCAAAATGAGATTTAGAAATTGCGGACTGGAAAACAACTTCGAACACATTATGATCACTTAGTTAACAGTTCCGCCCTAGACATTTTCTTTCATAATACTGAAAGCATTCACTGTCATATTGAAGATATTCGATCAGATAAGCTAATGCTTCAGTCGTCTATTCTATGTTTCGTTGAGGCCTCAACATTCTCAAATGAGAATATTGAAATTCCAGGGCTTACAGTTGTTGTCCGTCTTGATTGCGAGGTAATACCTAATGCACTGCGACCTAAGAGGGGAATCGTCATTTATATTAAAAATGCAATTTTAAACAATATATCTAATTGCTTAAGCGATAGGAAAATATCTGGGTCAGTCGTTTTTGAGTATGCAATAATTCGTTATAAGTCTGTATGTTTTTTAGTTATTTACTAAAGTCCGTCATATCCGCTTGGTTTGTTTAAAACAGAATTTGAGGATTTATTTCAGCAATATTCATTTCTAAGGGAGAGTTGCATTGTTTTAGGAGACTTTAATTTATGCTTGAGCAAATTTAATAGATGTAGGACCTGTTACGATGAATTGCTCAGGAAAGGATTTAGGTGCCTATTAGATTTAAAAACGCCCACTACCAATTGTGACTCTCACATTGATTGGGCTTATTCAAATCTCTCCAGTGAGGAAGTTAGCGCTAGGACACTCGAGACAGTGTATAGTTACCACAGTGGTATCTCTCTAAGTGTTCAGGATAGGGTAAATTAAGTTTCTATATATAGGTATATAATTAAAACATGTTTAATCTAAACTTAAGAATTATTTTATGAAAATAAATAAATATATTACCTACATTTATATTTAAAAATTGTTTTGTGGTCTTATACTTGGGTTCAGGGTATTTTCAACACTCTTACTTGTTTAATAATATAAATGCTTGCCGGTTGCTAATATGACCTCATTTAGTCTTCTAGGCATTGAGTTGATAAGTTGTTTAAGAGTTGAAGGGTTTATTTAATCTCACTTCTTCAACAAAGCTTCTTTTAGTTGCTTAATGGTATAAAACTGCCGACCAATCTTGTAAAAAATTGTATTTTTCTTTCCGATAGAAAGTCTTTAGTTTTGCGCGCAGTGGGAATTGAGTAAATCGAAGATTTTCCAGCATAGTCAGAAGTCATCAGTTTGCCGTGGTTGTCTTAAATCGCGCCAGTACTTATGAAAGTCGTCTGGACTATCCAAATTTAAATATTTTTCGGCAAATGGCAAACGGGCACATATGTGAGGTTTCATTCGCTTGTATACAGGCTCTCGGAAATTTTTGTTTTTCATTAAAACTTGATGGACTCGTCTTCTAGATATGTATGGTAAATGACGTCTAATCTCCATACAAGACACGACCTTTTGAACCCCAAGCCGTGAAATTTCCCGTTTACACCGCTCATTTATAATATTACCGTAATTATCAACAATATTAAGAAAGTTGGAAATCGTATTTACATGTCTATTTACTCTATAAGCGATTTATGCAATTGTGGTGCTGGTTTACTGCAAGCACCTTTTTAAACCTCGCCCCTCTTCCAACAAATTCATTCCACGTGGCATTTTAATTTAATAATAATATAAATGTTAACTTATTGGAAAGCATATTGTCCGCACCTATTTACTACTCACAAATCAGTCAAATTGTAATATATGTTAATTTATCAGTTAACCTCTTTTACACTATCTATTTAATAGTATATCTAGTTAATTTTAATTTTTAATTATCATAAACAATTATTTGTTTCGCTGGCTCAAAGTCCGGGGTTTTTTTATTCAAGACAAAATATAAACGCAATTTTGTTTGAATATAACCAATATATTCGCGCGAGCAGATTGGCTAATAATGCTATGTTTACGTCGATGGCGTCATCGTATTTTCGGTTCAGATCATGTGCGGCATGTCGACTGGGTTTTAAAAAGCCTGTTAGATGCAAACATGTGTGTGGCAAACGAAAATTCAAAATTCTTTAGAAAAAAGTGTCGAGTACCTTCATAGTCCCAAAGAACGACGCAAAGGTAAAAGCCATTCAGGAGTACCCTGGGCCGACAAAGGTATTTGGGGTGAAATCGTTTATGGGATTAGCAAGATATTACCGTTGCTTTATCAAGGATTTCACGGCAATCGCAAAACCTATCTCCGACATTTTAAAGGGAGAAAACGGGACTGATAGTAAATACAGGACGAGGAAAATCCCAGTGCAGTTCGACAAGTGCCATCCAACGCATTTAACAAACTGAGAAACATATTCGCGTTGGAAGACGTCATCCTAATGTACCCAGATTACAAAAAACCGTTTGATCTGAACACTGACGTGCTGCCTACGGCATAGGGACTGTTTTATCCCAAAATGACCGCCCATTAACAATAATTTCCCGCGCGTTGAAAGACAGAGAAGCGAACTACGCGACTAGCTAGCGAGAATTGCTGGCCATCGTCTGGGCGTTGGCTAAGCTGCGGCACTTCCTCTACTGGGTTAGGGACATAAATATTCTGACAGACCACCATCCGCTTACGTTCCCGGTATCCGAGGGTAGCCCCAACGCCAAAATCAAGCGTGGGAAGGCTCGCTTTGACGCGACAAAACTTGTCTATAAGCCTGGCAAAGAGAGGAACTGTCGCGGCAAAATATGAATGCTCTGCAGGGAGAGCGCGTCGAGCCAGAGTCAAACGCAGCGACAATTCACAGCGAATTGTCCATGACCTACACAATCTATTCCACAGAAAAGACGCTGAAATGCTTTCGGAATTAGATAGTATTAGAGAAAGCCAGCTTCCCTCGGAAAAGAAATTTTATCTTTTTTGGCGAGAAGACTTGCCACTGATAAGCTTCACGGATCGAGATACCTTGCCTGAAACGCTTAAAGCTGTTGTCAACCCAACTGTGGTGAACGCGATTCCTTGCAACCTTCCGACCTTGGCCAGATTCCAGCATGATCTGGTACAGGCCTACCCCTCCACACAACTTTGGTATTGCAAGAATTTCGTGGCCGACGTTTTCGACGGCAGCGACAGAATAGAAATCATTACTAAAGAGGGCTGCTCAAGAAAACATAAAACAGGTCATGTTGGAATATTATTTTCCAAAAATGACAAGGCTCGTCAATGAGGTTGTCCTAAACTGAAGAATTTGCACAAAAGCGAAGAACGATAGGCACCCGAAGAAGCTGGAAAATGGCCAGACGCCGATTCGCATCCCGCACGATAGAAGACACAAGACCCCCGTTGTTGGTTTTGATAAATATCTTCCTTTTGGCCTAGCAGATATATTGCCCAAACGAGCCCGCGTTCAAGTCAGAGAGTATTAGGTCCATGCTGTTGAACAATTACGGCATAAACTTTGTAATGCGCCACCTCTACACAGCACGTCAAACGAGCAAGTAGAGCGGTTCCATACCACTCTTCTGGAGATAGCCAGATGCTTAAAGCTTCAAAGGGGAATCGTAGATACAGTATATTCTACAGGCTACGATTGAGTATAACGGCTCTATTCACCTAGTAGTGGAAAAAAAGTCCAAAGACATTTTCCACACCACTCCGCCGGAATGCATTCGCGTCAGGGAAAAAATAGTGGGGGCCCAGATAGAGCAAAATGCCAGAATCAATCAGAAGAGAAGGAATATATTCTTTGAAGTAGGCGAAAAAGTTTTGGTAAAGACAAGCCACAGGTTGGGCAACAAGCTGTCGACTCTTTGCATTGAAAAAAAGGTTCAAGCGGACCTGGGGACAACGGTCATCATTTTGTAGAGGGTCCATAAGGACAACCTCTGTTGCCCATTTTTTTAAATTTAAATTTATCCATTTTTTTCATCGTTTTAGGACTGCGCTCACAATATTCTCAATATTTTCAATACACGACTAAGCTCACGGATTAATCGACAATGACCGACGGACATGTTCCCGCAGACACACATGAGAAAACTGTTGGAAATTAACACGTACGGGACATGTTGTCTGCCACTCCGGACGCAAATGACCTTAGGAACATAGAACTGACGCAGAAGCAGCTGGTCGATGCGCACAATAGATAAATTGTCATAAACTCTAATACCCAACAGAAAATCAATCAGCTTACCGAGACCGTTAAGAAGATCTTCCAAATTTCGAAAAATAAACATACCGGCCACCTTTTTATAACCCTTGTAACTCACAATAAAATGTTAACCACAGAAATAGGTATCAAATGCTCACTTTAAACCTTGAAAAAGTTAAAGTAATAAATCCAGTTATTGTAGATCACTCTGTTAATATGCTGACCCAGCGTTTCATAGAAGCCGATGACCGGAGTCATTCGCGCGGCGGATGTGTCGCAACTATGTTGCCAGCCGCGCTAACGCTGAACTTTTGGGGCAGCGACGGCTGCTCCGCGGCAGCACTGGTTGCGCAGCTAGCTTAAGTTCATTTTATAAAACACTTTAATATATAGTTTTATATTGTTCTTGCTACGAAGCACGCTTCAGAAATATATCGCACCGGCATTGGCCGCATAAGTTGATAATTATAATCTTTGCATTACTGAGCTACAAGGCCAGTGAGAAAGAAGAACCAGTCGTTGTTCCAACCTAATCTTCGTAACCAGCGAACTAGTTAGATCCCCGTCAGCATCGCCTTCATCGAACATTCTCAGGAACGCAATATGGGCTTATTTATATACGGCTTATTTATGCATGTGTATATGCGTATGGTAGGCCTAAGCATAGAACGTATGTGTGAGAATATTTATATTTATATATATTTAATAGCGGGTATAGCCCGGCCTTGCCCTTGGCACGTATAAAATAAATGTTCTCAAAAAGCTTTGAAAATGATTTTGAAACTGATCGGACGGTAAACAAACAACTTTCATACAAAAGTTTTTCGCTATTTTACCACTGTTGTGGGTATTAATTAAGTTTTTATGTAGAGCTTGAAATAATTTTGAAGCAAATCGGAAAAAATAAAATGTCACCAAAAAAATCTTTGAATTGCACTTTTTACAGAGGATGCTTTGATTCTGCGAAATATGTGAAACAGGTCACAAATAATTTTTCCTATGGATCCTCGGAAATTAATCTAAGCGCGAAACGTCACCCACCAAATCTTTGACCCCCATATCCACCAAGGGGGATGGATTTTCCAAAAAGTGCGAAACACCCCTCAATTGAATTTAAGCAGAGATCTTTGAAAATTGGTTTGAGGCCGATTCGATGGTTAAAAAAAAAGTTTCATACCAACGTTTTTCGCTAATTAACCACTGTTGTGGGTGGAATTACCCAAATCGATGAGACACGTATTCATTAAGTTCTTAAGTAGTGCTTTGAAAACAGGTTTTAAGCAAATCGGACACCACTTAAAATTTCCCCAAAAAATGATTGAATTGGATTTCTACCGAGGAGGTTTAGATTTTCCGAAAGCAGTTAAACACGTCTTAACGAATTTTTCAAATGGATCCTTGAAAATGAATTTGAGGGCGAAACGTCATCCACCAAATCTTTGATCCCCATTTCCACCAAGGAGAAATACATTTGTGGAAAGGTGTGAAACACCCCCCAAATAAATTTGAACAAAGATTTTAGAAATTGACTTTAAGGCCGATCGGATGGTATATAAAAAAATTTCATACAAACTTTTTTCGCTATGTTTCCATAGTCAGTCAGTCAGGACAAACAGTTTTATACAGAGAGATATGAATATTTTTCCTTCCTTAGGATAAATAAAGTTATTTATATATGAATTTAGTGTACATTAGTATTTATCCTGTTCAACATACTAAAAGATACACAAATACTACCACTAACAGCTGGCGCTACGCTCGGACGGACAGGTAGACGGACATTACTAGTGTGATGTGCGCACATATAGAGTACACACTGTACTCAATATATATAAAAATGTCACACTGTAACACTTTGTTGCAGTGTTTACATAAAGAATTATTAAGCACATTTCAAGTGCATATGTAACATGACCACACACATATGTATGTGTCTAAGCAACAACACAGCGTCAGCTTTTCCCACGCAAGCCGGCTGCGCAGTTCAATACATAAGTCCACATAAACATACTCTCTCTCAGCGGAGCTCTCAACGCTGCCTACATATGTATAAGTATATAACATAACCGCTCCGCTGCTGGCGTCGCAGAGCTAATTAAAATATTAAGAATATATTCAGTGATCAACTGAGAACCAACAAACAACATAACGGAGCAGAAGCTCCGCTGACTAAATCAAGTGTCGTTTGAACTGAAGCCTACATTGCATGGCGACTGTGTAAGCGGTTGTCGGTCGGCCACTTTAATTTTAAATTTCATTGTGCAAAAAAAAAAAAAAAAATATTGTGCATCACATTAAACAAATGTCGCTTCGTTGTGAGCCGGCCATTACCCGCCTAGGAGAAGAAGCAGACACCTCTAAGGCACCAAAAACATCAAAACATCTCACCCAGTAGTGCAGTACTGCAGCGCAAGCAAAGACGCATTGCACTGGAAAATAAATAATAAATGAAATCAACAATAAACAATAGTTGCGAGAATTGACCTATGCGATGACCAGCACCGGCACCACCTGAGCTCATAGGCCCCGGACAACTGCAGCAGCAAAAAAAAAAAAAAGGAGAACTTTAACTCATCTCTACATTTAAAACAACAACATGGATTCCGTCAACCTCGAAGATACTGCTCCTGTTGAGCAAAGGAATGCACCGAGTCTGGCTGAGGCTTTAGAGGTGTATCCAAACGATGGACCCAGCCCACTCACATTAGCTGAGTACAGGACTAGGCAAGAGAAGAAACCACCTAAGAAGTCGAAGCGTGGTGGAAGGATAAGTAAACTTCTACAGAAACGAAGATTGGAACTGGATTGGAACCAAAAATTTTACACCAACGAAGAAGACCGACAACGCTGCCAAGAGCGTATCAACGAGTTAAATAAACAACTTCGCACTGGTGTGAAGTAACGCAAAATAGAGCTGCTGAAATGCGAATGCCCCACTTTGCCTTTAGTTTTAATTCTCACAAACAAGTTGAAGCACCCTCAAATTGCAACTTCAAAACTACTAACCTCTGCTAGGCTTTATACTAAAACCATATGATTGGCAATTGTATAAAGAAAAAGTAAGAGGTTCTAGTCGGGAGCTCCCGACTAGGGAATACCCTGAACCCTCTTTGAGTTGGTAGCGAGGAGGTGGCGATAGGTATAAAATGAAAGATACTTGATATATGTATATATAATATTCTAGAAGCAACATATCATGTTTGGTGACTCTAGCTCTTATTATTTACCCAATTTGCTCAAAAAACAGGATGTCGATATCGATTTTTATCGATTACTTGGAAACGGAGTAAGTTATCGATTATCGGAAACAAACTCGATCTGCGTAGGAACTAGGAGCACCTACATCTAATTTCTAATTTCAAGTCTCTAGCTCTTATAGGTTCTGAGATCCTTGCGTTCATACATACGGACAGACGGACGGACAGACAGACGGACATGGCTAGATCGACTCGGCTATTGATGCTGATCAAGAATATATATACTTTATGGGGTCGAAGATGCTTCCTTCTGCCTGTTACATACATCTGCATTTTGCACAAAAACATTATACCCCTTTTACCCATTTTTAATGGGTTCAGAGTATAAAAACTTGTAAGCCAATCATATGTAAAACTAACACGACTTTTTCTATTTACCGAACGGATATATAATTGCATGTAGGTTACAAATTTTTTTTTTTAAACAAAAATTCAAAATGGGTTGGTTTGGTTCTGACGACAGTCAGACAAAAGATAATACAGCCAACGTAGTTAATAATGTCAAGATTGTAGACCACACAGACGATATCCGCTCATTGTGGATATTGCTCCAAATTATAGCAATTGTGAGTGTCGCACAGTTTTTATTAACACTGTACTTCAAACACAATAAAATTATAAGGAAACGCTATATGAGCTGGGCCAATAATCTTGACAAAATGTAAGAAAGTTTCAAATGTAATCTCAAGAATTAAAGAAAGTTTGATATGTATTTGTTGTAATTGTATGACCACCAAAAAAAAAATATTAGAAAAAAAATTTTAAATAAAAAATAAAAATATAACCATGAAAAATATATTAGTCAGTTAGCTTCAGGTAAATTAGTCATGATTGAAGACAAGATCGATCAAATATACGAAGACGATCCAAACTTTTGCATGCAAGCCATACAAATTTTGCAAGGGCATAGGGAATTCATATCAATATATGAATTCGAAAACGAATATATTGAAACATATAACACATTGAGGAGCCCACTACTTTTATGATCTAAAATAGAAAAAGGATTAGTCTTGTCAACCCTACCCTATGTAAGGATAAAAACAATCATTGACGAACATCGTATTCTAGGGCCAAAAATCCTTTTAGTACGTCTGCACATGGAATGGCACCAGATAGTGCAGAAAATAAAGCTGCATAGAGAAAATTTTGATAAATCATACAAGTGCCTAAATAAAAGCGCACTAGTTTTACAGCCTACAATAATTAAACACACTGAGATAGTTGTATGTGAATACAATGGAATCAGGAGTTTAATTAACGAGTGGCAAAATAAACTGAAAAGTTTACATAGAATCCAAACTACAGACGTTTTACAACGTCTAAGGGATAATCTGAAAAACTTAAACAAAAAGTATGATCTCCAGCTCTATTTACCATCAGCACTAAACACACCGGTAACGTTCGATCAGTCACTCTTGACAAAATCAACGGAAACCGACCAACTAGAAGACATAAAATTAGAAAACATGGCTCAATCAGTAGTTGAATTTTTAAAATTAGCCTCGTCACTCTTACCAGAGTTCGATGGAAAGGCCGAAAACCTACAAAGTTTCTTGGATGCATTGAATCTAATAGATTCCTTAAAAGACACTCATGAACTAACTGCTGTAAGAATCATAAAGACTAAACTTAGAGGCCACGCTAGAAATGTAATGAGTAATAAGTAATGAGCAGACAATTCTTGCCATTATTAATCAATTATCCAAAGCTGTAAAAGGAGAATCTGTAGAAGTTATATCTGCAAAACTCCTTAATCTGCAGCAAAAGAGCAAAACGGCAAATCAGTATACCCAAGAGGTAGAAAAATTGACTCAGTCTCTTGAAGGAGCTTATATCAGTGATGGTCTAAGCCCGGAACTAGCAAACAAATACAGCTTGATATTAGCTGTTAAGACCATGACGCAAAATTGCGCCATTGATAAGGTAAAACTTATCATGCAGGCCGGCACGTTCAACAACATGAATGATGCCATTTGAAAATTTGTCAACAGTTGTACGGAAGCAACAGGACAGTCAAATTCTGTATTGTACTTCCATCAGCGACAATATGGAAATAATAGAGGAAACCGAGGTTATTATCGTAGCAGAGGTAATTATCAGAACAACGGTTCCAGAAATAATAATCAAAGTTATAACAGAAATTATAACAGGGGACAAAATAGAGGAAACTCTAGAGGCCGTGGAAACTCAAACAGAGGACACAACAATAATGTCCGAGTTATTCAAAACACTTTGGGAAACTCCCAGACCCCTTTAAGCAACGAGACCTAAGCATAAAGGTTTATTCAATAAATTTTAGTCTCAAAATTTATGTGTCATTTCAGAATGCACTAACCAATAGAAAATTAACATTCCTTGTAGACACAGGTGCAGATATTTCACTTCTTAAAGCAAATTCCGATGTTTATCAAGACATCCAAAATAATACAATAATAAGTATCCAAGGCATAGGCCAAGCAGGTCAAAGCCAAATAGTCTCACCCGACTATTTAGTCTTAAAACATACAACCTTACCTGGCCGTCAAAACGTTTTATTACCAAAACTTGTCTCAGATACCAGGATCCCTGCCAATTCGGCATGTGCGGCCTAGGGGAGCTAGTCAAAGCCAAATAGTCTCACCCGACTATTAAGTCTTAAAACATATAGCCTCACCTGGAATTCAAAACTGCTTAACCAAAACTTTTCTCAGATACCAGGAGCCCTGCAATTCGGCATGTGCGGCCAAGGGGAGCTAGTCAAAGCCAAATAGTCTCACCCGACTATTTAGTCTCAAAACATACATACCTGGAAGTCAAAGCTGCTTACCAAAACTTGTCTCAGCTACCGGGAGCCCTGACAATCTGGCATTTGCAGCCTAGCGGAGCAAGTAAAAGCTAAATAGTATCACCCGACTACTTAAAATTAAAACATACAGCCTTACCTGGCCGTCAAAGCTGCTTTACCAAAACATCGCTCAGATACCAGGACCCCTGCCAATCTGGCATTTGCAGCCTAGGAAAGCAAGTCAAAGCCAAATAGTCTCACCCGACTATTTAGTCTTAAAACATACAACCTTACCTGGCCGTCAAAACGTTTTATTACCAAAACTTGTCTCAGATACCAGGATCCCTGCCAATTCGGCATGTGCGGCCTAGGGGAGCTAGTCAAAGCCAAATAGTCTCACCCGACTATTAAGTCTTAAAACATATAGCCTCACCTGGAATTCAAAACTGCTTAACCAAAACTTTTCTCAGATACCAGGAGCCCTGCAATTCGGCATGTGCGGCCAAGGGGAGCAAGTAAAAGCTAAATAGT
Organism: Drosophila littoralis; assembly: GCA_018903485.1. Classification (NCBI taxonomy): domain Eukaryota; kingdom Metazoa; phylum Arthropoda; class Insecta; order Diptera; family Drosophilidae; genus Drosophila; species Drosophila littoralis. Next base: position 2,172,299 of record JAEIGF010000590.1, read on the forward strand.
ATCACCCGACTACTTAAAATTAAAACATACAGCCTTACCTGGCCGTCAAAGCTGCTTTACCAAAACATCGCTCAGATACCAGGACCCCTGCCAATCTGGCATTTGCAGCCTAGGAAAGCAAGTCAAAGCCAAATAGTCTCACCCGACTATTTAGTCTTAAAACATACAGCGTTACCTGGCCGTCAAAACGTTTTATTTAAACTTGTCTCAGATACCTGAGATACCAGAGATCCGTGCCAATTGGGAATGTGCGGCCTAGGGGAAAGTCCCCAGCTACAAACAGACAATATATAATTCCACACGATTTTCATATAATAGATTCAAATTTCTCAATAACATGTGATGGAATTATAGGCATTGACTTTATAAAACGATTCAATTGCCAATTAGACTTCAAGCCACCTGAAGATTGGTTTATACTTAGACCCAAAAACTTAAATTTTCCCATTTAAGTTCCAATAACATACAGTTCTGGTAACAATTCATTATTTCTACCAGCAAGATCCCAAGTTATAAGGAAAATTGGGATAAATACAAAAGAAGCCAGTATATTAATACCAAATCAAGAAATAAACAAGTAAGAGTAAGAACCCTGTTATTCCAACACCAAATGCAGTTCGCGCAACCCGCTCGTTTAAGGTAATAAAGATAAATTAAAAAAAAAAAGTTCTATTGGCAGGGTTCGAACTCGCAACTGACCGTATTACTTGCTGACGACCCTACTCAACAGACAAACCAAAAAAAAAAAAATAGTTTCCCAGGTAGGGCTCGAACTCGCGACATACCGCAACACTTGTTATGCCTCTACTCAACAGCCACACCAATAATTAAGTATTATGCTGTTAGAATGCGATAGAATGCGAAGCAGACGCGCATGAATGTGTGTGTGTACACAAATTCTTGATGTTTTCGCTAGCTGTGCCATCCAATTGCGCAGTTACATATAACTTTGGTTTTCTCTTAACCGAGCTTAATGAAATTTTCTTCAGTATATATTATTGTACCATAGAATATTTGTATATTCTCAAAAAGTCAATTGAATTTAAATTGTGGCTTAGATTGGTTGGCAATATAAGTTGGGTTATTAACATGATTTATAGCTGTGCAGTGTTAGAGGGGAGGTGGCGATAGGTATAAAATGAAAGATACTTGACATATACATAATATTCTAGAGACAACATATCATTTTTGGTGACTCTAGCTGTTATTATTTACCCGATTTGCTAAAAAAAACAGGATGTCGATATCGATTTTTATCGATTGCTTGGAAACGGAGTTAGTTATCGATTATCGGAAACAAACTCGATCTGCGCAGGCACTAGGAGCACCTAAATCTAGCTCTTATAGGTTCTGAGATCCTTGCGTTCATACATACGGACAGACGGACGGACGGACGGACGGACAGACAGACGGACATGGCTAGATCGACTCGGCTATTGATGCTGATCAAGAATATATATACTTTATGGGGTCGGAGATGCTTCCTTCTGCATGTTACATACATTTGCATTTTGCACAAATACAATAAACCCTTTTTACCCATTTTCAATGGGTTCAGGGTATAAAAAGTGTGTCTACATCGCCAACACAATAGCAACATCCGAATATATATTTGTCCGTTTATTAAATACAACTTATACTGACCAATTGGTCAGCATAAACAAATTAGAATATGAACCACTTTCGAAATATGATTTAGTTCAAACTATTCATGAAAATAAAAACGAAATCATTTTAGCTCAACTAAAGAAAAAGTTTCCACCCCAATTCAAGAAACCATTAGTAGAATTATGCACCAAATATAGTGATGTATTCGGACGAGAAACCGAATCGATAACAACTAACAACTTCTATAAGCAAAAATTGAGACTAAAAGACAATGAAGCAATACATATAAAAAATTACCGAAGTCCTTATAGCCAAGTAGACGATATACAAATACAAGTTGGAAAATTGATCACCGACAATATAGTCGAACCATCTGTATCCGAATACAATAGCCCAATTTTACTAGTTTCCAAGAAAGCCCTTCCGGGATCAGAGGAAAAGAAATGGCGCTTAGTAATTGACTATCGTCAAAAAAATAAAAAGCTTTTGTCCGATCAATTTCCGCTCCCCAGAATGAGGACATTCTAGATCAATTGGGTCGAGCCAAATACTTCTCATGCCTTGACTGAACGTCAGGTTGCCATCAAATTGAACTAGAGGAAAGTTCAAGAAATATAACATCCTTTTCGACAAGCAATGGATCATATCGTTTCATGCGATTGCCATTTGGTTTAAAAATAGCGCCAAACTCATTTCAGAGGATGATGACCATAACATTCTCTGGACTTGAACCATCGCAAGCATTCCTTTATATGGATGATTTAATGGTAATAAGTTGTTGAAATATGTAGGAAATACAACTTAAAATTGCACCCAGAAAAATGTTCATTTTTTATGTATGAAGTGACTTTTCTAGGTCACAAATGCACTAATAAAGGAGTCTTGCCAGATGACAAAAAATAAGACGCCATCAAGAATTACCCAGTCCCACATGATGTGGACAGCGCTAGACGATTTGTTGCTTTTTGTAATTACTACCGTCGCTTTATTAAAAACTTCGCCGACTATTCATGGCACATAACTAAATTATGTAAAAGGAATGTATCTTTCAATTGGACAGACGAATGCCAAAACGCATTCCAACATCTTAAAGAAAAGCTAATGCACCCAACGTTATTACAATATGCAGATTTTCGCAAAAAGTTTTGCATAATTACTGATGCTAGTAAACAAGCTTGTGGTGCGGTTTTAACTCAAAACCATAATGGCATTCAACTCCCAATAGCATATGCATCACGTTCATTCACAAAGGGTGAAAGTAATAAAAGCACAACAGAACAAGAGTTAGCTGCTATTCATTGGGCAATAACACATTTTCGACCAGACGCCCTATCGCGGATAACAATATCCGAACTATGGAATATTCAAAGCAAAGTCCTGAAAGTCACTACCAGGCACCAAAGTAAACAGAAAAAACGCTAGCTAAAATACCAAAATCTGAAAATGGTAAAGAAGCTATTGTAGCTATTGTATATATACCGTTGCAAAAGCAATATTTGAATCATTTATACTGAAGTTCGGTCCAATGAAGACGTTCATTTCGGACATGGGAACTGAATATAAAAATTCTGTTATTAATGACCTTTGCAAATACTTGAAAATAGAGAACTTAACGTGTACAGCACACCACCACCAGACAGTAGGAACAGCAAGAAGTCATAGAACTTTCAATGAATACATACGTTCTTATATATCAGTTGATAAAACTGATTGGGACGTATGGCTTCAATATTTCGTTTTTTGTTTCAACACGACCCCCTCAATGGCACATAATTATTGTCCATATGAATTAGTTTTCAGCAAACGGAGCAATTTGGCAAAATACTTTATTAAAATAGATAATATCGACCCTATATATAACATAGACGACTATGATAAAGAAGCAAAATTTAGATTAGAGCAGGCACACAAAAGAGCTAGGATAATGTTAGAAAAACATAAGGCTAAGAATAAAGAATATTATGACAATAAGGTTATAAATTTTAAATTGGAAATAGAAGATAAGGTTTTGTTAAGAATCAATACTGGCCACAAACTAGAACCAGTTTATCTAGGCCACTATGAAGTAATAGGAATAGAAACTAGAGATAATATTATAATAAAAGATACAAAAGGTAAAAAACAAACAGTTCATAAAAATAGATTAAAAATATGTTCAATAAATAATAAATATAAATTTTCTTTATGAATTCGAAATCAAAATAAAAAAAATAAAAAAATAAATATATACTTATAAACATCGACCTGATAAGCCAAATGAAACGAAAAAAATGTGTGAGGCGACCACCCCAGGGCTCATAATTGTATATCATAATTCATAAGCATTGTATAGTATATAAGCATTGTATTAGTAATAAGAACAGTTTAGGCAAGGTGCCGATGTATCGAAGCTAGTTAATGGCAAGGAGCCCAGTTTGAATGTTAACCGCCGGCCGTCGTAGCAACCGTGCGTAACTGATCAGTTGCTTAACACCGCCTTCGAGAGCGCAACTTCAACTCAGCGGTGAAGAACGCAAGCTCCGAGGCGAAGTCGCGAAAGCTGGCGGCGAAGTTGAGCAACCGAGGCAAGCGCACGGTTCGCTAGCTAGCGTGTCGGCACTTTTGCGGTGACTATTAAAACGATTAGACGTGTGTCGAAGATGACAAAAGAGGCAAACATAACCCTAAACGAGTAGCGGAGCGCTAGGGCTCTAGACTTTTGAACGACTATCAGAGTGAGTAGATGTGTAGTGAAAAGAAGTGAGAGCAACGAAACGCAAAATGTGCTGTTCCTGATAACATTCTAGGAGGTGTTTCCGATAATCGATAACTTACTCCGTTTGCAAACAATCGATAAAAATCGATATCGGCATCCTGTTTTTTTCAACAAATTGGATAAATAATAACAGCTATAGTCACCAAAACTTGATATGTTGCTTCTAGAACTTTCATTTTATAGCTATCATCACTTTCCCGCTACCACCGCCAAGCTATAAATCATGTTAATAATCAACTTGTATTGCCCATCAATATAAGCCTCAATCTAAATGCAATTGACTTTTTGAGAATACACAAATATTCTATGGAACAATCGGTTAAGAATCGATCGGTTATGTGTTTTGACTATGCACGTGTTTTGTGCCAGCTAGTGATAATTCAAAGAATTTTTGTATGCATGTACACACAGATTCATGCGCGTCTTCTTTTAATTCCACCAACAGCATTGCAATTGCGATTGTATTGTTTTCTGTGCTGATATTTCAATTCGTTTTTTTCTCATTCAGACTCGATTATTGGTGTGGCTGTTTAGTAGAGTCGGCAGCAAGTAATGCGGTCAGTTGCGAGTTCGAACCCTGCCAAGGGATCTTTTTTTTAATATATCTCTTTCCTGTTACACTTTGAACCCATTGAAAATAGGTAAAAACGGTATAATGTATTTAAGCAAATGTATATATATTCTTGATCAGTATCAATAGCCGAGTCGATCCAGCCAGGTCCGTCCGTCCGGCCGTCCGTATGTTTGAGCGCAAGTATATCAGTACCTATAAGAGCTAGAGACTGAAATTTGAAACGTAGATCCTCATAGTGCCAGCGCAGTACTCGTTTGTTTCCGGTAAGCGATAACTTGACCCGTTTAAACATATTACTTGTATTAAAGTTGTTTCTTTACACGTGCGTGATAATGACCTATTTATAGTGTTGGGTGATTTTAATTTACCAAACATTTCTTGGTCATTATTCAATTAAATTTCTTATCATTTAAATAGAATACTTGATCTTGTATTTGTTAACGATTCCCTTACTGCTAATGTGTCCTTTTTCAGAGGATGTATATCATCCTACTTTAGAGGTAGCAATGTTCAATTGCAATCCCCTTATTTCTCATTCACCAGCTATCAATAAGCCCCGCCGTTGCTTCCGCAATGGAAACTATTTCTTGCTTAATCAGCGTATTCATGCAACTGACTAGTCTTTTCTCTCCTTTTTGCAATAAATTATTTAAAATGCTCTTACTCTCCTGGGTTTGACAATATTCCTAGTTGTCTACTCAATAAGTGTAGTTCTTCGATTCTTCGTCCATTGCATAAGCTTATTAATCTATCCCTTGAATCTTCTATCTTTCCATATCTTTGGAAAAAATCTTATATCATTCCCTTCACAAAAAAGGTGGAAAGTCTGTTGTGATATGCGCACATATAGAATACACACTGTACTCCATATATTCCAAACTGTCACACTGTAACACTTTGTTGCAGTGTTTAAATAAAGAAATATAAAGCACATTTCAAGTGCATGCATATGTAATATGACCACACATATATGTGTCTATGCAACAACTCAACGTCAGCGTTTCCCACGTAAGCCGGCTGCGCTATACAATACGTAAGTGCGAATAAACATATGGTCTCTCAGCGCAACTCTCAACCGCTCCGCTGCTGGCGTCGCTGGCAGCGCAGCTCGCGATGTCTTAGCTATGTAGTACTTAAGTAAAAGATTGTAAAGACATTCACTGACCAAGAGTAACCGAATAAAGTTATTAGCGGAGCAGAAGCTACGCTGTAAATCAAATATTTATTAGAAGGAATGAATCACTATAAAGCAAATTACATTTACATGGCGACCGTGACAGCGAGTTGACCGTGTCGGTCATTCGCCGTTGTTTGTGTACAGTTCATAATGAACAAGTAAAAATCAACTTTACAACTGAACCCTTTTCTTCCAACACCAAATGCAAATATATATACTATTCTAAAACCTACATGCCAAGTTTGGTGACTCTAGCTCTTATGATTTACCAAAATTACTCAAAAAACTACTTGGAAACGGGGCAAGTTATCGAATATCGGAAACAAACTCGATCTGCGCGGGCACTTTGGGGTCAGAGATGCTTCCTTTTGCCTGTTACATACATTTGCAAAAATACATTATACCCTTTTTACCCATTTTTAATGGGTTCAGGGTATAATAAATAACAAATATTAATTTTCAAAAAACTTTGCAAAAAATGTGGTGCATTACATTAAACAAACGTCGCTTCGTTGTGCGCCGGCCATTGCGCGCCAAGGAGAAGAGGCAGACCACCTCTAAGGCACCCAAAACATCTCACCCCATAGTGCTGCAGCGCAAACACAGACGCATGGACCTGGAAAAGAAATAATAAATAAAACTTTGCCATAAACATTAGTTGCGAACAGCACCGACACCGCCTGAGCCCATAGGCCCCGGATAACTGCAGCAGAAAGAAAAGAACAACTTAAAATCAACTTTACATTTAAGCCAACAAAGTGGATTCCCTAAAACTCGAGGATACTGCTCCTGTTAAGCAAAGGGATGCACCGAGCCTGGCTGATTCATTAGAGGTGTATCCAAACGACGGACCCCGCCCACTCATATTAGCTGAGTAGAGTAAGAAGACAAAGCATGGTGCAGGAATAAGGAAACTTCTCCAGAAAAGACGACTGGAACTGGATCTCCAAAAAAATTACACCAACGAAGAAGACCGACGACGCTGCCAAGAGTGTATCGACTATTTAAATAAACAACTTCACATTGGTGCGAAGGAACGCACCTTTAGTTTAAATTCTCACAAACAAGTTGAAGCACCCTCAAAGTGCAACTTGGAAACTATTAACCTCTGTTAGGCTGTATACTAAAGCCATATGATTGGCATAGAATTATATAACGAAAAACTTGTAAGCCAATCGTATGTACAACTAACACGACGTTTTCCTTTATACCGAACGAATATATAATTACATGTAGGTTACAATAGATTCATTTTTAAACCAAATTTCAAATTAGATTGGTTTGGTTCTGACGACAGTCAACATTAATAACGTCAAGATTGTAGACCACACAGACGATATCCGCAATCGTGAACTTCGCACATTTTTTGTTAAAACTGTACGTCAAAAACAATAAAATTATAAAGAAACGCTATATTAGCAAGGCCAATAATCTTCACAAAATTTAAGAAAGTTTATGAAAGTAATTTCAAAAGAATTAGAAAATTTGATATGTATATTTTGTATTTGTATGAGCACCACAAAAATTAAAAAAAAACGCTCCGTTAGCTTAATTAAGTATTTGAACAATTAAATACATATAACATTACACTTCGAATGTAAATTAGTCATGATTGAAGACAAGATCGATCAAATATTCAAATACGATCCAAACTTTCGTATGCGAGCCATACAAATTTTGAAAAGGCATAGGGAATTCATACCAGTATATAAATTCGAATACGAATATGTTGAAGCATACGACGCAACAACAAGCCCACTCTTTTCATGCACTAAAATAGAGAGGGGAATAGTCCTGTCTACCCTACCATTCGTAAAAATTAAAACCATTGTTGACGAACATCCAATTCTAGGACCAACAACTATTCTTTTAGTACGCATTCACAGGTAGTAACTAACAAACAATTTTACAAAAAAAAAAAAGATATATAGAGCCATATATAAAAAAAAAAATGGGTGGAAAACAATCAAAAGCAGATGATAACACTGCCAATGTAGTAAACGTGGCAGAAGTTGTAGACACCACACCCCATGTGCAGTTAACAAATATACTGCCAAGAATACTCATTGTAATAGCTTCGGTGAACTTCCTTCAGAAGATATGTCTTCTCCATAAAAAATCACTGAGAAAACGTTAAATGAGTCCGGATAACGACATAGATAAGGTCTAAGGCGCTGCTTAAATAAACATACTTAATTGGCGGAAGTTCTACTTGGAATAGCCCCAAATAGTCGAGAAAATAAAGCTGCATAGAGAATATTTTGATAAATCATATAAGTGCCTAAATAAGAGCGCACCAGTTTTGAAACCCACCAAAATTAAACACACTGAGATCCTTGCCTATGAATACTATGAAATCACGAGTTTAACGAGTTTCAAAATAAACTGATAAGTTTACACAGAGTCCAAACTTCAGACGTTTTACAACGTCTAAGGGATAATCTGGTAAACTTAAATAAAAACGAGGAAGAAAGGCTTTCTTCGGCAAGCCGAAGATCTAAACCCTTGCAGACCCAAACTTTTCATAATGCTCATGGTGCTTTGCCCGTATCTAAGAAGCACAGGGAAAATAGTTAATGTCTAGTTTGGTCAAGATATCTTGATAAACAAAAAAGGTTTTTAATCAAAAACCTAGTTTTCGACCGATCAATCCCATGAAAGATATATGATGCTATATGATAGCAGTCCGATGCAAATAAGATTTTCCGAAATGAAGGAGCATAGTGAATTCTTTAAATGCCGTGTTCAATCAAAATATTTTGAAAAACGTTTTCCATACAACAACTAAATTTTCGACCGATCGTTCCTATGGCAGCTATATGAAATAATGGTCCGATCTTAATAGGATTTTGTATATATATATAAGGAACATAGTAAAACTAATTAAAGCCGAGTTTGGTCAAGATATCTTGATAAACAAACAATTTTGGACATGGCTATATCGACTCGGCTGTTGATACTGATCATATATATATATGTCGGAGAATTAAAGTCATCTCCCTGCAGGTCGTCATTGTTGGTTGCTTGACCGTTCGGATTCTGGTGTTCCGTGCTCAGTTCTGGCGGATGCAGCGAGTCTTCGTTGCCTTTGTTGCTTATTATTGTCTCTTAAATACCCACACGTGACCACCTCACGCCACGCCGGAAACACAGAACCGCCACAAGAGAGAGACCAGATCTAGCAACGCATACGAAGCCACACACAGCCTCAGTTCGCAAACTGAGTCCCCATTCTACCAGAACTAGTATCTACCAGCACAACCCATGGTCACACCTTAAAGTCTCATGCCTATCGAGATGCTACAGTACTTCATCTCCGACACGGCCATCCTGACACATACACGTCGTCGTGTCTACCATAAACATCTCAGTTTCATTCCAACTTTATAATTTCATTGAATACTTCAGAAAAACAACCAAATAATCTTAAATTCATATTCAAATGTCGTAGGTTATTTTAACATATCTTAGGTTATATTCTCTTATAAACCATTTCTTTCATTTACATTTCCAAGCAAGAGATCATCTAAACATTTTCAAACTATACATTAATCAGTTCAAATCATCAATTCGTAATCCAAGATACATAACTAGGCTTTTATTAGCCAACTTTTAAATTCATCGCCCAACACTTGGCTTCACGAATTCATCAACCACATTGCTCGTCCATCGCCCAACACTTGGCTTCACGAACACTCTTCTGTATCAACAGACTTTTCCAACAGACTTTGTTCTTTATAATTTACATCAAGCTCTTCTGGAATTTGCACATCCGGTAACTACCGCAAACTTTCGTGTGGATACTTGTAACGTCTATTGTTCTGAGTAGACTTTAAAACGTATCGGTCTCCGTCCAATACCTCGACCACCAAGAAAGGGCCTCTGAACTTTGGATCTAATTTCGTTGTTGTCTCTCACTGTTTTTAAGCAACACAAAGTCACCCACACAGAACCTAATTACCTTAGCCATATTTTTATCAAATTTTGTCTTCTCATATCTAGCGACCTATTCCAAGTTCTTAGCGGTCAACTCCCTTAATTTAATCTTGTCAATTTCAGTTTCGGTATCACTAATAGGAATCAACCCAAGTGGACGCGCAACTTTACCAATCAAAAGTTCTAGAGGACTGCACTTAGTGCTACGATTAACTGTACAGTTAAGGGCTAACTGTACATCCCCCAGTGCATCTTGCCACGGTCTAGCACTTGTCTCAACAGCCGTCAACAGATTCTTTAGTGTACTTATAACCCTTTCGACTTGACCGTTGGCTCGACTTGCACCTGTTCCAATCAGATGTAATTGTATCTTTTGGTTAGAACAAAATTGCGCAAACTTTGCGCCCGTGAAGCTGCGCCCCTGATCGGCAATTAAACGTGTTGGCACGCCAAAAATGGCAATCGAAGATTTCATTGCGTTTATACAAGTATTAGCATCCAAAGAGAAGGTGTGAAACAGATAAACGTATTTAGTAAAAGCGTCGATTTGTACAATGATATATTCTTTACGATCACTTTTTCCGCTCAATTTTCCCGATATATCTATGTGAACGGTATGCCAAGGAATGCTAATTTTTGGAATTGGGTGTAATTCAATTTGAGGTTTTCCTGACGTACCCTTAGAAACTCTGCATGTAATGCAGTTCTCCACAAATCTTCGAACATATTTTGTCATACCAGAAAACCAGTAATGATATTAAAATTTCTTTTTCATTTCCGACCATTTCAGTTTCAATGTTATCAAAATTAGTAGGTTGAACGGTTTCACTAACGTTCACAACTTTAGTTTGAACAATCTTAAAGTTATCGTAAGGAACAATATTATTTTTCATACATTCGTCTTGTACTATATGAAACAAAACAACCAAAGAATTACCATCAATCATGACGTTTGATTCAACTTGTACAGTACTGTAAGTATTGGCATTACCTATTCCCTTTAACGTGATAACACTATGAATCCTCTTACCAACTAACTTACTAGAAACGCTTTCTTTAATTAATGAGCACTCAGCTCCCGAATCAAATGTAATTGGAAATCTCTCACCATTGACCAGCATACTCGATTGAGGCTCTACTATAGCGCACAGCTCCACTCTTTTTTTCCATTCCATTCCATATCTACAGTCTTGCTTTTTATGACCTGGTTTTCCACTCTGATAACATTTGAGTTCCACAGTTCTAGCACGCTTGGTCTCTGGTTACCAGTTTGATGGAATAGGACGCTCTTTCAGCGCTGAGAATACTTGCAGCTCCAGCAATGTCCGGATTATATTTCGGCAAGCAAATCTCGCTAGTCTGTTGTAACTCGCTCGCCGGCATCTGTAGCCTCTTAACCAGTTCCAGAAAATTCCGGTTTTGCTGCTCTAACAGCGCGAAGACATCTCTTGAAGAAGTTTGGTTAGGGCCGAATCCCACTTCTGATGTCGGAGAATTAAAGTCATCTCCCTGCAGGTCGTCATTGTTGGTTGCTTGACCGTTCGGATTCTGGTGTTCCGTGCTCAGTTCTGGCGGATGCAGCGAGTCTTCGTTGCCTTTGTTGCTTATTATTGTCTCTTAAATACCCACACGTGACCACCTCACGCCACGCCGGAAACACAGAACCGCCACAAGAGAGAGACCAGATCTAGCAACGCATACGAAGCCACACACAGCCTCAGTTCGCAAACTGAGTCCCCATTCTACCAGAACTAGTATCTACCAGCACAACCCATAGTCACACCTTAAAGTCTCATGCCTATCGAGATGCTACAGTACTTCCTCTCCGACATATATTTTAAGGGGTCGGAGATGTTTCCTTCTATGCGTTACACATTTCACGAGAAAATTATAATACCTTCTGCAAGGGTATAAAAAATATGATCTCCAGCTTTATTTACTATCGGCACTAAGCACACCGGCAACGTTCGATCCGTCACTCTTGACAGAATCAACGGAATCGGACCAAGTAGAAGAAATCAAATTAGAAACCATGGCTCAGACAATTGTAGATTTTATAAAACTGGCCTCATCGCTCTTACCCGAGTTCGATGGAAGGACAGAGAATCTACAAAATTTCAAAGACGCATTAAATTGACTTGATTCCCTAAATGGCGCGCATGAAGCCGTAGCAGGCAACCTAATAAAGACTAAGCTGAAGTGTCATGTAAGAAATCTGATAAGCCATGAACAATCAATTGGTCAAATAATTAAAAATTAACAGCTAAAGTAAGAGGAGAATCAGTAGACGTAATTTCAGCAAAATTACTTAATCTCCAACAAAAACATAAGACAGCCAACCAATACGTCCAAGAAATAGAAACGTTGACAAAGTCCCTGTATAATGACTAACAACTGGTCCTTCAATAAGGTAAAACTTATCATGCAGGCTGGCACGTGCAGTAACATGAGTGATGCTATGTCTAAATTTGTCAATAGTTGCACAGAGGCAACAGGACATTCGAACACCGTCCTGTTCTATCAGCAACAACATAACTGGGGTAACCGTGGAAATTACCGTGGACGAGGTAATGGTTACCGCAAATACAATAACAACAAGTATGAGGTTCTAGTCGGGAGCTCCCGACTAGAAAATACCCTGAACCCTCCCATTCCAACACCAAATGCAGTTCGCGCATCGCGCTCGTTTGAAGTAATAAAGATAAATTAGAAAAAAAAAAGTTCCCTTGGCAGGATTCGAACTCGCAACTGACCGTATTACTTGGTGACGACTCTACTCAACAGACAATTACAATGCTGTTAGAATTCGATAGAATGCGAAGCAGACGCGCATGAATGTGTGTGTGTTGTAATAACCCTCGCATCAAATAATAACCACCTCATTAGGTCTTGCTAGGTTGAGCGTCTTTTCTTTATTCAATGCATAGTTCTCTTAGCTTAAGGCTGCCTGCTGTCGACGCAGCGGCAGAGCAGCCGTTATATATATATTCTATATGTATAGTGACAATTTGTATAGCGGGCAGAGAGTGTTATGCATGCACATATGCATATAAGCGGTCAGCGTGGGAACCATGCTGACTCGGCTTTAAAACGGTCAGTGTTCTGAAGTGTGTCTCATATTTCGGCTGCACTTGGAATGTGCTGGGCACTTGGCACGTTGCAGCTGAGTGACAAAGGCAATGCCCTATACGTTTATCATTGGCATAACAACAAAGTAATGTGGCTTAGGCTAACCAAGTGTTGCCGCTCAATATTTATGTTATATATATTGTATGCATATGTGTATACACTACATCTCCCTCCTTTTGAAAAATAACGTAATTATATGTAGTTATTTTAAGTTTTATTATTATTATTATTATTATCTTTTTCTATCCATACTTAATAACGACAAAGAAAATGAAATCATGAAAAATATTCATGGATTATCCAATATATACATATCTAAGTATGGCCATACTAAATATGATTATGAAATACAAATTTTTAGTCTATCCTTATGAACTGTTTGTTTTTTATTTTTATTATTCATTATTATGACGTTATTTCTATCCCCTATTTCCGTTACTTTATACGGACCAGTATATTTATAATCTAACTTATGACCTGTTTCATTTCTTAGTAAGACTTTATCACCTATTGATATATCTATGTTGTTTGTTTTGTGGTCATATAGTATCTTATTATGTTTCTTATGTTCTTCTATCATTATTCTAGCTCTTTTGTATGCTACTTCCAATCTATATTTACTTTCTTTAGCATAATCATCTATATTATATATGGGTTCTATATTATCTATTGTTTGGTAAATTGTTTTGGTAAATTATTTGTTTTACCAAATACTAGCTCATATGGACAATAATTATGTGCCATTGAGGGGGTCGTGTTGAAACAAAAAACGAAATATTGAAGCCATACGTCCCAATCAGTTTTATCAACCGATATATATGAGCGTATGTATTCATTGAAAGTTCTATGACTTCTTTCTATTGTTCCAACTGTCTGGTGGTGGTGTGCCGTAGATGTTATATTTTTAATTGTTAGGTATTTGCACAAATCATCTATAATTGAATTCTTATATTCTGTTCCCATGTCCGTAATGAACGTCTTCATTGGACCGTACTTCAGAATAAATGATTTAAAAATTGCTTTAGCGACTGTGTTCGCGTTCTTATTTGAAACTGGTATGGCAACTAAATATTTAGTTAAGTCACATATTAGAGTGACTACATATTCATTGCCATTTTTTGATTTTGGTAGCGGACCAATAGTGTCCACTATCACTCTGTCGAAAACATTTATAGGAGTATCAGTTATTATTAATGGGGTCTTATTATGCTTAGTTATTTTAGCTTTTTGGCACTTCTGACATTTTCGTATGTAATCAGTAATATTTCGAGTCATACCTTTCCAAAAATAATGTCTTTTAACCTTGGCCAGGGTTTTTGCAATGCCTGTATGACCTCTTTGCATTGGATCGTCATGGAATATAGACAGTATAGCTTCATTCTCATCTTGTTTTTCTACAAGGGTCACCGGGTTGAGTAGCGCTACTCTTAATGTATTCAATATTTTATTGCCCATTTGTTTGAAATTATCTATTGAAACATGTTCAAAGATATTTTCCCAAGGTGCCATTTTGAGTTGGCTGATTTTGTTTATACCGGCTTGCTTTTCAAGCCTTTGGAAAAATTGACCTAAGTCTAGAATTCCATTGGTATATAAATCGTTAACATCATATCTTGCAGTAATTTTTCTACCATGTTTAAATAAACATAGCATATCTTTTACATGCAAGGTCACTACCTTACGTACTTCGCCATTGTTTATGACTTCATATACTTTGGGCTTAGAAGCTTTCTCTATAGATTGCGTAGGCAATACTATTACTTTGCTTTCCGCGCGGAAGTTCTGTCTATTTTTATATCTAGTAGTGACTTTCTTTATATTTCCAGTAATATTTTGTAGCTCTTTAATGGTTATTCTTGATAACGCATATATATATAGATATATTAGATATTAATGGTCTGTGATCTGTTTTGATTGTAAAGTGTTTTCCATAAATATATGGTCGAAAATGTAATATTGCCCAGTGTATTGCAGCTAACTCCTGCTCAGTAGTACACTTATTACTTTCTCCCTTAGTGAAAGCTCTTGATGCATATGCATTGGGAAGTTGGAGTCCGTTATGGTTTTGAGTTAAAACCGCTCCACATGCTTGCTTTCTTGCATCAGTAATTATACAAAATTCTTTGCTGAAATCGGGATATTGTAGCAAAGTAGGTTCCATTAGTTTTGTTTTTAAATATTGGAATGCGTTTTGGCATTCATCTGTCCATTCAAAAGGAAATTTTTTATGAAACGTCTATAATAATTGCAAAATGCTACGAAACGTCTAGCGCTGTCCGCATTGTGCGGCGCTGGGTAATTCATAATGACGTCATATTTCTTGTCGTCTGGAAGTATTCCTTAATCTGTGCATTTATGACCGAGAAAAGTCACCTCATGCATAAAAAATGAACATTTTACTGGATGTAACTTTAGAGTGTATTCCCTACATTTCTCAAAAACATCTGTTAAGTTATTAAGCATGTGTTTTTCGGAACAACCTATAACTATTAAGTCATCCATATAAAGGAATGCTTGTGAAGGTTCTAGTCCAGAGAATGCAATAGTCATCATTCTTTGAAATGAATTAGGCGCTATCTTTAATCCGAAAGGTAATCGCGTGAAGCGATACGAGCCATTGCTCGTTGAAAAAGACGTTATATCTCTTGAACTTTTTTCGAGACATTAAGTCAAGGCATGAAAAATATTTTGCTCGTCCTAGTTGATCTAGGATATCATCAATACTAGGGAGTGGAAATTTATCGGACAGTAATTTTTTATAAATTTGACGATAGTCAATCACTATCCGCCATTTCTTTTCTTCTGAACCTGGAGATGGTTTTTTAGGGACAAGTAATAATGGGCTATTATATTCAGATACGGATGGTTCAACAATCCCGTCGATGATCAATTTTCCAACTTGCTTCTGTATTTCGTTCACCTGACTGTGTGGGCTTCTGTAGTTTTTTGTATACACTGGTTCATCATCTTTTAATCTCAGTTTTTGTTTATAAAAATTATTTGTGCTTATTGGTTCTGTTTCCAATCCGAATATATCATTATATTTGGTGCATAAGCTTGAAAGCTGTGACTTGAATTGTGGTGGAAAGTTTTTTGAAAGTTGAGATAATACAGACTTTTCCCTATCTTCTGTATTAGTTTTGACTACTTCGTAGTTCGAAAGTAATTCATACGTTAAGTTGTTTGCACTGACTACTTGATCTTTATTTGTTGTATTAAGTAGTCTTATGAAAGCGTTTTCAGTTGTTGCTATGGTACTTGCTATGTAAATACCATGTTTAATTTCTTAATTTGGAATCAATACACTGTCCTCTTTTAAATTTAGTTGAATTTTTCTAATAACTTGGGATCTTGCTGGCAGAAGTATTGAGTTGTTGCCAGAACTGTATGTTATCGGAACATAAATTGGAAATTTTAAGTTATTAGTTCTAGTTATACGCCAATCTTCAGATTGCTTGAAGTCTAATTGACAGTTATATTTTTTAATAAAATCGATTCCTATTATGCCATCACAAGGCATAGCGAATTGTAAATCCACGATATGAAAATCATGTGGGATTATATACTTACATGTCTATAATGTAATTATCTTGTATGTCTTGAAAGACATCAGAATTTTCTTTAACTATTGAAATGTCTGCACCTGTGTCTACTAAAAAGACAAGTTCTTTTCCTGTAGCCACATGATTGAATGATACGAATATGTTCTGACTGAGATTAATAGTGTGAACCCTTGCATCTTCTACTGTTGAGCATTTAAAGGGTTTTGTGAGTTTTCCGATGTATTGTTGACTACTCGGACACTATTTGAGGTATTGCTGTTGTGGCCTCGATTCGAATTGCCTCTATATTGGCCTCGTCCATTGTTATAATAGGTACTATTGTAGTTGTTACGACTACGAAAGTTACCTCTATAATTTCCTCGTCCGCGGTTTCCGCCGCGCTGTGAATAATTTTTGTAATATAGGACAGTGTTCGGCTGTCCAGTTGCTTCTGTGCAACTATTTACAAATTTGGATATGGCATCCTTCATTGTATTGAAGGTACCAGCTTGCATGATAAGTTGTACCTTATTAATCGTGCAATTCTTAATCATTGCTTTGACTGCATGCTGAGTGGAATAACTTCTGGCTAACTCCTGGGTTAAACCGTCTGTTATATACGCACCTTCTAAAGCTTTTGTCATTTGCTCAATCTCTAATGTATATTGGTTTGAAGTTTTGTTGCGTTGCTGTAGGTTCATCAGTTTTGCTGACAATACTTCTACAGTTTCGCCTTTGACATTTCAATCTGGTAATGACTTCAGTTACTGTTGTTTCATTTCCGATTATATTTCTGGCAACACCTTTTAGCTTGGTTTTTATTATTGAAACTGCTAATTGTTCGTGTTCGCCTTTTATTGATTCTATTATGTGCAATGCATCAATAAAACTTGTGAAGTTTTCAGCTTTACCATCGAAAACTGGTATAAGCTTGGATGCAGTATTAATGAAATCAATATTGGATTGTGCCATTGTGATATTATTACTGAATTTATTATGCTTGAACTAGTATCAGAATCTGTTTTATCATCCAGATCTGACATTAAAACTGCTGGAATAGTAAGGTTATTTAAATATTGCTCTTCTATTTTGGGGTTTGTCTCTAACTCTTCTAACTCTATTTGTTCAATGTCAGCCGGTTCTGTTGATTCCGTTTCATCATCAGTTGCAACTGTTAGAGAAGTATTAAGTATAGTCGGGACTTATATATCTATATTGAATTTTTGCTTAATTGTTATTAAATTCGCTCGAAGTCTGATCAAAAATTTGGATACTCTCCAATGATCTTTATTTAATTTTCCTCTTTGGCCATGTATTAATATACGTGCTTCATTAAAGCACTTTACTAATATTTCTTCATGTTTCTTAACAGTATTCTTCTGAATTTGCCTATTTTGGTTAAGGGATTTATATGATTTACCAAAGTCAATTTTTATTTTATTTAGTCCTTGATATAATTCATTCCATTCCATTATAAGTTTCTCTAATTGTCTTTAGTTTAGCCATATTTATATATATATTTTTATTTGTATTTGATTTTATTAATTTTATTTAATTTTCTCAATGTTACTAAGTAAATTATGGAATTATTGTAAAAATAAATTTTTTTTTTTTTAATCAATGTTGTTTGCGCTTTTTTTTTTTTTTTTTTTAATTTAAATCTTGTCCAGATCATTTGCCTGGCTCATATACCTCTTTTTTAAGCATTTGTTATGCAACTTGTATAATTTATAAAAACCATTGGCGCACATTATAACAACAATTATTATCAATAGTATATTTACTAATTGTAAATCCATGTTACTTGACTCTACTTTATTAATGACATTAGCAGTGGAATCCACTGTCTTTAAGTCTACTAGTCCCATTTTGGGTTTATATATAATTAAATTATAATTATAATTATTAGGTAAATCTTCAAATATGCTTATTGAATTATTTTGCATTTATGTTTACAGTTTTCCTACCTATTGTTTCGCATAGCTTTACGGGCTATACTTCTAATTGAGCGGAGAAGGTTCCGCACAATTTTACAATTTTTGTGTAGTATATTTTTTTTTTAATTGTAATAATTTTAATTGCTGCTCCGGATCCTCGGATGTAATAATGCCTCGGATGTCCTCCGCGTCAGCTGGTCGTCGCCGGTTTGGCTATGCTGCTCCTTCGAAGGCGAAAGTGTCGGATTGCCCCTCGCGCTGTTGCTTTCTCTGCTGCTGATGTCCGTGGCCTATGAGCTCAGGCGGGGCCGGTGCCGGTCTTCGCACTGGTCGTTAGTCTCATGCACGTAGATTTGTATGCGGCAGCGTATAATGGTCCAGGGCAGTCGTTTGGGCAGACGTCTGGCTTTTTCGGCAAAGGCTTTGGGGATGGCGGTTTTTTAATCAGTGTTTCATTTATAATTTTAATATTTGCTGAGTGAGTTGCGGCATTCGGCTTTCTTAGCCGGATGCTTTCTTTCAGATAATCAAGTTCATCACTTAGCTTTTGTGCCGTTGCTCATGTGGGCGGCGTTTTTGTATATAAAAGCCACTTAATGTGTGCTATTCTTTTAGTGATCTTGTTCTTTTGGCCTCCGCGCTTGCCCATTACACGCACTCTACTCACTCAGACTTTTTCCGTTTCCATCCCGGTGTCGTGCCGTGCCCGTTGATTTCCTCCTTGTTGTTCTTCGCCTGGGTTTCCTCCTTGTAGTTTTTGCAGCTTAGTTCAGATTACCACTGCACGGTCGCCATGTAATAACCCTCGCATCAAATAATAACCACCTCTTTAGGTCTTGCTCGGTTGAGCGTCTTTTCTTTATTCAATGCATAGTTCTCTTAGCTTAAGGCTGCCTGCTGTCGACGCAGCGGCAGAGCAGCCCTTATATATATATTCTGTATGTATAGTGACAATTTGTATAGCGGGCAGAGAGTGTTATGCATGCACATATGCATATAAGCGGTCAGCGTGGGAACCATGCTGACTCGGCTTTAAAACGGTCAGTGTTCTGAAGTGTGTCTCATATATCAAAGGCAATGCCCTATACGTTTATCATTGGCATAACAACAAAGTAATGTGGCTTAGGCTAACCAAGTGTTGCCGCTCAATATTTATGTTATATATATTGTTTGCATATGTGTATACACTACAGTGTACACAAATTCTTGATGTTTTCGCTAGCTATGCCATCCAATTGCGCAGTTACATATAACTTTGGTTTTCTCTTAACCGATTTTCTACAGTATATATTATTGTACCATATAATATTTGTGTATTCTCAAAAAGTCAATTGCATTAAGATTGTGGCTTAGATTGGTTGGCAATATAAGTTGGGTTATTAACTTGATTTATAGCTCTGTGGTGTTAGAGGGGAGGTGGCGATAGGTCTAAAATGAAAGATACTTGACATATATATAATATTCTAGAAGCAACATATCAAGTTTGGTGACTCTAGCTCTTATTATTTACCCAATTTGCTAAAAAAAACAGAATGTCGATATCGATTTTTATCGATTGCTTGGAAACGGAGTAAGTTATCGATTATCGGAAACAAACTCGATCTGCGCATGCACTAGGTGCACCTACATCTAAAATTTCAAGTCTCTAGCTCTTAGCTCTTGGGGCCGGAGATGCGTCCTTCTGCCTGTTACATACATTTGCATTTTGCACAAATACAATATACCCTTTTTACCCATTTTCAATGGGTTCAGGGTATAAAAATAGAGGACGAGGCCAATATAGAGGAAACCGTGGGAACTCAGATCAAGGCCACAAGTAGCCCAAAGTAACTCGGAAAAACAGGAAGCACCCTTAGGATAAAGAAATTAAAAATAGCCAATATTCATATTCCCAATCTCATCAAAAGTATATTTTTTTAACCGTTAAAAACGAAAATACATGCGGCAAGCTCACTCTTTTAATCGATACAGCTGCAGATATTTATATTTTAAAATCAAGTTCAGATACTTATAACAACATAGACCAACACTTAACACGTTCAATAAATTCTATTGGCATTGCCTATGTCGAATTTAGGTCAGACAACTACATTATTCCTCATCATTTTTATACCATGTGATGCGATTATCGTCATGGATTTCCTCACGAAATACAAATGTCTATTAGATTTACAAGAACCACAAAATGGGTTAATGGTCAGACCCAGACGCATATCCATATACCAATCACGCATACATGCGGAACAAATTTCACTCTACTACCAGCCCGATCTGAAGTAGTTAGACAAATTAAAATAAAATCAATTCATCAACAAGTTTTCATACCCAATCAAGAAATAAAAAATGGTATATTTATTGGAGCGTCTATTACAGATTCAACAAACACTTACATCCGACTATTAAACATGATAACTGAATATAAAAATTCTATTATTAATGACCTTTGGAAATACTTAAAGATAGACAATTTAACGTCTACAGCACACCAGCACCAGGCAATCGGAACTGTAGAAACGAATACATACGTTCTTATATTATAAAAGATAGAGATAATATAGTAATATCAGATTCTAAAGATAAAAAACAAAAAGTACATAAAGATAGGTTAAATATTTTTAACACATAATCATTTTTGTAGTAAGGCCATACAAATACAAAAAAATAAAAATATAAAAACAAAAACAATTAAGAGGTTCTAGTTAGGAGCTCCCGACTAGGGAATACCCTGAACCCCTTTTATTCCAACACCAAATGCCGCACGCGCTACGCGCTCGTTTGAGGTAATAAAGATACATTAAAAAAAAAAGTTTCCTCGACCTCGCAACAGACCCCACCACATGCCACTGCCTCTACTCAACAGCCACACCAATAAATAAGTCTCAGCGAGAAAAAAAGGAATTAAAAATAGCTGCAAACAAAACAATCGCAACTGTAATGCTGTGTAAAGTAGTAAATTGGCCGGGGAGGTAAAACTCAATCTTACCAGGTGCACTCTACAAGAAATTTTCAGTTTCCCGAGACGTAAAGCTGGAAAGGACGGTTAAGAGAACTGTAGTGATAACACCGTCCGCACTTTATTTCTATTAACTTTCCCTGCTGCAACGAGCCTTCTTGTCTCGTTTGCTATACTTCTTACCACGTAGCTACCTCCCGTTCCTCTTAAGTTTGCTGTCCGCCGTCGCACGTGCACGTCGCGTACTTACACTCGCTGAATCCACTCGCTGAATCCGTGCGGCGAAAACTGTCTCTCTCTCTAGCATATGTTACTCCTAATGTTAGTATTGTTAGGAGTCAAGGTTGCATATAACTCGATTTAAAAACATAATGAGCTCCTCGCGATCGCTTTTCTAACTTCATGTTATTTATTCTTAAAATAATAATACTTCTTTCAAAATCGTATATAATATATAATAAATTACTTCATTCATAATATTAAATTTCATGTTTTTAACGATAATAAATTTATTGTGACCCTGCGTTAGTAAGGTAGCTATTACAAATCATTCTTAATTCTCGGCCCTCCGTCTTCGCTAAGGTCTTCTTGGCCTGGTCCGGGGTAGATCTTTAGTTGGGCAACGTTGGCTACCCGCCTCTTCCGATGGGCGAGACGAATTTTACGACCCGGTAGGGACCGTCAAACTTCGGGGCTAACTTCGCCGCGAGTCCGTCGGCAGCCTTAGATAGCTGATGCTGACGTAGCCACACCAGCTCATTGATTTTTGGTCGCCACTCTTTTCGACGCAAGTTGTATGCCTCCCCTGGTCCTAGGAAGCACGATGCAGGTTGGGACGAACGATGTCGAACACCTCTCTCAAACGCCCGGCCTTTTACCCTGGTGTTTGCTGAACAGTGGCGGATCCGGGCGTAGCCTCGTCGTATAAGGCAGCGGAGAGACGGGGCTCGCGACCTTGTACCAAGAAGGCATGTGAAAATCCGGTTGAGTCAGCCACGCTAGTGTTCACCGCCAACGCTATTTCGGGTAGCATCTCGTCCCACGAGCTTTGATGTTCTTCGATAAGTTGGGCGATCATTCTCTTCAACGTCCGGTTCGTCTGCTCGGTGCGATTTTCCTGAAGGTAATACGGTGCCGTGTATTGCACCTCTACGCCGATCGACAGGAAAGCCTATAATGTCCGACTCATGAATTGCACCCCGTTGTCGCATACAAACTTCCGGGGGACTCCGGATCGACAAAGTATCCGTTCGCGGAACGCCCTCTGCAAGTGTTCTGCCGTCGCCCTTCTTAAGGGGACAGCGCCACCCACTTGCTGAACGCATCGTGAAATACCAGGAGCATAGTGCTCCCATGCTTAGAACGTGGTAAGGGGTCCACGAAGTCGGCGCATAGGATGGACCACGGTTCTGTCACCTGGCGCGTCAGCATTCGTCCTGGCGGCGTCACATATTCTACCTTACATTTTTGGCACACCTCGCAGCACCTCACATGTCGTGCGGCGTCCCGGAACATTCCTGGCCAGTAGTACCTCAGCGCTAGGCGAGATATCGTCTTCCCCACCCCTTGATGGGCCGTCGTCGGGGCATTGAGGCACTTGTGTAAGACACTCTGCCTCTGATTGCCGACGACACATAATTTTCACGGTACGTAGTCCTCGTCGTCGGCTCGGTGTCCTAGGTGGCTGTAGATTTGGCCGTTCTCGACAGCGTAGTCCGGATACTTCTCGGGCTCCTTAGTGAGTTTTTCCAGCATGCGTGCCGTCCATCCGCAGGCGTGCTGCTCCTCCATGGCCTGATAACATGTCTCTAATGGCTGTCGGGATAGTGCGTCAGCTACCACGTTCAAATTCCCTCGCCGGTACTGCACGTCAAACTGGAACTGCTGTAATTCTAAGGTTCATCGAGCGATTCTTCCAGACGGACTCTCTATTGAATTGAGCGAATTGAGCGCCATGTGGTCGGTAATGACGTCGAACTTGTAACCCTCCAAATGGCACCTCAACTTGCGGATAGACCAAACTATAGCCAGACATTCTTTCTCCGTGGCTGGATACTTGATCTCCGCCTTCAGGAGCTTCCCACTGGCGTACGCAATGACTCGCTCCTCCTCGTCGATGGTTTGCGCAAGGATGGCGCCGAGGCCATGATTGCTCGCGTCCGTTTGCAGCACGAATTTCTTGCTGAAATCTGGGCAGGCGAAGATCGGCGCGGTCGTGACCCGCTCCTTGAGTTGCTCCAATGCGTCCTGCTGCTCTACGTCCCATGACCATGCCTTCCCAATCATCCTGTTGGCAGCCTCTTCTCTCGGTGCCGGTAGTGCCCGTGGAACCCCACTTAGAGCCACCCCGCCGACTACCCTGAACGGGAGGTTTATGCACGTCGTTGTCTGCGCTTTCCCGTCGCCTAGATACGTGCCATGCTATTCCCTAGTCGAGATCGCAAACCAGATGGGTACTGTTGAGCCTGCTGCTTTATCCCCTCGTATTCGACGGCTAGCTGTATGAGCTTCGACACATATAATTTATACTCTGGGGCTGCGTTGTCGTATATCCTACTTAGTGCTCTCTCAGGGCTGTACCCAGCGTGGTGCATCAACGCCTTTATGCGCACCACATACTGTTTGAATCCTTCGCCCTCTCGTTGACGACGAGCCCGGATTTCGTCTTCTTACAATTCAAAGTATCGCGGGGGCAAAAAGAAATCTAGGAAACCCCCCTTTAATTCATCCCATGACACGCCCCTTAGCCCGCTCGTCATGAACCAGCGTGCGGCTTCGCCGTTCATGACCTCATTCATCGCCCTATGTAACCTGTCGGGGTCGATGTCGTATGACAGGGCTCGATCCTCGGCGGCCTCCACGGAGGACAATGGATCAGTCTGTCCATGGAATCGTATACCCCACTTCCTGACTTGTTCGGGTACGATGCAGTGTCCCCTCAACTCCAATGGTAAGCGCGTCGGTGTTATGGCTCGGGAACACCGGGACTTCGAGCAGGCCAGGAGTGCTCGGGCAGGGACCGGAATCGAATTCCGACCGCCGATCCCACTCAACCAGGTCGGGTTCGAGCTGGGCCTTCTGCTCGGTTCCGGGTATATTTGGCTTCTAGCTCGACTAGCCGAGCTCATACTTTGGATGAGTGCGAACCCCCAGAGACGAATCTTGCCAACCGGCGGCGCAAGTCTTCGACCCGCCCTAGGTCGCTCAACCCGAACTTACGAGTGATCGCCTCTAGCTCCTCTTTTCGTCGTAAGTGGATCCAACGCACGCCCACCCCTGGATTCTGACACTCACCCGTATCCATCCTTTCGTACGTAACCTCTTATCTAACAGAGCTCCGATTTTCGTTTCCTTCTTTGGGTTGTGCTTCCATCTCCGTAAGCTAGTCTGTCCTTATTGCTCACCTGGTTCCGATTATTTTATTTTGATTATTTTGTTTTTATTTTACTATGATTATCTTAATTATTTTATGCTAACAATTTTATTTTAATCACTTTTACTTTTAATTATTTTAATTATTTTTTTTAGATTATTTTTATTTTTACTTATTTTTTTATTTTGATTTTATTTGAATTATTTTTATTTTAAATTATTTTATTTTGACTTTATTTGCATTATTTTTTATTTTTAATTATTTTATTCTGATTTTATTTTAATTATTAGTTATTTTATTTCACCGAGCCGCAAAACAAAAGTCACATCGCACTTTAGTTGACCACCCTAAAAAGTGACGCTGCGTACTGGCCTCACTCTACAGTACCTTTCCGCTGCACTCGTCTACTCTTTCACCGTGGTACCATGTCACTCTCATTGGCCACTCTCACTTTATTCCCGTTTTTTCTTGTTTCTTTGCACGCCGAGTCTTTCTACTTCACTTCAGCGTCTGGGTCGTTTTAAATATATATATATTCCTTTATTTTTCGAACACCAAAAAAAATCAAAAAAAAACTTTAGCGCACTTGTCTCGTCCCAGTTCACTTGCGTTTTTATAAATTCATTACTGCACACGTTTCACACTTTCCCCGCTGCCTTATTTACAACGCGATTTCGACGCGTACCGAACGATTTTCCCCATGGTAGGCTCAGGCAGCTGTGCCGTTGGCACGCGCTCTGCCAACTTGCGACACACGCTAATGCGTGTGAGCGCACACTCTAGCGCGCTCGAACGAATTCGCTCGCTCAGCGAGAAGTTTTATGGCCGTCCGTTAGTTTTCATGTCTCTTCCTTGCTAATTTTCTCATGTCGTCAATTGCCTGCCTGCACATTTGTGTTTGCTGCTGACACCCCAGTGGGACTTTTGATGTTCCCTTTTCTTTGCCACGGGCAGCTAACTTATCAGCTACAATAACACTGCCTTTTTGGCCCTGAATCCACTCTGGTGGCAATGACGGGGGTCGCTCCGCTGCGTTTAGGTTATGGTAGGATAGCGTGGTGGGTGCTGCTGGGATCGCTCCGCCATAGAATAGAAAGCCTGCAAAACATACACAATCGCTATGCGGTCCATACCGCCGACTTGTACAAAACAATATGAACACCGAAGCACTTTATGTGTGATCGTCCGCATTTTATTTCTATTAAATTTCCCTGCTGCATCGTGCCTTCTTGTCTCGTTTTCAATACTTCTAAACTCGCAGCTACCTCACGTTCCCCTTAAGTTTGTTGTCCGCCGTCGTATTTACCCTCGCTGAATCCAAAAGTGAAGCTGCCGATTAGCTTTAGCAGCCCACGAGCCTTTTTCGCCCTTTTCGCCGTGCGGCGAAAACTGTCTCTCTCTCTAGCATATGTTCTCTATTACTCCTAATGTTAGTATTGTTAGGAGTCAAGGTTGCATATAACTCGATTCAAAAACATAATGAGCTCCTCGCGATCAAAGTCAAGGTTGCATATAACTCGATTCAAAAACATAATGAGCTCCTCGCGATCGCTATTCTAACTTCATGTTATTTATTCTTAAAATAATAATACTTCATTCATAATCGTACATAATATATAATATAATACTTCTTTCATAATATTAAATTTCATGTTTTTAACGATAATAAATTTATTGTGACCCTGCGTCACAGTTGTTGACAGAATTTGAAGCAGACGTGCATGAATGTGTGTGTGTACATGTTTACAGAAATTTTTGGAGTTTGCGCTATTGCTGCAAACACGTGGGCAATCAAAACACATAATATAACGTAACATTTCTGAACCGATCTTACTGTACCATAGAATATTTGTGTATTCTCAAAAAGTAAATTTCATTAAAATTGGGCAATACAAGTTGGGATATTAACTTGATTTATAGCTATGGGGTAGTAGCAGGGCCGTGGCGATAGATATAAAATTAAAGATACTTGATATATTTATACTATTCTTGAAGCAACATATCAATTTTGGTGATTCTAGCTCTTAATGTTTACCCAATTTGCTCAAAAAACAGGATGTCGCTATCGATTTTTATCGAATGCTTGGAAACGGAATCAGCTATCGATTATCGGAAACAAACTCTATTTGCGCAGCCTCTAGGATGACCTAAAGCGAATATTTCAATTTTCTAGCTATTATAGGTTCAGATATCCTTGCGTTCATACATACGGACAGGCGAACGGACAGTCAGACGGACGGACTGACGGCCGGACGGACAGACAGACGAACATGACTAGACCGACTCGGCTATTGATGCTGATCAAGAAAAAATTTACTTTATGTGGTCGGAGATGCTTCCTTCTGCCTGTTACATACATTTGCACAAATACATTTAACCCTTTGAACCCATTTTCAATGGGTTCAGGATATAAAAACTAAAATCACTTTGAAATTGCAGCATTTCTGCAAACCAGTTGTCTCCCCTGTTCAAAATAGATTCGAAAAGAATCGGTCAACTACGACCAATTTGCTTGAATTAACTTCTTTGTTAAATGATGCTCTCCTTTCTAAAATGCATTTACACTGACTTCGGGAAGGGGTTTGATTCTGTGCCCCAAGATCTTTTTCTTTTTAAACTTGCCCGTGTAGATTTGCCTCCGTCTCTTTTGCATTGGATTTCTTTTTATTTAAAAGGTAGGATGTAAAGGGTAATGCTGAGGGTGACTACCTTAAAACAGGTTCACTTTACTTCTGGTATTTCTTAAGGTAGTCATTTTGTACCTTTACTCTTTACTCTTTTTATAAAACTTATTCTTTCATACACTAATCATATACATCACTCTCGTCTACAAGATGATGTGAACGCTATGCAACTTTGGTGTTTGTTCAATCAATTGCATCTAAATTGTCAATTACACAATCTACAATACTTAATTGCAACGTATACTTACAGTTCAGGATCTAGGCGTTTTATTTTGAGTCTAAACTCTGCTTTAATCTTCATATAGATACCATCATTAATGAGCCCAAAGGTATACTTGGATTCGTTAAAGGATGGTCCAAAGAGTTTAACGATGGTTTCATAACCAAACTCCTATAGATCTCTCTTGTTTGCCCTCTACTTGAATATTGCTCTTGCATCTGGTCTTCGCAGTATAACAATAGTCGGGATCGTATTGCTTCTGTTCAAAAGCAATTTATTGCTTTTTGCCTTACGAGGCTTAAATTTGGACCCCAATCTTCGGTTGTAATCCTACTCCAGCAGGCTTCTTCTTCTTGATCTTCCGTCGTTAACCAACCGTAGGACAATCCTCGATGTTGTCTTCCTATATAAGTTGATTGTTGGCGACATAGATTCTTCTTTTCTGTTAGGGCGTCTTCAATTCTCTGTTCCTTATAGACCTACAAGGAATTATCGCCCCTAATTCCTACATACGTGCACAACAGATTACGCCATGCACAATTCTTTTCGCGTGATATGCAAAAATTACAATAGTTTTCATCCCGTTTTCTCCACCAAGCACTCTCTCTCCCTAATAAATTTGTTGACAGGCTATATATTTCCGGGTCGGTGATTTCCTATCACTATCTCTTTATCCTATCTATCCTATCTATTTAACACTCTATAATCTAGTATAAATTTCTTTACTTTATTATTAACTTATATCTTTCATTTATTCTATTTATTGTATTTTCTTAAATAATATAGTAATTTAAGATTATTTTTAATTTTTACTTAAGAACACTATTTTATTTACTAACATCCTTCTTTTTAGCCATAGGCTCTAATAGCGTCACTTACAAAACTAGCTGAAAGGACGGGCAAATAAAACACCTCCATCGGTCGGTAATGCTATTAGAAAATTGCGTATTCTAATTGGGCTTTTAGCATTTAATTTTCATAATTTTATATATTGAATAATTAGGAATACACTAGTGTTTGTCGACCATTAATAAATAAATAAATAAATGCAAGACTATAAGGACTGCTATGAATGGTCTACTACCACAAATACAACACTTCCTGAATGACTGTGTGTAAGGGGCCTGGAAAATCTACATATAATTTCTGAAATGCTCGATGTGTATCGGTAGAATGAATTAGAGGTGGTCGTAAGGGCTGCTTCGGGTGCTGTTAATATTTTTAAACATTTTTACGTCATTCACTAAATTTGGCCAATAGTAGTTACGACAAATTCTGTTTAACGTTTTGGTTATGCCACTGTGTGCAGCTAATGGTGATTCGTAACACTGTTTAAAGACGTCCACAACTTGTGTCATCGGCTATCTGTTCGCCAGTTTCGTGTTTCTTAATTCCGCATACTTAATAGAATTAATATGTATAGATTAACTACAGCAAGTGAAGAGAAGTCCTTCGTATGTAAGTGAGAGATGGAATCAGGGACAATGTCTTGACTACCTTTTCTATGGTGGGTTAATAAAAAATCAGGACTATGAAAAACTGAAGCTTTGCACATTTCCCCCTTTAACATCTCAATTCTTTCTGAGCTTCATCTGACCACAAAATTGCTTCGCTGTTAGAGGAGCAATGCCGACATAATTTTGAATACATTTGGGATTCCAGCCTGTTGTTCCTAAAAATCGCCGCGCTTAATTAACTGACTTGGGCACTGGAAAATCTTTGCTTGCTGGTCTGTTTGGATGGTGCCATGCCCTATTGATATTGCTTGCTATATTCCACATTGATAGTTAACCTCCTAGTGATATTCGCTTTACCAATTATTTCAGCAGTGTTATGTGCTTATCGAATGCATCCGAGATAACTATTAGATCATCGAAATAGCTAAATATCTCGTTACGTAGTTCAGCGGGAATGACATTATCCATTAGTTTCGACATAGTTTGCGGGGCATTGGATAATCCAAATGACATGACCGTGAATTGATGAAATGGCCGCCCAGGGACCGTGAAAGCGGTTTTTTCAGCTGCTCTCGCTGTCAAGGGAATCTGCCCTCGATAATCTACTTAAAATGCCATCAATAAGGGGCATTAAGTAACCATTTTTGATCGTAACCTCGATTACTTTTCGGCTTTCTAGCCAAAGTCGAACTTTTCCTGGTTGTTGTACAAACAAATAAAAATTCAAAAAATCTATTTCATTACTGAGGGGGCACAGAAAAGGATTACTAAGAAAAAAACATTTTAACTTTTAATTAACGGCACGGACTATTTTTAGTATCTCCCGCTCACTTTTTCGCTCTCTCTTGCGTTCGTGATGCTGTTGCATATTATGAGACTTCGCTTGGGGGTCTGTTGACCCGCTGAGGATCCGTTTTTATTTTTTCGTCATCTTTATTTACACCAAAACAGATATTTTTATAATCCAATAGTTTTGAATTATTTTATTTTATTTTATTTATTTTATTTTTAGATATTGACATATTCGGTATTATTGTTTTTTTTATTTGCTACCAATTTTCATTGCGTTCTAGTTGAAATGATTTACTGTTTACTGTGTAGAACTGTGCATACCATTTCCGAAATTTTTTTAGGGAGGATTCTTCCATTACAAGCATAGGGTTACTCCGGTACATTTTATGATTCCAAATATTCAAATCCCGCTCAAACTTGACGTAAAAAAATAAAAGTCGTAAAATGAATATGAAGTTCAAAATTTGAAAATAATTAAAATACCATAACGGTTTCTCCAAAAATAAAAAACTTCATAATTGGTGCCATCAATCGGGAAGCGTAAAATCTGTGTACTACTTTTTGTAATAGTGGTTCTACTGGAGTAATTGTTTGAAATATTTGAAAATTTCCAAATGTGGGTGAGTGTAAAACGAGATGAACGTAGGCGGGTCCAATCTGCAAAAATATATAAATATTAACTGATTTCTTCCGACATCACTGAAAAAATAACCTGTTTTCCGATAACATCCATTGAAAAGCACTGAATTTTTCCAAATAGCTTGAATATATGATTCAATCTTGTTTCAGCTATGTGCCTGTCTTCTAATGAGCTCCAACTAAAATAAAAAAATATGAATACAAGCTCTTATAAAAAGTTACTAGTACTCTATTAGGGAATGCTCGAATAGGGGATACCTTGAAATCTTCTGTCAACACCAAATGCAACTCGCTCTAAACGCTTATTTGCTTTCACCTTAATGAAATTAATTTATATAAAACATTTAGGAGGCTTACCCTAAACCCCCTTCTCGCAGCTTGCGCTATGAGATCGTTTCGTTAAGCAGTACTAAAAAATCAATTTAAACAAGTAAGACGTTCTAGTCTGGTGCTCCCGACTAGGGAATACCCTGAACCCTCTTATTCCAATGCCAAATGCAGCACGCGCTCCGCGCTCGTTTGAAGTAATCAAGATAAATTAAAAAAAAAGTTCTATTGGCAGGGTTCGAACTCGCAACTGACCGTATTACTTGCTGCCGACTCGACTCAGCAGCCACACCAGCCAAAAAAAAAAAAATAGTTTCCCCGGTTGGGTTCGAACTCGCGACGGACCGCACCACTTGCCACTGCCTCTATTCAACAGCCACACCAATAGTTGAGTCATATTGAGAAAACAAAAAACAAATTAAAATAGCAGCACAGAAAACAATCACAATTGCAGATGAAGCAGACGCGCATTAATGTGTGTGTACATGTATACAGAAATTCTTGGAATTATCTAGCTGCCCCATCTAATTGCGCAGTAAAACACATAACTTTCGGATTTTTCTTAACCGATCTTAATGAAATTTTCTTTAGTATATCTTATTGTACCACATCATATTTAAGTCTTCTCAGAAAGTAAATTGCTTTTAAATTTTGGCTTAAATTGGTGGGCAATGCAAGTTGGGTTATTAACTTGATTTATAGCTCTGCGGTGGCAGCGGAAAGGTGGCGATAGGCATAAAATGGAGGATATTTGATATATATATATACTATTCTAGAGTAAAAACATCATGATTGGTGACTCTAGCTTTTAATATTTACCCAATATGCTTGGAAAAGGAGTAAGTTACCGATTATCGGAAACAAACTCGATCTGCCTAGGCACTAGGAGGACCTACAGCTACAATTTCAAGTCTCTAGCTCTTATAGGTACTAAGATCCTTGCGTTCATACGGACGGACGGACGGACAGACAGACAGACGGACACGGCTAGATCGACTTGGCTATTGATGCTGATCAAGAATATATATACTTAATGTGGTCGGAGATGCTTCCTTCTGCCTGTTACTTACATTTACATTTGCACAAAAACATTATACCCATTTTACCCATTTTCAATGGGTTTAGGGTATAAAAATAATCAAAACAAGTAAGAGGTTCTAGTCGGGAGCTCCCGACTAGGGAATACCCTGAACCCTCTTCTTCCAACACCAAATTCAGATATATATACTATTTTAGAAGCTACATGTTTAGTTTGGTGGCTCTAGCTCTTATTATTTACCAAAATTGCTCAAAAACCAGGCTGTCGATATCGATTTTTATCGATTGCTTGGAAAAGGAGTAAGTTATCGATTATCGGAAACAAACTCGATCTGCCTAGGCACTAGGAGGACCTACAGCTAAAATTTCAAGTTTCTAGCTCTGATAGGCTCTGAGATCCTTGCGTTCATATATAAGGACAGACGGACGGACGGACGGACAGACAGACAGACGGACATGCTCGGCTATTGATGCTGATGAAGAATATATATACATTATGTGGTCGGAGATGCTTCATTCTGCCTGTTATATACATTTACATTTTGCACAAAAACATTATACCCCTTTTACCCATTTTTAATGGGTTCAGAGTATAAAAATATTTTCTCCCCATTGGAATTGACCGCGACCTACTGCTTCCCGTGGCTTTTTACCTTGTAGCCATATCGAAAGTTGGTACTAATTGAATGCACTACTTGTCAGCAACTCTACTCAAAAGTTATAACATTGGCTAATTTTTGATAATAAACAACACCAATTAATATAGCAATACATGAATACAGCACATTATACAATACAATCGCAATTGCAATATTGTTTATAGAATTCAATAAAGATGCACATGAATGTATGCGTGTACATGTAAATACTTGCAATTTGTACTAGTTGCCGCAAATACGTTTTATAGCTGAAAAGTTAGAGATATGGGAAATAATAGTAGCACCAAAAGAACTAGGGAAAGTAATTTTATAAGGGTAAGACATGTTATTGGGGAAAAGAGAGGAGTAAGTTGATTGAAAAAATTCTGTAAGGAGGCTAGCAGCATCAGAGTTATTGCTTTCCTTATCCATCCCGAAAAAATAGGAGGGCAAAGTTGAAGACACTGCAAGTTTACAAATTTATAAAAGTGTCTGGGACTTTGCGCAAATTACCTTTACGAGTAAGATAGTTCTCGTAACGTTATTCGGAAAAAATAGGTTTGACTTGGCTATGTAGTATTTAGCCCAGTCAATACTCAAACCAGCCGTCTTAAGGTTTTTAAAATAATTTGAATTTATATTTTTAAAGTGCGATAGTCTTAAAGTAAACCCTTCTGGCTTAGAAAAACCAGTCGAATTAATCGAATTGGGAGTACATTCACCAAAGAGGGAATGTAATAAATCTTCTTTTTTTCAACGACACGTTAACCCAGCACATATAATGCCAAAAGTGACACTATATGTCAATAAGCTAGACTATCACGACCAGCTGTTTCGCTATATCCGCAGATCGGTATAAGCCACAGCCACCATGTTATTGCCAAAATTTAGCAGCCAAAACCACCAGGAAAAGAACCTGTCGAACATCACAATAAATCCTGATTGAGCCTTGTTCACTCGTAATAGCTGCACAAGTACATTATACCCATTTCACCCATTTTCAATAGCGTATAATAATATTGCTTTACATGAAACACTCAACACTCACAAATTCCTAATGTACCTTTAGACATCATTTATACCGATCTATATACAATCAGCAAATACAACCGGTTATAACATTTTGATTAGACACACAATTAATATTGTAAGCTCTATTACAAATTTCATATCCGTATATGGCATTCTAAAGAAAATCATCTTTTTCATCTTCTGTGACTCATGTACAATTGAGTTATATAGAACATTATGCAAACACATCGCTATCGTCAAAATCCGCGTAATAGCTTTGTGGCCAAAACATTGAGTTTCTCGGTACAAACTTCAACTTATGCACCTACCATTAAACAAACGATTGTAAGCTGCCTTATAAATAAATGAAACTTCAAAAGACCAGTATCTTTCTTTCACGCTATTTATTGTAGAAATATCTAAGCGCTACAATTAAAACAGTTATGCCAAAGGTTTTGCTGCACCCCCATAAAATTTGTTGCATCCAACTCCTGCTACCAATTCAATTGCGCTCTCAAGTTCATTAAGAAAAAATTGGTAAAACCAGACGACATCCAGCCTACCGAAATTGTAAAAGACAACGAAAGTCATCGGGAAATAACCTGGTGTTGAATTAATAACTATAAAAATGAACAAACTCCCTAGGTTTGCTCTTACTGTTCATACCTAAAAATGCGCCCCACACAATTCCAACGCCCCAATTTCGAGTCAATGGCATCATATTACAACTTTGCTTTGCATTTAAACAACAAAACTATTGCACTACAGTGTTTTTCAACTTCGCTTAACATCCGACCGAGTTAAGCAGCTTACAAACTTAACAGAACTACTGCTGGCTCAGAACATACAAAACTTGATAAAATTGTATCTCTACAAATAAGCCGTCACAGTGAGACGCATGACATGAACACATTATCGAAACTGCAGTGCCCTAATGCAGCGTTCCCTTGGCATTCCTGTACATACTGTACAAGCGGACATCTCTTTAGACTACCAGCTAACAACATCTTCCTTATTCAATACACAACGCGATTTTATCCATTATCAAGATCTATAAACCGACTTTACAACTACATTCCACTGCAGAGCAACGACCAGCCAGCCCAATGGCAAATTTATTTGTTGGGCCGTTTAACACGAATACATTTCACTAATTTATTAATAAATCAACTTAAATAATATTTGATTATTTACTGCAAGTCCCGTAAGAACATAAGTCTACTAAGATCGAAATAGTGGAGTCTCAATAATTAAATGCAAAAATAAAATGTTTAATGTTAATAATGCTAGAACTATACACAGTATTTCGGGATCTTTCCCATACTGATTATAATTAAGAGAAAGAAAATACCATCTATACCATCATATCATCGTACACTACGATATTGGATGCAAAGTTTAACCGGATAATAAATTTATATTAGAGGATACGTAGGGCATCATCGTATTTGACCCCACCAGAAATCTCTTTGGCAATAACCGGGCTTTTAACTCTAAAATGATATTATCATAATTGTAATTGGAAGTATATTCTCATAGGCGAATCGCTGGCCTTGTATATGACCAGAGACTAACGAGATTACATAAAATAACCTGTGCAGAGAGCTTAAAGATTAAAAGCAGTCGTATTTGAAAAAACAATTGGTAAAACACACACTTTTTGCTTTTAATACTAACTAATACAGCACAGGAACAGACATAATACAAGACGTCAGAAATGTCCCTCACATTAAAATATATACATAAAATGGGAGAGAGATATGGTAGTCGACAATTTATTTAAAAAGGCGGTTCTAAGATGGACTTGTCGAGAGGGGCAGAACTGAAGGACAGAATCGTTTTTTATGCAACCGTATTCCACGTATTCCAGTGTGGATTCTACCCAATGTTTGAGCTGGCAAAGGAAAAGGGAACTTAGAGGACCATTTAAAAACTACTCAGATAACCAGGCTGGTATTAAATATTCTCATACAGAACGCATTGACTTTTTCCTGACAAAACACAGTTTAGGTAGCGTGGGATAGACATGGAAAAAGTTTACCGAATGCAAGTTGGCATGGCCCACCCACAACACAACAGAGCATCATACCATTTCTTCAGTCATTTCAGTCGAATAATTGCAGTACTAACTAATTGCAGCATTGGCACGCTTGCCGGAAAGCTAAAGGCTAAAGGTAAAATCGTGAAAATTGTTTGCAAAAATTGTTTAGTTTACCATTATTAGTTTACCATCCGATCGGCCTGAAACTAATTTTTAAAGATTATTGTTCAAATTTATTTACGGTTGTTTCACTCTTTTCGGAAAAGTGAAATTATGCTCTGGAGAGCGTAGCCGTTTTGGGGCTGTGTGCTTAGCAGTGGAAACAGCCCGGAAATAAACGTTTTATGTGCGCAAACTAGTATCCTTTTCTTGATGCGAATTTGCTTATTCTGCCACTATCTTTTCGAGTCGAGCTCTCTTAGGTGGCGATAGGCTCTGACAAAACTGAATGCGTTGTCGCACTGATATACCGTCCGTAACCCTCGACCAGCCACGAGCCTTTGAAGCATTAAATGAAACGCTTCAGTAGTGGAATCAGACCCAAACTTTAGGTATAAGGCTCTGGAGGCAAAACAGTCTAGGAGAGCCACAAAGAGCTTGTATATTTTACTGAAATGAAAATCAAACTCGCAGACAATTAAAAGCTTCATGTGGGACTAAAAGGACCTTTCGAAGGGGATAACTTAGTTCTTGATTAGCAAGTAATCGCTGATTTACACACTTCAATAATCTTCTGATTCAAGTTTATCACATCTATGGGAAAGAATGTCTTTTGGGTTGACTCTCGAAGATAAATGTGACTTTATCCAATAAAGAGTTTTTCGGAGTCTGTTCAATTTGTTCAATCGGATAATTGAGCAATGGCTGAAATAACTCAACAAGAAAACAGATCTGCACGAAAGTTAACGTCACATAGCCCAAGATAATGAAAACTTTTTTTTTGAGGTGAGCGCACCAGGCACCAGGCATGTCATCGCCACAATAGTCGTTTTAAAGTAGTCCAGTGACTATTAGATGCGGTGTTTTAACAATTTTGCTGGGCAGCGTTAAGCACCATAAATTCAAAAATGGTGCATACGACGTTTAATAAATAACGGTGTTCAGCATAAAGATCTTCAGAGACTCGGTACGATCTCTTCTCCACACTACGAACCGAAAGTTTCAGTCTACTTCGTGGATTATAACTTGGCATCATATCTTTTTATACGCTGAACCCATTATAAATGGGTAAAAAGGGTATTATGTTTTTGTGCAAAAGTAAAATGTATGTAACAGGCAGAAGGAAGCATCTCTGACCCCATAAAGTATATATATTCTTGATCAGCATCAATAGCCGAGTCGATCTAGCCATGTCCGTCTGTCTGTCCGTCCGTCCGTCAGTCCGTCCGTTTGTCCGTCCATTCGCCTGTCCGTATGTATGAACGCAAGGATATCTGAACCTATAAGAGCTAGAGACTTGAAATTTTAGCTGTAGGTACTCCTACTGCTGTGCAGATCGAGTTTCCAAGCAATCGATAAAAATCGATAACGACATCCTGTTTTTTGAGCAAATTGGGTAAATAGTTGGAGCTAGAGTCACCAAACAAGATATGTTGCTTCTAGAATTTATATATATGTCAACTTGACAGATTGACATTGTCAAGTATCTTTCATTTTATACCTATCGCCACCTCCCCGCGAGGGTAAGTACGAGACGTGCGCGTGCGACGGCGGACAACAAACTTAAGGGGAACGTGAGGTAGCTGCGAGTTTAGAAGTATTGAAAACGAGACAAGAAGGCACGGTGCAGCAGGGATATTTAATAGAAATAAAATGCGGACGATCACACATAAAGTGCTTCGGTGTTCATATTATTTTGTACAAGTCGGCGGTATGGACCGCATAGCGATTGTGTGTGTTTTGCAGGCTTTCTATTCTGTGGCGGAGCGATCCCAGCAGCACCCACCACGCTATCCTACCATAACCTAAACGCAGCGGAGCGAGTCCAGCGGTTCCCTCCCCTCTTCCCCAAAGATATAAATCCCTCTGTGGCGGAGTTATCACTACAGTTCTCTAAGCCCACCTTTCCAGCTCTACTTCTCGGCAAACTACAAATTTCTTGTAGAGTGGACCGGGTAAGATTGAGTTTTACCACCGCGTCCAAGTTACAACTTTACAAGTGGCGTGAAGGGGCGTGGCATTAACGTGGCTTAAAACCCCCGTCACTGCCACCAGAGTGGATTCAGGGCCAAAAAGGCAGTGTTATTGTAGCTGATAAGTTCAAAAGTCCCACTGGGGTGTCAGCAGCAAACACAAATGTGCAGGCAGGCAAGTGACGACATGAGAAAATTAGCAAAGAAGAGACATGAAAACTAACGGACGGCCATAAAACTTCTCGCTAGAGTGTGCGCTCACACGCATTAGCGTGTGTCGCAAGTTGGCAGAGCGCGTGCCAACGGCACAGCTGCCTGAGCCTACCATGGGGAAAATCGTTCGGTACGCGTCGAAATCGCGTTGTAAATAAGGCAGCGGGGAAAGTGTGAAACGTGTGCAGTAATGAATTTATAAAAACGCAAGTGAACTGGGACGAGACAAGTGCGCTAAAGTTTTTTTTTGATTTTTTTTGGTGTTCGAAAAATAAAGGAATATATATATATATTTAAAACGACCCAGACGCTGAAGTGAAGTAGAAAGACTCGGCGTGCAAAGAAACAAGAAAAAAAGGGAATAAAGTGAGAGTGGCCAATGAGAGTGACATGGTACCACGGTGAAAGAGTAGACGAGTGCAGCGGAAAGGTACTGTAGAGTGAGGCCAGTACGCAGCGTCACTTTTTAGGGTGGTCAATTAAAGTGCGATGTGACTTTGGTTTTGCGGCTCGGTGAAATAAAATAACTAAGTATTAAAATAAAGTCAAAATAAAATAATTAAAAATAAAAATAATTAAAATAAAGTCAAAACAAAATATTTAAAAATAAAAATAATTAAAATAAAATAAAATAAAAATAATTAAAATAAAATAAAATAAAAATAGTTAAAATAAAATAAAAATAATTAAAATAAAATCAAAATAAAAATAATCAAAATAATCGATATAAATACACGATTTCTCAACGCTGTCGAAGCTCATACAGCTAGCCGTCGAATACGAAGGAATAAAGCAGCAGGGTCTACAGTACCCATCTGGTTCGCGATCTCGACTGGGGAATAGCATAGGCACGTATCTAGGCAGACAACGACCTGCATAAACATCCCGTTCAGGGTAGCTTCAATTCCGGCACCGAGAGAAGAGGCTTCCAACAGGATGATTGGTCAGGAATCTGGTGGAACAGCTAGGCGACGCCCGACATGCTTTCGATGCGGGCATGAGGAGCATTTTACGAGGGAATGTCCCAACCCTTAGGTGGTTCTTTTGTGCGCAATGCGGAACAAGAGGGCCATGAGTACTGTAGGCCGGAATCAGTAAAGATCTTGCGAGTCCAGGGGGGTCGTGTCGTCGCGACGGTCAAAATCAGCGAGGAGCAATACGCGGCAACAATCGACACCGGTGCAACGCGATCTTTCATCTGTGTGGCCTGTGCTGCGAAGGAGGATACGGCTAGCGGACGGATCAGGGCTAGATGTCGCACGGATGGTTCATGCATAAAGGCGCGAGGCTGGGAAGGGTGGCTGGATCCAACGGCCAAGAGGATCAACCTCACACCACAGAATGAGTCGTTCTAGCAGGTGAGCCAGTCGCGGGGGAAAACCTGGCCGCGAGAACTAGTCACGAAGCTAGTAGCGCTGAAGGGTCTGGAGAGGAGAGTCCTAATAGTGAGGCCAGAAAGTCTACATTTGTTTAACGTGGCGTGTACCCCGTGGGGGCTTATTACCACGGTATTCGAAAATACAACGAGCCGAAACAATGCGTCGGACTATCGACCCTCCATGACCCTGTCCCTGCTCGAACAGTGTCCCTTCGGTATCAATTGAATGAATGCCAGGCGGAAGCAATACATTCCCCCTTGGTGGGAGGCGAGGCCGAACTAAAACCTCAAAAAGTTATGTTTTGGTTGAAACGCAACTAAACGTCGAGCAAAGCTCTACCCGCGATTTGTGAATAAAATTTGTGCCGGACTTAGGACACCGGCCTAAGAATGGGTCGTCTTATTTTTTCACCGCTTGAATTAGCTAGTTGTTCGAATATACCTCGGACAATCACCCAGGGTCACCACGAGGAGGCCACTAATAATTACATGTGGGGCACATTGTGCCTTCGAGTCGACTTAACTAATGTGAGCACACCTGGCCAGTAGACCTGGAGCCAAGTCTACAGGTGCTTCTAGAGGCGGAGTTGGCGCAATTCGAGGAGTTGAACGGCGTGTCTCACATAGCCAGCCATCGTATTGTGATGAAGGAAACGAGCCCATCAAGCAGAGATACTACCCGAGGAATCCGGCGATGCAACAAGTCATCGACAAGTGGAGGAATTGCTCCGGACGGGAGCCATCGAGCCGTCCCGAAGCCCATACAGCGCTCCGATTGTGCTAGTGAAAAAGAAGACGGGGGAATGGCGAATGTGCATCGATTATAGGCAGCTCAATGCACATTCGATCCCGGACGCATACCCAGTACCCCGCAAGCAAGGATATTGGCAAATACCCATGGAAGAAGGTGGCAGGCAGTATACTGCGTTTACAGTCCCATGCCGAGGACTATGCCAGTGATGCCCTTCGGTCTGCACTCAGCGTGCGCCAGAGGTGATAGGGCCGGAAATGGAGCCACACGCTTTCGCCTTTCTGGACAACATCATCGTCATAGGTGCGACCAAGGAGCAGCATGTGGCCAATCTGGAAGAGGTCTTCCAAAGTCTGAGGGAAGCGAACCTGAGACTAAACAGAGAAAAATGTCGATTCTTTCGGGAGGAGCTGGTGTATTTGGCGCACATGTTGAGCGGTGAAGGAATCCGCACGGACCGGTTAAAGGTGCTTGCGATTCAACGACTGACGGCCCCATCGAATTGTAAGGAGTTGCTACAGTGCTCGTAAGGAGTTGCTACAGCCTCGTGGTATCGACGCTTCGTGCTAAACTTTGCGTCGGTGGTGCAGCCGCTGACCCAAAAGGGAAGGCATGGTCATGGGGCGTAGAGCGCATTGGAGCAACTCCTCGCCTGCTCAGATTTCAGCAAGAAATTCATGCTGCAAACGGACGCGAGCAATCATGGCCTCGGCGCCATCCTTGCGCAAACCATCGACGAGGAGGAGCGAGTCATTGCGTACGCCAGTAGGAAGCTCCTGAAGGCGGAGATCAACTATTCGGCCACGGAGAAAGAATGTCTGGCTATAGTTTGGTCTATCCGCATCCCCTGCGGATGGACCGCACGCATGCTGGAAAAACTCACTAAGGAGCCCGAAAAGTATCCGGACTAAGCTGTCGAGAACGGCCAAATCTACAGCCACCTTGGACACCGAGCCGACGACGAAGACTACGTACCGTGAAAATTATGTGTCGTCGGCAATCAGAGGCAGAGTGTCTTACAGAAGTGCCTCAATGCCCCGACGACGGCCCATCAAGGGGTGAGGAAGACGATATCTCGCCTAGCGCTGGCCAGTAGTAGGACAGGAATGTTCCGGGACGCCGCACGACATGTGAGGTGCTGCGAGGTGTGCCAAAAATGTAAGGTAGAATACGTGAGGCCGGCAGGACGAATGCTGACGCGCCAGGTGACAGAACCGTGGTCCATCCTATGCGCCGACTTCGTGGGCCCCTTACCACGTTCTAAGCATGGGAACACTATGTTCCTGGTATTTCACGATGCGTTCAGCAAGTGGGTGGCGCTGGTCCCCTTAAGAAGGGCGACGGCAGAACACTTGCAGAGGGCGTTCCGAGAACGGATACTTTGTCGATCTGGAGTCCCCCGGAAGTTTGTATGCGACAACGGGGTGCAATTCACGAGTCGGACATTATAGGCTTTCCTGTCGATCGGCGTAGAAGTGCTATACACGGCACCGTATTACCTTCAGGAAAATCGCACCGAGCAGACGAGCCGGACGTTGAAGAGAATGATCGTCCAACTTATCGAAGAACATCAAAGCTCGTGGGACGAGATGCTACCCGAAATAGCGTTGG
Organism: Drosophila littoralis; assembly: GCA_018903485.1. Lineage (NCBI taxonomy): Eukaryota > Metazoa > Arthropoda > Insecta > Diptera > Drosophilidae > Drosophila > Drosophila littoralis. The sequence goes on from JAEIGF010000590.1 coordinate 2,214,215, forward strand.
CGGTGAACACTAGCGTGGCTGACTCAACCGGATTTTCACATGCCTTCTTGGTACAAGGTCGCGAGGCTCGTCTCCCCGCTGCCTTATACGACGAGGCTACGCCCGGATCCGCCACTGTTCAGCAACCACCAGGGTAAAAGGCCGGGCGTTTGAGAGAGGTGTTCGACATCGTTCGTCCCAACCTGCATCGTGCTTCCCAGGACCAGGGGAGGCATACAACTTGCGTCGAAAAGAGTGGCGACCAAAAATCAATGAGCTGGTGTGGCTACGTCAGCATCAGCTATCTAAGGCTGCCGACGGACTCGCGGCGAAGTTAGCCCCGAAGTTTGACGGTCCCTACCGGGTCGTAAAATTCGTCTCGCCCATCGGAAGAGGCGGGTAGCCAACGTTGCCCAACTAAAGATCTGCCACGGACCAGGCCAAGAAGACCTTAGCGAAGACGGAGGGCCGAGAGACGACCAGGTAGACGAAAGTTAAGTTAAGAATGATTATAAATAACTAACCTGTAAACTATTTATAAGAAAAATCGTAAGCTAAGAAGTCTTTTAGAGCAAGATGTAGGCCGAAGTCGATATTCGGGGGAGGGCAACGGAATGGCAGAGGAGTTAAGTAATGAGTCAGGAGGGCCTGAAGAGGCGCGACTCGCCTCCACCGCCTACAAAAGTCGATGAACCGGAATGGCGCGACTCGCCGCCACCGCTTGTACCCAGGACACACGACGTGGACTGGTGCGACTTGCCACCGTTATTACCGTCAAACTCAGGGGACATCCTTGACTTATGGAAGGACCCGACTCCCCAGCCCTACCCGTTCTGGGAGGTATTGGAGAATCCATTCGAGGGGATCGACAGCAGCGGCAGCAGAGAATGACGCGGACGAGTGGAGACCCGTTGTCCCGGAGGATGTCTTCCCACGATCGGAATAAACGGTCCGTACAGCGAAAGGAAAGCTTCCGCCCAACGAGCGCGACCGAGATATCGCTGAAATGGAAGGCCGGCTTCCCCAGATACGCCATAACAGATTTAATGTCAAAGACGGAAATGGTTTTTACAAGGTGACCATCACCCGCCGTCAAGAAAGGGGGGGGAAGTTAGAAGTCGAGTTATATGCAACCTTGACTCCTAACAATATTAACATTAGGAGTAAAAGAGAACATATGCTAGAGAGAGACAGTTTTCACCGCATGGCGAAAAGGGCGAAAAAGGGTCGTGGGCTGCTGAAGCTAATCGGCAGCTTCACTTTTGGATTCAGCGAGGGTAAGTACGAGACGTGCGTGAGCGACGGTGGACAACAAACTTAAGGGGAACGTGAGGTAGCTGCGAGGTTAGAAGTATTGAAAACGAGACAAGAAGGCACGGTGCAGCAGGGAAAGTTAATAGAAATAAAGTGCGGACGATCACACATAAAGTGCTTCGGTGTTCATATTATTTTGTACAAGTCGGCGGTATGGACCGCATAGCGATTGTGTGTGTTTTGCAGGCTTTCTATTCTGTGGCGGAGCGATCCCAGCAGCACCCACCACGCTATCCTACCATAACCTAACCGCAGCGGAGCGAGTCCAGCGGTTTCCTGCCCTCTTCCCCAAAGATATAAATCCCTCTGTGGCGGAGTTATCACTTCAGTTCTCTAAACCCCCCTTTCCAGCTTTACGTCTCGGGAAACTACAAATTTCTTGTAGAGTGGACTTGGTAAGTTTGAGTTTTACCACCCCGGCCAATTCACTACTTTACACAGCATTTCAGTTGCGATTGTTTTGTGTGCTGCTATTTTGATTCCTTTTTTTCTCCCTAAGACTTATTTATTGGTGTGGCTGGTGAGTAGAGGCGGTGGCATGTGGTGTGGTCGTCGCAAGGTCGAGGAAATTTTTTTTTTTTGGCTGCTTTGGCTGTTTAGTAGAGACGGCGGCAAGTAGTTCGGTTAGTTGCGAGTTCGAACCCTGCCAAGGCAGCTTTTTTTTTAAATTTATCTTTATTACTACAAACGAGCACGTAGCACGAGCTGCATTTGGTATTGGAATAAGAATGTTCAGGGTATCCCATAGTCGGTAGCACCCCACTAGAACCTCTTACTTGTTATATCTTCAACCCATTGAAAACGAGTTAAGAGGATATAATATTTTGTAAAAATCTAACAAGCAAAAGAAAGCATCTCTGAACTCATAAAGTATATACATTTTTGGTCAGTAACAATAGCCGAGTCGATTAAGCCATGTTCGTTTGTCTTCCTGCTAGAGACTTGAACATATGCCCCCCTAGTACCCGATATGTACAACATTGTTTCCAATAATCGCTGCTGAAAATCTCATCAAGATCGGTTAAGAAACACAGAAATTATTAAAGAAAACGTGCGATTATATTGGCAGTCCACGTGGCTACAAGCGCACTGCACAAAAGTTTGTGTATACATCTTCAGACATACACACAAATAGAACTGTATTTGAGCTCTATTCATAACTACCGCAAGGTCAAAGTGTGCAAAGTTAATCCGAAGCAGAGTCCAGTGTCATTCAACGCAACCTGTGCCGACGTACGGAATGAAGCGGCATAGACAATTCACAACTGTGTACTCTGACATATTGATGTGAAATAAAGAAGTAGGCTATATGGGATTTTGATGTCGGATACTTGTCATTTGAATGTCGTTACAAAAACTTCTTTTTAGTGACAAAATACAGTACCAGATTCTTAGGATTAAATTTGAGGAGTTGCCGAACTTGGAATCTGTCCGCCGAAAATATCTGCACATTTTCATGCTTAAAGCTTCTGCTTAGGAAACTGAACTTTGACCATTGTCGACAACCAACACAGCACAGACATTACTACAGTGCTATTTATTTTTTTTGGTCTCCCCATTTTCCCTCTAGATCTAAAGTTTCTCAAGGAGCTTAATAACTTCCAAAATTGAATCGAGCAGCTTTCGAACCGAAGCATGTGGTTTTTACGCACAATAATAATCTCATAATCCAAATCCTGAATTCGGTTTTGTAATAATCCAATCAGCAACAACATTCCGGGCAACAATTAGCTCATTTTTATACCCTTGCGGGTATTATAATTTTGTCGTGATATGTGTAACGCATAGAAGGAGACATCTCCGACCCCATAAAGTATATATATTCTTGATCAGTATCAACAGCCGAGTCGATATAGCCATGTCCGTCTGTCCGTCTGTCTGTCTATATCATATAGCTGCCATAGGAGCGATAGATCGGAATACGATATCTTAACTATGCTCCTCATATATATGCAAAATCCTATCAACATCGGCCCACTATATAATATAGCTGCCATAGGAACGATAGGTCGAAAATTAAGTTGTTGTATGGAAAAATTTTTTGTCACTCACGATATTTTGATTAAACACGGCATTTAAAGAGTTCACTATGCTCCCTTCATTTTTGCAAAATCTTATTTACATCGGACTACTATATCATATAGCTGCCATAGGAAAGATCGGTCGAAAACTAGGTTTTTGATTAAAAACCTTTTTTGTTTATTAAGATATCTTGACCAAAGATGGGGTTGACTATTTTCCCTGTGCTTCTTAGATACGGGCAAAGCACTATGAGCATTATGAAAAGTTTGGGTCTGCAAGGGTATTAGATCTTCGGCATGCCGAAGATAGCCATTCTCTCTCGCTTTTTTATACCCTGAACCCATTAAAAATGGGTAAAAGGAGTATAATGTTTTTGTGCAAAATGTAAATGTATGTATCAAATAGAAGGAAGCATCTCCGACCCCATAAAGTGTATATATTCTTGATCAGCATCAATAGCCAAGTCGATCTAGCCATGTCCGTCTGTCCGTCCGTCCGTCTGTCCGTATGTATGAATGCAAGGATCTCACAACCTATAAGAGCTAGAGACTTGAAATTTTAGCTGTAGATCCTCCTAGTGCCCGCGCAGATCGATAACTTACTCCGTTTGCAAGCAATCGATTAAAATCGATATCGACATCCTGTTCTTTTGCAATTTGGGTAAATAATAAAAGCTCTAGTCAGAAAACTTGATATATTGCTTCTAGAATAATATATATGCATGAAGTATCTTTCATTTTATAGCTATCACCACCTCCCCGCTACCACCAGAAAGCTATATCAAGTTAACAACCCAACTTGATTGCCAACCAATTTAAGCCACAATTTAAATGCAATTGACTTTTTGAGGGTACACAATTATTCTATGGTACAATAAGATACTGTAGAAAATTTCATTAAAATCGGTTTTTGTTTTGTTTTTCGGTAGTTTGCGCACTACTGCGCACGTGTTTGCGGCGCAAAAGCAGTTGGCGTTGGAATAGAGGGCGGAGGGTATTCTCTAGTCGGGAGCTCCCGACTAGAACCTCTTACTTGTTTAAACTTCATTTAGTTAGTGAAATGGCTGCCGGTATTTTTACTTAATATTGATTTTTGTCAGTTATGTTGTCTTAAAAATGTTTTTACCATTTCACTCATGTCATTCGCTTATGGTTCAATATCCACTTGGGGCGCCATGAAAATGTATGTAGTATTTATATAACGGACCCAAAGGGTTTGAGGTGGCTAAACTGACTTTGCCATCAACGATGCCATTGACCACTAAGTCCTTTAAACACTGTAGGTACCAGTATTGGTGCCACCCTCATCTCACGTTTTATTCTCAAGTAAGCGCCAGTACTATGTATGGACCAGAGAGTCGCCTGCTTGTGTGAGTGATGTGACTTGCTTCTTGCTATTTACGCGCAATAAAGGAAACGTAAATTGTTAAGAACTGTGAACACCGATCCCGCTTCACCCTAAGGTTCTTACGAAATATTAAAAATTTATTGCTTTTAGAGTGCGCAAAATGCGACACATACTTTTCGGGAAATCAACCTTTCCTTGTTGGAAATGAGGTCAGAGATTTGGTGGATAAAGTTCGGGTTTGAATTTATTTACAAAGATCTATCTGAATCTTTTCAGCCAAGTTTTACCCTATCGCAGTCCAAGCTTCCCAAGTGGAAAATACGGATCAACAATTTGTTGAGCGAAGTTTAAAGTTTTATTTTTATTTAAAGATCTTTGTGAAAATTCATCTCATACATGTTTAAAGCTTGTCAGAACGGAATTAAAATATCTGTGTAAAATATAACTTTGAATGTGAGGTTTAAGATTATTAAGCTTAAGCCATGGAAAAAAATAATGTATGATTTGATATTTAACAAGTAAGATGTGCACAATGTACACTGTACATGTACAAAGAAATTCATGTAGATGTATAGAGAAATTCTCTTCGTTTGCGTCGCAAACACGTGCGCAGTAGTGCGCAAAATACCGAAAAACAAAACATAAACCGATCGTAATGAAATTTTCTTCAGTACACACGTTTTTGCGACGCAAATTGCAAGAGCTTCTGTATGCATGTACACACACACATTCATGCGCGTCTGCTTCGAATTCAGTGATCGTTGCGATTGTTTTTTGTGTGCTGCTATTTTAATTGGCTTTTTTTTCAATAAGACTCAATTATTAGTGTGGCCGTTGGCAAGTGGTGCGGTCTGTCGCGAGTTTGAGGCCTACCGGGCAGCAAGCAATGCGGTCATTTGCATGTTCGGACCCTGCCAATGGGACTTCTTTTTTTTTTTTATTTATCGTTATTAATTCAATCGAGCTCGTTTGGTGTTGGAATAAAAGGGTTCAGGGTATTCCCTAGTCGGCTAAAACCTCTTACTTGCTAATATTTCGAATTTGTTATAATGTTAAGATAGCGTTATATAGCATTATAAATTGCTTTTGTGTTGCATTGTCAATTGGGTGCTAAGCCATGTAGCAACTAGCAAGAATAGAGCTAGCAACGCGATGACCAAAAGAGAAATAGTTTAGACCATTCCAGAGCGCAAGGCAAAGCAAAAGAAACTGACGAAAGTCTGCACATGAGCAAAAAGTCACATCGGATTGTCACAGGTTTACTATCAGGAAATTGAAGAGTATGCGAGCACCTGTAAGGTTGTGCTTAAAAATGTAAAAAATGACGCCTACAGACTCTGCCTTGAAAGCGAAAAAATCCAGACACATTATGAAAAAAATTGTGGGCAGGCTGAACTTATCTTTGCTGGAGGTCGGATTCTTGATAAATGAGAGCCCTAGGGCCATTAAATATCATTGAAATCCTTGCACTTGCTAGAACTGGGCAAAGAGCTCTTAAGTTAATGTTCCAATAAAGAGCCAGCGATAGACAGGAGATAACAACCATTATGGAACTAAAAATAATGAACACTGTGTCACAGCTGCTGGCTCTCGCTATTAGGCCGCCAGAGATAGTAACCCAAAAACGTAGGGAGTGCACAAACCACTACATTAACGGAAGAAGGCTGAAGAACGCAGCTAGTACGAACGCAAATTGGACACTTTTGTCATGAGCAGCTCGCTAGCTATGTCGACCTCATCTTTTAAAGTTAATTTGACAATGATTTGACAGAATAATAATAATTGACAAAATCACTCGGCACTATATCTGGAAACAATGAAACGGCTTACAGTTTTTTTTTGGCGAATTCTAGTACAATATTGGGCATCTCACTTCCCAACCAACCATCCCATCCCAACCAAGAGGATCAGGCTAAACAAGAACGTTCACCACCCTGGGGGGACCCATGACAGGCGGTCTCCGTGGAGGCTAATCCACACACTCTTTGTGGACAGTATTGTTCTCTATTTTCTATTTAACAAGGGAGCCAAGAACTTGTCAACTTAAAGGAATACATGTAAAAGCTGGTTTAACTCTCCTAACCGAGAACAGCTTCCATCCCAGATACCTTGAAGGGCTTTAGTCTCTTTATCTGCCCTTGCGCTTCATCCTCCTGCACCGCCTATTCAGAACAGGGCGGTGAAAAATCTAAAACCATAGTTGCACCATAAGAGGGACCTTTAGAGTAGCTACCGCTTTAAGCTAAGGGTGTACTTCTAGACGCAAATCCATGGTTCCAAATCAATGATACTAAACGTCTCATAAAATAAATATTTGGTAACATATAGGAGTCGCCTCTGCTACAGCAGCCTTTCATCTCTCAAGATCCAGTTGAGGTCGCATCGAACGAGTACCAACGCCTTGCCGAAGCAGTTACCTTTCTTGGTGCAAAACCAAGAAGGAAGTGGGGCCTTCCGAATCTGGAACAGGAGCGGCGGCGAAATGAATTTCGTCTACTAAGATTTTGGCGTAGGCCTCGATACCGTCAGGTGATTGGAGAGCGTGCGAGTCCTCAGCAACTATCTAGGTTCCTCTGTCCATGAAATTCTTAACGTCTGAACCTCGATGAAGGATTAACGGCTTGCTAGAGACCGTTTAGTATTTATAAATAGCACACAGTCAGAAAGTGCTTAGGCCTGCAGTGGCCAGGGCTTGAAGGCTGAACCCATATAAAGTCATGGAGTCACCCTGCAGACCCAGAACTATCGATGGGCTCTCCAGTTGTCTCTCACACAAATAACCCGAAGTATTAATTGGCAACAGCTACTATACCAATGCTAGTGTTGACGGGTAAAGAGATTGCCTTCAGATCCGGCTTAGTCATGGTAGTAGCATGTCAATAACATGGTCCTGAATAAGTTGCTCGACCTGCAGAAAATAGCCAATCAGGCCATAGTCCTTTTATCATAAGGCTTTTTTTATAAAAATATAACCAAGTAAACATAACGAGCGAAATGAGACTGATTCCATGATTTTTTTAAAGTTTTTATAATGACTCGATTTCACGGTTTCTTAACTCAATAGTTTCTGTGATAACCAGGGTGGATTAGATGTCTTTGTATAATCAAGTGGTACGTTGATGTCGAAAAGAGAGTTCATGTTATACTATAAGAGGTTGGCAACATCCATTCCTGCTCAATCGCACAGTTGAGACCAGTCTTCTTACAGAAAAACATCGTTGAACTTTTAAAAACAGGAGTGCGGAAATTACGGATTGGATCAGCTGGTTTTAATGCCTTGATAGGCACATGGACAACACTTCTGAATGAATCTAAAAAAATCAATTAAGTGATCTGGCTCTTGAGTTACGAACCACCTTAAGCTGCAATAATGACATGTGGCATGACTCATGCAGACCATCAAAACAAGCATATGATGTACAAGGCCACAGAAATATTAAATCCATTGGCTAGGATGAATCAACACATGGAATATTGAAGTTGCCAAGAACGACCAATAATTACTATATGAAACTTTTACACCAACCAAATAAATCTCCGGATGGGATGCTTAATAAGTTCCTAACAAAGAGCAAACTGAGCTGCTATTAGTACGAATACTACTGTATTTGAAGAACTGAGTTAAGCCGATAATAAAGAAATCGAAAACAAGAGAATCCAAGTAAAGGTTAGAAAGCTAATATGAAAGACCTGTAACATTTTGAAGAGGCAAGCACATGAAATGTAGTTGGTGTAGTTGACGCAGCGACAAATGTTTAGTTGCTATTTTAATGAGTTGCTAATACGATTGGAGGCCGTCTTCTTTCAAGTGTTCGGTTCATATGAATGTTTTTTCATTTCAATGAATTGAAAGGTATATTTTGTAACATGAAAAAAACAGCAATCTCTAATCATAAGGATTGGTTAGTCGAATAGTTAGATATTATCTTCTTAAAAAAAAAAAAAAAGATTGATTTCGCTTTTGTTGTTGGACAGTGTATGTTCGAGAGAAGTTCTTGTCTCACCCAATGGCGTGCAAGCACCTTTGTTTGTATATGTGAATTGTGCATGAATAACTACATCTATATATTTTTATATGTGTTGTTATTCACTGCTCTGTCTTTGGCTGGTAAAGAAATACATTTTCTTAGTTTTCTAGCGCTGATCATGACCTATCCCAAATTTATATTCACATATGAATGCAAGTTATGTATTGAGGTTGGCTCCGTATACAATCTATATTTTTAAGTCGATGCAAATATTTAAATATTTTCTTTAAATTAAATTATTCATTAGTTCCTTTTTTTTTTAATATTATTATTTATTTATCTTATAAAACAAAAATGTAGCGCAATTTTCTTTCATTTTTTTTTTATTTCTAAAAAATATAAAAATTCGATTAATAATTTAATTTACAGATATTATATAAATATTTGCAGCGACTTAAGAATACAGATTTTCTTCGGAGCCATCCTCAGCACACAACATGCATTTATGTATATGACAACACAAATTTGGGATAGGTCTTGATCAGCGCTAGACTTTGCCAGAGCAGTGCATAACAACATATTCAAATATTCTGATATGTATGTATGTACATACATATATTTACATGCATACAAACAAGCTGACAGTACATTCTGTTTTTAGCTTTTCATTGCGGCTGTGAGAGCGCAATGATACTGATAACGTTTTCGTTCTCAATTTTCAAAAAATCAAGCTGCATAGAAGCATTTTGTTGTATGGCGTTACTCATCTTAGTGTTTATATTGTCTTTGGTGAAAGTTTAAAAAAACTGAGCCCTCTGTTCCGTCGAACTCTCACCCAGCACAGCATACAACCCGATTGCCATTAAAATTATATTTAAGGAAATCAAAAAAGACACGCCCACAATTGTGCACATACATACAGAACAAACATACATGAGCTTTGCTCTAGTTGTCTGTGTTTCTCTGAACGTGTTGATTCAAAAGTTTTAAGAGAAAGAGCCTTCAAATTAAGACTTGAACATAGGTCTCCTAGTAACCGCACAGTATGGGTTTATATGAAATCACCCATAACCTGATCCGATTTCATCTAATTAGTTGTATTTCAAGGCATTGTTTTTGTGCATTCCCTTACAGTGACAGTGACACTAAATAAGCCCGCCCCAGGGCTTAACAAATAAATTGTGCATGTAGAGTGCGAAAAACTAGAGGTGGCAGCCTCAGTGTTGCAATATTGAATATTGCAATCTTCTTAAATTCATATACTTCCCATGGCTACGAAAACACACACATGCATATTTTTTGCCAATGTGTGTGAGATGAGGCACACATGCCAACAACTATTTGGCGCGGCGAGGCATTGATACCCTTATTTATAGAAATGGTATAGAATGTTTCAAGAAAACAATTATTATTGATTGTACTAATAGTTGCAGAGATCTCAGAGATTAGATAAAAATGTTTATATGAGAAGGTTAGTGGTACTTGGTTACAGAACTTATGAATAGTTAAAATACCCTATTTTGAGCAAGGGTGCCTTGCTGATCGAAAAATGAAAAATTATAAAAATCTGCCGAGCTGCTTGCAAGTTGAAAGTGAGTGGAGAAGATGAAGACATGACTTTGCGAATTATAGGCGTAGCAGTGCTTAGAAACCACAACAATGAGTTAGAAGGGTGCAGAAGCTAAGATCATAGGCTGTAGCCTCAAACAAAAAAGGGATAGCAAGGATAGAACTTGTGGTGTGCCGTTTTTATTGTCGAGTCATTTGTTTTGATTATGGTTGTTGTTGGTTCTTATGGAAAATGTTTTGAAGTTGTCTTTGAATTTTGGGCATCGGCAGAAGTAGCTGCAGACAGCCGAGCGTTGTGTTTGCAACCTCTGTATCTGGCTTCAGAATTTTTGGAAAAGAGCTTTTGATCCAAATGCCTCCTCTTGGTCTGTTTATTACTCTATGGGAGCAAGCCTTCAGCTCTGTCTCTTTATTACTCAATACCATTGAGTAATAAACAGATACAGAGCGGAAAAGTCACTCCGACATTTTATTACCGTTTTAATTCTGAAGCAAGCTAGTCATTGAGTAAGTCTAGGTCCCCTACCCCTAGTCTATAAATAGGGGTATCAAGATTTCAACATTCTGTTGCGCATGTGACGTCACAGCCTAAGGCTTTTTGTGTGCGATCGTTGCGTACAGTAAATTAATACATTTTTAAATAAATTCAATATAATAAAAGACCCTATTAATAAACTACTTAAATGTACGTCATTATGATAGATACATATACATATATCCTAAACACCACAAAAAATATAATTCCATGAAATTTTACGTCATCATCTTTTATGTTAACGCGCCGTGTGGCCTGCTGGCATTCGAATTTTCTACCTGGTTGCGCCGAGACTCGGCTCTGCAGCAACAAAATTTGAACCCAAATCGTGTTGTTGTTGTTTCTACGCGCTGCCCTGTAGTTGTTGTTGTTGCATCCTATGGTAAATAAAGCTTTATTTTTATACCATTGCAGAGGCTATTTTAATTGTGTGTAACGCATAGAAGGAGACATCTCCGACCCCATAAAGTATATATATTCTTGATCAGTATCAACAGCCGAGTCGATATAGCAATATCCGTCTGTCCGTCTGCCCGTCTGTCCGTCTGTCTGTTTATATGCGAACTAGTCTCTCAGTTTTATAGCTATCTTTACGAAACTTTGCAGACGACCCTCTTTCTGTTGCACGCAGCACATATGTCAAAACCAACTGGATCGGACCACTATATCATATAGCTGCCATAGGAACGATCGGTCGAAAAGTAGGATCTTGTATGAAAAAAATTTTGTATTTCAAGATACATATCTTGACCAAACTCGGCACTTATTAGTTTTACTATGCTCCTCATATATATGCAAAATCCTATTAAGATCGGACCACTATATCATATAGCTGCCATAGGAACGATCGGTCGTAAAGTAGGATCTTGTATGATATATATTTTTTTTTTCAACATATCTTGACCAAACTTAGCATTTATTAGTTTTACTATGCTCTTCATATATATGCAAAATCCTAATAAGATCGGACCACTATATCAAATAGTTGCCATAGGAACGATCGGTCGAAAAGTAGGATCTTGTATGAAATACGTTTTGTTTTTCAAGATATCTTGACCAAACTTGGCATTTATTAGTTTTACTATGCTCTTCACATATATGCAAAATCCTATTAAGATCGGACCACTATATCATATAGCTGCCATAGGAGCGATCGGTCGAAAATTAAGTTGTTGTATAACAAAATTTTGTTTATCGAGATATCTTGACCAAACTTGCCATTTATAAGTTTTGCGTTGCTCCGCATATCTATGCAACATCCTAATAAGATCGGACCACTATATTATATAGTTGCCATAGGAACGATCGGTCAAAAATTAAGATGTTGTAGGAAAAAAAACTTTGTTTATCAAGATATCTTGACCAAACTTGTCATCCACCAGTTTTACAATGCTTCTCATATATATGCAAAATCCTATTAAGATCGGACCCTTATATCATATAGCTGCGATAGGAACGATCGCTCGAAAAGAAGGATCTTGAATGAAAAACATTTTGGGTTTCAAGATATATTGTCCAAACTCGGCATTTATTAGTTTTACTATGCTCCTCATATATATGCAAAATCCTATTAAAATCGGACCACTATTATATAGCTGCCATAGGGTATGGTTGAAATTAAGATGTTGTACGAAAAAAAGTTTTTTTATCAAGATATCTTGACCAAAATTGGCATTTATTGTTTTTATTGTCCTCATATATATGCAACATCCTATTAAGATCGGACCACTATCTCATATAGCTGCCATAGGATCGATCGGTTGAAAATTAAGATGTTGTACGAAAAAAACTTTGTTTATCAAGATATCTTGACCAAACTCGGCATTTATTAGTTTTAGTATTGTCCTCATATATATGCAAAATGATGTTAAGATCGGACCACTATATCATATAGCTGCCATAGGAGCGATCGGTCGAAAAGCAGGATCGTGTATGAAATACATTTTGTTTTTTCAAGATATCTTAACCAAACACGATATTTATTAGTTTTGCTATGCTCCTCATATATATGCAAAATCCTATTAAGATCGGACCACTATATCATATAGCTGCCATAGGAACGATCGGTCGAAAAGTAGGATCTTGTATGAAAAACATTTTGTTTATCAAGATATCATGACCAAACTTGGCATTTATTAGTTTTGCTATGCTCCTCATAGATATGCAAAATCCTATTAAGATCGCTCTACTATATTATATAGTTGCCATAGGAACGATCGGTAGAAAATTAAGATCTTGTATGAAAAATATTTTGTTTTTCAAGATATCTTGACCAAACTCGGCATTTGAGTTTTACTATGGTCCTCATATATATGCAAAATCCTATTAAGATCGGACCACTATATCATATAGCTGCCATAGGAGCGATCGGTCGAAAAGTAGGATCTTGTATGAAAAATATTTTGTTTTTCAAGATATCGTGACCAAACTTGCCATTTATAAGTTTTGCGTTGCTCCTCATATCTATGCAACAACCTATTAAGATCGGACCACTATATCATATAGTTGCCATAGGAGCGATCGGTCGAAAAGTAGGATCTTGTATGAAAAACATTTTGTTTTTCAAGATATCTTGACCAAACTCGGCATTTATTAGTTTTACTATGGTCCTCATATATATGCAAAATCCTATTAAGATCGGACCACTATATCATATAGCTGCCATAGGAGCGATCGGTCGAAAAGTAGGATCTTGTATGAAAAACATTTTGTTTTTCAAGATATCTTGACCAAACTCGATATTTATTAGTTTTGCTATGCTCCTCATATATATGCAAAATCCTATTAAGATCGGGCCTCTATATTATATAGTTGCCATGGGAACGATCGGTCAAAAATTAAGTTGCTATATGAAAAATAAGTTTTTTTATCAAGATATCTTGACCAAAATTGGGATTTATTAGTTTTACTATGCTCCTCATATATATGCAAAATCCTATTTAGATCGGACCACTATATTATATAGTTGCCATAGGAACGATCGGTCAAAAATTAAGTTCTTGTATGAAAAAAATTTTTTTTTTCAAGATATCTTGACCAAACTCGGCATTTATTAGTTTTACTATGCTCCTCATATATATGCAAAATCCTATTAAGATCGGACCACTATATCATATAGCTGCCATAGGAACGATCGGTTGAAAATTAAGATGATGTACGAAAAAAACGTTGTTTATCAAGATATCTTGACCAAACTCGGCATTTATTAGTTTTACTATGGTCCTCATATATATGCGAAATCATATTAAGATCGGACCACTATATCATATAGCTGCCATAGGAGCGATCGGTCGAAAATTAAGTTGTTGTATGAAAAAAAATTTTGTTTATCGAGATATCTTGACCAAACTTGCCATTTATAAGTTTTGCGTTGCTCCTCATATCTATGCAACATCCTACTATTTACTATGCTCCTCATATATATGCAAAATCCTATTTAGATCGGACCACTATATCATATAGCTGCCATAGGAATTATCGGTTGAAAAATAGGATGTTGTATGAAAAAAACTTTGTTTATCAAGATATCTTGACCAAACTCGGCATTTATTAGTTTTACTATGGTCCTCATATATATGCGAAATCATATTAAGATCGGACCACTATATCATATAGCTGCCATGAGCGATCAGTCGAAAATTAAGTTGTTGTATAAAAAAATGTTGTTTATCGAGATATCTTGACCAAACTTGCCATTTATAAGTTTTGCGTTGCTCCTCATATCTATGCAACATCCTATTAAGATCGGACCACTATATTATATAGTTGCCATGGGAACGATCGGTCAAAAATTAAGTTGTTGTATGAAAAAAAATTTTTTATCAAGATATCTTGACCAAAATTGGGATTTATTAGTTTTACTATGCTCCTCATACATATGCAAAATCCTAATTAGATCGGACCACTATATTATATAGTTGCCATGGGAACGATCTGTCAAAAATTAAGTTGCTGTATGAAAAAAAAGTTTTTTTATCAAGATATCTTGACCAAAATTGGGATTTATTAATTTTACTATGCTCCTCATATATATGCAAAATCCTATTAAGATCGGACCACTATATCATATAGCTGCCATAGGGACGATCGGTTGAAAATCAAGATGTTGTACGAAAAAAACTTTGTTTATCAAGATATCTTGACCAAACTCGGCATTTATTAGTTTTACTATGGTCCTCATATATATGCAAAATCATGTTAAGATCGGACCACTATATCATATAGCTGCCATAGGAGCGATCGGTCGAAAAGTAGGATCTTGTATGAAAAACATTTTGTTTTTCAAGATATCTTGACCAAACTCGGCATTTATTAGTTTTACTATGGTCCTCATATATATGCAAAATCATATTAAGATCGGACCACTATATTATATAGTTGCCATGGGAACGATCGGTCAAAAATTAAGTTGCTGTATGAAAAATAAGTTTTTTTATCAAGATATCTTGACCAAAATTGGGATTTATTAGTTTTACTATGCTCCTCATACATATGCCAAATCCTATTTAGATCGGACCACTATATTATATAGTTGCCATGGGAACGATCGGTCAAAAATTAAGTTGCTATATGAAAAAAAATGTTTTTTATCAAGATATCTTGACCAAAATTTGGATTTATTAGTTTTTCTATGCTCCTCATATATATGCAAAATCCTATTTAGATCGGACCACTATATCATATAGTTGCCATAGGAACGATCGGTCGAAAAGTAGTATTTTGTATGAAAAACATTTTGTTTTTCAAGATATCTTGACCAAACTTGGCATTTATTAGTTTTACTATGGTCCTCATATATATGCAAAATCATATTAAGATCGGACCACTATATTATATAGTTGCCATGGGAACGATCGGTTGAAAATCAAGATGTTGTACGAAAAAAACTTTGTTTATCAAGATATCTTGACCAAACTCGCCATTTATTAGTTTTACTATGGTCCTCATATATATGCAAAATCCTATTTAGATCGGACCACTATATCATATAGCTGCCATAGGAGCGATCGGTCGAAAAGTAGGATCTTGTATGAAATATATTTTGTTTTTCAAGATATCTTGACCAAACTGGGCATTTATTAGTTTTGCTATGGTCCTCATATATATGCAAAATCCTAATAAGATCGGACCAGTATATCATATAGCTGTCATAGGAACGATCGGTCGAAAAGTAGTATTTTGTATGAAAAACATTTTGTTTTTCAAGATATCTTGACCAAACTCGATATTTATTAGTTTTGCTATGCTCCTCATATATATGCAAAATCCTATTAAGATCGGACCACTATATCACATAGCTGCCATAGGAACGATTGGTCGAACAGTAGGATCTTGTATGAAAAA
Organism: Drosophila littoralis; assembly: GCA_018903485.1. Classification (NCBI taxonomy): domain Eukaryota; kingdom Metazoa; phylum Arthropoda; class Insecta; order Diptera; family Drosophilidae; genus Drosophila; species Drosophila littoralis. The sequence goes on from JAEIGF010000590.1 coordinate 2,230,292, forward strand.
CATTTTGTTTTTCAAGATATCTCGACCAAACTCGGCATTTATTAATTTTACTATTGTCCTCATATATATGCAAAATCCTATTTAGATCGGACCACTATATCATATAGTTGCCATAGGAACGATCGGTCGAAAAGTAGGATCTTGTATGAAAAACATTTTGTTTTTCAAGATATCTTGACCAACCACGGCATTTATTAGTTTTACTATGCTCCTCATATATATGCAAAATCCTATTAAGATCGGACCACTATATCATATAGCTGCCATAGGAACGATCGGTTGAAAATTAAGATATTGTACGAAAAAAACTTTGTTTATCAAGATATCTTGACCAAACTCGGCATTTATTAGTTTTACTATGGTCCTCATATATATGCGAAATCATATTAAGATCGGACCACTATATCATATAGCTGCCATAGGAGCGATCGGTCGAAAATTAAGTTGTTGTATGAAAAAAAATTTTGTTTATCAAGATATCTTGACCAAACTTGCCATTTATAAGTTTTGCGTTGCTCCTCATATCTATGCAACATCCTATTAAGATCGGACCACTATATTATATAGTTGCCATGGGAACGATCGGTCAAAAATTAAGTTGCTGTATGAAAAAAAATGTTGTTTATCAAGATATCTTGACCAAAATTGGGATTTATTAGTTTTACTATGCTCCTCATATATATGCAAAATCCTATTTAGATCGGACCACTATATCATATAGTTGCCATAGGAACGATCAGTCGAAAATTTAGTTCTTGTATGAAAAAAACTTTGTTTATCAAGATATCTTGTCCAAACTCGGCATTTATTAGTTTTACTATGCTCCACATATCTATGCAACATCATATTAAGATCGGACCACTATATCATATAGCTGCCATAGGAACGATCGGTCGAAAATTAAGTTGTTGTATAAAAAAAATTTTGTTTATCAAGATATCTTGACCAAACTTGCCATTTATTAGTTTTACTATGCTCCTCATATATATGCAAAATCCTATTAAGATCGGACCACTATATTATATAGTTGCCATGGGAACGATCGGTCAAAAATTAAGTTGCTGTATGAAAAAAAGTTTTTTTATCAAGATATCTTGACCAAAATTGGGATTTATTAGTTTTACTATGCTCCTCATATATATGCAAAATCCTATTTAGATCGGACCACTATATCATATAGCTGCCATAGGAACGATCGGTTGTAAATTAGGATGTTGTATGAAAAAACTTTGTTTATCAAGATATCTTGTCCAAACTCGGCATTTATTAGTTTTACTATGCTCCACATATCTATGCAACATCATATTAAGATCGGACCACTATATCATATAGCTGCCATAGGAGCGATCGGTCGAAAATTAAGTTGTTGTATAAAAAAATTTTGTTTATCGAGATATCTTGACCAAACTTGCCATTTATAAGTTTTGCGTTGCTCCTCATATCTATGCAACATCCTATTAAGATCGGACCACTATATTATATAGTTGCCATGGGAACGATCGGTCAAAAATTAAGTTGCTGTATGAAAAAAAATGTTGTTTATCAAGATATCTTGACCAAAATTGGGATTTATTAGTTTTACTATGCTCCTCATATATATGCAAAATCCTATTTAGATCGGACCACTATATCATATAGCTGCCATAGGAATTATCGGTTGTAAATTAGGATGTTGTATGAAAAAAACTTTGTTTATCAAGATATCTTGTCCAAACTCGGCATTTATTAGTTTTACTATGCTCCACATATCTATGCAACATCATATTAAGATCGGACCACTATATCATATAGCTGCCATAGGAGCGATCGGTCGAAAATTAAGTTGTTGTATAAAAAAATTTTGTTTATCGAGATATCTTGACCAAACTTGCCATTTATAAGTTTTGCGTTGCTCCTCATATCTATGCAACATCCTATTAAGATCGGACCACTATATTATATAGTTGCCATGGGAACGATCGGTCAAAAATTAAGTTGCTGTATGAAAAAAGAGTTTTTTTATCAAGATATCTTGACCAAAATTGGGATTTATTAGTTTTATTGTGCTCCTCATATATATGGTAAATCCTATTTAGATCGGACCACTATATCATATAGCTGCCATAGGAACGATCGGTTGAAAATTAAGATGTTGTACGAAAAAAACTTTGTTTATCAAGATATCTTGTCCAAACTCGGCATTTATTAGTTTTACTATGCTCTACATATCTATGCAACATCATATTAAGATCGGACCCCTATATCATATAGCTGCCATAGGAGCGATCGGTCGAAAATTAAGTTGTTCTATAAAAAAATTTTGTTTATCGAGATATCTTGACCAAACTTGCCATTTATAAGTTTTGCGTTGCTCCTCATATCTATGCAACATCCTATTAAGATCGGACTACTATATTATATAGTTGCCATGGGAACGATCGGTCAAAAATTAAGTTGCTGTATGAAAAAAGAGTTTTTTTATCAAGATATCTTGACCAAAATTGGGATTTATTAGTTTTATTGTGCTCCTCATATATATGGTAAATCCTATTAAGATCGGACCACTATATCATATAGCTGCCATAGGAACGATCGGTTGAAAATTAGGATGTTGTACGAAAAAAACTTTGTTTTTCAAGATATCTTGACCAAACTCGGCAATTATTAGTTTTACTATGGTCCTCATATATATGCGAAATCATATTAAGATCGGACCACTATATCATATAGCTGCCATAGGAGCAATCGGTCGAAAATTAAGTTGTTGTATGAAAAAAAATTTTGTTTATCGAGATATCTTGCCCAACTTTCCATTTATAAGTTTTGCGTTGCTCCTCATATCTATGCAACATCCTATTAAGATCGGACTACTATATTATATAGTTGCCATGGGAACGATCGGTCGAAAAGTAGGATCTTGTATGAAAAACATTTTGTTTTTCAAGATATCACTATATCATATAGCTACCATAGGAGCCATCGGTCAAAAATAAAGTTGTTGTATGAAAAAAAATTTTGTTTATCGAGATATCTTGACCAAACTTGCCATTTATAAGTTTTGTGTTGCTCCTCATATCTATGCAACATCCTATTAAGATCGGACCACTATATTATATAGTTGCCATGGGAACGATCGGTCAAAAATTAAGTTGCTGTATGAAAAAAAATGTTGTTTATCAAGATATCTTGACCAAAATATGGATTTATTAGTTTTACTATGCTCCTCATATATATGCAAAATCCTATTTAGATCGGACCACTATATCAAATAGCTGCCATAGGAACGATCGGTTGAAAATTAGGATGTTGTACGAAAAAAACGTTGTTTATCAAGATATCTTGACCAAACTCGGCCTTTATTAGTTTTACTATGGTCCTCATATATATGCAAAATCATGTTAAGATCGGACAACTATATCATATAGCTGCCATAGGAGCAATCGGTCTAAAAGTAGGATCTTGTATGAAAAACATTTTGTTTTTCAAGATATCACTATATCATATAGCTACCATAGGAGCGATCGGTCGAAAAGTAGGAACGTGTATGAAAAACATTTTGTTTTTCAAGATATCTTGACCAAACTCGATATTTATTAGTTTTGCTATGCTCCTCATATCTATGCAAAATCCTATTAAGATCGGACCACTATATTATATAATTGCCATAGGAACGATCGGTCGAAAATTAAGTTGCTGTATGAAAAAAGAGTTTTTTTTATCAAGATATCTTGACATAAATTGGGATTTATTAGTTTTACTGTGCTCCTCATATATATGCAAAATCCTATTTAGATCGGACCACTATATCATATAGTTGCCACAGGAATGATCAGTCAAATATTCAGTTGTTGTATGAAAAAAAATTTTGTTTTTCAAGATATTTTGACCAAACTCGGCATTTATTAGTTTTACTATGGTACTCATATATATGCAAAATCCTATTAAGATCGGAACACTATATCATATAGCTGCCATAGGAGCGATCGGTGGAAAAATAAGTTGTTGTATGAAAAAAATGTTGTTTATCGAGATATCTTGACCAAACTTGCCATTTATAAGTTTTGCGTTGCTCCTCATACCTATGCAACATCCTAATAAGATCGGACCACTATATTAGATAGTTGCCATGGGAACGATCGGTCAAAAATTAAGTTGCTATATGAAAAAAGAGTTTTTTTATCAAGATATCTTGACATAAATTGGGATTTATTAGTTTTACTGTGCTCCTCATATATATGCAAAATCCTATTTAGATCGGACCACTATATCATATAGTTGCCATAGGAAGGATCGGTCGAAAAGTAGGATCTTGTATGAAAAACATTTTGTTTTTCAAAATATCTAGACCAAACACGGCATTTATTAGTTTTACTATGCTCCTCATATATATGCAAAATCCTATTAAGATCGGACCACTATATCATATAGCTGCCATAGGAACGATCGGTTGAAAATTAAGATGTTGTACGAAAAAAACTTTGTTTATCAAGATATCTTGACCAATCTCGGCATTTATTAGTTTTACTATGGTCCTCATATATATGCGAAATCATATTATGATCGGACCACTATATTATATAGCTGCCATAGGAGCGATCGGTCGAAAATTAAGTTGTTGTATGAAAAAAATTTTGTTTATCGAGATATCTTGACCAAACTTGCCATTTATAAGTTTTGCGTTGCTCCTCATATCTATGCAACATCCTATTAAGATCGGACTACTATATTATATAGTTGCCATGGGAATCAAATAGCTGCCATAGGAACGATCGGTTGAAAATTAGGATGTTGTACGAAAAAAACTTTGTTTATCAAGATATCTTGACCAATCTCGGCATTTATTAGTTTTACTATGGTCCTCATATATATGCGAAATCATATTATGATCGGACCACTATATTATATAGCTGCCATAGGAGCGATCGGTCGAAAATTAAGTTGTTGTATGAAAAAAATTTTGTTTATCGAGATATCTTGACCAAACTTGCCATTTATAAGTTTTGCGTTGCTCCTCATATCTATGCAACATCCTATTAAGATCGGACTACTATATTATATAGTTGCCATGGGAACGATCGGTCAAAAATTAAGTTGCAGTTTGAAAGAAAAGTTTTTTTATCAAGATATCTTGACCAAAATTGGGATTTATTAGTTTTACTATGCTCCTCATATATATACAAAATCCTATTTAGATCGGACCACTATATCATATAGTTGCCATAGGAACGATCGGTCGAAAAGTAGGATCTTGTATGAAAAACATTTTGTTTTTCAAGATATCACTATATCATATAGCTGCCATAGGAGCCATTGGTCGAAAATTAAATTTTTTTATCGAGATATCTTGACCAAACTTTCCATTTATAAGTTTTGCGTTGCTCCTCATATCTATGCAATATCCTATTAAGATCGGACCACTATATCATATAGTTGCCATAGGAACGATCGGTCGAACAGTAGGATCTTGAATGAAAAACATTTTGTTTTTCAAGATATCTTGACCAAACTCGGCATTTATTAGTTTTACTATGGTACTCATATATATGCAAAATCCTATTAAGATCGGACCACTATATCATATAGCTGCCATAGGAGCGATCGGTCGAAAAATAAGTTGTTGTATGAAAAAAATTTTGTTTATCGAGATATCTTGACCAAACTTGCCATTTATAAGTTTTGCGTTGCTCCTCATATCTTTGCAATATCCTATTAAGATCGGACCACTATATTATATAGTTGCCATGGGAACGATCGGTCAAAATTTAAGTTGCTGTATGAAAAAATAGTTTTTTTATCAAGATATCTTGACCAAAATTGGGATTTATTAGTTTTACCGTGCTCCTCATATATATGCAAAATCCTATTTAGATCGGACCACTATATCAAATAGCTGCCATAGGAACGATCGGTTGAAAATTAGGATGTTGTACGAAAAAAACTTTGTTTATCAAGATATCTTGACCAAAGTCGGCCTTTATTAGTTTTACTATGGTCCTCATATATGTGCAAAATCATATTAAGATCGGACCACTATATCATATAGCTGCCATAGGAGCGATCGGTCGAAAAGTAGGATCGTGTATGAAAAATATTTTGTTTTCCTAGATATCTTGACCAAACTCGATATTTATTAGTTTTGCTATGCTCCTCATATATATGCAAAATTCTATTAAGATCGGACCACTATATCAAATAGTTGCCATAGGAACGATCGGTCGAAATTAGGATCTTGTATGAAAAACATTTTGTTTTCAAGATATCTTGACCAAACTCGATATTTATTAGTTTTACTATGCTCCTCATACATATGCAATATCCCATTAAGATCGGACCTCCATATCATATAGCTGCAATAGGAACGATCGGTTGAAAATTAAGATGTTGTACGAAAAAACCTTTGTTTATCAAGATATCTTCACCAAACTCGGCATTTATTAGTTTTACTATGGTCCTCGTATATATGCGAAATCATATAAAGATCGGACCACTATATCATATAGCTGCCATATTAACGATCGGTTGAAAATTAAGATGTTGTACGAAAAAAACTTAGTTTGTCAAGATATCTTGACCAAACTCGGCATTTAGTAGTTTTACTATGGACCTCATATATATGCGAAATCATATTAAGATCGGACCACTATATCATATAGCTGCCATAGAAGCGATCGGTCGAAAATTAAGTTGTTGTATGACATACAAATTTTGTTTATCGATATATCTTGAGCAAACTTGCCATTTATAAGTTTTGCGTTGCTCCTCATACCTATGCAACATCCTATTAAGATCGGACCACTATATTATATAATTGCCATGGGAAAGATCGGTCAAAAATTAAGTTGCTGTATGAAAAAAAATGTTGTTTATCAAGATATCTTGACCAAAATTGGGATTTATTAGTTTTATTGTGCTCCTCATATATATGGTAAATCCTATTAAGATGGGACCACTATATCATATAGCTGCCATAGGAACGATCGGTTGAAAATTAAGATGTTGTACGAAAAAAACTTTGTTTATCAAGATATCTTGACCAAACTCGGCAATTATTAGTTTTACTATGGTCCTCATATATATGCGAAATCATATTAAGATCGGACCACTATATCATATAGCTGCCATAGGAGCCATCGGTCAAAAATTAAGTTGTTGTATGAAAAAAAATTTTGTTTATCGAGATATCTTGACCAAACTTGCCATTTATAAGTTTTGCGTTGCTCCTCATATCTATGCAACATCCTATTAAGATCGGACCACTATATTATATAGTTGCCATGGGAACGATCGGTCAAAAATTAAGTTGCTGTATGAAAAAAAATTTTGTTTATCAAGATATCTTGACCAAAATTGGGAATTATTAGTTTTACTATGCTCCTCATATATATGCGAAATCCTATTTAGATCGGACCACTATATCAAATAGCTGCCATAGGAACGATCGGTTGAAAATTAGGATGTTGTACGAAAAAAACGTTGTTTATCAAGATATCTTGACCAAACTCGGCCTTTATTAGTTTTACTATGGTCCTCATATATGTGCAAAATCATATTAAGATCGGACCACTATATCATATAGCTGCCATAGGAGCGATCGGTCGAAAAGTAGGAACGTGTATGAAATACATTTTGTTTTTCAAGATATCATGACCAAACTCGATATTTATTAGTTTTGCTATGCTCCTCATATCTATGCAAAATCCTATTAAGGTCGGACCACTATATTATATAGTTGCCATAGGAACGATCGGTCGAAAATTAAGTTGCTGTATGAAAAAAGAGTTTTTTTTATCAAGATATCTTGACATAAATTCTGATTTATTAGTTTTACTGTGCTCCTCATATATATGCAAAATCCTATTTAGATCGGACCACTATATCATATAGTTGCCACAGGAATGATCAGTCAAATATTCAGTTGTTGTATGAAAAAAAATTTGTTTTTCAAGATATTTTGACCAAACTCGGCATTTATTAGTTTTACTATGGTACTCATATATATGCAAAATCCTATTAAGATCGGAACACTATATCATATAGCTGCCATAGGAGCGATCGGTGGAAAAATAAGTTGTTGTATGAAAAAAATGTTGTTTATCGAGATATCTTGACCAAACTTGCCATTTATAAGTTTTGCGTTGCTCCTTATATCTATGCAACATCCTAATAAGATCGGACCACTATATTAGATAGTTGCCATGGGAACGATCGGTCAAAAATTAAGTTGCTATATGAAAAAGAGTTTTTTTATCAAGATATCTTGACATAAATTGGGATTTATTAGTTTTACTGTGCTCCTCATATATATGCAAAATCCTATTTAGATCGGACCACTATATCATATAGTTGCCATTGGAAGGATCGGTCGAAAAGTAGGATCTTGTATGAAAAACATTTTGTTTTTCAAAATATCTAGACCAAACACGGCATTTATTAGTTTTACTATGCTCCTCATATATATGCAAAATCCTATTAAGATCGGACCACTATATCATATAGCTGCCATAGGTACGATCGGTTGAAAATTAAGATGTTGTACGAAAAAAACTTTGTTTATCAAGATATCTTGACCAATCTCGGCATTTATTAGTTTTACTATGGTCCTCATATATATGCGAAATCATATTATGATCGGACCACTATATCATATAGCTGCCATAGGAGCGATCGGTCGAAAATTAAGTTGTTGTATGAAAAAAATTTTGTTTATCGAGATATCTTGTCCAAACTTGCCATTTATAAGTTTTGCGTTGCTCCTCATATCTATGCAATATCCTATTAAGATCGGACCACTATATCATATAGTTGCCATAGGAACGATCGGTCGAACAGTAGGATCTTGTATGAAAAACATTTTGTTTTTCAAGATATCTTGACCAAACTCGGCATTTATTAGTTTTACTATGGTACTCATATATATGCAAAATCCTATTAAGATCGGACCACTATATCATATAGCTGCCATAGGAGCGATCGGTCGAAAAATAAGTTGTTGTATGAAAAAAATTTTGTTTATCGAGATATCTTGACCAAACTTGCCATTTATAAGTTTTGCGTTGCTCCTCATATCTATGCAACATCCTATTAAGATCGGACTACTATATTATATAGTTGCCATGGGAACGATCGGTCATAAATTAAGTTGCAGTTTGAAAGAAAAGTTTTTTTATCAAGATATCTTGACCAAAATTGGGATTTATTAGTTTTACTATGCTCCTCATATATATACAAAATCCTATTTAGATCGGACCACTATTTCATATAGTTGCCATAGGAACGATCGGTCGAAAAGTAGGATCTTGTATGAAAAACATTTTGTTTTTCAAGATATCACTATATCATATAGCTGCCATAGGAGCCATTGGTCGAAAATTAAATTTTTTTTATCGAGATATCTTGACCAAACTTTCCATTTATAAGTTTTGCGTTGCTCCTCATATCTATGCAATATCCTATTAAGATCGGACCACTATATCATATAGTTGCCATAGGAACGATCGGTCGAACAGTAGGATCTTGAATGAAAAACATTTTGTTTTTCAAGATATCTTGACCAAACTCGGCATTTATTAGTTTTACTATGGTACTCATATATATGCAAAATCCTATTAAGATCGGACCACTATATCATATAGCTGCCATAGGAGCGATCGGTCGAAAAATAAGTTGTTGTATGAAAAAAATTTTGTTTATCGAGATATCTTGACCAAACTTGCCATTTATAAGTTTTGCGTTGCTCCTCATATCTTTGCAATATCCTATTAAGATCGGACCACTATATTATATAGTTGCCATGGGAACGATCGGTCAAAAATTAAGTTGCTGTATGAAAAAATAGTTTTTTTATCAAGATATCTTGACCAAAATTGGGATTTATTAGTTTTACCGTGCTCCTCATATATATGCAAAATCCTATTTAGATCGGACCACTATATCAAATAGCTGCCATAGGAACGATCGGTTGAAAATTAGGATGTTGTACGAAAAAAACTTTGTTTATCAAGATATCTTGACCAAAGTCGGCCTTTATTAGTTTTACTATGGTCCTCATATATGTGCAAAATCATATTAAGATCGGACCACTATATCATATAGCTGCCATAGGAGCGATCGGTCGAAAAGTAGGATCGTGTATGAAAAATATTTTGTTTTCCTAGATATCTTGACCAAACTCGATATTTATTAGTTTTGCTATGCTCCTCATATATATGCAAAATTCTATTAAGATCGGACCACTATATCAAATAGTTGCCATAGGAACGATCGGTCGAAATTAGGATCTTGTATGAAAAACATTTTGTTTTCAAGATATCTTGACCAAACTCGATATTTATTAGTTTTACTATGCTCCTCATACATATGCAATATCCCATTAAGATCGGACCTCCATATCATATAGCTGCAATAGGAACGATCGGTTGAAAATTAAGATGTTGTACGAAAAAACCTTTGTTTATCAAGATATCTTCACCAAACTCGGCATTTATTAGTTTTACTATGGTCCTCGTATATATGCGAAATCATATAAAGATCGGACCACTATATCATATAGCTGCCATATTAACGATCGGTTGAAAATTAAGATGTTGTACGAAAAAAACTTAGTTTGTCAAGATATCTTGACCAAACTCGGCATTTAGTAGTTTTACTATGGACCTCATATATATGCGAAATCATATTAAGATCGGACCACTATATCATATAGCTGCCATAGAAGCGATCGGTCGAAAATTAAGTTGTTGTATGACATACAAATTTTGTTTATCGATATATCTTGAGCAAACTTGCCATTTATAAGTTTTGCGTTGCTCCTCATACCTATGCAACATCCTATTAAGATCGGACCACTATATTATATAATTGCCATGGGAAAGATCGGTCAAAAATTAAGTTGCTGTATGAAAAAAAATGTTTTTTATCAAGATATCTTGACCAAAATTGGGATTTATTAGTTTTATTGTGCTCCTCATATATATGGTAAATCCTATTAAGATGGGACCACTATATCATATAGCTGCCATAGGAACGATCGGTTGAAAATTAAGATGTTGTACGAAAAAAACTTTGTTTATCAAGATATCTTGACCAAACTCGGCAATTATTAGTTTTACTATGGTCCTCATATATATGCGAAATCATATTAAGATCGGACCACTATATCATATAGCTGCCATAGGAGCCATCGGTCAAAAATTAAGTTGTTGTATGAAAAAAAATTTTGTTTATCGAGATATCTTGACCAAACTTGCCATTTATAAGTTTTGCGTTGCTCCTCATATCTATGCAACATCCTATTAAGATCGGACCACTATATTATATAGTTGCCATGGGAACGATCGGTCAAAAATTAAGTTGCTGTATGAAAAAAAATTTTGTTTATCAAGATATCTTGACCAAAATTGGGAATTATTAGTTTTACTATGCTCCTCATATATATGCGAAATCCTATTTAGATCGGACCACTATATCAAATAGCTGCCATAGGAACGATCGGTTGAAAATTAGGATGTTGTACGAAAAAAACGTTGTTTATCAAGATATCTTGACCAAACTCGGCTTTTATTAGTTTTACTATGGTCCTCATATATGTGCAAAATCATATTAAGATCGGACCACTATATCATATAGCTGCCATAGGAGCGATCGGTCGAAAAGTAGGAACGTGTATGAAATACATTTTGTTTTTCAAGATATCATGACCAAACTCGATATTTATTAGTTTTGCTATGCTCCTCATATCTATGCAAAATCCTATTAAGGTCGGACCACTATATTATATAGTTGCCATAGGAACGATCGGTCGAAAATTAAGTTGCTGTATGAAAAAAGAGTTTTTTTTATCAAGATATCTTGACATAAATTCTGATTTATTAGTTTTACTGTGCTCCTCATATATATGCAAAATCCAATTTAGATCGGACCACTATATCATATAGTTGCCACAGGAATGATCAGTCAAATATTCAGTTGTTGTATGAAAAAAAATTTGTTTTTCAAGATATTTTGACCAAACTCGGCATTTATTAGTTTTACTATGGTACTCATATATATGCAAAATCCTATTAAGATCGGAACACTATATCATATAGCTGCCATAGGAGCGATCGGTGGAAAAATAAGTTGTTGTATGAAAAAAATGTTGTTTATCGAGATATCTTGACCAAACTTGCCATTTATAAGTTTTGCGTTGCTCCTTATATCTATGCAACATCCTAATAAGATCGGACCACTATATTAGATAGTTGCCATGGGAACGATCGGTCAAAAATTAAGTTGCTATATGAAAAAAGAGTTTTTTTATCAAGATATCTTGACATAAATTGGGATTTATTAGTTTTACTGTGCTCCTCATATATATGCAAAATCCTATTTAGATCGGACCACTATATCATATAGTTGCCATAGGAAGGATCGGTCGAAAAGTAGGATCTTGTATGAAAAACATTTTGTTTTTCAAAATATCTAGACCAAACACGGCATTTATTAGTTTTACTATGCTCCTCATATATATGCAAAATCCTATTAAGATCGGACCACTATATCATATAGCTGCCATAGGAACGATCGGTTGAAAATTAAGATGTTGTACGAAAAAAACTTTGTTTATCAAGATATCTTGACCAATCTCGGCATTTATTAGTTTTACTATGGTCCTCATATATATGCGAAATCATATTATGATCGGACCACTATATCATATAGCTGCCATAGGAGCGATCGGTCGAAAATTAAGTTGTTGTATGAAAAAAATTTTGTTTATCGAGATATCTTGTCCAAACTTGCCATTTATAAGTTTTGCGTTGCTCCTCATATCTATGCAATATCCTATTAAGATCGGACCACTATATCATATAGTTGCCATAGGAACGATCGGTCGAACAGTAGGATCTTGTATGAAAAACATTTTGTTTTTCAAGATATCTTGACCAAACTCGGCATTTATTAGTTTTACTATGGTACTCATATATATGCAAAATCCTATTAAGATCGGACCACTATATCATATAGCTGCCATAGGAGCGATCGGTCGAAAAATAAGTTGTTGTATGAAAAAAATTTTGTTTATCGAGATATCTTGACCAAACTTGCCATTTATAAGTTTTGCGTTGCTCCTCATATCTATGCAACATCCTATTAAGATCGGACTACTATATTATATAGTTGCCATGGGAACGATCGGTCAAAAATTAAGTTGCAGTTTGAAAGAAACGTTTTTTTATCAAGATATCTTGACCAAAATTGGGATTTATTAGTTTTACTATGCTCCTCATATATATACAAAATCCTATTTAGATCGGACCACTATTTCATATAGTTGCCATAGGAACGATCGGTCGAAAAGTAGGATCTTGTATGAAAAACATTTTGTTTTTCAAGATATCTTGACCAAACTCGGCATTTATTAGTTTTACTATGGTACTCATATATATGCAAAATCCTATTAAGATCGGACCACTATATCATATAGCTGCCATAGGAGCGATCGGTCGAAAAATAAGTTGTTGTATGAAAAAAATTTTGTTTATCGAGATATCTTGACCAAACTTGCCATTTATAAGTTTTGCGTTGCTCCTCATATCTTTGCAATATCCTATTAAGATCGGACCACTATATTATATAGTTGCCATGGGAACGATCGGTCAAAAATTAAGTTGCTGTATGAAAAAATAGTTTTTTTATCAAGATATCTTGACCAAAATTGGGATTTATTAGTTTTACCGTGCTCCTCATATATATGCAAAATCCTATTTAGATCGGACCACTATATCAAATAGCTGCCATAGGAACGATCGGTTGAAAATTAGGATGTTGTACGAAAAAAACTTTGTTTATCAAGATATCTTGACCAAAGTCGGCCTTTATTAGTTTTACTATGGTCCTCATATATGTGCAAAATCATATTAAGATCGGACCACTATATCATATAGCTGCCATAGGAGCGATCGGTCGAAAAGTAGGATCGTGTATGAAAAATATTTTGTTTTCCTAGATATCTTGACCAAACTCGATATTTATTAGTTTTGCTATGCTCCTCATATATATGCAAAATTCTATTAAGATCGGACCACTATATCAAATAGTTGCCATAGGAACGATCGGTCGAAATTAGGATCTTGTATGAAAAACATTTTGTTTTCAAGATATCTTGACCAAACTCGATATTTATTAGTTTTACTATGCTCCTCATACATATGCAATATCCCATTAAGATCGGACCACCATATCATATAGCTGCAATAGGAACGATCGGTTGAAAATTAAGATGTACGAAAAAACCTTTGTTTATCAAGATATCTTCACCAAACTCGGCATTTATTAGTTTTACTATGGTCCTCGTATATATGCGAAATCATATAAAGATCGGACCACTATATCATATAGCTGCCATATTAACGATCGGTTGAAAATTAAGATGTTGTACGAAAAAAACTTAGTTTATCAAGATATCTTGACCAAACTCGGCATTTAGTAGTTTTACTATGGACCTCATATATATGCGAAATCATATTAAGATCGGACCACTATATCATATAGCTGCCATAGAAGCGATCGGTCGAAAATTAAGTTGTTGTATGACATAAAAATTTTGTTTATCGAGATATCTTGAGCAAACTTGCCATTTATAAGTTTTGCGTTGCTCCTCATACCTATGCAACATCCTATTAAGATCGGACCACTATATTATATAATTGCCATGGGAAAGATCGGTCAAAAATTAAGTTGCTGTATGAAAAAAAATGTTGTTTATCAAGATATCTTGACCAAAATTGGGATTTATTAGTTTTATTGTGCTCCTCATATATATGGTAAATCCTATTAAGATGGGACCACTATATCATATAGCTGCCATAGGAACGATCGGTTGAAAATTAAGATGTTGTACGAAAAAAACTTTGTTTATCAAGATATCTTGACCAAACTCGGCAATTATTAGTTTTACTATGGTCCTCATATATATGCGAAATCATATTAAGATCGGACCACTATATCATATAGCTGCCATAGGAGCGATCGGTCGAAAATTAAGTTGTTGTATGAAAAAAAATTTTGTTTATCGAGATATCTTGCCCAACTTTCCATTTATAAGTTTTGCGTTGCTCCTCATATCTATGCAACATCCTATTAAGATCGGACTACAATATAATATATAGTTGCCATGGGAACGATCGGTCGAAAAGTAGGATCTTGTATGAAAAACATTTTGTTTTTCAAGATATCACTATATCATATAGCTACCATAGGAGCCATCGGTCAAAAATTAAGTTGTTGTATGAAAAAAAATTTTGTTTATCGAGATATCTTGACCAAACTTGCCATTTATAAGTTTTGCGTTGCTCCTCATATCTATGCAACATCCTATTAAGATCGGACCACTATATTATATAGTTGCCATGGGAACGATCGGTCAAAAATTAAGTTGCTGTATGAAAAAAAATTTTGTTTATCAAGATATCTTGACCAAAATTGGGAATTATTAGTTTTACTATGGTCCTCATATATATGCAAAATCCTATTTAGATCGGACCACTATATCAAATAGCTGCCATAGGAACGATCTGTTGAAAATTAGGATGTTGTACGAAAAAAACGTTGTTTATCAAGATATCTTGACCAAACTCGGCCTTTATTAGTTTTACTATGGTCCTCATATATGTGCAAAATCATATTAAGATCGGACCACTATATCATATAGCTGCCATAGGAGCGATCGGTCGAAAAGTAGGAACGTGTATGAAATACATTTTGTTTTTCAAGATATCTTGACCAAACTCGATATTTATTAGTTTTGCTATGCTCCTCATATCTATGCAAAATCCTATTAAGATCGGACCACTATATTATATAGTTGCCATAGGAACGATCGGTCGAAAATTAAGTTGCTGTATGAAAAAGAGTTTTTTTATCAAGATATCTTGACATAAATTCTGATTTATTAGTTTTACTGTGCTCCTCATATATATGCAAAATCCTATTTAGATCGGACCACTATATCATATAGTTGCCACAGGAATGATCAGTCAAATATTCAGTTGTTGTATGAAAAAAAAATTTGTTTTTCAAGATATTTTGACCAAACTCGGCATTTATTAGTTTTACTATGGTACTCATATATATGCAAAATCCTATTAAGATCGGAACACTATATCATATAGCTGCCATAGGAGCGATCGGTGGAAAAATAAGTTGTTGTATGAAAAAAATGTTGTTTATCGAGATATCTTGACCAAACTTGCCATTTATAAGTTTTGCGTTGCTCCTCATATCTATGCAACATCCTAATAAGATCGGACCACTATATTAGATAGTTGCCATGGGAACGATCGGTCAAAAATTAAGTTGCTATATGAAAAAAGAGTTTTTTTATGAAGATATCTTGACATAAATTGGGATTTATTAGTTTTACTGTGCTCCTCATATATATGCAAAATCCTATTTAGATCGGACCACTATATCATATAGTTGCCATAGGAAGGATCGGTCGAAAAGTAGGATCTTGTATGAAAAACATTTTGTTTTTCAAAATATCTAGACCAAACACGGCCTTTATTAGTTTTACTATGGTCCTCATATATGTGCAAAATCATATTAAGATCGGACCACTATATCATATAGCTGCCATAGGAGCGATCGGTCGAAAAGTAGGAACGTGTATGAAATACATTTTGTTTTTCAAGATATCTTGACCAAACTCGATATTTATTAGTTTTGCTATGCTCCTCATATCTATGCAAAATCCTATTAAGATCGGACCACTATATTATATAGTTGCCATAGGAACGATCGGTCGAAAATTAAGTTGCTGTATGAAAAAAGAGTTTTTTTTATCAAGATATCTTGACATAAATTCTGATTTATTAGTTTTACTGTGCTCCTCATATATATGCAAAATCCTATTTAGATCGGACCACTATATCATATAGTTGCCACAGGAATGATCAGTCAAATATTCAGTTGTTGTATGAAAAAAAAATTTGTTTTTCAAGATATTTTGACCAAACTCGGCATTTATTAGTTTTACTATGGTACTCATATATATGCAAAATCCTATTAAGATCGGAACACTATATCATATAGCTGCCATAGGAGCGATCGGTGGAAAAATAAGTTGTTGTATGAAAAAAATGTTGTTTATCGAGATATCTTGACCAAACTTGCCATTTATAAGTTTTGCGTTGCTCCTCATATCTATGCAACATCCTAATAAGATCGGACCACTATATTAGATAGTTGCCATGGGAACGATCGGTCAAAAATTAAGTTGCTATATGAAAAAGAGTTTTTTTATCAAGATATCTTGACATAAATTGGGATTTATTAGTTTTACTGTGCTCCTCATATATATGCAAAATCCTATTTAGATCGGACCACTATATCATATAGTTGCCATAGGAAGGATCGGTCGAAAAGTAGGATCTTGTATGAAAAACATTTTGTTTTTCAAAATATCTAGACCAAACACGGCATTTATTAGTTTTACTATGCTCCTCATATATATGCAAAATCCTATTAAGATCGGACCACTATATCATATAGCTGCCATAGGAACGATCGGTTGAAAATTAAGATGTTGTACGAAAAAAACTTTGTTTATCAAGATATCTTGACCAATCTCGGCATTTATTAGTTTTACTAT
This sequence comes from Drosophila littoralis, assembly GCA_018903485.1. Lineage (NCBI taxonomy): Eukaryota > Metazoa > Arthropoda > Insecta > Diptera > Drosophilidae > Drosophila > Drosophila littoralis. Next base: position 2,247,903 of record JAEIGF010000590.1, read on the forward strand.
GGTCCTCATATATATGCGAAATCATATTATGATCGGACCACTATATCATATAGCTGCCATAGGAGCGATCGGTCGAAAAATAAGTTGTTGTATGAAAAAAATTTTGTTTATCGAGATATCTTGACCAAACTTGCCATTTATAAGTTTTGCGTTGCTCCTCATATCTTTGCAATATCCTATTAAGATCGGACCACTATATTATATAGTTGCCATGGGAACGATCGGTCAAAAATTAAGTTGCTGTATGAAAAAATAGTTTTTTTATCAAGATATCTTGACCAAAATTGGGATTTATTAGTTTTACCGTGCTCCTCATATATATGCAAAATCCTATTTAGGTCGGACCACTATATCAAATAGCTGCCATAGGAACGATCGGTTGAAAATTAGGATGTTGTACGAAAAAAACTTTGTTTATCAAGATATCTTGACCAAAGTCGGCCTTTATTAGTTTTACTATGGTCCTCATATATGTGCAAAATCATATTAAGATCGGACCACTATATCATATAGCTGCCATAGGAGCGATCGGTCGAAAAGTAGGATCGTGTATGAAAAATATTTTGTTTTCCTAGATATCTTGACCAAACTCGATATTTATTAGTTTTGCTATGCTCCTCATATATATGCAAAATTCTATTAAGATCGGACCACTATATCAAATAGTTGCCATAGGAACGATCGGTCGAAATTAGGATCTTGTATGAAAAACATTTTGTTTTCAAGATATCTTGACCAAACTCGATATTTATTAGTTTTACTATGCTCCTCATACATATGCAATATCCCATTAAGATCGGACCACCATATCATATAGCTGCAATAGGAACGATCGGTTGAAAATTAAGATGTACGAAAAAACCTTTGTTTATCAAGATATCTTCACCAAACTCGGCATTTATTAGTTTTACTATGGTCCTCGTATATATGCGAAATCATATAAAGATCGGACCACTATATCATATAGCTGCCATATTAACGATCGGTTGAAAATTAAGATGTTGTACGAAAAAACTTAGTTTATCAAGATATCTTGACCAAACTCGGCATTTAGTAGTTTTACTATGGACCTCATATATATGCGAAATCATATTAAGATCGGACCACTATATCATATAGCTGCCATAGAAGCGATCGGTCGAAAATTAAGTTGTTGTATGACATAAAAATTTTGTTTATCGAGATATCTTGAGCAAACTTGCCATTTATAAGTTTTGCGTTGCTCCTCATACCTATGCAACATCCTATTAAGATCGGACCACTATATTATATAATTGCCATGGGAAAGATCGGTCAAAAATTAAGTTGCTGTATGAAAAAAAATGTTGTTTATCAAGATATCTTGACCAAAATTGGGATTTATTAGTTTTATTGTGCTCCTCATATATATGGTAAATCCTATTAAGATGGGACCACTATATCATATAGCTGCCATAGGAACGATCGGTTGAAAATTAAGATGTTGTACGAAAAAACTTTGTTTATCAAGATATCTTGACCAAACTCGGCAATTATTAGTTTTACTATGGTCCTCATATATATGCGAAATCATATTAAGATCGGACCACTATATCATATAGCTGCCATAGGAGCGATCGGTCGAAAATTAAGTTGTTGTATGAAAAAAAATTTTGTTTATCGAGATATCTTGCCCAACTTTCCATTTATAAGTTTTGCGTTGCTCCTCATATCTATGCAACATCCTATTAAGATCGGACTACAATATAATATATAGTTGCCATGGGAACGATCGGTCGAAAAGTAGGATCTTGTATGAAAAACATTTTGTTTTTCAAGATATCACTATATCATATAGCTACCATAGGAGCCATCGGTCAAAAATTAAGTTGTTGTATGAAAAAAAATTTTGTTTATCGAGATATCTTGACCAAACTTGCCATTTATAAGTTTTGCGTTGCTCCTCATATCTATGCAACATCCTATTAAGATCGGACCACTATATTATATAGTTGCCATGGGAACGATCGGTCAAAAATTAAGTTGCTGTATGAAAAAAAATTTTGTTTATCAAGATATCTTGACCAAAATTGGGAATTATTAGTTTTACTATGCTCCTCATATATATGCAAAATCCTATTTAGATCGGACCACTATATCAAATAGCTGCCATAGGAACGATCGGTTGAAAATTAGGATGTTGTACGAAAAAAACGTTGTTTATCAAGATATCTTGACCAAACTCGGCCTTTATTAGTTTTACTATGGTCCTCATATATGTGCAAAATCATATTAAGATCGGACCACTATATCATATAGCTGCCATAGGAGCGATCGGTCGAAAAGTAGGAACGTGTATGAAATACATTTTGTTTTTCAAGATATCTTGACCAAACTCGATATTTATTAGTTTTGCTATGCTCCTCATATCTATGCAAAATCCTATTAAGATCGGACCACTATATTATATAGTTGCCATAGGAACGATCGGTCGAAAATTAAGTTGCTGTATGAAAAAAGAGTTTTTTTATCAAGATATCTTGACATAAATTCTGATTTATTAGTTTTACTGTGCTCCTCATATATATGCAAAATCCTATTTAGATCGGACCACTATATCATATAGTTGCCACAGGAATGATCAGTCAAATATTCAGTTGTTGTATGAAAAAAAAATGTGTTTTTCAAGATATTTTGACCAAACTCGGCATTTATTAGTTTTACTATGGTACTCATATATATGCAAAATCCTATTAAGATCGGAACACTATATCATATAGCTGCCATAGGAGCGATCGGTGGAAAAATAAGTTGTTGTATGAAAAAAATGTTGTTTATCGAGATATCTTGACCAAACTTGCCATTTATAAGTTTTGCGTTGCTCCTCATATCTATGCAACATCCTAATAAGATCGGAACACTATATTAGATAGTTGCCATGGGAACGATCGGTCAAAAATTAAGTTGCTATATGAAAAAAGAGTTTTTTTATCAAGATATCTTGACATAAATTGGGATTTATTAGTTTTACTGTGCTCCTCATATATATGCAAAATCCTATTTAGATCGGACCACTATATCATATAGTTGCCATAGGAAGGATCGGTCGAAAAGTAGGATCTTGTATGAAAAACATTTTGTTTTTCAAAATATCTAGACCAAACACGGCCTTTATTAGTTTTACTATGGTCCTCATATATGTGCAAAATCATATTAAGATCGGACCACTATATCATATAGCTGCCATAGGAGCGATCGGTCGAAAAGTAGGAACGTGTATGAAATACATTTTGTTTTTCAAGATATCTTGACCAAACTCGATATTTATTAGTTTTGCTATGCTCCTCATATCTATGCAAAATCCTATTAAGATCGGACCACTATATTATATAGTTGCCATAGGAACGATCGGTCGAAAATTAAGTTGCTGTATGAAAAAAGAGTTTTTTTATCAAGATATCTTGACATAAATTCTGATTTATTAGTTTTACTGTGCTCCTCATATATATGCAAAATCCTATTTAGATCGGACCACTATATCATATAGTTGCCAGAGGAGCGATCGGTGGAAAAATAAGTTGTTGTATGAAAAAAATGTTGTTTATCGAGATATCTTGACCAAACTTGCCATTTATAAGTTTTGCGTTGCTCCTCATATCTATGCAACATCCTAATAAGATCGGACCACTATATCATATAGCTGCCATAGGAACGATCGGTTGAAAATTAAGATGTTGTACGAAAAAAACTTTGTTTATCAAGATATCTTGACCAATCTCGGCATTTATTAGTTTTACTATGGTCCTCATATATATGCGAAATCATATTATGATCGGACCACTATATCATATAGCTGCCATAGGAGCGATCGGTCGAAAATTAAGTTGTTGTATGAAAAAAATTTTGTTTATCGAGATATCTTGTCCAAACTTGCCATTTATAAGTTTTGCGTTGCTCCTCATATCTATGCAATATCCTATTAAGATCGGACCACTATATCATATAGTTGCCATAGGAACGATCGGTCGAACAGTAGGATCTTGTATGAAAAACATTTTGTTTTTCAAGATATCTTGACCAAACTCGGCATTTATTAGTTTTACTATGGTACTCATATACATGCAAAATCCTATTAAGATCGGACCACTATATCATATAGCTGCCATAGGAGCGATCGGTCGAAAAATAAGTTGTTGTATGAAAAAAATTTTGTTTATCGAGATATCTTGACCAAACTTGCCATTTATAAGTTTTGCGTTGCTCCTCATATCTTTGCAATATCCTATTAAGATCGGACCACTATATTATATAGTTGCCATGGGAACGATCGGTCAAAAATTAAGTTGCTGTATGAAAAAATAGTTTTTTTATCAAGATATTTATTTATTTTTTTTATTTATTTATTTATTAATGGTTAACAAAACGAGTGTCTTCCTCATTATACATACAATACATAATGGAATTATATGCTAAAAGCCTAGTTAGATAACACAGTTCTCTAAATAGCATCACCGACCGATGGAGGTGTTTTAGTTGCCAGTCCGGCCAGCTGTGCCCCTTTTCACAGCTAAATTTGTCAGTGACGCTATTAGAGCCTACATCTAAGCAGAAGGGAGTAAGTAGGAAAAAAGTGTTCTTAAGTAAAATTAAAGATAATCTTAGTTTGCTATATTAATTAATAAAATACAATAAATAAGAAAAAGGAAAGTAAGAAGATTGTTAATAAAGTAAAGAAATTTAAGCTAGATGTATAGAGTGTTAAGTAGATAGGACAGAGAGAAAAGTAATGGGAAATCACCGACCCGGTGGGGGAAAATTTACAGCCTGTCCGGCAAGCTATGCCCCTGCTCATAGCTGGGAGTGGTCAATGACTTCCCGAAGGTATCCTGAAAGCAACGATTTTATTAGGGGTAGAGAAAGTTCTATAGAGAAAACGTGATGCAAACTATTATAATTTTTACATAGCACGCGAAAAGGATTGTGCATAGCGTAGTCTGTTGTGCACGTAGACAGGAATAAGGGGCGGTAATTTCTGGTTGGTCTAGACGGAACAGAGAATTGAAGACGCCCTAGCAGAAAAGGAGAATCTATATCGCCAATAATCAACTTATGTAGAAGGACAACACCAAGAATTGTCCTACGGTTGGTTAATGACGGAAGGTTAAGAAGAAGCAGCCTGCTGGAGTAGGATGGCAAACGAAGATTAGGGTCCCAATTTAAACCTCGTAAGGCAAAAAGCAGAAATTGCTTCTGAACAGATTCAATACGATCCTGGCTATTGTTATACTGCGGAGACCAGATGCATGAGCAGTATTCAAGGATAGGGCGAACAAGAGAGATGTACAGAAGTTTCGTTATAAAAGGATCGTTAAACTCTTTAGACCATCGTTTAATGAATCCAAGTACACCTTTTGCCTCATTAACGATGGTATCTATGTGAAGATTGAAACAGAGTTTAGAATCAAAAAGAACGCCTAGATCCTTAACTGTTAGTATACGTTGCAAAGGGGTATTGTCGATTGTATAACTGACAAGATAAGGTGTAGTACGATAAAATGTCATAAACATACACTTTGAACAATTCAGATGCAATTGATTGGCCGAACACCAAAGTTGCATAGCGTTCAAATCGTCTTGTAGACGAGAATGATGTAGGGGATTAGTGTATGATAGAATAAGTTTCACATCATCCGCATACATGAGTACACGGGCATGTGATATAACAGAGGGGAGATCATTTATAAAAAGAGTAAAGAGTAAAGGTCCAAGATGACTACCTTGAGGAACACCAGAAGTAACGTGAACCTGTTTAGAGGTAGTCTGCCTCAGCATTACTCTTTGGGTCCTACCTTTTAAATAAGAATTTATCCAAAGCAAAAGAGACGGAGGGAAACCTATTCGGTCAAGTTTTAAAAGTAAAATGTCATATATATATATATATCTTGACCAAAATTGGGATTTATTAGTTTTACCGTGCTCCTCATATATATGCAAAATCCTATTTAGATCGGACCACTATATCAAATAGCTGCCATAGGAACGATCGGTTGAAAATTAGGATGTTGTACGAAAAACACTTTGTTTATCAAGATATCTTGACCAAAGTCGGCCTTTATTAGTTTTACTATGGTCCTCATATATGTGCAAAATCATATTAAGATCGGACCACTATATCATATAGCTGCCATAGGAGCGATCGGTCGAAAAGTAGGATCGTGTATGAAAAATATTTTGTTTTCCTAGATATCTTGACCAAACTCGATATTTATTAGTTTTGCTATGCTCCTCATATATATGCAAAATTCTATTAAGATCGGACCACTATATCAAATAGTTGCCATAGGAACGATCGGTCGAAATTAGGATCTTGTATGAAAAACATTTTGTTTTCAAGATATCTTGACCAAACTCGATATTTATTAGTTTTACTATGCTCCTCATACATATGCAATATCCCATTAAGATCGGACCACCATATCATATAGCTGCAATAGGAACGATCGGTTGAAAATTAAGATGTTGTACGAAAAAACCTTTGTTTATCAAGATATCTTCACCAAACTCGGCATTTATTAGTTTTACTATGGTCCTCGTATATATGCGAAATCATATAAAGATCGGACCACTATATCATATAGCTGCCATATTAACGATCGGTTGAAAATTAAGATGTTGTACGAAAAAAACTTAGTTTATCAAGATATCTTGACCAAACTCGGCATTTAGTAGTTTTACTATGGACCTCATATATATGCGAAATCATATTAAGATCGGACCACTATATCATATAGCTGCCATAGAAGCGATCGGTCGAAAATTAAGTTGTTGTATGACATAAAAATTTTGTTTATCGAGATATCTTGAGCAAACTTGCCATTTATAAGTTTTGCGTTGCTCCTCATACCTATGCAACATCCTATTAAGATCGGACCACTATATTATATAATTGCCATGGGAAAGATCGGTCAAAAATTAAGTTGCTGTATGAAAAAAAATGTTGTTTATCAAGATATCTTGACCAAAATTGGGATTTATTAGTTTTATTGTGCTCCTCATATATATGGTAAATCCTATTAAGATGGGACCACTATATCATATAGCTGCCATAGGAACGATCGGTTGAAAATTAAGATGTTGTACGAAAAAAACTTTGTTTATCAAGATATCTTGACCAAACTCGGCAATTATTAGTTTTACTATGGTCCTCATATATATGAAAAATCATATTAAGATCGGACCACTATATCATATAGCTGCCATAGGAGCGATCGGTCGAAAATTAAGTTGTTGTATGAAAAAAAATTTTGTTTATCGAGATATCTTGACCAATCTCGGCATTTATTAGTTTTACTATGGTCCTCATATATATGCGAAATCATATTATGATCGGACCACTGTATCATATAGCTGCCATAGGAGCGATCGGTCGAAAATTAAGTTGTTGTATGAAAAAAATTTTGTTTATCGAGATATCTTGACCAAACTTGCCATTTATAAGTTTTGCGTTGCTCCTCATATCTATGCAATATCCTATTAAGATCGGACCACTATATCATATAGTTGCCATAGGAACGATCGGTCGAACAGTAGGATCTTGTATGAAAAACATTTTGTTTTTCAAGATATCTTGACCAAACTCGGCATTTATTAGTTTTACTATGGTACTCATATATATGCGAAATCATATTATGATCGGACCACTATATCATATAGCTGCCATAGGAGCGATCGGTCGAAAATTAAGTTGTTGTATGAAAAAAATTTTGTTTATCGAGATATCTTGACCAAACCTGCCATTTATAAGTTTTGCGTTGCTCCTCATACCTATGCAACATCCTATTAAGATCGGACCACTATATTATATAATTGCCATGGGAAAGATCGGTCAAAAATTAAGTTGCTGTATGAAAAAAAATGTTGTTTATCAAGATATCTTGACCAAAATTGGGATTTATTAGTTTTATTGTGCTCCTCATATATATGGTAAATCCTATTAAGATGGGACCACTATATCATATAGCTGCCATAGGAACGATCGGTTGAAAATTAAGATGTTGTACGAAAAAAACTTTGTTTATCAAGATATCTTGACCAAACTCGGCAATTATTAGTTTTACTATGGTCCTCATATATATGCGAAATCATATTAAGATCGGACCACTATATCATATAGCTGCCATAGGAGCGATCGGTCGAAAATTAAGTTGTTGTATGAAAAAAAATTTTGTTTATCGAGATATCTTGACCAATCTCGGCATTTATTAGTTTTACTATGATCCTCATATATATGCGAAATCATATTATGATCGGACCACTATATTATATAATTGCCATGGGAACGATCGGTCAAAAATTAAGTTGCTGTATGAAAAAATAGTTTTTTTATCAAGATATCTTGACCAAAATTGGGATTTATTAGTTTTACCGTGCTCCTCATATATATGCAAAATCCTATTAAGATCGGACCACTATATCATATAGCTGCCATAGGAACGATCGGTTGAAAATTAAGATGTTGTACGAAAAAAACTTTGTTTATCAAGATATCTTGACCAATCTCGGCATTTATTAGTTTTACTATGCTCCTCATATATATGCAAAATCCTATTAAGATCGGACCACTATATCATATAGCTGCCATAGGAACGATCGGTTGAAAATTAAGATGTTGTACGAAAAAAACTTTGTTTATCAAGATATCTTGACCAATCTCGGCATTTATTAGTTTTACTATGGTCCTCATATATATGCGAAATCATATTATGATCGGACCACTATATCATATAGCTGCCATAGGAGCGATCGGTCGAAAATTAAGTTGTTGTATGAAAAAAAATTTTGTTTATCGAGATATCTTGCCCAACTTTCCATTTATAAGTTTTGCGTTGCTCCTCATATCTATGCAACATCCTATTAAGATCGGACTACAATATAATATATAGTTGCCATGGGAACGATCGGTCGAAAAGTAGGATCTTGTATGAAAAACATTTTGTTTTTCAAGATATCACTATATCATATAGCTACCATAGGAGCCATCGGTCAAAAATTAAGTTGTTGTATGAAAAAAAATTTTGTTTATCGAGATATCTTGACCAAACTTGCCATTTATAAGTTTTGCGTTGCTCCTCATATCTATGCAACATCCTATTAAGATCGGACCACTATATTATATAGTTGCCATGGGAACGATCGGTCAAAAATTAAGTTGCTGTATGAAAAAAAATTTTGTTTATCAAGATATCTTGACCAAACTCGATATTTATTAGTTTTGCTATGCTCCTCATATCTATGCAAAATCCTATTAAGATCGGACCACTATATTATATAGTTGCCATAGGAACGATCGGTCGAAAATTAAGTTGCTGTATGAAAAAAGAGTTTTTTTATCAAGATATCTTGACATAAATTGGGATTTATTAGTTTTACTGTGCTCCTCATATATATGCAAAATCCTATTTAGATCGGACCACTATATCATATAGTTGCCACAGGAATGATCACTCAAATATTCAGTTGGTGTATGAAAAAAAATTATGTTTTTCAAGATATTTTGACCAAACTCGGCATTTATTAGTTTTACTATGGTACTCATATATATGCAAAATGCCATAGGAGCGATCGGTGGAAAAACAAGTTGTTGTATGAAAAAAATGTTGTTTATCGAGATATCTTGACCAAACTTGCCATTTATAAGTTTTGCGTTGCTCCTCATATCTATGCAACATCCTAATAAGATCGGACCACTATATTAGATAGTTGCCATGGGAACGATCGGTCAAAAATTAAGTTGCTATATGAAAAAAGAGTTTTTTTATCAAGATATCTTGACATAAATTGGGATTTATTAGTTTTACTGTGCTCCTCATATATATGCAAAATCCTATTTAGATCGGACCACTATATCATATAGTTGCCATAGGAAGGATCGGTCGAAAAGTAGGATCATGTATGAAAAACATTTTGTTTTTCAAAATATCTAGACCAAACACGGCATTTATTAGTTTTACTATGCTCCTCATATATATGCAAAATCCTATTAAGATCGGACCACTATATCATATAGCTGCCATAGGAACGATCGGTTGAAAATTAAGATGTTGTACGAAAAAAACTTTGTTTATCAAGATATCTTGACCAATCTCGGCATTTATTAGTTTTACTATGGTCCTCATATATATGCGAAATCATATTATGATCGGACCACTATATCATATAGCTGCCATAGGAGCGATCAGTCGAAAATTAAGTTGTTGTATGAAAAAAATTTTGTTTATCGAGATATCTTGACCAAACTTGCCATTTATAAGTTTTGCGTTGCTCCTCATATCTATGCAATATCCTATTAAGATCGGACCACTATATCATATAGTTGCCATAGGAACGATCGGTCGAACAGTAGGATCTTGTATGAAAAACATTTTGTTTTTCAAGATATCTTGACCAAACTCGGCATTTATTAGTTTTACTATGGTACTCATATACATGCAAAATCCTATTAAGATCGGACCACTATATCATATAGCTGCCATAGGAGCGATCGGTCGAAAAATAAGTTGTTGTTGAAAAAAATTTTGTTTATCGAGATATCTTGACCAAACTTGCCATTTATAAGTTTTGCGTTGCTCCTCATATCTTTGCAATATCCTATTAAGATCGGACCACTATATTATATAGTTGCCATGGGAACGATCGGTCAAAAATTAAGTTGCTGTATGAAAAAAAATGTTGTTTATCAAGATATCTTGACCAAAATTGGGATTTATTAGTTTTATTGTGCTCCTCATATATATGGTAAATCCTATTAAGATGGGACCACTATATCATATAGCTGCCATAGGAACGATCGGTTGAAAATTAAGATGTTGTACGAAAAAAACTTTGTTTATCAAGATATCTTGACCAAGCTCGGCAATTATTAGTTTTACTATGGTCTTCATATATATGCGAAATCATATTAAGATCGGACCACTATATCATATAGCTGCCATAGGAGCGATCGGTCGAAAATTAAGTTGTTGTATGAAAAAAAATTTTGTTTATCGAGATATCTTGACCAATCTCGGCATTTATTAGTTTTACTATGGTCCTCATATATATGCGAAATCATATTATGATCGGACCACTATATTATATAATTGCCATGGGAACGATCGGTCAAAAATTAAGTTGCTGTATGAAAAAATAGTTTTTTATCAAGATATCTTGACCAAAATTGGGATTTATTAGTTTTACCGTGCTCCTCATATATATGCAAAATCCTATTAAGATCGGACCACTATATCATATAGCTGCCATAGGAACGATCGGTTGAAAATTAAGATGTTGTACGAAAAAAACTTTGTTTATCAAGATATCTTGACCAATCTCGGCATTTATTAGTTTTACTATGCTCCTCATATATATGCAAAATCCTATTAAGATCGGACCACTATATCATATAGCTGCCATAGGAACGATCGGTTGAAAATTAAGATGTTGTACGAAAAAAACTTTGTTTATCAAGATATCTTGACCAATCTCGGCATTTATTAGTTTTACTATGGTCCTCATATATATGCGAAATCATATTATGATCGGACCACTATATCATATAGCTGCCATAGGAGCGATCGGTCGAAAATTAAGTTGTTGTATGAAAAAAAATTTTGTTTATCGAGATATCTTGCCCAACTTTCCATTTATAAGTTTTGCGTTGCTCCTCATATCTATGCAACATCCTATTAAGATCGGACTACAATATAATATATAGTTGCCATGGGAACGATCGGTCGAAAAGTAGGATCTTGTATGAAAAACATTTTGTTTTTCAAGATATCACTATATCATATAGCTACCATAGGAGCCATCGGTCAAAAATTAAGTTGTTGTATGAAAAAAAAATTTTGTTTATCGAGATATCTTGACCAAACTTGCCATTTATAAGTTTTGCGTTGCTCCTCATATCTATGCAACATCCTATTAAGATCGGACCACTATATTATATAGTTGCCATGGGAACGATCGGTCAAAAATTAAGTTGCTGTATGAAAAAAATTTTGTTTATCAAGATATCTTGACCAAACTCGATATTTATTAGTTTTGCTATGCTCCTCATATCTATGCAAAATCCTATTAAGATCGGACCACTATATTATATAGTTGCCATAGGAACGATCGGTCGAAAATTAAGTTGCTGTATGAAAAAAGAGTTTTTTTATCAAGATATCTTGACATAAATTGGGATTTATTAGTTTTACTGTGCTCCTCATATATATGCAAAATCCTATTTAGATCGGACCACTATATCATATAGTTGCCACAGGAATGATCAGTCAAATATTCAGTTGGTGTATGAAAAAAAATTATGTTTTTCAAGATATTTTGACCAAACTCGGCATTTATTAGTTTTACTATGGTACTCATATATATGCAAAATGCCATAGGAGCGATCGGTGGAAAAACAAGTTGTTGTATGAAAAAAATGTTGTTTATCGAGATATCTTGACCAAACTTGCCATTTATAAGTTTTGCGTTGCTCCTCATATCTATGCAACATCCTAATAAGATCGGACCACTATATTAGATAGTTGCCATGGGAACGATCGGTCAAAAATTAAGTTGCTATATGAAAAAAGAGTTTTTTTATCAAGATATCTTGACATAAATTGGGATTTATTAGTTTTACTGTGCTCCTCATATATATGCAAAATCCTATTTAGATCGGACCACTATATCATATAGTTGCCATAGGAAGGATCGGTCGAAAAGTAGGATCATGTATGAAAAACATTTTGTTTTTCAAAATATCTAGACCAAACACGGCATTTATTAGTTTTACTATGCTCCTCATATATATGCAAAATCCTATTAAGATCGGACCACTATATCATATAGCTGCCATAAGAACGATCGGTTGAAAATTAAGATGTTGTACGAAAAAAACTTTGTTTATCAAGATATCTTTACCAATCTCGGCATTTATTAGTTTTACTATGGTCCTCATATATATGCGAAATCATATTATGATCGGACCACTATATCATATAGCTGCCATAGGAGCGATCGGTCGAAAAATAAGTTGTTGTATGAAAAAAATTTTGTTTATCGAGATATCTTGACCAAACTTGCCATTTATAAGTTTTGCGTTGCTCCTCATATCTATGCAAAATCCGATTTAGATCGGACCACTATATCAAATAGCTGCCATAGGAACGATCGGTTGAAAATTAGGATGTTGTACGAAAAAAACTTTGTTTATCAAGATATCTTGACCAAAGTCGGCCTTTATTAGTTTTACTATGGTCCTCATATATGTGCAAAATCATATTAAGATCGGACCACTATATCATATAGCTGCCATAGGAGCGATCGGTCGAAAAGTAGGATCGTGTATGAAAAATATTTTGTTTTCCTAGATATCTTGACCAAACTCGATATTTATTAGTTTTGCTATGCTCCTCATATATATGCAAAATTCTATTAAGATCGGACCACTATATCAAATAGTTGCCATAGGAACGATCGGTCGAAATTAGGATCTTGTATGAAAAACAATTTGTTTTCAAGATATCTTGACCAAACTCGATATTTATTAGTTTTACTATGCTCCTCATACATATGCAATATCCCATTAAGATCGGACCACCATATCATATAGCTGCAATAGGAACGATCGGTTGAAAATTAAGATGTTGTACGAAAAAAACTTAGTTTATCAAGATATCTTGACCAAACTCGGCATTTATTAGTTTTACTATGGACCTCATATATATGCGAAATCATATTAAGATCTGACCACTATATCATATAGCTGCCATATTAACGATCGGTTGAAAATTAAGATGTTGTACGAAAAAAACTTAGTTTATCAAGATATCTTGACCAAACTCGGCATTTATTAGTTTTACTATGGACCTCATATATATGCGAAATCATATTAAGATCGGACCACTATATCATATAGCTGCCATAGAAGCGATCGGTCGAAAATTAAGTTGTTGTATGACATAAAAATTTTGTTTATCGAGATATCTTGAGCAAACTTGCCATTTATAAGTTTTGCGTTGCTCCTCATACCTATGCAACATCCTATTAAGATCGGACCACTATATTATATAATTGCCATGGGAAAGATCGGTCAAAAATTAAGTTGCTGTATGAAAAAAAATGTTGTTTATCAAGATATCTTGACCAAAATTGGAATTTAATAGTTTTAGCGTGCTCCTCATATATATGTAAAATCCTATTAGGATCGGACCACTATATCATATAGCTGCAATAGGAACGATCGGTTGAAAATTAAGATGTTGTACGAAAAAACCTTTGTTTATCAAGATATCTTGACCAAACTCGGCATTTATTAGTTTTACTATGGTCCTCATATCTATGCAAAATCCTATTAAGATCGGACCAATATATTATATAGTTGCCATTGGAACGATCGGTCGAAAATTAAGTTGCTGTATGAAAAAAGAGTTTTTTTATCAAGATATCTTGACATAAATTGGGATTTATTAGTTTTACTGTGCTCCTCATATATATGCAAAATCCTATTTAGATCGGACCACTATATCATATAGTTGCCACAGGAATGATCAGTCAAATATTCAGTTGGTGTATGAAAAAAAATTTTGTTTTTCAAGATATTTTGACCAAACTCGGCATTTATTAGTTTTACTATGGTACTCATATATATGCAAAATCCTATTAAGATCGGACCACTATATCATATAGCTGCCATAGGAGCGATCGGTGGAAAAATAAGTTGTTGTATGAAAAAAATGTTGTTTATCGAGATATCTTGACCAAACTTGCCATTTATAAGTTTTGCGTTGCTCCTCATATCTATGCAACATCCTAATAAGATCGGACCACTATATTATATAGTTGCCATGGGAACGATCGGTCAAAAATTAAGTTGCTATATGAAAAAAGAGTTTTTTTATCAAGATATCTTGACATAAATTGGGATTTATTAGTTTTACTGTGCTCGTCATATATATGCAAAATCCTATTTAGATCGGACCACTATATCATATAGTTGCCATAGGAAGGATCGGTCGAAAAGTAGGATCTTGTATGAAAAACATTTTGTTTTTCAAAATATCTAGACCAAACACGGCATTTATTAGTTTTACTATGGTACTCATATATATGCAAAATCCTATTAAGATCGGACCACTATATCATATAGCTGCCATAGGAACAATCGGTTGAAAATTAAGATGTTGTACGAAAAAAACTTTGTTTATCAAGATATCTTGACCAATCTCGGCATTTATTAGTTTTACTATGGTCCTCATATATATGCGAAATCATATTATGATCGGACCACTATATCATATAGCTGCCATAGGAGCGATCGGTCGAAAATTAAGTTGTTGTATGAAAAAAATTTTGTTTATCGAGATATCTTGACCAAACTTGCCATTTATAAGTTTTGCGTTGCTCCTCATATCTATGCAATATCCTATCAAGATCGGACCACTATATCATATAGTTGCCATAGGAACGATCGGTCGAACAGTAGGATCTTGTATGAAAAACATTTTGTTTTTCAAGATATCTTGACCAAACTCGGCATTTATTAGTTTTACTATGGTACTTATATATATGCAAAATCCTAAATAGATCGGACCACTATATCATATAGCTGCCATAGGAGCGATCGGTCGAAAAATAAGTTGTTGTATGAAAAAAATTTTGTTTATCGAGATATCTTGACCAAACTTGCCATTTATAAGTTTTGCGTTGCTCCTCATATCTTTGCAATATCCTATTAAGATCGGACCACTATATTATATAATTGCCATGGGAACGATCAGTCAAAAATTAAGTTGCTGTATGAAAAAATAGTTTTTTTATCAAGATATCTTGACCAAAATTGGGATTTATTAGTTTTACCGTGCTCCTCATTTATGCGAAATCCGATTTAGATCGGACCACTATATCAAATAGCTGCCATATTAACGATCGGTTGAAAATTAGGATGTTGTTTTCAAGATATCTTGACCAAACTCGATATTTATTAGTTTTACTATGCTCCTCATACATATGCAATATCCCATTAAGATCGGACCACCATATCATATAGCTGCAATAGGAACGATCGGTTGAAAATTAAGATGTTGTACGAAAAAAACTTAGTTTATCAAGATATCTTGACCAAACTCGGCATTTATTAGTTTTACTATGGACCTCATATATATGCGAAATCATATTAAGATCGGACCACTATATCATATAGCTGCCATATTAACGATCGGTTGAAAATTAAGATGTTGTACGAAAAAAACTTAGTTTATCAAGATATCTTGACCAAACTCGGCATTTATTAGTTTTACTATGGACCTCATATATATGCGAAATCATATTAAGATCGGACCACTATGTCATATAGCTGCCATAGAAGCGATCGGTCGAAAATTAAGTTGTTGTATGACATAAAAATTTTGTTTATCGAGATATCTTGAGCAAACTTGCCATTTATAAGTTTTGCGTTGCTCCTCATACCTATGCAACATCCTATTAAGATCGGACCACTATATTATATAATTGCCATGGGAAAGATCGGTCAAAAATTAAGTTGCTGTATGAAAAAAAATGTTGTTTATCAAGATATCTTGACCAAAATTGGAATTTAATAGTTTTACCGTGCTCCTCATATATATGTAAAATCCTATTAGGATCGGACCACTAAATCATATAGCTGCAATAGGAACGATCGGTTGAAAATTAAGATGTTGTACGAAAAAACCTTTGTTTATCAAGATATCTTGACCAAACTCGGCATTTATTAGTTTTACTATGGTCCTCGTATATATGCGAAATCATATAAAGATCGGACCACTATATCATATAGCTGCAATAGGAACGATCGGTTGAAAATTAAGATGTTGTACGAAAAAAACTTTGTTTATCAAGATATCTTGACCAAACTCGGCATTTATTAGTTTTACTATGGTCCTCATATATGTGCAAAATCATATTAAGATCGGACCACTATATCATATAGCTGCCATAGGAGCGATCACTCGAAAAATAAGTTGTTGTATGAAAAAAATTTTGTTTATCAAGATATCTTGACCAAACTTGTCATTTATTAGTTTTGCTATGCTCCCCATATCTATGCAACATCCTATTAAGATCGGACCACTATATTATATAGTTGCCATAGGAACGATCGGTCGAAAAGTAGGATCTTATATGAAATATGTTTAGTTTTTCAAGATATCTTGACCAAACTAGGCATTTATTAGTTTTGCTATGCTCCTCATATTTATGCTAAATCCTATTAAGATCGGACCACTATATCATATAGCTGCCATAAGAACGATCGGTTGAAAATAAAGATGTTGTACGAAAAAAACTTAGTTTATCAAGATATCTTGACCAAACTCGGCATTTATTAGTTTTACTATGGTCCTCATATATATGCGAAATCATATTAAGATCGGACCACTATATCATATAGCTGCCATAGAAGCGATCGGTCGAAAATTAAGTTGTTGTATGACATAACAATTTTGTTTATCGAGATATCTTGAGCAAACTTGCCATTTATAAGTTTTGCGTTGCTCCTCATATCTATGCAACATCCTATTAAGATCGGACCACTATATTATATAATTGCCATGGGAACGATCGGTCAAAAATTAAGTTGCTGTATGAAAAAAAATGTTGTTTATCAAGATATCTTGACCAAAATTGGAATATATTAGTTTTACCGTGCTCCTCATATATATGCAAAATCCTATTAAGATCGGACCACTATATCATATAGCTGCCATAGGAACGATCGGTTGAAAATAAAGATGTTGTACGAAAAAACCTTTGTTTATCAAGATATCTTGACCAAACTCGGCATTTATTAGTTTTACTATGGTCCTCGTATATATGCGAAATCATATAAAGATCGGACCACTATATCATATAGCTGCAATAGGAACGATCGGTTGAAAATTAAGATGTTGTACGAAAAAAACTTTGTTTATCAAGATATCTTGACCAAACTCGGCATTTATTAGTTTTACTATGGTCCTCATATATGTGCAAAATCATATTAAGATCGGACCACTATATCATATAGCTGCCATAGGAGCGATCACTCGAAAAATAAGTTGTTGTATGAAAAAATTTTGTTTATCAAGATATCTTGACCAAACTTGTCATTTATTAGTTTTGCTATGCTCCCCATATCTATGCAACATCCTATTAAGATCGGACCACTATATTATATAGTTGCCATAGGAACGATCGGTCGAAAAGTAGGATCTTATATGAAATATGTTTAGTTTTTCAAGATATCTTGACCAAACTAGGCATTTATTAGTTTTGCTATGCTCCTCATATTTATGCTAAATCCTATTAAGATCGGACCACTATATCATATAGCTGCCATAAGAACGATCGGTTGAAAATAAAGATGTTGTACGAAAAAAACTTAGTTTATCAAGATATCTTGACCAAACTCGGCATTTATTAGTTTTACTATGGTCCTCATATATATGCGAAATCATATTAAGATCGGACCACTATATCATATAGCTGCCATAGAAGCGATCGGTCGAAAATTAAGTTGTTGTATGACATAACAATTTTGTTTATCGAGATATCTTGAGCAAACTTGCCATTTATAAGTTTTGCGTTGCTCCTCATATCTATGCAACATCCTATTAAGATCGGACCACTATATTATATAATTGCCATGGGAACGATCGGTCAAAAATTAAGTTGCTGTATGAAAAAAAATGTTGTTTATCAAGATATCTTGACCAAAATTGGAATATATTAGTTTTACCGTGCTCCTCATATATATGCAAAATCCGATTAAGATCGGACCACTATATCATATAGCTGCCATAGGAACGATCGGTTGAAAATAAAGATGTTGTACGAAAAAAACTTAGTTTATCAAGATATCTTGACCAAACTCGGCATTTATTAGTTTTACTATGGTCCTCATATATATGCGAAATCATATTAAGATAGGACCACTATATCATATAGCTGCCATAGAAGCGGTCGGTCGAAAATTAAGTTGTTGTATGACATAAAAATTTTGTTTATCGAGATATCTTGACCAAACTTGCCATTTATAAGTTTTGCGTTGCTCCTCATATCTTTGCAATATCCTATTAAGATCGGACCACTATATTATATAGTTGCCATGGGAACGATCGGTCAAAAATTAAGTTGCTGTATGAAAAAAGAATTTTTTTATCAAGATATCTTGACCAAAATTGGGATTTATTAGTTTTACCGTGCTCCTCATATATATGCAAAATCCTATTTAGATCGGACCACTATATCAAATAGCTGCCATAGGAACGATCGGTTGAAAATTAGGATGTTGTACGTAAAAAACTTTGTTTATCAAGATATCTTGACCAAAGTCGGCCTTTATTAGTTTTACTATGGTCCTCATATATGTGCAAAATCATATTAAGATCGGACCACTATATCATATAGCTACCATAGGAGCGATCGGTCGAAAAGTAGGATCGTGTATGAAAAATATTTTGTTTTCCTAGATATCTTGACCAAACTCGATATTTATTAGTTTTGCTATGCTCCTCAGATATATGCAATATCCCATTAAGATCGGACCACCATATCATATAGCTGCAATAGGAACGATTGTTTGAAAATTAAGATGTTGTACGAAAAAACCTTTGTTTATCAAGATATCTTGACCAAACTCGGCATTTATTAGTTTTACTATGGTCCTCGTATATATGCGAAATCATATAAAGATCGGACCACTATATCATATAGCTGCCATAGGAACGATCGGTTGAAAATTAAGATGTTGTACGAAAAAACCTTTGTTTATCAAGATATCTTGACCAAACTCGGCATTTATTAGTTTTACTATGGACCTCATATATATGCGAAATCATATTAAGATCGGACCACTATATCATATAGCTGCCATAGAAGCGATCGGTCGAAAATTAAGTTGTTGTATGACATAAAAATTTGGTTTATCGAGATATCTTGAGCAAACTTGCCATTTATAAGTTTTGCGTTGCTCCTCATACCTATGCAACATCCTATTAAGATCGGACCACTATATTATATAATTGCCATGGGAAAGATCGGTCAAAAATTAAGTTGCTGTATGAAAAAAAATGTTGTTTATCAAGATATCTTGACCAAAATCTGAATTTAATAGTTTTACCGTGCTCCTCATATATATGTAAAATCATATTAGGATCGGACCACTAAATCATATAGCTGCAATAGGAACGATCGGTTGAAAATTAAGATGTTGTACGAAAAAACCTTTGTTTATCAAGATATCTTGACCAAACTCGGCATTTATTAGTTTTACTATGGTCCTCGTATATATGCGAAATCATATAAAGATCGGACCACTATATCATATAGCTGCAATAGGAACGATCGGTTGAAAATTAAGATGTTGTACGAAAAAAACTTTGTTTATCAAGATATCTTGACCAAACTCGGCATTTATTAGTTTTACTATGGTCCTCATATATGTGCAAAATCATATTAAGATCGGACCACTATATCATATAGCTGCCATAGGAGCGATCACTCGAAAAATAAGTTGTTGTATGAAAAAATTTTGTTTATCAAGATATCTTGACCAAACTTGTCATTTATTAGTTTTGCTATGCTCCCCATATCTATGCAACATCCTATTAAGATCGGACCACTATATTATATAGTTGCCATAGGAACGATCGGTCGAAAAGTAGGATCTTATATGAAATATGTTTAGTTTTTCAAGATATCTTGACCAAACTAGGCATTTATTAGTTTTGCTATGCTCCTCATATTTATGCTAAATCCTATTAAGATCGGACCACTATATCATATAGCTGCCATAAGAACGATCGGTTGAAAATAAAGATGTTGTACGAAAAAAACTTAGTTTATCAAGATATCTTGACCAAACTCGGCATTTATTAGTTTTACTATGGTCCTCATATATATGCGAAATCATATTAAGATCGGACCACTATATCATATAGCTGCCATAGAAGCGATCGGTCGAAAATTAAGTTGTTGTATGACATAACAATTTTGCTTATCGAGATATCTTGAGCAAACTTGCCATTTATAAGTTTTGCGTTGCTCCTCATATCTATGCAACATCCTATTAAGATCGGACCACTATATTATATAATTGCCATGGGAACGATCGGTCAAAAATTAAGTTGCTGTATGAAAAAAAATGTTGTTTATCAAGATATCTTGACCAAAATTGGAATATATTAGTTTTACCGTGCTCCTCATATATATGCAAAATCCTATTAAGATCGGACCACTATATTATATAGTTGCCATAGGAACGATCGGTCGAAAAGTAGGATCTTGTATGAAAAACATTTTGTTTTTCAATATATCTTAACCAAACTCGGCATTTATTAGTTTTACTATGCTCCTCATATATATGCAAAATCCTATTTAGATCGGACCACTATATCATATAGCTGCAATAGGAACGATCGGTTGAAAATTAAGATGTTGTACGAAAAAAACTTTGTTTATCAAGATATCTGGACCAAACTCGGCATTTATTAGTTTTACTATGGTCCTCATATATATGCGAAATCATATTAAGATCGGACCACTATATCATATAGCTGCCATAGGAACGATCGGTTGAAAATAAAGATGTTGTACGAAAAAAACTTAGTTTATCAAGATATCTTGACCAAACTCGGCATTTATTAGTTTTACTATGGTCCTCATATATATGCGAAATCATATTAAGATAGGACCACTATATCATATAGCTGCCATAGAAGCGGTCGGTCGAAAATTAAGTTGTTGTATGACATAAAAATTTTGTTTATCGAGATATCTTGACCAAACTTGCCATTTATAAGTTTTGCGTTGCTCCTCATATCTTTGCAATATCCTATTAAGATCGGACCACTATATTATATAGTTGCCATGGGAACGATCGGTCAAAAATTAAGTTGCTGTATGAAAAAAGAATTTTTTTATCAAGATATCTTGACCAAAATTGGGATTTATTAGTTTTACCGTGCTCCTCATATATATGCAAAATCCTATTTAGATCGGACCACTATATCAAATAGCTGCCATAGGAACGATCGGTTGAAAATTAGGATGTTGTACGTAAAAAACTTTGTTTATCAAGATATCTTGACCAAAGTCGGCCTTTATTAGTTTTACTATGGTCCTCATATATGTGCAAAATCATATTAAGATCGGACCACTATATCATATAGCTACCATAGGAGCGATCGGTCGAAAAGTAGGATCGTGTATGAAAAATATTTTGTTTTCCTAGATATCTTGACCAAACTCGATATTTATTAGTTTTGCTATGCTCCTCAGATATATGCAATATCCCATTAAGATCGGACCACCATATCATATAGCTGCAATAGGAACGATTGTTTGAAAATTAAGATGTTGTACGAAAAAACCTTTGTTTATCAAGATATCTTGACCAAACTCGGCATTTATTAGTTTTACTATGGTCCTCGTATATATGCGAAATCATATAAAGATCGGACCACTATATCATATAGCTGCCATATTAACGATCGGTTGAAAATAAAGATGTTGTACGAAAAAACCTTTGTTTATCAAGATATCTTGACCAAACTCGGCATTTATTAGTTTTACTATGGACCTCATATATATGCGAAATCATATTAAGATCGGACCACTATATCATATAGCTGCCATAGAAGCGATCGGTCGAAAATTAAGTTGTTGTATGACATAAAAATTTGGTTTATCGAGATATCTTGAGCAAACTTGCCATTTATAAGTTTTGCGTTGCTCCTCATACCTATGCAACATCCTATTAAGATCGGACCACTATATTATATAATTGCCATGGGAAAGATCGGTCAAAAATTAAGTTGCTGTATGACATAAAAATTTTGTTTATCAAGATATCTTGACCAAAATTGGAATTTATTAGTTTTACCGTGCTCCTTATATATATGTAAAATCCTATTAGGATCGGACCACTATATCATATAGCTGCTATAGGAACGATCGGTTGAAAATTAAGATGTTGTACGAAAAAACCTTTTCGGCATTTATTAGTTTTACTATGGTCCTCGTATATATGCGAAATCATATAAAGATCGGACCACTATATCATATAGCTGCCATAGGAACGATCGGTTGAAAATTAAGATGTTGTACGAAAAAAACTTTGTTTATCAAGATATCTTGACCAAACTCGGCATTTATTAGTTTTACTATGGTCCTCATATATGTGCAAAATCATATTAAGATCGGACCACTATATCAGATAGCTGCCATAGGAGCGATCACTCGAAAAATAAGTTGTTGTATGAAAAAAATTTTGTTTATCAAGATATCTTGACCAAACTTGTCATTTATTAGTTTTGCTATGCTCCCCATATCTATGCAACATCCTATTAAGATCGGACCACTATATTATATAGTTGCCATAGGAACGATCGGTCGAAAAGTAGGATCTTATATGAAATATGTTTAGTTTTTCAAGATATCTTGACCAAACTAGGCATTTATTAGTTTTGCTATGCTCCTCATATATATGCTAAATCCTATTAAGATCGGACCACTATATCATATAGCTGCCATAGGAACGATCGGTTGAAAATAAAGATGTTGTACGAAAAAAACTTAGTTTATCAAGATATCTTGACCAAACTCGGCATTTATTAGTTTTACTATGGTCCTCATATATATGCGAAATCATATTAAGATCGGACCACTATATCATATAGCTGCCATAGAAGCGATCGGTCGAAAATTAAGTTGTTGTATGACATAAAAATTTTGTTTATCGAGATATCTTGAGCAAACTTGCCATTTATAAGTTTTGCGTTGCTCCTCATATCTATGCAACATCCTATTAAGATCGGACCACTATATTATATAATTGCCATGGGAACGATCGGTCAAAAATTAAGTTGCTGTATGAAAAAAAATGTTGTTTATCAAGATATCTTGACCAAAATTGGAATATATTAGTTTTACCGTGCTCCTCATATATATGCAAAATCCTATTAAGATCGGACCACTATATTATATAGTTGCCATAGGAACGATCGGTCGAAAAGTAGGATCTTGTATGAAAAAAATTTTGTTTTTCAAGATATCTTTACCAAACTCGGCATCTATCAGTTTTACTATGCTCCTCATATATATGTAAAATCCTATTAAGATCGGACCACCATATCATATAGCTGCAATAGGAACGATCGGTTGAAAATTAAGATGTTGTACGAAAAAAACTTAGTTTATCAAGATATCTTGACCAAACTCGGCATTTATTAGTTTTACTATGGTCCTCATATATATGCTAAATCCTAGTAAGATCGGACCACTATATCATATAGTTGCCATAGGAGCGATCGGTCGAAAAATAAGTTGTTGTATGAAAAAAATTTTTTTAATCAAGATATCTTGACCAAACTTGCCATTTATAAGTTTTGCGTTGCTCCTCATACCTATGCAACATCCTATTAAGATCGCACCACTATATTATATAATTGCCATGGGAAAGATCGGTCAAAAATTAAGTTGCTGTATGAAAAAAAATGTTGTTTATCAAGATATCTTGACCAAAATTGGAATTTATTAGTTTTACCGTGCTCCTCATATATATGCAAAATCCTATTAAGATCGGACCACTATATCATATAGCTGCAATAGGAACGATCGGTTGAAAATTAAGATGTTGTACGAAAAAACCTTTTCGGCATTTATTAGTTTTATTATGGTCCTCGTATATATGCGAAATCATATAAAGATCGGACCACTATATCATATAGCTGCCATAGGAACGATCGGTTGAAAATTAAGATGTTGTACGAAAAAAACGTTGTTTATCAAGATATCTTGACCAAACTCGGCATTTATTAGTTTTACTATGGTCCTCATATATGTGCAAAATCATATTAAGATCGGACCACTATATCATATAGCTGCCATAGGAGCGATCACTCGAAAAATAAGTTGTTGTATGAAAAAAATTTTGTTTATCAAGATATCTTGACCAAACTTGTCATTTATTAGTTTTGCTATGCTCCCCATATCTATGCAAAATCCTATTAAGATCGGACCACTATATTATATAGTTGCCATAGGAACGATCGGTTGAAAAGTAGGATCTTATATGAAATATGTTTAGTTTTTCAAGATATCTTGACCAAACTAGGCATTTATTAGTTTTGCTATGCTCCTCATATATATGCTAAATCCTATTAAGATCGGACCACTATATCATATAGCTGCCATAGGAACGATCGGTTGAAAATAAAGATGTTGTACGAAAAAAACTTAGTTTATCAAGATATCTTGACCAAACTCGGCATTTATTAGTTTTACTATGGTCCTCACATATATGCGAAATCATATTAAGATCGGACCACTATATCATATAGCTGCCATAGAAGCGATCGGTCGAAAATTAAGTTGTTGTATGACATAAAAATTTTGTTTATCGAGATATCTTGAGCAAACTTGCCATTTATAAGTTTTGCGTTGCTCCTCATATCTATGCAACATCCTATTAAGATCGGACCACTATATTATATAATTGCCATGGGAACGATCGGTCAAAAATTAAGTTGCTGTATGAAAAAAAATGTTGTTTTTCAAGATATCTTGACCAAAATTGGAATATATTAGTTTTACCGTGCTCCTCATATATATGCAAAATCCTATTAAGATCGGACCACTATATTATATAGTTGCCATAGGAACGATCGGTCGAAAAGTAGGATCTTGTAAGAAAAAAATTTTGTTTTTCAAGATATCTTTACCAAACTCGGCATCTATCAGTTTTACTATGCTCCTCATATATATGTAAAATCCTATTAAGATCGGACCACTATATCATATAGCTGCAATAGGAACGATCGGTTGAAAATAAAGATGTTGTACGAAAAAATCTTTGTTTATCAAGATATCTTGACCAAACTCGGCATTTATTAGTTTTACTATGGTCCTCGTATATATGCGAAATCATATAAAGATCGGACAACTATATCATATAGCTGCCATAGGAACGATCGGTTGAAAATTAAGATGTTGTACGAAAAAAACTTTGTTTATCAAGATATCTTGACCAAACTTGGCGTTTATTAGTTTTACTATGGTCCTCATATATATGCAAAATCCTATTTAGATCGGACCACTATATTATATAGTTGCCATGGGAACGATCGGTCAAAAATTAAGTTGCTGTAGGAAAAAAAAGTTTTTTTATCAAGATATCTTGACCAAAATTGGGATTTATTAGTTTTACCGTGCTCCTCATATATATGCAAAATCCTATTTAGATCGGACCACTGTATTATATAGTAGCCATGGGAACGATCGGTCAAAAATTAAGTTGTTGTATGAAAAAAAATGTTGTTTATCGAGATATCTTGACGAAACTTGCCATTTATAAGTTTTGCGTTGCTCCTCATATCTATGGAACATCCTATTAAGATCGGACCACTATATTATATAGTAGCCATGGGAACGATCGGTCAAAAATTAAGTTGTTGTATGAAAAAAAATGTTGTTTATCGAGATATCTTGACCAAACTTGCCATTTATAAGTTTTGCGTTGCTCCTCATATCTATGCAACATCCTATTAAGATCGGACCACTATATTATTTAATTGACCAAAATTGGGATTTATTAGTTTTACTATGCTCCTCATATATATGCAAAATCCTATTTAGATCGGACCACTATATCATATAGCTGCCATAGGAATGATCGGTTGAAAATTAGGATGTTGTACGAAAAAAACTTTGTTTATCCAGATATCTTGACCAAACTTGGCACTTATAAGTTTTGCGTTGCTCCTCATATCTATGCAACATCCTATTAAGTTCGGACCACTATATTATATAATTGACCAAAATTGGGATTTATTAGTTTTACTATGCTCCTCATATATATGCAAAATCCTATTTAGATCGGACCACTATATCATATAGTTGCCTTGGGAACGATCGGTCAAAAATTAAGTTGCTCTATGAAAAAAAAGTTTTTTTATCAAGATATCTTGACCAAAATTGGGATTTATTAGTTTTACTATGGTCCTCATATATCGCTGCCATAGGAGCGATCGGTCGAAAAATAAGTTGTTGCATGAAAAAAAATTTGGTTAGCGAGATATCTTGACCAAACTTGCCATTTATAAGTTTTGCGTTGCTCCTCATATATATGCAAAATCCTATTTAGATCGGACCACTATATCATATAGTTGCCAAAGGAACGATCGGTCGAAAAGTAGGATCTTGTATGAAATATATTTTGTTTTTCAAGATATCTTGACCAAACTAGACATTTATTAGTTTTGCTATGCTCCTCATATATATGCTAAATCCTAGTAAGATCGGACCACTATATCATATAGTTGCCATAGGAACGATCGGTCGAACAGTAGGATCTTGTATAAAAAATATTTGGTTTTTCAAGATATCTTGACCAAACTCGGCATTTATTAGTTTTATTATGGTCCTCATATATATGCAAAATCCTATTTAGATCGGACCACTATATCATATAGCTGCCATAGGAACGATCGGTCGAAAAGTAGGATCTTATATGAAATATGTTTTGTTTTTCAAGATATCTTGACCAAACTAGGCATTTATTTGTTTTGCTATGCTCCTCATATATATGCAAAATCCTATTAAGATCGGACTACTATATCATATAGTTGCCATAGGATCGATCGGTCGAACAGTAGGATCTTGTATGAAAAACATTTTGTTTTTCAAGATATCTTGACCAAACTAGGCATTTATTAGTTTTACTATGGTCCTCATATATATGCAAAATCCTATTTAGATCGGACCACTATATTATATAGTTGCCATGGGAGCGATCGGTCAAAAATTAAGTTGCTGTAGGAAAAAAAAGTTTTTTTTATCAAGATATCTTGACCAAAATTGGGATTTATTAGTTTTACTATGCTCCTCATATATATGCAAAATCCTGTTTAGATCGGACCACTATATTATATAGTAGCCATGGGAACGATCGGTCAAAAATTAAGTTGCTGTATGAAAAAAAAGTTTTTTTTATCAAGATATCTTGACCAAAATTGGGATTTATTAGTTTTACTATATACATATCATATATATGCAAAATCCTATTTAGATCGGACCACTATATTATATAGTTGCCATGGGAACGATCGGTCAAAAGTTAAGTTGCTGTATGAAAAAAAAGTTTTTTTTATCAAGATATGTTGACCAAAATTGGGATTTATTAGTTTTACTATGCTTCTCATATATATGCAAAATCCTATTTAGATCGGACCACTATAGCATATAGTTGCCAAAGGAACGATCGGTCGAAAAGTAGGATCTTGTATGAAATATATTTAGTTTTTCAAGATATCTTGACCAATCTAGGCATTTATTAGTTTTGCTATGCTGCTCATATATATGCTAAATCCTCGTAAGATCGGAACACTATATCATATAGTTGCCATAGGAACGATCGGTGGAACAGTAGGATCTTGTATGAAAAACATTTTGTTTTCCAAGATATCTTGACCAAACTCGGCATTTACTAGTTTTACTATGGTCCTCATATATATGCAAAATCCTATTTAGATCGGACAACTATATCGTATATAGGTACCATAGGAGCGATCAGTCGAAAAATATGTTGTTGTATGAAAAAAATTTTGTTTATCGAGATATCTTGACCAAACTTGCCATTTATAAGTTTTGCGTAGCTCCTCATATCTATGCAACATCCTATTAAGATCGGACCACTATATTATATAGTTGCCATGGGAACGATCGGTCAAAAGTTAAGTTGCTGTATGAAAAAAAAGTTTTTTTTATCAAGATATCTTGACCAAAATTGGGATTTATTAGTTTTACTATATACATATCATATATATGCAAAATCCTATTTAGATCGGACCACTATATTATATAGTTGCCATGGGAACGATCGGTCAAAAGTTAAGTTGCTGTATGAAAAAAAAGTTTTTTTTATCAAGATATGTTGACCAAAATTGGGATTTATTAGTTTTACTATGCTTCTCATATATATGCAAAATCCAATTTAGATCGGACCACTATATCATATAGTTGCCATAGGAACGATCGGTCGAAAAGTAGGATCTTGTATGAAAAACATTTTGTTTTTCTAGATATCTTGACCAAACATTGCATTTATTAGTTTTACTATGCTCCTAATATATATGCATAATCCTATTAGGATCGGACCACTATATCATATAGCTGCCATAGGAGCGATCGGTCGAAAATTAAGTTGTTGTATGAAAAATAATTTTGTTTATCGAGATATCTTGACCAAACTTGCCATTTATAAGTTTTGCGTTGCTCCTAATATCTATGCAGCATCCTATTAAGATCGGACCACTATATCATATAATTGACCAAAATTGGGATTTATTAGTTTTACTATGCTCCTCATATATATGCAAAATCCTATTTAGATCGGACCACTATATCATATAGCTGCCATGGGAACGATCGGTCAAAAATTAAGTTGCTGTATAAAAAAAAAGTTTTTTTATCAAGATATCTTGACCAAAATTGGGATTTATTAGTTTTACTATGCTCCTCATATATATGCAAAATCCTATTTATATCGGACCACTATATCATATTGTTGCCATAGGAACGATCGGTCGAAAAGTAGGATCTTGTATGAAAAACATTTTCTTTTTCAAGATATCACTATATCACTATATCATATAGCTGCCATAGGAGCCATCGGTCGAAAATTAAGTTGTTGTATGAAAAAAAATGTTGTTTATCGAGATATCTTGACCAAACTTGCCATTTATAAGTTTTGCGTTGCTCCTCATATCTATGGAACATCCTATTAAGATCGGACCACTATATTATATAGTTGCCATGGGAACGATTGGTCAAAAATTAATTTGCTGTATGAAAAAAAAGTTTTTTTATCAAGATATCTTTTCCAAAATTGGGATTTATTAGTTTTGCTATGCTCCTCATATATATGCAAAATCCTATTTAGATCGGACCACTATATCATATAGTTGCCATGGGAACGATCGGTCGAAAAGTAGGATCTTGTATGAAAAACATTTTGTTTTTCTAGATATCTTGACCAAACTTTGCATTTATTAGTTTTACTATGCTCCTCATATATATGCATAATCCTATTAGGATCGGTCCACTATATCATATAGCTGCCATAGGA
This sequence comes from Drosophila littoralis, assembly GCA_018903485.1. NCBI lineage: Eukaryota > Metazoa > Arthropoda > Insecta > Diptera > Drosophilidae > Drosophila > Drosophila littoralis. Next base: position 2,278,030 of record JAEIGF010000590.1, read on the forward strand.
GCGACCGGTCGAAAAGTAGGATCTTGTATGAAATACATTTTGTTTTTCAAGATATCTTGACCATACTCGATATTTATTAGTTTGCTATGCTCCTCATATATATGCAAAATCCTATTAAGATCGGACCACTATATCATATATGTAGCTGCCATAGGAACGATCGGTCGAAAAGTAGGATGTTGTATGAAAAAAAAGTTGTTTATCAAGATATCTTGACCAAACTCGGCATTTATTAGTTTTGCTATGGTCCTCATATATATGCAAAATCCTATTAAGATCGGACCACTATATGATATAGCTGCCGTAAGAGCGATCGGTCGAAAAGTAGGATCTTGTATGAAATATATTTTGTTATTCAAGATATCTTGACCAAACTCGATATTTATTAGTTTTGCTATGCTCCTCATATATATGCAAAATCCTATTAAGATCGGACCACTATATCATATAGCTGCCATAGGAGCGACCGGTCGAAAAGTAGGATCTTGTATGAAAAACATTTTGTTTTTCTAGATATCTTGACCAAACTTTGCATTTATTAGTTTTACTATGCTCCTCATATCTATGCATAATCCTATTAGGATCGGTCCACTATATCATATAGCTGCCATAGGAGCGACCGGTCGAAAAGTAGGATCTTGTATGAAATACATTTTGTTTTTCAAGATATCTTGACCATACTCGATATTTATTAGTTTGCTATGCTCCTCATATATATGCAAAATCCTATTAAGATCGGACCACTATATCATATATGTAGCTGCCATAGGAACGATCGGTCGAAAAGTAGGATGTTGTACGTAAAAAACTTTGTTTATCAAGATATCTTGACCAAAATTAGGATTTATTAGTTTTACTATGGTCCTCATATATGTGCAAAATCATATTAAGATCGGACCACTATATGATATAGCTGCCGTAAGAGCGATCGGTCGAAAAGTAGGATCTTGTATGAAATATATTTTGTTATTCAAGATATCTTGACCAAACTCGATATTTATTAGTTTTGCTATGCTCCTCATATATATGCAAAATCCTATTAAGATCGGACCACTATATCATATAGCTGCCATAGGAGCGACCGGTCGAAAAGTAGGATCTTGTATGAAAAACATTTTGTTTTTCAAGATATCTTCACTAAGCTCGGCATTTATTAGTTTTGCTATGCTCCTCATATATATGCTAAATCCTATTAAGATCGGACCACTATATCATATAGCTGCCATAGGAGCGACCGGTCGAAAAGTAGGATCTTGTATGAAATACATTTTGTTTTTCAAGATATCTTGACCATACTCGATATTTATTAGTTTGCTATGCTCCTCATATATATGCAAAATCCTATTAAGATCGGACCACTATATCATATATGTAGCTGCCATAGGAACGATCGGTCGAAAAGTAGGATGTTGTATGAAAAAAAAGTTGTTTATCAAGATATCTTGACCAAACTCGGCATTTATTAGTTTTGCTATGCTCTTCATATATATGCAAAATCCTATCGATATCGGACCACTATATCATATAGCTGCCATAGGAACGATCGGTCGAAAATTAAGTTGTTGTATCAAAAACAATGTTGTTTATCAAGATATCTTGACCAAACTTGGCATTTATTAGTTTTGCTATGCTCCTCATATCTATGCAAAATCCTATTAAGATCGCTCCACTATATTATATAGTTGCCATAGGAACGATCGGTAGAAAATTAAGTTCTTGTATGAAAAACATTTTGTTTTTCAAGATATCTTGACCAAACTAGGCATTTATTAGTTTTGCTATGGTCCTCATATCTATGCAAAATCCTATTAAGATCGGACCACTATATTATATAATTGACCAAAATTATGATTTATTAGTTTTACTATGCTCCTCATATATATGCAAAATCCTATTTAGATCGGACCACTATATCATATAGTTGCCATGGGAACGATCGGTCAAAAATTAAGTTGCTGTATAAAAAAAAAATTTTTGTTTTTCAGGATATTTTGACCAAAATTGGGATTTATTAGTTTTACTATGCTCCTCATATATATGCCAACTCCTATTTAGATCGGACCACTATATCATATAGTTGCCATAGGAACGATCGGTCGAAAAGTAGGATCTTGTATGAAAAACATTTTCTTTTTCAAGATATCACTATATCACTCTATCATATAGCTGCCATAGGAGCGATCGGTCGAAAATTAAGTTGTTGTATGAAAAAAAGTGTTGTTTATCGAGATATCTTGACCAAACTTGCCGTTTATAAGTTTTGCGTTGCTCCTCATATCTATGGAACATCCTATTAAGATCGGACCACTATATTATATAGTTGCCATGGGAACGATCGGTCAAAAATTAAGTTGCTGTATGAAAAAAATTTTGTTTATCAAGATATCTTGACCAAAATTGGGATTTATTAGTTTTACTATGCTCCTCATATATATGCAAAATCCTATTTAGATCGGACCACTGTATCAAATAGCTGTCATAGGAACGATCGGTTGAAAATTAGGATGTTGTACGTAAAAAACTTTGTTTATCAAGATATCTTGACCAAAATTAGGATTTATTAGTTTTACTATGGTCCTCATATATGTGCAAAATCATATTAAGATCGGACCACTATATGATATAGCTGCCGTAAGAGCGATCGGTCGAAAAGTAGGATCTTGTATGAAATATATTTTGTTATTCAAGATATCTTGACCAAACTCGATATTTATTAGTTTTGCTATGCTCCTCATATATATGCAAAATCCTATTAAGATCGGACCACTATATCATATAGCTGCCATAGGAGCGACCGGTCGAAAAGTAGGATCTTGTATGAAAAACATTTTGTTTTTCAAGATATCTTCACTAAGCTCGGCATTTATCAGTTTTGCTATGCTCCTCATATATATGCTAAATCCTATTAAGATCGGACCACTATATCATATAGCTGCCATAGGAGCGACCGGTCGAAAAGTAGGATCTTGTATGAAATACATTTGGTTTTTCAAGATATCTTGACCATACTCGATATTTATTAGTTTGCTATGCTCCTCATATATATGCAAAAGCCTATTAAGATCGGACCACTATATCATATATGTAGCTGCCATAGGAACGATCGGTCGAAAAGTAGGATGTTGTATGAAAAAAAAGTTGTTTATCAAGATATCTTGACCAAACTCGGCATTTATTAGTTTTGCTATGCTCTTCATATATATGCAAAATCCTATCGATATCGGACCACTATATCATATAGCTGCCATAGGAACGATCGGTCGAAAATTAAGTTGTTGTATCAAAAACAATGTTGTTTATCAAGATATCTTGACCAAACTTGGCATTTATTAGTTTTGCTATGCTCCTCATATCTATGCAAAATCCTATTAAGATCGCTCCACTATATTATATAGTTGCCATAGGAACGATCGGTAGAAAATTAAGTTCTTGTATGAAAAACATTTTGTTTTTCAAGATATCTTGACCAAACTAGGCATTTATTAGTTTTGCTATGGTCCTCATATCTATGCAGAATCCTATTAAGATCGGACCAGTATATTATATAGTTGCCATAGGAGCGATCGGTCGAAAATTAAGTTGCTGTATGAAAAAAAATGTTGTTTATCAAGATATCTTGACCAAAATTGGGATTTATTAGTTTTACTATGCTCCTCATATATATGCAAAATCCTATTAAGATCGGACCACTATATCATATAGCTGTCATAGGAACGATCGGTTGAAAATTAGGATGTTGTACGTAAAAAACTTTGTTTATCAAGATATCTTGACCAAAATTAGGATTTATTAGTTTTACTATGGTCCTCATATATATGCCAACTCCTATTTAGATCGGACCACTATATCATATAGTTGCCATAGGAACGATCGGTCGAAAAGTAGGATCTTGTATGAAAAACATTTTCTTTTTCAAGATATCACTATATCACTCTATCATATAGCTGCCATAGGAGCGATCGGTCGAAAATTAAGTTGTTGTATGAAAAAAAGTGTTGTTTATCGAGATATCTTGACCAAACTTGCCGTTTATAAGTTTTGCGTTGCTCCTCATATCTATGGAACATCCTATTAAGATCGGACCACTATATTATATAGTTGCCATGGGAACGATCGGTCAAAAATTAAGTTGCTGTATGAAAAAAAATGTTGTTTATCAAGATATCTTGACCAAAATTGGGATTTATTAGTTTTACTATGCTCCTCATATATATGCAAAATCCTATTAAGATCGGACCACTATATCATATAGCTGTCATAGGAACGATCGGTTGAAAATTAGGATGTTGTACGTAAAAAACTTTGTTTATCAAGATATCTTGACCAAAATTAGGATTTATTAGTTTTACTATGGTCCTCATATATGTGCAAAATCATATTAAGATCGGACCACTATATGATATAGCTGCCGTAAGAGCGATCGGTCGAAATGTAGGATCTTGTATGAAATATATTTTGTTATTCAAGATATCTTGACCAAACTCGATATTTATTAGTTTTGCTATGCTCCTCATATATATGCAAAATCCTATTAAGATCGGACCACTATATCATATAGTTGCCATAGGAACGATCGGTCGAACAGTAGGATCTTGTATGAAAAATATTTTGTTTTTCAAGATATCTTGACCAAACTCGGCATTTATTAGTTTTACTATGGTCCTCATATATATGCAAAATCCTGTTTAGATCGGACCACTATATTATATAGTAGCCATGGGAACGATCGGTCAAAAATTAAGTTGCTGTATGAAAAAAAAGTTTTTTTTATCAAGATATCTTGACCAAAATTGGGATTTATTAGTTTTACTATATACATATCATATATATGCAAAATCCTATTTAGATCGGACCACTATATTATATAGTTGCCATGGGAACGATCGGTCAAAAGTTAAGTTGCTGTATAAAAAAAAAATTTTTGTTTTTCAGGATATTTTGACCAAAATTGGGATTTATTAGTTTTACTATGCTCCTCATATATATGCCAACTCCTATTTAGATCGGACCACTATATCATATAGTTGCCATAGGAACGATCGGTCGAAAAGTAGGATCTTGTATGAAAAACATTTTCTTTTTCAAGATATCACTATATCACTCTATCATATAGCTGCCATAGGAGCGATCGGTCGAAAATTAAGTTGTTGTATGAAAAAAAGTGTTGTTTATCGAGATATCTTGACCAAACTTGCCGTTTATAAGTTTTGCGTTGCTCCTCATATCTATGGAACATCCTATTAAGATCGGACCACTATATTATATAGTTGCCATGGGAACGATCGGTCAAAAATTAAGTTGCTGTATGAAAAAAATTTTGTTTATCAAGATATCTTGACCAAAATTGGGATTTATTAGTTTTACTATGCTCCTCATATATATGCAAAATCCTATTTAGATCGGACCACTGTATCAAATAGCTGTCATAGGAACGATCGGTTGAAAATTAGGATGTTGTACGTAAAAAACTTTGTTTATCAAGATATCTTGACCAAAATTAGGATTTATTAGTTTTACTATGGTCCTCATATATGTGCAAAATCATATTAAGATCGGACCACTATATGATATAGCTGCCGTAAGAGCGATCGGTCGAAAAGTAGGATCTTGTATGAAATATATTTTGTTATTCAAGATATCTTGACCAAACTCGATATTTATTAGTTTTGCTATGCTCCTCATATATATGCAAAATCCTATTAAGATCGGACCACTATATCATATAGCTGCCATAGGAGCGACCGGTCGAAAAGTAGGATCTTGTATGAAAAACATTTTGTTTTTCAAGATATCTTCACTAAGCTCGGCATTTATCAGTTTTGCTATGCTCCTCATATATATGCTAAATCCTATTAAGATCGGACCACTATATCATATAGCTGCCATAGGAGCGACCGGTCGAAAAGTAGGATCTTGTATGAAATACATTTGGTTTTTCAAGATATCTTGACCATACTCGATATTTATTAGTTTGCTATGCTCCTCATATATATGCAAAAGCCTATTAAGATCGGACCACTATATCATATATGTAGCTGCCATAGGAACGATCGGTCGAAAAGTAGGATGTTGTATGAAAAAAAAGTTGTTTATCAAGATATCTTGACCAAACTCGGCATTTATTAGTTTTGCTATGCTCTTCATATATATGCAAAATCCTATCGATATCGGACCACTATATCATATAGCTGCCATAGGAACGATCGGTCGAAAATTAAGTTGTTGTATCAAAAACAATGTTGTTTATCAAGATATCTTGACCAAACTTGGCATTTATTAGTTTTGCTATGCTCCTCATATCTATGCAAAATCCTATTAAGATCGCTCCACTATATTATATAGTTGCCATAGGAACGATCGGTAGAAAATTAAGTTCTTGTATGAAAAACATTTTGTTTTTCAAGATATCTTGACCAAACTAGGCATTTATTAGTTTTGCTATGGTCCTCATATCTATGCAGAATCCTATTAAGATCGGACCAGTATATTATATAGTTGCCATAGGAGCGATCGGTCGAAAATTAAGTTGCTGTATGAAAAAAAATGTTGTTTATCAAGATATCTTGACCAAAATTGGGATTTATTAGTTTTACTATGCTCCTCATATATATGCAAAATCCTATTAAGATCGGACCACTATATCATATAGCTGTCATAGGAACGATCGGTTGAAAATTAGGATGTTGTACGTAAAAAACTTTGTTTATCAAGATATCTTGACCAAAATTAGGATTTATTAGTTTTACTATGGTCCTCATATATATGCCAACTCCTATTTAGATCGGACCACTATATCATATAGTTGCCATAGGAACGATCGGTCGAAAAGTAGGATCTTGTATGAAAAACATTTTCTTTTTCAAGATATCACTATATCACTCTATCATATAGCTGCCATAGGAGCGATCGGTCGAAAATTAAGTTGTTGTATGAAAAAAAGTGTTGTTTATCGAGATATCTTGACCAAACTTGCCGTTTATAAGTTTTGCGTTGCTCCTCATATCTATGGAACATCCTATTAAGATCGGACCACTATATTATATAGTTGCCATGGGAACGATCGGTCAAAAATTAAGTTGCTGTATGAAAAAAAATGTTGTTTATCAAGATATCTTGACCAAAATTGGGATTTATTAGTTTTACTATGCTCCTCATATATATGCAAAATCCTATTAAGATCGGACCACTATATCATATAGCTGTCATAGGAACGATCGGTTGAAAATTAGGATGTTGTACGTAAAAAACTTTGTTTATCAAGATATCTTGACCAAAATTAGGATTTATTAGTTTTACTATGGTCCTCATATATGTGCAAAATCATATTAAGATCGGACCACTATATGATATAGCTGCCGTAAGAGCGATCGGTCGAAATGTAGGATCTTGTATGAAATATATTTTGTTATTCAAGATATCTTGACCAAACTCGATATTTATTAGTTTTGCTATGCTCCTCATATATATGCAAAATCCTATTAAGATCGGACCACTATATCATATAGTTGCCATAGGAACGATCGGTCGAACAGTAGGATCTTGTATGAAAAATATTTTGTTTTTCAAGATATCTTGACCAAACTCGGCATTTATTAGTTTTACTATGGTCCTCATATATATGCAAAATCCTGTTTAGATCGGACCACTATATTATATAGTAGCCATGGGAACGATCGGTCAAAAATTAAGTTGCTGTATGAAAAAAAAGTTTTTTTTATCAAGATATCTTGACCAAAATTGGGATTTATTAGTTTTACTATATACATATCATATATATGCAAAATCCTATTTAGATCGGACCACTATATTATATAGTTGCCATGGGAACGATCGGTCAAAAGTTAAGTTGCTGTATAAAAAAAAAATTTTTGTTTTTCAGGATATTTTGACCAAAATTGGGATTTATTAGTTTTACTATGCTCCTCATATATATGCCAACTCCTATTTAGATCGGACCACTATATCATATAGTTGCCATAGGAACGATCGGTCGAAAAGTAGGATCTTGTATGAAAAACATTTTCTTTTTCAAGATATCACTATATCACTCTATCATATAGCTGCCATAGGAGCGATCGGTCGAAAATTAAGTTGTTGTATGAAAAAAAGTGTTGTTTATCGAGATATCTTGACCAAACTTGCCGTTTATAAGTTTTGCGTTGCTCCTCATATCTATGGAACATCCTATTAAGATCGGACCACTATATTATATAGTTGCCATGGGAACGATCGGTCAAAAATTAAGTTGCTGTATGAAAAAAAATTTTGTTTATCAAGATATCTTGACCAAAATTGGGATTTATTAGTTTTACTATGCTCCTCATATATATGCAAAATCCTATTTAGATCGGACCACTGTATCAAATAGCTGTCATAGGAACGATCGGTTGAAAATTAGGATGTTGTACGTAAAAAACGTTGTTTATCAAGATATCTTGACCAAAATTAGGATTTATTAGTTTTACTATGGTCCTCATATATGTGCAAAATCATATTAAGATCGGACCACTATATGATATAGCTGCCGTAAGAGCGATCGGTCGAAAAGTAGGATCTTGTATGAAATATATTTTGTTATTCAAGATATCTTGACCAAACTCGATATTTATTAGTTTTGCTATGCTCCTCATATATATGCAAAATCCTATTAAGATCGGACCACTATATCATATAGCTGCCATAGGAGCGACCGGTCGAAAAGTAGGATCTTGTATGAAAAACATTTTGTTTTTCAAGATATCTTCACTAAGCTCGGCATTTATCAGTTTTGCTATGCTCCTCATATATATGCTAAATCCTATTAAGATCGGACCACTATATCATATAGCTGCCATAGGAGCGACCGGTCGAAAAGTAGGATCTTGTATGAAATACATTTTGTTTTTCAAGATATCTTGACCATACTCGATATTTATTAGTTTGCTATGCTCCTCATATATATGCAAAAGCCTATTAAGATCGGACCACTATATCATATATGTAGCTGCCATAGGAACGATCGGTCGAAAAGTAGGATGTTGTATGAAAAAAAAGTTGTTTATCAAGATATCTTGACCAAACTCGGCATTTATTAGTTTTGCTATGCTCTTCATATATATGCAAAATCCTATCGATATCGGACCACTATATCATATAGCTGCCATAGGAACGATCGGTCGAAAATTAAGTTGTTGTATCAAAAACAATGTTGTTTATCAAGATATCTTGACCAAACTTGGCATTTATTAGTTTTGCTATGCTCCTCATATCTATGCAAAATCCTATTAAGATCGCTCCACTATATTATATAGTTGCCATAGGAACGATCGGTAGAAAATTAAGTTCTTGTATGAAAAACATTTTGTTTTTCAAGATATCTTGACCAAACTAGGCATTTATTAGTTTTGCTATGGTCCTCATATCTATGCAGAATCCTATTAAGATCGGACCAGTATATTATATAGTTGCCATAGGAGCGATCGGTCGAAAATTAAGTTGCTGTATGAAAAAAAATGTTGTTTATCAAGATATCTTGACCAAAATTGGGATTTATTAGTTTTACTATGCTCCTCATATATATGCAAAATCCTATTAAGATCGGACCACTATATCATATAGCTGTCATAGGAACGATCGGTTGAAAATTAGGATGTTGTACGTAAAAAACTTTGTTTATCAAGATATCTTGACCAAAATTAGGATTTATTAGTTTTACTATGGTCCTCATATATATGCCAACTCCTATTTAGATCGGACCACTATATCATATAGTTGCCATAGGAACGATCGGTCGAAAGTAGGATCTTGTATGAAAAACATTTTCTTTTTCAAGATATCACTATATCACTCTATCATATAGCTGCCATAGGAGCGATCGGTCGAAAATTAAGTTGTTGTATGAAAAAAAGTGTTGTTTATCGAGATATCTTGACCAAACTTGCCGTTTATAAGTTTTGCGTTGCTCCTCATATCTATGGAACATCCTATTAAGATCGGACCACTATATTATATAGTTGCCATGGGAACGATCGGTCAAAAATTAAGTTGCTGTATGAAAAAAAATTTTGTTTATCAAGATATCTTGACCAAAATTGGGATTTATTAGTTTTACTATGCTCCTCATATATATGCAAAATCCTATTTAGATCGGACCACTATATCAAATAGCTGTCATAGGAACGATCGGTTGAAAATTAGGATGTTGTACGTAAAAAACTTTGTTTATCAAGATATCTTGACCAAAATTAGGATTTATTAGTTTTACTATGGTCCTCATATATGTGCAAAATCATATTAAGATCGGACCACTATATGATATAGCTGCCGTAAGAGCGATCGGTCGAAAAGTAGGATCTTGTATGAAATATATTTTGTTATTCAAGATATCTTGACCAAACTCGATATTTATTAGTTTTGCTATGCTCCTCATATATATGCAAAATCCTATTAAGATCGGACCACTATATCATATAGCTGCCATAGGAGCGACCGGTCGAAAAGTAGGATCTTGTATGAAAAACATTTTCTTTTTCAAGATATCTTCACTAAGCTCGGCATTTATTAGTTTTGCTATGCTCCTCATATATATGCTAAATCCTATTATGATCGGACCACTATATCATATAGCTGCCATAGGAGCGACCGGTCGAAAAGTAGGATCTTGTATGAAATACATTTTGTTTTTCAAGATATCTTGACCATACTCGATATTTATTAGTTTGCTATGCTCCTCATATATATGCAAAATCCTATTAAGATCGGACCACTATATCATATATGTAGCTGCCATAGGAACGATCGGTCGAAAAGTAGGATGTTGTATGAAAAAAAAGTTGTTTATCAAGATATCTTGACCAAACTCGGCATTTATTAGTTTTGCTATGCTCTTCATATATATGCAAAATCCTATCGATATCGGACCACTATATCATATAGCTGCCATAGGAACGATCGGTCGAAAATTAAGTTGTTGTATCAAAAACAATGTTGTTTATCAAGATATCTTGACCAAACTTGGCATTTATTAGTTTTGCTATGCTCCTCATATCTATGCAAAATCCTATTAAGATCGCTCCACTATATTATATAGTTGCCATAGGAACGATCGGTAGAAAATTAAGTTCTTGTATGAAAAACATTTTGTTTTTCAAGATATCTTGACCAAACTAGGCATTTATTAGTTTTGCTATGGTCCTCATATCTATGCAAAATCCTATTAAGATCGGACCACTATATTATATAGTTGCCATAGGAGCGATCGGTCGAAAATTAAGTTGCTGTATGAAAAAAAATGTTGTTTATCAAGATATCTTGACCAAAATTGGGATTTATTAGTTTTACTATGCTCCTCATATATATGCAAAATCCTATTAAGATCGGACCACTATATCATATAGCTGTCATAGGAACGATCGGTTGAAAATTAGGATGTTGTACGTAAAAAACTTTGTTTATCAAGATATCTTGACCAAAATTAGGATTTATTAGTTTTACTATGGTCCTCATATATGTGCAAAATCATATTAAGATCGGACCACTATATGATATAGCTGCCGTAAGAGCGATCGGTCGAAATGTAGGATCTTGTATGAAATATATTTTGTTATTCAAGATATCTTGACCAAACTCGATATTTATTAGTTTTGCTATGCTCCTCATATATATGCAAAATCCTATTAAGATCGGACCACTATATCATATAGTTGCCATAGGAACGATCGGTCGAACAGTAGGATCTTGTATGAAAAATATTTTGTTTTTCAAGATATCTTGACCAAACTCGGCATTTATTAGTTTTACTATGGTCCTCATATATATGCAAAATCCTGTTTAGATCGGACCACTATATTATATAGTTGCCATGGGAACGATCGGTCAAAAATTAAGTTGCTGTATGAAAAAAAAGTTTTTTTTATCAAGATATCTTGACCAAAATTGGGATTTATTAGTTTTACTATATACATATCATATATATGCAAAATCCTATTTAGATCGGACCACTATATTATATAGTTGCCATGGGAACGATCGGTCAAAAGTTAAGTTGCTGTATGAAAAAAAAGTTTTTTTTATCAAGATATCTTGACCAAAATTGGGATTTATTAGTTTTACTATGCTTCTCATATATATGCAAAATCCTATTTAGATCGGACCAAAATAGCATATAGTTGCAAAAGGAACGATCGGTCGAAAAGTAGGATCTTGTATGAAATATATTTTGTTTTTCAAGATATCTTGACCAATCTAGGCATTTATTAGTTTTGCTATGCTGCTCATATATATGCTAAATAATCGTAAGATCGGAACACTATATCATATAGTTGCCATAGGAACGATCGGTGGAACAGTAGGATCTTGTGTGAAAAACATTTTGTTTTTCAAGATATCTTGACCAAACTCGGCATTTATTAGTTTTACTATGGTCCTCATATATATGCAAAATCCTATTAAGATCGGACCATTATATCGTATATAGGTACCATAGGAGCGATCAGTCGAAAAATAAGTTGTTGTATGAAAAAAATTTTGTTTATCGAGATATCTCGACCAAACTTGCCATTTATAAGTTTTGCGTAGCTCCTCATATCTATGCAACATCCTATTAAGATCGGACCACTATATTATATAGTTGCCATGGGAACGAGCGGTCAAAAATTAAGTTGCTGTATGAAAAAAAAGTTTTTTTTATCAAGATATCTTGACCAAAATTGGGATTTATTAGTTTTACTATGCTCCTCATATATATGCAAAATCCAATTTAGATCGGACCACTATATCATATAGTTGCCATAGGAACGATCGGTCGAAAAGTAGGATCTTGTATGAAAAACATTTTGTTTTTCTAGATATCTTGACCAAACTTTGCATTTATTAGTTTTACTATGCTCCTCATATATATGCATAATCCTATTAGGATCGGACCACTATATCATATAGCTGCCATAGGAGCGATCGGTCGAAAATTAAGTTGTTGTATGAAAAATAATTTTGTTTATCGAGATATCTTGACCAAACTTGCCATTTATAAGTTTTGAGTTGCTCCTCATATCTATGCAACATCCTATTAAGATCGGACCACTATATCATATAATTGACCAAAATTGGGATTTATTAGTTTTACTATGCTCCTCACATATATGCAAAATCCTATTTAGATCGGACCACTATATCATATAGTTGCCATGGGAACGATCGGTCAAAAATTAAGTTGCTGTATAAAAAAAAAGTTTTTTTATCAAGATATCTTGACCAAAATTGGGATTTATTAGTTTTACTATGCTCCTCATATATATGCAAAATCCTATTTAGATCGGACCACTATATCATATAGTTGCCATAGGAACGATCGGTCGAAAAGTAGGATCTTGTATGAAAAACATTTTCTTTTTCAAGATATCACTATATCATATAGCTGCCATAGGAGCCATCGGTCGAAAATTAAGTTGTTGTATGAAAAAAAATGTTGTTTATCGAGATATCTTGACCAAACTTGCCATTTATAAGTTTTGCGTTGCTCCTCATATCTATGGAACATCCTATTAAGATCGGACCACTATATTATATAGTTGCCATGGGAACGATCGGTCAAAAGTTAAGTTGCTGTATGAAAAAAAAGTTTTTTTTATCAAGATATCTTGACCAAAATTGGGATTTATTAGTTTTACTATATACATATCATATATATGCAAAATCCTATTTAGATCGGACCACTATATTATATAGTTGCCATGGGAACGATCGGTCAAAAGTTAAGTTGCTGTATGAAAAAAAAGTTTTTTTTATCAAGATAACTTGACCAAAATTGGGATTTATTAGTTTTACCATGCTTCTCATATATATGCAAAATCCTATTTAGATCGGACCACTATAGCATATAGTTGCCAAGGGAACGATCGGTCGAAAATTAGGATCTTGTATGAAATATATTTTGTTTTTCAAGATATCTTGACCAATCTAGGCATTTATTAGTTTTGCTATGCTGCTCATATATATGCTAAATCCTCGTAAGATCGGAACACTATATCATATAGTTGCCTTGGGAACGATCGGTGGAACAGTAGGATCTTGTATGAAAAACATTTTGTTTTTCAAGATATCTTGACCAAACTCGGCATTTATTAGTTTTACTATGGTCCTCATATATATGCAAAATCCTATTAAGATCGGACAGCTATATCGTATATAGGTACCATAGGAGCGATCAGTCGAAAAATAAGTTGTTGTATGAAAAAAATTTTGTTTATCGAGATATCTTGACCAAACTTGCCATTTATGAGTTTTGCGTAGCTCCTCATATCTATGCAACATCCTATTAAGATCGGACCACTATATTATATAGTTGCCATGGGAACGAGCGGTCAAAAATTAAGTTGCTGTATGAAAAAAAAATTTTTTTTATCAAGATATCTTGACCAAAATTGGGATTTATTAGTTTTACTATGCTCCTCATATATATGCAAAATCCAATTTAGATCGGACCACTATATCATATAGTTGCCATAGGAACGATCGGTCGAAAAGTAGGATCTTGTATGAAAAACATTTTGTTTTTCTAGATATCTTGACCAAACTTTGCATTTATTAGTTTTACTATGCTCCTCATATATATGCATAATCCTATTAGGATCGGACCACTATATCATATAGCTGCCATAGGAGCGATCGGTCGAAAATTAAGTTGTTGTATGAAAAATAATTTTGTTTATCGAGATATCTTGACCAAACTTGCCATTTATAAGTTTTGCGTTGCTCCTAATATCTATGCAACATCCTATTAAGATCGGACCACTATATCATATAATTGACCAAAATTGGGATTTATTAGTTTTACTATGCTCCTCATATATATGCAAAATCCTATTTAGATCGGACCACTATATCATATAGTTGCCATGGGAACGATCGGTCAAAAATTAAGTTGCTGTATAAAAAAAAAGTTTTTTTATCAAGATATCTTGACCAAAATTGGGATTTATTAGTTTTACTATGCTCCTCATATATATGCAAAATCCTATTTATATCGGACCACTATATCATATAGTTGCCATAGGAACGATCGGTCGAAAAGTGGGATCTTGTATAAAAAACATTTTCTTTCAAGATATCACTATATCACTATATCATATAGCTGCCATAGGAGCCATCGGTCGAAAATTAAGTTGTTGTATGAAAAAAAATGTTGTTTATCGAGATATCTTGGCCAAACTTGCCATTTATAAGTTTTGCGTTGCTCCTCATATCTATGCAACATCCTATTAAGATCGGACCACTATATTATATAGTTGCCATGGGAACGATCGGTCAAAAATTAAGTTGCTGTATGAAAAAAAAGTTTTTTTATCAAGATATCTTGGCCAAAATTTTGATTTATTAGTTTTGCTATGCTCCTCATATATATCCAAAATCATATAGTTGTCATAGGAACGATCGGTCGAAAAGTAAGATCTTGTATGAAAAACATTTTGTTTTTCTAGATATCTTGACCAATCTAGGCATTTATTAGTTTTACTATGCTCCTCATATATATGCATAATCCTATTTAGATCGGACCACTATATCAAATAGCTGTCATAGGAACGATCGGTTGAAAATTAGGATGTTGTACGTAAAAAACTTTGTTTATCAAGATATCTTGACCAAACTCGGCCTTTATTAGTTTTACCATGGTCCTCATATATATGCAAAATCCTATTAAGATCGGACAACTATATCATATATAGGTGCCATAGGAGCGATCAGTCGAAAAATAAGTTGTTGTATGAAAAAAATTTGGTTTATCGAGATGTCTTGACCAAACTTGCCATTTATAAGTTTTGCGTAGCTCCTCATATATATGCAAAATCCTATTAAGATCGGACCACTATATCATATAGTTGACATAGGAACGATCGGTCGAAAAGTAGGATCTTGTATGAAAAACATTTTGTTTTTCAAGATATCTTGACTAAGCTCAACATTTATTAGTTTTGCTATGCTCCTCATATATATGCTAAATCCTATTAAGATCGGACCACTATATCATATAGCTGCCATAGGAGCGACCGGTCGAAAAGTAGGATCTTGTATGAAAAACATTTTGTTTTTCAAGATATCTTCACTAAGCTCGGCATTTATTAGTTTTACTATGCTCCTCATATATATGCTAAATCCTATTAAGATCGGACCACTATATCATATAGCTGCCATAGGAGCCACCGGTCGAAAAGTAGGATCTTGTATGAAATACATTTTGTTTTTCAAGATATCTTGACCATACTCGATATTTATTAGTTTGCTATGCTCCTCATATATATGCAAAATCCTGTTGAGATCGGACCACTATATCATATATGTAGCTGCCATAGGAACGATCGGTCGAAAAGTAGGATGTTGTATGAAAAAAAAGTTGTTTATCAAGATATCTTGACCAAACTCGGCATTTATTAGTTTTGCCATGCTCTTCATATATATGCAAAATCCTATCGATATCGGACCACTATATCATATAGCTGCCATAGGAACGATCGGTCGAAAATTAATTTGTTGTATCAAAAACAATGTTGTTTATCAAGATATCTTGACCAAACTTGGCATTTATTAGTTTTGCTATGCTCCTCATATCTATGCAAAATCCTATTAAGATCGCTCCACTATATTATATAGTTGCCATTGGGAACGATCGGTCAAAAATTAAGTTGCTGTATGAAAAAAAATGTTTTTTATCAAGATATCTTGACCAAAATTGGGATTTATTAGTTTTACAATGCTCCTCATATATATGCAAAATCCTATTAAGATCGGACCACTATATCATATAGCTGTCATAGGAACGATCGGTTGAAAATTAGGATGTTGTACGTAAAAAACTTTGTTTATCAAGATATCTTGACCAAAATTAGGATTTATTAGTTTTACTATGGTCCTCATATATGTGCAAAATCATATTAAGATCGGACAACTATATCGTATATAGGTACCATAGGAGCGATCAGTCGAAAAATAAGTTGTTGTATGAAAGTATGTAGTGGTCCGACTATATCATATAGCTGCCGTAAGAGCGATCGGTCGAAAAGTAGGATCTTGTATGAAATATATTTTGTTATTCAAGATATCTTGACCAAACTCGATATTTATTAGTTTTGCTATGCTCCTCATATATATGCAAAATCCTATTAAGATCGGACCACTATATCATATAGTTGCCATAGGAACGATCGGTCGAACAGTAGGATCTTGTATGAAAAACATTTTGTTTTTCAAGATATCTTGACCAAACTCGGCATTTATTAGTTTTACTATGCTCCTCATATATATGCAAAATCCTGTTTAGATCGGACCACTATATTATATAGTAGCCATGGGAACGATCGGTCAAAAATTAAGTTGCTGTATGAAAAAAAAGTTTTTTTTATCAAGATATCTTGACCAAAATTGGGATTTATTAGTTTTACTATATACATATCATATATATGCAAAATCCTATTTAGATCGGACCACTATATTATATAGTTGCCATGGGAACGATCGGTCAAAAGTTAAGTTGCTGTATGAAAAAAAAGTTTTTTTTATCAAGATATGTTGACCAAAATTGGGATTTATTAGTTTTACTATGCTTCTCATATATATGCAAAATCCTATTTAGATCGGACCACTATAGCATATAGTTGCCAAAGGAACGATCGGTCGAAAAGTAGGATCTTGTATGAAATATATTTTGTTTTTCAAGATATCTTGACCAATCTAGGCATTTATTAGTTTTGCTATGCTGCTCATATATATGCTAAATCCTCGTAAGATCGGAACACTATATCATATAGTTGCCATAGGAACGATCGGTGGAACAGTAGGATCTTGTGTGAAAAACATTTTGTTTTTCAAGATATCTTGACAAAACTCGGCATTTATTAGTTTTACTATGGTCCTCATATATATGCAAAATCCTATTAAGATCGGACAACTATATCGTATATAGGTACCATAGGAGCGATCAGTCGAAAAATAAGTTGTTGTATGAAAAAAATTTTGTTTATCGAGATATCTTGACCAAACTTGCCATTTATAAGTTTTGCGTAGCTCCTCATATCTATGCAACATCCTATTAAGATCGGACCACTATATTATATAGTTGCCATGGGAACGAGCGGTCAAAAATTAAGTTGCTGTATGAAAAAAAAATTTTTTTTATCAAGATATCTTGACCAAAATTGGGATTTATTAGTTTTACTATGCTCCTCATATATATGCAAAATCCAAATTAGATCGGACCACTATATCATATAGTTGCCATAGGAACGATCGGTCGAAAAGTAGGATCTTGTATGAAAAACATTTTGTTTTTCTAGATATCTTGACCAAACTTTGCATTTATTAGTTTTACTATGCTCCTCATATATATGCATAATCCTATTAGGATCGGACCACTATATCATATAGCTGCCATAGGAGCGATCGGTCGAAAATTAAGTTGTTGTATGAAAAATAATTTTGTTTATCGAGATATCTTGACCAAACTTGCCATTTATAAGTTTTGCGTTGCTCCTAATATCTATGCAACATCCTATTAAGATCGGACCACTATATCATATAATTGACCAAAATTGGGATTTATTAGTTTTACTATGCTCCTCATATATATGCAAAATCCTATTTAGATCGGACCACTATATCATATAGTTGCCATGGGAACGATCGGTCAAAAATTAAGTTGCTGTATAAAAAAAAAGTTTTTTTATCAAGATATCTTGACCAAAATTGGGATTTATTAGTTTTACTATGCTCCTCATATATATGCAAAATCCTATTTAGATCGGACCACTATATCATATAGTTGCCATAGGAACGATCGGTCGAAAAGTAGGATCTTGTATGAAAAACATTTTGTTTTTCTAGATATCTTGACCAAACTTTGCATTTATTAGTTTTACTATGCTCCTCATATATATGCATAATCCTATTAAGATCGGACAACTATATCATATATAGGTGCCATAGGAGCGATCAGTCGAAAAATAAGTTGTTGTATGAAAAAAATTTTGTTTATCGAGATGTCTTGACCAAACTTGCCATTTATAAGTTTTGCGTAGCTCCTCATATATATGCAAAATCCTATTAAGATCGGACCACTATATCATATAGTTGACATAGGAACGATCGGTCGAAAAGTAGGATCTTGTATGAAAAACATTTTGTTTTTCAAGATATCTTGACTAAGCTCAACATTTATTAGTTTTGCTATGCTCCTCATATATATGCTAAATCCTATTAAGATCGGACCACTATATCATATAGCTGCCATAGGAGCGACCGGTCGAAAAGTAGGATCTTGTATGAAAAACATTTTGTTTTTCAAGATATCTTCACTAAGCTCGGCATTTATTAGTTTTACTATGCTCCTCATATATATGCTAAATCCTATTAAGATCGGACCACTATATCATATAGCTGCCATAGGAACGATCGGTTGAAAATTAGGATGTTGTACGTAAAAAACTTTGTTTATCAAGATATCTTGACCAAAATTAGGATTTATTAGTTTTACCATGGTCCTCATATATATGCAAAATCCTATTAAGATCGGACAACTATATCATATATAGGTGCCATAGGAGCGATCAGTCGAAAAATAAGTTGTTGTATGAAAAAAATTTTGTTTATCGAGATGTCTTGACCAAACTTGCCATTTATAAGTTTTGCGTAGCTCCTCATATATATGCAAAATCCTATTAAGATCGGACCACTATATCATATAGTTGACATAGGAACGATCGGTCGAAAAGTAGGATCTTGTATGAAAAACATTTTGTTTTTCAAGATATCTTGACTAAGCTCAACATTTATTAGTTTTGCTATGCTCCTCATATATATGCTAAATCCTATTAAGATCGGACCACTATATCATATAGCTGCCATAGGAGCGACCGGTCGAAAAGTAGGATCTTGTATGAAAAACATTTTGTTTTTCAAGATATCTTCACTAAGCTCGGCATTTATTAGTTTTACTATGCTCCTCATATATATGCTAAATCCTATTAAGATCGGACCACTATATCATATAGCTGCCATAGGAGCCACCGGTCGAAAAGTAGGATCTTGTATGAAAAACATTTTGTTTTTCAAGATATCTTGACTAAGCTCAACATTTATTAGTTTTGCTATGCTCCTCATATATATGCTAAATCCTATTAAGATCGGACCACTATATCATATAGTTGCCATAGGAACGATCGGTCGAAAAGTGGGATCTTGTATAAAAAACATTTTCTTTCAAGATATCACTATATCACTATATCATATAGCTGCCATAGGAGCCATCGGTCGAAAATTAAGTTGTTGTATGAAAAAAAATGTTGTTTATCGAGATATCTTGGCCAAACTTGCCATTTATAAGTTTTGCGTTGCTCCTCATATCTATGCAACATCCTATTAAGATCGGACCACTATATTATATAGTTGCCATGGGAACGATCGGTCAAAAATTAAGTTGCTGTATGAAAAAAAAGTTTTTTTATCAAGATATCTTGGCCAAAATTTTGATTTATTAGTTTTGCTATGCTCCTCATATATATCCAAAATCATATAGTTGCCATAGGAACGATCGGTCGAAAAGTAAGATCTTGTATGAAAAACATTTTGTTTTTCTAGATATCTTGACCAATCTAGGCATTTATTAGTTTTACTATGCTCCTCATATATATGCATAATCCTATTTAGATCGGACCACTATATCAAATAGCTGTCATAGGAACGATCGGTTGAAAATTAGGATGTTGTACGTAAAAAACTTTGTTTATCAAGATATCTTGACCAAACTCGGCCTTTATTAGTTTTACCATGGTCCTCATATATATGCAAAATCATATTAAGATCGGACAACTATATCGTATATAGGTACCATAGGAGCGATCAGTCGAAAAATAAGTTGTTGTATGAAAGTATGTAGTGGTCCGACTATATCATATAGCTGCCGTAAGAGCGATCGGTCGAAAAGTAGGATCTTGTATGAAATATATTTTGTTATTCAAGATATCTTGACCAAACTCGATATTTATTAGTTTTGCTATGCTCCTCATATATATGCAAAATCCTATTAAGATCGGACCACTATATCATATAGTTGCCATAGGAACGATCGGTCGAACAGTAGGATCTTGTATGAAAAACATTTTGTTTTTCAAGATATCTTGACCAAACTCGGCATTTATTAGTTTTACTATGCTCCTCATATATATGCAAAATCCTGTTTAGATCGGACCACTATATTATATAGTAGCCATGGGAACGATCGGTCAAAAATTAAGTTGCTGTATGAAAAAAAAGTTTTTTTTATCAAGATATCTTGACCAAAATTGGGATTTATTAGTTTTACTATATACATATCATATATATGCAAAATCCTATTTAGATCGGACCACTATATTATATAGTTGCCATGGGAACGATCGGTCAAAAGTTAAGTTGCTGTATGAAAAAAAGTTTTTTTTATCAAGATATGTTGACCAAAATTGGGATTTATTAGTTTTACTATGCTTCTCATATATATGCAAAATCCTATTTAGATCGGACCACTATAGCATATAGTTGCCAAAGGAACGATCGGTCGAAAAGTAGGATCTTGTATGAAATATATTTTGTTTTTCAAGATATCTTGACCAATCTAGGCATTTATTAGTTTTGCTATGCTGCTCATATATATGCTAAATCCTCGTAAGATCGGAACACTATATCATATAGTTGCCATAGGAACGATCGGTGGAACAGTAGGATCTTGTGTGAAAAACATTTTGTTTTTCAAGATATCTTGACAAAACTCGGCATTTATTAGTTTTACTATGGTCCTCATATATATGCAAAATCCTATTAAGATCGGACAACTATATCGTATATAGGTACCATAGGAGCGATCAGTCGAAAAATAAGTTGTTGTATGAAAAAAATTTTGTTTATCGAGATATCTTGACCAAACTTGCCATTTATAAGTTTTGCGTAGCTCCTCATATCTATGCAACATCCTATTAAGATCGGACCACTATATTATATAGTTGCCATGGGAACGAGCGGTCAAAAATTAAGTTGCTGTATGAAAAAAAATTTTTTTTTATCAAGATATCTTGACCAAAATTGGGATTTATTAGTTTTACTATGCTCCTCATATATATGCAAAATCCAAATTAGATCGGACCACTATATCATATAGTTGCCATAGGAACGATCGGTCGAAAAGTAGGATCTTGTATGAAAAACATTTTGTTTTTCTAGATATCTTGACCAAACTTTGCATTTATTAGTTTTACTATGCTCCTCATATATATGCATAATCCTATTAGGATCGGACCACTATATCATATAGCTGCCATAGGAGCGATCGGTCGAAAATTAAGTTGTTGTATGAAAAATAATTTTGTTTATCGAGATATCTTGACCAAACTTGCCATTTATAAGTTTTGCGTTGCTCCTAATATCTATGCAACATCCTATTAAGATCGGACCACTATATCATATAATTGACCAAAATTGGGATTTATTAGTTTTACTATGCTCCTCATATATATGCAAAATCCTATTTAGATCGGACCACTATATCATATAGTTGCCATGGGAACGATCGGTCAAAAATTAAGTTGCTGTATAAAAAAAAAGTTTTTTTATCAAGATATCTTGACCAAAATTGGGATTTATTAGTTTTACTATGCTCCTCATATATATGCAAAATCCTATTTATATCGGACCACTATATCATATAGTTGCCATAGGAACGATCGGTCGAAAAGTGGGATCTTGTATGAAAAACATTTTCTTTCAAGATATCACTATATCACTATATCATATAGCTGCCATAGGAGCCATCGGTCGAAAATTAAGTTGTTGTATGAAAAAAAATGTTGTTTATCGAGATATCTTGACCAAACTTGCCATTTATAAGTTTTGCGTTGCTCCTCATATCTATGCAACATCCTATTAAGATCGGACCACTATATTATATAGTTGCCATGGGAACGATCGGTCAAAAATTAAGTTGCTGTATGAAAAAAAAGTTTTTTTATCAAGATATCTTGGCCAAAATTTTGGTTTATTAGTTTTGCTATGCTCCTCATATATATCCAAAATCATATAGTTGCCATAGGAACGATCGGTCGAAAAGTAAGATCTTGTATGAAAAACATTTTGTTTTTCTAGATATCTTGACCAATCTAGGCATTTATTAGTTTTACTATGCTCCTCATATATATGCATAATCCTATTTAGATCGGACCACTATATCAAATAGCTGTCATAGGAACGATCGGTTGAAAATTAGGATGTTGTACGTAAAAAACTTTGTTTATCAAGATATCTTGACCAAACTCGGCCTTTATTAGTTTTACCATGGTCCTCATATATATGCAAAATCCTATTAAGATCGGACAACTATATCATATATAGGTGCCATAGGAGCGATCAGTCGAAAAATAAGTTGTTGTATGAAAAAAATTTTGTTTATCGAGATGTCTTGACCAAACTTGCCATTTATAAGTTTTGCGTAGCTCCTCATATATATGCAAAATCCTATTAAGATCGGACCACTATATCATATAGTTGACATAGGAACGATCGGTCGAAAAGTAGGATCTTGTATGAAAAACATTTTGTTTTTCAAGATATCTTCACTAAGCTCGGCATTTATTAGTTTTACTATGCTCCTCATATATATGCTAAATCCTATTAAGATCGGACCACTATATCATATAGCTGCCATAGGAGCCACCGGTCGAAAAGTAGGATCTTGTATGAAATACATTTTGTTTTTCAAGATATCTTGACCATACTCGATATTTATTAGTTTGCTATGCTCCTCATATATATGCAAAATCCTGTTGAGATCGGACCACTATATCATATATGTAGCTGCCATAGGAACGATCGGTCGAAAAGTAGGATGTTGTATGAAAAAAAAGTTGTTTATCAAGATATCTTGACCAAACTCGGCATTTATTAGTTTTGCTATGCTCTTCATATATATGCAAAATCCTATCGATATCGGACCACTATATCATATAGCTGCCATAGGAACGATTGGTCGAAAATTAAGTTGTTGTATCAAAAACAATGTTGTTTATCAAGATATCTTGACCAAACTTGGCATTTATTAGTTTTGCTATGCTCCTCATATCTATGCAAAATCCTATTAAGATCGCTCCACTATATTATATAGTTGCCATAGGAACGATCGGTAGAAAATTAAGTTCTTGTATGAAAAACATTTTGTTTTTCAAGATATCTTGACCAAACTAGGCATTTATTAGTTTTGCTATGGTCCTCATATCTATGCAAAATCCTATTAAGATCGGACCACTATATTATATAGTTGCCATAGGAGCGATCGGTCGAAAATTAAGTTGTTGTATGAAAAAAAATTTTGTTTATCGAGATATCTTGACCAAACTTGCCATTTATAAGTTTTGCGTTGCTCCTCATATCTTTGCAATATCCTATTAAGATCGGACCACTATATTATATAGTTGCCATGGGAACGATCGGTCAAAAATTAAGTTGCTGTATGAAAAAAGAGTTTTTTTATCAAGATATCTTGACCAAAATTGGGATTTATTAGTTTTACCGTGCTCCTCATATATATGCAAAATCCTATTTAGATCGGACCACTATATCATATAGCTGTCATAGGAACGATCGGTTGAAAATTAGGATGTTGTACGTAAAAAACTTTGTTTATCAAGATATCTTGACCAAAATTAGGATTTATTAGTTTTACTATGGTCCTCATATATGTGCAAAATCATATTAAGATCGGAGAACTATATCGTATATAGGTACCATAGGAGCGATCAGTCGAAAAATAAGTTGTTGTATGAAAGTATGTAGTGGTCCGACTATATCATATAGCTGCCGTAAGAGCGATCGGTCGAAAAGTAGGATCTTGTATGAAATATATTTTGTTATTCAAGATATCTTGACCAAACTCGATATTTATTAGTTTTGCTATGCTCCTCATATATATGCAAAATCCTATTAAGATCGGACCACTATATCATATAGTTGCCATAGGAACGATCGGTCGAACAGTAGGATCTTGTATGAAAAACATTTTGTTTTTCAAGATATCTTGACCAAACTCGGCATTTATTAGTTTTACTATGCTCCTCATATATATGCAAAATCCTGTTTAGATCGGACCACTATATTATATAGTAGCCATGGGAACGATCGGTCAAAAATTAAGTTGCTGTATGAAAAAAAAGTTTTTTTTATCAAGATATCTTGACCAAAATTGGGATTTATTAGTTTTACTATATACATATCATATATATGCAAAATCCTATTTAGATCGGACCACTATATTATATAGTTGCCATGGGAACGATCGGTCAAAAGTTAAGTTGCTGTATGAAAAAAAGTTTTTTTTATCAAGATATGTTGACCAAAATTGGGATTTATTAGTTTTACTATGCTTCTCATATATATGCAAAATCCTATTTAGATCGGACCACTATAGCATATAGTTGCCAAAGGAACGATCGGTCGAAAAGTAGGATCTTGTATGAAATATATTTTGTTTTTCAAGATATCTTGACCAATCTAGGCATTTATTAGTTTTGCTATGCTGCTCATATATATGCTAAATCCTCGTAAGATCGGAACACTATATCATATAGTTGCCATAGGAACGATCGGTGGAACAGTAGGATCTTGTGTGAAAAACATTTTGTTTTTCAAGATATCTTGACAAAACTCGGCATTTATTAGTTTTACTATGGTCCTCATATATATGCAAAATCCTATTAAGATCGGACAACTATATCGTATATAGGTACCATAGGAGCGATCAGTCGAAAAATAAGTTGTTGTATGAAAAAAATTTTGTTTATCGAGATATCTTGACCAAACTTGCCATTTATAAGTTTTGCGTAGCTCCTCATATCTATGCAACATCCTATTAAGATCGGACCACTATATTATATAGTTGCCATGGGAACGAGCGGTCAAAAATTAAGTTGCTGTATGAAAAAAAATTTTTTTTTATCAAGATATCTTGACCAAAATTGGGATTTATTAGTTTTACTATGCTCCTCATATATATGCAAAATCCAAATTAGATCGGACCACTATATCATATAGTTGCCATAGGAACGATCGGTCGAAAAGTAGGATCTTGTATGAAAAACATTTTGTTTTTCTAGATATCTTGACCAAACTTTGCATTTATTAGTTTTACTATGCTCCTCATATATATGCATAATCCTATTAGGATCGGACCACTATATCATATAGCTGCCATAGGAGCGATCGGTCGAAAATTAAGTTGTTGTATGAAAAATAATTTTGTTTATCGAGATATCTTGACCAAACTTGCCATTTATAAGTTTTGCGTTGCTCCTCATATCTATGCAACATCCTATTAAGATCGGACCACTATATTATATAATTGACCAAAATTGGGATTTATTAGTTATACTATGGTCCTCATATATATGCAAAATCCTATTTAGATCGGACCACTATATCATACAGTTGCCATGGGAACGATCGGTCAAAAATTAAGTTGCTGTATAAAAAAAAAGTTTTTTATCAAGATATCTTGACCAAAATTGGGATTTATTAGTTTTACTATGCTCCTCATATATATGCAAAATCCTATTTAGATCGGACCACTATATCATATAGTTACCATAGGAACGATCGGTCGAAAAGTAGGATCTTGTATGAAAAACATTTTCTTTTTCAAGATATCACTATATCACTATATCATATAGCTGCCATAGGAGCGATCGGTCGAAAATTAAGTTGTTGTATGAAAAATAATTTTGTTTATCGAGATATCTTGACCAAACTTGCCGTTTATAAGTTTTGCGTTGCTCCTCATATCTATGGAACATCCTATTAAGATCGGACCACTATATTATATAGTTGCCATGGGAACGATCGGTCGAAAATTAAGTTGTATGAAAAATATTTTGTTTTTCAATATATCGTGACTAAACTCGGCATTTATTAGTTTAACTATGCCCCTCATATATATGCAAAATTCTATTAAGATTGGACCACTATATCATATAGCTGCCATAGGAACGATCGGTCGAAAGTTAAATTGTATGAAAAAAAATGTTGTTTATCAAGATATCTTGACCAAACTTGGCATTTATTAGTTTTGCTATGCTCCTCATATATATGCAAAATCCTATTAAGATCGGACCACTATATCATATAGTTGCCATAGGAACGATCGGTCGAACAGTAGGATCTTGTATGAAAAACATTTTGTTTTTCAAGATATCTTGACCAAACTTGGCATTTATTAGTTTTACTATGCTCATCATACATATGCAAAATACTATTAAGATTGCACCACTATATCATATAGATGCCATAGGAACGATCGGTCGAAAGTTAAATTGTATGAAAAAAAATGTTGTTTATCAAGATATCTTGACCAAACTTGGCATTTATTAGTTTTGCTATGCTCCTCATATATATGCAAAATCCTATTAAGATCGGACCACTATATCATATAGTTGCCATAGGAACGATCGGTCGAACAGTAGGATCTTGTATGAAAAACATTTTGTTTTTCAAGATATCTTGACCAAACTTGGCATTTATTAGTTTTACTATGCTCTTCATACATTTGCAAAATCCTATTAAGATCGGACCACTCTATCATATAGATGTCATAGGAACGATCGGTCAAAAATTAAGTTGTATAAAAAAAAATGTTGTTTATCAAGATATCTTAACCAAACTTGTCATTTATTAGTTTTGCTATGCTCCTCATATCTTTGCGTTAAGATCCTCATATACATGCAAAATCCTATTAAGATCGGACCACAATATCATATAGCTGCCATAGGAACGATCGGTCGAAAATTAAGTTGTATGAAAAATATTTTGTTTTTCAATATATCGTGACTAAACTCGGCATTTATTAGTTTAACTATGCCCCTCATATATATGCAAAATTCTATTAAGATTGGACCACTATATCATATAGCTGCCATAGGAACGATCAATCGAAAAGACGGATCTTGCATGAAGAACATTTTGTTTTTCAAGATATCTTGAACAAACTTGGCATTTATTAGTTTTACTATGCTCATCATACATATGCAAAATACTATTAAGATTGCACCACTATATCATATAGATGCCATAGGAACGATCGGTCGAAAGTTAAATTGTATGAAAAAAAATGTTGTTTATCAAGATATCTTGACCAAACTTGGCATTTATTAGTTTTGCTATGCTCCTCATACATATGCAAAATACTATTAAGATTGGACCACTATATCATATAGATGCCATAGGAACGATCGGTCGAAAATTAAGTTGTATGAAAAAAAATTTTGTTTCTCAAGATATCTTGATCAAACTTGGCATTTATTAATTTTGCTATGCTCCTCATATCTATGCATTAAGATCCTCATATATATGCAAAATCCTATTAAGATCGGACCACAATATCATATAGCTGCAATAGGAACGATCGGTCGAAAAGTAGGATCTTGTTTGAAAAATATATTGTTTTTCAATATATCTTGACTAAACTCGGCATTTATTAGTTTTACTATGCTCCTCATATAGATCCAAATTCTATTCAGATCGGAAGACTATATCATATAGCTGCCATAGGAACGATCGGTCAAACATTAAGTTGTAGAATAAAATAAATTTTGTTTATCAAGGTATCTTGACCAAACTTGGCATTTATTAGTTTTACTATGCTCCTCATATATATGAAAAATATTATTAAGATCGGACCACTATATCATATAGCTGCCATAGGAACGATCGGTCGAAAAGTATGATATTGTATGAAAAACATTTTGTTTTTCAAGATATCTTGACCAAACTTGGCATTTATTAGTTTTACTATGCTCCTCATGCATATGCAAAATCCTATTAAGATCGAACCACTATATCATATAGATGTCATAGGAACGATCGGTCGAAAATTAAGTTGTATGAAAAAAAATTTTGTTTATCAAGATATCTTAACCAAACTTGGCATTTATTAGTTTTGCTATGCTCCTCATATCTATGCATTAAGATCCTCATATATATGCAAAATCCTATTAAGATCGGACCACAATATCATATAGCTGCCATAGGAACGATCGGTCGAAAAGTAGGATCTTGTTTGAAAAACATTTTGTTTTTCAATATATCGTGACTAAACTCGGCATTTATTAGTTTTACTATGCTCCTCATACATATGCAAAATACTATTAAGATTACACCACTATATCATATAGATGCCATAGGAACGATCGGTCGAAAAGTAGGATCTTGTATGAAAAACATTTTGTTTTTCAATATATCTTGACTAAACTCGGCATTTATTAGTTTTACTATGCTCCTCATATATACGCAAAATCCTATTAAGATCGGAAAACTATATCATATAGCTGCCATAGGAACGATCGGTCGAAAAGTAGGATCTTGTATGAAAAACATTTTGTTTTTCAGTATATCGTGACTTAACTCGGCATTTATTAGTTTTACTATGCTCCTCATACATATGCAAAATACTATTAAGATTGCACCACTATATCATATAGCTGCCATAGGAACGATCGGTCGTAAATTAAGTTGTTGTATGAAAAAAAAGTTTTTTTATCAAGATATCTTGACCAAACTTAGCATTTATTAGTTTTGCTATGCTCCTCATATCTATGCAAAATCCTATTTAGATCGGACCACTATATCATATAGCTGCCATAGGAACGATCAATCGAAAAGTCGGATCTTGTATGAAAAACATTTAGTTTTTCAATATATCTTGACTAAAGTCGGCATTTATTATTTTTACTATGCTCCTCATACATATGCAAAATCCTATTAAGATCGGACCACTATATCATATAGCTGCCATAGGAACGATCGTTCGTAAATTAAGTTGTTGTATGAAAAAAAAGTTTTTTTATCAAGATCTCTTGACCAAACTTGGCATTTATTTGTTTTGCTATGCTCCTCATATCTATTTAAAATCCTATTTAGATCGGACCACTATATCATATAGCTGCCATAGGAACGATCGGTCGAAAAGTAGGATCTTGTATGAAAAACATTTTGTTTTTCAATATATCTTGACTAAACTCGGCATTTATTAGTTTTACTATGCTCCTCATATATACGCAAAATACTATTAAGATCGGAACACTATATCATATAGATGCCATAGGATCGATCGGTCGAAAACTAAGTTGTATGAAAAAAAAAGTTGTTTATCAATATATCTTGACCAAACTCGGCATTTATTAGTTTTACTATGCTCCTCATACATATGCAAAATACTATTAAGATTGGACTACTATATCATATAGATGCCATAGGAACGATCGGTCCAAAAGTAGGATCTTGTATGAAAAACATTTCGTTTTTCAAGATATATTGACCAAACTTGGCATTTATTATTTTTACTATGCTCCTCATACATATGCAAAATCCTATTAAGATCGGACCACTATATCATACAGCTGCCATAGGAACGATCGTTCGTAAATTAAGTTGTTGTATGAAAAAAAAGTTTTTTTATCAAGATATCTTGACCAAACTTGGCATTTATTAGTTTTGCTATGGTCCCCATATCTATGCAAAATCCTATTTAGATCGGACCACTATATCATATAGCTGCCATAGGAACGATCGGTCGAAAATTAAGTTGTATGAAAAAAAATTTTGTTTATCAAGATATCTTAACCAAACTTGGCATTTATTAGTTTTGCTATGCTCCTCATATCTATGCATTAAGATCCTCATATATATGCAAAATCCTATTAAGATCGGACCACAATATCATATAGCTGCCATAGGAACGATCGGTCGAAAAGTAGGATCTTGTTTGAAAAACATTTTGTTTTTCAATATATCGTGACTAAACTCGGCATTTATTAGTTTTACTATGCTCCTCATACATATGCAAAATACTATTAAGATTACACCACTATATCATATAGATGCCATAGGAACGATCGGTCGAAAAGTAGGATCTTGTATGAAAAACATTTTGTTTTTCAATATATCTTGACTAAACTCGGCATTTATTAGTTTTACTATGCTCCTCATATATACGCAAAATCCTATTAAGATCGGAAAACTATATCATATAGCTGCCATAGGAACGATCGGTCGAAAAGTAGGATCTTGTATGAAAAACATTTTGTTTATCAGTATATCGTGACTTAACTCGGCATTTATTAGTTTTACTATGCTCCTCATACATATGCAAAATACTATTAAGATTACACCACTATATCATATAGATGCCATAGGAACGATCGGTCGAAAAGTAGGATCTTGTATGAAAAACATTTTATTTTTCAATATATCTTGACTAAACTCGGCATTTATTAGTTTTACTATGCTCCTCATATATACGCAAAATCCTATTAAGATCGGAAAACTATATCATATAGCTGCCATAGGAACGATCGGTCGAAAAGTAGGATCTTGTATGAAAAACATTTTGTTTTTCAGTATATCGTGACTTAACTCGGCATTTATTAGTTTTACTATGCTCCTCATACATATGCAAAATACTATTAAGATTGCACCACTATATCATATAGCTGCCATAGGAACGATCGGTCGTAAATTAAGTTGTTGTAAGAAAAAAAAGTTTTTTTATCAAGATATCTTGACCAAACTTAGCATTTATTAGTTTTGCTATGCTCCTCATATCTATGCAAAATCCTATTTAGATCGGACCACTATATCATATAGCTGCCATAGGAACGATCAATCGAAAAGTCGGATCTTGTATGAAAAACATTTAGTTTTTCAATATATCTTGACTAAAGTCGGCATTTATTATTTTTACTATGCTCCTCATACATATGCAAAATCCTATTAAGATCGGACCACTATATCATATAGCTGCCATAGGAACGATCGTTCGTAAATTAAGTTGTTGTATGAAAAAAAAGTTTTTTTATCAAGATCTCTTGACCAAACTTGGCATTTATTTGTTTTGCTATGCTCCTCATATCTATTTAAAATCCTATTTAGATCGGACCACTATATCATATAGCTGCCATAGGAACGATCGGTCGAAAAGTAGGATCTTGTATGAAAAACATTTTGTTTTTCAATATATCTTGACTAAACTCGGCATTTATTAGTTTTACTATGCTCCTCATATATACGCAAAATCCTATTAAGATCGGAAAACTATATCATATAGCTGCCATAGGAACGATCGGTCGAAAAGTAGGATCTTGTATGAAAAACATTTTGTTTATCAGTATATCGTGACTTAACTCGGCATTTATTAGTTTTACTATGCTCCTCATACATATGCAAAATACTATTAAGATTGCACCCCTATATCATATAGCTGCCATAGGAACGATCGGTCGTAAATTAAGTTGTTGTATGAAAAAAAAGTTTTTTTATCAAGATATCTTGACCAAACTTAGCATTTATTAGTTTTGCTATGCTCCTCATATCTATGCAAAATCCTATTTAGATCGGACCACTATATCATATAGCTGCCATAGGAACGATCAATCGAAAAGTCGGATCTTGTATGAAAAACATTTTGTTTTTCAATATATCTTGACTAAACTCGGCATTTATTATTTTTACTATGCTCCTCATACATATGCAAAATCCTATTAAGATCGGAC
The DNA here is from genome assembly GCA_018903485.1 of Drosophila littoralis. NCBI lineage: Eukaryota > Metazoa > Arthropoda > Insecta > Diptera > Drosophilidae > Drosophila > Drosophila littoralis. The sequence continues at coordinate 2,310,603 of JAEIGF010000590.1, forward strand.
CACTATATCATATAGCTGCCATAGGAACGATCGTTCGTAAATTAAGTTGTTGTATGAAAAAAAAGTTATTTTATCAAGATATCTTGACCAAACTTGGCATTTATTTGTTTTGCTATGCTCCTCATATCTATTTAAAATCCTATTTAGATCGGACCACTATATCATATAGCTACCATAGGAACGATCGGTCGAAAAGTAGGATCTTGTATGAAAAACATTTTGTTTTTCAATATATCTTGACTAAACTCGGCATTTATTAGTTTTACTATGCTCCTCATATATACGCAAAATACTATTAAGATCGGAAAACTATATCATATAGATGCCATAGGATCGATCGGTCGAAAACTAAGTTGTATGAAAAAAAAAGTTGTTTATCAAGATATCTTGACCAAACCCGGCATTTATTAGTTTTACTATGCTCCTCATACATATGCAAAATACTATTAAGATTGGACTACTATATCATATAGATGCCATAGGAACGATCGGTCCAAAAGTAGGATCTTGTATGAAAAACATTTTGTTTTTCAAGATATCTTGACCAAACTTGGCATTTATTATTTTTACTATGCTCCTCATACATATGCAAAATCCTATTAAGATCGGACCACTATATCATATAGCTGCCATAGGAACGATCGTTCGTAAATTAAGTTTTTGTATGAAAAAAAAGTTTTTTTATCAAGATATCTTGATCAAACTTGGCATTTATTAGTTTTGCTATGCTCCCCATATCTATGCAAAATCCTATTTAGATCGGACCACTATATCATATAGCTGCCATAGGAACGATCGGTCGAAAAGTAGGATCTTGTAAGAAAAACATTTTGTTTTTCAATATATCTTGACCAAACTCAGCATTTATTAGTTTTACTATGCTCCTCATATATACGCAAAATCCTATTAAGATCGGAAAACTATATCATATAGAAGCCATAGGAACGATCGGTCAAAAATTAAGTTGTATGAAAAAAAAGTTTTTTTTATCAAAATATATTGACCAAACTTGGCATTTATTAGTTTTGCTATGATCCTCATATATATGCAAAATCCTATTAAGATCGGACCACTATATCATATAGCTGCCGTAGGAACGATCGGTCGAAAAGTAGGATCTTGTATGAAAAACATTTTGTTTTTCAAGATATCTTGACCAAACTTGGCATTTATTAGTTTTACTATGCTCCTCATGCATATGCAAAATCCTATTTAGATCGGACCACTATATCATATAGCTACCATAGGAACGATCTGTCGAAAATTATGTTTTTGTATGAAAACCAATTTTGTTTATCAAGATATCTTAACCAAACTTGGCATTTATTGGTTTTGCTATGCTCCTTATATCTATACATTAAGATCTTCATATATATGCAAAATCCTATTAAGATCGGACCACAATATCATATAGCTGCCGTAGGAACGATCGGTCGAAAAGTAGGATCTTGTATGAAAAACATTTTGTTTTTCAATATATCTTGACTAAACTCGGCATTTATTAGTTTTACTATGCTCCTCATATATATGCAAAATTGTATTAAGATCGGACCACTATATCATATAGCTGCCATAGGAACGATCAATCGAAAAGTCGGATCTTGTATGAAAAACATTTTGTTTTTCAAGATATCTTGACCAAACTCGCATTTATTAGTTTTACTATGCTCCTCATACATATGCAAAATACTATTAAGATTGGACCACTATATCATATAGATGCCAGGTTTGGGGCATTGCATCTTGCAGCGACACTGCAGCCGGGTAGCAAGAGACCTCGCTGGGAGGTGTGTAATCAGGAGGCTCAAGAGAAGATCGTTCAAGGACCTCCTCCTACCACGACATAGGAGACGCCCCAGAGTCCCCCGACTACCTACGTGACGATGCAGCCTTAGTCAAAAAGCCGCCTTTGACGTTTGTCCACGATAAAGCCTGAGGACCCAAGCAGGCTTGGCGTAATACCACCTAAGCCAACTGTGTTGTAATAAAAATGTATGCTATTTTTGATAAAATACAATAAACAAACGAAAAAAAAAAAAAAAAAAATAGGAACGATCGGTCGAAAATTTAGTTGTATGAAAAAAATTTTGTTTATCAAGATATCTTGACCACACTTGGCATTTATTATTTTTGCTATGCTCCTAATACATATGCAAAATACTATTAAGATTGGACCACTATATCATATAGATGCCATAGGAACGATCGGTCGAAAATTAAGTTGTATGAAAAAAAATTTTGTTTATCAAGATATCTTGACCACACTTGGCATTTATTAGTTTTGCTATGCTCCTCATATCTATGCATTAAGATCCTCATATATATGCAAAATCCTATTAAGATCGGACCACAATATCATATAGCTGCCATAGGAACGATCGGTCGAAAAGTAGGATCTTGTATGAAAAACATTTTGTTTTTCAATATATCGTGACTAAACTCGGCATTTATTAGTTTTACTATGCTCCTCATACATATGCAAAATACTATTAAGATTACACCACTATATCATATAGATGCCATAGGAACGATCGGTCGAAAAGTAGGATCTTGTATGAAAAACATTTTGTTTTTCAATATTTCTTGACTAAACTCGGCATTTATTAGTTTAACTATGCTCCTCATATATTCGCAAAATCCTATTAAGATCGGAAAACTATATCATATAGCTGCCATAGGAACGATCGGTCGAAAAGTAGGATCTTGTATGAAAAACATTTTGTTTTTCAGTATATCGTGACTTAACTCGGCATTTATTAGTTTTACTATGCTCCTCATACATATGCAAAATACTATTAAGATTGCACCACTATATCATATAGCTGCCATAGGAACGATCGGTCGTAAATTAAGTTGTTGTATGAAAAAAAAGTTTTTTTATCAAGATATCTTGACCAAACTTAGCATTTATTAGTTTTGCTATGCTCCTCATATCTATTTAAAATCCTATTTAGATCGGACCACTATATCATATAGCTGCCATAGGAACGATCGGTCGAAAAGTAGGATCTTGTATGAAAAACATTTTGTTTTTCAATATATCTTGACTAAACTCGGCATTTATTAGTTTTACTATGCTCCTCATATATACGCAAAATACTATTAAGATCGGAAAACTATATCATATAGATGCCATAGGATCGATCGGTCGAAAACTAAGTTGTATGAAAAAAAAAGTTGTTTATCAAGATATCTTGACCAAACTCGGCATTTATTAGTTTTACTATGCTCCTCATACATATGCAAAATACTATTAAGATTGGACTACTATATCATATAGATGCCATAGGAACGATCGGTCCAAAAGTAGGATCTTGTATGAAAAACATTTTGTTTTTCAATATATCTTGACTAAAGTCGGCATTTATTAGTTTTACTATGCTCCTCATATATACGCAAAATCCTATTAAGATCGGAAAACTATATCATATAGCTGCCATAGGAACGATCGGTCGAAAAGTAGGATCTTGTATGAAAAACATTTTGTTTTTCAGTATATCGTGACTTAACTCGGCATTTATTAGTTTTACTATGCTCCTCATACATATGCAAAATACTATTAAAATTGCACCACTATATCATATAGCTGCCATAGGAACGATCGGTCGTAAATTAAGTTGTTGTATGAAAAAAAAGTTTTTTTATCAAGATATCTTGACCAAACTTAGCATTTATTAGTTTTGTTATGCTCCTCATATCTATGCAAAATCCTATTTAGATCGGACCACTATATCATATAGCTGCCATAGGAACGATCGGTCGAAAAGTAGGATCTTGTATGAAAAACATTTTGTTTTTCAATATATCTTGACTAAACTCGGCATTTATTAGTTTTACTATGCTCCTCATATATACGCAAAATACTATTAAGATCGGAAAACTATATCATATAGATGCCATAGGAACGATCGGTCGAAAATTAAGTTGTATGAAAAAAAATGTTGTTTATCAAGATATCTTGACCAAACTTGGCATTTATTAGTTTTTCTATGCTCCTCATATCTATGCATTAAGATCCTCATCTATATGCAAAATCCTATTAAGATCGGACCACTATATCATATAGCTGCCATAGGAACGATCAATCGAAAAGTCGGATCTTGTATGAAAAACATTTTGTTTTTCAATATATCTTGACTAAACTCGGCATTTATTATTTTTACTATGCTCCTCATACATATGCAAAATCCTATTAAGATCGGACCACTATATCATATAGCTGCCATAGGAACGATCGTTCGTAAATTAAGTTGTTGTATGAAAAAAAAGTTTTTTTTATCAAGATATCTTGACCAAACTTGGCATTTATTTGTTTTGCTATGCTCCTCATATCTATTTAAAATCCTATTTAGATCGGACCACTATATCATATAGCTGCGATAGGAACGATCGGTCGAAAAGTAGGATCTTGTATGAAAAACATTTTGTTTTTCAATATATCTTGACTAAACTCGGCATTTATTAGTTTTACTATGCTCCTCATATATACGCAAAATACTATTAAGATCGGAAAACTATATCATATAGATGCCATAGGATCGATCGGTCGAAAACTAAGTTGTATGAAAAAAAAAGTTGTTTATCAAGATATCTTGACCAAACTCGGCATTTATTAGTTTTACTATGCTCCTCATACATATGCAAAATACTATTAAGATTGGACTACTATATCATATAGATGCCATAGGAACGATCGGTCCAAAAGTAGGATCTTGTATGAAAAACATTTTGCTTTTCAATATATCTTGACTAAACTCGGCATTTATTATTTTTACTATGCTCCTCATACATATGCAAAATCCTATTAAGATCGGACCACTATATCATATAGCTGCCATAGGAACGATCGTTCGTAAATTAAGTTGTTGTATGAAAAAAAAGTTTTTTTTATCAAGATATCTTGACTAAACTTGGCATTTATTAGTTTTGCTATGCTCCCCATATCTATGCAAAATCCTGTTTAGATCGGACCACTATATCATATAGCTGCCATAGGAACGATCGGTCGAAAAGTAGGATCTTGTATGAAAAACATTTTGTTTTTCAATATATCTTGACTAAACTCGGCATTTATTAGTTTTACTATGCTCCTCATATATACGCAAAATCCTTTTAAGATCGGAAAACTATATCATATAGATGCCATAGGAACGATCGGTCAAAAATTAAGTTGTATGAAAAAAAAGTTTTTTTTATCAAGATATATTGACCAAACTTGGCATTTATTAGTTTTGCTATGCTCCTCATATCTATGCAAAATCCTATTTAGATCGGACCACTATATCATATAGCTGCCATAGGAACGATCGGTCGAAAAGTAGGATCTTGTATGAAAAACATTTTGTTTTTCAATATATCTTGACTAAACTCGGCATTTATTAGTTTTACTATGCTCCTCATATATACGCAAAATACTATTAAGATCGGAAAACTATATCATATAGATGCCATAGGAACGATCGGTCGAAAATTAAGTTGTATGAAAAAAAATGTTGTTTATCAAGATATCTTGACCAAACTTGGCATTTATTAGTTTTTCTATGCTCCTCATATCTATGCATTAAGATCCTCATATATATGCAAAATCCTATTAAGATCGGACCACTATATCATATAGCTGCCATAGGAACGATCAATCGAAAAGTCGGATCTTGTATGAAAAACATTTTGTTTTTCAATATATCTTGACTAAACTCGGCATTTATTATTTTTACTATGCTCCTCATACATATGCAAAATCCTATTAAGATCGGACCACTATATCATATAGCTGCCATAGGAACGATCGTTCGTAAATTAAGTTGTTGTATGAAAAAAAAGTTTTTTTATCAAGATATCTTGACCAAACTTGGCATTTATTTGTTTTGCTATGCTCCTCATATCTATTTAAAATCCTATTTAGATCGGACCACTATATCATATAGCTGCGATAGGAACGATCGGTCGAAAAGTAGGATCTTGTATGAAAAACATTTTGTTTTTCAATATATCTTGACTAAACTCGGCATTTATTAGTTTTACTATGCTCCTCATATATACGCAAAATACTATTAAGATCGGAAAACTATATCATATAGATGCCATAGGATCGATCGGTCGAAAACTAAGTTGTATGAAAAAAAAAGTTGTTTATCAAGATATCTTGACCAAACTCGGCATTTATTAGTTTTACTATGCTCCTCATACATATGCAAAATACTATTAAGATTGGACTACTATATCATATAGATGCCATAGGAACGATCGGTCCAAAAGTAGGATCTTGTATGAAAAACATTTTGCTTTTCAATATATCTTGACTAAACTCGGCATTTATTATTTTTACTATGCTCCTCATACATATGCAAAATCCTATTAAGATCGGACCACTATATCATATAGCTGCCATAGGAACGATCGTTCGTAAATTAAGTTGTTGTATGAAAAAAAAGTTTTTTTTATCAAGATATCTTGACTAAACTTGGCATTTATTAGTTTTGCTATGCTCCCCATATCTATGCAAAATCCTATTTAGATCGGACCACTATATCATATAGCTGCCATAGGAACGATCGGGCGAAAAGTAGGATCTTGTATGAAAAACATTTTGTTTTTCAATATATCTTGACTAAACTCGGCATTTATTAGTTTTACTATGCTCCTCATATATACGCAAAATCCTATTAAGATCGGAAAACTATATCATATAGATGCCATAGGAACGATCGGTCAAAAATTAAGTTGTATGAAAAAAAAGTTTTTTTTATCAAGATATATTGACCAAACTTGGCATTTATTAGTTTCGCTATGCTCCTCATATCTATGCAAAATCCTATTTAGATCGGACCACTATATCATATAGCATCCATAGGAACGATCGGTCGAAAAGTAGGATCTTGTATGAAAAACATTTTGTTTTTCAATATATCTTGACTAAACTCGGCATTTATTAGTTTTACTATGCTCCTCATATATACGCAAAATACTATTAAGATCGGAAAACTATATCATATAGATGCCATAGGAACGATCGGTCGAAAATTAAGTTGTATGAAAAAAAATGTTGTTTATCAAGATATCTTGACCAAACTTGGCATTTATTAGTTTTTCTATGCTCCTCATATCTATGCATTAAGATCCTCATATATATGCAAAATCCTATTAAGATCGGACCACTATATCATATAGCTACCATAGGAACGATCTGTCGAAAATTATGTTTTTGTATGAAAACCAATTTTGTTTATCAAGATATCTTAACCAAACTTGGCATTTATTGGTTTTGCTATGCTCCTTATATCTATGCATTAAGATCTTCATATATATGCAAAATCCTATTAAGATCGGACCACAATATCATATAGCTGCCGTAGGAACGATCGGTCGAAAAGTAGGATCTTGTATGAAAAACATTTTGTTTTTCAAGATATCTTGACCAAACTCGCATTTATTAGTTTTACTATGCTCCTCATACATATGCAAGTCAAAAAGCCGCCTTTGACGTTTGTCCACGATAAAGCCTGAGGACCCAAGCAGGCTTGGCGTAATACCACCTAAGCCAACTGTGTTGTAATAAAAATGTATGCTATTTTTGATAAAATACAATAAACAAACAAGAAAAAAAAAAAAAAAAAAAAATAGGAACGATCGGTCGAAAATTTAGTTGTATGAAAAAAAATTTTGTTTATCAAGATATCTTGACCACACTTGGCATTTATTATTTTTGCTATGCTCCTAATACATATGCAAAATACTATTAAGATTGGACCACTATATCATATAGATGCCATAGGAACGATCGGTCGAAAAGTAGGATCTTGTATGAAAAACATTTTGTTTTTCAATATATCTTGACTAAACTCGGCATTTATTAGTTTTACTATGCTCCTCATATATTCGCAAAATCCTATTAAGATCGGAAAACTATATCATATAGCTGCCATAGGAACGATCGGTCGAAAAGTAGGATCTTGTATGAAAAACATTTTGTTTTTCAGTATATCGTGACTTAACTCGGCATTTATTAGTTTTACTATGCTCCTCATACATATGCAAAATACTATTAAGATTGCACCACTATATCATATAGCTGCCATAGGAACGATCGGTCGTAAATTAAGTTGTTGTATGAAAAAAAAGTTTTTTTTATCAAGATATCTTGACCAAACTTAGCATTTATTAGTTTTGCTATGCTCCTCATATCTATGCAAAATCTTATTTAGTTCGGACCACTATATCATATAGCTGCCATAGGAACGATCGGTCGAAAAGTAGGATCTTGTATGAAAAACATTTTGTTTTTCAATATATCTTGACTAAACTCGGCATTTATTAGTTTTACTATGCTCCTCATATATACGCAAAAAACTATTAAGATCGGAAAACTATATCATATAGATGCCATAGGATCGATCGGTCGAAAACTAAGTTGTATGAAAAAAAAAGTTGCTTATCAAGATATCTTGACCAAACTCGGCATTTATTAGTTTTACTATGCTCCTCATACATATGCAAAATACTATTAAGATTGGACTACAATATCATATAGATGCCATAGGAACGATCGGTCCAAAAGTAGGATCTTGTATGAAAAACATTTTGTTTTTCAAAAGTCAAAAGTCGGCATTTATTATTTTTACTATGCTCCTCATACATATGCAAAATCCTATTAAGATCGGACCACTATATCATATAGCTGCCATAGGAACGATCGTTCGTAAATTAAGTTGTTGTATGAAAAAAAAGTTTTTTTATCAAGATATCTTGACCAAACTTGGCATTTATTAGTTTTGCTATGCTCCCCATATCTATGCAAAATCCTATTTAGATCGGACCACTATATCATATAGCTGCCATAGGAATGATCGGTCGAAAAGTAGGATCTTGTATGAAAAACATTTTGTTTTTCAATATATCTTGACTAAACTCGGCATTTATTAGTTTTACTATGCTCCTCATATGTACGCAAAATCCTATTAAGATCGGAAAACTATATCATATAGATGCCATAGGAACGATCGGTCAAAAATTAAGTTGTATGAAAAAAAAGTTTTTTTTATCAAGATATATTGACCAAACTTGGCATTTATTAGTTTTGCTATGCTCCTCATATATATGCAAAATCCTATTAAGATCGGACCACTATATCATATAGCTACCATAGGAACGATCTGTCGAAAATTATGTTTTTGTATGAAAACCAATTTTGTTTATCAAGATATCTTAACCAAACTTGGCATTTATTAGTTTTGCTATGCTCCTTATATCTATGCATTAAGATCTTCATATATATGCAAAATCCTATTAAGATCGGACCACAATATCATATAGCTGCCGTAGGAACGATCGGTCGAAAAGTCGGATCTTGTATAAAAAACATTTTGTTTTTCAATATATCTTGACTAAACTCGGCATTTATTAGTTTTACTATGCTCCTCATATATATGCAAAATTGTATTAAGATCGGACCACTATATCATATAGCTGCCATAGGAACGATCAATCGAAAAGTCGGATCTTGTATGAAAAACATTTTGTTTTTCAAGATATCTTGACCAAACTCGCATTTATTAGTTTTACTATGCTCCTCATACATATGCAAAATACTATTAAGATTGGACCACTATATCATATAGATGCCAGGTTTGGGGCATTGCATCTTGCAGCGACACTGCAGCCGGGTAGCAAGAGACCTCGCTGGGAGGTGTGTAATCAGGAGGCTCAAGAGAAGATCGTCCAAGGACCTCCTCCTACCACGACATAGGAGACGCCCCAGAGTCCCCCGACTACCTACGTGACGATGCAGCCTTACTCAAAAAGCCGCCTTTGACGTTTGTCCACGATAAAGCCTGAGGACCCAAGCAGGCTTGGCGTAATACCACCTAAGCCAACTGTGTTGTAATAAAAATGTATGCTATTTTTGATAAAATACAATAAACAAACAAGAAAAAAAAAAAAAAAAAAATATGGAACGATCGGTCGAAAATTTAGTTGTATGAAAAAAAATTTTGTTTATCAAGATATCTTGACCACACTTGGCATTTATTAGTTTTGCTATGCTCCTAATACATATGCAAAATACTATTAAGATTGGACCACTATATCATATAGATGCCATAGGAACGATCGGTCGAAAATTAAGTTGTATGAAAAAAAATTTTGTTTATCAAGATATCTTGACCACACTTGGCATTTATTAGTTTTGCTATGCTCCTCATATCTATGCATTAAGATCCTCATATATATGCAAAATCTTATTAAGATCGGACCACTATATCATATAGCTGGCATAGGAACGATCGGTCGAAAAGTCGGATCTTGTATGAAAAACATTTTGTTTATCAAGATATCTTGACCAAACTTGGCATTTATTAGTTTTGCTATGCTCCTAATACATATGCAAAATACTATTAAGATTGGACCACTATATCATATAGATGACATAGGAACGATCGGTCGAAAATTAAGTTGTATGAAAAAAAATTTTGTTTATCAAGATATCTTGACCACACTTGGCATTTATTAGTTTTGCTATGCTCCTCATATCTATGCATTAAGATCCTCATATATACGCAAAATCTTATTAAGATCGGACCACTATATCATATAGCTGGCATAGGAACGATCGGTCGAAGAGTACGATCTTGTATAAAAAACATTTTGTTTTTCAATATATCTTGACTAAACTCGGCATTTATTAGTTTTACTATGCTCCTCATATATATGCAAAATTGTATTAAGATCGGACCACTATATCATATAGCTGCCATAGGAACGAATAATCGAAAAGTCGGATCTTGTATGAAAAACATTTTGCTTTTCAATATATCTTGACTAAACTCGGCATTTATTAGTTTTACTATGCTCCTCATACATATGCAAAATACTATTAAGATTGGACCACTATATCATATAGATGCCAGGTTTGGGGCATTGCATCTCGGACAAATCGAAGACGGATTCCAAAACTTGGCCTTGCGCCGAATTACGGGTGCTGACTGTTACGTCAGAAATTCTACCTTGCACAGAGACCTCAAAATGGAGACCATATACAGCCGAGTTGGAGCATTCGCCAACCGGTACAGCGAACGCTTGCAGCGACACTGCAGCCGGGTAGCAAGAGACCTCGCTGGGAGGTGTGTAATCAGGAGGCTCAAGAGAAGATCGTTCAACCAACTCCTACTACCACGACATAGGAGACGCCCCAGAGTCCCCCGACTACCTACGTGACGATGCAGTCTTACTCAAAAAGCCGCCTTTGACGTTTGTCCACGATAAAGCCTGAGGACCCAACCAGGCTTGGCGTACAACCACCTAAGCCAACTGTGGTGTAATAAAAATGTATGCTATTTTTGATTCAATACAATAAACAAACAAAAAAAAAAAAAAAAAAGGAACGATCGGTCGAAAATTTAGTTGTATGAAAAAAAATGTTGTTTATCAAGATATCTTGACCAAACTTTGCATTTATTAGTTTTACTATGCTCCTCATATATATGCAAAATCCTATTAAGATCGGACCACAATAGCTGCCATAGGAACGATCGGTCGAAAAGTAGGATCTTGCATGAAATACATTTTGTTTTTTAGGATATCTTGACCAAACTTGGCATTTATTAGTTTTACTATGCTCCTCATACAGATGCAAAATCCTATTAAGATCGGACCACTATATCATAGAGATGTCATAGGAACGATCGGTCCAAAATTAAGTTGTATGAAAAAAAAATTTTGTTTATCAAGATATCTTGACCAAACTTGGCATTTATTAGTTTTGCTATGCTCCTCATATCTATGCATTAAGATCTTCATATATATGCAAAATCCTATTAAGATCGGACCACAATATCATATAGCTGCCGTAGGAACGATAGGTCGAAAAGTACGATCTTGTATGAAAAACATTTTGTTTTTCAATATATCTTGACTAAAGTCGGCATTTATTATTTTTACTATGCTCCTCATACATATGCAAAATCCTATTAAGATCGGACCACTATATCATATAGCTGCCATAGGAACGATCGTTCGTAAATTAAATTGTTGTATGAAAAAAAAGTTTTTTTATCAAGATATCTTGACCAAACTTGGCATTTATTAGTTTTGCTATGCTCCCCATATCTATGCAAAATCCTATTTAGATCGGACCACTATATCATATAGCTGCCATAGGAACGATCGGTCGAAAAGTAGGATCTTGTATGAAAAACATTTTGTTTTTCAATATATCTTGACTAAACTCGGCATTTATTAGTTTTACTATGCTCCTCATATGTACGCAAAATCCTATTAAGATCGGAAAACTATATCATATAGATGCCATAGGAACGATCGGTCAAAAATTAAGTTGTATGAAAAAAAAGTTTTTTTTATCAAGATATATTGACCAAACTTGGCATTTATTAGTTTTGCTATGCTCCTCATATATATGCAAAATCCTTTTAAGATCGGACCACTATATCATATAGCTGCCGTAGGAACGATCGGTCGAAAAGTAGGATCTTGTATGAAAAACATTTTGTTTTTCAAGATATCTTGACCAAACTTGGCATTTATTAGTTTTACTATGCTCCTCATGCATATGCAAAATCCTATTTAGATCGGACCACTATATCATATAGCTACCATAGGAACGATCTGTCGAAAATTATGTTTTTGTATGAAAACCAATTTTGTTTATCAAGATATCTTAACCAAACTTGGCATTTATTAGTTTTGCTATGCTCCTTATATCTATGCATTAAGATCTTCATATATATGCAAAATCCTATTAAGATCGGACCACAATATCATATAGCTGCCGTAGGAACGATCGGTCGAAAAGTCGGATCTTGTATAAAAAACATTTTGTTTTTCAATATATCTTGACTAAACTCGGCATTTATTAGTTTTACTATGCTCCTCATATATATGCAAAATTGTATTAAGATCGGACCACTATATCATATAGCTGCCATAGGAACGATCAATCGAAAAGTCGGATCTTGTATGAAAAACATTTTGTTTTTCAAGATATCTTGACCAAACTCGCATTTATTAGTTTTACTATGCTCCTCATACATATGCAAAATACTATTAAGATTGGACCACTATATCATATAGATGCCAGGTTTGGGGCATTGCATCTTGCAGCGACACTGCAGCCGGGTAGCAAGAGACCTCGCTGGGAGGTGTGTAATCAGGAGGCTCAAGAGAAGATCGTTCAACCAACTCCTACTACCACGACATAGGAGACGCCCCAGAGTCCCCCGACTACCTACGTTACGATGCAGCCTTACTCAAAAAGCCGCCTTTGACGTTTGTCCACGATAAAGCCTGAGGACCCAAGCAGGCTTGGCGTAATACCACCTAAGCCAACTGTGTTGTAATAAAAATGTATGCTATTTTTGATAAAATACAATAAACAAACAAGAAAAAAAAAAAAAAATATGGAACGATCGGTCGAAAATTTAGTTGTATGAAAAAAAATTTTGTTTATCAAGATATCTTGAACACACTTGGCATTTATTATTTTTGCTATGCTCCTAATACATATGCACAATACTATTAAGATTGGACCACTATATCATATAGATGCCATAGGAACGATCGGTCGAAAATTAAGTTGTATGAAAAAAAATTTTGTTTATCAAGATATCTTGACCACACTTGGCATTTATTAGTTTCGCTATGCTCCTCATATCTATGCATTAAGATCCTCATATATATGCAAAATCTTATTAAGATCGGACCACTATATCATATAGCTGGCATAGGAACGATCGGTCGAAAAGTCGGATCTTGTATGAAAAACATTTTGTTTATCAAGATATCTTGACCAAACTTGGCATTTATTAGTTTTGCTATGCTCCTAATACATATGCAAAATACTATTAAGATTGGACCACTATATCATATAGATGCCATAGGAACGATCGGTCGAAAATTAAGTTGTATGAAAAAAAATTTTGTTTATCAAGATATCTTGACCACACTTGGCATTTATTAGTTTTGCTATGCTCCTCATATCTATGCATTAAGATCCTCATATATACGCAAAATCTTATTAAGATCGGACCACTATATCATATAGCTGGCATAGGAACGATCGGTCGAAAAGTAGGATCTTGTATGAAAAACATTTTGTTTTTCAAGATATCTTGACCAAACTTGGCATTTATTAGTTTTACTATGCTCCTCATGCATATGCAAAATCTTATTTAGATCGGACCACTATATCATATAGCTGCCATAGGAACGATCTGTCGAAAATTATGTTTTTGTATGAAAACCAATTTTGTTTATCAAGATATCTTAACCAAACTTGGCATTTATTAGTTTTGCTATGCTCCTCATATCTATGCATTAAGATCTTCATATATATGCAAAATCCTATTAAGATCGGACCACAATATCATATAGCTGCCGTAGGAACGATCGGTCGAAGAGTACGATCTTGTATAAAAAACATTTTGTTTTTCAATATATCTTGACTAAACTCGGCATTTATTAGTTTTACTATGCTCCTCATATATATGCAAAATTGTATTAAGATCGGACCACTATATCATATAGCTGCCATAGGAACGAATAATCGAAAAGTCGGATCTTGTATGAAAAACATTTTGTTTTTCAAGATATCTTGACCAAACTCGGCATTTATTAGTTTTACTATGCTCCTCATACATATGCAAAATACTATTAAGATTGGACCACTATATCATATAGATGCCAGGTTTGGGGCATTGCATCTCGGACAAATCGAAGACGGATTCCAAAACTTGGCCTTGCGCCGAATTACGGGTGCTGACTGTTACGTCAGAAATTCTACCTTGCACAGAGACCTCAAAATGGAGACCATATACAGCCGAGTTGGAGCATTCGCCAACCGGTACAGCGAACGCTTGCAGCGACACTGCAGCCGGGTAGCAAGAGACCTCGCTGGGAGGTGTGTAATCAGGAGGCTCAAGAGAAGATCGTTCAACCAACTCCTACTACCACGACATAGGAGACGCCCCAGAGTCCCCCGACTACCTACGTGACGATGCAGTCTTATTCAAAAAGCCGCCTTTGACGTTTGTCCACGATAAAGCCTGAGGACCCAACCAGGCTTGGCGTACAACCACCTAAGCCAACTGTGGTGTAATAAAAATGTATGCTATTTTTGATTCAATACAATAAACAACAAAAAAAAAAAAAAAAAAAAGGAACGATCGGTCGAAAATTTAGTTGTATGAAAAAAAATTTTGTTTATCAAGATATCTTGACCAAACTTGGCATTTATTAGTTTTACTATGCTCCTCATATATATGCAAAATCCTATTAAGATCGGACCACAATAGCTGCCATAGGAACGATCGGTCGAAAAGTAGGATCTTGCATGAAATACATTTTGTTTTTTAGGATATCTTGACCAAACTTGGCATTTATTAGTTTTACTATGCTCCTCATACAGATGCAAAATCCTATTAAGATCGGACCACTATATCATAGAGATGTCATAGGAACGATCGGTCCAAAATTAAGTTGGATGAAAAAAAATTTTGTTTATCAAGATATCTTGACCAAACTTGGCATTTATTAGTTTTGCTATGCTCCTCATATCTATGCATTAAGATCTTCATATATATGCAAAATCCTATTAAGATCGGACCACAATATCATATAGCTGCCGTAGGAACGATAGGTCGAAAAGTACGATCTTGTATGAAAAACATTTTGTTTTTCAATATATCTTGACTAAAGTCGGCATTTATTATTTTTACTATGCTCCTCATACATATGCAAAATCCTATTAAGATCGGACCACTATATCATATAGCTGCCATAGGAACGATCGTTCGTAAATTAAGTTGTTGTATGAAAAAAAAGTTTTTTTATCAAGATATCTTGACCAAACTTGGCATTTATTAGTTTTGCTATGCTCCCCATATCTATGCAAAATCCTATTTAGATCGGACCACTATATCATATAGCTGCCATAGGAACGATCGGTCGAAAAGTAGGATCTTGTATGAAAAACATTTTGTTTTTCAATATATCTTGACCAAACTCGGCATTTATTAGTTTTACTATGCTCCTCATATGTACGCAAAATCCTATTAAGATCGGAAAACTATATCATATAGATGCCATAGGAACGATCGGTCAAAAATTAAGTTGTATGAAAAAAAAGTTTTTTTTATCAAGATATATTGACCAAACTTGGCATTTATTAGTTTTGCTATGCTCCTCATATATATGCAAAATCCTATTAAGATCGGACCACTATATCATATAGCTGCCGTAGGAACGATCGGTCGAAAAGTAGGATCTTGTATGAAAAACATTTTGTTTATCAAGATATCTTGACCAAACTTGGCATTTATTAGTTTTGCTATGCTCCTAATACATATGCAAAATACTATTAAGATTGGACCACTATATCATATAGATGCCATAGGAACGATCGGTCGAAAATTAAGTTGTATGAAAAAAAATTTTGTTTATCAAGATATCTTGACCACACTTGGCATTTATTAGTTTTGCTATGCTCCTCATATCTATGCATTAAGATCCTCATATATACGCAAAATCTTATTAAGATCGGACCACTATATCATATAGCTGGCATAGGAACGATCGGTCGAAAAGTAGGATCTTGTATGAAAAACATTTTGTTTTTCAAGATATCTTGACCAAACTTGGCATTTATTAGTTTTACTATGCTCCTCATGCATATGCAAAATCTTATTTAGATCGGACCACTATATCATATAGCTGCCATAGGAACGATCTGTCGAAAATTATGTTTTTGTATGAAAACCAATTTTGTTTATCAAGATATCTTAACCAAACTTGGCATTTATTAGTTTTGCTATGCTCCTCATATCTATGCATTAAGATCTTCATATATATGCAAAATCCTATTAAGATCGGACCACAATATCATATAGCTGCCGTAGGAACGATCGGTCGAAGAGTACGATCTTGTATAAAAACATTTTGTTTTTCAATATATCTTGACTAAACTCGGCATTTATTAGTTTTACTATGCTCCTCATATATATGCAAAATTGTATTAAGATCGGACCACTATATCATATAGCTGCCATAGGAACGAATAATCGAAAAGTCGGATCTTGTATGAAAAACATTTTGTTTTTCAAGATATCTTGACCAAACTCGGCATTTATTAGTTTTACTATGCTCCTCATACATATGCAAAATACTATTAAGATTGGACCACTATATCATATAGATGCCAGGTTTGGGGCATTGCATCTCGGACAAATCGAAGACGGATTCCAAAACTTGGCCTTGCGCCGAATTACGGGTGCTGACTGTTACGTCAGAAATTCTACCTTGCACAGAGACCTCAAAATGGAGACCATATACAGCCGAGTTGGAGCATTCGCCAACCGGTACAGCGAACGCTTGCAGCGACACTGCAGCCGGGTAGCAAGAGACCTCGCTGGGAGGTGTGTAATCAGGAGGCTCAAGAGAAGATCGTTCAACCAACTCCTACTACCACGACATAGGAGACGCCCCAGAGTCCCCCGACTACCTACGTGACGATGCAGTCTTATTCAAAAAGCCGCCTTTGACGTTTGTCCACGATAAAGCCTGAGGACCCAACCAGGCTTGGCGTACAACCACCTAAGCCAACTGTGGTGTAATAAAAATGTATGCTATTTTTGATTCAATACAATAAACAAACAAAAAAAAAAAAAAAAAGGAACGATCGGTCGAAAATTTAGTTGTATGAAAAAAATTTTGTTTATCAAGATATCTTGACCAAACTTGGCATTTATTAGTTTTACTATGCTCCTCATATATATGCAAAATCCTATTAAGATCGGACCACAATAGCTGCCATAGGAACGATCGGTCGAAAAGTAGGATCTTGCATGATATACATTTTGTTTTTTAGGATATCTTGACCAAACTTGGCATTTATTAGTTTTACTATGCTCCTCATACAGATGCAAAATCCTATTAAGATCGGACCACTATATCATAGAGATGTCATAGGAACGATCGGTCCAAAATTAAGTTGTATGAAAAAAAATTTTGTTTATCAAGATATCTTGACCAAACTTGGCATTTATTAGTTTTGCTATGCTCCTCATATCTATGCATTAAGATCTTCATATATATGCAAAATCCTATTAAGATCGGACCACAATATCATATAGCTGCCGTAGGAACGATAGGTCGAAAAGTACGATCTTGTATGAAAAACATTTTGTTTTTCAATATATCTTGACTAAAGTCGGCATTTATTATTTTTACTATGCTCCTCATACATATGCAAAATCCTATTAAGATCGGACCACTATATCATATAGCTGCCATAGGAACGATCGTTCGTAAATTAAGTTGTTGTATGAAAAAAAAGTTTTTTTATCAAGATATCTTGACCAAACTTGGCATTTATTAGTTTTGCTATGCTCCCCATATCTATGCAAAATCCTATTTAGATCGGACCACTATATCATATAGCTGCCATAGGAACGATCGGTCGAAAAGTAGGATCTTGTATGAAAAACATTTTGTTTTTCAATATATCTTGACTAAACTCGGCATTTATTAGTTTTACTATGCTCCTCATATGTACGCAAAATCCTATTAAGATCGGAAAACTATATCATATAGATGCCATAGGAACGATCGGTCAAAAATTAAGTTGTATGAAAAATACATTTTTTTTTATCAAGATATATTGACCAAACTTGGCATTTATTAGTTTTGCTATGCTCCTCATATATATGCAAAATCCTATTAAGATCGGACCACTATATCATATAGCTGCCGTAGGAACGATCGGTCGAAAAGTAGGATCTTGTATGAAAAACATTTTGTTTTTCAAGATATCTTGACCAACCTTGGCATTTATTAGTTTTACTATGCTCCTCATGCATATGCAAAATCCTATTTAGATCGGACCACTATATCATATAGCTACCATAGGAACGATCTGTCGAAAATTATGTTTTTGTATGAAAACCAATTTTGTTTATCAAGATATCTTAACCAAACTTGGCATTTATTAGTTTTGCTATGCTCCTTATATCTATGCATTAAGATCTTCATATATATGCAAAATCCTATTAAGATCGGACCACAATATCATATAGCTGCCGTAGGAACGATCGGTCGAAAAGTCGGATCTTGTATAAAAAACATTTTGTTTTTCAATATATCTTGACTAAACTCGGCATTTATTAGTTTTACTATGCTCCTCATATATATGCAAAATTGTATTAAGATCGGACCACTATATCATATAGCTGCCATAGGAACGATCAATCGAAAAGTCGGATCTTGTATGAAAAACATTTTTGTTTTTCAAGAGATCTTGACCAAACTCGCATTTATTAGTTTTACTATGCTCCTCATACATATGCAAAATACTATTAAGATTGGACCACTATATCATATAGATGCCAGGTTTGGGGCATTGCATCTTGCAGCGACACTGCAGCCGGGTAGCAAGAGACCTCGCTGGGAGGTGTGTAATCAGGAGGCTCAAGAGAAGATCGTTCAAGGACCTCCTCCTACCACGACATAGGAGACGCCCCAGAGTCCCCCGACTACCTACGTGACGATGCAGCCTTACTCAAAAAGCCGCCTTTGACGTTTGTCCACGATAAAGCCTGAGGACCCAAGCAGGCTTGGCGTAATACCACCTAAGCCAACTGTGTTGTAATAAAAATGTATGCTATTTTTGATAAAATACAATAAACAAACAAGAAAAAAAAAAAAAAAAAAAAATATGGAACGATCGGTCGAAAATTTAGTTGTATGAAAAAAAATGTTGTTTATTAAGATATCTTGACCACACTTGGCATTTATTATTTTTGCTATGCTCCTAATACATATGCACAATACTATTAAGATTGGACCACTATATCATATAGATGCCATAGGAACGATCGGTCGAAAATTAAGTTGTATGAAAAAAAATTTTGTTTATCAAGATATCTTGACCACACTTGGCATTTATTAGTTTTGCTATGCTCCTCTATCTATGCATTAAGATCCTCATATATATGCAAAATCTTATTAAGATCGGACCACTATATCATATAGCTGGCATAGGAACGATCGGTCGAAAAGTCGGATCTTGTATGAAAAACATTTTGTTTATCAAGATATCTTGACCAAACTTGGCATTTATTAGTTTTGCTATGCTCCTAATACATATGCAAAATACTATTAAGATTGGACCACTATATCATATAGATGCCATAGGAACGATCGGTCGAAAATTAAGTTGTATGAAAAAAAATGTTGTTTATCAAGATATCTTGACCACACTTGGCATTTATTAGTTTTGCTATGCTCCTCATATCTATGCATTAAGATCCTCATATATACGCAAAATCTTATTAAGATCGGACCACTATATCATATAGCTGGCATAGGAACGATCGGTCGAAAAGTAGGATCTTGTATGAAAAACATTTTGTTTTTCAAGATATCTTGACCAAACTTGGCATTTATTAGTTTTACTATGCTCCTCATGCATATGCAAAATCTTATTTAGATCGGACCACTATATCATATAGCTGCCATAGGAACGATCTGTCGAAAATTATGTTTTTGTATGAAAACCAATTTTGTTTATCAAGATATCTTAACCAAACTTGGCATTTATTAGTTTTGCTATGCTCCTCATATCTATGCATTAAGATCTTCATATATATGCAAAATCCTATTAAGATCGGACCACAATATCATATAGCTGCCGTAGGAACGATCGGTCGAAGAGTACGATCTTGTATAAAAAACATTTTGTTTTTCAATATATCTTGACTAAACTCGGCATTTATTAGTTTTACTATGCTCCTCATATATATGCAAAATTGTATTAAGATCGGACCACTATATCATATAGCTGCCATAGGAACGAATAATCGAAAAGTCGGATCTTGTATGAAAAACATTTTGTTTTTCAAGATATCTTGACCAAACTCGGCATTTATTAGTTTTACTATGCTCCTCATACATATGCAAAATACTATTAAGATTGGACCACTATATCATATAGATGCCAGGTTTGGGGCATTGCATCTCGGACAAATCCAAGACGGATTCCAAAACTTGGCCTTGCGCCGAATTACGGGTGCTGACTGTTACGTCAGAAATTCTACCTTGCACAGAGACCTCAAAATGGAGACCATATACAGCCGAGTTGGAGCATTCGCCAACCGGTACAGCGAACGCTTGCAGCGACACTGCAGCCGGGTAGCAAGAGACCTCGCTGGGAGGTGTGTAATCAGGAGGCTCAAGAGAAGATCGTTCAACCAACTCCTACTACCACGACATAGGAGACGCCCCAGAGTCCCCCGACTACCTACGTGACGATGCAGTCTTACTCAAAAAGCCGCCTTTGACGTTTGTCCACGATAAAGCCTGAGGACCCAACCAGGCTTGGCGTACAACCACCTAAGCCAACTGTGGTGTAATAAAAATGTATGCTATTTTTGATTCAATACAATAAACAAACAAAAAAAAAAAAAAAAAAAGGAACGATCGGTCGAAAATTTAGTTGTATGAAAAAAAATTTTGTTTATCAAGATATCTTGACCAAACTTGGCATTTATTAGTTTTACTATGCTCCTCATATATATGCAAAATCCTATTAAGATCGGACCACAATAGCTGCCATAGGAACGATCGGTCGAAAAGTAGGATCTTGCATGATATACATTTTGTTTTTTAGGATATCTTGACCAAACTTGGCATTTATTAGTTTTACTATGCTCCTCATACAGATGCAAAATCCTATTAAGATCGGACCACTATATCATAGAGATGTCATAGGAACGATCGGTCCAAAATTAAGTTGTATGAAAAAAAATTTTGTTTATCAAGATATCTTGACCAAACTTGGCATTTATTAGTTTTGCTATGCTCCTCATATCTATGCATTAAGATCTTCATATATATGCAAAATCCTATTAAGATCGGACCACAATATCATATAGCTGCCGTAGGAACGATAGGTCGAAAAGTACGATCTTGTATGAAAAACATTTTGTTTTTCAATATATCTTGACTAAAGTCGGCATTTATTATTTTTACTATGCTCCTCATACATATGCAAAATCCTATTAAGATCGGACCACTATATCATATAGCTGCCATAGGAACGATCGTTCGTAAATTAAGTTGTTGTATGAAAAAAAAGTTTTTTTATCAAGATATCTTGACCAAACTTGGCATTTATTAGTTTTGCTATGCTCCCCATATCTATGCAAAATCCTATTTAGATCGGACCACTATATCATATAGCTGCCATAGGAACGATCGGTCGAAAAGTAGGATCTTGTATGAAAAACATTTTGTTTTTCAAGATATCTTGACCAAACTTGGCATTTATTAGTTTTACTATGCTCCTCATGCATATGCAAAATCTTATTTAGATCGGACCACTATATCATATAGCTGCCATAGGAACGATCTGTCGAAAATTATGTTTTTGTATGAAAACCAATTTTGTTTATCAAGATATCTTAACCAAACTTGGCATTTATTAGTTTTGCTATGCTCCTCATATCTATGCATTAAGATCTTCATATATATGCAAAATCCTATTAAGATCGGACCACAATATCATATAGCTGCCGTAGGAACGATAGGTCGAAAAGTACGATCTTGTATGAAAAACATTTTGTTTTTCAATATATCTTGACAAAAATCGGCATTTATTAATTTTACTATGCTTCTCATATTGGAAGACTATATCATATAGCTGCCATAATAGCGATCGGTCTAAAATTAAGTTGTTGTATGAAAAAACATTTTGTTTATCAAGATATCTTGACCTAACTTGGCATTTATTAGTTTTACTATGCTCCTCATATATATGCAAAATCCTATTAAGATCGGACCACTATATCATATAGCTGGCATAGGGACGATCGGTCGAAAAGTAGGATCTTGTATGAAAAACATTTTGTTTTTCAATATATCTTGACTAAACTCGGCATTTATTAATTTTACTATGCTCCTCATATATATGCAAAACCCTATTAAGATCGGACCACAATATCATATAGCTGCCGTAGGAACGATCGGTCGAAAAGTACGATCTTGTATGAAATACATTTTGTTTTTTTAGGATATCTTGACCAAACTTGGCATTTATTAGTTTTACTATGCTCCTCATACAGATGCAAAATCCTATTAAGATCGGACCACTATATCATATAGATGTCATAGGAAAAATCGGTCGAAAGATAAGTTGTATGAAAAAAAATTTTGTTTATCAAGATATCTTGACCAAACTTGGCATTTATTAGTTTTGCTATGCTCCTCATATCTATGCATTAAGATCTTCATATATATGCAAAATCCTATTAAGATCGGACCACAATATCATATAGCTGCCGTAGGAACGATCGGTCGAAAAGTACGATCTTGTATAAAAAACATTTTGTTTTTCAATATATCTTGACTAAACTCGTCATTTATTAGTTTTACTATGCTCCTCATATATATGCAAAATTCTATTAAGATCGGACCACTATATCATATAGCTGCCATAGGAACGATCGGTCGCAAAGTAGGATCTTGTATGAAAAACATTTTGTTTTTCAATATATCTTGACCAAACTCGGCATTTATTAATTTTACTATGCTCCTCATATATATGCAAAACCCTATTAAGATCGGACCACAATATCATATAGCTGCCGTAGGAACGATCGGTCGAAAAGTACGATCTTGTATGAAAAACATTTTGTTATTCAAGATATCTTGACCAAACTCGATATTTATTAGTTTTGCTATGCTCCTCATATATATGCAAAATCCTATTAAGATCGGACCACTATATCATATAGCTGCCATAGGAGCGATCGGTCGAAAAGTAGGATCTTGTATGAAAAACATTTTGTTTTTCAATATATCTTGACCAAACTTGGCATTTATTAATTTTACTATGCTTCTCATATATATGCAAAACCCTATTAAGATCGGACCACAATATCATATAGCTGCCGTAGGAACGATCGGTCGAAAAGTACGATCTTGTGTGAAATACATTTTGTTTTTTAGGATATCTTGACCACACTTGGCATTTATTAGTTTTACTATGCTCCTCATACAGATGCAAAATCCTATTAAGATCGGACCACTATATCATATAGATGTCATAGGAACGATCGGTCGAAAGATAAGTTGTATGAAAAAAAATTTTGTTTATCAAGATATCTTGACCAAACTTGGCATTTATTAGTTTTGCTATGCTCCTCATATCTATGCATTAACATCTTCATATATATGCAAAATCCTATTAAGATCGGACCACAATATCATATAGCTGCCGTAGGAACGATCGGTCGAAAAGTACGATCTTGTATAAAAAACATTTTGTTTTTCAATATATCTTGACTAAACTCGTCATTTATTAGTTTTACTATGCTCCTCATATATATGCAAAATTCTATTAAGATCGGACCACTATATCATATAGCTGCCATAGGAACGATCGGTCGCAAAGTAGGATCTTGTATGAAAAACATTTTGTTTTTCAATATATCTTGACCAAACTCGGCATTTATTAATTTTACTATGCTCCTCATATATATGCAAAACCCTATTAAGATCGGACCACAATATCATATAGCTGCCGTAGGAACGATCGGTCGAAAAGTACGATCTTGTATGAAAAACATTTTGTTTTTCAATATATCTTGACTAAACTCGTCATTTATTAGTTTTACTATGCTCCTCATATATATGCAAAATTCTATTAAGATCGGACCACTATATCATATAGCTACCATAGGAACGATCTGTCGAAAATTATGTTTTTGTATGAAAACCAATTTTGTTTATCAAGATATCTTAACCAAACTTGGCATTTATTAGTTTTGCTATGCTCCTTATATCTATGCATTAAGATCTTCATATATATGCAAAATCCTATTAAGATCGGACCACAATATCATATAGCTGCCGTAGGAACGATCGGTCGAAAAGTAGGATCTTGTATGAAAAACATTTTGTTTTTCAATATATCTTGACTAAACTCGGCATTTATTAGTTTTACTATGCTCCTCATATATATGCAAAATTGTATTAAGATCGGACCACTATATCATATAGCTGCCATAGGAACGATCAATCGAAAAGTCGGATCTTGTATGAAAAACATTTTGTTTTTCAAGATATCTTGACCAAACTCGCATTTATTAGTTTTACTATGCTCCTCATACATATGCAAAATACTATTAAGATTGGACCACTATATCATATAGATGCCAGGTTTGGGGCATTGCATCTCGGACAAATCGAAGACGGATTCCAAAACTTGGCCTTGCGCCGAATTACGGGTGCTGACTGTTACGTCAGAAATTCTACCTTGCACAGAGACCTCAAAATGGAGACCATATACAGCCGAGTTGGAGCATTCGCCAACCGGTACAGCGAACGCTTGCAGCGACACTGCAGCCGGGTAGCAAGAGACCTCGCTGGGAGGTGTGTAATCAGGAGGCTCAAGAGAAGATCGTTCAACCAACTCCTACTACCACGACATAGGAGACGCCCCAGAGTCCCCCGACTACCTACGTGACGATGCAGTCTTACTCAAAAAGCCGCCTTTGACGTTTGTCCACGATAAAGCCTGAGGACCCAACCAGGCTTGGCGTACAACCACCTAAGCCAACTGTGGTGTAATAAAAATGTATGCTATTTTTGATTCAATACAATAAACAAAAAAAAAAAAAAAAAAAAAAAGGAACGATCGGTCGAAAATTTAGTTGTATGAAAAAAAATTTTGTTTATCAAGATATCTTGACCAAACTTGGCATTTATTAGTTTTACTATGCTCCTCATATATATGCAAAATCCTATTAAGATCGGACCACAATAGCTGCCATAGGAACGATCGGTCGAAAAGTAGGATCTTGCATGAAATACATTTTGTTTTTTAGGATATCTTGACCAAACTTGGCATTTATTAGTTTTACTATGCTCCTCATACAGATGCAAAATCCTATTAAGATCGGACCACTATATCATAGAGATGTCATAGGAACGATCGGTCCAAAATTAAGTTGGATGAAAAAATTTTGTTTATCAAGATATCTTGACCAAACTTGGCATTTATTAGTTTTGCTATGCTCCTCATATCTATGCATTAAGATCTTCATATATATGCAAAATCCTATTAAGATCGGACCACAATATCATATAGCTGCCATAGGAACGATAGGTCGAAAAGTACGATCTTGTATGAAAAACATTTTGTTTTTCAATATATCTTGACTAAAATCGGCATTTATTAATTTTACTATGCTTCTCATATTGGAAGACTATATCATATAGCTGCCATAATAGCGATCGGTCTAAAATTAAGTTGTTGTATGAAAAAACATTTTGTTTATCAAGATATCTTGACCAAACTTGGCATTTATTAGTTTTACTATGCTCCTCATATATATGCAAAATCCTATTAAGATCGGACCACAATATCATATAGCTGCCGTAGGAACGATAGGTCGAAAAGTACGATCTTGTATGAAAAACATTTTGTTTTTCAATATATCTTGACTAAAGTCGGCATTTATTATTTTTACTATGCTCCTCATACATATGCAAAATCCTATTAAGATCGGACCACTATATCATATAGCTGCCATAGGAACGATCGTTCGTAAATTAAGTTGTTGTATGAAAAAAAAGTTTTTTTATCAAGATATCTTGACCAAACTTGGCATTTATTAGTTTTGCTATGCTCCCCATATCTATGCAAAATCCTATTTAGATCGGACCACTATATCATATAGCTGCCATAGGAACGATCGGTCGAAAAGTAGGATCTTGTATGAAAAACATTTTGTTTTTCAAGATATCTTGACCAAACTTGGCATTTATTAGTTTTACTATGCTCCTCATGCATATGCAAAATCTTATTTAGATCGGACCACTATATCATATAGCTGCCATAGGAACGATCTGTCGAAAATTATGTTTTTGTATGAAAACCAATTTTGTTTATCAAGATATCTTAACCAAACTTGGCATTTATTAGTTTTGCTATGCTCCTCATATCTATGCATTAAGATCTTCATATATATGCAAAATCCTATTAAGATCGGACCACAATATCATATAGCTGCCGTAGGAACGATAGGTCGAAAAGTACGATCTTGTATGAAAAACATTTTGTTTTTCAATATATCTTGACAAAAATCGGCATTTATTAATTTTACTATGCTTCTCATATTGGAAGACTATATCATATAGCTGCCATAATAGCGATCGGTCTAAAATTAAGTTGTTGTATGAAAAAACATTTTGTTTATCAAGATATCTTGACCAAACTTGGCATTTATTAGTTTTACTATGCTCCTCATATATATGCAAAATCCTATTAAGATCGGACCACTATATCATATAGCTGGCATAGGGACGATCGGTCGAAAAGTAGGATCTTGTATGAAAAACATTTTGTTTTTCAATATATCTTGACTAAACTCGGCATTTATTAATTTTACTATGCTCCTCATATATATGCAAAACCCTATTAAGATCGGACCACAATATCATATAGCTGCCGTAGGAACGATCGGTCGAAAAGTACGATCTTGTATGAAATACATTTTGTTTTTTAGGATATCTTGACCAAACTTGGCATTTATTAGTTTTACTATGCTCCTCATACAGATGCAAAATCCTATTAAGATCGGACCACTATATCATATAGATGTCATAGGAAAAATCGGTCGAAAGATAAGTTGTATGAAAAAAAATTTTGTTTATCAAGATATCTTGACCAAACTTGGCATTTATTAGTTTTGCTATGCTCCTCATATCTATGCATTAAGATCTTCATATATATGCAAAATCCTATTAAGATCGGACCACAATATCATATAGCTGCCGTAGGAACGATCGGTCGAAAAGTACGATCTTGTATGAAAAACATTTTGTTTTTCAATATATCTTGACTAAACTCGTCATTTATTAGTTTTACTATGCTCCTCATATATATGCAAAATTCTATTAAGATCGGACCACTATATCATATAGCTGCCATAGGGACGATCGGTCGAAAAGTAGGATCTTGTATGAAAAACATTTTGTTTTTCAATATATCTTGACCAAACTTGGCATTTATTAATTTTACTATGCTTCTCATATATATGCAAAACCCTATTAAGATCGGACCACAATATCATATAGCTGCCGTAGGAACGATCGGTCGAAAAGTACGATCTTGTGTGAAATACATTTTGTTTTTTAGGATATCTTGACCACACTTGGCATTTATTAGTTTTACTATGCTCCTCATACAGATGCAAAATCCTATTAAGATCGGACCACTATATCATATAGATGTCATAGGAACGATCGGTCGAAAGATAAGTTGTATGAAAAAAAATTTTGTTTATCAAGATATCTTGACCAAACTTGGCATTTATTAGTTTTGCTATGCTCCTCATATCTATGCATTAACATCTTCATATATATGCAAAATCCTATTAAGATCGGACCACAATATCATATAGCTGCCGTAGGAACGATCGGTCGAAAAGTACGATCTTGTATAAAAAACATTTTGTTTTTCAATATATCTTGACTAAACTCGTCATTTATTAGTTTTACTATGCTCCTCATATATATGCAAAATTCTATTAAGATCGGACCACTATATCATATAGCTGCCATAGGAACGATCGGTCGCAAAGTAGGATCTTGTATGAAAAACATTTTGTTTTTCAATATATCTTGACCAAACTCGGCATTTATTAATTTTACTATGCTCCTCATATATATGCAAAACCCTATTAAGATCGGACCACAATATCATATAGCTGCCGTAGGAACGATCGGTCGAAAAGTACGATCTTGTATGAAAAACATTTTGTTTTTCAATATATCTTGACTAAACTCGTCATTTATTAGTTTTACTATGCTCCTCATATATATGCAAAATTCTATTAAGATCGGACCACTATATCATATAGCTACCATAGGAACGATCTGTCGAAAATTATGTTTTTGTATGAAAACCAATTTTGTTTATCAAGATATCTTAACCAAACTTGGCATTTATTAGTTTTGCTATGCTCCTTATATCTATGCATTAAGATCTTCATATATATGCAAAATCCTATTAAGATCGGACCACAATATCATATAGCTGCCGTAGGAACGATCGGTCGAAAAGTAGGATCTTGTATGAAAAACATTTTGTTTTTCAATATATCTTGACTAAACTCGGCATTTATTAGTTTTACTATGCTCCTCATATATATGCAAAATTGTATTAAGATCGGACCACTATATCATATAGCTGCCATAGGAACGATCAATCGAAAAGTCGGATCTTGTATGAAAAACATTTTGTTTTTCAAGATATCTTGACCAAACTCGCATTTATTAGTTTTACTATGCTCCTCATACATATGCAAAATACTATTAAGATTGGACCACTATATCATATAGATGCCAGGTTTGGGGCATTGCATCTCGGACAAATCGAAGACGGATTCCAAAACTTGGCCTTGCGCCGAATTACGGGTGCTGACTGTTACGTCAGAAATTCTACCTTGCACAGAGACCTCAAAATGGAGACCATATACAGCCGAGTTGGAGCATTCGCCAACCGGTACAGCGAACGCTTGCAGCGACACTGCAGCCGGGTAGCAAGAGACCTCGCTGGGAGGTGTGTAATCAGGAGGCTCAAGAGAAGATCGTTCAACCAACTCCTACTACCACGACATAGGAGACGCCCCAGAGTCCCCCGACTACCTACGTGACGATGCAGTCTTACTCAAAAAGCCGCCTTTGACGTTTGTCCACGATAAAGCCTGAGGACCCAACCAGGCTTGGCGTACAACCACCTAAGCCAACTGTGGTGTAATAAAAATGTATGCTATTTTTGATTCAATACAATAAACAAACAAAAAAAAAAAAAAAAAAAAAAAGGAACGATCGGTCGAAAATTTAGTTGTATGAAAAAAAATTTTGTTTATCAAGATATCTTGACCAAACTTGGCATTTATTAGTTTTACTATGCTCCTCATATATATGCAAAATCCTATTAAGATCGGACCACAATAGCTGCCATAGGAACGATCGGTCGAAAAGTAGGATCTTGCATGAAATACATTTTGTTTTTTAGGATATCTTGACCAAACTTGGCATTTATTAGTTTTACTATGCTCCTCATACAGATGCAAAATCCTATTAAGATCGGACCACTATATCATAGAGATGTCATAGGAACGATCGGTCCAAAATTAAGTTGGATGAAAAAAAATTTTGTTTATCAAGATATCTTGACCAAACTTGGCATTTATTAGTTTTGCTATGCTCCTCATATCTATGCATTAAGATCTTCATATATATGCAAAATCCTATTAAGATCGGACCACAATATCATATAGCTGCCATAGGAACGATAGGTCGAAAAGTACGATCTTGTATGAAAAACATTTTGTTTTTCAATATATCTTGACTAAAATCGGCATTTATTAATTTTACTATGCTTCTCATATTGGAAGACTATATCATATAGCTGCCATAATAGCGATCGGTCTAAAATTAAGTTGTTGTATGAAAAAACATTTTGTTTATCAAGATATCTTGACCAAACTTGGCATTTATTAGTTTTACTATGCTCCTCATATATATGCAAAATCCTATTAAGATCGGACCACAATATCATATAGCTGCCGTAGGAACGATCGGTCGAAAAGTACGATCTTGTATGAAAAACATTTTGTTTTTCAATATATCTTGACTAAAATCGGCATTTATTAATTTTACTATGCTTCTCATATTGGAAGACTATATCATATAGCTGCCATAATAGCGATCGGTCTAAAATTAAGTTGTTGTATGAAAAAACATTTTGTTTATCAAGATATCTTGACCAAACTTGGCATTTATTAGTTTTACTATGCTCCTCATATATATGCAAAATCCTATTAAGATCGGACCACTATATCATATAGCTGGCATAGGGACGATCGGTCGAAAAGTAGGATCTTGTATGAAAAACATTTTGTTTTTCAATATATCTTGACCAAACTTGGCATTTATTAATTTTACTATGCTCCTCATATATATGCAAAACCCTATTAAGATCGGACCACAATATCATATAGCTGCCGTAGGAACGATCGGTCGAAAAGTACGATCTTGTATGAAATACATTTTGTTTTTTAGGATATCTTGACCAAACTTGGCATTTATTAGTTTTACTATGCTCCTCATACAGATGCAAAATCCTATTAAGATCGGACCACTATATCATATAGATGTCATAGGAACGATCGGTCGAAAGATAAGTTGTATGAAAAAAAATTTTGTTTATCAAGATATCTTGACCAAACTTGGCATTTATTAGTTTTGCTATGCTCCTCATATCTATGCATTAAGATCTTCATATATATGCAAAATCCTATTAAGATCGGACCACAATATCATATAGCTGCCGTAGGAACGATCGGTCGAAAAGTACGATCTTGTATGAAAAACATTTTGGTTTTCAATATATCTTGAC
Organism: Drosophila littoralis; assembly: GCA_018903485.1. Classification (NCBI taxonomy): domain Eukaryota; kingdom Metazoa; phylum Arthropoda; class Insecta; order Diptera; family Drosophilidae; genus Drosophila; species Drosophila littoralis. Next base: position 2,342,074 of record JAEIGF010000590.1, read on the forward strand.
TAAACTCGTCATTTATTAGTTTTACTATGCTCCTCATATATATGCAAAATTCTATTAAGATCGGACCACTATATCATATAGCTGCCATAGGAACGATCGGTCGCAAAGTAGGATCTTGTATGAAAAACATTTTGTTTTTCAATATATCTTGACCAAACTTGGCATTTATTAATTTTACTATGCTCCTCATATATATGCAAAACCCTATTAAGATCGGACCACAATATCATATAGCTGCCGTAGGAACGATCGGTCGAAAAGTACGATCTTGTATGAAAAACATTTTGTTTTTCAATATATCTTGACTAAACTCGTCATTTATTAGTTTTACTATGCTCCTCATACAGATGCAAAATTCTATTAAGATCGGACCACTATATCATATAGCTACCATAGGAACGATCTGTCGAAAATTATGTTTTTGTATGAAAACCAATTTTGTTTATCAAGATATCTTAACCAAACTTGGCATTTATTAGTTTTGCTATGCTCCTTATATCTATGCATTAAGATCTTCATATATATGCAAAATCCTATTAAGATCGGACCACAATATCATATAGCTGCCGTAGGAACGATCGGTCGAAAAGTAGGATCTTGTATGAAAAACATTTTGTTTTTCAATATATCTTGACTAAACTCGGCATTTATTAGTTTTACTATACTCCTCATATATATGCAAAATTGTATTAAGATCGGACCACTATATCATATAGCTGTCATAGGAACGATCAATCGAAAAGTCGGATCTTGTATGAAAAACATTTTGTTTTTCAAGATATCTTGACCAAACTCGCATTTATTAGTTTTACTATGCTCCTCATACATATGCAAAATACTATTAAGATTGGACCACTATATCATATAGATGCCAGGTTTGGGGCATTGCATCTCGGACAAATCGAAGACGGATTCCAAAACTTGGCCTTGCGCCGAATTACGGGTGCTGACTGTTACGTCAGAAATTCTACCTTGCACAGAGACCTCAAAATGGAGACCATATACAGCCGAGTTGGAGCATTCGCCAACCGGTACAGCGAACGCTTGCAGCGACACTGCAGCCGGGTAGCAAGAGACCTCGCTGGGAGGTGTGTAATCAGGAGGCTCAAGAGAAGATCGTTCAAGGACCTCCTCCTACCACGACATAGGAGACGCCCCAGAGTCCCCCGACTACCTACGTGACGATGCAGCCTTACTCAAAAAGCCGCCTTTGACGTTTGTCCACGATAAAGCCTGAGGACCCAAGCAGGCTTGGCGTAATACCACCTAAGCCAACTGTGTTGTAATAAAAATGTATGCTATTTATGATAAAATACAATAAACAAACAAGAAAAAAAAAAAAAAAATAGGAACGATCGGTCGAAAATTTAGTTGTATGAAAAAAAATTTTGTTTATCAAGATATCTTGACCAAACTTGGCATTTATTAGTTTTGCTATGCTCCTAATACATATGCAAAATACTATTAAGATTGGACCACTATATCATATAGATGCCATAGGAACGATCGGTCGAAAATTAAGTTGTATGAAAAAAAATTTTGTTTATCAAGATATCTTGACCACACTTGGCATTTATTAGTTTTGCTATGCTCCTCATATCTATGCATTAAGATCCTCATATATATGCAAAATCTTATTAAGATCGGACCACTATATCATATAGCTGGCATAGGAACGATCGGTCGAAAAGTAGGATCTTGTATGAAAAACATTTTGTTTTTCAAGATATCTTGACCAAACTTGGCATTTATTAGTTTTACTATGCTCCTCATGCATATGCAAAATCCTATTAAGATCGGACCACAATATCATATAGCTGCCGTAGGAATGATCGGTCGAAAAGTACGATCTTGTATGAAAAACATTTTGTTTTTCAAGATATCTTGACCAAACTTGGCATTTATTAATTTTACTATGCTCCTCATATATATGCAAAACCCTATTAAGATCGGACCACAATATCATATAGCTGCCGTAGGAATGATCGGTCGAAAAGTACGATCTTGTATGAAAAACATTTTGTTTTTCAATATATCTTGACCAAACTCGGCATTTATTAGTTTTACTATGCTCCTCATACATATGCAAAATACTATTAAGATTGGACCACTATATCATATAGATGCCAGGTTTGGGGCATTGCATCTCGGACAAATCGAAGACGGATTCAGACACTCCAAAACTTGGCCTTGCGCCGAATTACGGGTGCTGACTGGTACGTCAGAAATTCTACCTTGCACAGAGACCTCAAAATGGAGACCATAGACAGCCAAGTTGGAGCATTCGCCAACCGGTACAGCGAACGCTTGCAGCGACACTGCAGCCGGGTAGCAAGAGACCTCGCTGGGAGGTGTGTAATCAGGAGGCTCAAGAGAAGATCGTTCAACCAACTCCTACTACCACGACATAGGAGACGCCCCAGAGTCCCCCGACTACCTACGTGACGATGCAGTCTTACTCAAAAAGCCGCCTTTGACGTTTGTCCACGATAAAGCCTGAGGACCCAACCAGGCTTGGCGTACAACCACCTAAGCCAACTGTGGTGTAATAAAAATGTATGCTATTTTTGATTCAATACAATAAACAAACAAAAAAAAAAAAAAAAAAAGGAACGATCGGTCGAAAATTTAGTTGTATGAAAAAAAATTTTGTTTATCAAGATATCTTGACCAAACTTGGCATTTATTAGTTTTACTATGCTCCTCATATATATGCAAAATCCTATTAAGATCGGACCACAATAGCTGCCATAGGAACGATCGGTCGAAAAGTAGGATCTTGTATGAAATACATTTTGTTTTTTAGGATATCTTGACCAAACTTGGCATTTATTAGTTTTACTATGCTCCTCATACAGATGCAAAATCCTATTAAGATCGGACCACTATATCATAGAGATGTCATAGGAACGATCGGTCGAAAATTAAGTTGGATGAAAAAAAATTTTGTTTATCAAGATATCTTGACCAAACTTGGCATTTATTAGTTTTGCTATGCTCCTCATATCTATGCATTAAGATTCTCATATATATGCAAAATCCAATTAAGATCGGACCACAATATCATATAGCTGCCATAGGAACGTTCTGTCGAAAAGTAGGATCTTGTATGAAAAACATTTTGTTTTTCAATATATCTTGACTAAAATCGGCATTTATTAGTTTTACTATGCTTCTCATATTGGAAGACTATATCATATAGCTGCCATAATAGCGATCGGTCTAAAATTAAGTTGTTGTATGAAAAAACATTTTGTTTTTCAATATATCTTGACCAAACTTGGCATTTATTAATTTTACTATGCTCCTCATATATATGCAAAACCCTATTAAGATCGGACCACAATATCATATAGCTGCCGTAGGAATGATCGGTCGAAAAGTACGATCTTGTATGAAAAACATTTTGTTTTTCAAGATATCTTGACCAAACTCGGCATTTATTAGTTTTACTATGCTCCTCATACATATGCAAAATCCTATTAAGATTGGACCACTATATCATATAGATGCCAGGTTTGGGGCATTGCATCTCGGACAAATCGAAGACGGATTCAGACACTCCAAAACTTGGCCTTGCGCCGAATTAGGGGTGCTGACTGGTACGTCAGAAATTCTACCTTGCACAGAGACCTCAAAATGGAGACCATAGACAGCCAAGTTGGAGCATTCGCCAACCGGTACAGCGAACGCTTGCAGCGACACTGCAGCCGGGTAGCAAGAGACCTCGCTGGGAGGTGTGTAATCAGGAGGCTCAAGAGAAGATCGTTCAACCAACTCCTACTACCACGACATAGGAGACGCCCCAGAGTCCCCCGACTACCTGCGTGACGATGCAGTCTTACTCAAAAAGCCGCCTTTGACGTTTGTCCACGATAAAGCCTGAGGACCCAACCAGGCTTGGCGTACAACCACCTAAGCCAACTGTGGTGTAATAAAAATGCATGCTATTTTTGATTCAATACAATAAACAAACACAAAAAAAAAAAAAAAAAGGAACGATCGGTCGAAAATTTAGTTGTATGAAAAAAAATTTTGTTTATCAAGATATCTTGACCAAACTTGGCATTTATTAGTTTTACTATGCTCCTCATATATATGCAAAATCCTATTAAGATCGGACCACAATAGCTGCCATAGGAACGATCGGTCGAAAAGTAGGATCTTGTATGAAATACATTTTGTTTTTTAGGATATCTTGACCAAACTTGGCATTTATTAGTTTTACTATGCTCCTCATACAGATGCAAAATCCTATTAAGATCGGACCACTATATCATAGAGATGTCATAGGAACGATCGGTCGAAAATTAAGTTGTATAAAAAAAATATTGTTTATCAAGATATCTTGACCAAACTTGGCATTTATTAGTTTTGCTATGCTCCTCATATCTATGCATTAAGATTCTCATATATATGCAAAATCCAATTAAGATCGGACCACAATATCATATAGCTGCCATAGGCACGTTCTGTCGAAAAGTAGGATCTTGTATGAAAAACATTTTGTTTTTCAATATATCTTGACTAAAATCGGCATTTATTAGTTTTACTATGCTTCTCATATTGGAAGACTATATCATATAGCTGCCATAATAGCGATCGGTCTAAAATTAAGTTGTTGTATGAAAAAACATTTTGTTTATCAAGATATCTTGACCAAACTTGGCATTTATTAGTTTTACTATGCTCCTCATATATATGCAAAATCCTATTAAGATCGGACCACAATATCATATAGCTGCCGTAGGAACGATCGGTCGAAAAGTAGGATCTTGTATGAAAAACATTTTGTTTTTCAATATATCTTGACCAAACTTGGCATTTATTAATTTTACTATGCTCCTCATATATATGCAAAACCCTATTAAGATCGGACCACAATATCATATAGCTGCCGTAGGAATGATCGGTCGAAAAGTACGATCTTGTATGAAAAACATTTTGTTTTTCAAGATATCTTGACCAAACTCGGCATTTATTAGTTTTACTATGCTCCTCATACATATGCAAAATACTATTAAGATTGGACCACTTTATCATATAGATGCCAGGTTTGGGGCATTGCATCTCGGACAAATCGAAGACGGATTCAGACACTCCAAAACTTGGCCTTGCGCCGAATTACGGGTGCTGACTGGTACGTCAGAAATTCTACCTTGCACAGAGACCTCAAAATGGAGACCATAGACAGCCAAGTTGGAGCATTCGCCAACCGGTACAGCGAACGCTTGCAGCGACACTGCAGCCGGGTAGCAAGAGACCTCGCTGGGAGGTGTGTAATCAGGAGGCTCAAGAGAAGATCGTTCAACCAACTCCTACTACCACGACATAGGAGACGCCCCAGAGTCCCCCGACTACCTACGTGACGATGCAGTCTTACTCAAAAAGCCGCCTTTGACGTTTGTCCACGATAAAGCCTGAGGACCCAACCAGGCTTGGCGTACAACCACCTAAGCCAACTGTGGTGTAATCAAAATGTATGCTATTTTTGATTCAATACAATAAACAAACAAAAAAAAAAAAAAAAAAGGAACGATCGGTCGAAAATTTAGTTGTATGAAAAAAAATTTTGTTTATCAAGATATCTTGACCAAACTTGGCATTTATTAGTTTTACTATGCTCCTCATATATATGCAAAATCCTATTAAGATCGGACCACAATAGCTGCCATAGGAACGATCGGTCGAAAAGTAGGATCTTGTATGAAATACATTTTGTTTTTTAGGATATCTTGACCAAACTTGGCATTTATTAGTTTTACTATGCTCCTCAAACAGATGCAAAATCCTATTAAGATCGGACCACTATATCATAGAGATGTCATAGGAACGATCGGTCGAAAATTAAGTTGTATGAAAAAAAATTTTGTTTATCAAGATATCTTGACCAAACTTGGCATTTATTAGTTTTGCTATGCTCCTCATATCTATGCATTAAGATTCTCATATATATGCAAAATCCAATTAAGATCGGACCACAATATCATATAGCTGCCATAGGAACGTTCTGTCGAAAAGTAGGATTTTGTATGAAAAACATTTTGTTTTTCAATATATCTTGACTAAAATCGGCATTTATTAGTTTTACTATGCTTCTCATATTGGAAGACTATATCATATAGCTGCCATAATAGCGATCGGTCTAAAATTAAGTTGTTGTATGAAAAAACATTTTGTTTATCAAGATATCTTGACCAAACTTGGCATTTATTAGTTTTACTATGCTCCTCATATATATGCAAAATCCTATTAAGTTCGGACCACTATATCATATAGATGTCATAGGAACGATCGGTCGAAAGATAAGTTGTATGAAAAAAAATTTTGTTTATCAAGATATCTTGACCAAACTTGGCATTTATTAGTTTTGCTATGCTCCTCATACAGATGCAAAATCCTATTAAGATCGGACCACTATATCATATAGATGTCATAGGAACGATCGGTCGAAAAGTACGATCTTGTATGAAATACATTTTGTTTTTTAGGATATCTTGACCAAACTTGGCATTTATTAATTTAACTATGCTCCTTATATATATGCAAAACCCTATTAAGATCGGACCACAATATCATATAGCTGCCGTAGGAACGATCGGTCGAAAAGTACGATCTTGTATGAAATACATTTTGTTTTTTAGGATATCTTGACCAAACTTGGCATTTATTAGTTTTACTATGCTCCTCATACAGATGCAAAATCCTATTAAGATCGGACCACTATATCATATAGATGTCATAGGAACGATCGGTCGAAAAGTAGGATCTTGTATGAAAAACAATTTTGTTTATCAAGATATCTTGACCAAACTTGGCATTTATTAGTTTTGCTATGCTCCTCATATCTATGCATTAAGATCTTCATATATATGCAAAATCCTATTAAGATCGTACCACAATATCATATAGCTGCCGTAGGAACGATCGGTCGAAAAGTACGATCTTGTATGAAAAACATTTTGTTTTTCAATATATCTTGACTAAACTCGTCATTTATTAGTTTCACTATGCTCCTTATATATATGCAAAATTCTATTAAGATCGGACCACTATATCATATAGCTGCCATAGGAACGATCAATCGAAAAGTCGGATCTTGTATGAAAAACATTTTGTTTTTCAAGATATCTTGACCAAACTCGGCATTTATTAGTTTTACTATGCTCCTCATACATATGCAAAACACTATTAAGATTGGACCACTATATCATATAGATGCCAGGTTTGGGGCATTGCATCTCGGACAAATCGAAGACGGATTCAGACACTCCAAAACTTGGCCTTGCGCCGAATTACGGGTGCTGACTGGTACGTCAGAAATTCTACCTTGCACAGAGACCTCAAAATGGAGACCATAGACAGCCAAGTTGGAGCATTCGCCAGCGACACTGCAGCCGGGTAGCAAGAGACCTCGCTGGGAGGTGTGTAATCAGGAGGCTCAAGAGAAGATCGTTCAAGGACCTCCTCCTACCACGACATAGGAGACGCCCCAGAGTCCCCCGACTACCTACGTGACGATGCAGCCTTACTCAAAAAGCCGCCTTTGACGTTTGTCCACGATAAAGCCTGAGGACCCAACCAGGCTTGGCGTACAACCACCTAAGCCAACTGTGTTGTAATAAAAATGTATGCTATTTTAGATTCAATACAATAAACAAACAAGAAAAAAAAAAAAAAAAAAATAGGAACGATCGGTCGAAAATGTAGTTGTATGAAAAAAAATTTTGTTTATCAAGATATCTTGACCAAACTTGGCATTTATTAGTTTTGCTATGCTCCTAATACATATGCAAAATACTATTAAGATTGGACCACTATATCATATAGATGCCATAGGAACGATCGGTCGAAAATTAAGTTGTATGAAAAAAAATTTTGTTTATCAAGATATCTTGACCACACTTGGCATTTATTAGTTTTGCTATGCTCCTCAAATCTATGCATTAAGATCTTCATATATATGCAAAATCCTATTAAGATCGTACCACAATATCATATAGCTGCCGTAGGAACGATCGGTCGAAAAGTACGATCTTGTATGAAATACATTTTGTTTTTCAAGATATCTTGACCAAATTTGGGATTTATTAGTTTTACTATGCTCCTCATACATATGCAAAATACTATTAAGATTGGACCACTATATCATACAGATGCCATTGGAACGATCGGTCGAAAATTAAGTTGTATGAAAAAAAATTTTGTTTATCAAGATATCTTGACCACACTTGGCATTTATTAGTTTTGTTATGCTCCTCATATCTATGCATTAAGATCCTCATATATATGCAAAATCCTATTAAGATCGGACCACAATATCATATAGCTGCAAAAGGAACGATCGGTCGAAAAGAAGGATCTTGTATGGAAAATATTTTGTTTTTTAAATATATCTTGACCAAACTCGGCATTTATTAGTTTTACTATGCTCCTCATACATATGCAAAATACTATTAAGATTGGACCACTATATCATATAGATGCCAGGTTTGGGGCATTGCATCTCGGAAAAATCGAAGATGGATTCAGACACTCCAAAACTTGGCCTTGCGCCGAATTACGGCCTTGCAGCCGGGTAGCAAGAGACCTCGCTGGGAGGTGTGTAATCAGGAGGCTCAAGAGAAGATCGTTCAACCAACTCCTACTACCACGACATAGGAGACGCCCCAGAGTCCCCCGACTACCTACGTGACGATGCAGCCTTACTCAAAAAGCCGCCTTTGACGTTTGTCCACGATAAAGCCTGAGGACCCAACCAGGCTTGGCGTAATACCACCTAAGCCAACTGTGTTGTAATAAATATGTATGCTATTTTTGATTCAATACAATAAACAAACAAAAAAAAAAAAAAAAACAAAAAGGAACGATCGGTCGAAAATGTAGTTGTATGAAAAAAAATTTTGTTTATCAAGATATCTTGACCAAACTTGGCATTTATTAGTTTTGCTATGCTCCTAATACATATGCAAAATACTATTAAGATTGGACCACTATATCATATAGATGCCATAGGAACAATCGGTCGAAAATTAAGTTGTATGAAAAAAAATTTTGTTTATCAAGATATCTTGACCACACTTGGCATTTATTAGTTTTGCTATGCTCGGACCACAATATCATATAGCTGCCATAGGAACGATCGGTCGAAAAGTGAGTTTTTGAAGAAAACATATTTTGTTTTTCAAGATATCTTGACCAAACTCGGCATTTATTAGTTTTACTATGCTCCTCATATATATGCAAAATCCTATTAAGATCGGACCACTATATCATAAAGCTGCCATAGGAACGATCGGTCGAAAAGTAGGTTTTTGAAGAAAATACATTTTGTTTTTCAAGATATCTTGACCAAACTCGACATTTATTAGTTTTACTATGCCCCTCACATATATGCAAAATCCTATTAAGGTCGGACCACTATATCATAGAGCTGCCATAGGAACGATCTGTCGAAAATTATAATGTTGTATGAAAAAAAATTTTGTTTACCAAGATATCTTGACCAAACTGTGCATTTATTAGTTTTTCTATGCTCCTCATATCTGTGCAAAATCCTATTAAGATCGGACCACTATATTATATAGTTGACATAGGAACGATCGGTCAACAAGTAGGATCTTGAATGAAATAAATTTGGTTTTGCAAGATATCTTGACCAAACTTGGCATTTATTAGTTTTACTATTCTCCTCATATAAATAAAAATCCTATTAAGATCGGACCACTATTTCAAATAGCTGCCATAGGAACGATCGGTCGAAAAGTAGGATCTTCTATGAGAAACACTTCGTTTTTCAAGATATCTTGACCAAACTCGGCATTTATTAGTTTTACTATGCTCCTCATACATATGCAAAATCCTATTAAGATCGGACCACTATATCATATAGCTGCCATAGGAACGATCTGTCGAAAATTATAATGTTGTATGAAAAAAAATTTTGTTTACCAAGATATCTGGACCAAACTCGGCATTTATTAGTTTTATTATGGTCCTCATATATATGCAAAATCCTATTAAGATCGGACCTCTATATTATATAGTTGACATAGAAACGATCGGTCAACAAGTGGGATCTTGAATGAAATATATTTTGTTTTTCAAGATATCTTGACCAAACTTGGCATTTATTAGTTTTACTATGCTCCTCAATTCTATGCAAAATCCTATTAAGATCGGACCACTATATCATAAAGATGCCATAAGAACGATCGGTCGCAAAGTAGGATCTTCTATGAAAAACATTTTGTTTTCCAATATATTTTGACTAAAATTGGCATTTATAAGTTTTACTATGCTCCTCATATATACGCAAAATCCTATTAAGATCGGACCACTATATTATATAGTTGCCATAGGAACCATCGGTCAATAACTAAGTTGTTGTATGAAAAAAAAAGTTTTTTATCAAGATATCTTGACCAAACAGGACATTCATTAGTTTTACTATGCTCCTCATATATATGCAAAATCCTATTAAGATCGGACCACTATATCATATAGATGCCATAGGAACGATCGGTCGCAAAGTAGGATCTTCTATGAAAAACATTTTGTTTTTCAAGATATATTGACCAAACTTGGCATTTATTAGTTTTACTATGCTCGTCATATATATGCAAAATCCTATTAAGATCGGACCACAATATCATACAGATGCCATAGGAACAATCGGTCACAAAGTAGGATCTTGTATGAAAAACATTTAGTTTTTTAATATATCTTGACTAATTTTGGAATTTATTAGTTTTACTATGCTCCTCATATATACGCAAAATCCTATTAAGATCGGACCACTATATCATATAGATGCCATAGGAACGATCGGTCGCAAAGTAGGATCTTCTATGAAAAACATTTTGTTTTTCAAGATATCTTGACCAAACTTGGCATTTATTAGTTTTACTGTGCTCCTCATTTCTATGCAAAATCCTATTAAGATCGGACCACTATATTATATAGTTGACATAGGAACGATCGGTCAACAAGTAGGATCTTGAATGAAATAAATTTGGTTTTGCAAGATATCTTGACCAAACTTGGCATTTATTAGTTTAACTATTCTCCTCATATAAATAAAAAATCCTATTAAGATCGGACCACTATTTCAAATAGCTGCCATAGGAACGATCGGTCGAAAAGTAGGATCTTCTATGAGAAACACTTCGTTTTTCAAGATATCTTGACCAAACTCGGCATTTATTAGTTTTACTATGCTCCTCATACATATGCAAAATCCTATTAAGATCGGACCACTATATCATATAGCTGCCATAGGAACGATCTGTCGAAAATTATAATGTTGTATGAAAAAAAATTTTGTTTACCAAGATATCTGGACCAAACTCGGCATTTATTAGTTTTACTATGGTCCTCATATATATGCAAAATCCTATTAAGAGCGGACCTCTATATTATATAGTTGACATAGGAACGATCGGTAAAAACTAAGTTGTTGTATGAAAAAAATGTTGTTTATCAAGATATCTTGACCAAACTCGGCCTTTATTAGTTTTACTATGGTCCTCATATATATGGATAATGCTATTAAGATCGGACCACAATATCATATAGCTGCCATAGGAACGATCGGTCGAAATGTAGGTTTTTGAAGAAAATACATTTTGTTTTTCAAGATATCTTAACCAAACTCGACATTTATTAGTTTTACTATGCCCCTCACATATATGCAAAATCCTATTAAGATCGGACCACTATATCATAAAGCTGCCATAGGAACGATCGGTCAACAAGTGGGATCTTGAATGAAATATATTTTGTTTTTCAAGATATCTTGACCAAACTTGGCATTTATTAGTTTTACTGTGCTCCTCATTTCTATGCAAAATCCTATTAAGATCGGAAAACTATATCATATAGATGCCATAGGAACGATCGGTCGAATATTAAGTTGTTGTATGAAATATATTTTGTTTTTCAATATATCTTGACCAAACTTGGCATTTATAAGTTTTACTATGCTTATCATTTCTATGCAAAATCCTATTAAGATCGGACCACTATATCATATAGATGCCATAGGAACGATCGGTCGCAAAGTAGGATCTTCTATGAAAAACATTTTGTTTTTCAAGATATATTGACCAAACTTGGCATTTATTAGTTTTACTATGCTCGTCATGTATATGCAAAATCCTATTAAGATCGGACCACAATATCATACAGATGCCATAGGAACAATCGGTCACAAAGTAGGATCTTGTATGAAAAACATTTTGTTTTTTAATATATCTTGACTAATTTTGGAATTTATTAGTTTTACTATGCTCCTCATATATACGCAAAATCCTATTAAGATCGGACCACTATATCATATAGATGCCATAGGAACGATCGGTCGCAAAGTAGGATCTTCTATGAAAAACATTTTGTTTTTCAAGATATCTTGACCAAACTTGGCATTTATTAGTTTTACTATGCTCCTCATATATATGCAAAATCCTATTAAGATCGGACCACTATATCATAAAGCTACCATAGGAACGATCGGTCAACAAGAAGGACCTTGAATGAAATATATTTTGTTTTTCAAGATATCTTGACCAAACTTGGCATTTATAAGTTTTACTATGCTTATCATTTCGATGCAAAATCCTATTAAGATCGGACCACTATATCATATAGATGCCATAGGAACGATCGGTCGCAAAGTAGGATCTCCTATGAAAAACATTTTGTTTTTCAATATATCTTGACTAAACTCGGCCTTTATTAGTTTTACCATGCTCCTCTTATATATGCAAAATTCTATTAAGATCGGACCACAATATCATAAAGCTGCCATAGGAACGATCGGTCGAAAAGTAGGATCTTGTATGATAAACATTATTATTTTCAAGATATCTTGACTAAGCTCGGCATTTATTACTTTTACTATGCTCTTCATACATATGCGAAATCCTATTAAAAATTAAGTTGTTGTATGAAATATATTTTGTTTTTCAAGATATCTTAACCAAACTTGGCATTTATTAGTTTTACTATGCTCCTCATATATATGTAAAATCCTATTAAGATCGGACCACAATATCATATAGCTGCCATAGAAACGATCGGTCGAAAATTAAGTTGTTCTAAGAAAAAAAATGTTGTTTATCAAGATATCTTGACCAAACTTGACATTGATTAGTTTTTCTATGCTCCTCATATCTGTGCAAAATCCTATTAAGATCGGACCACTATATCATATAGCTGCCATAGGAACGATCAGTCGAAAATTATAATGTTGTATGAAAAAAAATTTTGTTTACCAAGATATCTTGACCAAACTCGGCCTTTATTAGTTTTACTATGGTCCTCATATATATGGATAATGCTATTAAGATCGGACCACAATATCATATAGCTGCCATAGGAACGATCGGTCGAAAAGTAGGTTTTTGAAGAAAATACATTTTGTTTTTCAAGATATCTTGACCAAACTCGACATTTATTAGTTTTACTATGCCCCTCACATATATGCTAAGTCCTATTAAGATCGGACCACTATATCATATAGATGCCATAGGAACGATCGGTCGCAAAGTAGGATCTTCTATGAAAAACATTTTGTTTTTCAAGATATATTGACCAAACTTGGCATTTATTAGTTTTACTATGCTCGTCATATATATGCAAAATCCTATTAAGATCGGACCACTATTTCATATAGCTGCCACAGGAAAGATCGGTCAAAATTGAAGTTGTTGTACGAAAAATAAAGTTTTTATTATCAAAATATCTTGACCAAACTTGACATTCATTAGTTTTACTATGCTCCTCATATCTGTGCAAAATCCTATTAAGATCGGACCACAATATTATGATATTATCGGTCGAAAAGTAGGTTCTTGTGTGAAATACATTTTGTTTTTCAAGATATCTTGACCAAACTTGGCATTTATTGGTTTTAGTATGCTCCTCATATATATGTAAAATCCTATAAAGATCGGACCACAATATCATATAGCTACCATAGGAACGATCGGTAGAAAAGTAGGATGTTGTATGAAAAACATTTTGTTTTTCAATATATCTTGACTAAACTCGTCCTTTATTAGTTTTACTATGCTCCTCATATATATGCAAAATTCTATTAAGATCGGACCACAATATCATATAGATTTCATAGGAACAATCGGTCACAAAGTAGGATCTTGTATGAAAAACATTTTGTTTTTCAATATATCTTGACTAAATTTGGAATTTATTAGTTTTACTATGCTCCTCATATATACGCAAAATCCTATTAAGATCGGACCACTATATCATATAGATGCCATAGGAACGATCGGTCGCAAAGTAGGATCTTCTATGAAAAACATTTTGTTTTTCAAGATATCTTGACCAAACTTGGCATTTATTAGTTTTACTATGCTCCTCATATATACGCAAAATCCTATTAAGAGCGGACCACTATACTATATAGTTGCCATAGGAACGATCGGTCAAAAACTAAGTTGTTGAATGCAAAAAAAGTTTTTTATCAAGGTATCTTGACCAAACTTGACATTCATTAGTTTTACTATGGTCCTCATATATATGCAAAATCCTATTTAGATCGGACCTCTATATCATATAGCTGCCATAGAAACGATCGGTCGAAAATTAAGATGTTCTAAGAAAAAAAATTTTGTTTATCAAGATATCTTGACCAAACTTGACATTGATTAGTTTTTCTATGCTACTTGACATTCATTAGTTTTACTATGCTCCTCATTTCTGTGCAAAATCCTATTAAGATCGGACCACAATATTATGATATTATCGGTCGAAAAGTAGGTTCTTGTATGAAAAACATTTTGTTTTTCAATATATCTTGACTAAACTCGGCCTTTATTAGTTTTACCATGCTCCTCTTATATATGCAAAATTCTATTAAGATCGGACCACAATATCATAAAGCTGCCATAGGAACGATCGGTCGAAAAGTAGGATCTTGTATGATAAACATTATTATTTTCAAGATATCTTGACTAAGCTCGGCATTTATTACTTTTACTATGCTCTCTATATATATGCGAAATCCTATTAAAAATTAAGTTGTTGTATGAAATATATTTTGTTTATCAAGATATCTTGACCAAACTTGGCATTTATTAGTTTTACTATGCTCCTCATATAAATAAAAAATCCTATTAAGATCGGACCACTATTTCAAATGGCTGCCATAGGAACGATCGGTCGAAAAGTAGGATCTTCTATGAGAAACACTTCGTTTTTCAAGATATCTTGACCAAACACGGCATTTATTAGTTTTACTATGCTCCTCATACATATACAAAATCCTATTAAGATCGGACCACTATATCATATAGCTGCCATAGGAACGATCTGTCGAAAATTATAATGTTGTATGAAAAAAAATTTTGTTTACCAAGATATCTTGACCAAACTCGGCATTTATTAGTTTTACTATGGTCCTCATATATACGCAAAATCCTATTAAGATCGGACCTCCATATCATATAGCTGCCATAGAAACGATCGGTCGAAAATTAAGTTGTTCTAAGAAAAAAAAATTTTGTTTATCAAGATATCTTGACCAAACTTGACATTGATTAGTTTTTCTATGCTCCTCATATCTGTGCAAAATCCTATTAAGATCGGACCACTATATTATATAGTTGACATAGGAACGATCGGTCGCAAAGTAGGATCTTCTATGAAAAACATTTTGTTTTTCAAGATATCTTGACCAAACTTGGCATTTATTAGTTTTACTATGCTCCTCGTATATACGCAAAATCCTATTAAGAGCGGACCACTATACTATATAGTTGCCATAGGAACGATCGGTCAAAAACTAAGTTGTTGGATGAAAAAAAGTTTTTTATCAAGGTATCTTGACCAAACTTGACATTCATTAGTTTTACTATGCTCTTCATATATATGCAAAATCCTGTTAAGATCGGACCTCTATATCATATAGCTGCCATAGGAACGATCGGTCGTAAAGTAGGATCTTGTATGATAAACATTATTATTTTCAAGATATCTTGACTAAGCTCGGCATTTATTAGTTTTACTATGCTCCTCATACATATGCAAAATCCCATTAAGATCGGACCACTATATCATATAGCTGCCATAGGAACGATCTGTCGAAAATTATAATGTTGTATGAAAAAAAATTTTGTTTACCAAGATATCTTGACCAAACTCGGCATTTATTAGTTTTACTATGGTCCTCATATATATGCAAAATCCTATTTAGATCGGACCTCTATATCATATAGCTGCCATAGAAACGATCGGTCGAAAATTAAGTTGTTCTAAGAAAAAAAATTTTGTTTATCAAGATATCTTGACCAAACTTGACATTGATTAGTTTTTCTATGCTTCTCATTTCTATGCTTAATCTTATTAAGATCGGACCACTATATCATATAGATGCCATAGGAACGATCGGTCGAATATTAAGTTGTTGTATGATAAAAAATGTTGTTTATCAAGATATCTTGACCAAACTTGGCATTTATAAGTTTTACTATGCTTATCATTTCTATGCAAAATCCTATTAAGATCGGACCACTATATCATATAGATGCCATAGGAACGATTGGTCGCAAAGTAGGATCTTCTATGAAAAACATTTTGTTTTTCAAGATATATTGACCAAACTTGGCATTTATTAGTTTTACTATGCTCGTCATATATATGCAAAATCCTATTAAGATCGGACCACTATTTCATATAGCTGCCACAGGAAAGATCGGTCAAAAATGAAGTTGTTGTACGAAAAAAAAAGTTTTTTTTATCAAAATATCTTGACCAAACTTGACATTCATTAGTTTTACTATGCTCCTCATATCTGTGCAAAATCCTATTAAGATCGGACCACAATATTATGATATTATCGGTCGAAAAGTAGGTTCTTGTATGAAATACATTTTGTTTTTCAAGATATCTTGACCAAACTCGGCATTTATTAGTTTTACTATGCTCCTCATACATATGCAAAATACTATTAAGATTGGACCACTATATCATATAGATGTCATAGGAACGATCGGTCAAAAATTAAGTTGTATGAAAAAAAATTTTGTTTATCAAGATATCTTAACCAACCTTGGCATTTATTAGTTTTGCTATGCTCCTCATATCTATGCATTAAGATCCTCATATATATGCAAAATCCTATTAAGATCGGACCACAATATCATATAGCTGCCATAGGAACGATCGGTAGAAAAGTAGGATCTTGTATGAAAAACATTTTGTTTTTCAATATATCTTGACTAAACTCGGCATTTATTACTTTTACCATGCTCTTCATATATATGCGAAATCCTATTAAAAATTAAGTTGTTGTATGAAATATATTTCGTTTTTCAAGATATCTTAACCAAACTTGGCATTTATTAGTTTTACTATGCTCCTCATATATATGCAAAATCCTATTAAGATCGGACCACTATATCATATAGATGCCATAGGAACGATTGGTCGCAAAGTAGGATCTTCTATGAAAAACATTTTGTTTTTCAAGATATATTGACCAAACTTGGCATTTATTAGTTTTACTATGCTCCTCATATATACGCAAAATCCTATTAAGAGCGGACCACTATACTATATAGTTGCCATAGGAACGATCGGTCAAAAACTAAGTTGTTGGGTGAAAAAAAAGTTTTTTATCAAGATATCTTGACCAAACTTGACATTCATTAGTTTTACTATGCTCTTAATCTATATGCAAAATCCTATTAAGATCGGACCACTATATCATATAGCTGCCATAGGAACGATCGGTCGCAAAGTAGGATCTTGTATGAAAAACATTTTGTTTTTCAATATATCTTGACTAAATTTGGCATTTATGAGTTTTACTATGCTCCTCATATATACGCAAAATCCTATTAAGATCGGACCCCTATATCATATAGATGCCATAGGAACGATCGGTCGAATATTAAGTTGTTGTATGAAATATATTTTGTTTTTCAAGATATCTTGACCAAACTTTTCATTTATTAGTTTTACTATGCTCCTCATATATACGCAAAATCCTATTAAGATCGGATTACTATTTCATATAGCTGCAATAAGAACGATCGGTCAAAAACTAAGTTGTTGGATGAAAAAAAAGTTTTTTATCAAGATATCTTGACCAAACTTGACATTCATTAGTTTTACTATGCTCTTCATTTATATGCAAAATCCTATTAAGTGCGGACCACTATACTATATAGTTGCCATAGGAACGATCGATCAAAAACTAAGTTGTTGGGTGAAAAAAAAGTTTTTTATCAAGATATCCTGACCAAACTTAACATTCATTAGTTTTACTATGGTCTTCATATATATGGAAAATGCTATTAAGATCAGACCACAATATCATATAGCTGCCATGGTAACGATCGGTCGAAAAGTAGGTTTTTGAAGAAAATACATTTTGTTTTTCAAGATATCTTGACCAAACTCGGCATTTATTAGTTTTACTATGCTCCTCATATATATGCAAAATCATATTAATATCGGACCATTATATCATAAAGCTGCCATAGGAACGATCGGTCAACAAGTAGGATCTTGAATGAAATATATTTTGTTTTTCAAGATATCTTGACCAAACTTTTCATTTATTAGTTTTACTATGCTCCTCATTTCTATGCAAAATCCTATTAAGATCGGACCACTATATCATATAGATGCCATTGGAACGATCGGTCGAATATTAAGTTGTATGAAATATATTTTGTTTTTCAAGATACCTTGACCAAACTCGGCATTTATTAGTTTTACCATGCTCCTCATATATATGCAAAATCCTATTAAGATCGGACCACAATATCATATAGATGCCATGGGAACAATCGGTCACAAAGTAGGACCTTGTATGAAAAACATTTTGTTTTTCAATATATCTTTGGCATATATTAATTTTATTATGCTCCTCACATATACGCAAAATCCTACTAAGATCGGACCACTATATCATATAGATGCCATAGGAACGATCGGTCGAATATTAAGTTGTTGTATGAAATATATTTTGTTTTTCAAGATATCTTGACCAAACTCGGCATTTATTAGTTTTACTATGCTCCTCATATATATGCAAAATCCTATTAAGATCGGACCACAATATCAAATAGATGCCATAGGAACAATCGGTCACATAGTAGGATCTTGTATGAAAAACATTTTGTTTTTCAATATATCTTTGGCATTTATTAGTTTTATTATGCTCCTCACATATACGCAAAATCCTACCAAGATCGGACCACTATATCATATAGATGCCATAGGAACGATCGGTCGAATATTAAGTTGTTGTATGAAATATATTTTGTTTTTCAAGATATCTTGACCAAACTCGGCATTTATTAGTTTTACTATGCTCCTCATATATATGCAAAATCTTATTAAGATCGGACCACTATATCATAAAGCTGCCATAGGAACGATCGGTCGGAAAGTAGGTTTTTGAAGAAAATACATTTTGTTTTTCCTCATATATATGCAAAATCCTATTAAGATCGGACCACTATATCATTAAGCTGCCATAGGAACGATCGGTCAACAAGTAGGATCTTGAATGAAATATATTTAGT
This sequence comes from Drosophila littoralis, assembly GCA_018903485.1. Lineage (NCBI taxonomy): Eukaryota > Metazoa > Arthropoda > Insecta > Diptera > Drosophilidae > Drosophila > Drosophila littoralis. Next base: position 2,361,636 of record JAEIGF010000590.1, read on the forward strand.
TTTTCAAGATATCTTTACCAAGCTTGGCATTTATTAGATTTACCATGCTTCTCATTTCAATGCTTAATCTTATTAAGATCGGACCACTATATCATATAGATGCCATAGGAACGATCGGTCGAATATTAAGTTGTTGTATGAAATATATTTTGTTTTTCAAGATATCTTGACCAAACTCGGTTTTATTAGTGTTACTATGCTCCTCATATATATGGAAAATGCTATTAAGATCGGACCACAATATCATATAGCTGCCATAGGAACGATCGGTCGGAAAGTAGGTTTTTGAAGAAAATACATTTTGTTTTTCCTCATATATATGCAAAATCCTATTAAGATCGGACCACTATATCATTAAGCTGCCATAGGAACGATCGGTCAACAAGTAGGATCTTGAATGAAATATATTTTGTTTTTCAAGATATCTTGACCAAACTTGGCATTTATTAGTTTTACTATGCTCCTCAATTCTATGCAAAATCCTATTAAGATCGGACCACTATATCATAAAGATGCCATAAGAACGATCGGTCGCAAAGTAGGATCTTGTATGAAAAACATTTTGTTTTTCGATATATCTTGACTAAATTTGGCATTTATTAGTTTCACTATGCTCCTCATATATACGCAAAATCCTATTAAGATCGGACCACTATATCATATAGATGCCATAGGAACGATCGGTCGAATATTAAGCTGTTGTATGATATATATTTTGTTTTTCAAGATATCTTGACCAAACTTGGCACTTATTAGTTTTACTATGCTCCTCATATATATGCAAAATCCTATTAAGATCGGACCACTATATCATATAGATGCCATAGGAACGATCGGTCGCAAAGTAGGATCTTCTATGAAAAACATTTTGTTTTCCAATATATTTTGACTAAAATTGGCATTTATAAGTTTTACTATGCTCCTCATATATACGCAAAATCCTATTAAGATCGGACCACTATATTATATAGTTGCCATAGGAACCATCGGTCAATAACTAAGTTGTTGTATGAAAAAAAAAGTTTTTTATCAAGATATCTTGACCAAACAGGACATTCATTAGTTTTACTATGCTCCTCATATATATGCAAAATCCTATTAAGATCGGACCACTATATCATATAGATGCCATAGGAACGATCGGTCGCAAAGTAGGATCTTGTATGAAAAACATTTTGTTTTTCGATATATCTTGACTAAATTTGGCATTTATTAGTTTCACTATGCTCCTCATATATACGCAAAATCCTATTAAGATCGGACCACTATATCATATAGATGCCATAGGAACGATCGGTCGAATATTAAGCTGTTGTATGAAATATATTTTGTTTTTCAAGATATCTTGACCAAACTTGGCACTTATTACTTTTACTATGCTCCTCATATATATGCAAAATCCTATTAAGATCGGACCACTATATCATAAAGCTGCCATAGGAACGATCGGTCAACAAGTAGCATCTTGAATGAAATATATTTTTTTTTCAAGATATCTTGACCAAACTTGGCATTTATTAGTTTTACTATTCTCCTCAATTCTATGCAAAATCCTATTAAGATCGGACAACTATATCATAAAGATGCCATAATAACGATCGGTCGCAAAGTAGGATCTTCTATGAAAAACATTTTGTTTTCCAATATATTTTGACTAAAATTGGCATTTATTAGTTTTACTATGCTCCTCATATATTCGCAAAATCCTATTAAGATCGGACCACTATATTATATAGTTGTCATAGGAACGATCGGTCAATAACTAAGTTGTTGTATGAAAAAAAAGTTTTTTATCAAGATATCTTGACCAAACATGACATTCATTAGTTTTACTATGCTCCTCATATATATGCCAAATCCTATTAAGATCGGACCACTATATCATATAGCTGCCATAGGAACGATCGGTCGCAAAGTAGGATCTTGTATGAAAAACATTTTGTTTTTCAATATATCTTGACTAAATTTGGCATTTATTAGTTTCACTATGCTCCTCATATATATGCCAAATCCTATTAAGATCGGATCCCTATATCATATAGATGCCATAGGAACGATCGGTCGAATATTAAGATGTTGTATGAAATATATTTTATTTTTCAAGATATCTTGACCAAACTCGGCATTTATTAGTTTTACTATGCTTCTCATATATATGAAAAATGCTATTAATATCGGACCACAATATCATAAAGCTGCCATAGGAACGATCGGTCAACAAGTAGGATCTTGAATGAAATATACTTTGTTTTTTCAAGATATCTTGACTAAATTTGGCGTTTATTAGTTTTACTATGCTCCTCATATATATGCAAAATCCTATTAAGATCGGACCACTATATCATATAGATGCCATAGGAACGATCGGTCGAATATTAAGTTGTTGTATGAAATATATTTTGTTTTTCAAGATATCTTGACCAAACTCGGCATTTATTAGTTTTACTATGCTTCTCATTTCTATGCTTAATCTTATTAAGATCGGACCACTATATTATCTAGATGCCATAGGAACGATCGGTCGAATATTAAGTTGTTGTATGAAAAAAAATGTTGTTTATCAAGATATCTTGACCAAACTCGGCATTTATTAGTTTTACTATGCTCCTCATATATATGCAAAATCCTATTAATATCGGACCACTATATCATAAAGTTGCCATAGGAACGATCGGTCAACAAGTAGGATCTTGAATGAAATATACTTTGTTTTTTCAAGATATCTTGACTAAATTTGGAGTTTATTAGTTTTACTATGCTCCTCATATATATGCAAAATCCTATTAAGATCGGACCACAATATCATATAGATGCCATAGAAACAATCGGTCACATAGTAGGATCTTGTATGAAAAACATTTTGTTTTTCAATATATCTTGACTAAATTTGGCATTTATTAGTTTTACTATGCTCCTCATATATATGCAAAATCATATTAAGATCGGACCACTATATCATATAGATGCCATAGGAACGATCGGTCGAATATTAAGTTGTTGTATGAAATATATTTTGTTTTTCAAGATATCTTGACCAAACTCGACATTTATTAGTTTTACTATGCTCCTCATTTATATGCAAAATCCTATTAAAATCGGACCACAATATCATATAGATGCCATAGAAACAATCGGTCACATAGTAGGATCTTGTATGAAAAACATTTTGTTTTTCAATATATCTTGACTAAATTTGGCATTTATTAGTTTTACTATGCTCCTCATATATATGCAAAATCATATTAAGATCGGACCACTATATCATAAAGCTGCCATAGGAACGATCGGTCAACAAGTAGGATCTTGTATGAAAAACATTTCGATTTTCAAGATATCTTGACAAAACTCGGTATTTATTAGTTTTGCTATGCTCCTCATATCTGTGCAAAATCATATTAAGATCGGAACACTATATTATATAGTTGCCATAGGAACGATCGGTCAAAAATTAAGTTGTTGTATGAAAAAAAAGTATTTTTATAAAGATATCTTGACCAATCTTGACATTCATTAGTTTTACTTTGCTCCTTATATATATGTAAAATCCTATTAAGATCGGACGACTATAACATACAGCTGCCATAGGAACGATCGGTCGCAAAGTAGGATCTTGTATGCAAAACATTTTGCTTTTAAATAGATCCTGACTAAACTTTTCATTTATTCGTTTTACTATGCTCCTCATATATACGCATAATCCATGAAAAACATTTCGTTTTTCAAGATATCTTGACCAAACTTGGCATTTATTAGTTTTACTATGCTCCTCATACATATGCAAAATCCTATTAATATCGGACCACTATGTCATATAGCTGGCATAGGAACGACCGGTCAAAAAGTAAGATCCTGTATGAAAAACATTTTGTTTTTCAATATATCTTGACTAAACTCGGCATTTATTAGTTTTACTATGCTCCTCATATATGTATATGCAAAATCCTATTAAGATCGGACCACTATATCATATAGCTGCCATAGGAACGATAGGTCGAAAATTAAGTTGTTGTAAGAAAAAAAATGTTGTTTATCAAGATATCTTGACTAAACTTCGTATTTATTAGTTTTACTATGCTCCTCATATATTTGCAAAATCATATTAAGATCAGACCACTAAATCATATAGCTGCCATAGGAACGACAGGTCGAAAAGTAAGATCTTGTATGAAAAACATTTTGTTTTTCAATATATCTTGACTAAACTCGCCATTTATTAGTTTTACTATGCTCCTTATATGTATGCAAAATCATATTAAGATCGGACCACTATATCATATAGCTGCACTAAGAACGATCGGTCGAAAAGTAGGTTCTTGTATGAAATACATTTTGTTTTTCAAAATATCTTGACTAAACTCTGCATTTATTAGTTTTACTATGCTCCTCATATATATGCAAAATCCTATTAAGATCGGAACACTATATCATATAGCTGCCATAGGAACGATCGGTCGAAAAGTAGGACCTTGTATGAAAAACATTTTGTTTTTCAATATATCTTGACTAAACTCATCATTTATTAGTGTTACTATGCTCCTCATATCTATGCAAAAGCCAATTAAGATCGGACCACTATATCATATAGCTGCCATAGGAACGATCGCTCGAAAATTAAGTTGTTATATGAAAAAAGACATTGATTATAAAGATATCTTGAGTAAACTCGGCATTTATTAGTTTTACTACGCTCCTCATATATACGCAAAATCCTATTAAGATCGGACCACTATATCATATAGCTGCCATAGGAACGATCGGTCGAAAATAAAGTTGTTGTACGAAAAAAGACATTGATTATAAAGATATCTTGAGTAAACTCGGCATTTATTAGTTTTACTACGCTCCTCATATATACGCAAAATCCTATTAAGATCGGACCACTATATCATATAGATGCCATAGGAACGATCGGTCGAAAATTAAGTTGTTGTATGAAATATATTTTGTTTTTCAAGATATCTTGACCAAACTTAGCATTTATTAGTTTTACGATGCTCCTCATATATATGTAAAATCCTATTAAGATCGGAACACTATATCATATAGCTGCCATAGGAACGATCGGTCGAAAAGTAGGACCTTGTATGAAAAACATTTTGTTTTTCAATATATCTTGACTAAACTCAGCATTTGTTAGTGTTACTATGCTCCTCATATCTATGCAAATTCAATTAAGATCGGACCACTATATCATATAGCTGCCATAGGAACGATCGGTCGAAAATTAAGTTGTTGTACGAAAAAATACTTTGCTTATCAAGATATCTTGACCAAATTCGGTATTTATTAGTTTTGCTATGCTCCTCATATCTGTGCAAAATCCTACTAAGATCGGAACACTATATTATATAGTTGCCGTAGGAACGATCGGTCAAAAATTAAATTGTTGTATGAAAAAAAGTTTTTTTATAAAGATATCTTGACCAATCTTGACATTCATTAGTTTTACTTTGCTCCTCATATAAATGTTAAATCCTATTAAGACCGGACCACTAAATCATATAGCTGCCATATGAACGTTCGGTCGCAAAGTAGGATCTTGTATGAAAAACATTTTGCTTTTAAATAGATCCTGACTAAACTTTTCATTTATTCGTTTTACTATGCTCCTCATATAACGCAAAATCAATGAAAAACATTTCGTTTTTCAAGATATCTTGACCAAACTTGGCATTTATTAGTTTTACTATGCTCCTCATACATATGCAAAATCCTATTAATATCGGACCACTATATCATATAGCTGGCATAGGAACGACCGGTCAAAAAGTAAGATCCTGTATGAAAAACATTTTGTTTTTCAATATATCTTGACTAAACTCGGCATTTATTAGTTTTACTATGCTCCTCATATATATACAAAATCCTATTAAGATCGGACCACTGTATCATATAGCTGCCATAGGAACGATAGGTCGAAAATTAAGTTGTTGTAAGAAAAAAAATTTTGTTATCAAGATATCTTGACTAAACTTCGTATTTATTAGTATTACTATGCTCCTCATATATTTGCAAAATCATATTAAGATCAAACCACTATATCATATAGCTGCCATAGGAACGACCGGTCGAAAAGTAAGATCTTATATGAAAATTATTTTGTTTTTCAATATATCTTGACTAAACTCGGCATTTATTAGTTTTACTATGCTCCTTATATGTATGCAAAATCCTATTAAGATCGGACCACTATATCATATAGCTGCACTAAGAACGATCGGACGAAAAGTAGGTTCTTGTATGAAATACATTTGGTTTTTCAAGATATCTTGACCAAACTTAGCATTTATTAGTTTTACTATACTCCTCATATATACGCAAAATCCTATTAAGATCGGACCATATAGCTGCCATAGGAACGATCGGTCGAAAATTAAGTGGTTATATGAAAAAAAATTTTTTGATTCAAGATATCTTGACCAAACTTGGCATTTATTAGTTTTGCTATGCTACTCATATATGTGCAAAATCCTATTAAGATTGGCCCACTATATCATATAGCTGCCATAGGAACGATCGGTCGAAAATAAAGTTGTTGTACGAAAAAAGACATTGATTGTAAAGATATCTGGAGTAAACTCGGCATTTATTAGTTTTACTATGCTCCTCATATATACGCAAAATCCTATTAAGATCGGAATACTGTATCATATAGATGCCATAGGAACGATCGGTCGAAAATTAAGTTGTTGTATGAAATATATTTTGTTTTTCAAGATATCTTGACCAAACTTAGCATTTATAAGTTTTACTATGCTTATCATTTCTATGCAAAATCCTATTTAGATCGGACCACTATATCATATAGCTGCCATAGGAATGATCGGTCGAAAATTAAGTTGTTATATGAAAAAAAAGTTTTTTTTTCAAGATATCTTGACCAAACTTGGCATTTATTAGTCTTGCTATGCTACTTATATATGTGCAAAATCCTATTAAGATCGGCCCACTATATCATATAGCTGCCATAGGAACGATCGGTCGAAAATAAAGTTGTTGTACGAAAAAAGACATTGATTATAAAGATATCTTGAGTAAACACGGCATTTATTAGTTTTACTATGCTCCTCATATATACGCAAAATCCTATTAAGATCGGACCCTTATATCATATAGATGCCATGGGAACGATCGGTCGAAAATTAAGTTGTTGTATGAAATATATTGTGTTTTTCTAGATATCTTGACCAAACTTGGCATTTATTAGTTTTACTATGCTCCTCATATATATGCAAAATCCTATTAAGATCGGACCACTATATCTTATAGCTGCCATGGGAAAGATCGGTCGAAAATTAGGTTGTATGAAAAAAAATTTTCTTGATCAAGATATCTTGACCAAGTTCGCCATTTATTAGTTCAACTATGCTCCTCATATATATGCAAAATCCTATTAAGATCGGACCACTATATCATATAGCTGCCATAAGAACGATCGGTCGAAAATTAAGTTCTTGTATGAAAAGAAATGTTGTTTATCAAGATATCTTGACCAACCTCGGCATTTTTTAGTTTTAGTATCCTCCTCATATATATGCAAAATATATGTTTTGCAGGTTTTTTATTCTGCTGCGGAGCGATCCCAGCAGCACCCATCACGCTGACCTACCACAACCTAATCTCAGCGGTGAGTGAGTCCAGCGGTTCCTTCCCCCTCTTCCCGAAGACATAAGTCCCTCTGTGGCGGAGTTATCACTACAAACCCCCCTTCTCTAAACCCCCCTTGCTAGCTCTACGCCTCGGCAAACTACAAATTTCTTGAAGAGTGAACCTGGTAAGATTGATTTTTACCACCCCAAGTCCCACTGGGGTGTCAGCAGCAAAAACACACGTGCAGGCAGACAAGTGGTAATAGGAGAGTAATAGCAAAGAAGAAACATGAAAAACTAACGGACTGCCATAAAACTTCTCGCTGAGTGAGCGAATTCGTTCGAGCACTAAAGTGTATGCTCACACACTAATACACGCTCACACGCACAAGCGTGTGCCGCGAGTTGGCAGAGCGCGTGCCAACGGCACAGCTGCCTGAGCCTACCGTGGGGCAAATCGTTCGGTACGTGTCGAAATCGCGCTGTGAATAAGACAGCGGGGAAAGTGCGAAAAGTGAAGAAATAAACGGCGTCGGCATAAGTCGGACTTTTTTTTTTAAATACAACAACAAAACAAAAAATAAGTGAACAAGTAAAAACGCAAGTGAACTGGGATGAGGCACGTGCGCTAAAGTTTTGTTGGGTTTTTTTTTTGTGTTCGGAAAAAGGAACATATAAGTATCAGACGAAATGCGGCACGGAGTAGCCAGACACGAAGTCCAAAGAAACAAGAAGAACAAGTAAGAGGTTCTAGTCGGGAGCTCCCGACTAGGGGATACCCTGAACCCTCTTCCTCCAACACCAAATGCAAATACCATACTATTCTAGAAACTACATGTCAAGTTTGGTGACTCTAGCTCTTATAATTTACCGAAATTGCTCAAAAAAAAATATTTCGATATATATTTTTATCGATTACTTGGAAATGGGGCAAGTTATCGAACATCGGAAACAAACTCGATCTGCGCAGGCACTAGGAACACCTACATCTAAAATTTGAGCTCTCTAGCTCTTATAGGCTCTGCGATCCCTGCGTTCATTCATACGGACAGACGGACGGACGGACGGACAGTCGGACATATATATACGGAATATATACACTTTATGGGGTCGGAGATGCTGTCTTCTGCCTGTTACATACATTTGCACAAATACATAATACCCTTTTTACCCTGTAGTATGCGCATATATCGAGGGTACATTGTACCAAGAACTCAGCATAAATATAACAGCAACACTTTGTAGCATTACATAAACAAAACCAATTTAAGTGAGCGTGAAATATGATCACCCACTTATGAACTACGCTGTCAGCATTCCGCCGCTGACCGCCAATAACATATACATATATATAAGCGCATAAGACTCTCTCGCTTTCTTATTCTGATAAGACATATATGTACATATATGCAGCCGCTCCGCTGCTGGCGTAACGGGCAGCGCAGCTACGCGGCCTTCGCCTTAAGCACTCATGTACATAGGCTAGGCGTACTTAAAGATATATTCAATAAAGCATTCTAAAAACCAAGCTCAAACGGCACAGACGTGCCAGATTCATTTACTCGCACCCTCGAGTTTACATGGCGACCGTGACAGGACTCCCGGAGGACCTTGGAAAAACAACAGCTATAACAACAACAAAAGTTGCACCAACAACAACAACCACTTGGATCTGAACAATCGAGGGTGCAGCGGCGACAAAAAGAATTCTGAGTGAGTAGAGTAATGTGATTGGCAATAAACGCAGTGGAGTACGAAAGAAATTAAAACAAAGAGTAGCGCACCTGAGATGGCTAATGTATAGTAAAACTCCAGCACCCGCATGGTCGACGGAAGTTACAAACTGAGCTCGACTTTTTGATTGAAATCAAAAACAATCAAATTCCCAACACACCTACTCACTCAAGAGATATAAATAACACACATAAACAAAATACTAATCGACCGCCTTCCCCAAAGAAGCTGCCTAAACTAAAGAAGAGATGTCCCAACGACTGCGGAGGACCCTTGGAATCCCCCTTTTGTGAGAACACGTGCGCATCCAGCACCGGTGCCACAGCAGAGAACAGACGTCGGAGAAATAGCAGCCCGTGCAGCCAGCACCGGCCCCGTCTAGCGCACCAAGCACCTGGAGTAGTGAGCCGACAGAGCTACTGAGAGCGCCCACCAAACAACAGAATTTTTTTTTAATGCACTGCGATTCATACCACTCCAATTTAATATAAATCTCGTAAAATTCAGCGGAAACATTTCTGCCCGATTAGAGTGCGGCCCGTAAAGCCACGCAAATACTAGGCAGGAAAACATGTAAACAAATTTTTTTTTACAATTCCAAACAATTTAAAAATGGCAAATTAATATGAAAAAAACAGTCAGTAAAAAAGTAATAAACAAAATTTATTAAGAAATATATATATGTCTATAGAAACAAATAAAATATGTAAATCGGTAGAAAATTTTGAAGATTTTGCCAAAATGGGCATTGTAGACGTAAAAACTGTAGACTCGACAGCTAACGTAATAAACAAACTCGAAGTCGATAACACCGATCTAAAACTAATAACAATACTTATTGTTACAATTTTTATTATAATACTAGCACATCTATTATACAAATTGTATAAGTACCATAATGAATGCATAAAGAAGCGATATCAAAGCCAGACAAACGACCTGGATAAAATTTAAAATAAAATTACTAGTAATCAGCAACAAAGATTGCTTAAAAACATTATTGAAAAAAAATTAATTAAAATATATGACTATTTGCTTATTAAATTTATATATGTTGATGCCAATTTTATCGGTTATTTTATAAATCTGTCTCCATAGTAAGACTTTATTTTTATTTCCTGAAAACATTAAAAAATAATATAGATCAACAAATTTTTTTTTAAAAAATGAAATGGAATGGCAAAAGATTAATGCCGGATTAATTAATATTAAAGAAAAATTCGACAAATCATACAAGTGTTTAGCACAAAATATGATAACTTCCAATGAGACTATAAGCAGACATGCAACAACACTAGTTGCACGTTCACTGATACACGACAATAAAGAAAAATTATATACTCAGCATTGGTCGTATGTATCAGGATTTTTGCATAGGTTGAAAACAAACCTAAATAGCATTAACTCAAAGAGAGAGAGAAAGACATAGAGACATTAAGCGATGCTGAAATCGCAAGCGGTTCAGACAAATATATAAAAGAAGAAGATCTTCACGATCTTACTATACCAACGGTAATCACATTACCCGAGCTATCTGAGTCTGAACAAGAGTTTGTAATTGAAGACAAAACTGTAAATATGGCCATGACACAAGTAGAATTCCTTAAACTAGCCTTTTCACTCATAACTGAGTTTAGTGGAAAGTCTGAGAATTTACAAAGTTTTATTGAGGCTCTTAATTTAGTGGATTCACTAAAATGAACACATGAAACTACAGCAGTAAGCCTAATAAAAACTAGACACAAAGGCCATGTTCGAAACCTAATCAATACAGAACAAACAATTATGGTTATGATAGACAAACTTAAAAGCGGCATAAAAGGCGAATCAGCAAAAGCATTATCCGCTAAATTGTTTAATCTGCAGCAAAAGCAAAAGACAGCAAGTCAATATATTCAAGAAGTTGAACAGTTGACAAAGGCTTTGCAAGCAGCACATATGGTAAACGGTGTATCACAAGAATACGCTGAAGAACTTAGCCTACAAGTTGCTGTAAAATCCATTATAACAAACAGCACAATTGACGAAGTTAGGTCTGTAATGATATCACGAAATTTCAATAACATGAGTGAGGTTATAACTGTCTTTGTCGATGGCTGCACAGACACAATAGGACATCCAAACACAGTCTTATATGCTGCGCAGCATCAGAGAAATATACCCAACCGAGGCAATAACCGCGGAAACAACCGCGGAAATTACCAAAATAATGGTAATAGATATTATAATAATTATAATAATAATGGCAACAATAGACAGAGAGGCCAATTTAGAGGAAACTCTAGTGGCCGTGGTAACTCAAACAGAGGCCACAACAATAACAATAACAATAATGTGAGAGTTGCCCAAATACTTCGGGAAACTCCCAACAGCCCTAAGGTGCACAGCAATAGATAGTGAAAAGGTTCATTCGATTAATCTTTGTGTAAATATATTCGTAACATTCACAAATGTAGCTACAGGCAAGAGACTAATATTTTTTATAGGAAACTGGTGCAGATATATTTTTGTTAAAAGAAAATTCAGACACTTTCAATGATATAAACATTAATAATAAAGTTAATATTCAGGGAATTAATCAAGCATTGATTCAATACAAAGGACTAACATCTTTAGAAATACAAACAACTAAATATATAGTTCCACACAACTTCCATATTGTCGATTCAACTTTTTCTGTACCGTGAGATGGAGTTTAAGGCATCGATTTTATTAAAAAATATAATTGTCAATTAGATCTTACACCTTCAAAAGATCTACTCCATAATAAGAGCAGATAATCTAAATTATTCTATCTATGTTCCCATAACTTACAGCTCCGGTAATAATACAGTAGTGTTACCGGCAAGATCCGAAGTTGTCCGAAAAATCGAGCTAACTTTAAATGAAGATAGCATTCTAGTTCCGAACCATGAAATTCAACCTGGTATATATGCAGCAAACACAGTCGTAACGACTGCAAATGGATTTGTCCGTTTACTAAATACAACTAGTACCGATCAAATGATAAACAAGTTAAATTATGAACCGTTAGCAAATTGTAGAATACCCGAAATAAGCAATGAAACTAGAACCAAGGATATTATGTGAAAGTTAACAAAAAATTTTCCAACACTTTTTAATAAACAATTAAAAGAACTTTGTTGTCAATATACAGACATATTCGGACTTGAAACCGAACCAATTACAACAAATAATTTTTATAAGCAGAAACTAAGATTAAAAGATGATGAACCTGTGTATATAATAAATTATAGAAATCCTCATAGTCAAAAAGACGAGATTCAAAAAAAAATTTTCCAACACTTTTAAATAAACAATTAAAAGAACTTTGTTGTCAATATACAGACATATTCGGACTTGAAACCGAACCAATTACAACAAATAATTTTTATAAGCAGAAACTAAGCTTAAAAGATGATGAACCTGTGTATATAATAAATTATAGAAATCCTCATAGTCAAAAAGACGAGATTCAAGATTCAAGACGATATCTTAGATCAACTAGGTAGAGCAAAATATTTCTCTTTTTTTTTATTTTTTATTTATCTATTAATACATAATGGAATTATATGCTAAAAGCCTAGTTAAATAACACAGTTCTCTAAATAGCATCACCGACCGATGGAGGTGTTTTAGTTGCCAGTCCGGCCAGCTGTGCCCCTTTTCACAGCTAAATTTGTCAGTGACGCTATTAGAGCCTACATCTAAGCAGAAGGGTGTAAGTAGGAAAAAAGTGTTCTTAAGTAAAATTAAAGATAATCTTAGTTTGCTATATTAATTAATAAAATCCAATAAATAAGAAAAAAGAAAGTAAGAAGATTGTTAATAAAGTAAAGAAATTTAAGCTAGATATATAGAGTGTTAAGTAGATAGGACAGAGAGAAAAATAATGGGAAATCACCGACCCGGTGGGGGAAAATTTACTGCCTGTCCGGCAAGCTATGCCCCTGCTCATAGCTGGGAATGGTCAGTGACTTCCCGAAGGTATCCTGAAAGCAACGATTTTATTAGGGGTAGAGAAAGTTCTATAGAGAAAACGTGATGCAAACTATTATAATTTTTACATAGCACGCGAAAAGGATTGTGCATAGCGTAGTCTGTTGTGCACGTAGACAGAAATAAGGGGCGGTTATTTCTGGTTGGTCTAGGCGGAACAGAGAATTGAAGACGCCCTAGCAGAAAAGGAGAATCTATATCGCCAATAATCAACTTATGTAGAAGGACAACACCAAGAATTGTCCTACGGTTGGTTAACGACGGAAAATTAAGAAGAAGCAGCCAGCTGGAGTAAAATGGCAACCGAAGATTAGGGTCCCAATTTAAACCTCGTAAGGCAAAAAGCAGAAATTGCTTCTGAACAGATTCAATACGATCCTGGCTATTGTTATACTGCGGAGACCAGATGCAAGAGCAGTATTCAAGGATAGGGCGAACAAGAAAAATGTACAGAAGTTTCGTTATAAAAGGATCGTTAAACTCTTTAGACCATCGTTTAATGAATCCAAGTACTCCTTTTGCCTCATTAACTATGGTATCTATGTGAAGATTGAAACAGAGTTTAGAATCAAAAAGAACGCCTAGATCCTTAACTGTTAGTATACCCTGCAAAGGGGTATTGTCGATTGTATAACTGACAAGATAAGGTGTAGTACGATAAAATGTCATAAACATATACTTTGAACAATTCAGATGCAATTGATTGGCCGAACACCAAAGTTGCATAGCGTTCAAATCGTCTTGTAGACCAGAATGATGTAGGGGATTAGTGTATGATAGAATAAGTTTCACATCATCCGCATACATGAGTACACGGGCATGTGATATAACAGAGGGGAGATCATTTATAAAAAGAGTAAAGAGTAAAGGTCAACGATGACTACGTTGGGGAACACCAGAAGTAACGTGAACCTGTTTAGAGGTAGTCTGCCTCAGCATTACTCTTTGGGTTCTACCATTTAAATAAGAATTAATCCAAAGCAAAAGAGACGGAGGGAAACCTATTCGGTCAAGTTTAAAAAGTAAAATGTCATGGTGCACAGAATCAAACGCCTTACTGAAGTCAGTGTAAATGACATCAGTTTGCATTTTCGAAAGGAAAGCATCATTTACCAAGGAAGTAAACTCTAGCAGATTGGTCGTAGTTGACCGATGCTTTACGAATCAATGTTGAACAGGGGAGACAACAGATTTGCAGAAATGCTCCAAATTCGAAGTGATTATTTTTTCAAATAATTTAGGAATAGCGGACAGTTTTGCAATGCCCCTGTAATTTTGTATATCAGACTTTCCACCTTTCTTGTGGAGAGGTATGATATTAGACTCTTTCCAAAGAGATGGAAAGACAGAAGATTCAAGGAATAGATTAAAAAGCTTTAGCAATGGATAAACAAGGGAAGAACTGCACTCCTTGAGTAGACAACTTGGAATATTGTCAGGCCCAGGAGAGTAAAAAGATTTTAAAGAATTTATAGCTAAAAGGAGAGAGGAGTGTGAAATAATAGGAGGAGGTATAGAACTAGAGGAAGAAATAGTATAAGGATAAGAATTATTATTAGGACAGACTGAGGAGTAAGTCGGTTGGAAAAAATTAGCAAAGAGGTTAGCAGAATCAGAGTCATTACTAGCTTTATCCATCCCGAAAGAAAAAGAAGTTGGCAAACTTGAAGATTTACGCTTCAAGTTTACAAAATTGTAAAACTGTCTCGAATTTTGGGCAAATGGCATTTTACAACGAGTTAGATAATTCTCATAGCATTGAGAATTCAGAAGAAAGAAGTTCGACTTGGCTATGGAATATTTAGCCAAGTCTGTACACGAACCAGACTTTTTAAACTTTTTAAAATATTTAGATTTTAAGTTTTTAAGATGTGACAATCTGGGAGTAAACCAGGGTGGTTTTGAAGAAGTAGTCGAAGGAATTGACTTGGGAATACTCATATCTAAGAGGGAGTTTAGGGTGCTATAAAAAAAAGTAATAGCAGTATTCATATCAACCGAGTCACATAAGAAAGACCAATCGGTTGCATAAATAAGCTGATTCAGCAATGAATAATTTCCTTTGCGAAAGCAGAGGCGGGGCTTATTGGCTGATGAGCACGAAATGAGACGATTACAATTGAACATTGTAATCTCTAAAGTAGGATGATATACATCCTCAGGAAGAGATAAAGGAGGGTACCTAGGCACATTAGAAATAAGGTAGTCGTTAACAAATACAAGGTCAAGTGTTCTATTCAAATGATTAGAAATGGAATTGATTTGAAACAACGAAAGATCAAGCATGCAGTCCATAAAATCATGCTGTGCTAAGGGCACTAGATAATTTTTGGCAGTGAATAATGACCAAGAGATGTTCGGCAAATTAAAATCACCCAAAACCATAAATAGGTCATTATCACGCACGTGTGAAGAAACTTCTTTAATACAAGTAATATGTTTCATATAAACTTGAATATCAGAAGAAGGAGGAACATAAGAGCATGTAATATAGGTATTCCGTGTAGGAAAAGACACCTTGACTGAGATAATTTCAGCGTCAGTAGGCGTACTAAAACAGAAAAGTTCTGACTGGAGAGTGGCTTTGACGGTAATTAACACCCCACCACCTCGAGTCGGCCGATCATTTCTATGCAAAATAAAACTATTCGAAAATACCTCAAATTCGGATATGGTTGAATTTAACCATGTTTCGGAAAATGCTATTATATCCGAGTCGAAGGAAGTACTGGCCTTGACTTATTGTCGGGATTCCATCAGATTGAGCTAGACGAAAACTCTAGAGATATAACATCTTTTTCAACGAGCAATGGCTCTTATCGCTTCACGCGATCACCATTTGGCTTGAAAATAGCGCCAAATTTATTCCAAAGAATGATGACTATTGCAATCTCTGGACTTGAACCCTCACAAGCATTGTTCCGGTTGTTCCGAAAAACACATGCTTAGCAATTTAATTAGTGTTTTCGACATATGTAGGATATACAACTTGAAGCTACATCCTGAAAAATGTTCATTTTTTATGCATGAAGTAACATTCCTGGGACATAAATGCACAGATAAAGGAATCTTGCCAGATGACAAAAAATTTGATGTCATACTATATTATCCAGTCCCTCATGCCTCAGACAGCGCTGGACGTTTTATTGCACTTTGTAATTACTACAGACGATTCATAAAAAATTTGGCCAATTTTTCTAGGCTTATAACAAGATTAAATAAAAAGAATGTCCCATTTGAATGGACTGATGAACGTCAAAATGCATTTGAATATCTTAAAGCTCAACTAATAAAACCAACTCTGTTACAATACCCAGATTTTACAAAAGAATTATGTATAATCACGGATGCAAGTAAGCAAGCTTGTGGTGCAGTGTTAACACAAACCCACAATGGAATTCAACTTCCGGTAGCTTACGCATCGAAAACATTATCAAAAGGAGAAAGTAACAAGAGTACGACGGAACAAGAGTTAACAGCTATTCATTGGGCAATCACCAATTTTAGACCTTATATATACGAAACCCATTTCACTATAAAAACCGACCATAGACCACTAACATTTTTGTTCTCAATGACAAATCCTAGCTCTAAATTAACGCGTATGAGACTTGAATTAGAGGAGTATAACTTTACAGTAGAGTACCTAAGAGGCAAAGATAATTTCGTAGCCGATGCATTGTCCCGGATAACGATATCTGAACTAAAAGACATCAAAATAAAGTCCCGAAAGTCACTACCAGGTACCAAAGTAGACAAAAATTCTGCGCAGAAAACAAACAAGTAGAAATGCCAAGGCAATCTACCGAAAAAGCTTCTCAGCCCAACGTATATGAAGTCATTAATAATGACGAAGTACGTAAAGTAGTGACCTTGCATATATGTAAAAGATATGCTATGTTTCTGCAATGGTAAGAAAATTGTAGCAAGAATTGATGTTAGCGATTTATGTACTAATAATGGAAATATTGACTTAGGACAACTATTTCGAAGGCTCGAAAAAGAAGCCGGTATATTAAAAATCAGCCAACTGAAAATGGCACCGTGGGAAAATATCTTTGAAAAAGTTTCAATAGATAATTTCAAAATTATGGACAATAAAATATTAAACACATTGAGAGTAGCGCTAGTCAACCCCGTGGGCTATATTGTCTACACTACATGACGATCCAGTACAAGGAGGTCATACAGGCATTACATTTGCCAAGGTCAAAAGACATTATTACTGGAAAGGTATGACTCGTGATATAACAGAGTACTTCAAGAAATGTCAAAAATGCCAAAAATCAAAAACAACAAAACATAATAATTATAATATATAATTTATAATAATATAATATAATTTATAATAATATAATTTAACAATTACTGAAACCCCGATAAAAGCTTTTGACAGAGTGATAGTGGATACAATTGGTCCACTATCAAAGTCAGAAAAAGGCAATGAATATGCAGTCACGCTCATATGCGACTTGATTAAATATTTCGTTGCTATACCAGTGACAAATAAAAACGCGAAACAGTAGCAACAGCAATATTTGAATCTTTCATTTTCGTTCATTTCGGACATGGGAACGGAATATAAAAATTCAATTATAAATGACATGTGCAAATATTTAAAAAATATAACATCAACTGCACACCATCGCCAGACCGTTAGAACAATAAAAAGAAGCCACAGAACATTTTATTAATATATACGATCCTACATACCAGTAAATAAAACTGATTGACGCGTATGGCTTCAATACTTTGTTTATTGTTTCAACACAACCCCCTAGATGGCACATAATTGTTGTCCATATGAGTTAGTATTTGGTAAGACTAGAATAGAACCTACATATAACATAGAAGATTACGCTAAAGAAAGTAAGTATAGATTAGAAGTAGCATATAAAAGAGCAAGAAATATGCTTGAACTACACAAACAAAAAAATAAAGAGCTATATGACTTAAAAACTAAGGACAAAATTTTATCCATAGGGGATAAAGTTTTACTGAGAAATGAAGTAGGCCATAAGCTAGATTTTAAATACACAGGGCCCTATAGAGTAGAAAAAATAGAAGATAGAGATTATATAGTTATTTCTGGAAATAAAAATAAAAAACAAAAAGTTCATAAAGATAGGTTAAAGATTTTTAATTCATAATAAATTTAATATGCAAAAATATATATAGAAAAACAAAAAAATTAATACATACTATATGCATTCTAAACATAATATTATTTCAAACTTTTATTACAAAAAAAAATATATAAATACATTTTTAATATATATAAGTAAAATAACTCCACTTTGTTACGTCATTTTTTTAAAAGGAGGGTGATGTAGTATGCGCATATATCGGGGGTACATTGTACCAAGTACTCAGCATAAATGTAACAGCAACACTTTGTTGCATTACATAAACAAAACCAATTTAAGTGAGCGTGAAATATGATCACCCACTTATAAACTACATTAAGTCAGCATTCCCACGCTGACCGCTTAGCCTTAAGCACTCATGTACATAGGCTAAGCGTACTTAAAGATATATTCAATAAAGCATTCTAAAAACCAAACTCAAACGGCACAGACGTGCCAGATTCATTTACTCGTACCCTCGAGTTTACAACCCATTCTTAGGGTATAAAAAAAAAAGTATTAAAGTGAGAGTGGCCATGGTACCACGGTAAAGGAGTAGACGAATGTAGCGAAAAAGTACTGCAGAGTGAGGACAGTACGCAGCGTCACTTTTAAGGTTGGTCAACTTAAGTGCGAAGTGACTTTTGTTTTGCGGCTCGGTAAAATTCAAATTAAATTAATTAAAACAAAATAATAAAAATAAAAATTATTAAATATAAAAATAAAACTAATTGAAAATAAAAATAATAAAATTAAAATAAAATAAAAAATAATATCAAAATAAAATAATTAATAATAAAAAAATAATTCAAACAAAATCAAAATAAAATAACCGGAACCAGGCGGACAAGAAAGACCGACTAGCTTACGGAGATAATAGCACAACCCAAGGAAGGAAACTTGGAGCTCGGCCATAAGATCAACAAAGATAAGAGGTAACCTCCATCCACCCTACGAAAGGGTGGATACGGGTGAGTGTCAGAATCCAGGGGTGGGCGTGCGTTGGATCCACTTGCGACGAAAGGAGGAGGGGGTCGAAGACTTGCGCCGCCGGTTGGCAAGCTTCGTCTCTGGGGGTTCGCACTCAGCCAAAGTATGGGCTCGGCTAGCCGTACTAGGGCCAAATAAACCCGGACCCCCGAGCAGAAAGCCCAGATCGAACCCGACCCCGTTGAATGGGATCGGCTGTCGAAATCCGAATTGGATTCCGGCCCCCTCCCGAGCACTCCCAGCCTGTTCCAGTGATCCCGAGCCATAAAATCCGTGCTGCAGGCGATAGGGTAAAGGAATCGGTGAGTGTCTCATTAACACCAACGCGCTTACCATTGGAGTTGAGGGGACACTAGATCGTACCCGAACAAGTCAGGAAGAGGGGTTTCGATGGGCAGACTGATCCCTTGTCCTTCGTGGAGGCCATCGAGGATCGAGCCCTGTCGTACGCCATCGTGAATGATACTTTACCCGATACTTTGAATTATTGCAAGACGAAATCCGGGTTCGTCATCAACGAGAGGGCGAAGGATTCAAACACCACGGTGGCTACAGCCCTGAGAGAGAATTAAGTAGGATATACGACAACGCAGCCCCAGAGTATAAATTGTATGTGCGGAGGCACGATTTCTCATCGCTGTCGAAGCTCATACAGCTAGCCGTCGAATACGAGGAGATAAAGCAGCATGGTCAACAGTACCCATCTGGTTCGCGATCTCGACTAGGGAATACCATGGGCACGTATCTAGGCGACGGGCAAGCGCAGACAACGACCGGCATGAACAACCCGTTCAGGGTAGCTCTATCGCCAGTCGGTTATGGGGACATCGAGATGACGCTAGGAACGGAAAAACTGGGAATCAGGGAAGGGGCGGCTGGTCGTCCTGTGGAGCTGATCCCGGCGGCAAGGTTAGGGATTCGGCAAGGGGCGGCAGGCCGTCCCGGAGGCGCGGTCGGACGATAAGGGGATGTCCAGGATGGCATTGGAGGCACAGTCGACCGATAAGGGAATGTGCCAATAGAGGCGCGGTCGGGCAGTACGGTGTCTAGAGTGCCGCTAGAGGCGTGGTCAGACGACCGGGGGGCGTCTAGAGCGCCAGTAAAGGATTGGCAACAGAAGCATAAGGGGGACTCGACAAGGGTTAAGGTGAAAGGGCAGGCGACGACAGAGGTCAGCAGAGGCGGGGATTCGGGGCCTAAGCGTGGATCAGCATCTATTATCATGAAGCTGGGTAGGGTGGATGGATCCAATGGGCAAGAGGATCAACCTCACACCTCAGAAAGAGTCGTGCTAGCAGGTGAGCTAGTCGCGGGGGAAACCCCGGCCGCGAGAACCGGTCACGAGACTAGTAGCGGTGTAGGGTCTGGAGAGGAGAAGTCTAATAGCGAGGACGTCTGGCCAGCAGACCTGGAGCCAAGTCTACAGGTGCTTCTAGAGGCGGAGTTGGCGCAATTCGAGGGGTTGAAGGGCGTGTCCAACATAGCCAGCCATCGTATTGTGATGAAGGACAACAAGTGGAGGAATTGCTCCGGACGGGAGCCATCGAGCCGTCCCGAAGCCCATACAGCGCTCCGATTGTGCCAGTGAAAAAGAAGACGGGGGAATGGTGAATGTGCATGGATTATAGGCAGCTCAATGCACATTCGATCCCGGACGCATACCCAGTACCCCGGATAAATCACATTTTAGTGCGCCTACGGCACGCGCGCTACATATCGTCGCTGGATTTGAAGCAAGGATATTGGAAGATACATATGGAGGAAGGTAGCAGGCAGTATACTGCGTTTACGGTCCCAGGCCGGGGGCTATACCAGTGGAAGGTGATGCCCTTCGGTCTGCAATCAGCGTGTGCCACGTTCCAGAGGGCATTGGATTCAGTAATAGGGCCACAAATGGAGCCGCACGCTTTCGCCTAAACAGAGAGATATGCCGATTCTTCCGAAAGGAGCTGGTGTGGAGATGGCGCTCAAGTGGCTCAATTCAATAGAGAGTCCGGAAGAATCGCTCGATGGGCCTTAGAATTACAGCAGCTCCAGTTTTACGTGCAGTACCGGCGAGGGAAGTTGAACGTGGTAGCTGACGCACTATCCCGACAGCCATTAGAGACATGTTATCAGGCCATGGAGGAGCAGCACCCCTGCGAATGGACCACACGCATGCTGGAAAAACTCACTAAGGAGCCCGAGAAGTATCCGGACTACGCTGTCGAGAACGGCCAAGTCTACAGCCACCTAGAACGACCGTGGGAATTGTGTGTCGCCGGCATTCAGAGGCAGAGAGTCTTGCAGGAGTGCCTCAATGCCCCGACGGCGGGTCATCAAGGGGTGAGGAAGACGGTATCTCGCCTAGCGCTGAGGTACTACTGGCCAGGAATGTTTCGGGACGCCGCACGTCATGTGAGGTGCTGCGAGGTGTGCCAAAAATGTAAGGTAGAATAGGTGAGGCCGGCAGGACGAATGCTGACGCGCCAGGTGACAGAACCGTGGTCCATCCTATGCGCCGACTTTGTGGGCCCCTTACCACGTTCTAAGCATGGGAACACTATGCTGCTGGTATTTCATGATGCGTTCAGCAAGTGGGTGGCGCTAGTCTCCTTAAGAAGGGCGACGGCAGAACACTTGCAGAGGGCGTTCCGAGGACGGATACTTTGTCGATCCGGAGTCCCCCAGAAGCTTGTATGCGACAACGGGGTGCAATTCACGAGTCGGACATTATAGGCTTTCCTGATGTCGATCGGCGTAGAGGTGCAATACACGGCACCGTATTACCTTCAGGAAAATCGCACCGAGCAGACGAACCGGACGTCGAAGAGAATGATTGCCCAACTTATCGAAGAACATCAGAGCTCGTGGGACGAGATGCTACCCGAAATATCGTTGGCGGTGAACACTAGCGTGGCTGACTCAACCAGATTTTCACCCGCATTCTTGGTACAAGGTCGCGAGCCTCGTCTCCCCGCTGCCTTATACGACGAGGTTACGCCTGGATCCGCCACTGTTCAGCAAACGCCAGGGGAAAAGGCCGGGCGTTTGAGAAAGGTGTTCGACATCGTCCGTCACAACCTGCAGCGTGCTTCCCAGGACCAGGGGTGGCACTACAACTTGCGTAGAAGCGAGTGGCGACCTAAGATCAATGAGCAGGTGTGGCTACGTCAGCATCAGATATCCAAGGCTGCCGACGAATTCACGGCGAAGTTGGATCCGAATTTTGACGGTCCCTACCGGGTCGTAAAGCGCTTGGCGCTCGACGGTGAGCGGAAGAGGCGGGTAGCCAACGTTGCCCAACTAAAGATCTACCACGGACCAGGCCAAGAAGACCCCAGCGAAGACGGAGGGCCGAGAGACGACCAGCTAGACGAAAGTTGAATTAAGAATGATTTGTAGTTACTAACTAGTAAACTATTTATAAGAAAAATCGTAAGCTGCACCGTAGAAGTCTAGTAGAGCAAAATGTAGGCCGAAGTCGATATTAGGGGGAGAGGAATCGGAATGATAGAGAAGTTAAGTGAATCGCTTGTAATTATTGGTACTTCCACAGGTGAAATGGAACGTGACTACGATCTCGAGGTTGAGTGGGAGCGCAGCAGCTATTCGAGCAACGACCCGTGGCAGTGGGCTCTCGACTATGAGACGGGAGGCTCGTCGCCACCACCACTCGTGCCCAGAACCCGCAACTTGGAGGGGTGCGACTCGCCAACTCCGTTGGTGCCGAGGCTACCGCCGCCCGCGGAGGCCAACTCGGTCTCAAGGACGGACCCGTCTCCCCAGCCCTACCCGTTCTGGGAGGTACTAGAGGATCCAGCAGAGAATGACGCGGATGAATGGAGACCCGTCGTCCCGGAGGACGTCTTCCCACCATCGAGATGGACGGTCCGTACAGTGAACGGAAAGCTACCGCCCAACGTGCGCGACCGAGTTGTCGCAAAAATGGAAGGACGGCTCCCCCAGATCCGTCGCAACCGATTTAATGTCAAAGAAGGCAATGGATTTTACAAGGTGACCATCAGGGGGTCACAATATAATTATTATCGCTAAGAAAACCTAAAAAATGAATATTATGTATGAAGCATTATTATTTTTATATATATTATATGACTATGTATGAAGTATTATTATTTTTATATATTATATAGGACTATGTATGAAGTATTCTTATTTTTATTTATTATAGATGACGATGAATGAAGTATTAAATGTTAAGAATAAATAACATGAAGTCGAAATAGAGATCAAAAGGAGCTAATTATGTTACTAAATAAATTAACATTAGTAGTAAAAGAGAACAGAGTCAAGAGAGAGAGAGTTTTCGCCGCACAGCGAAAAGGACGAAAAAGGGTCGTGGGCTGCTGCAGGCTTATTATTCTGCGGTGGAGCGATCGCAGCAGCACCCATCACGCTGACCTACCACAACCTAATCTCAGCGGTGAGTGAGTCCAGCGGTTCCTTCCCGCTCTTCCCAAAGACATAAATCCCTCTGTGGCGGAGTCAACACTGCAGTTCTCTAAACCCCCCTTTTCAGCTTTAATCCTCGGCAAACTACAAATTTCTTGTAGAGTGAACCTGGTTAGATTGAGTTTTACCACCCCGGCCACGTTACTACTTTACAACGTGCAGCCCGCAAACTCCGCCTCGCACTCACACCTTTAGAAGCTCCTTACTTAACCCAGAAGCCAGGAGTCTTCTTGCCGACAAAAGGCGTCTGAGAAGGCTGTACATCCGTAACGGAGATTCCTCCACTAAGGCGCAAATGGTCAGCGCGTCCATCCGGCTCCGTCGACTGCTGGCTAGAATCCGAGGTAAAACCGTAAAACAGTTTCCTGGAAGCAGCTGGGCATGACGGCAACAGCACCTTCTCAGTGTGAAAGCTCGCCAGGCGCATTAAAAGGCAAAAAATTTTTACCTCCCCGATCATGGATCACTCTGGACTCTGGCTCCGATCGGACGAGGAGAAGGCCAATGCGTTTGCTGATCACCTGGAAGCGAGCTTCACAACCTTCCATTTCGCAGATGATGCACTGCGCCGTAAAGTGACTGAATCACTTAATGCGCCACTGCGGATGGCTCTCTCAATAAGGCATTTCCCCTGCTGAAAGTGCTCGAGCTGAAGAGGACCCCTGGACGTGCGCTAACACAGCTGGAATCGTACCGCCCTTTAAGCCTGCTGCCGACGCTCTCGAAAGTCTTTGAGCAACTCCTGCTAAGTCGACTTCTAGAGCTCGACGAGGTCACGTGCCTGGTCCCGAACCATCAGTGTACCTTCAGAAAGTCTCACGGCTGCCCCGAGCAGGTCCACGGGGAAGTCAAACATGTACTGGAGGCTTTTGATCAGAATCAATACGGCGTTGGGGTGTTCTCGACGTCAAACAGGCGTTTGACAAGGTTCGGCACCATTGCCTTCTCTCCAAGATCAAAGTCGTAGTCCTTGCGCCATATGGGCATCCACTTGGCATCCACTTGGGCATTCACTTGGGCATCCACTTGGGCATCCACTTGGTCGAAGGCTCATATGGGGGTCCCACATCGCAGCAACGAGAGCAAAATGCTTAAAACGGCTTCAGAAGCTCGATTGGTTACTAAAGCCTCAAAGCAAGCTGCATGTTTCCACGAAGGCACTGCTAGCTTAAACGAAGGAAATCCTATCTGGACATATGCTACCCAAGTTTGGGGCACGGCGCAGCACACCAGCTGCGTCGCATAAGAGTGGTACAAGCCAAGGCAGTACGCAAGGTTGCTGGCCTGCCATGGTATGTGACAACAGACGCCATCGAACACGATCTCCGCCTAACAAAAGTCGGTGATCAGTTAAACTACTTCAGCAGCCGATACAAAGTCAAGCTGCTGCAGCACCCAATCGCGGCCGTCAGGGTCCTGACTGACCCCATCAGAGAGAGCCGCCTGCGAAGGCTACACCCCGACGACCTACCTACGAGGCGTATTATTTAAACATCCTTCCCCATCATTTAATTGTAAAGATCAGAAGGTACTGATCGATTCCAGCGCAAAACAAAACATATAATTGCTTAAAAAAAAAGGGTCTCACCACAAGACAAATGTAGGCGAAAACAACGTTTGGTTCTTTACCCAATGCACCATAAAGATAAAATGGAATGATAATATATAACTTCTTTAGAACTAAATTTTCCACAAGCAAGTCCGGGAAATACCCTGCTAGTATGTATATATTAATAAAATATATTCATTAACATAAAATCATACACATTTTATATTTTATATAGTACTAGCGGGTATAGCCCGGCCTTGCCCGTGGCACGTATATTATAAAATCAATGTTCTCAAAAAGCTTTAAAAATTATTTTGAAACTGAGCGGACGGTAAACAAACTACATTCATATAAAAGTTTTCCGCCCTTTTACCACTGTTGCAAGTGGAATTTCTCAAGTCGGTGAAACACGTATTCATTATATTATAATGTAGAGCTTTGAAAATAAGCTTTATGTATAGCGGACAAAACTTAAAATTCACCAAAAAAAATTTTGAAATGCACTTTCCACCGAACGAGTTTCGATTTTACGAAATATGTGAAACACGTCTCAAATGATTTCTAATATAGCTCCTTGGAAATGAATTTGAGGGCGAAACGACAACCACCAAATCTTTGACCCCCATTTCCACCAAGGAGGAATACATTTTTGGAAAAGTGTGAAACAGCCCTCAATTTAATTTGAGCAAAGGTCTTTGAAATTGAGTTTGAGGCCGATCGGATGGTAAACAAAAAACTTTCATACAAACATGTTTCGCTTAATACCCACTGTTGTGGGTGGAATTTCCAAAATCGCTGAAACATGTATTTATTAAGTTCTTATGTAGAGCTCTGAAAAAAAACACTTTTCCCCGAGGATGCTTTGATTCTGCGAAAAATGTGAAACACATCTCAAATGATATATAGATCCATGGAAATGAATTTGAGGGCGAAACGTCGCCCACCAAATCTTTGACCCCCATTTATACCAAAAAGTGTGAAACACCCCTCAAATTAATTTGAACAAAGAACTTTAAAATTGAGTTTGAGGCCGATCGGTTGAAAAACAAAAAAGTTACATACAAATGTTTTTCGCAATTTTTAACGTGCACCTTCATCACATAATGTAACTACAGTGAAAATTTCAGCTTCCTAGCTCTTACGGTTCACAATCAGTCAGTCAGTCAGCCAGTCAGACAGCCAGACAGTCAGACAGTCAGTCAGTCAGGACAAACAGTTTTATATATAGAGATATATTATACTTTATACAATTATACAATATATTATAAAATTTATTGATGGTTTTGGCGACCTTTCCATGCTTAAAATATTTGTTGGCTGGCTCGAGGTCCGCCAACAAATATTTTTATGTTCCTCCATCGGATCTCCATTTTACAATTGACTCTTGGTACAACATCAAGAACGCGACAGATTTTAAGGACAGAGTTAACAATTCCCACATTAAAGAAGAAGAAACATTAGTATATTTTACGTAGTATCCTTGTTTCCCAGCATACCAATGGAACTAGCATTCGACAAAAATGGACCAAGTTAGAAGAATAGTAATTGAGGCGCTGTTGGACAATATTACAGATAAATTGAAAATAAAACCAAGACTTTTGGCCAAATATGTAGATGCACTTTTTACCATAACCGACAAAACAGAAGCTTATAAAATTCGGAAAGAATTGAACTCGTTTCACAGACATATTAAATTCACAATTGAATAAGATAAAGACGGGAAATTACCATTTTTAGACTCTTTAGTAAGTAGATTGGACAACACACTCAAAATTAAGTAGTATAAGAAACCCATAGCTTCCGGACGAATACTCAACTTCAATTCAAACTACCCAAAGAGTATGATAATTAATGCAGCATAAGGTTGTATGAAAAGAATGATTAACATATCAAAAACAAAATACCACAAAGAAATTGAACATGAAATTAAAGAACTCTTGAAGAAAAATGACTTCTCACAAAACGTAATCAAAACTTTATAAAAAAGACGACAAATTGAAAGGAAAAAGCCAACAGAACCTTCCATATGAAAAAGAAATAAAATTAGCACACAAACCTACGAATGCATTGCAGAATTTCTTGAACAAGATAAACTCCAAAATCTCTCTGATTGACAAAGGCAACGTCATATACCAAATACCATGTGCTGGGGAAAATAACAACAAGTACAAAATCTAAACTAACGAGAAAGAAAGGCTATCTTCGGCACGCCGAAGATATAATACCCTTGCAGACCCAACCTTTTCATAATACTCATAGTGCCTTGCCTGTTTCTAAGAAGCACAGGGAAAATAGTTAATGCTGAGTTTGGCCAAGATACCTTTATAAACAAAAAATGTTTTTAATCAAAAACCTAGTTTTCGACCGATCATTCCTATGGCAGATATATGACATAGTAGTCCGATGTAAATTAGATTTTGAAAAAATGAAGGGAGCATAGTGAAATCTTTAAATGCCGCGTTTAATCAAAATATCTTGAATGACAAAAAAGTTTTCCATACAACAACTTAATTTTCGACCGATTTTTCCTATGGCAGCTAAATGATATAGTGCTCCGATCTTAATAGGATTTTGCATTTATATGAGGAGCAAAATAAAACCAATCACACAAGATCCTACTTTTCGACCGATCATTCCTATGGCAGCTATATGATATAGTGGTCCGATCCATATTTGATTTCACATATGTGCTGCGTGCAACAGAAAGAGGGACTTCTGCAAAGTTTCATAAAGATTGCTTTAAAACTGAGAGACTATTTCGCATAGAAACAGCCTGACGGACAGCCGGACAGCCGGACATGACTTTATCGACTCGGCTGTTGATACTGATCAAGAATATATATACTTGCTTTGCTTTGCTTTAAATAAACTATGACTCCAACTACTTCATAGGGTAACGAGAGAAATGCCTACGCATGGCCGAGATTGCTCACATTCACACATACACGGGACACTAGGTTATGTGGAGAGGTTAGGTTGAACACCGGTTACTCAGGTGCTCGAGGTTAAGATTAATAGGAAATATAAAGAACTAATCGATTTCCGTTGCTTACTTTATTCTTTATTCACATTCACTTACTAAACGCTACCATACACGATCTCGATAGGCTAAGACCCTGCCGCATTGTTCGGAGCCCTAGCGCTCCACTGCACACTCTAAGTCACCCTTTTTCGTTCTCTCGCTGACACAACTACTCACCTCGGTGCTCGATCGAAAAGTCCCGTCTCGCTGGCTAGCGAGCCGTGCGCATGCCTCGGCCGCTCAACTTCACCGCGAGCTTTCGCAACTTCGCTTCGGAGCTTTCGCTCTTCGCCGCCGAATCGAAGCTGCGCTCTCGCAGGCAGTGTTGGGCAGCCGATCAGCAACGCACGGTTGTTGCAGCGGCCGGCGATCAAATTCAAACTGGGCTCCTTGCCCTTAACTAGCTTCGATACATCGGCACCTTGCCTTAACTGTTCTTATTACTAATACAATGCTTATGAATTATGATATACAATTATGAACTGTGGGGTGGCTATCTTAGTGGCCGACTCACAATATATAATATTTTAGAAGCAACATATCAAGTTTGGTGACTCTAGCACTTACTGTTAACCGAATTTGCTCAAAAAACAGGAGTAAGCTATCGATTATCGGAAACAAACTCGATCTGCGCAGGCATTAAGAGGACCTACAGCTAAAGTCAAGTCACTAGCTCTTATAGGTTCTGATATCCGTGCGTTCATATATACGGATAGACGGACAGACGGAAAGACAGACAGACGGACATAGCTAGATCGACTCGGCTATTGATGCTGAACAAGAATATATATAATTTATGGGGTCGGAGATGCTTCGTTGATAAGCCTTTCTTTCTCGCTTTTTTTTCATTTTTCTTGTTTATATCGCAATTTTAAAGTTAAGTAAAATTATAGGGTTAAAAAATTGGTCAGTTTTTAATAAGTCGCAAAGATAAGAAGCTAGAAATCAGTAGGTATAATTCTGAATATGCTGAGGAGGAGAGGATAAATAGTATAGAGTGACAACGAGAGAGTAAGGAAAACGAAAGTTTTAGCCAAACTGAGAGAAATAGGAAAAGTTAACGAGGCCATTTTCGAAGACAAGACGTAGTTTACAGGTTAAATGAATGGAGACAAAGTACCGAAGACCACTTGATTCGACGAGCTAATCTTCCAGTTAGGAAACGGGAGCAAATGGCTGATACTTTGCGTCGATCGAGACGCAGGCAAACTCGGAACAGAGACAAATTACTGAAGGCCTCTCGATTTGACGAGCTAATTAGGTAAGTAGGTAGGTAGGCTAAAGGTAACTTAGGTAACTAGGTAACAGGAGCTCCCAGGAACAATGCAGAAGCAACCTCTGATATTTTATATATATCCTCTATTTCAATAATACAAGTAATACAAGTCTAAGTGCTCTTATTCAGCTGAGGGGGTAATAGTAGTAATGGGATAGTAGAGAACAGGCGGAATGCTGGCAGCACATCCAAAAACAAAAGGTTTCTTTAACAAAAGGCCTACCAGAAGCTTAACGCCTTTAGAAGAAGGGTTATTTTCTCAGGCCTTTCTTGCATAATTTTTAATTTTGAGAATATTGCGGTCAAAATGCTATTAAGGAGCAGTGGTCAATGAACAAATTCCTGTAGCCAATGTTGTTACGTCCCTTCCAAGGGCGTTTTTTCTTTTTCTAAATCTAAAATTATATACTCAATTATGAAAGTATTATACACTGTGCTATGTGTGTGTTACTATTTTAATTCAGCGGTAAGGCGTTGGGCGGTAGAAGTAGTATGTTAGGTTGATGGGGATGCAAGCAGAACCCAGTAAAGGGTATTTATGTTAATACCCTTTTAGAGGGATTTAAGATGTCATCATGACATCTTCGAAACCATAAAATAAAAATTCTTGCTCAGCATCAAGAGCCGAGTTAATATAGACATGTCCGTCCGTCCACCTGTCTAATTCTATTCAAATTAGTCTCTCACTTTTAAAAACGTCGTTAAACCAGGCAATACATAAGTATAATGGAACCGACCGGATCGTACCTCTATATCAAATATACCTCGCCAGGAGTATTCCTCCAAGGCGAACTTCTTGATCATAAAGACGGCCATCGCTACCTGGGAGTCTACCTTGATCGCAGGCTCACTTGGAGCAAACACATCGCAACAACATTCCACAGCGTACGTCAAAAACTTAAAAGTATGGCTTGGCTCCTTAAGGCAAGCAGCAAGCTTTCTCTGAGCAATAAGGTGCTGCTTTATAAAACCCTCCTGGCCCCAGTCTGTCGCTATGCAAGCCAAATTTTCGGCATGGCAGCAAAATCTCACTTGACTGAGTGCTGGGGCTCCCTGGTACATCCGCAACTGGGCCCTAGCAAGAGACCTAAAGGTCCCCTTGGTGGGCGACCTTCTACGTCAGCAGTCCACCAGCTACATGGCCCGTCTTTCTGCCCACCCCAATATATTGGCTAGAAGACTTTTCAGAAGAAAGCGACGGAGACTTCGCAGAATCCACCCCATCGACCTCCCAAACCGGGTAATCATTTGAAAAAAAAAAAAAATAAATAAATAAATAAAAATAATAATCATACTAAAAATATAAGATAAATTGAATAATTATAAAACTTAATAGGCAATATTAAGTATGTTTATCCCATTATAGTCAAGCTAGGTTAAGATGCTCATGTATAGTATCAATTAATTAGCTAATAAAGAAAAAAAAAAAAAAAAAAAAAAAACTTATTATATAGCTGATTTAGAAAAATTTTGCCGCATAATAGGATCTTATAAGGCAAAATATTCTGTTTTGAAAGATATATTCATAATACTCATTTGCGAGCTGTACCATTTTCACATATCTGCAAAAGGGAAATGTTTACAAACATTGTAAACAAGTAAATCTTTTTTTTTCTGAGTAATGCTATTTATATCGCTTTACCATTAAATGGATACAAAGAGCATTTTATTTTGGAGTTTGTAAATTGGTCATTTAATAAAAAACCAGCAGTGTAATTTGGAAACGTTCAATTCTGCATTGTGTGCGTTTTTCCAAAATTCAATTACTTGCTCACCCAGCATATTAACACCCTAAAAAACTCGTATAACCCATTTAAATGGTTAAAATATAAAACCAACGATAAGAACAACTAGAACAAAAAGTCATTTCCCATGAAAAACCTTATACAACTTATTTCATTTTTAGTTTAAAGCTTTCGACTGAAAATATTTTTAGTAATAGTTTAGTAAAATATACCTTGCTTGCCATTGATGATATCCAAGCCTGCGAAAAATTTTTTGTTTTCGATTGCGGTATTTAGCTACAATATTATCATTGTGAATCGCTCCGAAATGTGCCAGATCAGCACCATTTTCTGGTATCTCTTGAATATGACAGTTTACATAAAACTCATTCCGCCCGTGGTAAATCAATTTGTTGCTTTCAACTTCGACTGATTTTGGAATAGTCCACGGAATTTCTGATCCTTCGACACTATACCAAACAAATACAAATCCATTTACTTCTGTGGAGGTCCATTTCTTTATTTTTGTGGCCTGCGGAACTGAAATGTATAAATAAATGACATGCACTTGCTCTAGAGTAGAAACATTTTTTCTGTAACGAACTTACCACAAGTACTATACGGAATATTGGTACACACTCCGTCACTCCCTCTAAAAGTCCATTGGTGAAAGGGACATTCGATATCATCCCCAACAACTCGACCGCCAATCCCCAAATTAGCCCCTAAGTGTGGGCAATACGCATCCAAAATATAAATTTTATTTCCTTGAGATCGATAGATTATAAGATTTTCTCCCAAACAAGATATATGTGTTGATTCTCCAGCCTTAAGTTTCGATGATTCAAGAATTCCATACCAACCATTGGGATATGGAGGGGGTAATTCCTTTGCTCCAATTAGCCGTGTATTTCTTAGCCGGTTGATTCCTGCTCGCTTACTTTTACATCGCATTTTTTTGCTAGTGCATAACACTTGCCAGTCTGTAATATCATCCATATGCTTCCAAATATACATAAAAATAAAAATAAAAATCTTGAACTTACATGCCTGGTTCTTTCTGTTAAAAAATTAAAATCAAAATCTTGAACTTACATGCCTGGTTCTTTCTGATAAAAAATTAAAATCAAAATCTTGAACTTACATGCCTGGTTCTCTCTGATAAACATATGCATCCCAAAATTAATATTATCTAGATAGCTAAGATATATTCGGCACGATGAACATTTAATACCCTTGCCGACATTTCCCTTTTGCAGATACGAGAGAATAGTGCAGGTCGAAAACGCTGAATTTTTTGAACTATCTTTGAAAACAGAATATTTTGCCATATAAGATTAAGACTGTTAAGTTACTAGTGTTTTTTAGCAACTGTTTTGAATATTTAGCCAAGAAATAAAGTCAAATTTTGGCTTTTCATAACAACACGTTATAATTCAGTTTATTTATCGACTTTGTATAAAATGTAAAGTTATATGGTTGTGGCCCAGAAATAGTTCTTCGCTTCGCCTCTATCAACAACGAACAAGTGGAGTGATAAAGAGAATATGCAATTTTATAGCAGCTGCGACAAGTGCAAGAAAGGCTTGCCAACCTAGTTTACAACAAACAGCTGTTTCACTAAGCTAAGATTACAACCTCTTCTTATTGTTACATGAATGTCTGCTTTCTCATTTGATGCGGGCGCTGCCTAATCCAACATACTCCCCCCGTTGGAAGCCTGGTCTTCAGATCAGCTACACGATTTACTCCATCCTTCCCAGGAATCAAGTTTACTACCCTATCAAGCGGCCACCGCATGGGAGGCAGATTTTCGTCTTTAACGAGCAAAGTGTCGTTGACGCAGAACGCTTGTGTTTGAGTGCGCCATTTATCTCGCTGTTGTAGTAAGGTGAGGTACTCTTCGACTACCATCGAGTTCATCGCTGCCAGCCGTCCAAACGGTCGTAGTTTAATTTTGTCAAGTCTGGCTGGATAATGGTCGCTGAAGGAACACCAAGCAGTAGATGAGAAGGAGTCAGGACATCTAGATCTGCTGGGTTCTCTGAAAGCGAGAGTAATGGGCGTGAGTTAACAATAGCTGTGATTTGGCAAACAAGACTACGAAGTTCATCAAAGGTTATTAAGGAACGGCCGACAGAGCGATATAAGTGCTGTCTGGCCAAGTGCGGAGAACGGGGGGAATGAATTTCCACTCAATGTCATCGGCGAGGCAGAACTGCCGAACTGCTTCCATGTGGGGATCGCTAAGCAAGAGATGTTTCAAATCAACCAGCTCATTCTTCGATCCAACGAAGTTTGTTGCGTTGTCGGACCAAATTTGACTGGGTTTGCCACGAGTGGCACTCAAAAATGTAGCGGTCGATAGGTCCTTGACTAGCTCTAGGTGAAGCAAATAAAGACGCTGACGTAGCACATGATGGACGGCATCGTACGAACTTCCGACTTATAGAAGAAGGATCCGCAGTAATCGACTCCAGCTACGGTGAAGGCTCGAACGACTTCCAGACGCTCCCTTGGAAGACTTGCTTGCATCTCAGGTTTAATCTGCATGTGGAGACTTAATGATCAGTACTCTTTTCCTCAATTCAATGGTTGGAGTTTCAGGCAGACAGGACGTCGGCCAATTTAGGCAATCATCTAAAAGATACGATGGACCATGAAACCAGAGGTCCGATTGGGCTAAGACGTCGGGAACTTTGCCTCTAGAAAGAATGTCAGCTGGATTCCTATCCGTCGGAACATATCGCCACTCCATACTGGCAATAAGTTCTTGTATGGCAGCCACACGATTTGCCACGAAAACATTAAATTTAAAGGGCTCATCTCTTATAAAGGACAACGGAGGAATCGCACCAGCAATAAAACTGGCTGACAAAGATGCCTGTGCGCTTGACTTCATGCATCACATTAGCCAGCAGCTTCGCTCCACATAATTCCAGTTTTGGGACAGTCAATGTTTTTAATGGCGCAACTCGTGACTTGGAGCAAAGGATACGACTTGTGGATAGAGGACTTCTAGCCACCACGTAGATGCAGGCTCCATAGGCATCCACACTGGCATCGCAAAATCCATTGAGTTCAACATCAGTTCCTTCGAAAAAACGATACATGACGAATGTTGGGAAAACTGCTGCATAGCTCCCTCCAGGTCGTATCCCGTATCCTTAGAAAGATGTTGAAGAAAGATCTTTGCTTTAGTTATGACTGGTCCCAAAAGTCCAAGCGGATCATAAAAACGGGCAACGATAGACAGAACTGAGCGCCTGTAGGGTTTAACAGTAGAATCAAGAACAGAAAATGAAAATAGCAACTGGCCGATCGCTGGATCCCATAAGAGACCAAGCGCCTAGGTAACATTGATTCCATCATCGAACTTCAAGTACTGTTTCCTTTCTTCATAAGCTATTCCATCGAGGACTTCTTGGTGACTGGAACACCACTTTCGAAGCTTGAAGTTTCCACGAGACAATATCTCGACCGTCCGACGAATTTTCTCTCTGGCTTCAGCAACTGAGTTGTCTCCAGATATGAAATCTTCAACGTAAAACTCTTACTTAATGGCATCCGTTCCAATTGCAAATGCATCAAGCTCATCAAAGGCTAACTGGCAAAGGTCGCAAATAACAGTCAACACTTATTTTCAGGATTCACTTTTCGGTGCTTAAGGTGAACGGACGTGCTCGGGGAAAACAATTAATAACCAAAACTCCAGTGCGCACCCAAACGGTCAAAGCGGCTATTGCAACTCTGCACAAAGAGTGCAAAGCACCAATAATTTCGCAAAAACGAAAAAAATTAAAACAAAACTAATTGCTGACAAAGCAATTTGTTTTTGGTGGATCGAAACCAAATCAAACACAAAATAAGGTGGTCACAAATTGAGCAAGTCGGCTGCGTTGCCGTGCTGACATGCACCCGACCAGCGGCAATGCCAATGGAGCGAAAATACCAGTAGGCCAACTAAATGCTGACGCCGCAACGCCGCCGAGCACCTCAATGCTTAACAGCCGTTTAGCAACAGCTGCTAACAAATTCTCCGCGCTGATGTCCGGAAGAAGTACTTCAGTCTCCCCTTCCTACCCTCTAATGGAATCCGAAGACCCCGGCAGCAGCCCACATGCTGGTGCTAGCACAATCAGACACGTTGACACCCTAGTGAAAATAGTAGAGGTCATCAAACCCAATTCGCCCGCCGCAGCTGCGGCTCGAATGATTCAAGCACAGGCAAAAAAAACTAACGACAAGCGCAAAGTCTCAGACAGCAGGACCCCACCTGCTGCGCGGCGCAAACTGAACAAAACTAACACCTACCCAATTGGCACTGATGGTTCCAATAAATTTGCACTCTTGGCCCCACCCGATAACGTCGAAGACATGGATACTGACGAATCTGAGGCCGAGCAAGAAGAGAACTTGCATGCCTCAGCGACTCCTCAGGTTGGTGACAGCGACAGCCAGCCCAACGCTGTAGCCCATACCAGCACCAGCTCCTCCGTGCCCGAAATAAGGGCCAACAACAATGTCCCCACTGGAGGAAAGAAGCCACCCCCCATCGTACTAAATCGGGTCAGCGACATCAACGACGTGTGGCTCCTACTATCCGAAGTAGCGGATAACTTGACCATCAAATCCAACCTAGGTAGGACTATGCGACTCCTAGCCAATGATGTGCCCACATACAGGGCCATCGTACAGATACTGGATGAACACAAAATTGAGTTCTACTCATACCAGCTGCAGGAGGAGAAGCCCTATCGCATAGTTATCAAAGGCCTCCACCACTCCACACTCAACCGAGAACTCGTCGACGACCTGCGGACCCATGGCCACACCGTTCTCCACGTGCACAATCCGAGCAACAAAGCTACCAAGGAGCCCATGAACATCCACTTCATCAACTTGCAGCCGGCGACCAACAACAAGGAGGCTCTTACTATCAGGAAGCTGTGCAAGCAGGTGGTCAAGGTTGAGACTGCTAGAAGAAGCCAGGATGTGGTGCAATGCCATAGATGCCAGGAGTACGGGCACACGGCCACATACTGTAGAAAACAACACAAATGCGTTAAATGCGGGCTCAATCATCGCTCTGCTGATTGCACACGGCCCGACTCAGTACCGGCAACATGCGTCCACTGCGGTGGTAACCACCCTGCCAACTATAAGGGCTGCGAGTGGTTCACTGAATATACAAAGCGTGCGGGAGCCCCAAAGCCCGCCAAAATGAAAAATCTCCCACCGGCCCAAGCTAACCGAAGCCGCAGCAATAAAGTTCATGGGCCTACACCTGTTGTCTTCCCCCGTACAGCACCCACTGAACAAGTAGAAGGGCTTTCATACGCCGCTGCCACCAGAATAGGACTAGCTGCATTCAGTAAAGAGAACAACGTCCCCAGCGCTAGCCAGCGAGAAGGACCAGCGCAAGCTAGGCTACATAGATTGCTGAGGGAACATCAACAGGAGAGGCTGACTGCGCAACAACAGCAACATCAGATATCTGGAAACGGGGAAGGACTTTCCTCTGCCATCAAGGACATGAGCCGAGCCATCGAGAGGATGACAGAAATGCAACAGCAGGTTTTGGGTATGCAACAGCAAATCCTTACCCTTCTAACAGCGTTACTATCCAAATGAACACACCACTGAAGGTGCTAATCTGGAATGCCAATGGCATTTCAGGTAAAGTACTAGAGCTGGAGGCCCTAGTACGAAAATACGCAATCGGAATAATTCTGCTGTCAGAAACTAGAACCAACGGTCCAACTTTCCCTAAAATCTTTGGCTTTGAGGCATACCCTGTACACTGGACTCAAAATCGCTCAGCTAGCGGTGGCTGCGCTGTCCTCGTTCGGAGTAACTTGGTTCACTTTCCGCAATTGACTATTACTAACCGTGTTTCCCAATACTCGACTGTGAAAGTCTCCACTGATGCTGGCAACGTGGACTTTGGAGCAGTCTATTGCAGACCAAATGAGCAGACGTCGACTGACGACTTCCACGTCATACTCAACTCGGCTGGAAGCAGATATCTGGTGGGAGGCGACTGGAATGCACATCACTGGCTGTGGGGCGCAAATAACAGCAATGCGCGCGGCCTTCAACTAGCTAGCAGCCTAGCGCACCGTCAAGCGAAAGTACTGGCCACAGGTTCTCCCACAAGATACCCGTACGGCAGCCGAGGCACTCCGTCTTGTATAGACTTCGCCATCTACCAGGGGATCCCTGACCAGTGCCTCTCAATCGCTGACGATTGGGATCTCCCCAGCGATCACCTGGCCCTGATAGTTACCCTGAAGAGCAGGGCCAGGGTGGTCAGCGCAATACCGAGGCTGATCAACGCACGCACTGATCTCGGCGTCTTTCAGAGACAGATGAGTGAAAGTATACATCTCAACACCGAAATCTGCACTGGACGGGATGTAGAGGACGCCATTGAGCTACTTAACGCAAAGATACGCGCAGCAGCAGCCGAAGCCACCCCCCCGCCAGTTGCCAGGCGGCTGGACAATGCTGGCAACGGGCTGCCCGCAGACATAGACAACCTGCTCAGGATCAAAAGCCGGAGCAGACGCAGGTTCCAGACGACACAGCATCCGTGGGACAAGGCGGAGTGGCGAAGAGCGGAGCGGCAACTGAAGGAGGCCCTTCGCAGACACAAAGACGCATCCTTCTCTAGACTATACCCATGACTCAGGATACTCGCTCTGGCGAGCAATTAAAAACCTGAAGCGCCAACCCTGGAGAACCGTTCCCCTTCTTCGCCACAATGGTAAATACTGCCTTACAGATGAAGAGCAAGCTGATACCTTCGCCAGCCACCTAGAGGAACGGTTTACTCCCTTCAATCTGGCCTCCTCAGAAGAGCTCGATAAAACAACCCGAGCGTTGGAGACACCGCTACAGATGTCACCACCTATCGGCCCCATCCGCGTGGAGGAGGTGATCAACGTCGTCAAAGTCCTTCCCAGGGCTAAATCATCGGGTCATGATGGAATATGCCACACCACTCTGAAGGCCCTACCAATGCGCGCGCTCCCTTTTATAACGTTGATCTTCAACGCCATATTAAGGACGCAACACTTCCCTGCCCAGTGGAAGTTAGCGAGGATCCATATGATCCATAAGTCGGGCAAGCCGGAATATGACCCTGAGTCATATCGGCCGATCAGTCTCCTGCCTTCCTTGTCGAAGGTCTGGGAAAGACTGATTGTCGCCCGACTTTCAAGGCTTATGGATAACATGGCCATCCTTCCTGAACACCAATTTGGATTCAGGGGAGGGCATGGCGCTGTCGAACAGGTTCACAGAGTGACTAACCATATTCTTAAGGCTTACGACGACAAAGACTACTGCTATGGAGTCTTTGTAGACGTTAAGCAGGCCTTTGACCGAGTCTGGATTGATGGATTGCTCCAGAAAATCAAGATGAGTCTTCCCGCCCCCTTCTTTCTACTTCTGCACTCTTATCTAATGGAGCGAAAGTTCGAAGTCAAAGTTAGAGCAGCAATCTCTCCTGCCCGCAAAATGAAGGCGGGTGTCCCCCAAGGCAGCTTACTGGGCCCCTTTCTATACAACTTGTACACAGCAGACATCCCCACTCCGGATGAACTACACGAGTTTGCCACCCCAGGCAAATACTTGATGGCTACATTTGCCGATGACGTGGCAATATTTAACTCAGCCCACTGCGAGTACGAAGCCACTGACGGTGCCCAGGAATACATTCACTTGCTTGAGAGCTGGACACGCAGGTGGAACATGAAGCTCAATGCCTCCAAATGCCAGGCGGTCAACTACACACTGAGGCGTGGCAAGGCTCCAGCAGTCTGGACAGACGGTAGCCCCCTCCGCCCTGGCGGAAGCTCCAAGTATCTTGGAATAGTACTGGATAAGAGGCTTAGTTTTCGGGCGCACATCGACGGCCTTCTTAAGCAGTGCCGCTATAAGATGGCCAAGGCCAACTGGCTACTAAACCCCAACAGCCCATTGCCACTTCGCTGCAAACGGGCAGTTTACAACGTCGTGGTGGCACCAACTTGGAGATACGGTATTCAGATTTGGGGCATTGCATCTCGGACAAATCGAAGACGGATTCAGACACTCCAAAACTTGGCCTTGCGCCGAATTACGGGTGCTGACTGGTACGTCAGAAATTCCACCTTGCACAGAGACCTCAAAATGGAGACCATAGACAGCCAAGTTGGAGCATTCGCCAACCGGTACAGCGAACGCTTGCAGCGACACTGCAGCCGGGTAGCAAGAGACCTCGCTGGGAGGTGTGTAATCAGGAGGCTCAAGAGAAGATCGTTCAAGGACCTCCTCCAACCACGACATAGGAGACGCCCCAGAGTCCCCCGACTACCTACGTGACGATGCAACCTTGCTCAAAAAGCCGCCTTTGACGTTTGTCCACGATAAAGCCTGAGGACCCAACCAGGCTTGGCGTAATATCACCTAAGCCAACTGTGTTGTAATAAAAATGTATGCTATTTTTGATTCAATACAATAAACAAACAAAAAAAAAAAAAAAAAAACTTATTTTCAATACGGTCGGCACTCAAATTAACAGAAACGAGAAAGAAGGGCTATCTTCGGCATGCCGAAGATCTAATACCCTTGCAGACCCAACCTTTCAATGCCGAGAAAATGGTTAAGGCCGAGTTTGGTCAAGGTATATTGATAAACAAAAAATATATTAATCAAAAACCGATGTAAATAAGATTTTGCAAAAATGACGGGAGCATAGTGAAATCTTTAAATGCCGTGTTTAATCGAAAAATCATGAAAAACAAAAATTCTCCATACTAAATTAATTTTCGACCGATCGTTCCTATGGCAGCTATATGATATAGTGGTCCGATCTTAATAGGATTTTGCATATATATGAGGAGCATAGTTAAACTAATAAATGCCGAGTTTGGTCAAGATATCTTGAAAAACAACATTTTTTTCATACAAGATCCTACTTTTCGACAAATCGTTCCTATGGCAGCTATATGATAAAGTGGTCCGATCTTAATAGGATTTCGCCTATATATGAGGAGCATAGTAAAACTAATAAATGTCGAGTTTGGTCAAGATATCTTGATAAACAAAAGGTTTTTTCATACAAAAACTTAATTTTCGACCGATCGTTCCTATGGCAGCTATATGATATAGTGGTCCGATCTTAATAGGATTTTGCATATATATGAGGAGCTTAGTAAAACTAATAAATGCCGAGTTTGGTCAAGATATCTTGACAAACAAAATGTTTTTTCATACAAAAACTTAATTTTCGACTGATCGTTCCTATGGCGGCTATATGATATAGTGGTCCGATCTTAATAGAATTTTGCCTATATATGAGGAGCATAGTAAAACTAATAAATGTCGAGTTTGGTCAAGATATCTTGATAAACAAAATTTTTTTCATACAAAAACTTAATTTTCGACCGATCGTTCCTATGGCAGCTATATGATATAGTGGTCCGATCTTAATAGGATTTTGCTTATATATGAGGAGCTTAGTAAAACTAATAAATGCCGAGTTTGGTCAAGATATCTTGATAAACAAAAGGTTTTTTCATACAAAAACTTAATTGTCGACCGATCGTTCCTATGGCAGCTATATGATATAGTGGTCCGATCCAGCTGGTTTTGACATATGTGCTGCGTGCAACAGAAATAGGGACTTCTGCAAAGTTTCATTAAGATAGCTTTAAAACTGAGGGACTAGTTCGCATAGAAACAGACAGACGGACAGACGGACAGACGGTCAGACGGACAGACGGACAGACGGACATGGCTATATCGACTCGGCTGTTGATGCTGATCAAGAATATATATACTTTATGGGGTCGGAGATGTCTCCTTCTATGCGTTACACATTTCACGACAAAATTATAATACCCTCTGCAAGGGTATAAAAAACGTAGCAGATTCGGTTTGTGCTTGTGTACTCTGTTCGTGCTTTTGCTTGAGCAATACACACTGTTATGTCTAACAGTAAGATCTTACCAGGACACATTCGGCCGATCGCACAGAAAATAACTGTCTTTCGAAGAGCAAAGCGAAAAAAGTGGAAGCGAAAAGTGTTCTTCTTGTTGTAGTGTGACGATATCAATGAAAGCTAGAGCGAAAGAGAGAGAGAGAGAGAGAGAAAAAGAGGGCATGACACAACACAGTTATGCATGTAGGCAAGCTATTTTATATATGGGTACATGCATATATTCAAAGCTATAAGAAAACACCCATCAAATAATTTATAGTTTGTTTATATATGTTTATTTTTATTAAATACTAAGTCTCACAACTAACAATGCGTGCAATTTGGTTACACACACACAAGCACGCAAGTGTATACATGCATACACAAAAGACACTTTGGCAGCTATTTTTTCTGTTCAGTGTTCGTGGAATAACATGTCCGAAAACAAACGACGACACAAAAGACACTTTGGCAGCTATTTTTTCTGTTCAGTGTTGGTGGAATAACATGTCCGAAAACAAACGACGAAAAGTGTCTTTGTTCGTGCCTAGAGCCTGCTACGTAGAAACAGAACTTTGTGTGTTTTCTTTCTCACTTATTCATTCTGTCCGACAAAAACTGTTATTTTACAGACAAGCCGAAAGTATTGACTGTTATTTGCGTACTCTGCTAACTGGTGCATTGCACGCACGGACTGAAATGATGCTGATTTGGTCCCATATGTTACTGTATCCAATTTAAAGATTTTGATGTTCTACTGAGGCGAGTCCCTCCACAGGATGCACTGGAAGTAACTATCAGGCGAAGTTACTCGGACATAGCATTTTGCAACATTTTGCATTTTTGCAACATTTTGCATTTTTGCAACATTTTGGAAATGTCAGCTGTCAGAGCAACAGCATATGTGGAGAAGCGAATCAAAATGTGGAACAACTAAGGTTGAATGATTGGTCCCGCCATCAGTACATCATTAAGAGAATGCCCAGAAACAGTAGTCGCTGAGCCATCGAAGACAACACGCAACTTGGTTGTGGTGCTGTCTTCCTTCAAGACGCAATGATGTGTGAGGAAATATTTACAACAGCCACTCAACTCTGAACTAACTCTCGACATGTGATTCAGATCCAGAAACTCTTTGATGAATACCGAGTACTGCTTCTTTAGATGCGAATTCCGACCTAATTTTCGCTCAAGACTGAGAAATCGACGATAAGAGAAGCCATAAGACTCTCCTAGAAGCTCTGCACTCCGCTTCAGAAGTAACCGCACTGAATACTCGCCGGATGGTAAGCGGGAGAAGTTATTGGCAAAGTGGTGCTCGCATTCCAACTCTTCTTTGGTGGCTTTTACCATAGGCTCTTCCAAGCTCTCAACTTCCCAAAAACGCCGAACCAACTCCAGACGAACCAGCTTCGCTATCAGGAGTGAGGCGGCGCTCAAATCAGACGATGTATGTAATGGTGTCGACGCTTCAGCTTCTGGCGAAGTAGCAAAATGCAGCAGAGTATGATGCTTTCCTCCACAAGTACGACAATGCCTGCTACTGCAAGACCGAGTTTGGTGTCCCTTCCTTAGGCAGTTATAACAAAGGCCAGTTTCTTGACTTCCTTATGCCGAAGGGATGGAGACAAATTTCCGAATTTACATGTGTAGATCCCGTGACCAGATGCATCATAAAAACTGCACTCTTTTTGGTAAGTCTCAGCTACAAGCACTTGGTTGGATTTGCCCACCTGAGAATTGGTCATATGGGATGACATGGCATGTTGCACGCTCTCCAGCCTTTGACTACGCCTTTCCAGAAATGTGAATAACTCATCGGCTGTCGGGATTTTGTCAATGCCTGCAGCCTCCTCCCATTTGGTCTGAGTCTTGGTGTCCAACCTTTGACGCAGCGTGTGGACTATTATGCATCCTAAAATTTGCTCCAAACTGCCCAAAGTCTGTAACGCACGCATATGCGAATTGACCTTGTCCGAGAATTCACGCAGTTTTGAAGCCGACTCCGAATCTACCCTCTTGAGCCCAAGAATCTCATTGATCTGTGCCTGGAAAAGACGTTTATTAATAAATCTTCTATTTAGAATATCCAGAGCCTCACGATAATTGGCACCGGAAAACTCCAACGATCGAACCGAATCCAACGCAGGGCTAGACAAACATGAACGGAGATGTTGCAAGTTTTCAATATTAGAAAGCTCAGTATCCTTGTCGATAACTGACTCAAACATCGCGATGAAATCAGAATATTCGGTATAGCCACCGGAAAACGTGGGTAATTTAAGCTTGGGCAAGCGCGTTCTGTTGGCCAAGATCACAGTTTGGTTTGGCAAATCCTCATGACGAAGAAAGGTTGAGTGGGACGGACCGTTGAATATTTACCGCTGAATATTTACGCGAACGCGAGCTTTAACCATGGCGATTAACTCGTCAAAATCATCGAGTAATTTGCTGCCAATTTCATCGAAATTTAGCTCTTCTAAGGAGTTATGCGGGGTATTAAAGGCAGACTTAGTTTGTTGAATTAGCAATAGGCGCACTTCTAAGTCGACGGCACAAGAGTTGTTAATTTTATCCTCAGATTACTCATTTTCAATACACTTGGCTCGCTCGAACAATGCAGCCGCCTTGCGCTTAAGAAAAGACACCCTGTTTGCCTGCATATTATTTGTGTTCTCGCCTTGCAATTTTTTTTCACAAGCGCTAA
Source organism: Drosophila littoralis (assembly GCA_018903485.1). Taxonomy (NCBI): domain Eukaryota; kingdom Metazoa; phylum Arthropoda; class Insecta; order Diptera; family Drosophilidae; genus Drosophila; species Drosophila littoralis. The sequence continues at coordinate 2,405,774 of JAEIGF010000590.1, forward strand.
ATCAGAGCACCAAAAACTGAGAACACAAAATGCGATGAACTGTGCAGCTGTTTAGGTACAAGCGTATGTATATAAGCTGAGCGGGCGAGTGACCGCGCAACAGGGAGAGCGCGAAAGTCAACTAGCGGCTTGTCAGCTCACACAGGTGTTTTGCAATTGCCTAATTATAACAATTTACGATAATTATGTTGCACTTGAATAATCACAATTTTAATTTTGCACAAGATTTATTTTGCTTATATGCACTGAGTTACTAATGTTTTTTAGCAACTGTTTTGAATCTTTAGCCAAGAAATAAAGTCAAATTTTGGCTCTTCACAACAACACGTTATAATTCAGTTTATTTATCGACTTTGTATAAAATGTAAAGTTATATGGCTCGGGCTCAGAAATAGTTTTTCGCTTCGCTTCGATCAATAACGAACAAGTGGAGTGATAAAGAGAATATGCAATTTAATAGCAGCTGCGACAAGTGCAAGAAAGGCTTGCCAACCTTGTTTACAACAAACAGCTGCTTCACTAAGCTAAGATTACAACCTCTTCTTATGTTTACATGAATGCCTACTTGCTGATTTGATGCGGCTGCTGCTTAATCCAACAAAGACTATTTCACCGATCTTTTTATAGCAGCTTTTTGATATATTGGTTCGATGTTGATAAGATTTCGCGTATATATGAGAATAAACATAAATAAGTATTTAATATAGGAACCTACTTTTGAACTCATCGCTCCCATGGCAGCTATATGACATACGGTATATGGCCGGGTCCTACATACATAACTATGCAACAGAAAGGCGGACCTAGCGGACGATAGCTTAAAAACAAAGAGGCTAGTTACAGAAGGCCGGACATGGGGATATAGATACATATATATATGGGGTCGGAGATGTCTCCTTCTATGCGTTACACATTTCATGACAAAATAATAATAACCTCTTTAAGGGCATAAAAATTATTTAAAATGTTTTAACCTTAGATATATAGTATACCAGATGCCATTTTCCCTTTAAAAGATTCCCTTGAAAAAGATTTCTAGCAGGAACAACATTTTTATACCCTGAACGAATTCAAATCAATACTATCCTATAGCGACATCATGTTTGTTTCATCTCTCTTAGGTTTTAAATTTTTTTTTCAATTTTTGAGTTCCGCCCCCAAAATCAAAATGGAAATTCCAATTTGAGCCACACATCAACCTAAGCCACTATTTTGTGGCTGTTGTCTTTTTGTGAATAAACGAAGGTACTTATGTGTTTGGCCCATTAAGGTCCACAGCAAAAAATGGGATGACCATCGATTAAAAAACATAGAAGTTATTTAAGAAATCAAGCGGCAGCTAGCGCAAATTATATTTATCCCACATACATTTTTACGCGACTTTTTTTAGACTCTTTAAACATCATTGGAATTGTGATTGCATTGTATTCTGTGCTGTGTGCATGTGCTTCTTTTATAATTGCTTTCATTGTTTTCACTAAAAATGAATTGTTGGTATGGCTGTCAAGTATTGACGGCGGCAAGTAATGCGGTCGGTACGGGTTTCAGTCTGATGTGAAAAGCTTTTCGCTTAAAATTTTGTTTTATTAGCGCTAAAGCAAACAAGCTCGTAACATGAGATGCCGGTTTGCTGCTGGTAGAAGCGGGTTCAAGGTACCTCACAGCTGGAGCCTCTTTCGAGTTTAAATGTAATATTTGCAACACTTATGAGATTGAATTTTAATAAAATCACTTAACTACTTCAATGGCAATTTTTTTTAATTCAAGATTATTTAATAAAAAGTAAAGTAAACGAAGAGATAAGTAAAAATGCTTTTCATATGGTTTTGTCGAGCATAAACTGTTATGTTGTTTGTATACATGGTGCATGAACGGTGTATTTTGTGTATTATATGTTTAATTATTTTGTGTTGAAGAAGCTTTTTATTACTTTTCCAGCGTGTTTGCGTATAATGGTACCCTTTATTAATTATGAACCAAATAGAATGGTTAACGATTGACGAAAACATTAAAATAATTTGATTCGATAATGTGGTGACCAATGTGAGGATAAGCCGCTTGAAATTTATTTGCAAAGAAACTCCCGGAAGCCATCGAACTGCATGATATAAGGTTACAGAAAATAGATGTTTCTTATATAAAAAAAAAAAAGAATTGGAGCACCATTTGCATAAGTTGGACTCTTACTTAAACTCGAGAACGAAAATCCCTCAAACGCTTGGCGAAAAAACGTGTTAAGTGGGTGTCTACACGCTATTGCAATAATATTATAAGTTTTTTGATTATACCATGTCACATCAAAATGCTAAAGAGACTGATTTATTAAATTTGTGATCGGAGGGGCATTCTAACGTTTAGTTCACTTATTGGATAATAGTTTAGTATCTGGAGGCTTAAGCGGCTCTTGGTTTATCCAGAAGCTTTTGAGTCCTCACTAATTTTGTTTTTTTTTTTTTTATAATTGTTGGTGATTTGCCAAAAAGCACATTGCCTAATAATTAACTGTGATATGAACAACAGGGGCAACAGAGTTGTCCCAGAGGATCATTCTGCGTTGCACTCCAAGTCTACGTATGGTAAGAGGATATCTCGAGTGAAGAAAATGCCACGGATTAGTAGGCACCGATAAATGATTCTCGGTTGCCGGTCGTCCATGAGAGGGAAGACCTGAGCAATCGGCAATCAAACCTAGGAGTCGGTAGTCGTTTGAATGGCGTAGCTCAAACTAGGTGGCATTCCTATAAAAACATGTTATAAAAGAAACTTCGTCCAACAATTGCAGACGCACAAGGAGTTGAACACTCGGAAGCTCCGTCGGGTAGGGCAAATCGGAACGCCAACTTCCGTTAAACCATACCCAAGAGCAATGGAAATACCGCTACCGCTGGCGTAGGTGAAGCCAGTGCATAGTAGCGCAGAGTATGGAATTAACATCCCCGAGAACGATCGTGATCTTGATAATATTATGTTGTTTCCCCCACACTGGGGAAGTAGTAGAGACGAGGGATGGGAACGGTCAGTTTTGAGAAGGGCGACGCTTGATAGGTTTCATGGTCCGTGGCCTGAGCATGACCGGATAAAAGAGCTGCTACAATGCGATTAAAAGCCTGGAGAAGGGGCGGAAGATTATATACATCTGCACAATCGACTAGCTGTGGTATGAGACCAATAAAGTGGAAGCCAGTTTCGACAAGCGTCATAGCCAAACAATCTATACGGTTCCTCCACGATAAGGCTTAGGGCAAAAACCGATGGTGAGCTAGAGGACGAGGTCGAAGAAATCGTGGAAGAGGTACGCTCTGATCAGAGACGCTCTAACCGACCCGGATGCTGGAACTGTGGGGTCACACTGACCACAAACGCCCCGGGCGTTTTGGGTCTCGAGAAACTAATCTCCACGGAAAGCCTAATGGAAAAGTTACTGGCTGTGTCGATGACATACAGAAGGAGCAAACAGTGAACCAAATTCATGGGAGCTGTCTAGGGAGGGAAGGGTATAGTTAGGAGTGGTCTAGAAAAATTTTTTGTATATTAAATAAAGTGTATTGGGAATGACGGAATAAGAGAAACATGAACAACCGTTCATAGATCGAACCTTCCCATTATTGCCAGCCGTGGGGAAAGAATTGGTCTATGACGTGGACAAAATGCGTAGAGTTGGGGATAATAAAAGAGTGCAATATCCCATGGAGTAACCGCACCACATCAGGTAAAAGTCGTGTCTGCTTCGATGCTCGCAAGCTCAACAATTTGACGGTATGATGCGCATCACTACACTGTATAGAAAACTTCCTATCCAGAATAGATCAGACCTACTACATCTCTAGGGCAGACTTGAAGTTCTCGTATGGGCAAGTCGAACTAGACGACAAAAGCCCTAAACCGTATTTACAGTTCCAGGCAGACCCTCATATCTAATTCGAGTCATGCCATTTGGGCTATGCAACGCAACACAATAACTAGTTTGCCTAATGGACAAGATAGCTCCACCGAGATGCGGTCTAATGTTTTTGTTTATCTGGATGAGCTGCTTGTTATTGCCCACGATTTCCAAGCTCATCAAAGGTACTTGCGATGAGTAGGGCAGTGCTTGAGGGAAGCAAAACACTCCATCGGGATGCACAAATTTAAATTCTGCTTCAAAGCTTTGAAATACATCAGTTTTATTATACCCTTGCAGAGGGTATTATAATTTTGTCGTGAAATGTGTAACGCATTGAAGGAGACATCTCCGACCCCATAAAGTATATATATTCTTGATCAGCATCAACAGCCGAGTCGATATAGGCATGTCCGTCTGTCCGTCTGTCTGTTTCTATGCGAACTAGTCTCTCAGTTTTAAAGCTATCTTAATGAAACTTTGCAGAAGTTCCTTTTTCTGTTGCACGCAGCACATATGTCAAAACCAGCTGGATCGGACCACTATATCATATAGCTGCCATAGGAACGATCGGTCGAAAATTAAGTTTTTGTATGAAAAAACCTTTTGTTTATCAAGATATCTTGACCAAACTCGGCATTTATTAGTTTTACTATGGTACTCATATATATGCAAAATCCTATTAAGATCGGACCACTATATCATATAGCTGCCATAGGAACGATCGGTCGAAAATTTAGTTCTTGTATGAAAAAAATTTTGTTTATCAAGATATCTTGACCAAACTCGGCATTTATTAGTTTTACTAAGCTCCTCATATATATTAAAAATCCTATTAAGATCAGACTACTATATCATATAGCTGCCATAGGAACGATCGGTCGAAAATTAAGTTTTTGTATGAAAAAACATTTTGTTTATCAAGATATCTTAACCAAACTCGGCATTTATTAGTTTTACTATGCTCCTCATATCTATGCAAAATCCTATTAAGATCGGACCACTATATCATATAGCTGCCATAGGAACGATCAGTCGAAAATTTAGTTCTTGTATGAAAAAAATTTTTTTTATCAAGATATCTTGACCAACCTCGGTTTTTATTTGTTTTACTAAGCTCCTCATATATATTCAAAATCCTATTAAGATCAGACCACTATATCATATAGCTGCCATAGGAACGATCGGTCGAAAATTAAGTTTTTCTATGAAAAAACATTTTGTTTTTCAAGATATCTTGACCAAACTCGGCATTTATTAGTTTTACTATGCTTCTCATATATATCCAAAATCCAATTAAGATCAGACTACTATATCATATAGCTGCCATAGGAACGATCGGTCGAAAATTAAGTTTTTGTATGAAAAAACATTTTGTTTTTCAAGATATCTTGACCAAACTCGTCATTTATTAGTTTTACTATGCTCCTCATATATATGCAAAATCCTATTAAGATCGGACCACTATATCATATAGCTGCCATAAGAACGATCGGTCGAAAATGTAGTTCTTGTATGAAAAAACATTTTGTTTTTTAATATATCTTGACCAAACTCGGCATTTATTAGTTTTACTATGCTCCTCATATATATGCAAAATCCTATTAAGATCGGACCACTATATCATATAGCTGCCATAGGAACAATCGGTCGAAAATTTAGTTCTTTTATGAAAATAATTTTGTTTATCAAGATATCTTGAGCAAACTCGGCATTTATTAGTTTTACGAAGCTCCTCATATATATCCAAAATCCTATTAAGATCAGACCACTATATCATATAGCTGCCATAGGAACGATCTGTCGAAAAGTAGGATCTTGTATAAAAAACATTTTGTTTTTCAAGATATCTTGACAAAACTCGGCATTTATTAGTTTTACTATGCTCCTCATATATATGCAAAATCCTATTAAGATCGGACCACTATATCATATTATTAAGTTTTTGTATGGGGCATTTTTTGTTTTTCATTATTTTGCGATTAAACACGGCATTTAAAGATTTCACTATGCTCCCTTCATTTTTGCAAAATCTTATTTACATCGGTTTTTGATTAAAAGCCGTTTTTATACCCTTGCAGAGGGTATTATAATTTTGTCGTGAAATGTGTAACGCATAGAAGGAGACATCTCCGACCCCATAAAGTATATATATTCTTGATCAGCATCAACAGCCGAGTCGATATAGCCATGTCCGTCTGTCCGTCTGTCCGTCTGACCGTCTGTCCGTCTGTCCGTCTGTCTGTTTCTATGCGAACTAGTCCCTCAGTTTTAAAGCTATCTTAATGAAACTTTGCAGAAGTCCCTATTTCTGTTGCACGCAGCACATATGTCAAAACCAGCTGGATCGGACCACTATATCATATAGCTGCCATAGGAACGATCGGTCGAAAATTAAGTTTTTGTATGAAAAAACCTTTTGTTTATCAAGATATCTTGACCAAACTCGGCATTTATTAGTTTTACTAAGCTCCTCATATATATGCAAAATCCTATTAAGATCGGACCACTATATCATATAGCTGCCATAGGAACGATCGGTCGAAAATTAAGTTTTTGTATGAAAAAAATTTTGTTTATCAAGATATCTTGACCAAACTCGACATTTATTAGTTTTACTATGCTCCTCATATATAGGCAAAATTCTATTAAGATCGGACCACTATATCATATAGCCGCCATAGGAACGATCAGTCGAAAATTAAGTTTTTGTATGAAAAAACATTTTGTTTGTCAAGATATCTTGACCAAACTCGGCATTTATTAGTTTTACTAAGCTCCTCATATATATGCAAAATCCTATTAAGATCGGACTACTATATCATATAGCTGCCATAGGAACGATCGGTCGAAAATTAAGTTTTTGTATGAAAAAACCTTTTGTTTATCAAGATATCTTGACCAAACTCGACATTTATTAGTTTTACTATGCTCCTCATATATAGGCGAAATCCTATTAAGATCGGACCACTTTATCATATAGCTGCCATAGGAACGATTTGTCGAAAAGTAGGATCTTGTATGAAAAAAATGTTGTTTTTCAAGATATCTTGACCAAACTCGGCATTTATTAGTTTAACTATGCTCCTCATATATATGCAAAATCCTATTAAGATCGGACCACTATATCATATAGCTGCCATAGGAACGATCGGTCGAAAATTAATTTAGTATGGAGAATTTTTGTTTTTCATGATTTTTCGATTAAACACGGCATTTAAAGATTTCACTATGCTCCCGTCATTTTTGCAAAATCTTATTTACATCGGTTTTTGATTAATATATTTTTTGTTTATCAATATACCTTGACCAAACTCGGCCTTAACCATTTTCTCGGCATTGAAAGGTTGGGTCTGCAAGGGTATTAGATCTTCGGCATGCCGAAGATAGCCCTTCTTTCTCGTTTTTGTTTATCAATATACCTTGACCAAACTCGGCCTTAACCATTTTCTCGGCATTAAAAGGTTGGGTCTGCAAGGGTATTAGATCTTCGGCATGCCGAAGATAGCCCTTCTTTCTCGTTATTAGTTGTGGCACGCTTAGCATGGACACCGAAGGGGTTTAGCTGTTAAGCGAATCCTAGTTCTTCGTCCGCGCAAGGAATTCCGGGCATTTTTGGGTACAGCATGTTGCTTTATGCGAGAATTCGCGCCGGCTTAAAATGGCTGATATCGATAAAGGACCTAAGCGGGAGGCTAGCTCGTTGGTCATTGCATTTTGCAATTTAGAAAATTGGTAGCCGATACTCTATCGCGCAGTATCAAAGCTGTAGGCAGTGAGCCTGAGAGTCTGCTAGAATTTGTAACCACCCAGTTGGACAGAATCAGGACAAGTTAACAAGAGATCTGCTTTTTAAGAGCGGAGGATTCTGTTGTCTAGAAGACGAGTTTAAAGGCATAGCGTTGACGTTGTGGCTGCCAAGCTCTTTGACGGCCGGCTTGATAGCGAACCCTACGCATAGTGGTGTCGCAAGGACATTTGTATTCAGGTGTGGGATTGGCTACGACGTTGCGGGACGTGCAAAGAAAGCAAAGTGTCGAACTTTCACATGGAAGTGGGCCTTGGATTTAACGTCGACATTTTAGGGAAGTACCTGCGGTTAAGAAAGTGGCATGCGTCATATTTAATATTCAATTCATGCAAAGCATTATTGGAGCCTTTGGAATCTCGCATATGCGCACCGCAGTCTACGCTGCACAGAGTGACGCAGCCAAAAGAGTCAACTGCACCTTGTTGTCGGCAATTGCGGCGTACCTAGAACAAGATCTGGAAATTGAAGTGTCTATATGCAATGCGAAAAAAGCGTGACTCTGGAATTACTGTTCCTTAACGTGGCGAATTACAAACTGGCTCGTAAATTAGGGTCTCTTGGGGGTGATGAAATGTTTCATTTTCCCCTTGCAGACAAAATACGAATCATTCAGCAGCAAGTCCAAGGACAATTAGACAACGCGTACGAACGCAGTCATCGAGCCCAAATATTCCAGCTTCCTAGAAGACTGAAAGAGAAACCCATAGGAGTATACCATGAAAAGGATATACTTGCGTAGAAGTAGGTCGCGGTGTGCCTTCGGTTGGGCGAGTCCCAGTGCAAGGAAGTGGCAGGCTGTCCAGATTGGGAGAAGACAGGAGAAGAAGATCGCACAAATAGCCCATTGCTCCCAATGTTTTTGGCAGCACCTTCGCGACCTTGGAAGTCCTTGTGTGATGTTGCATGGGGAGTTTTAGAGCAATTCTATTTCGATGAGGACCCCACGTTACCTTACTGTGCCCCACATATTGCAGGAGTCCCATCGCCGATCTCATAATCCATGGCGTAAAGAAATTATTAACCCAGATTTTATGTTAGTAAACTTAGTTAGTTGTTTAGATGTGCTGAGTTAGTGTAGTGATGTGCGATTGTTCGTGACCTCGGGAAGGCTAGCGCTGCCCCCCGTAAGATAAACCGACACGGAACTGGTGAAAAAAGGTGGGAAGGGCGTCTGTACAAGTGCTATTGAAATACTATTATATGTTTTTTATAGTACCTTGTCACATCAAAATACTGAAGTATAATAACAGAATGTTGGAATCCGGTTAACTTTTAAGGAGATGAAAATTCTGCTTTTTAGGGAATGGTAAAATATCTGCACAAAACAATATGAAATGAAATGAAAATGAATGAGAAAATGATTTTATCGCTTTAAAATAATACGGCAACAAATCAGTTTAACTTTTTTCGGCAGAATATGAATTAAACCATTATTTTTTGATAGAGTCGAAAGGATATGAACTACAATTAAAATTGTTCATCAATACACTCGTTTTATGGGAGGTGTGTAACAATCGTTTCTGAAAATATTACATGCAAAAAGAATAAACTCTTTCCCTAATACAGCTAAATTTAACAAATCACGATTGGATAATCTCATTCAAATAATTTTACGAAACGTGGCCACCCATCATGTTCGCCACAAATTACTCCAAGATCTTCAATGTATACAAAACAACGCAAACTCGCTGAAAAATAACGAGAAAGAAAGGCTATCTTCGGCACGCCGAAGATCTAATACCCTTGCAGACCCAACCTTTTCATAATGCTCATAGTGCCTTGCCCGTATCTAAGAAGCACAGGGAAAATAGTTAATGCCGAGTTTGGTCAAGATATCTTGATAAACAAAATGTTTTTTCATACAAAAACTTAGTTTTCGACCGATCGTTCCTATGGCAGCTATATGATATAGTGGTCCGATCTTAATAGGATTTTGCATATATATGAGGAGCATAGTAAAAATAATAAATGCCGAGTTTGGTCAATATATCTTGATAAACAAATTTTTGTTCATACAAGAATTAAATTTTCGACCGATCGTTCCAATGGCAGCTATATGATATAGTGGTCCGATCCAGCTGGTTTTTGACAAATGTGCTGCGTGCAACAGAAAAATGGACTTCTGCAAAGTTTCATTAAGATAGCTTTAAAACTGAGAGACTAGTTCGCATAGAAACAGACAGACGGACATGGCTATATCGACTCGGCTGTTAATGCTGATCAAGAATATATATACTTTATGGGGTCGGAGATGTCTCCTTCAATGCTTTACACATTTCACGACAAAATTATAATACCCTCTGCAAGGGTATAATAAAAAAAAACGAGAAAGAAAGGCTATCTTCGGCACGCCGAAGATCTAATACCCTTGCAGACCCAACCTTTTCATAATGCTCATAGTGCTTTGCCCGTATCTAAGAAGCACAGGCAAAATAGTTAATGCCGAGTTAGGTCAAGATATTTTGATAAACAAAAAGGTTTTTAATCAAAAACCTAGTTTTCGACCGATCGCTTCTCTGGCAGATATATGATATAGTGTTCCGATCTTAATAGGATTTTGCATATATATGAGGAGCTTAGTAAAACTAATAAATGGCGAGTTTGGTCAATATATCTTGATAAACAACATTTTTTTCATACAAGAACTACATTTTCGACCGATCGTTCCTCTGGCAGCTATATGATATAGTGTTCCGATCTTAATAGGATTTTGCATATATATGAGCAGCTTAGTAAAACTAATAAATGGCGAGTTTGGTCAATATATCTTGATAAACAACATTGTTTTTGATACAACAACTTAATTTTCGACCGATCGTTCCTATGGCAGCTATATGATATAGTGGTCCGATATCGATAGGATTTTGCATATATATGAAGAGCATAGCAAAACTAATAAATGCCGAGTTTGGTTAAGATATCTTGATAAACAAAATATTTTTTCATACAAAGACTTAGTTTTCGAGCGATCGTTCCTATGGCAGCTATATGATATAGTGGTCCGATCTTAATAGGATTTTGCATATATATGAGGAGCATAGTAAAACTAATAAATGCCGAGTTTGGTCAAGATATCTTGAAAAACAAAATGTTTTTTCATAGAAAAACTTAATTTTCGACCGATCGCTCCTATGGCAGCTATATGATATAGTGGTCCGATCCAGCTGGTTTTGACATATGTGCTGCGTGCAACAGATAAAGGGACTTCTGCAAAGTTTCATTAAGATAGCTTTAAAACTGAGAGACTAGTTCGCATAGAAACAGACAGACGGACATGGCTATATCGACTCGGCTGTTGATGCTGATCAAGAATATATATACTTTATGGGGTCGGAGATGTCTCCTTCAATGCGTTACACATTTCACGACAAAATTATAATACCCTCTGCAAGGGTATAAAAACGGTATCTCTTTGTTTAGCAGCAAGCTGAACTGAATTTCCAATTATTACACAATGCCCAAGCCAATGGAAACAAGCTTCTAGCTTTTATAAATATTAATAATGTATACGTAACATTAATAATGTTACGTTAAATTGACATTTCAATTTTTATATAAATAATTTTTTTAAATCTATTATATAACAACACTAGCGGGTATTTCCTGGGTTTGCCCGTGGAACGTTATGGCTAAAAATTGTAGATATAACCTTCCCACCAAGTACACGGCAGTTGAAAATTGAAATCTACCCATCTTGATCTCCTCTTTCAAGAGGTATAATGGTAACAATCTTGAGGCCGAATAAAAAACTTGCGTTTATTAAACCTTTGACCCGCATTTTCCATTCAATAGTTCTGATAAAGATCTTTGAAATGAGTTCGAAACCGATAGTAAACCAAAAAGTTAAGTTAAGTTTTTTCGCCAAAATTCTACAGTTACGGGTAGAACTTTCCACGTATTCATTATGTGTTTATGTAGAGCTTTGGAAGTAAGTTTGATGCAAATCAGACAAAACTTAAAACTTCGCCCAAAAAATCTTAGAATCGCATTGGATTCTGCGAGGATGCTTGGATTCTGCGAAAAATGTGAAACACGTCTCAAATGATTCATCGTACAGATCTTTGGAAACTTTACCCACAAAATCTTTGACCCCCATTTCCACTAAGGAGCAGTGGATTTTTCGAAAAGTGTGAAACACTTCTTAAAGGAATTTGAACAAAGACCTTTGAAAATGAGTTTGAGGCCGATCAGATGGTACACAAAAAAGTTTCATAACACTTTTTTTGCTAATTAACTAGTGTTGAGGGTGGAATTTCTCATATCGCTGAAACATATATTTACTTAGTGTTAATGTAGAGCTTTGAAAATAAGTTTGATGCTATTTGGACAAAACTTTAAATTTCGCCCACAAATTCTTAGAAACTCATTTCTACAGATGAAGCTTGGATTCTGCGATGAATGTGAAACACGTCTCAAATGATTCCTCGTACAGATCTTTGGAAATGTCATCCACCAAATCTTTGACCCCCATTTCCACCAAGGAGGAATGGATTTTTCGAAAAGTGTGAAACACTTCTCAAATGAATTTGAACAAAGACCTTTGAAAATAAGTTTGTGGCCGACCGGATGGTTAGCAAAACACTTTCAAATCGCATCAACACGTATTCATTAAGTTCTTATGTAGAGCTTTGAAAATAAGCTTGAAGCAAATCAGACAAAACTTAAAACTATATCTTAAAAATCTTGCGAATATGCTTAACACGTCTGAAATGATTTTTCACATAGATCCTTGGATATGAATTAAGGCGCGAAAGGTGACCCACATATTTCGCGATTCTTGCACATTTGCGGGTGGAATTTCACATATGGTAGCTACAGTGATAATTCGATAATTATAATAATTCATCATCGAGCTGTTAGCAGCTCTCATTCGCTCATTCCGAAGCGTTGACGATAGTTCGAAACAATAGGAAATTTAGTAATAACGACTAGTATCGTTGCTGCACGACACTCGCCAATCGTGCCGCACCCGCGTGATCGGCAACTTTTAATTGATTATATATAATAAAATACGCAATGGAGGTAAGTAAAGTCGCCAGAAATTCGTTATACATTATAAATACAACTTATCGGACATCCCTAGTACAAATTAAAGACTCCACAAAGATATCGTGACAAAATTGCCAAATTTTTATAGAGATCTTTGAAAATGATTTTGAAACCGATAAAATGGTGAACAAAAAACGGTCAAACAACCGCTTTTCGCCAATTTGTTATTTTATCAAAAATGTACCACACAATATATGAGCCGTTCGTACAATACTTAAATCGTCGAACAAATATTTTTGATAATTAGTTTCCGGCCAATTGTAAAGTATGCTTCATTCAAATATTCGCGATTTTTCCACACTTGCGAGTGAATTTTCTCATTCAGCATCTTCATGTTAGGCAACTACTGTACAATTTCCAGACAATCAGTTTTATTTGTAGAAATAATATAAAACAAGTAAGAGGTTCTAGTCGGGAGCTACCGACTAGGGGATACCCTGAACCCTCATATTCCAACACCAAATGCAGCGCGCGCTTATAGATAGAGAGTAGCGGGGAGGTGGCGATAGGTATAAAATGAAAGATAATCGATATATATATACTTTTCTACAAGCTACATGTCAAGTTTGGTGACTCTAGCTCTTATTATTTACCAAAATTGCTTAAAAATCGGGATTTCGATATACATTTTTATCGATTACTTGGAAACGGGGCAAGTTATCGTTTATCGGAAACAAACTCGATCTGCGCAGGCACTAGAAGCACCTACACCTAAAATAAAATTTCAAGTCTCTAGCTCTTATAGGTTCTGAGATCCTTGCGTTCATACATACGGACGGACGGACGGACGGACGGACGGACGGACAGACAGACGGACACGGCTATTAATGCTGATCAAGAATATATTTACTTTATGGGGTCGGAGATGCTTCCTTCTGCCTGTTATATACATTTGGATTTTGCACAAAAACATAATACCCCTTTTACCCATTTTTAATGGGTTCAGGGTATAAAAATGGACATGTAATGTATGATAAAATGAAATATTAGGCACACACAATACGAAGACCACAGAATTGGAAATGGACATGCACAAAAAATTGGCGTTTTGACGTAGAACTCAAAATAAAACTAAAATATAAAATATACAGACTTGTTTACATTTTAGATCTCTTATGTTTTTATAGCATCATCATACGCATCAACTAGATGGAACTGTTAATAAAATGAATGTCCGATTTTTATACCCTGAACCCATTAAAAATGCGTAAAAATGGTATAATGTATTTGTGCAAATGTATGTAACAGGTAGAAGTAAGCATATCCGACCACATAAAGTACATATATTCTTGATCAGCATCAACAGCTGAGTCGATCTAGCCATGTCCGTCTGTCTGTCCGTATATATGAACACAGGGATCTTAGAACCCATACAAGCTAGAGGCTTGAAATTTTAGCTGTAGGTTCTCCTAGAGCCTGCGCGGATCAAGTTTTGTTTTTAATCGATAATTTACTACGTTTCCAAGCAATCGATAAGAATCGATATCAAAATCCTTTTTTTGAGCAAATTGGGCAAATAATAAGAGCTAGAGTTACCAAACGTGATATGTTTATTCTAGAATAGTCTTCTATTTTATATCTATCGCCACCTCACCGCTACTACCTCATAGCTATAATTCAAGTTAATGACCCAACTTGTATTGTCCATCAATTAATGCTACAACTTTGATGATTTGAGAATTTGAGAATACACGAATATGTTATCGTACAATAAGATATACTGTAGAAAATTTCATTAATATTGGTTAAGAAACACGTGTTTGCGGCGGCTAGTGCAAATTCCAAGAATTTCTGTATACGTGTACACAGACACATTCATGCGCCTCTACTTCGTATTCTATCAACAGCATTGCAATTGCGATTATATTTTTATATTTTCTGTGCTGCTATTTTAATTTGTTTTTTTTTTTCTCATTATGACATAATGTTTGGTGTGGCTGTTGAGTAGAGACGGCGGCAAGTAGTGCGCTTAGTTGCGAATTCGAACCCTGCCAATGAAATTTTTATACCCTGAACCCATTAAAAACGGGTAAAAGGGGTATATTGTATTTGTGCAAAATGCAAATGTATGTAACAGGCAGAAGTAAGCATCTCCGACCCTATATAGAATATATATTCTTGATCAGCATCAATAGCCGAGTCGATCTAGCCATGTCCGTCTGTCTGTCCGTCCGGCTGTCTGTATGTATGAACGCAAGGATCTCAGAATCTATAAGAGCTAGTGACTTGACATTTTAGATGTAGGTGCTCATAGTGCCTGCGCAGATCGAGTTTGTTTCCGATAATCGATAACTTACTCGGATATCGACATCCTGTTTTTTGAGCAAATTGGGTAAATAATTAGAGCTAGAGTCACCAAACATGATTTGTGGCTTCTAGAGTATTATATATATGTTAAGTATCTTTCATTTTAGTCCGATCAACACCTCCCCGCTACCACCTCAAAGAGGGTTCAGGGTATTCCCTAGTCGGGAGCTCCCGACTAGAACCTCTTACTTGTTTTTTATTTATTTTTTTTTAATTTATCTCTATAACTATAATCGAGATCTGCATTTGGTCTTAGAATAAGAGGGTTCAGGGTATCCCTTAGTCGGAAACTCCCGACTAGAACCTTTTACTTGCTCTTTTGGCTTTGTATTCTTTAATTTATTCCCGCCAAAACTCTTTACATCAGATATTTGTAAATATTTCGAGTAGAAAATGTATTTTAAAGAATAAAGGCATTTACACTATCTTATGTGAAATAAGGTTCTGGCCTGGAAATGAAAATATGTTTTTTCGGTGGAACAACCACTAGAGGCTTAAGCACCACAGGAGTGACAGTGCACCAAGTACACGCCCGTTTAAAATTGAAATCTACCCATCTTGATCTTCACTTTCAAGAGGTATAGTGGTAAAAATCTTGAGGCCGAATAACAAACTTGCGTTTATTAAACCTTTGACCCGCATTTTCCGTCCAATAGCTGTGAAAGCTTGGATTCTGCGAAAAATGTAAAACAAGTCTCAAATGATTCATCGTACAGATCTTTGGAAACTTTACCCACCAAATCTTTGACCCCATTTTCCATCAAGGAGGAATGGATTCTTCGAAAAGTATGAAACACTTCTCAAATGAATTTGAACAAAGACCTTTGAAAATAAGTTTGAGGCCGACCGGATGGTTAGCAAAACACTTTCATATAACCGTTTTTTGCTTATTAACCACTGTTATGGGTGGAATTTCCCAAATCGCATCAACACGTATTCATTAAGTTCTTATGTAGAGCTTTGAAAATAAGCTTGAAGCAAATCAGACAAAACTTAAAACTATATCTAAAAAATCTGTAAGTAGCACTTTCCACCGAGGAATCTTTGTTTTTGCGAAAATGTTTAACACGTCTGAAATGATTTTTCACATAGATCCTTGGATATGAATTAAGGCGCGAAAGGTCACCCACCAAATCTTTGACCCACATTTTTCGCGATTCTTGCACATTTGCGGGTGGAATTTCACATATGGTAACTACAGTGAAAATAACAGCTTGTTAGCTCTTACGGTATGAGCTGTGCGGTGATCATCAATCAATCAGTCAGTCAGCCAGTCAGGACAAACAGTTTTATATATAGACATATAATGTATTGTATTAATTTAAATGAACAACTTAACTTAAATTAGTTATCTTAATGATTGAAACCAAAATATTGCAATCGCAAACCGTCTTCTTTGTATTTAAGTTTCATAAATTTTAAATATACATTGTCTGCGCCAAATCGAAAATTCGATAATTATAATAATTCATCATCGATAGTTAACAGCTCTCATTCGCTCATCCCGAAGCGTTGACGATAGTTCGAAACAATAGGAAATTTAGTAATAACGACTAGTATCGTTGCTGCACGACACTCGCCAATCGTGCCGCACCCGCGTAATCGTCAACTTTTATTTGATTATATCACTAACCAAATAACATATAGACCGGACAAACCGTACTTTTGAGGGTGACATTCGATATTTCTGCGGCTGGTCCAAACTCGCCTTCGTTTTTGTTCGGGTTCGAGAGATGCCCGCATGCTCTCAGAGCAAGAGCGTAAAAATACATATGGCCTGTGTCGGGGAACGGCAACGCTGTCTTTTTACTCGCTCACTCTACAAGAAACTGCTGTGGCTTACTCTCATCCATATGATTTGTGCGATAGAACGGCATCGCTGTTTTTTATCTCGCTCCCACTACAGGAAACTGCTTTGGCTTACTCTCAATGCTCTTTCAATTTGTCTATGTACCGTTTAAATGTTTGTGTGTGTATTTGTCCGCAAAAGCAAAAATGCCCAGAAATTCAATTTTTCTCAAAAGTCGGTGGCATTTCTTCCCTTTTGAGGGGACGAGTAATATGAAATAATGAAAGGGTTTGCCAAGTCGATGCGAAATTCTTTCTTTTTAGCTCGTTCTTCTTCGAAAGGGTACCTAAGCGTTGGCATGTGTGCATTTAATAGTTTTTGGACTTGCTATTCACGCATACTTGCGTATTTTGTATATGAATAGAAGCATTTATGCGCTTGTGTGCCTGTTGGTCCCTGCCTGCCTGTCCGATGCAAATTTGGCAATATTTTTGGACTTCTGAATTTCGAGCTCTGCGCACACACACACAGAGACACAAATGTGTGTGAATGGGCTGATCATGGGCGAAAAATTTAAAAATATCATTATTGGCACGCGTCTGACGAGCGCCCTTCTTTTTTATGATTTTGGGTTTGAATTGATGAATGAATGTTGACCCCTTATTACCTGCAGCAGCCCGTTGGGCCGAAAGGGTCAACTTTTGGCAAACACCTGCACCTGCATATGTAGGTCAAGTGACTGATCACTTAAATAATTTTAGGAAATTTGTGTAAAAAATAAACTCTTTAAAATATTCAAATATACCAAATACAAAAAAGGAGCAATTATATATTTATAGTATTAATAATTTTATTGTCTTAAAATATTTAGCTTTTTCATATTTGAATTTGACGATTTACCAACAATATTATCAGTTAACCACTTGCAATTCTTTCTTATTAAAATTAAAACAAACTGATTGAGCATGTTTTTTCTGTGCTCAAAACATGGGTGAATGGCAGAAAACCAGTCCGCATATAAACTAGCGTTTGTAGCAGAGATGCAGGAGTCAACTATATATTTTTTTAAATTAGATATTTGAGGGCTTTTATCGAAAATTCGCTTGAAAACGTTGAAGTGAATTTTTATAATTGAAAAAAAAATATCAGAAGGAGCTTTAAGCTTAAGACTCTGATTTACAAAACCAAAATTTTTATGGAGTACCAAATACTCCGAAGAACATTGCATTTCCTTGCTTTCTTTAAGAAGATTAGCACATATTTCACAGTCCTACTTTTGCAATAGCCTGTACAAAAGATAACCAGCAAAATATCGGAAAGCATTTTCATTGAAAGCATTCCGCATCTTGGCAATTGTTGCTTCCAAAGATAATTCCACTTCTGACTCCTTGTCTGAAGAGATCGTATCCTCTTCGATAAAAGAAGTTGCGTTAAAATGGGCATTCGATTTAGATAGGTCTAATCGACAGTCGTTTATGACATTGGCTAACATAACATCTTCATCCGGTGCACAATTCCCAGATACTGAAACTGATGTCAATATCTTCATTGATAGCATTTTTGACATTATTATATTAAATTCAAACATTGTTGGATTAGTATTTGTAGCTCCGCGAGACCTTATTAAATAAAATAAATTTTCTATGGGGTCCTGGTTAAGTTTGGAAGTAGCAACAAAATAAACATTGGGGTTTTCTTTCCAAAGACTTTCCGCTAAACCAATTACTGATGATATTGTTATAATCATCCCATTAATGCAATACACTTTCTGTGGGTATTTGAGCTTTTTAAAATATAAAATCATTTCTTTGAGGTATTCATGGACAACATTATTTTTTCGTAAGGCAGACCTATACGGATTCCTATCAAACAAAACGTAACTATTAAGGCAATCGAAAAGTCTGTTAACTTTTTCAATAAACGTAGCCGTGGCTGCAGCACTTTCTTTGCAATCGGAAAAGCCACCAGAATCAATTACTGTTCGTATTGCAGCCGCGACACTATGGCTAAAAACCTGTGTGGCATACTTTACTTTCATTTTTTCGAAACAATTTGGGCTTATATGCTTGGAAGTCAATTTGGGGCAAAGACGCGTTAAATTTGTTTTTTCGATTTCCAACAATTGTCTTATTATACGCCACGAAACTACGCCATCTGGTGTAGTAAGATCGCGTGATATAATTATATTTCTAAGCGATTTCATAAGATGTGGAGAATCGAATATAGCGAAAATTTCTTTGCCATTGATTCTAAAGCTAGGATTCTTGAAATCAATACCCGATTTATTGAAAGTCGCTCTATTATTAGAGCCCTGGTCACATACAACGGCTCTCACGTTAAGTCCTAGAGTTTGAGAAAGTCCAATGTTAGACTCAATTTTTTCCTTAAGAGCTTCATGTTTTATCCCATTTGCAGAAACAGTGTAGTTTAAGACATATTTCCAATTTTCAAAGAGGCCCCTAACAAGAAAAACGCAGACTTGCTGCCCTAACAACTTTTTTTTTTTAACCCCATCATTTTCAAATCCCTGAATCTCATCAAGTGATGCATTGTATTGCAGTCCTCGTTTAATTTTAACCTCATCTAAACCAAGAATAGCATCTTTTCCCTTTTCACTCATTTTGCTAACTATGTCTTGTAAGTTTTCTAGCAAGTCGGGATTAAATCCCGGGGTCAAATTTTTAAACAGCGCCCATCGAGATATACTTTTTTTGAAGGGAGTCTTAAATTTAGGACGTCCCGTAAATAATCGTACGTTCTAGACGAATAAAAGTTTATATTTTTGCGCTGTTATAAGATCGCGAATTTTTAAGAAGCATTTTGCATAGAATTTTCGCTTCATCAGAAACATGGGTCATATTTGTTATTGCTGTGCAAACATTTTTGGATATTTTCGGTTTCCGAAATCTGAAAGACATACCTCGTTTTCGTGAGGCCTTTTTTAAAAGGAAAACCCTTCTTTTTAACTTTTTGTAGCCTTCCTGAGTCTTCTTTAAATCAAGTATCATCTTATAATATTTGTTCCTATAATATGCCTCGTTTTGTTCTCTTTTTAAACAATTAGAACAAAATGGCAAGCTTTCCGTTTTGTTTTTAAATCTATTAAGCTAGTGTGGCTGTCTAGGTCTTTCCATAATTGATTTTTGAAACTTAATAAAAGGGCTGTGTTTATATCTTCGTCACTTTCATATTGAGGAACGACGGCCGAGTGTGTTTCGGAGCACGGAAAATCTAATTCTATTGGGATATTGGGCTCTGGTATATTCTTAATAACATTTTCCGGTTCATTCCGATTACCGGCACCCGAATGCAACAAATTGTTTTCGGACAAGTGTAATGTAGGAATTGCATTGCCCTTTAACCTAGCTTTGCCAAAATATTTATGTTCGAAATGCCGGTCACATATTCTAGCCTTGCTTCGGTTCAAATTCGAGTCCAAATTACACAAGTTAACCCATTTGTTAAAATAAAATTCTTTTGAAGGAAACGAAAACAATCTCACGGGGAAATTTGGTGAACTTTTCCTATAACTCCTACGACAAGATGGGATTATGCACTTAGCTCCGTTCGTTGTCCACTCTTTTCTCTTATTTTTGGTTTTAACACGCACAGATTCAAATGTTTCATTAACACTTTTTGGCTCAGCCATAGTCTTTGTAAATATTTAAATATTTTATGAATTTTTGCACGGAGGTAATAGTTGAAAAAAAACACTTAAAATCACTCGATAACACCGCTCGATTCCGAAGTTTACTGTCAACTAAACCAGTGTCTGTCCTGAAAACTATAAGGAAGTCTAATTTTTTGGAGTTTTTTAAACATTTTTTTGGATTTCCCAGATTTTATGGCATTTAACGGGCGAATTTTACAAAAAAATTTATGAAGGTGCAGGTGGTCATAAAATTATTTAAGTGATCAGTCACTTGACCTACATATGCAGGTGCAGGTGTTTGCCAAAAGTTGACCCTTTCGGCCCAACGGGCTGCTGCAGGTAATAAGGGGTCAACATTCATTCATCAATTCAAACCCAAAATCATAAAAAAGAAGGGCGCGCGTCAGACGCGTGCCAATAATGATATTTATAAATTTTGCGCCCATGATCAATTGGCAATTGTTGCCAATAATAATTCCACTTCTGACTCCTTGTCTGAAGAGATCGTATCCTCTTCGATAAAAGAAGTTGCGTTAAAATGGGCATTCGATTTAGATAGGTCTAATCGACAGTCGTTTATGACATTGGCTAACATAACATCTTCATCCGGTGCACAATTCCCAGATACTGAAACTGATGTCAATATCTTCATTGATAGCATTTTTGACATTATTATATTAAATTCAAACATTGTTGGATTAGTATTTGTAGCTCCGCGAGACCTTATTAAATAAAATAAATTTTCTATGGGGTCCTGGTTAAGTTTGGAAGTAGCAACAAAATAAACATTGGGGTTTTCTTTCCAAAGACTTTCCGCTAAACCAATTACGGATGATATTGTTATAATCATCCCATTAATGCAATACACTTTCTGTGGGTATTTGAGCTTTTTAAAATATAAAATCATTTCTTTGAGGTATTCATGGACAACATTATTTTTTCGTAAGGCAGACCTATACGGATTCCTATCAAACAAAACGTAACTATTAAGGCAATCGAAAAGTCTGTTAACTTTTTCAATAAACGTAGCCGTGGCTGCAGCACTTTCTTTGCAATCGGAAAAGCCACCAGAATCAATTACTGTTCGTATTGCAGCCGCGACACTATGGCTAAAAACCTGTGTGGCATACTTTACTTTCATTTTTCGAAACAATTTGGGCTTATATGCTTGGAAGTCAATTTGGGGCAAAGACGCGTTAAATTTGTTTTTTCGATTTCCAACAATTGTCTTATTATACGCCACGAAAATACGCCATCTGGTGTAGTAAGATCGCGTGATATAATTATATTTCTAAGCGATTTCATAAGATGTGGAGAATCGAATATAGCGAAAATTTCTTTGCCATTGATTCTAAAGCTAGGATTCTTGAAATCAATACCCGATTTATTGAAAGTCGCTCTATTATTAGAGCCCTGGTCACATACAACGGCTCTCACGTTAAGTCCTAGAGTTTGAGAAAGTCCAATGTTAGACTCAATTTTTTCCTTAAGAGCTTCATGTTTTATCCCATTTGCAGAAACAGTGTAGTTTAAGACATATTTCCAATTTTCAAAGAGGCCCCTAACAAGAAAAACGCAGACTTGCTGCCCTAACAACTTTTTTTTTTTAACCCCATCATTTTCAAATCCCTGAATCTCATCAAGTGATGCATTGTATTGCAGTCCTCGTTTAATTTTAACCTCATCTAAACCAAGAATAGCATCTTTTCCCTTTTCACTCATTTTGCTAACTATGTCTTGTAAGTTTTCTAGCAAGTCGGGATTAAATCCCGGGGTCAAATTTTAAACAGCGCCCATCGAGATATACTTTTTTTGAAGGGAGTCTTAAATTTAGGACGTCCCGTAAATAATCGTACGTTCTAGACGAATAAAAGTTTATATTTTTGCGCTGTTATAAGATCGCGAATTTTTAAGAAGCATTTTGCATAGAATTTTCGCTTCATCAGAAACATGGGTCATATTTGTTATTGCTGTGCAAACATTTTTGGATATTTTCGGTTTCCGAAATCTGAAAGACATACCTCGTTTTCGTGAGGCCTTTTTTAAAAGGAAAACCCTTCTTTTTAACTTTTTGTAGCCTTCCTGAGTCTTCTTTAAATCAAGTATCATCTTATAATATTTGTTCCTATAATATGCCTCGTTTTGTTCTCTTTTTAAACAATTAGAACAAAATGGCAAGCTTTCCGTTTTGTTTTTAAATCTATTAAGCTAGTGTGGCTGTCTAGGTCTTTCCATAATTGATTTTTGAAACTTAATAAAAGGGCTGTGTTTATATCTTCGTCACTTTCATATTGAGGAACGACGGCCGAGTGTGTTTCGGAGCACGGAAAATCTAATTCTATTGGGATATTGGGCTCTGGTATATTCTTAATAACATTTTCCGGTTCATTCCGATTACCGGCACCCGAATGCAACAAATTGTTTTCGGACAAGTGTAATGTAGGAATTGCATTG
Organism: Drosophila littoralis; assembly: GCA_018903485.1. Taxonomy (NCBI): domain Eukaryota; kingdom Metazoa; phylum Arthropoda; class Insecta; order Diptera; family Drosophilidae; genus Drosophila; species Drosophila littoralis. The sequence goes on from JAEIGF010000590.1 coordinate 2,428,716, forward strand.
CCCTTTAACCTAGCTTTGCCAAAATATTTATGTTCGAAATGCCGGTCACATATTCTAGCCTTGCTTCGGTTCAAATTCGAGTCCAAATTACACAAGTTAACCCATTTGTTAAAATAAAATTCTTTTGAAGGAAACGAAAACAATCTCACGGGGAAATTTGGTGAACTTTTCCTATAACTCCTACGACAAGATGGGATTATGCACTTAGCTCCGTTCGTTGTCCACTCTTTTCTCTTATTTTTGGTTTTAACACGCACAGATTCAAATGTTTCATTAACACTTTTTGGCTCAGCCATAGTCTTTGTAAATATTTAAATATTTTATGAATTTTTGCACGGAGGTAATAGTTGAAAAAAAACACTTAAAATCACTCGATAACACCGCTCGATTCCGAAGTTTACTGTCAACTAAACCAGTGTCTGTCCTGAAAACTATAAGGAAGTCTAATTTTTTGGAGTTTTTTTAAACATTTTTTTGGATTTCCCAGATTTTATGGCATTTAACGGGCGAATTTTACAAACAAATTTATGAAGGTGCAGGTGGTCATAAAATTATTTAAGTGATCAGTCACTTGACCTACATATGCAGGTGCAGGTGTTTGCCAAAAGTTGACCCTTTCGGCCCAACGGGCTGCTGCAGGTAATAAGGGGTCAACATTCATTCATCAATTCAAACCCAAAATCATAAAAAAGAAGGGCGCGCGTCAGACGCGTGCCAATAATGATATTTATAAATTTTGCGCCCATGATCAATTGGCAATTGTTGCCAATAATAATTCCACTTCTGACTCCTTGTCTGAAGAGATCGTATCCTCTTCGATAAAAGAAGTTGCGTTAAAATGGGCATTCGATTTAGATAGGTCTAATCGACAGTCGTTTATGACATTGGCTAACATAACATCTTCATCCGGTGCACAATTCCCAGATACTGAAACTGATGTCAATATCTTCATTGATAGCATTTTTGACATTATTATATTAAATTCAAACATTGTTGGATTAGTATTTGTAGCTCCGCGAGACCTTATTAAATAAAATAAATTTTCTATGGGGTCCTGGTTAAGTTTGGAAGTAGCAACAAAATAAACATTGGGGTTTTCTTTCCAAAGACTTTCCGCTAAACCAATTACGGATGATATTGTTATAATCATCCCATTAATGCAATACACTTTCTGTGGGTATTTGAGCTTTTTAAAATATAAAATCATTTCTTTGAGGTATTCATGGACAACATTATTTTTTCGTAAGGCAGACCTATACGGATTCCTATCAAACAAAACGTAACTATTAAGGCAATCGAAAAGTCTGTTAACTTTTTCAATAAACGTAGCCGTGGCTGCAGCACTTTCTTTGCAATCGGAAAAGCCACCAGAATCAATTACTGTTCGTATTGCAGCCGCGACACTATGGCTAAAAACCTGTGTGGCATACTTTACTTTCATTTTTTCGAAACAATTTGGGCTTATATGCTTGGAAGTCAATTTGGGGCAAAGACGCGTTAAATTTGTTTTTTCGATTTCCAACAATTGTCTTATTATACGCCACGAAACTACGCCATCTGGTGTAGTAAGATCGCGTGATATAATTATATTTCTAAGCGATTTCATAAGATGTGGAGAATCGAATATAGCGAAAATTTCTTTGCCATTGATTCTAAAGCTAGGATTCTTGAAATCAATACCCGATTTATTGAAAGTCGCTCTATTATTAGAGCCCTGGTCACATACAACGGCTCTCACGTTAAGTCCTAGAGTTTGAGAAAGTCCAATGTTAGACTCAATTTTTTCCTTAAGAGCTTCATGTTTTATCCCATTTGCAGAAACAGTGTAGTTTAAGACATATTTCCAATTTTCAAAGAGGCCCCTAACAAGAAAAACGCAGACTTGCTGCCCTAACAACTTTTTTTTTTAACCCCATCATTTTCAAATCCCTGAATCTCATCAAGTGATGCATTGTATTGCAGTCCTCGTTTAATTTTAACCTCATCTAAACCAAGAATAGCATCTTTTCCCTTTTCACTCATTTTGCTAACTATGTCTTGTAAGTTTTCTAGCAAGTCGGGATTAAATCCCGGGGTCAAATTTTTAAACAGCGCCCATCGAGATATACTTTTTTTTGAAGGGAGTCTTAAATTTAGGACGTCCCGTAAATAATCGTACGTTCTAGACGAATAAAAGTTTATATTTTTGCGCTGTTATAAGATCGCGAATTTTTAAGAAGCATTTTGCATAGAATTTTCGCTTCATCAGAAACATGGGTCATATTTGTTATTGCTGTGCAAACATTTTTGGATATTTTCGGTTTCCGAAATCTGAAAGACATACCTCGTTTTCGTGAGGCCTTTTTTAAAAGGAAAACCCTTCTTTTTAACTTTTTGTAGCCTTCCTGAGTCTTCTTTAAATCAAGTATCATCTTATAATATTTGTTCCTATAATATGCCTCGTTTTGTTCTCTTTTTAAACAATTAGAACAAAATGGCAAGCTTTCCGTTTTGTTTTTAAATCTATTAAGCTAGTGTGGCTGTCTAGGTCTTTCCATAATTGATTTTTGCGATCATCTTTGAAACTTAATAAAAGGGCTGTGTTTATATCTTCGTCACTTTCATATTGAGGAACGACGGCCGAGTGTGTTTCGGAGCACGGAAAATCTAATTCTATTGGGATATTGGGCTCTGGTATATTCTTAATAACATTTTCCGGTTCATTCCGATTACCGGCACCCGAATGCAACAAATTGTTTTCGGACAAGTGTAATGTAGGAATTGCATTGCCCTTTAACCTAGCTTTGCCAAAATATTTATGTTCGAAATGCCGGTCACATATTCTAGCCTTGCTTCGGTTCAAATTCGAGTCCAAATTACACAAGTTAACCCATTTGTTAAAATAAAATTCTTTTGAAGGAAACGAAAACAATCTCACGGGGAAATTTGGTGAACTTTTCCTATAACTCCTACGACAAGATGGGATTATGCACTTAGCTCCGTTCGTTGTCCACTCTTTTCTCTTATTTTTGGTTTTAACACGCACAGACTCAAATGTTTCATTAACACTTTTTGGCTCAGCCATAGTCTTTGTAAATATTTAAATATTTTATGAATTTTTGCACGGAGGTAATAGTTGAAAAAAAACACTTAAAATCACTCGATAACACCGCTCGATTCCGAAGTTTACTGTCAACTAAACCAGTGTCTGTCCTGAAAACTATAAGGAAGTCTAATTTTTTGGAGTTTTTTTAAACATTTTTTTGGATTTCCCAGATTTTATGGCATTTAACGGGCGAATTTTACAAAAAAATTTATGAAGGTGCAGGTGGTCATAAAATTATTTAAGTGATCAGTCACTTGACCTACATATGCAGGTGCAGGTGTTTGCCAAAAGTTGACCCTTTCGGCCCAACGGGCTGCTGCAGGTAATAAGGGGTCAACATTCATTCATCAATTCAAACCCAAAATCATAAAAAAGAAGGGCGCGCGTCAGACGCGTGCCAATAATGATATTTATAAATTTTGCGCCCATGATCAGCCCATTCACACACATTTGTGTCTCTGTGTGTGTGTGCGCAGAGCTCGAAATTCAGAAGTCCAAAAATATTGCCAAATTTGCATCGGACAGGCAGGCAGGGACCAACAGGCACACAAGCGCATAAATGCTTCTATTCATATACAAAATACGCAAGTATGCGTGAATAGCAAGTCCAAAAACTATTAAATGCACACATGCCAACGCTTAGGTACCCTTTCGAAGAAGAACGAGCTAAAAAGAAAGAATTTCGCATCGACTTGGCAAACCCTTTCATTATTTCATATTACTCGTCCCCTCAAAAGGGAAGAAATGCCACCGACTTTTGAGAAAATTTGAATTTCTGGGCATTTTTGCTTTTGCGGACAAATACACACACAAACATTTAAACGGTACATAGACAAATTGAAAGAGCATTGAGAGTAAGCCAAAGCAGTTTCCTGTAGTGGGAGCGAGATAAAAAACAGCGATGCCGTTCTATCGCACAAATCATATGGATGAGAGTAAGCCACAGCAGTTTCTTGTAGAGTGAGCGAGTAAAAAGACAGCGTTGCCGTTCCCCGACACAGGCCATATGTATTTTACGCTCTTGCTCTGAGAGCATGCGGGCATCTCTCGAACCCGAACAAAAACGAAGGCGAGTTTGGACCAGATCGAATGTCACCCTCAAAAGTACGGTTTGTCCGGTCTATATGTTATTTGGTTAGTGATTATATATAATAAAATACGCAATGAAGATAAGTAAAGTCCCCGGAAATTCGATATACATTATAAATACAACCTTTCGGACATCCCTAGTACAAATTTAAGACTCCACAAAGATATCGTGACAAAATTGCCAAATTATTATAGAGATCTTTGAAAATGATTTTGAAACCGATAAAATGGTGAACAAAAAACGGTCAAACAACCGTTTTTCGCCAATTTGTTATTTTATCAAAAATTTACCACACAATATATGAGCCGTTCGTTCGGAAAGTATGCTTCATTCAAATATTCGCGATTTTTCCACACTTGCGAGTGAATTTTCTCATGCACCATCTTCATGTTAGGCAACTACTGTACAATTTCCAGACAATCAGTTTTATTTGTAGAAATAATATAAAAAAATGGACATGTAATGTATGATAAAATGAAATATAAGACACACACAATACGAAGACCACAGAATTGGAAATGGAGATGCACAAAAAATTGGCGTTTTGGACGTTGAACTTGAAACAAAACTAAAATATAAAATATACAGACTTGTTTACATTTTAGATCTCTTATGTTTTTATAGTATCATCATACGCATCAACTAAATTTGAGGTTCCACTAGATGAAACTGTTAATAAAATGAATGTCCGATTTTTATACCCTGAACCCATTAAAAATGCGTAAAAATGGTATAATGTATTTGTGCAAATGTATGTAACAGGTAGAAGTAAGCATATCCGACCACATAAAGTACATATATTCTTGATCAGCATCAACAGCTGAGTCGATCTAGCCATGTCCGTCTGTCTGTCCGTATATATGAACGCAGGGATCTTAGAACCCATACAAGCTAGAGGCTTGAAATTTTAGCTGTAGGTTCTCCTAGAGCCTGCGCGGATCAAGTTTTGTTTTTAATCGATAATTTACTACGTTTCCAAGCAATCGATAAGAATCGATATCAAAATCCTTTTTTTGAGCAAATTGGGCAAATAATAAGAGCTAGAGTTACCAAACGTGATATGTTTATTCTAGAATAGTCTTCTATTTTATATCTATCGCCACCTCACCGCTACTACCTCATAGCTATAATTCAAGTTAATGACCCAACTTGTATTGTCCATCAATTAATGCTACAACTTTGATGATTTGAGAATTTGAGAATACACGAATATGTTATCGTACAATAAGATATACTGTAGAAAATTTCATTAATATTGGTTAAGAAACACGTGTTTGCGGCGGCTAGTGCAAATTCCAAGAATTTCTGTATACGTGTACACAGACACATTCATGCGCCTCTACTTCGTATTCTATCAACAGCATTGCAATTGCGATTATATTTTTATATTTTCTGTGCTGCTATTTTAATTTGTTTTTTTTTTCTCATTATGACATAATGTTTGGTGTGGCTGTTGAGTAGAGACGGCGGCAAGTAGTGCGCTTAGTTGCGAATTCGAACCCTGCCAATGAAATTTTTATACCCTGAACCCATTAAAAACGGGTAAAAGGGGTATATTGTATTTGTGCAAAATGCAAATGTATGTAACAGGCAGAAGTAAGCATCTCCGACCCTATATAGAATATATATTCTTGATCAGCATCAATAGCCGAGTCGATCTAGCCATGTCCGTCTGTCTGTCCGTCCGGCTGTCTGTATGTATGAACGCAAGGATCTCAGAATCTATAAGAGCTAGTGACTTGACATTTTAGATGTAGGTGCTCATAGTGCCTGCGCAGATCGAGTTTGTTTCCGATAATCGATAACTTACTCGGATATCGACATCCTGTTTTTTGAGCAAATTGGGTAAATAATTAGAGCTAGAGTCACCAACCATGATTTGTGGCTTCTAGAGTATTATATATATGTTAAGTATCTTTCATTTTAGACCTATCAACACCTCCCCGCTACCACCTCGAAGAGGGTTCAGGGTATTCCCTAGTCGGGAGCTCCCGACTAGAACCTCTTACTTGTTTTTTATTTTTATTTTTTAATTTATCACTATAACTATAATCGAGATTTGCATTTGGTCTTAGAATAAGAGGGTTCAGGGTATCCCTTAGTCGGAAACTCCCGACTAGAACCTTTTACTTGCACTTTTGGCTTTGTATTCTTTAATTTATTCCCGCCAAAACTCTTTACATCAGATATTTGTAAATATTTCGAGTAGAAAATGTATTTTAAAGAATAAAGGCATTTACACTATCTTATGTGAAATAAGGTTCTGGCCTGGAAATGAAAATATGTTTTTTCGGTGGAACAACCACTAGAGGCTTAAGCACCACAGGAGTGACAGTGCACCAAGTACACGCCCGTTTAAAATTGAAATCTACCCATCTTGATCTTCACTTTCAAGAGGTATAGTGGTAAAAATCTTGAGGCCGAATAACAAACTTGCGTTTATTAAACCTTTGACCCGCATTTTCCGTCCAATAGCTGTGAAAGCTTGGATTCTGCGAAAAATGTAAAACAAGTCTCAAATGATTCATCGTACAGATCTTTGGAAACTTTACCCACCAAATCTTTGACCCCATTTTCCATCAAGGAGGAATGGATTCTTCGAAAAGTATGAAACACTTCTCAAATGAATTTGAACAAAGACCTTTGAAAATAAGTTTGAGGCCGACCGGATGGTTAGCAAAACACTTTCATATAACCGTTTTTTGCTTATTAACCACTGTTATGGTCTGAAATGATTTTTCACATAGATCCTTGGATATGAATTAAGGCGCGAAAGGTCACCCACCAAATCTTTGACCCACATTTTTCGCGATTCTTGCACATTTGCGGGTGGAATTTCACATATGGTAACTACAGTGAAAATAACAGCTTGTTAGCTCTTACGGTATGAGCTGTGCGGTGATCATCAATCAGTCAGTCAGTCAGTCAGCCAGTCAGGACAAACAGTTTTATACATAGACATATAATGTATTGTATTAATTTAAATTAACAATTTAACTTAAATTAATTATCTTAATGATTGAAACCAAAATATTGCAATTGCAAACCGTCTTCTTTGTATTTAAGTTTCATAAATTTTAATTGTCTGCGCCAAATCGAAAATTCGATAATTATAAAAATTCATCATCGATAGTTAACAGCTCTCATTCGCTCATCCCGAAGCATTGACGATAGTTCGAAACAATAGGAAATTTAGTAATAACGACTAGTATCGTTGCTGCACGACACCCGCGTAATCGTCAACTTTTAATTGATTATATTTAATAAAATACGCAATGAAGATAAGTAAAGTCGCCGGAAATTCGATATACATTATAAATACAACCTTTCGGACATCCCTAGTACAAATTAAAGACTCTGCAAAGATATCGTGACAAAATTGCCAAATTTTGCAGTGGCGCTTGTTACCAAAAAATTATTTGACTGATTTTTTGTGTGCCCAAAAGTAGGCAATGGAATTTTTGCTAATGCAGTTGTGACTAACAATTGGTTTGACACTTAGTAGTAGATTTCTTTTAGTTTTAGTAGTATTTTTGTTAATTATTGTAGTTTGCCTACCTATGCAGAATATATCAACAAAAATAAAATATAAATATTAAATAATATAATATATATAATAATTATATATTTATATTTATTTAAAATGTTATCTGAAATATAAAATTACTCGATTGCACTTGGAAATTGCACACTTGTGTTCGATCTACCAGAAAAATGCGTGTCTGCGAATTTTCGACACGGTTAGGTTAGATGACACTTCCGTAAGCCAGCCTCGACCTTTCTACCATTGATTGTCAACCAGAGCAGTCGCATTTAATAATTTTGCGTAAAGCTTAGACTAACCTGCAAGCACGTTTTTGTATTTTTTTTTATCTTTTGTGCTAAATATAAAAATAAATAATTACCACAAAGCTGGCACTACAAAACCAAAAAAAAAAGAATCTTTTTGTGACGGAAATATACAAGGCTGTAAGTTTACATACTACAGAAAAGAAATTCATGCTTAATGGCATTGGTCCACAGAACTCCCATTGGCCTGAATCCATGCAGGTGGCTATCAAGTGGTACATAGCTGACCGTATTTTGAAATCCCAAAGCCCACAGTCGGACGGAACAAGGCTTAATTTTGGCAAATGAAAATTTTAAAACTTTAAATCATCAAAACAATGCGTCAGAAAAATAAACCCTGCCTTTAAACATATTTATAAATACCAATCGTATGGACGTATGGACCGAAAGTACTTTCGTCGCTGGATCTGCTAAATGGTAAGCTGGACCACCCCATTATAATTTACAATTTTTCTGTTTACCCAGGGTATTACTTGGCAGGTTCACGAACCAAAATAAGTTTTTTTTTTGCTAACAGCCAAATGAGCATGCGTACGACAATTTTAAACTGTTGTGCCAAAGCGCGAACCGATCTTTTGTGAACCCTGAGTAAACAACGGTAAAAAAATAAAAAAAAAAAAAAATTGATAAACAAATTGGCGAGCGTTTGCTCAGTCGCATACAATGCATATCAGTTGTGCATCGTACAGTAGTGGCGCTAAATATTACGCACACCTCCGGTAAAGTTATTAAACATCTACAATGGCCTTTAGCCGCATAATATAATCTACATGGCTTAATCCTACTTTTATTATGCCGATACCTATTTTCGTCTTTGCCATATTTGCATATATTAAATATACATATTAACCCTTAACGTTTTCAGCAACTTTTCGCTTCGGTATAGTAATAAATTAAATCAACTAGTTTTTGCCTGGAGTAAGCAGAGACATGTAAAACTTCGGTTAGTGGTAGGAAAGCAACTATAGTATTACAAATGAATATTGCTACTAACTTAAAGTAAAATTAACTTATCTATAGGCTGTAATAGTTTTTGAAATGTTACGGAATAACAAACACTTAAATGAAAGGGTGGGCATACGCTGCTCCCAATTTCCTTCTATGGGGTAGCTAACGGACACTACACATTCATAAATAAGTGCAGACATACTTTTCTTTTCTTTGTCTATTATGTCGTTTCAACTGATTGATAGGCGACTTGTTCCCTCAAAACAACACGCGAAATTTTTAATAATTAATAATTTGCAAACGAGCATTTGACATCTCGGAATTTTTTCCTGAAACCCTCCCCATCGCCGACGAGATAGAGCCGGAAAACTAGCGCGTGCTCCGTAAGGTGTCTACATTTCTATCAGCTCGATTCTGCAACTATCCTACGTTGTATGTTACAGTTATTATTAATTATTTTTGGCGCCCAAACGTGGGGCCCGATCCGGCAAGCCCCGATCTTAAATACAATAGAGACATTTTTTTTCTCAGTCGATAACATCTGACTTTACTCAATCAGTTGGAAAATGGTTCCATTTCCCTTGTCCTTGTTTGTTGTTGAAAGGCTATCTAGAATTTCTAAATAGCTCAGGTCCGAGCCTATAAAACAACAAATAAACGCATGTCTATAAGTTCTGATTGCTGGATAAGTTGGTTTTTTCAAATTAAAGCTAACTCAGCAATCAACAGTAACTATTGTGAACTATCCTTGTATTCTTAATTATTTTGTGGAATTTTTGCTGGATGCGGGTTAAAACGTGGACAAGCTCTACGACCTACCGCTAAATGGAAACAAGGTATTAAGATACCCTAAGTGGTCCACTGGATACGTGAATTGTTTAAATGATCACCACCCAGTTACCACACAACCCTTCCTCTTCTTTGTGTTATTTCACCTTGTTTCAGGCATAGATTACAACATTTTGTTCCCTCTTTCATTGCTACCTGTTAAAATCTTCCTGGATAATATACTGGTGGCTAATGATCCTGGTCTTCTTAGTTTTCCTAACTAGGAAGACAATGGGATTGATTAACCTTACATTACAGTATACCGCTGATTTTTAGTGAAAGACGGTAGCAGACTTATCTGATACTTGATAATTCTGGCGATCTGCATACTGCCGTTTGCTATGCGGCTGATCGTTGCTTTATCAACATATCCTAAAGAAACTATCGTATACAATATGTTGTAGATATCGTATATTATAAATGCCTTTGCTTGTTGCACATTTATGAACAGTGTTATTATTACTCAGGAAAGTGGCTCATAAGTTCCGGATATATTAATGAAGTATTTTGAAAATTTTCTACCAATTTTTTTTGATATTATTTTTAAGCTTAATTACAATGTTAAATATAACTGTTTTTATGAAACCGTGGCAAATTGGTCATGTTCGTAGCCCGCAGTTGTGAAAACTTAGCTTGTGAGGTTCAGTGCTACATTTGTCTTAAAGATATTGATCTCAACTTTTATCCACCAGCTGCAATCATACTTTTCATTGGGTATGCTTTAATCGGAGACTTCTCCGATTATTAGCGAACTGCAGCAAACACTGGCCGATGTCCTGACGTTGCAGGCAGTTAAACAAACTGAGCTAATTACTCAATCGCTAAATGAAGGATTTAGAAACCTGATGACGATTTTTGCCAATCAAGTAGCATCTTCTTCGCAATCTCGTTCACTACCCTTACCAACTAGTCCACCTACTACGTCTCAAGGTTTAGTGGCACAAACAGCTGACCCGATCTTAAATACAATAGAGACATTTTTTTTCTCAGTCGATAACATCTGACTTTACTCAATCAGTTGGAAAATGGTTCCATTTCCCTTGTCCTTGTTTGTTGTTGAAAGGCTATCTAGAATTTCTAAATAGCTCAGGTCCGAGCCTATAAAACAACAAATAAACGCATGTCTATTAGTTCTGATTGCTGGATAAGTTGGTTTTTTCAAATTAAAGCTAACTCAGCAATCAACAGTAACTATTGTGAACTATCCTTGTATTCTTAATTATTTTGTGGAATTTTTGCTGGATGCGGGTTTAAAACGTGGACAAGCTCTACGACCTACCGCTAAATGGAAACAAGGTATTAAGATACCCTAAGTGGTCCACTGGATACGTGAATTGTTTAAATGATCACCACCCAGTTACCACACAACCCTTCCTCTTCTTTGTGTTATTTCACCTTGTTTCAGGCATAGATTACAACATTTTGTTCCCTCTTTCATTGCTACCTGTTAAAATCTTCCTGGATAATATACTGGTGGCTAATGATCCTGGTCTTCTTAGTTTTCCTAACTAGGAAGACAATGGGATTGATTAACCTTACATTACAGTATACCGCTGATTTTTAGTGAAAGACGGTAGCAGACTTATCTGATACTTGATAATTCTGGCGATCTGCATACTGCCGTTTGCTATGCGGCTGATCGTTGCTTTATCAACATATCCTAAAGAAACTATCGTATACAATATGTTGTAGATATCGTATATTATAAATGCCTTTGCTTGTTGCACATTTATGAACAGTGTTATTATTACTCAGGAAAGTGGCTCATAAGTTCCGGATATATTAATGAAGTATTTTGAAAATTTTCTACCAATTTTTTTTGATATTATTTTTAAGCTTAATTACAATGTTAAATATAACTGTTTTTATGAAACCGTGGCAAATTGGTCATGTTCGTAGCCCGCAGTTGTGAAAACTTAGCTTGTGAGGTTCAGTGCTACATTTGTCTTAAAGATATTGATCTCAACTTTTATCCACCAGCTGCAATCATACTTTTCATTGGGTATGCTTTAATCGGAGACTTCTCCGATTATTAGCGAACTGCAGCAAACACTGGCCGATGTCCTGACGTTGCAGGCAGTTAAACAAACTGAGCTAATTACTCAATCGCTAAATGAAGGATTTAGAAACCTGATGACGATTTTTGCCAATCAAGTAGCATCTTCTTCGCAATCTCGTTCACTACCCTTACCAACTAGTCCACCTACTACGTCTCAAGGTTTAGTGGCACAAACAGCTGACCCATCTGTGTTGCTACGAACTTCAAATGAAGCCAGCAATCAAAATATAAGGCCCCAAAATCGAATTTGATGCCCAGGCTTGTTGCAATAGCGGATAAATTAAATAATATTGTATTTGTGCAAAATGCAAATGTATGTAACAGGCAGAAGTAAGCATCTCCGACCCTATATAGAATATATATTCTTGATCAGCATCAATAGCCGAGTCGATCTAGCCATGTCCGTCTGTCTGTCCGTCCGGCTGTCTGTATGTATGAACGCAAGGATCTCAGAATCTATAAGAGCTAGTGACTTGACATTTTAGATGTAGGTGCTCATAGTGCCTGCGCAGATCGAGTTTGTTTCCGATAATCGATAACTTACTCGGATATCGACATCCTGTTTTTTGAGCAAATTGGGTAAATAATTAGAGCTAGAGTCACCAACCATGATTTGTGGCTTCTAGAGTATTATATATATGTTAAGTATCTTTCATTTTAGACCTATCAACACCTCCCCGCTACCACCTCGAAGAGGGTTCAGGGTATTCCCTAGTCGGGAGCTCCCGACTAGAACCTCTTACTTGTTTTTTATTTTTATTTTTTAATTTATCACTATAACTATAATCGAGATTTGCATTTGGTCTTAGAATAAGAGGGTTCAGGGTATCCCTTAGTCGGAAACTCCCGACTAGAACCTTTTACTTGCACTTTTGGCTTTGTATTCTTTAATTTATTCCCGCCAAAACTCTTTACATCAGATATTTGTAAATATTTCGAGTAGAAAATGTATTTTAAAGAATAAAGGCATTTACACTATCTTATGTGAAATAAGGTTCTGGCCTGGAAATGAAAATATGTTTTTTCGGTGGAACAACCACTAGAGGCTTAAGCACCACAGGAGTGACAGTGCACCAAGTACACGCCCGTTTAAAATTGAAATCTACCCATCTTGATCTTCACTTTCAAGAGGTATAGTGGTAAAAATCTTGAGGCCGAATAACAAACTTGCGTTTATTAAACCTTTGACCCGCATTTTCCGTCCAATAGCTGTGAAAGCTTGGATTCTGCGAAAAATGTAAAACAAGTCTCAAATGATTCATCGTACAGATCTTTGGAAACTTTACCCACCAAATCTTTGACCCCATTTTCCATCAAGGAGGAATGGATTCTTCGAAAAGTATGAAACACTTCTCAAATGAATTTGAACAAAGACCTTTGAAAATAAGTTTGAGGCCGACCGGATGGTTAGCAAAACACTTTCATATAACCGTTTTTTGCTTATTAACCACTGTTATCGTCTGAAATGATTTTTCACATAGATCCTTGGATATGAATTAAGGCGCGAAAGGTCACCCACCAAATCTTTGACCCACATTTTTCGCGATTCTTGCACATTTGCGGGTGGAATTTCACATATGGTAACTACAGTGAAAATAACAGCTTGTTAGCTCTTACGGTATGAGCTGTGCGGTGATCATCAATCAGTCAGTCAGTCAGTCAGCCAGTCAGGACAAACAGTTTTATATATAGACATATAATGTATTGTATTAATTTAAATTAACAATTTAACTTAAATTAATTATCTTAATGATTGAAACCAAAATATTGCAATTGCAAACCGTCTTCTTTGTATTTAAGTTTCATAAATTTTAATTGTCTGCGCCAAATCGAAAATTCGATAATTATAAAAATTCATCATCGATAGTTAACAGCTCTCATTCGCTCATCCCGAAGCATTGACGATAGTTCGAAACAATAGGAAATTTAGTAATAACGACTAGTATCGTTGCTGCACGACACCCGCGTAATCGTCAACTTTTAATTGATTATATTTAATAAAATACGCAATGAAGATAAGTAAAGTCGCCGGAAATTCGATATACATTATAAATACAACCTTTCGGACATCCCTAGTACAAATTAAAGACTCTGCAAAGATATCGTGACAAAATTGCCAAATTTTGCAGTGGCGCTTGTTACCAAAAATTATTTGACTGATTTTTTGTGTGCCCAAAAGTAGGCAATGGAATTTTTGCTAATGCAGTTGTGACTAACAATTGGTTTGACACTTAGTAGTAGATTTCTTTTAGTTTTAGTAGTATTTTTGTTAATTATTGTAGTTTGCCTACCTATGCAGAATATATCAACAAAAATAAAATATAAATATTAAATAATATAATATATATAATAATTATATATTTATATTTATTTAAAATGTTATCTGAAATATAAAATTACTCGATTGCACTTGGAAATTGCACACTTGTGTTCGATCTACCAGAAAAATGCGTGTCTGCGAATTTTCGACACGGTTAGGTTAGATGACACTTCCGTAAGCCAGCCTCGACCTTTCTACCATTGATTGTCAACCAGAGCAGTCGCATTTAATAATTTTGCGTAAAGCTTAGACTAACCTGCAAGCACGTTTTTGTATTTTTTTTATCTTTTGTGCTAAATATAAAAATAAATAATTACCACAAAGCTGGCACTACAAAACCAAAAAAAAAAGAATCTTTTTGTGACGGAAATATACAAGGCTGTAAGTTTACATACTACAGAAAAGAAATTCATGCTTAATGGCATTGGTCCACAGAACTCCCATTGGCCTGAATCCATGCAGGTGGCTATCAAGTGGTACATAGCTGACCGTATTTTGAAATCCCAAAGCCCACAGTCGGACGGAACAAGGCTTAATTTTGGCAAATGAAAATTTTAAAACTTTAAATCATCAAAACAATGCGTCAGAAAAATAAACCCTGCCTTTAAACATATTTATAAATACCAATCGTATGGACGTATGGACCGAAAGTACTTTCGTCGCTGGATCTGCTAAATGGTAAGCTGGACCACCCCATTATAATTTACAATTTTTCTGTTTACCCAGGGTATTACTTGGCAGGTTCACGAACCAAAATAAGTTTTTTTTTTGCTAACAGCCAAATGAGCATGCGTACGACAATTTTAAACTGTTGTGCCAAAGCGCGAACCGATCTTTTGTGAACCCTGAGTAAACAACGGTAAAAAAAAAAAAAAAAAAAATGAAAAACAAATTGGCGAGCGTTTGCTCAGTCGCATACAATGCATATCAGTTGTGCATCGTACAGTAGTGGCGCTAAATATTACGCACACCTCCGGTAAAGTTATTAAACATCTACAATGGCCTTTAGCCGCATAATATAATCTACATGGCTTAATCCTACTTTTATTATGCCGATACCTATTTTCGTCTTTGCCATATTTGCATATATTAAATATACATATTAACCCTTAACGTTTTCAGCAACTTTTCGCTTCGGTATAGTAATAAATTAAATCAACTAGTTTTTGCCTGAGTAAGCAGAGACATGTAAAACTTCGGTTAGTGGTAGGAAAGCAACTATAGTATTACAAATGAATATTGCTACTAACTTAAAGTAAAATTAACTTATCTATAGGCTGTAATAGTTTTTGAAATGTTACGGAATAACAAACACTTAAATGAAAGGGTGGGCATACGCTGCTCCCAATTTCCTTCTATGGGGTAGCTAACGGACACTACACATTCATAAATAAGTGCAGACATACTTTTCTTTTCTTTGTCTATTATGTCGTTTCAACTGATTGATAGGCGACTTGTTCCCTCAAAACAACACGCGAAATTTTTAATAATTAATAATTTGCAAACGAGCATTTGACATCTCGGAATTTTTTCCTGAAACCCTCCCCATCGCCGACGAGATAGAGCCGGAAAACTAGGGCGTGCTCCGTAAGGTGTCTACATTTCTATCAGCTCGATTCTGCAACTATCCTACGTTGTATGTTACAGTTATTATTAATTATTTTTGGCGCCCAAACGTGGGGCCCGATCCGGCAAGCCCCGATCTTAAATACAATAGAGACATTTTTTTTCTCAGTCGATAACATCTGACTTTACTCAATCAGTTGGAAAATGGTTCCATTTCCCTTGTCCTTGTTTGTTGTTGAAAGGCTATCTAGAATTTCTAAATAGCTCAGGTCCGAGCCTATAAAACAACAAATAAACGCATGGCTATTAGTTCTGATTGCTGGATAAGTTGGTTTTTTCAAATTAAAGCTAACTCAGCAATCAACAGTAACTATTGTGAACTATCCTTGTATTCTTAATTATTTTGTGGAATTTTTGCTGGATGCGGGTTTAAAACGTGGACAAGCTCTACGACCTACCGCTAAATGGAAACAAGGTATTAAGATACCCTAAGTGGTCCACTGGATACGTGAATTGTTTAAATGATCACCACCCAGTTACCACACAACCCTTCCTCTTCTTTGTGTTAGTTCACCTTGTTTCAGGCATAGATTACAACATTTTGTTCCCTCTTTCATTGCTACCTGTTAAAATCTTCCTGGATAATATACTGGTGGCTAATGATCCTGGTCTTCTTAGTTTTCCTAACTAGGAAGACAATGGGATTGATTAACCTTACATTACAGTATACCGCTGATTTTTAGTGAAAGACGGTAGCAGACTTATCTGATACTTGATAATTCTGGCGATCTGCATACTGCCGTTTGCTATGCGGCTGATCGTTGCTTTATCAACATATCCTAAAGAAACTATCGTATACAATATGTTGTAGATATCGTATATTATAAATGCCTTTGCTTGTTGCACATTTATGAACAGTGTTATTATTACTCAGGAAAGTGGCTCATAAGTTCCGGATATATTAATGAAGTATTTTGAAAATTTTCTACCAATTTTTTTTTGATATTATTTTTAAGCTTAATTACAATGTTAAATATAACTGTTTTTATGAAACCGTGGCAAATTGGTCATGTTCGTAGCCCGCAGTTGTGAAAACTTAGCTTGTGAGGTTCAGTGCTACATTTGTCTTAAAGATATTGATCTCAACTTTTATCCACCAGCTGCAATCATACTTTTCATTGGGTATGCTTTAATCGGAGACTTCTCCGATTATTAGCGAACTGCAGCAAACACTGGCCGATGTCCTGACGTTGCAGGCAGTTAAACAAACTGAGCTAATTACTCAATCGCTAAATGAAGGATTTAGAAACCTGATGACGATTTTTGCCAATCAAGTAGCATCTTCTTCGCAATCTCGTTCACTACCCTTACCAACTAGTCCACCTACTACGTCTCAAGGTTTAGTGGCACAAACAGCTGACCCATCTGTGTTGCTACGAACTTCAAATGAAGCCAGCAATCAAAATATAAGGCCCCAAAATCGAATTTGATGCCCAGGCTTGTTGCAATAGCGGATAAATTATCTGAACCCTGGCCAGAAGCATATTTATTGGCCTCTATTAGATCAAATCTATTACCTGAAATCCAACACGAGCTTTTGTATGAAAAGATCGAGAACATAACTAAGTTGAGAAGCGTTGTTAGGAAGCGAGAAGTGTTTTTCCAGACAATACAGAAGCCTCAAGTGGTAAACCACTACCTGCTCCAAGGCCAGCACCCCGACTTGTGAACGAGGTTGATACCAATTCTGATAATGAATCAGTTATAAGCGATAACGATTTAGCGGCCATAAGTCTGACCTGTTGGAATTGTGGCAGCAGTGGCCACCGTTATCAAGACTGCGTGGCCGATCGCCGCGTTTTCTGTTATGGCTGTGGTCAAGCAGACACATACAGACCAAGTTGTGCTAGATGCAGTCATGCAAAAAACTCTTTGCCAAGGGCACCACCGAAAAGTGCACGCAGACTATTAATATCGAAAGCGACCAACACAGATTAGAAGCTTCTAGTGCTTCTAATATATATCTACCGGACATTACAGACTTACCAGATGTACCTTTACACCATCGTCTTCAAAATACTAATAATCAAGTCGTCAGCCCCCATAGTAAGAGACCCTACTAGTAGGACCCTACTATCCGCTATAGTAGGCCACGATATTCAAAAATTTGTTTCTGGTTTATTGGATACTGGTGCTTCCATTAGTTGCATTGGTGGGAGCTTTGCTAAAAACATATTACTAGATCGAATACCTCACAAACTCATGTGCTCTACCATACGAACTGCAGATGGTAACACACAAAGGGTTGTCGGAAAATTACGTACCGAAGTACAGTATAGAGGAAATACCAAGACATTGACCTTCTATCTGGTCCCATCGTTAGTTCAGCATCTTTACTTAGGTATTGATTTTTGGGCCGAATTCGATTTACTGCCGTCTTGACGAATACTGCCCATTTGGCCAGCATCGAAGGTCCAGATATGGGTGCATATCGACCATTGACGGATTCGCAACGAATAATTTTGAATAGGACTATTCAGTGTTTTCCATCCTTCACGAAAAATGGCTTAGGAAAGACAAACCTTCTTGAGCATGTGATTGATGTTGGCGATTCAAAACCAATCAAACAAAGACACTATGCCGTCTCTCCAGCGATCGAAAAGTTAATGTTCGATGAACTTGATCGCATGATTGCACTAGGTGTAATTGAGGAGTCAGACAGTGCTTGGTCTTCGCCAGTGGTACTTGTACGCAAGCCCGGCAAAGTCAGACTTTGATAGTCGGAAAGTCAATGAAGTAACACGAAAAGACGCATATCCCATGCCGCTAATCGACGGAATACTCAGCCGTCTTCCGAAGGCTGAGTACAAAACTAGCCTTGACTTAAAAGATGCCTATTGGCAAATACCAGAACCAAGTTCTCGGGATAAAACAGCCTTTACAGTGCCAGGTAGAGCTCTCTACCAATTTACGGTCATGCCTTTTGGCCTAACCAATGCACCGTCGACGATGTCAAAGCTAATGGTTAGAATAATCCCTGTTAGGTTAAAAAAATGAAGTTTTTATATACTTGGATGATCTGTTGATAGTTTCTGAATCTTTTGAGAAACATATTGTTGTATTGAAAGAGATAGCCGTGTGCCTTTCTAATGCAGGATTGACAATAAATGTTGAGAAAAGTAAATTTTGTGTAAAAGAGGTGCAATATTTAGGTCATGTGGTCGGCTATGGAACAATAGCTATGGACCCTGAACAAATTTCGGCAATAAATAACTCTCCAGCGCCCGATCATTAAAGCAGCTTCGTCGTTTTCTGGGTATGACTGGATGGTACCAAAAATTTATTTGCAATTTTGCTTCACTAGCATCACGGCTCACCGATGCCCTCAAGCACAAACGTCGTTTCGAATGGTCGGAAATGCCTTTCAATCTCTGAAAAGGGCGATGTGCAAAGCTCCTGTATTGCATACACCAGATTACGAGGCCCCATTTTATATTCACTGTAATGCTAGTCACACCGGTGTTGGAGGAGTCCTTATGCAAATAAATAAACAGGACGATGAGATTCCTATTGCCTATATGTCACGAAAACTTAATCAATGCCAAAGAAACTACTCTGTTACCGAAAAAGAGTGCTTGGCCGCAATATTATGCATAAAAAAATTCCGTGCATATGTTGAGGGTCGTTTACAGTGATTACTGATCACGCGTCCTTAAAATGGCTGATGGCCCAAACAGACCCAAGCAGCCGATTGGCACGATGGGCGTTGAAGCTGCAGGGGTATACCTTTTCGATTCAACATCGTAAAGGATCCTAAAATATTGTGCCCGACGCTTTATCAAGAACTCACACTGATGACTTATCGCCCATCGACGTCGCTACCTTTATAGACCTGCAATCGCCTTGTTTCCAATCGACTGGCTATCAGGATCTGCGGACAAAAATAGAGAGAAACCAAAACCAGCTACCTGACGTCAAAATATTGGATGGTTTTATCTATCGGCGAACTGAGCACGCAACGGAAGACAAAGTTGCCGATGATTTAGTTTGGAAATTATGGCTTCCCTTAGAGTTAGTGCCTATAGCATTAAAAATGGCTCATGACAATCCACTTTCCGCCCATGGGGGAATCAACAAAACTTTAGAAAGAGTGCGAAGGTATTACTATTGGCCCAATTTAGTGACATCCGTCAGAGAATACATTAACCAGTGCGAGATCTGCAAAGCTACTAAAAGTCAAAATAAGGTACTCAGACCTTCACTTGCAAAAAGGCAAGACAGTAACCGGTTCTTTCAAAAACTCTATGTTGACTTTCTCGGTCCGTATCCGAGATCCAAGGCTGGTAATGTAGGAATTTTTATTGTACTCGAACACTTTACGAAATTTCCCTTTCTGAAAGCCGTAAAAAAATTTACTGCAGACGCCATTATACAATTTCTGGAAGAGGACCTGTTTCATTGTTTTGGCGTTCCCGAAACTGTAGTCTCTGATAATGGAGTACAGTTCAAGTCGCATGCCTTTAATAATTTAATGCAAAAGTATAGAATAAACCATGCCTATACAGCGGTCTACGCACCACAGGCTAATGCCTCCGAGCGTGTTAATAGGTCTGTAATTTCTGCCATAAAAGCCTATATTCATCCCAATCAATCAAACTGGGACGAAAATTTGAGTAAAATTTGCTGCTCCTTACGCTCAAGCCTACATACAGCAGTAAATAATACCCCGTATAGACTTGTCTTTGGTCAACATATGATAACAAATGGTTCTACTTACCGTCTTTTACGTGACCTAAACTTACTCGAGGATCGTACAGTGTCATTCAACAGAGACGATTCTTTCGATTTAATGAGGAACAAAGCGGTCAACGTGATGCACAATCAACATTCACGAAACAAAAAGCTTTAAAATTTAAGAAGCAGAGAGGTTTCCTATGTTGTTGGACAGGAAGTCTTTCGTAGAAACTTTCAACAAAGTAATTTTGAAAAGGGGTTAAATGCGAAGCTCGCCCTTACATTCGTCAAAGCAAGAATTCGTCATAAACTAGGAAACAGTTATTATGAGATTGAAGATATGCAGGCTAATCTAATTGGAAAATATCATGCAAAAGATATTAAACAATAACTTCTCTTTCGGTCCTTGTCACAAGCGCTTATCACCCTTGTGGTACCCCCAAGTGCGATTTTGGTCCGGGGGCTTGTAGTGGCGCTTGTAACCAAAAATTAGTTGACTTATTTTTTTTTGTGTGCCCAAAAGTAGGCAATGGAATTTTTGTTAATGCAGTTGTGACTAACAATTGATTTGACACTTAGTAGTAGATTTCTTTTAGTTTTAGTAGTATTTTTGTTAATTATTGTAGTCGGCCTACCTATGCAGAATATAACAACAAAAATAAAATATAAATATTAAATAATATAATATATATAATAATTATATATTTATATTTATTTAAAATGTTATCTGAAATATAAAATTACTCGATTGCACTTGGAAATTGCACACTTGTGTTCGATCTACCAGAAAAATGTGTGTCTGCGAATTTTCGACACGGTTAGGTTAGATGACACTTCCGTAAGCCAGCCTCGACCTTTCTACCATTCGTTGTCAACCAGAGCAGTCGCATTTAATAATTTTGCGTTAAGCTTAGCCTAACCTGCAAGCACGTTTTTGTATTTTTTTTTATCTTTTGTGCTAAATTTAAAAATAAATAATTACCAAAAAATTGGCACTACAATACCAAAAAAAAAAAGAAACTTTTTGTGACGGAAATATACAAGGCTGTAAGTTTACATACTACAGAAAAGAAATTCATGCTTAATGGCATTGGTCCACAGAACTCCCATTGGCTTGAGTCCATGCAGGTGGCTATCAAGTGGTACATAGCTGACCGTATTTTGAAAACTCAAAGCCCACAGTCGGACGAAACAACATTTCCAAGTCTTAATTTTGGTGCCAACCCAAAAAGGGTAAATATTTCTCTTCTCTTGCGGACCAGCCGCTCATTGCTTTTGCGCTGTGTACTTTTTTCTAATTTTCATTTTCTGGTGTACACAGATTGGCACCTATGTACAGTGCCGCTCAACTGAATAGGTTTGAAAAATATTTCTTCTATTTTTTCTTCTCTCTTTGTTCCTATGGCATTTTTTCCTTCTTTCTTTTTTGTTTTGAACATTCATTTGTTTACTCATAATATGACAAAAAAATGTAACGGGTTCTATGCAACGGTAAATCAGAATTTTGCTTTCATCGTGAAATTCGCTAAATGTGTGGTCTATTTTTGGCTCATCTGATTAGGTTTGACAACTTTGACTTCACTTTTTGATTGACTGCGTGATTGAAAACATATAATTTCTTTGGTCTACTTAAATTTAAAGTAATTGCTACCATTTTTTTTTAATATGGGTCGGGGAAAATCTTTAACCGATTTTGAAAAAGGTCAAATTAAAGGCTATATTGAATCTGGCCTAAAACATAATGAAATAGCAAAGAAGATTGGTCGAAGCCAAAACGTGGTAAGCAATTTTCTTCGTAATGAAGCCGATTACGGGAAAAAAATGAAAGGAGGAAAAAATCTGCTACAACGGCATCAGAGAGGCGACTAATCCTTCGAACTGCTTCGAATTCCCACCTCTCTGCCAGTAAATTCAGGGATGAATGCGGTGTAAATGCTAGTTTGGCAACGGTAAAACGAGTTATTCGGAGTGCTAAACACTTAAAGAGATTAAAAAAAAAAAAAAAACTCCTCTCAATGATGCACGGAAGGAAGCGCGACTTCGATTTGCGCGGGATCACATGACATGGAACAAGGAGTGGAAGGCTGTGGTCTTCTCCGACGAAAAAAAGTTCAATCTCGACGGACCGGATAGCTACAACTATTATTTTCACGATATGCGAAAAGAGGAATGCTTTTTGAGTCGTCATCACTCCTGTACAGGAGGCGTAATGGTTTGGGGAGCCATATCGTTTTATGGAACTTGCGAGCTGCAGTTTGTTTCCTCAAAAAAACAGTGGATTAAGGACCAGAATGTCAACTTGCTCGAGTAGCCGCCATACTCCCCAGACATAAATATTATCGAGAACATTTGGGGACTTTTATCCAGGAGAGTGTATGAAGGGGGAATACAATTTCAGGACTCGGCGACCCTGGTTGAAGCGATTAAAAAAGCCTGGTCAACTATTTCACTGAGTGAAATTGAAAAATATTACGATTCCATATCAACTCGAATGTTTGAAATAATTAAGAATAAGGGTGGTCATACCAAATATTAAATAATGCAGAAATAGTGTCTTTTATTATTTAAGTTACCAAGTGCCATGAAATATTGCTGTGAATAATTTTTTTTAGAGTTTTGTTGGTCAAACCTATTCACTTGAGCCAAAAATTATGTAGATTTTCAGCTATGTTTTTGAAAATATAATAAAAAAATATAAAAACCAAACCAAACACAAAAAACTTTTGAACTTTATAAATAATTGATCGTTTTACTTAACAAAATTTATTTGGTTTAAATCCGAGTGCTCGTTATGAAGATATTATGTTCTAAGTCTAAAAAAGAAGTCAAACCTATTCAGTTGAGCGGCACTGTATGTATATAGAAACCCCTAAGCTCAGTTTCTCAGTCTCTTAAACAAACGAGCAGAATCGGAATTACGGGCACAGGGAGCATTGCAGATCATCGCCACCTGGCACAGTAGTGTTCGGCATGTGCAAAGCGAGAACGGATCGGCACACACACAAAAGAGAACAAACAAAAATAAAAATGTTATAAGTTTGTGATAGAAAGTGCCGCCGTTTGTAATAGTCCGAGCCGTAACCCGCAGAGAAAAATATTTTTGATTTAACAAGTTTGCTATGCTCGAATAATTTAATTGAATAAGTTATAATATTTAATTACCGAGCGGCCAACCTGGCGACGAAGAAGTTGCATTTTTTTTTTTGTTTTGGTTTTGATTTTTTTGGTTTTTTGGTTTTTTTGTTGCGTTTGGGTATAATGTGCTAAAACTTTCCACGTATTCATTAAGTGTTTATGTAGAGCTTTGAAAATAAGTTTGATGCAAATCAGACAAAACTTTCAACTTCTCCCAAAAAATCTTAGAGTCGCATTTCTACCGAGGAAGCTTGGATTGAAATGAAATGATTCATCGTACAGATCTTTGGAAACTTACCCACCAAATCTTTGACCCTCATTTCCATCAAGGAGGAATGGATTTTTCGAAAAGTGTGAAACACTTCTCAACTGAATTTGAACAAAGACCTTTGAAAATAAGTTTGAGGCCGACCGGATGCTTAGCAAAACACTTTCATATAACGGTTTTTTGCTTATTAACCACTGTTATGGGTGGAATTTCCCAAATCTTATGTAGAGCTTTGAAAATAAGCTTGAAGCAAATCAGACAAAACTTAAAACTGTATCTAAAAAATCTGTGAATAGCACTTTCCACCGAGGAATCTTTGTTTTTGCGAAAATGTTTAACAGGTCTGAAATGATTTTTCACATAGATCCTTGGATATGAATTAAGGCGCGAAAGGTCACCCACCAAATCTTTGACCAACATTTTTCGCGGTTCTTGCACATTTGCGGGTGGAATTTCACATATGGTAACTACAGTGAAAATAACAGCTTGTTAGCTCTTACGGTATGAGCTGTGCGGTGATCATCAATCAGTCAGTCAGTTAGTCAGCCAGTCAGGACAAACAGTTTTATATATAGACATATAATGTCTTGTATTAATTTAAATTAACAACTTAACTTACTGCAAGCCGTCTTCTTTGTAATTAAGTTTCATAAATTTTAAATATACATTGTCTCCGCCAAATCGAAAATTCGATAATTATAATAATTCATCATCGATAGTTAACAGCTCTCATTCTCTAATCCCGAAGCGTTGACGATAGTTCGAAACAATAGGAAATTTAGTAATAACGACTAGTATCGTTGCTGCACGACACTCGCCAATCGTGCCGCACCCGCGTAATCGGCAACTTTAAATTGATTATATATAATAAAATACGCAATGAAGATAAGTAAAGTCCCCGGAAATTCGATATACATTATAAATACAACCCTTCGGACATCCCTAGTACAAATTAAAGACTCCACAAAGATATCGTGACAAAATTGCCAAATTTTTATAGAGATCTTTGAAAATGATTTTGAAACCGATAAAATGGTGAACAAAAAACGGTCAAACAACCATTTTTCGCCAATTTGTTATTTTATCAAAAATTTACCACACAATATATGAGCCGTTCGTACAATACTGAAAATTTGTTTCCGGCCGATTGGAAAGTATGCTTCATTCAAATATTCGCGATTTTTCCACACTTGCGAGTGAATTTTCTCATGCACCATCTTCATGTTTGGCAACTACTGTACAATTTCCAGACAAACAGTTTTATTTGTGGAAATAATATAAAAAAATGGACATGTAATGTATGATAAAATAAAATATTAGGCACACACAATACGAAGACCACAGAATTGGAAATGGAGATGCACAAAAAACTGGCGTTTAGGACAGAGAACTCGAAACAAAACTAAAATATAAAATATACAGACTTGTTTACATTTTAGATCTCTTATGTTTTTATAGCATCATCATACGCATCAACTAAATTTGAGGTTCCACTAGATGGAACTGTTAATAAAATGAATGTCCGATTTTTATACCCTGAACCCATTAAAAATGCTACAACTTTGATGCAATTTACTTTTCAGAATACACGAATTGCCCACCAATTAATGCTACAACTTTAATGCAATTTACTTTTGAGAATACACGAATATGTATATTTATGGTACAATAAGATATACTGTAGAAAATTTCATTAATATCGGTTAAGAAACACGTGTTTGTTTTTATATTTTCTGTGCTGCTATTTTAATTCGTTTTTTTTTCTCATTATGACATAATGCTTGGTGTAGCTGTTGAGTAGAGACGACTGCAAATATTATTATTATTTTCTTTTTAATTTATCTTTATTACTATAATCGAGATCTGCATTTAGTATTAGAATAAGAGTGTTCAGGGTATTCCTTAGTCGGAAACTCCCGACTAGAACTTCTTACTTGTTCTTAAATTAATTTAATCCCGCCAAAACTCTTTACAACAGATATTTGTAAATATTTCGAGTAGAAAATTTATTTTAAAGAATAAAGGCACTTACACTATCTTATGTGAAATAAGGGTCTGGCCTGGAAATGAAAATATGTTTTTTCGGTAAGACAACCACTAGATGCTTAAGCACCACAGGAGTGACAGTGGGAACACTATCAGCTATGATCTCTAAAGTAGCCGATAGTCCGGACGACGAGTAAATTTAATTGTTGCTTTTGATCTGTAGGACAGCGGACGACCCGGATTAGACGATTGGTTAGTCTCGTACCGAATGAATTGTCCAGACCAAACCTCACAGTTACCAGAGTGGCAAAGAAGATGAACTGCTGTGTGATCGAAGAAGTAGGCTGCTTAGTTACAGTCGGAGGCTAAATGGTGCCATGCAACGGCAATTGACGAGGAGTTGACTTATTAGGCATTGAAGACTCACCCAAACATTACCAATAGTTACCACAACGCTTGAAATTTTTTCTTTATACTACAACAGCTTGAATACGCCCAGCAAACTTTTGTATATAATGTATAGTACTCCTTCGTTTTGGAATTTCATTTTTAATCAGTCGTTAATAGATTTTTCTACTGCATTAACTTTATTATGAGTGAGTAGCTCTAAACACTCTTTTGATTTATGTAATATATTTTGAATTAATTATCAACATTATCTCTTGTTGTACTTGAGGAATATTGCCCTGAGCAGCGACCGGGATAATTAAAAGGATAAATTAAAGTAAATTAAATTATTTCGATAAAGTGTCTCAAAATGAGCCACAGCGCGAGTGCGATTAAGTAAAGATAACAATAATCTTTACCTCGTTTGACCAAAAAATTATTACCGGTCGTATCGCCGACTCTCTTTAGCATCCGTTCGCAGAGAAGCACGTCACCAGTCACCTGCTGCACCTCTGTTGTCGGAGGACAAAAAGGATTAACTCCGAAGGACCATCGTTCGCCAAATGTTACACATCGTGTAAGCTTAGTGGTTAAGTGACAGAAAAAATGTACCCAAGTAAAGACACATAAAATAATTTAATAAGATTAAAATATAACTTCAAGGAAAAAAAAGAAACAATTTACACAATTTAGCTTCTTAACTTTGGAATATTATTAGATCAGTATATTACATTTTACATTACCTATTTACAAACTCATTTATAATTTTTATACCCTTGCAGAGGGTATTATAATTTTGTCGTGAAATGTGTAACGCATAGAAGGAGACATCTCCGACCCCATAAAGTATATATATTCTTGATCAGCATCAACAGCCGAGTCGATATAGCCATGTCCGTCTGTCCGTCTGTCTGTTTCTATGCGAACTAGTCCCTCAGTTTTAAAGCTATCTTAATGAAACTTTGCAGAAGTCCCTATTTCTGTTGAACGCAGCACATATGTCAAAACCAGCTGGATCGGACCACTATATCATATAGCTGCCATAGGAACGATCGGTCGAAAATTAAGTTTTTGTATGAAAAAACCTTTTGTTTATCAAGATATCTTGACCAAACTCGACATTTATTAGTTTTACTATGCTCCGCATATATAGGCAAAATTCTATTAAGATCGGACCACTATATCATATAGCCGCCATAGGAACGATCGGTCGAAAATTAAGTTTTTGTATGAAAAAACATTTTGTTTGCCAAGATATCTTGACCAAACTCGGCATTTATTAGTTTTACTAAGCTCCTCATATATATGCAAAATCCTATTAAGATCGGACCACTATATCATATAGCTGCCATAGGAACGATCGGTCGAAAATTAAGTTTTTGTATGAAAAAACCTTTTGTTTATCAAGATATCTTGACCAAACTCGACATTTATTAGTTTTACTATGCTCCTCATATATAGGCGAAATCCTATTAAGATCGGACCACTATATCATATAGCTGCCATAGGAACGATTTGTCGAAAAGTAGGATCTTGTATGAAAAAAATTTTGTTTTTCAAGATATCTTGACCAAACTCGGCATTTATTAGTTTAACTATTCTCCTCATATATATGCAAAATCCTATTAAGATCGGACCACTATATCATATAGCTGCCATAGGAACGATCGGTCGAAAATTAATTTAGTATGGAGAATTTTTGTTTTTCATGATTTTTCGATTAAACACGGCATTTAAAGATTTCACTATGCTCCCGTCATTTTTGCAAAATCTTATTTACATCGGTTTTTGATTAATATATTTTTTGTTTATCAATATACCTTGACCAAACTCGGCCTTAACCATTTTCTCGGCATTAAAAGGTTGGGCCTGCAAGGGTATTAGATCTTCGGCATGCCGAAGATAGCCCTTCTTTCTCGTTATATTTTATTACGCTCAAGCATCTATTGCACAAATGACTATTTAATATTCGCGCATTAATAACAGAAAAGACGAAATGCAAAAACAAGTTTACAAAAAAACTAAATAACACAATAAGTATCCAATAACAAAACGTAAAGCGATAAATAAATTACACACAACACTCGCAGTATAAAATACTGCGATTCTGCGATTCCCAAGGGACCCTACAGAATAGAAGTGGAGCACCAGCCACTCGTCCTAAAATAATTAAAAAATAAGAAAAAACCCTCTACACAAAACAAAATACAGTTTTCGCACTTAGCAAGAGTACTCAAGCAAAGGTCTGAAGTTGTCCGTTTCATTAAAAATGCAGACAAAATATCTCTCCGACGCACTAGCTAAATTGAAAATCGGTTCATCTAGTAACCCGTACGACGCAATATTGCTCAAGTATAACAAGAGATAATGTTGATAATGAATTCAAAATAAATTACACAAATTTTATCAAACGGTATACCACCAGTTGTCTTTGACTCTTAATCAGCTAAGCGTTCAAGAAGACACACCAGAAATAGTAAGCGCTTTGACGAATAGTTACGGAGACAAAGCCATGGACACGTTCGTGCGAGGTCTAAATAGCGATACCTCAACTCCTGGCTATCAAGGAGCCAACAGATTTGAGCCACGCCTCGCATCAGAGCAGCTTGGTAGAGAACCAAGAACAGAGAAATTCCTTTATACCTACCACCTAGACAATTTTCAGTTCACTCTTATCACAGATACCAACTACCAAAAATTATACAAAATAATAGTCCTGGACAGTGGAGAAGCTTTGATCCGACACTGTATTACATCCCAAGACTAGTCGCGAACTACCAGATTACACAACCAACAATAACTCAACAAGCCAAACAATTCCCTCGGCCCACATATACAAAATACGCCACACCCCAACAATTCTTTGGGCTTAGACAACACTACTCAGCGCCTCCGCTCCCAAACCGAAGCCCAAACCCATACCGATGGAATTAGATGAATCCACGCGGACCGGAAATATTAACTATATGAACAGGCGCCAGGCAAACGATTTCGTGTGTAAGCGCCCCCTACCGCAGCCATCGGACGTCCTCCGAAATTCCAACGACAGCTAAGGGAGTTTTGGAGCCAGCGGTAGAAGAGACCGAACCGTGTGTTGCATATTACACAGACGTTGATGAACAAGCCTATTTCGAAAGCGCAGAGTTAGAAGGAGTTACCGCTTTACCTGACCAGACCGCATCCGTAGACACACTCTAATATAACCCGACCATGTTAAGCGACCATGTGAATGGTGACGTTACCTGCCGACTGCGTGAGCAATCCCGAACGGCATGTGTGAACAGGGGCTTAGCCTGCCGACCGCGTGAGCAATCTCGGCCGTGTGTATGCATTTCCCTCTTTACTCTATAAAACTTCTACTTCCTCCCCCTTTTAAATCTCCCATCCCAGTAAACTAACAAATGTCTTGTAGGTTACTAGTCCTGGTAAGATTGAGATTTGTACCCCGGCCAGTAGCTTCCTTACCATATTAATAGGAAGTACTCATGCACCCAGCTCAACGCTCACAGCTAAGGTACATGACCAATAACCGACACGTAAGCCAGGTCAGCTCATTTCAAAGAGCCAGCGTGGGAAAGCTCCACCGTGGAATTCAATTTAGACACCCGACACCAACAACCAGTTGGGCTGGAGCGTCAAAGCTGCAACAGTGACAAAGCGGCAACGGCGACAACAGCGGCAGCGGCGACAAACCAACGGCGACAAAACGCCAGCAGCAGCGGCAGTTCAAGGCTAATTTATATTGAAACGTCGCTTTCCACTGTTCCTGCTTTGTCGCTGTCTCCATCCGAATAGTTCAACAAATATCGCGACCACTTTATCGATATATCGACTGGTACCCCCACCCCTTAGCTGACAATGGGACCATCTCTTTTTTCCTCTTCTCGTTTTGGCTACGACCTGGCTACCACGTGCCTTGGATAAAGTTGTCTTTGTAAGATAATTGAATAAAGCTTGGTTTTAAACGTCTATAATCGGTACCTATGTACTGTCTACCGTTGCTGCACCTCACCTTCAATCCGCTCGGCTATCCGTGGTGACGCCAACTCACTTTGTCCCAAATTTCGCTACAATATTAATACCAAATTTTGCCAAGTTAGTTCTTAAGCAGCACTTCTAATAAACGGTTAATTTTTTAAAAGAACTAACGGGAGAAATTCCTTAATTTATATATAAGTAGGTGATTGTGGCTCTTATAACTTACGAGATTTGGTGTAGGACTCTAGGACAAACGTTTCCTAGTGCTTATAGGTTATGAGATCCTTGCGTTCATACATACGGACAGGCGGATGTACGGACAGACAGACGGACATGGCTAGATGGACTCGACAATTGATGCTGATCCAGAATATATATACTTTATGGGGTCGGAGATACTTTCTTCTGTCTGTTACATACATTTGCACAAATACATTATACCCCATTTTAAATTGGCCCAGGGTATACAAATTGATGTCAGCCGTACATGCGTACATAAGATGTCCCAAAAACTAAAATAACCACTTGAGTTATTTGAGTTTACAAACACTCTTATTGGATCAAAAGCGTTTTTTTTATCTTTTGAGAACCTAATCTCAAGTGGGTATGTGTGGCTGGTATGAAGTTTTAATGAAGTTTGAACAAATTGCTAAGCAACAAGAACTGACTTCAATAATGATACGTAATTAACTGATTTCTTAATATAACTTAGGATTAAAGGGACTGAGCAATTACAGAGTTCGAAAGAGAGCAAGACATCGTACATGTGTATGTGTGCTCATGGCATTAAATTGCATATGTAGAAGAGAATTAGTATATTCTTAGCATAATCTGCTTTTGACATTGCTATTAATACCCTATCATATATATATGTATAAGGTTTATGACGAAACATCCCGGCCGCTTTGAAAAATTATCTTTCACGAGACAGGTAGAACAGCAAGTTTATGAACTGGCCGGCAACAGAGTCCGGAGGCAGTGCGAATATATGCGACACGGACACGGTCATTCTTACCACTCACAACGGACTAAACACGCCCTAATTTCCAATGCAATGGCTGTGTGTTGTCCTTATGTATGATGACCATAGCGCCAACCGTGTGATTTGGGGGTCCGAAGTCCAATTTTCCCTAGCTCTAAGCTCGTTCATATACTCCGCAGACCAACGACTCCAGAATTGCTATTTGACAGCCGTGATCTGCGTGTAATAATCCAAGATAAAGATGTTGGTGATAATCTTACGCTCAGGCAGAGCGCGCGGTGCTTCTTCATTAAGAAAATGTCCTGCACTGAGAGCGCTAAGGTCGTTGGGATCAGATGATAGCGGTGACAACGGGCGAAAGTTGAGTACTGCTCCTATCTTAACGACTGCGGTGATCAGCTCCTCAATGTGAACCGAGTTCTTCCGAGGCTACGTACCAGCAGCTTCTTTGCGTTCTTGACAGCAGCCTCCCAAAGACCGCTAAAAGTGTGGAGCCCTTGGTGAAATGAAATGCAAGGTTATTTCTTCAGAGGAACAATATGATAGGATGGCATCT
The DNA here is from genome assembly GCA_018903485.1 of Drosophila littoralis. Classification (NCBI taxonomy): domain Eukaryota; kingdom Metazoa; phylum Arthropoda; class Insecta; order Diptera; family Drosophilidae; genus Drosophila; species Drosophila littoralis. The sequence goes on from JAEIGF010000590.1 coordinate 2,460,487, forward strand.
TGACTGCTAGTGTCGAACATGAACTTATTCAATTCGAGTAGCTTGTTGGTTGCTCCGACAAAGTTGGTGGCGTTGTCACAGTAGATGTGCGAGACTGGTCCACAACGAGCAACCATGCGTTTCAACGATTCCAAAAAATTTCGATGAAAGATCTGACACGATTTCAATGTGAACAGCCTTTGCAAACATGCAGATATATATAAGACGATTTAGGATTTTGTAGGACTGTTGCCACTTATTCGAAGTATTCACTGGACCGCAGAAGTCAAAATGGTTTGTCTATGGATAATCGCTGAGGTGGCAGATATCTGACGGGGCGCTAAAGCTCTTTAGTAACGACCCAGAATTAAAATCGCAGCAGTTAGATTAAATGCAATGGAGTTAATAGGATAAAATCATCATTGGTAGCCCTAGCTATGTTATTATAGTATCGCCATCTATGTTAATTATAACAGTATGATAAGTATGCAGCGATAAGGAAATGAATGTTATATCGATAAGAAGAGAGGCTGCTAAGATGAAGTGTAAGGCAATCTGTCTACAGTGCTAGAAGTAAGAAGACAGAGACAACCCAACAATAAGTTTGAATAAATAAATACATCATACTGCTACAATATCAGAAGTGGAATTGTTGCGTCCCAAAATGCGCTAAAAATGACAACTCAACAGCAGCGTGGCGCCGAGTTGCAGAAATCGATGCGCCTCGAAAATTCCTAGAAGAACTTCAAGTAACGGTGAACAACAACCAGCAAACGGGAGCGACAGGGGGAGCTGGAAAGTGAAGTCGGCGATTTGTTGCAGCTAGAAGATGGTCACATTGAAGAAAGACCACGGTCGACAGATGGCAACGCTGGTGCAGCTGATCACGCGGGTGCAGCTAGCCACGCTGCTGCGGTCGGCAACGCTGGGACAGCTGGGAGAATCGACGAAATTCGCAACGCCATGGGGGACAACCTAAATGCTTGCATTCAAACTGGAGCTATAAATTTGGACAAGGAAATCTTATTAGAATTTACTGGAGAAAGTGAGTAAATGGGTAATGCAACTCTCCAATGTGGCCAAAATCTACAGGCCAAAATAGATTCAACAGCACTTGCTTTGTATAAGCAAATTGATATGTGGTGCTTTGAAGTGGTTGCATGCAGTCCCTATGCGCACTATTGCTTCGATTGCTCAGATGCTTAACCAATTGGTTTTGGCGTTCAGTGGAGGTCGAAAGAAGTTTGAGCATCGGGTTTAGAAACCAGATGAGGTGTTCGCCAAATACTATAGCAAAAAAAAATATGTTGGCACAGGACATCAATGTTGATGTAGAGGAGTTAATGGAGATATTATTCAAGGCCTGCGGAAACTTTCGCATTCAAGCTAGTATGCATTTTTTTGCCAATCCGGTTCAAATTTGACGTGCGTTTGCGGCTATAGGGTTACCAATTAAACGAGCACGAAACAATGTAGTGAAACAAGCTGCACAGGGAGAACAGACGGACAAACAACAACGTTGCTACAATTGCAATGTCAAGGGCCATTGGGCCATTGTTTAAAGCCTAAACGGAAGTCAGGATCTTGCCATGCGTGCGGCTCAAAGGATCATCTAATAGCAGGATGTCCTAATAAAAAGTCTGCTGTTGAAAACAAATATGTAAAATGCTTAAGAATTTATTTTAGTAACTTATTTAACAAACCAATAATCGCTCTAACAAGCGAATATTGAGGGAATGATTTATAGTTACTACTATAATATGTAACTTATATAATACTTTTAGAGATGTTATTTACAAATATGGGGAACATGTTTTAAATAATACGCCTCGTAGGTAGGTCGTCGGGGAGGCGCCTCTCACTGATGGGGTGAGCCAGGACCCTGGCGGCCGTGTTCGGGTGCTGCAGCAGCTTGTCGGCGTATCGCCTGCTGAAGAATTTTAACTGATCTCCGACCTTTGTTAGGCCCAGACTTGCATGGCGTATGTCCAGATGGGCGTTATCATCGTTTCAATTAGCGGCGCCTTTGTGGAACTGTGGTGCTAGCTTTGGGGTTTCAAGAGGTTTCAAGAGCCAGTCGAGTTTCTAGAGCCTTCTTAGGCATTTGGTTTTGTTGCTGTGATGTGGGGCCCCATATGAGCCTTCGGTCCAAGTGGACGCCCAGGTAGCAAAATGAGCTGGTGTGCTCAATGGTTCCTCCATCCAACCGAAGCAAATGCATTGGCCTCCTCCTCGTCCGATCGCAGCCAGAGGCCAGAACGATCTATGATCGGGGAGGTATAAATTAGTTGACTTTTAATGTTTCTGGTGAGTTTCCACACTGAGAAAGTGCTTTTGCCGTCGTGCCCAGCTGTTTTTAGGAGTCTGTCAAGGTTTTCTCTTCGGGTCCTAGTCAGCAGTCGACGGGGCTTGTTGGACGCTCTGACCATTTCCGCCTTGGCATACGGATCTCCGTTGCGGATGTACTCCTTAAACGACATTTGTCGGCAAGGAGACTCCTGGCGTCTGGGTTAAGTAGGGAACTTCTGAAGGTGTGAGTGCAAGGCGGACTTTGCGGGGCTGCACGTCTGGCAGCTTCCGTAGTTTTTGCTGTGAAGTGGTCAACATAGCTCTCCAGTTCACTTGCCGTACTTATGGCGACGTTGAGGTGTCCTCGAGGCAGGTCCGGTAGACGTCCAAGTAAGAGCGCGGTGGGAGCATTTTGCGGGTGCCAACGAATCCGTTGGGAGTTTCTTCTAGCTCGATCAGTAGTGGGAGGTGATCCGAGGTCAGGTCCAGGAGACTTCTTATTCTCAGCTGCTCCTGTCTGAATCCCTTGTAAAGCCCGAAGTCGAGTGCACTTGGTGTTGCAGCAGCTCTATATGGGTAGCACGTTGTCTCTCCGGTGTCTATAACTTCGATGACTTTGGTCTCAATGGCACATCCGGTAGTTTCCCCACCAGCGATGTTTGGCATTCCAGTCTCCCCCAGCCAGGAATTAAGGGCTGAGCTGGTCGAAAAGGGTTTGGAAGTGTGCCTCATTCACTCTTAAGGCCAGAGGGCAGTATACAGAAGCAAGGTTGAAGTCGCCTGTGCCGAATCCAAGTCGGATAACAGCGGTTTGCATATGCCAGTGGATGGTGGGACAAGGACGACTTGATCAGTATTGCTGCTCCTTCATGTTGGCTGTTGTCTGGGTGGTTGGCGGTGTGGAGAGTGTAGCCTGGCACCCTGAGGGTGATACGGGAGTTGTTGAAGGCTGAAATCCCATTCGCTTTCGAAAGGACTCCGTTGGCGTTCCACAGTGCTACCCTAATGAAGTTCACTTTAGATACTGTTATTTTTTGCGCTATTAATAAGCATAGTATTTAGCGCTTGAAGTAGGATCTCTACTAGAGATGTCATTTTGTCAAACCTGGCGAACAGTTGCTGTTGTCTGTTGACTGTTGTCAGCAAATGGATGCGATCGACCGGGAATGTTGCCTGTGTTCCTTCTGCGAGACGATGAGCGAGCTCTGTGCTCGGCGGGCTGGCTACCGCGTAGGACGTTAGCAAACGATTGTTGGCGGGAAACGAAGCTGCTGGCAGGAGGGGCTGTTTCGGGGCGGCGATCCTTGGAGCGGCTTGCATCTCTCTTTTTTGGTGGAAGGTGTATTGCAGGTACTTCGTGAAGCCCCTGAAGTTTGCTGCGTGCAATACGCCACTATGGTTCCTGCTACCATGCATTCGCTTGTTGGATGGTTGACCCCACACTCCTTGCACACATGGTGTCTCGAGCAATAGGACTTGGTGTGCTCGTACTCTTGTTTACATTGCACTGGGCCCGACGTCTTGCGAGACTTCTCCCACGAGACTTTATGTCTGCACAACACAGTTATGGATTTGATGAGATTTATTTTGTCCACCTTCCTCAGGTCAATAAACCTCATATTGAGTGGCTGGTTATTGACTCTGCTACGCGGGCTGTATATGCGGACAACGTGGTGTACCTTGTCTGACAGTTGCGCTGAAATATCTTCTTAAGACTATTCGGTATGGTCGGCCCACTGTTGTTATGTTGGTGGTGATGAAATATGCAACCGCTCTTGCGAAGGTGCCTTGGCACCACTCTCTAATCGTCCGAGTTGCGGCATTGGCAGTCGGCAGTCGCCAGAGTTGAGCGCTCTCACTGTGCAGGTGTTCTCGCCTACAAGCTGTCCAATTCCTTTCACAGCCTTGCCTGGCACAGTTATTTTAGGCACCTTAGTGAAAGGGCGCTCCGTCTGGGTGGGTTGCAGGGGACGGTCTGCTGGCCCTTGCACGTGTTGCATGCGAGGTGGATGGTCTATCATCTTCATCTACACCGTTAGCGACGTTGTTATTGGCAGTTTGCTCTACCTCCATGTCTATGTGGCTTTCCTCTTCGTCACAGAGGGCCGATAACCGGTTTTGGCTGCTTTTTTTGGCTTCGGTGGTGCTCGCCTTCTTGCGAGATATACTGGGTGAGAGAACACCACCTTTTCTTTTTTTAGCGGCGCCCGTTTTTGGCTTGAACGGTTGGTTTTGGTTTTGGTACCCAGGTCTTGCTGCAGTCTTGGGCGGGTATTTGCTCAAAAGGGCGTGGAGGTCCGGACTAGGGAGAGCCGGGGTAGGGGCGCCCGGGAAGCTGATGCCACGTGCAAGGGACGACGTTACCGTAGATGTTCCTAAGGAACAGTCAGTCGTGGTGATGCACGACGTGGTGGGCTGTGTAGTGCCCCCGTTATAGATTGGAGACGTAGGATAAAGGTGGTTCAAGTTGTTTGACGCCGTTAGTATTGATTATTAATTATTATTATTAATAAATTATTATTACTTATTACTGCACTTAATTACAAAAATCACCAGTATTTTTGTAAAAAGTGACTTTGGTGAACAGAAGGAAAAACGGTGACTGAGTTGTTTCAGCACTGTCACGGGCAGTGACTGACTTGCCAGCACTGGTTGTGCTCCTATTAGCTACTGCTATGCTTGTGTTAGTGAGACTTGGCAAAAGCTCTCTCACGAAAGCTCTGCTCCCTCACACACACGCACACACTACGGTCAATGAGCTGAATATGGGCGATCAGCTGAGCGCAGTTGAGCTTAGTTCATTGAGTAATAAACAGATACAGAGCCGAAAAGTCACTCCGAGCTTTTATTACCGTTTTAATTCTGTAGCAAACTCTAGAAATAAAGCTCATTTACCATAGGCAGCAACAACAAATCACTAGCAAAACAAGAACAGTGCTCACGAAAACACATTTTATCTTCGTCCCCCGTTTTGATCTATGAAATTCTGAAGCAAGATTTTGAAGACATAGGAGAACCAGTACAAAGAAAAGGGACCGTCAATGCCACTGGGTGTGTTGCTGGTTTCTCTGTCGTTCCTACAAGGCAGCGCGTAGCAACAACAACAACTTGGGTACTAAATTGTTGTTGCAGAGCCGAGTCTCGGCGCAAGTAGGTAGAGCAGGCCATGGCATTCAAATCAAAGGGTTACGTGCACGGTGCGTTAACATAGGAAATTATGGCGTCACATTTTATAGAATTCTATTTCTAGTCTTGAGTAGTATATATTCCAACCTTTATTATGTACATTTAAATAATTTATGAATAGGGTCTTTTATAGTAAATAATTTAATGTCATATGTAATAATTTGATATATGAAATGATCGCACACAAAAAGCCTTGGGCTGTGACGTCACATACGCGTCAGCATGTTGCAATCTTCTTAAATTCATAGAGTTCTTCTTTAAGCTTGGCAGACACATACATGTATGCAGATTTGCACCAATATGTGTGAGATGAGACACACATACAACAATTATTTGGCGGGTCGCGGCATTAATACCCTTATTTATAGAAATGGTATACAACGTTTGAAGAAAACAAGTAGAATTCAATAAAGGTGCGCGTGAATGTATGTGCGTACATCTATACAGAAACGCTTTGCCCTAGCTGCCGATAACACGTGGGCTGCCAAGATGTATATAGCCACACATTTTCTTTAATAACTTCTGTCTTTCATAACCGAACAGTAGGTCTTATTGTTTTATAGAATATTTTTATATTCTCAAAAAGTCAATTGCATTAAAATTGTAGCATATATTGGTTAGAAATACAAATTGGTTTATTTACTTGATTTATATCTATGTGGTGGTAGCGGGGATGAAAGAAACTTTATATATATGTACAGTATAATGTGCTTAGCTGCCTCGAGTACTTTGCACGGACATTAGAGGCAGCTATCCTAAAGAGGCAGTTAACTTAATTTTTTTTTCCTAAAAGTGAATCGATATTATAGTTACCTTTATTTTTTTAAGTTGCACTGAAGTCTTTTTTTAGCAGTACTAAGTTAAATAAATTAATTTGATAGGTCTTATTAACTTTATGTAATTAAATTACATTTAATTCAATTGCAATATAGTTTATTCATAGAAATTGGCAAAAAATTACTGCCGATAGGAGGCGCATAAGTGCAAAAGGCTGTTAAGTTAGATGCGCTTAACGTAATTAATTTCATACAAAATTGGCTCTTATTGCAGCGAAAAAAAAATTTCAGGCAGCTATCTTACCGATACAGCTAAGTATCGAGGCAGCTAAGCAAATTATACTGTATATACTATTCTTGAATCGTTCATGACCGACACATTACTAAACGAGTGAACTAAAGGACCGATTAAGTCCCCAAAATTATTAATTTCCACATGAAATTGTACTGGTTGTCATCTCCATATGTATGTACATACATTGTATATGTTGTATGGTTAGTGATATAAGGCAACGAATATTTGGCTTCAAAAGGCCAAACGGGCGTCCTTTCCAAATGCAAATGCTCATTGTCAATACCATTCATTAAAGTGCAAAATCCTCAGTCTGTAATTCATTCGAATTGTGTTAAAATGCTTATCGTTTATTGTGACTTCAAACGTTTAAACACATAACCAAAAGCGTACTCTTAATGGGGTGTAAGACATTTTGGACAAGTTTTCTCCATTGGCTGTAACGTTATCGTTTATATAGTAAAGGTGTTAAGATTCAATCGGTACACCCACTGGGGCGTGGCAAATCGGAAAGTCAATACTTTCCACAATTTAAGAGCTAAAATAGACTGTGAAAATAATAAAAGTTGAAAACATTACAAACTACTATCATTGGGGCGTGGCATATCGGAAAATCGGTATACATACGTACATGCATATCTTAGTAACTTTGGCTAGGAAAGCTCATATTAAGCTGTAAGCTAGTATTACACAGTCAGTTGCACCCCTTGACTTTAAAATTATGTAAAAAGTATAAAAAAGTACATATATGCTACAAAAAAAACAGGATTTTCACATCGGTTATTGTTGATTGATTTATCCAATCTCAACTTGCGCGTTTCAAATTTGAAGTGTTGCTCTTATATGTACATATATGCGGAGATGGAAGCGTTTTTAAAACAAAATTATTTTTAACTGGAGATACCAAGTACACCAGATGCAGAAAGATTTCTAGACAAACCTAAGGACGACATTATTCAGAGAAAATATATAAGAGAAAATAAACATTGGAATCGAAGAAATATTAAATACACAATCTTAGTTCTTATTAGCATTATTGAGTTAAATACATATGTAAATACCTTAGTCCAATTGATGGGTACACAAAAAACCCAGTAAAAAACAACAGTTAGCATAATTGCTAAGCTGATCACTATCAAACTTTTTAAGTAAACGTGTGACATTATTATTAGGGATTGATCATAATTTTTCAGCGGTTTAAGTTTAAACAGAACTAATAAAAACTTGTGTTGCAGATAATTCATTTTTTCTTAAAATATGAATAAAACCAAACGTGCCTGCTTAGATCTTTGTTGCTTGTTGTTTCGCTTAAGCTTCAGATAAGATTGCCTGTCTGTTTTTAAATAAAAAACCAAATAATGAAATGTATAGCGATGTTGTCCGAAAAGGTCGTTTGCAAGTATAATTGAAAGTTACAAATACCATTGTAGGATATACATATGTACATATACATACCATATGTTTATATTAAAATAAATAAAGCAAATCTCTTAGCTTGGGTAGCCGCAAGGCTAATACTCTAGAAAACATTTGTTATATTTAACGGGCCCTTTATAACATTATTTAATGGAATGAACTTAAATTTGTGCAATTTTACAGATAGTGACCCTAAATATATGAGTACGTATGAAAAAAAGAAAGACATATGTGTATGTGTATATTTGGAAGTGCTCAAGATGAAAGCCTCTACCAGTTTCGAGCTTAAATTCTTTAAGTAAGGTATGTGTGCTTACCAATGCATATACTACTTAAGGTTCGTGGAGAGGGAAAAAGAAAAATATATAAAACAAGTAAGAGGCTCTACTCAGGAGTTCCCGACTGGGGGATAACTAACTGCAGCTAGCACTACGCGCTCGTTCGCTTTAGCAGTAATATTGAGAAAGAAGGGCTATCTTCGGCATGCCGAAGATCTAATACCCTTGCAGACCCAACCTTTTAATGCCGAGAAAATGGTTAAGGCCGAGTTTGGTCATGGTATATTGATAAACAAAAAAAAGGCTTTTAATCAAAAACCGATGTAAATAAGATTTTGCAAAAATGAAGGGAGCATAGTGAAATCTGAAATGCCGTGTTTAATCGCAAAATCATGAAAAACAAAAAATGCTCCATACAAAAACTTAATAATATGATATAGTGGTCCGATCTTAATAGGATTTTGCATATATATGAGGAGCATAGTTAAACTAATAAATGCCGAGTTTGGTCACGATATCTTGATAAACAACATATTTTTCATACAAGATCCTACTTTTCGACAGATCGTTCCTATGGCAGCTATATGATATAGTAATCCGATCTTAATAGGATTTCGCCTATATATGAGGAGTATAGTAATACTAATAAATACCGAGTTTGGTCAAGATATCTTGAAAAACAAAATGTTTTTGCATACAAAAACTTAATTTTCGACCGATCGTTCCTATGGCAGCTATATGATATAGTGGTCCAATCTTAATAGGATTTCGCCTATATATGAGGAGCATAGTAATACTAATAAATACCAGGTTTGGTCAAGATATCTTGAAAAACAAAATGTTTTTTCATACAAGAACTTAATTTTCGACCGATCGTTCCTATGGCAGCTACATGATATAGTGGTCTGATCTTAATAGGATTTTGAATATATATGAGGAGCTTAGTAAAACTAATAAAAACCGAGTTTGGTCAAGATATCTTGATAAACAAAATTTTTTTCATACAAGAACTAAATTTTCGACTGATCGTTCCTATGGCAGCTATATGATATAGTGGTCCGATCTTAATAGGATTTTGCATATATATGAGGAGCATGGTAATACTAATAAATGCCGAGTTTGGTCAAGATATCTTGAAAAACAAAATGTTTTTTCATACAAGAACTACATTTTCGACCGATCGTTCCTATGACAGCTATATGATATAGTGGTCCGATCTTAATAGAATTTTGCATATATATGAGGAGCATAGTAAAACTAATAAATGCCGAGTTTGGTAAAGATATCTTGATAAACAAAATTTTTTTCATACAACATCCTACTTTTCGACAGATCGTTCCTATGGCAGCTATATGATATAGTGGTCCGATCTTAATAGGATTTCGCCTATATATGAGGAGTATAGTAATACTAATAAATACCGAGTTTGGTCAAGATATCTTGAAAAACAAAATGTTTTTTCATACAAAAACTTAATTTTCGACCGATCGTTCCTATGGCAGCTATATGATATAGTGGTCTGATCTTAATAGTATTTTCAATATATATGAGGAGCTTAGTAAAACTAATAAAAACCGAGTTTGGTCAAGATACCTTGATAAACAAAATTTTTTTCATGCAAGAACTAAATTTTCGACCGATCGTTCCTATGGCAGCTATATGATATAGTGGTCCGATCTTAATAGGATTTTGCATATATATGAGGAGCATAGTAATACTAATAAATGCCGAGTTTGGTCAAGATATCTTGAAAAACAAAATGTTTTTTCATACAAGAACTACATTTTCGACCGATCGTTCCTATGACAGCAATATGATATAGTGGTCCGATCTTAATAGAATTATGCATATATATGAGGAGCTTAGTAAAACTAATAAATGCCGAGTTTGGTCAAGATATCTTGATAAACAAAATTTTTTTCATACAAGATCCTACTTTTCGACAGATCGTTCCTATGGCAGCTATATGATATAGTGGTCCGATCTTAATAGGATTTCGCCTATATATTAGGAGCATAGTAATACTAATAAATACCAGGTTTGGTCAAGATATCTTGAAAAACAAAATGTTTTTTCATACAAAAACTTAATTTTCGACCGATCGTTCCTATGACAGCTATATGATATAGTTTTCCGATCTTAATAGGATTTTGCATATATATGAGGAGCATAGTAAAACTAATAAATGCCGAGTTTGGTCACGATATCTTGATAAATAACATATTTTTCATACAAGATCCTACTTTTCGACAGATCGTTCCTATGGCAGCTATATGATATAGTGGTCCGATCTTAATAGGATTTCGCCTATATATGAGGAGTATAGTAATACTAATAAATACCGAGTTTGGTCAAGATATCTTGAAAAACAAAATGTTTTTTGCATACAAAAACTTAATTTTCGACCGTTCGTTCCTATGGCAGCTATATGATATAGTGGTCCGATCTTAATAGGATTTTGCATATATATGAGGAGCATAGCAAAACTAATAAATGCCGAGTTTGGTCAAGATATCTTGATAAACAAAATTTTTTTCATACAAGATCCTACTTTTGGACAGATCATTCCTATGGCAGCTATATGATATAGTGGTCCGATCTTAATAGGATTTCGCCTATATATGAGGAGCATAGTAATACTAATAAATACCAGGTTTGGTCAAGATATCTTGAAAAACAAAATGTTTTTTCATACAAAAACTTAATTTTCGACCGATCGTTCCTATGGCAGCTACATGATATAGTGGTCCGATCTTAATAGGATTATGCATATATATGAGGAGCATAGTAAAACTAATAAATGCCGAGTTTGGTCAAGATATCTTGATAAACAAAATTTTTTTCATACAAGATCCTACTTTTCGACAGATCGTTCCTATGGCAGCTATATGATATAGTGGTCCGATCTTAATAGGATTATGCCTATATATGAGGAGTATAGTAATACTAATAAATACCGAGTTTGGTCAAGATATCTTGAAAAACAAAATGTTTTTTCATACCAAAACTTAATTTTCGACCAATCGTATCTATGGCAGCTATATGATATAGTGGTCTGATCTTAATCGGATTTTGGATATATATGAGGAGCATAGTAAAACTAATAAATACCGAGCTTGGTCAAGATATCTTGAAAAACAAAATGTTTTTGCATACAAAAACTTAATTTTCGACCGATCGTTCCTATGGCAGCTATATGATATAGTGGTCCGATCTTAATAGGATTTTGCATATATATGAGGAGCATAGTAAAACTAATAAATGCCGAGTTTGGTAAAGATATCTTGATAAACAAAATTTTTTTCATACAAGATCCTACTTTTCGACAGATCGTTCCTATGGCAGCTATATGATATAGTGGTCCGATCTTAATAGGATTTCGCCTATATATGGGGAGTATAGAATTACTAATAAATACCGAGTTTGGTCAAGATATCTTGAAAAACAAAATGTTTTTGCATACAAAAACTTAATTTTCGACCGATCGTTCCTATGACAGCTATATGATATAGTGGTCCGATCTTAATAGGATTTTGCATATATATGAGGAGCATAGTAAAACTAATAAATGCCGAGTTTGGTCACGATATCTTGATAAATAACATATTTTTCATACAAGATCCTACTTTTCGACAGATCGTTCCTATGGCAGCTATATGATATAGTGGTCCGATCTTAATAGGATTTCGCCTATATATGAGGAGTATAGTAATACTAATAAATACCGAGTTTGGTCAAGATATCTTGAAAAACAAAATGTTTTTGCATACAAAAACTTAATTTTCGACCGTTCGTTCCCATGTAAAGTAGTAAAGCTATATGATATAGTGGTCCGATCTTAATAGGATTTTGCATATATATGAGGAGCATAGCAAAACTAATAAATGCCGAGTTTGGTCAAGATATCTTGATAAACAAAATTTTTTTCATACAAGATCCTACTTTTGGACAGATCATTCCTATGGCAGCTATATGATATAGTGGTCCGATCTTAATAGTATTTTCAATATATATGAGGAGCTTAGTAAAATTAATAAAAACCGAGTTTGGTCAAGATACCTTGATAAACAAAATTTTTTTCATACAAGATCCTACTTTTCGACAGATCGTTCCTATGGCAGCTATATGATATAGTGGTCCGATCTTAATAGGATTATGCCTATATATGAGGAGTATAGTAATACTAATAAATACCAGGTTTGGTCAAGATATCTTGAAAAACAAAATGTTTTTTCATACAAAAACTTAATTTTCGACCGATCGTTCCTATGGCAGCTACATGATATAGTGGTCCGATCTTAATAGGATTATGCATATATATGAGGAGCATAGTAAAACTAATAAATGCCGAGTTTGGTCAAGATATCTTGATAAACAAAATTTTTTTCATACAAGATCCTACTTTTCGACAGATCGTTCCTATGGCAGCTATATGATATAGTGGTCCGATCTTAATAGGATTATGCCTATATATGAGGAGTATAGTAATACTAATAAATACCGAGTTTGGTCAAGATATCTTGAAAAACAAAATTTTTTCATACAAGAACTAAATTTTCGACTGATCGTTTCTATGGCAGCTATATGATATAGTGGTCCGATCTTAATAGGATTTTGCATATATATGAGGAGCATAGTAATACTAATAAATGCCGAGTTTGGTCAAGATATCTTGAAAAACAAAATGTTTTTTCATACAAGAACTACATTTTCGACCGATCGTTCCTATGACAGCTATATGATATAGTGGTATGATCTTAATAGAATTTTGCATATATATGAGGAGCATAGTAAAACTAATAAATGCCGAGTTTGGTAAAGATATCTTGATAAACAAAATTTTTTTCATACAAGATCCTACTTTTCGACAGATCGTTCCTATGGCAGCTATATGATATAGTGGTCCGATCTTAATAGGATTATGCCTATATATGAGGAGTATAGTAATACTAATAAATACCGAGTTTGGTCAAGATATCTTGAAAAACAAAATGTTTTTTCATACAAGAACTAAATTTTCGACTGATCGTTCCTATGGCAGCTATATGATATAGTGGTCCGATCTTAATAGGATTTCGCCTATATATGAGGAGTATAGTAATACTAATAAATACCGAGTTTGGTCAAGATATCTTGAAAAACAAAATGTTTTTGCATACAAAAACTTAATTTGCGACCGATCGTTCCTATGGCAGCTATATGATATAGTGGTCTGATCTTAATAGTATTTTCAATATATATGAGGAGCTTAGTAAAACTAATAAAAACCGAGTTTGGTCAAGATATCTTGATAAACAAAATTTTTTTCATACAAGATCCTACTTTTGGACAGATCGTTCCTATGGCAGCTATATGATATAGTGGTCCGATCTTAATAGGATTTTGCATATATATGAGGAGCATAGTAATACTAATAAATGCCGAGTTTGGTCAAGATATCTTGAAAAACAAAATGTTTTTTCATACAAGAACTACATTTTCGACCGATCGTTCCTATGACAGCTATATGATATAGTGGTCCGATCTTAATAGAATTTTGCATATATATGAGGAGCATAGTAAAACTAATAAATGCCGAGTTTGGTAAAGATATCTTGATAAACAAAATTTTTTTCATACAAGAACTAAATTTTCGACTGATCGTTCCTATGGCAGCTATATGATATAGTGGTCCGATCTTAATAGGATTTTGCATATATATGAGGAGCATAGTAATACTAATAAATGCCGAGTTTGGTCAAGATATCTTGAAAAACAAAATGTTTTTTCATACAAGAACTACATTTTCGACCGATCGTTCCTATGACAGCTATATGATATAGTGGTATGATCTTAATAGAATTTTGCATATATATGAGGAGCATAGTAAAACTAAAAAATGCCGAGTTTGGTAAAGATATCTTGATAAACAAAATTTTTTTCATACAAGATCCTACTTTTCGACAGATCGTTCCTATGGCAGCTATATGATATAGTGGTCCGATCTTAATAGGATTATGCCTATATATGAGGAGTATAGTAATACTAATAAATACAGAGTTTGGTCAAGATATCTTGAAAAACAAAATGTTTTTGCATACAAAAACTTAATTTTCGACCGATCGTTCCTATGGCAGCTATATGATATAGTGGTCTGATCTTAATAGTATTTTCAATATATATGAGGAGCTTAGTAAAATTAATAAAAACCGAGTTTGGTCAAGATACCTTGATAAACAAAATTTTTGTCATGCAAGAACTAAATTTTCGACTGATCGTTCCTATGGCAGCTATATGATATAGTGGTCCGATCTTAATAGGATTATGCATATATATGAGGAGCATAGTAAAACTAATAAATGCCGAGTTTGGTCAAGATATCTTGATAAACAAAATTTTTTTCATACAAGATCCTACTTTTCGACAGATCGTTCCTATGGCAGCTATATGATATAGTGGTCCGATCTTAATAGGATTATGCCTATATATGAGGAGTATAGTAATACTAATAAATACCGAGTTTGGTCAAGATATCTTGAAAAACAAAATGTTTTTGCATACAAAAACTTAATTTTCGACCGATCGTTCCTATGGCAGCTATATGATATAGTGGTCTGATCTTAATAGTATTTTCAATATATATGAGGAGCTTAGTAAAATTAATAAAAACCGAGTTTGGTAAAGATATCTTGATAAACAAAATTTTTTTCATACAAGAACTAAATTTTCGACTGATCGTTCCTATGGCAGCTATATGATATTGAGGTCTGATCTTAATCGGATTTTGGATATATATGAGGAGCATAGTAAAACTAATAAATACCGAGTTTGGTCAAGATATCTTGAAAAACAAAATGTTTTTGCATACAAAAACTTAATTTTCGACCGATCGTTCCTATGGCAGCTATATGATATAGTGGTCCGATCTTAATAGGATTTTGCATATATATGAGGAGCATAGTAATACTAATAAATGCCGAGTTTGGTCAAGATATCTTGAAAAACAAAATGTTTTTTCATACAAGAACTACATTTTCGACCGATCGTTCCTATGACAGCTATATGATATAGTGGTCCGATCTTAATAGAATTAAGCATATATATGAGGAGCATAGTAAAACTAATAAATGCCGAGTTTGGTTAAGATATCTTGATAAACAAAATTTTTTTCATACAAGATCCTACTTTTGGACAGATCGTTCCTATGGCAGCAATATGATATAGTGGTCCGATCTTAATAGGATTTCGCCTATATATTAGGAGCATAGTAATACTAATAAATACCAGGTTTGGTCAAGATATCTTGAAAAACAAAATGTTTTTTCATACAAAAACTTAATTTTCGACCGATCGTTTCTATGACAGCTATATGATATAGTGGTCCGATCTTAATAGGATTTTGAATATATATGAGGAGCATAGTAAAACTAATAAATGCCGAGTTTGGTCACGATATCTTGATAAATAACATATTTTTCATACAAGATCCTACTTTTCGACAGATCGTTCCTATGGCAGCTATATGATATAGTGGTCCGATCTTAATAGGATTTCGCCTATATATGAGGAGTATAGTAATACTAATAAATACCGAGTTTGGTCAAGATATCTTGAAAAACAAAATGTTTTTGCATACAAAAACTTAATTTTCGACCGTTCGTTCCTATGGCAGCTATATGATATAGTGGTCCGATCTTAATAGGATTTTGCATATATATGAGGAGCATAGTAAAACTAATAAATGCCGAGTTTGGTAAAGATATCTTGATAAACAAAATTTTTTTCATACAAGATCCTACTTTTGGACAGATCATTCCTATGGCAGCTATATGATATAGTGGTCCGATCTTAATAGGATTTCGCCTATATATGAGGAGCATAGTAATACTAATAAATACCAGGTTTGGTCAAGATATCTTGAAAAACAAAATGTTTTTTCATACAAAAACTTAATTTTCGACCGATCGTTCCTATGGCAGCTACATGATATAGTGGTCCGATCTTAATAGGATTATGCATATATATGAGGAGCATAGTAAAACTAATAAATGCCGAGTTTGGTCAAGATATCTTGAAAAACAAAATGTTTTTCATACAAGATCCTACTTTTCGACAGATCGTTCCTATGGCAGCTATATGATATAGTGGTCCGATCTTAATAGGATTATGCCTATATATGAGGAGTATAGTAATACTAATAAATACCGAGTTTGGTCAAGATATCTTGAAAAACAAAATTTTTTTCATACAAGAACTAAATTTTCGACTGATCGTTCCTATGGCAGCTATATGATATAGTGGTCCGATCTTAATAGGATTTTGCATATATATGAGGAGCATAGTAATACTAATAAATGCCGAGTTTGGTCAAGATATCTTGAAAAACAAAATGTTTTTTCATACAAGAACTACATTTTCGACCGATCGTTCCTATGACAGCTATATGATATAGTGGTATGATCTTAATAGAATTTTGCATGTATATGAGGAGCATAGTAAAACTAATAAATGCCGAGATTGGTAAAGATATCTTGATAAACAAAATTTTTTTCATACAAGATCCTACTTTTCGACAGATCGTTCCTATGGCAGCTATATGATATAGTGGTAAAACTAATAAATGCCGAGTTTGGTAAAGATATCTTGATAAACAAAATTTTTTTCATACCAAAACTTAATTTTCGACTGATCGTTCCTATGGCAGCTATATGATATAGTGGTCCGATCTTAATAGGATTTTGCATATATATGAGGAGCATAGTAATACTAATAAATGCCGAGTTTGGTCAAGATATCTTGAAAAACAAAATGTTTTTTCATACAAGAACTACATTTTCGACCGATCGTTCCTATGACAGCTATATGATATAGTGGTATGATCTTAATAGAATTTTGCATATATATGAGGAGCATAGTAAAACTAATAAATGCCGAGTTTGGTAAAGATATCTTGATAAACAAAATTTTTTTCATACAAGATCCAACTTTTCGACAGATCGTTCCTATGGCAGCTATATGATATAGTGGTCCGATCTTAATAGGATTATGCCTATATATGAGGAGTATAGTAATACTAATAAATACCGAGTTTGGTCAAGATATCTTGAAAAACAAAATGTTTTTGCATACAAAAACTTAATTTTCGACCGATCGTTCCTATGGCAGCTATATGATATAGTGGTCTGATCTTAATAGTATTTTCAATATATATGAGGAGCTTAGTAAAATTAATAAAAACCGAGTTTGGTCAAGATACCTTGATAAACAAAATTTTTTTCATGCAAGAACTAAATTTTCGACCGATCGTTCCTATGGCAGCTATATGATATAGTGGTCCGATCTTAATAGGATTATGCATATATATGAGGAGCATAGTAAAACTAATAAATGCCGAGTTTGGTCAAGATATCTTGATAAACAAAATTTTTTTCATACAAGATCCTACTTTTCGACAGATCGTTCCTATGGCAGCTATATGATATAGTGGTCCGATCTTAATAGGATTATGCCTATATATGAGGAGTATAGTAATACTAATAAATACCGAGTTTGGTCAAGATATCTTGAAAAACAAAATGTTTTTTCATACCAAAACTTAATTTTCGACCAATCGTTCCTATGGCAGCTATATGATATTGAGGTCTGATCTTAATCGGATTTTGGATATATATGAGGAGCATAGTAAAACTAATAAATACCGAGTTTGGTCAAGATATCTTGAAAAACAAAATGTTTTTGCATACAAAAACTTAATTTTCGACCGATCGTTCCTATGGCAGCTATATGATATAGTGGTCCGATCTTAATAGGATTTTGCATATATATGAGGAGCATAGTAATACTAATAAATGCCGAGTTTGGTCAAGATATCTTGAAAAACAAAATGTTTTTTCATACAAGAACTACATTTTCGACCGATCGTTCCTATGACAGCTATATGATATAGTGGTCCGATCTTAATAGAATTATGCATATATATGAGGAGCATAGTAAAACTAATAAATGCCGAGTTTGGTAAAGATATCTTGATAAACAAAATTTTTTTCATACAAGATCCTACTTTTGGACAGATCGTTCCTATGGCAGCAATATGATATAGTGGTCCGATCTTAATAGGATTTCGCCTATATATTAGGAGCATAGTAATACTAATAAATACCAGGTTTGGTCAAGATATCTTGAAAAACAAAATGTTTTTTCATACAAAAACTTAATTTTCGACCGATCGTTCCTATTTTTTTTTTTTTTTTTTTAACGCGAATCCCGATGCAACGTACTGCATCCCACCTCCCGCCCAACCGACCGAGGGGCGCAGTCGTGTAACGTACGACACGAAATAAAAAGTAAATATTAAAAAAAAAAAAATCGATACAAGCTACGAGTATGTGTACAAATACAATTACAAATAAAAATAGGACTATCTACTTGCTAAATAGTTTAGAATAGAAGACTTTATACGAGGAAGAGAAGCTTCCGAGCAGAATACTCTGTAATGCTTGTTGTAGTCATCACAGAGAACCCTGAACGGTTCATGCAAGGCATAATTAGTGGAGCAAAATTGAAGCGATAAAGGTACAAAATTACGTGTTAGAGTAGTAGGGATAGAGAAATTTAATTGGCTAGTCAACACAGAAGAGTCGATTTCACCAGTAATTAATTTATGAATAAATAGTACACCCAGCATGGTTCTACGATTAATTAAAGAAGGAAGGTTAATCATCAGAAGTCTACTGGAGTATGACGGTAACCGCACACGAGGATCCCAATTTAAACCACTGAGGGCAAACAACAAGAATTGTTTCTGAACGGATTCAATTCTGTCCTGATGGGTAGAATATTGTGGTGACCAGATACATGAGGCATACTCAAGAATAGGTCGTACCAACGATATATAAAGTGTTTTTGTCGTGTACGGATCGTCAAACTCCTTCGACCATCTCTTGATGAAACCCATAACTATTCTGGCCTTATTGACTACGGTATTAACATGAGAGTCGAATTTAAGTTTATGATCAAGGATGACACCTAGATCATTAACTTCATTAGAAGTACTATTAACACGCTCGAGCGGTATGCTATCAAGGATGTAAGAAACCAATTGAGGAGGGCTTCTATAGAAGGTCATTACCTTACATTTAGAGCAGTTTAAGTTTAACAGGTTGGCTAGGCACCAAGCCTGAAACGCATCAATGTCCGCTTGTAAGAGATAACATGATGCCATATCCTTATATGAAAGGCATAATTTTACATCATCAGCATACATTAATACTCGAGAGTGAGACAGTATCGAGGGAAGGTTATTGATGAAAAGAGTAAAGAGTAGCGGGCCAAGATGACTACCTTGAGGAACACCGGAAGTCACCAGAATACGTATAGAAAATGAGTTTCTGAAAAGAACCTTTTGGGTTCTGTCACGCAAATACTCTGAAATCCAGTTCAAAAGATTGACTGGGAAGCCGAGAAGGCTTAATTTATGAAGCAGCAAGGAATGGTTGACAGAGTCGAAAGCCTTACTGAAATCAGTATAGATGACGTCAGTCTGCTTTCTTTTTTTAAACCCATCAATTACAAACGAAGTAAACTCAAGAAGGTTAGTGGTTGTAGATCTGCGCTTCACGAACCTATGCTGGGAAGGTGAAATAATAGAACTACATAAATGCTGCAGTTGAGATGTTATAATTCTCTCAAAAGCTTTAGGTATAGCGGATAATTTGGAAATACCTCTATAGTTTTCGACATCGGACTTACTCCCTTTCTTATGGAGAGGGATAATATATGATTCCTTCCAAATGGTCGGAAAAGATGAAGTGTTAACGGACAATTCAAAAAGTTTTAAAACAGGTTTACATAATGCTGCAGCGCAGTATCTAAGCACGCAGGCAGGAACACCATCAGGGCCCGGTGAGTAAACCGGCTTGATAGTGTTAAGGTCGCTAAGAAGCGAACTTTCGGTAATAATGGGATTAAAGATGCAGTTTGACCTCTGTAACT
This sequence comes from Drosophila littoralis, assembly GCA_018903485.1. Classification (NCBI taxonomy): domain Eukaryota; kingdom Metazoa; phylum Arthropoda; class Insecta; order Diptera; family Drosophilidae; genus Drosophila; species Drosophila littoralis. The sequence goes on from JAEIGF010000590.1 coordinate 2,480,673, forward strand.
GATAAGGATAAGGCTGATTTTTATTATACCTAGAGGAGGAGTAGGTAGTTTGAAAAAAGTATGCGAACAGATCGGCTATGCCTGGATTAGTGTTCGCGCTCTCATCAGCAAACTTAACCGAAGAAGGCAAAGTAGATGTCTTTCGTTTAGAATTGACAAAGTTAAAAAATTGCTTAGGATTATGTGAAAATTGAAGGCGACAACGCCGAAGGTAATTCTTATAGCAGATGGAATTTTGGGTAGAAAAATTTGATCGGGCAACTGCATAGCGGGAGAAATCAGAGTGATTTCCCGATTTCTTAAACTTTTTATAACACCTCGACTTCACGTTTTTTAACCTCATCAGTTCCTTTGAGAACCAGGGAGGCCTATCAGGCCTCGCTGGGTGATCAAGAGGAACGCAAACATCAAAAATCGAGTACAAGGTGTCATAAAAAAGTTTCAAGGCAACATCAATGTCTGCACAATTGTACAGTTGGGACCAGTCGACTTGCAGAATAAGATCATTTAGCTTATGAAAATCAGCCTTTCGGAAACAACGCATACGTTCAGCTAATTCCGATTCCTTAATAGGGACTCGGGCTGGTAAATCAATGACCATTTCCAGAGTTGGATGAAAAGGGTCTTCAGGAAGTGTAAGCGGATTGATCCTGTGCACAACACTATTGAACGAATCCAACACAAAAATTAGATCAAGAGATCTGTTTCTTGAATTGCGCACACGATTAACCTGCCGTAAGGACAGTTCATGTAGACCATCAATAAATTCGTTTGACGATAACGGCAACAGAAAGTTTGAGTCTGATGGCGATGACCACTCGACAACAGGAAGATTAAAGTCACCAAGAACTACTAAAAGGTCTCTATCAGAAAGTAGGGAGGAGACAGATTTAATAGCATTAAGATGGGTTTGATAGGTAGACAAATTAGATAGAGGAGGTAAATATGAACATGTAATATAGATAGAAAAAGTACCAAATACAACTCTTACAGCCACCAACTCAATCTCTGAGATGGGAAGATCGATGCGTTCCGACGAAAGAGCAGACTCGACAGCTATAAGTACTCCCCCTCCGATACGGGCAGCTATATGATATAGTGGTCTGATCTTAATAGGATTTTGAATATATATGAGGAGTATAGTAATACTAATAAATACCGAGTTTGGTCAAGATATCTTGAAAATCAAAATTTTTTTCATACAAGAACTAAATTTTCGACCGATCGATCCTACGGCAGCTATATGATATAGTGGTCCGATCTTAATAGGATTTTGCATATATATGAGGAGCATAGTAATACTAATAAATGCCGAGTTTGGTCAAGATATCTTGAAAAACAAAATGTTTTTTCATACAAGAACTACATTTTCGACCGATCGTTCCTATGACAGCTATATGATATAGTGGTCCGATCTTAATAGAATTTTGCATATATATGAGGAGCATAGTAAAACTAATAAATGCCGAGTTTGGTAAAGATATCTTGATAAACAAAATTTTTTTCATACAAGATCCTACATTTCGACAGATCGTTCCTATGGCAGCTATATGATATAGTGGTCCGATCTTAATAGGATTATGCCTATATATGAGGAGTATAGTAATACTAATAAATACCGAGTTTGGTCAAGATATCTTGAAAATCAAAATGTTTTTGCATACAAAAACTTAATTTCCGACCAATCGTTCCTATGGCAGCTATATGATATAGTGGTCCGATCTAAATAGGATTTTGCATATATATGTGGAGCATAGTAAAACTAATAAATACCGAGTTTGGTCAAGATATCTTGAAAAACAAAATGTTTTTTCATACAAGAACTACATTTTCGACCGATCGTTCCTATGACAGCTATATGATATAGTGGTCCGATCTTAATAGAATTATGCATATATATGAGGAGCATAGTAAAACTAATAAAAACCGAGTTTGGTCAAGATACCTTGATAAACAAAATTTTTTTCATGCAAGAACTAAATTTTCGACCGATCGTTCCTATGGCAGCTATATGATATAGTGGTCCGATCTTAATAGGATTATGCCTATATATGGGGAGTATAGTAATACTAATAAATACCGAGTTTGGTCAAGATATCTTGAAAAACAAAATGTTTTTGCATACAAAAACTTAATTTTCGACCGATCGTTCCTATGGCAGCTATATGATATAGTGGTCTGATCTTAATAGTATTTTCAATATATATGAGGAGCTTAGTAAAATTAATAAAAACCGAGTTTGGTCAAGATACCTTGATAAACAAAATTTTTTTCATGCAAGAACTAAATTTTCGACCGATCGTTCCTATGGCAGCTATATGATATAGTGGTCCGATCTTAATAGGATTATGCATATATATGAGGAGCATAGTAAAACTAATAAATGCCGAGTTTGGTCAAGATATCTTGATAAACAAAATTTTTTTCATACAAGATCCTACTTTTCGACAGATCGTTCCTATGGCAGCTATATGATATAGTGGTCCGATCTTAATAGGATTATGCCTATATATGAGGAGTATAGTAATACTAATAAATACCGAGTTTGGTCAAGATATCTTGAAAAACAAAATGTTTTTTCATACCAAAACTTAATTTTCGACCAATCGTTCCTATGGCAGCTATATGATATTGAGGTCTGATCTTAATCGGATTTTGCATATATATGAGGAGCATAGTAATACTAATAAATGCCGAGTTTGGTCAAGATATCTTGAAAAACAAAATGTTTTTTCATACAAGAACTACATTTTCGACCGATCGTTCCTATGGCAGCTATATGATATAGTGGTCCGATCTTAATAGAATTATGCATTTATATGAGGAGCATAGTAAAACTATTAAATGCCGCGTTTGGTAAAGATATCTTGATAAACAAAATTTTTTTCATACAAGATCCTACTTTTGGACAGATCGTTCCTATGGCAGCAATATGATATAGTGGTCCGATCTTAATAGGATTTCGCCTATATATTAGGAGCATAGTAATACTAATAAATACCAGGTTTGGTCAAGATATCTTGAAAAACAAAATGTTTTTTCATACAAAAACTTAATTTTCGACCGATCGTTCCTATTTTTTTTTTTTTTTTTTTAACACGAATCCCGATGCAACGTACTGCATCCCACCTCCCGCCCAACCGACCGAGGGGCGCAGTCGTGTAACGTACGACACGAAATAAAAAGTAAATATTAAAAAAAAAAAAAATCGATACAAGCTACGAGTATGTGTACAAATACAATTACAAATAAAAATAGGACTATCTACTTGCTAAATAGTTTAGAATAGAAGACTTTATACGAGGAAGAGAAGCTTCCGAGCAGAATACTCTGTAATGCTTGTTGTAGTCATCACAGAGAACCCTGAACGGTTCATGCAAGGCATAATTAGTGGAGCAAAATTGAAGCGATAAAGGTACAAAATTACGTGTTAGAGTAGTAGGGATAGAGAAATTTAATTGGCTAGTCAACACAGAAGAGTCGATTTCACCAGTAATTAATTTATGAATAAATAGTACACCCAGCATGGTTCTACGATTAATTAAAGAAGGAAGGTTAATCATCAGAAGTCTACTGGAGTATGACGGTAACCGCACACGAGGATCCCAATTTAAACCACTGAGGGCAAACAACAAGAATTGTTTCTGAACGGATTCAATTCTGTCCTGATGGGTAGAATATTGTGGTGACCAGATACATGAGGCATACTCAAGAATAGGTCGTACCAACGATATATAAAGTGTTTTTGTCGTGTACGGATCGTCAAACTCCTTCGACCATCTCTTGATGAAACCCATAACTATTCTGGCCTTATTGACTACGGTATTAACATGAGAGTCGAATTTAAGCTTATGATCAAGGATGACACCTAGATCATTAACTTCATTAGAAGTACTATTAACACGCTCGAGCGGTATGCTATCAAGGATGTAAGAAACCAATTGAGGAGGGCTTCTATAGAAGGTCATTACCTTACATTTAGAGCAGTTTAAGTTTAACAGGTTGGCTAGGCACCAAGCCTGAAACGCATCAATGTCCGCTTGTAAGAGATAACATGATGCCATATCCTTATATGAAAGGCATAATTTTACATCATCAGCATACATTAATACTCGAGAGTGAGACAGTATCGAGGGAAGGTCATTGATGAAAAGAGTAAAGAGTAGCGGGCCAAGATGACTACCTTGAGGAACACCGGAAGTCACCAGAATACGTATAGAAAATGAGTTTCTGAAAAGAACCTTTTGGGTTCTGTCACGCAAATACTCTGAAATCCAGTTCAAAAGATTGACTGGGAAGCCGAGAAGGCTTAATTTATGAAGCAGCAAGGAATGGTTGACAGAGTCGAAAGCCTTACTGAAATCAGTATAGATGACGTCAGTCTGCTTTCTTTTTTAAACCCATCAATTACAAACGAAGTAAACTCAAGAAGGTTAGTGGTTGTAGATCTGCGCTTCACGAACCCATGCTGGGAAGGTGAAATAATAGAACTACATAAATGCTGCAGTTGAGATGTTATAATTCTCTCAAAAGCTTTAGGTATAGCGGATAATTTGGAAATACCTCTATAGTTTTCGACATCGGACTTACTCCCTTTCTTATGGAGAGGGATAATATATGATTCCTTCCAAATGGTCGGAAAAGATGAAGTGTTAACGGACAATTCAAAAAGTTTTAAAACAGGTTTACATAATGCTGCAGCGCAGTATCTAAGCACGCAGGCAGGAACACCATCAGGGCCCGGTGAGTAAACCGGCTTGATAGTGTTAAGGTCGCTAAGAAGCGAACTTTCGGTAATAATGGGATTAAAGATGCAGTTTGACCTCTGTAACTGATAAGGATAAGGCTGATTTTTATTATACCTAGAGGAGGAGTAGGTAGTTTGAAAAAAGTTTTCGAACAGATCGGCTATGCCTGGATCAGTGTTCGCGCTCTCATCAGCAAACTTAACCGAAGAAGGCAAAGTAGATGTCTTTCGTTTAGAATTGACAAAGTTAAAAAATTGCTTAGGATTATGTGAAAATTGAAGGCGACAACGCCGAAGGTAATTCTTATAGCAGATGGAATTTTGGGTAGAAAAATTTGATCGGGCAACTGCATAGCGGGAGAAATCAGAGTGATTTCCCGATTTCTTAAACTTTTTATAACACCTCGACTTCACGTTTTTTAACCTCATCAGTTCCTTTGAGAACCAGGGAGGCCTATCAGGCCTCGCTGGGTGATCAAGAGGAACGCAAACATCAAAAATCGAGTACAAGGTGTCATAAAAAAGTTTCAAGGCAACATCAATGTCTGCACAATTGTACAGTTGGGACCAGTCGACTTGCAGAATAAGATCATTTAGCTTATGAAAATCAGCCTTTCGGAAACAACGCATACGTTCAGCTAATTCCGATTCCTTAATAGGGACTCGGGCTGGTAAATCAATGACCATTTCCAGAGTTGGATGAAAAGGGTCTTCAGGAAGTGTAAGCGGATTGATCCTGTGCACAACACTATTGAACGAATCCAACACAAAAATTAGATCAAGAGATCTGTTTCTTGAATTGCGCACACGATTAACCTGCCGTAAGGACAGTTCATGTAGACCATCAATAAATTCGTTTGACGATAACGGCAACAGAAAGTTTGAGTCTGATGGCGATGACCACTCGACAACAGGAAGATTAAAGTCACCAAGAACTACTAAAAGGTCTCTATCAGAAAGTAGGGAGGAGACAGATTTAATAGCATTAAGATGGGTTTGATAGGTAGATAAATTAGATAGAGGAGGTAAATATGAACATGTAATATAGATAGAAAAAGTACCAAATACAACTCTTACAGCCACCAACTCAATCTCTGAGATGGGAAGATCGATGCGTTCCGACGAAAGAGCAGACTCGACAGCTATAAGTACTCCCCCTCCGATACGGGCAGCTATATGATATAGTGGTCTGATCTTAATAGGATTTTGAATATATATGAGGAGTATAGTAATACTATATATATGAGGAGCATAGTAAAACTAATAAATGCCGAGTTTGGTCAAGATATCTTGATAAACAAAATTTTTTTGCATACAAAAACTTAATTTTCGACCGTTCGTTCCTATGGCAGCTATATGATATAGTGGTCCGATCTTAATAGGATTTTGCATATATATGAGGAGCATAGCAAAACTAATAAATGCCGAGTTTGGTCAAGATATCTTGATAAACAAAATTTTTTTCATACAAGATCCTACTTTTGGACAGATCATTCCTATGGCAGCTATATGATATAGTGGTCCGATCTTAATAGGATTTCGCCTATATATGAGGAGCATAGTAATACTAATAAATACCAGGTTTGGTCAAGATATCTTGAAAAACAAAATGTTTTTTCATACAAAAACTTAATTTTCGACCGATCGTTCCTATGGCAGCTAAATGATATAGTGGTCTGATCTTAATAGGATTCTGAATATATATGAGGAGCTTAGTAAAACTAATAAAAACCGAGTTTGGTCAAGATATCTTGATAAACAAAATTTTTTTCATACAAGAACTAAATTTTCGACTGATCGTTCCTATGGCAGCTATATGATATAGTGGTCCGATCTTAATAGGATTTTGCATATATATGAGGAGCATAGTAATACTAATAAATGCCGAGTTCGGTCAAGATATCTTGAAAAACAAAATGTTTTTTCATACAAGAACTACATTTTCGACCGATCGTTTCTATGACAGCTATATGATATAGTGGTCCGATCTTAATAGAATTTTGCATATATATGAGGAGCATAGTAAAACTAATAAATGCCGAGTTTGGTAAAGATATCTTGATAAACAAAATTTTTTCATACAAGATCCTACTTTTCGACAGATCGTTCCTATGGCAGCTATATGATATAGTGGTCCGATCTTAATAGGATTATGCCTATATATGAGGAGTATAGTAATACTAATAAATACCGAGTTTGGTCAAGATATCTTGAAAATCAAAATGTTTTTGCATACAAAAACTTAATTTCCGACCAATCGTTCCTATGGCAGCTATATGATATAGTGGTCCGATCTTAATAGGATTTTGCATATATATGTGGAGCATAGTAAAACTAATAAATACCGAGTTTGGTCAAGATATCTTGAAAAACAAAATGTTTTTGCATACAAAAACTTAATTTTCGACCGATCGTTCCTATGGCAGCTATATGATATAGTGGTCCGATCTTAATAGGATTTTGCATATATATGAGGAGTAAAGTAACACTAATAAATACCGAGTTTGGTGAGGATATCTTGAAAAACAAAATGTTTTTGCATACAAAAACTTAATTTTCGACCGATCGTTCCTATGACAGCTATATGATATAGTGGTCCGATCTTAATAGGATTTTGCACATATATGAGGAGCATAGTAAAACTAATAAATGCCGAGTTTGGTCACGATATCTTGATAAACAACATATTTTTCATACAAGATCCTACTTTTCGACAGATCGTTCCTATGGCAGCTATATGATATAGTGGTCCGATCTTAATAGGATTTCGCCTATATATGAGGAGTATAGTAATACTAATAAATACCGAGTTTGGTCAAGATATCTTGAAAAACAAAATGTTTTTGCATACAAAAACTTAATTTTCGACCGATCGTTCCTATGGCAGCTATATGATATAGTGGTCCGATCTTAATAGGATTTTGCATATATATGAGGAGCATAGTAAAACTAATAAATGCCGAGTTTGGTCAAGATATCTTGATAAACAAAATTTTTTTGCATACAAAAACTTAATTTTCGACCGTTCGTTCCTATGGCAGCTATATGATATAGTGGTCCGATCTTAATAGGATTTTGCATATATATGAGGAGCATAGCAAAACTAATAAATGCCGAGTTTGGTCAAGATATCTTGATAAACAAAATTTTTTCATACAAGATCCTACTTTTGGACAGATCATTCCTATGGCAGCTATATGATATAGTGGTCCGATCTTAATAGGATTTCGCCTATATATGAGGAGCATAGTAATACTAATAAATACCAGGTTTGGTCAAGATATCTTGAAAAACAAAATGTTTTTTCATACAAAAACTTAATTTTCGACCGATCGTTCCTATGGCAGCTAAATGATATAGTGGTCTGATCTTAATAGGATTTTGAATATATATGAGGAGCTTAGTAAAACTAATAAAAACCGAGTTTGGTCAAGATATCTTGATAAACAAAATTTTTTCATACAAGAACTAAATTTTCGACTGATCGTTCCTATGGCAGCTATATGATATAGTATTCCGATCTTAATAGGATTTTGCATATATATGAGGAGCATAGTAATACTAATAAATGCCGAGTTCGGTCAAGATATCTTGAAAAACAAAATGTTTTTTCATACAAGAACTACATTTTCGACCTATCGTTTCTATGACAGCTATATGATATAGTGGTCCGATCTTAATAGGATTTTGCATATATATGAGGAGCATAGTAAAACTAATAAATGCCGAGTTTGGTCAAGATATCTTGATAAACAAAATTTTTTTCATACAAGATCCTACTTTTCGACAGATCGTTCCTATGGCAGCTATATGATATAGTGGTCCGATCTTAATAGGATTATGCCTATATATGAGGAGTATAGTAATACTAATAAATACCGAGTTTGGTCAAGATATCTTGAAAATCAAAATGTTTTTGCATACAAAAACTTAATTTCCGACCAATCGTTCCTATGGCAGCTATATGATATAGTGGTCCGATCTTAATAGGATTTTGCATATATATGTGGAGCATAGTAAAACTAATAAATACCGAGTTTGGTCAAGATATCTTGAAAAACAAAATGTTTTTGCATACAAAAACTTAATTTTCGACCGATCGTTCCTATGGCAGCTATATGATATAGTGGTCCGATCTTAATAGGATTTTGCATATATATGAGGAGTAAAGTAACACTAATAAATACCGAGTTTGGTGAGGATATCTTGAAAAACAAAATGTTTTTGCATACAAAAACTTAATTTTCGACCGATCGTTCCTATGACAGCTATATGATATAGTGGTCCGATCTTAATAGGATTTTGCACATATATGAGGAGCATAGTAAAACTAATAAATGCCGAGTTTGGTCACGATATCTTGATAAACAACATATTTTTCATACAAGATCCTACTTTTCGACAGATCGTTCCTATGGCAGCTATATGATATAGTGGTCCGATCTTAATAGGATTTCGCCTATATATGAGGAGTATAGTAATACTAATAAATACCGAGTTTGGTCAAGATATCTTGAAAAACAAAATGTTTTTGCATACAAAAACTTAATTTTCGACCGATCGTTCCTATGGCAGCTATATGATATAGTGGTCCGATCTTAATAGGATTTTGCATATATATGAGGAGCATAGTAAAACTAATAAATGCCGAGTTTGGTCAAGATATCTTGATAAACAAAATTTTTTTGCATACAAAAACTTAATTTTCGACCGTTCGTTCCTATGGCAGCTATATGATATAGTGGTCCGATCTTAATAGGATTTTGCATATATATGAGGAGCATAGCAAAACTAATAAATGCCGAGTTTGGTCAAGATATCTTGATAAACAAAATTTTTTTCATACAAGATCCTACTTTTGGACAGATCATTCCTATGGCAGCTATATGATATAGTGGTCCGATCTTAATAGGATTTCGCCTATATATGAGGAGCATAGTAATACTAATAAATACCAGGTTTGGTCAAGATATCTTGAAAAACAAAATGTTTTTTCATACAAAAACTTAATTTTCGACCGATCGTTCCTATGGCAGCTAAATGATATAGTGGTCTGATCTTAATAGGATTTTGAATATATATGAGGAGCTTAGTAAAACTAATAAAAACCGAGTTTGGTCAAGATATCTTGATAAACAAAATTTTTTTCATACAAGAACTAAATTTTCGACTGATCGTTCCTATGGCAGCTATATGATATAGTATTCCGATCTTAATAGGATTTTGCATATATATGAGGAGCATAGTAATACTAATAAATGCCGAGTTCGGTCAAGATATCTTGAAAAACAAAATGTTTTTTCATACAAGAACTACATTTTCGACCTATCGTTTCTATGACAGCTATATGATATAGTGGTCCGATCTTAATAGGATTTTGCATATATATGAGGAGCATAGTAAAACTAATAAATGCCGAGTTTGGTCAAGATATCTTGATAAACAAAATTTTTTTCATACAAGATCCTACTTTTCGACAGATCGTTCCTATGGCAGCTATATGATATAGTGGTCCGATCTTAATAGGATTATGCCTATATATGAGGAGTATAGTAATACTAATAAATACCGAGTTTGGTCAAGATATCTTGAAAATCAAAATGTTTTTGCATACAAAAACTTAATTTCCGACCAATCGTTCCTATGGCAGCTATATGATATAGTGGTCCGATCTTAATAGGATTTTGCATATATATGTGGAGCATAGTAAAACTAATAAATACCGAGTTTGGTCAAGATATCTTGAAAAACAAAATGTTTTTGCATACAAAAACTTAATTTTCGACCGATCGTTCCTATGGCAGCTATATGATATAGTGGTCCGATCTTAATAGGATTTTGCATATATATGAGGAGTAAAGTAACACTAATAAATACCGAGTTTGGTGAGGATATCTTGAAAAACAAAATGTTTTTGCATACAAAAACTTAATTTTCGACCGATCGTTCCTATGACAGCTATATGATATAGTGGTCCGATCTTAATAGGATTTTGCACATATATGAGGAGCATAGTAAAACTAATAAATGCCGAGTTTGGTCACGATATCTTGATAAACAACATATCTTTCATACAAGATCCTACTTTTCGACAGATCGTTCCTATGGCAGCTATATGATATAGTGGTCCGATCTTAATAGGATTTCGCCTATATATGAGGAGTATAGTAATACTAATAAATACCGAGTTTGGTCAAGATATCTTGAAAAACAAAATGTTTTTGCATACAAAAACTTAATTTTCGACCGATCGTTCCTATGGCAGCTATATGATATAGTGGTCCGATCTTAATAGGATTTTGCATATATATGAGGAGCATAGTAAAACTAATAAATGCCGAGTTTGGTCAAGATATCTTGATAAACAAAATTTTTTTGCATACAAAAACTTAATTTTCGACCGTTCGTTCCTATGGCAGCTATATGATATAGTGGTCCGATCTTAATAGGATTTTGCATATATATGAGGAGCATAGCAAAACTAATAAATGCCGAGTTTGGTCAAGATATCTTGATAAACAAAATTTTTTCATACAAGATCCTACTTTTGGACAGATCATTCCTATGGCAGCTATATGATATAGTGGTCCGATCTTAATAGGATTTCGCCTATATATGAGGAGCATAGTAATACTAATAAATACCAGGTTTGGTCAAGATATCTTGAAAAACAAAATGTTTTTTCATACAAAAACTTAATTTTCGACCGATCGTTCCTATGGCAGCTAAATGATATAGTGGTCTGATCTTAATAGGATTTTGAATATATATGAGGAGCTTAGTAAAACTAATAAAAACCGAGTTTGGTCAAGATATCTTGATAAACAAAATTTTTTTCATACAAGAACTAAATTTTCGACTGATCGTTCCTATGGCAGCTATATGATATAGTGGTCCGATCTTAATAGGATTTTGCATATATATGAGGAGCATAGTAATACTAATAAATGCCGAGTTCGGTCAAGATATCTTGAAAAACAAAATGTTTTTTCATACAAGAACTACATTTTCGACCGATCGTTTCTATGACAGCTATATGATATAGTGGTCCGATCTTAATAGAATTTTGCATATATATGAGGAGCATAGTAAAACTAATAAATGCCGAGTTTGGTAAAGATATCTTGATAAACAAAATTTTTTTCATACAAGATCCTACTTTTCGACAGATCGTTCCTATGGCAGCTATATGATATAGTGGTCCGATCTTAATAGGATTATGCCTATATATGAGGAGTATAGTAATACTAATAAATACCGAGTTTGGTCAAGATATCTTGAAAATCAAAATGTTTTTGCATACAAAAACTTAATTTCCGACCAATCGTTCCTATGGCAGCTATATGATATAGTGGTCCGATCTTAATAGGATTTTGCATATATATGTGGAGCATAGTAAAACTAATAAATACCGAGTTTGGTCAAGATATCTTGAAAAACAAAATGTTTTTGCATACAAAAACTTAATTTTCGACCGATCGTTCCTATGGCAGCTATATGATATAGTGGTCCGATCTTAATAGGATTTTGCATATATATGAGGAGTAAAGTAACACTAATAAATACCGAGTTTGGTGAGGATATCTTGAAAAACAAAATGTTTTTGCATACAAAAACTTAATTTTCGACCGATCGTTCCTATGACAGCTATATGATATAGTGGTCCGATCTTAATAGGATTTTGCACATATATGAGGAGCATAGTAAAACTAATAAATGCCGAGTTTGGTCACGATATCTTGATAAACAACATATTTTTCATACAAGATCCTACTTTTCGACAGATCGTTCCTATGGCAGCTATATGATATAGTGGTCCGATCTTAATAGGATTTCGCCTATATATGAGGAGTATAGTAATACTAATAAATACCGAGTTTGGTCAAGATATCTTGAAAAACAAAATGTTTTTGCATACAAAAACTTAATTTTCGACCGATCGTTCCTATGGCAGCTATATGATATAGTGGTCCGATCTTAATAGGATTTTGCATATATATGAGGAGCATAGTAAAACTAATAAATGCCGAGTTTGGTCAAGATATCTTGATAAACAAAATTTTTTTGCATACAAAAACTTAATTTTCGACCGTTCGTTCCTATGGCAGCTATATGATATAGTGGTCCGATCTTAATAGGATTTTGCATATATATGAGGAGCATAGCAAAACTAATAAATGCCGAGTTTGGTCAAGATATCTTGATAAACAAAATTTTTTTCATACAAGATCCTACTTTTGGACAGATCATTCCTATGGCAGCTATATGATATAGTGGTCCGATCTTAATAGGATTTCGCCTATATATGAGGAGCATAGTAATACTAATAAATACCAGGTTTGGTCAAGATATCTTGAAAAACAAAATGTTTTTTCATACAAAAACTTAATTTTCGACCGATCGTTCCTATGGCAGCTAAATGATATAGTGGTCTGATCTTAATAGGATTTTGAATATAAATGAGGAGCTTAGTAAAACTAATAAAAACCGAGTTTGGTCAAGATATCTTGATAAACAAAATTTTTTTCATACAAGAACTAAATTTTCGACTGATCGTTCCTATGGCAGCTATATGATATAGTATTCCGATCTTAATAGGATTTTGCATATATATGAGGAGCATAGTAATACTAATAAATGCCGAGTTCGGTCAAGATATCTTGAAAAACAAAATGTTTTTTCATACAAGAACTACATTTTCGACCTATCGTTTCTATGACAGCTATATGATATAGTGGTCCGATCTTAATAGAATTTTGCATGTATATGAGGAGCATAGTAAAACTAATAAATGCCGAGTTTGGTAAAGATATCTTGATAAACAAAATTTTTTTCATACAAGATCCTACTTTTCGACAGATCGTTCCTATGGCAGCTATATGATATAGTGGTCCGATCTTAATAGGATTATGCCTATATATGAGGAGTATAGTAATACTAATAAATACCGAGTTTGGTCAAGATATCTTGAAAAACAAAATGTTTTTTCATACAAAAACTAAATTTTCGACCGATCGTTCCTATGGCAGCTATATGATATAGTGGTCTGATCTTAAAAGTATTTTCAATATATATGAAGAGCTTAGTAAAACTAATAAAAACCGAGTTTGGTCAAGATATCTTGATAAACAAAATTTTTTTCATACAAGAACTAAATTTTCGACCGATCGTTCCTATGGCAGCTATATGATATAGTGGTCTGATCTTAATAGGATTTTGCATATATATGAGGAGTATAGTAATACTAATAAATGCCGAGTTTGGTCAAGATATCTTAAAAAACAAAATGTTTTTGCATACAAAAACTTAATTTTCGACCGATCGTTCCTATGACAGCTATATGATATAGTGGTCCGATCTTAATAGGATTTTGCATATATATGAGGAGTATAGTAATACTAATAAATGCCGAGTTTGGTCAAGATATCTTAAAAAACAAAATGTTTTTGCATACAAAAACTTAATTTTCGACCGATCGTTCCTATGACAGCTATATGATATAGTGGTCCGATCTTAATAGGATTTTGCATATATATGAGGAGCATAGTAAAACTAATAAATGCCGAGTTTGGTCACGATATCTTGATAAACAACATATTTTTCATACAAGATCCTACTTTTCGACAGATCGTTCCTATGGCAGCAATATGATATAGTGGTCCGATCTTAATAGGATTTCGCCTATATATGAGGAGCATAGTAATACTAATAAATACCGAGTTTGGTCAAGATATCTTGAAAAACAAAATGTTTTTGCATACAAAAACTTAATTTTCGACCGATCGTTCCTATGGCAGCTATATGATATAGTGGTCCGATCTTAATAGGATTTTGCATATATATGAGGAGCATAGTAAAACTTATAAATGCCGAGTTTGGTCAAGATATCTTGATAAACAAAATTTTTTTCATACAAGATCCTACTTTTGGACAGATCATTCCTATGGCAGCTATATGATATAGTGGTCCGATCTTAATAGGATTTCGCCTATATATGAGGAGCATAGTAATACTAATAAATACCAGGTTTGGTCAAGATATCTTGAAAAACAAAATGTTTTTTCATATAAAAACTTAATTTTCGACCGATCGTTCCTATGGCAGCTAAATGATATAGTGGTCTGATCTTAATAGGATTTTGAATATATATGAGGGGCTTAGTAAAACTAATAAAAACCGAGTTTGGTCAAGATATCTTGATAAACAAAATTTTTTTCATACAATAACTAAATTTTCGACTGATCGTTCCTATGGCAGCTATATGATATAGTGGTCTGATCTTAATAGTATTTTCAATATATATGAGGAGCTTAGTAAAACTAATAAAAACCGAGTTTGGTCAAGATATCTTGATAAACAAAATTTTTTTTATACAAGATCCTACTTTTGGACAGATCGTTCCTATGGCAGCTATATGATATAGTGGTCCGATCTTAATAGGATTTTGCATATATATGAGGAGTATAGTAATACTAATAAATACCGAGTTTGGTCAAGATATCTTGAAAAACAAAATGTTTTTTCATACCAAAACTTAATTTTCGACCAATCGTTCCTATGGCAGCTATATGATATAGTGGTCTGATCTTAATCGGATTTTGGATATATATGAGGAGCATAGTAAAACTAATAAATACCGAGTTTGGTCAAGATATCTTGAAAAACAAAATGTTTTTGCATACAAAAACTTAATTTTCGACCGATCGTTCCTATGGCAGCTATATGATATAGTGGTCCGATCTTAATAGGATTTTGCATATATATGAGGAGCACAGTAAAACTAATAAATGCCGAGTTTGGTCAAGATATCTTGATAATCAAAATTTTTTTCATACAAGAACTAAATTTTCGACCGATCGTTCCTATGGCAGCTATATGATATAGTGGTCTAATCTTAATAGGATTTTGAATATATATGAGGAGCTTAGTAAAACTAATAAAAACCGAGTTTGGTCAAGATATCTTGATAAACAAAATTTTTTTCATACAAGAACTAAATTTTCAACCGATCGTTCCTATGGCAGCTATATGATATAGTGGTCCGATCTTAATAGAATTTAGCATATATATGAGGAGCATAGTAAAACTAATAAATGCCGAGTTTGGTCAAGATATCTTGATAAACAAAATTTTTTTCATACAAGATCCTACTTTTCGACAGATCGTTCCTATGACAGCTATATGATATAGTGGTCCGATCTTAATAGAATTATGCATATATACGAGGAGCATAGTAAAACTAATAAATGCCGAGTTTGGTAAAGATATCTTGAAAAACAAAATTTTTTTCATACAAGATCCTACTTTTGGACAGATCGTTCCTATGGCAGCTATATGATATAGTGGTCTGATCTTAATAGTATTTTCAATATATATGAGGAGCTTAGTAAAACTAACAAAAACCGAGTTTGGTCAAGATATCTTGATAAACAAAATTTTTTTCATACAAGAACTAAATTTTCGACCGATCGTTCCTATGGCAGCTATATGATATAGTGGTCTGATCTTAATAGGATTTTGAATATATATGAGGAGCTTAGTAAAACTAATAAAAACCGAGTTTGGTCAAGATATCTTGAAAAACAAAATGTTTTTTCATACAAAAACTTAATTTTCGACCGATCGTTCCTATGGCAGCTATATGATATAGTGGTCTGATCTTAATAGTATTTTCAATATATATGAAGAGCTTAGTAAAACTAATAAAAACCGAGTTTGGTCAAGATATCTTGATAAACAAAATTTTTTTCTTACAAGAACTAAATTTTCGACCGATCGTTCCTATGGCAGCTATATGATATAGTGGTCTGATCTTAATAGGATTTTGAATATATATGAGGAGCTTAGTAAAACTAATAAAAACCGAGTTTGGTCAAGATATCTTGATAAACAACATTTTTTTCATACAAGAACTAAATTTTCGATCGATCGTTCCTATGGCAGCTATATGATATAGTGGTCCGATCTTAATTGAATTATGCATATATATGAGGAGCATAGTAAAACTAATAAATGCCGAGTTTGGTCAAGATATCTTGATAAACAACATTTTTTTCATACAAGATCCTACTTTTCGACAGATCGTTCCTATGACAGCTATATGATATAGTGGTCCGATCTTAATAGGATTTCGCCTATATATGAGGAGCATAGTAATACTAATAAATACCAGGTTTGGTCAAGATATCTTGAAAAACAAAATGTTTTTTCATACAAAAACTTAATTTTCGACCGATCGTTCCTATGGCAGCTAAATGATATAGTGGTCTGATCTTAATAGGATTTTGAATATATATGAGTAGCTTAGTAAAACTAATAAAAACCGAGTTTGGTCAAGATATCTTGATAAACAAAATTTTTTTCATACAAGAACTAAATTTTCGACTGATCGTTCCTATGGCAGCTATATGATATAGTGGTCCGATCTTAATAGGATTTTGCATATATATGAGGAGCATAGTAATACTAATAAATGCTGAGTTTGGTCAAGATATCTTGATAAACAAAATTTTTTTCATACAAGATCCTACTTTTCGACAGATCGTTCCTATGGCAGCTATATGATATAGTGGTCTGATCTTAATAGTATTTTCAATATATATGAGGAGCTTAGTAAAACTAATAAAAACCGAGTTTGGTCAAGATATCTTGATAAACAAAATTTTTTTCATACAAGATCCTACTTTTGGACAGATCGTTCCTATGGCAGCTATATGATATAGTGGTCCGATCTTAATAGGATTTTGCATATATATGAGGAGTATAGTAATACTAATAAATACCGAGTTTGGTCAAGATATCTTGACAAACAAAATGTTTTTTCATACCATAACTTAATTTTCGACCAATCGTTCCTATGGCAGCTACATGATATAGTGGTCTGATCTTAATCGGATTTTGGATATATATGAGGAGCATAGTAAAACTAATAAATACCGAGTTTGGTCAAGATATCTTGAAAAACAAAATGTTTTTGCATACAAAAACTTAATTTTCGACCGATCGTTCCTATGGCAGCTATATGATATAGTGGTCCGATCTTAATAGAATTGTGCATATATATGAGGAGCATAGTAAAACTAATAAATGCCGAGTTTGGTAAAGATATCTTGAAAAACAAAATTTTTTTCATACAAGATCCTACTTTTGGACAGATCGTTCCTATGGCAGCTATATGATATAGTGGTCTGATCTTAATAGTATTTTCAATATATATGAGGAGCTTAGTAAAACTAATAAAAACCGAGTTTGGTCAAGATATCTTGATAAACAAAATTTTTTTCATACAAGATCCTACTTTTCGACAGATCGTTCCTATGGCAGCTATATGATATAGTGGTCTGATCTTAATAGTATTTTCAATATATATGAGGAGCTTAGTAAAACTAATAAAAACCGAGTTTGGTCAAGATATCTTGATAAACAAAATTTTTTTCATACAAGATCCTACTTTTGGACAGATCGTTCCTATGGCAGCTATATGATATAGTGGTCCGATCTTAATAGGATTTTGCGTATATATGTGGAGTATAGTAATACTAATAAATACCGAGTTTGGTCAAGATATCTTGAAAAACAAAATGTTTTTTCATACAAAAACTTAATTTTCGACCAATCGTTCCTATGGCAGCTATATGATATAGTGGTCCGATCTTAATAGGATTTTGCCTATATATGAGGAGTGTAGTAAAACTAATAAATGCCGAGTTTGGTCAAGATATCTTGAAAAACAAAATGTCTTTTCATACAAAAACTTAATTTTCGACCGATCGTTCCTATGGCAGCTATATGATATAGTGGTCCGATCTTAATAGGATTTTGCCTATATATGAGGAGCACAGTAAAACTAATAAATGCCGAGTTTGGTCAAGATATCTTGATAAACAAAATTTTTTTCATACAAGATCCTACTTTTGGACAGATCGTTCCTATGGCAGCTATATGATATAGTAATCCGATCTTAATAGGATTTCGCCTATATATGAGGAGCATAGTAATACTAATAAATACGAGGTTTGGTCAAGATATCTTGAAAAACAAAATGTTTTTTCATACAAAAACTTAATTTTCGACCGATCGTTCCTATGGCAGCTATATGATATAGTGGTCTGATCTTAATAGGATTTTAAATATATATATGAGGAGCTTAGTAAAACTAATAAAAACCGAGTTTGGTCAAGATATCTTGATAAACAAAATTTTTTTCATACAAGAACTAAATTTTCGACCGATCGTTCCTATGGCAGCTATATGATAGAGTGGTCCGATCTTAATAGGATTTTGCATATATATGAGGAGCATAGTAATACTAATAAATGCCGAGTTTGGTCAAGATATCTTGAAAAACAAAATGTTTTTTCTTACAAGAACTACATTTTCGACCGATCGTTCCTATGACAGCTATATGATATAGTGGTCCGATCTTAATAGAATTATGCATATATATGAGGAGCATAGTAAAACTAATAAATGCCGAGTTTGGTAAAGATATCTTGATAAACAAAATTTTTTTCATAGAAGATCCTACTTTTCGACAGATCGTTCCTATGGCAGCTATATGATATAGTGGTCCGATCTTAATAGGATTATGCCTATATATGAGGAGTATAGTAATACTAATAAATACCGAGTTTGGTCAAGATATCTTGAAAATCAAAATGTTTTTGCATACAAAAACTTAATTTTCGACCAATCGTTCCTATGGCAGCTATATGATATAGTGGTCCGATCTTAATGGGATTTTGCATATATATGAGGAGCATAGTAAAACTAAGAAATACCGAGTTTGGTCAAGATATCTTGAAAAACAAAATGTTTTTTCATATAAAAACTTAATTTTCGACCGATCGTTCCTAAGGCAGCTATATGATATAGTGGTCCGATCTTAATAGGATTTTGAATATATATGAGGAGCTTAGTAAAACTAATAAAAACCGAGTTTGGTCAAGATATCTTGATAAACAAAATTTTTTTCATACAAGAACTAAATTTTCGACCGATGGAACTAAATTTTCCTATGGCAGCTATATGATATAGTGGTCCGATCTTAATAGGATTTTGAATATATATGAGGAGCTTAGTAAAACTAATAAAAACCGAGTTTGGTCAAGATATCTTGATAAACAAAATTTTTTTCATACAAGAACTAAATTTTCGACCGATGGAACTAAATTTTCCTATGGCAGCTATATGATATAGTGGTCCGATCTTAATTGAATTATGCATATATATGAGGAGCATAGTAAAACTAATAAATGCCGAGTTTGGTAAAGATATCTTGATAAACAAAATTTTTTTCATACAAGATCCTACTTTCCGACAGATCGTTCCTATGGCAGCTATATGATATAGTGGTCCGATCTTAATAGGATTATGCCTATATATGAGGAGTATAGTAATACTAATAAATACCGAGTTTGGTCAAGATATCTTGAAAATCAAAATGTTTTTGCATACAAAAACTTAATTTTCGACCAATCGTTCCTATGGCAGCTATATGATATAGTGGTCCGATCTTAATAGGATTTTGCATATATATGAGGATCATAGTAAAACTAAGAAATACCGAGTTTGGTCAAGATATCTTGAAAAACAAAATGTTTTTGCATACAAAAACTTAATTTTCGACCGATCGTTCCTAAGGCAGCTATATGATATAGTGGTCCGATCTTAATAGGATTTTGCATATATATGAGGAGCATAGTAAAACTAATAAATGCCGAGTTTGGTCAAGATATCTAGATAAACAAAATTTTTTTCATACAAAATCCTACTTTTCGGCAGATCGTTCCTATGGCAGCTATATGATATAGTGGTCCGATCTTAATAGGATTTCGCCTATATATGAGGAGTATAGTAATACTAATAAATGCCGAGTTTGGTAAAGATATCTTGATAAACAAAATTTTTTTCATACAAGATCCTACTTTCCGACAGATCGTTCCTATGGCAGCTATATGATATAGTGGTCCGATCTTAATAGGATTATGCCTATATATGAGGAGTATAGTAATACTAATAAATACCGAGTTTGGTCAAGATATCTTGAAAATCAAAATGTTTTTGCATACAAAAACTTAATTTTCGACCAATCGTTCCTATGGCAGCTATATGATATAGTGGTCCGATCTTAATAGGATTTTGCATATATATGAGGAGCATAGTAAAACTAAGAAATACCGAGTTTGGTCAAGATATCTTGAAAAACAAAATGTTTTTGCATACAAAAACTTAATTTTCGACCGATCGTTCCTAAGGCAGCTATATGATATAGTGGTCCGATCTTAATAGGATTTTGCATATATATGAGGAGCATAGTAAAACTAATAAATGCCGAGTTTGGTCAAGATATCTAGATAAACAAAATTTTTTTCATACAAAATCCTACTTTTCGGCAGATCGTTCCTATGGCAGCTATATGATATAGTGGTCCGATCTTAATAGGATTTCGCCTATATATGAGGAGTATAGTAATACTAATAAATGCCGAGTTTGGTCAAGATATCTTGATAAACAAAATTTTTTTCATACAAGATCCTACTTTTCGTCAGATCGTTCCTATGGCAGCTATATGATATAGTATTCCGATCTTAATAGGATTTAGCATATATATGAGGTGTATAGTAATACTAATAAATACCGAGTTTGGTCAAGATATCTTGAAAAACAAAATGTTTTTTCATACAAGAACTAAATTTTCGACCGATCGTTCCCATGGCAGCTATATGATATAGTGGTCCGATCTTAATAGAATTATGCATATATATGAGGAGCATAGTAAAACTAATAAATGCCGAGTTTGGTTAAGATATCTTGATAAACAAAATGTTTTTTATACAAAAACTTAATTTTCGACCGATCGTTCCTATGGCAGCTATATGCTATAGTGGTCCGATCCAGCTGGTTTTGACATATGTGCGGCGTGCAACAGAAAAAGGGACTTCTGCAAAGTTTCATTAAGATAGCTTTAAAACTGAGAGACTAGTTCGCATAGAAACAGACAGACGGACAGACGGGCATGGCTATATCGACTCGGCTGTTGATGCTGATCAAGAATATATATACTTTATGGGGTCGGAGATGTCTCCTTCTATGCGTTACACATTTCACGACAAAATTATAATACCCTCTGCAAGGGTATGAAAAGTATTACAAATATTTAGAAAAACAAGAGGGCTGCCGATTAGGGGATACCCTGAACCCTCTTATTCCAACACCAAATGCAGTTCGCGCTAAGCGCTCGTTTGCGTTAGCAGTAATAAAAATAAATTAAAAAAAAAAAGTTCTCCCGGCAGGGATGGAACTAGCAACTAACCGCACTACTTGCCGCCGTCTCTACTCAACAGCCAAACCTGGGGTGTCTCTTGATCGCTTCCTGACTCTGCTTCTGAATCCAAACTACCAGCAATTTGATATTCATCTGATGATACAGAACTATCGTCCAACACCGGTAGACCAGGACCACATTACACATAATTGGTTCACTGCCATTGTTGACGTTATCATGTCTGTTACGCCCAAGTGAAGGTGCTATTTCAATCGGTTTCAAATTATCAGGACCAGCTACGTTCCATTCGACATTTTCTGCAAACATTACTTACATTCACTTTATTATTCTTAGTCTTGGCAGTGACCCATCGGTTGCGTCTTAAATAGTTTTCGAAATTGTCCTTAATTATGTACCATTTACATTACCAACAATGGTTCCATAATTCCATTCTTTTCCATTTTTCTGAAAGATAACTAGATCACCCAAATTTAATCCTGGTAGTGCTCTGGCATACCGGTTGTTCGCAGCAAAACGTCAATTGATTTAGTATTAAACATATAATATCATGCTACATTGCACTCACATTGTTACTTTAAAATACCTTGCAAATATTCTTAAAACTTACATCACCAATCATCCATTCACTTTACCATCCCCAGTCTTCTCAAAAACCTTCAGCTAAATACACGCACTGAACTAAAACTCGGGTCTTATCTGTTTAGAATTAATATTAAATAGATAAAAGGCCGAAGTGGGATGCAAAGCAGCATATCCTCGAAACATTGGTGACCCCGACGTGAATTTCTTTTTCATTATTTTTCACTCTTTTCATTCGCTTAATTTCTTTTCTCGTAATCGAACCTCGCTGTCTTGGCCGCCGCAGTCACACACACACATACGTACTCGTATCGGTTAGAGAGCGCCCCTTTTTCGTTGTGCCAAAATCATTACAAATCGATGTAATAATTTTATCTCGCGTTATTATAAAGTAAGTCGGCTCAATAATATCAAACCTATTTAGTGCAGTTCAGCGCTAAACACAACCATTCCCGCACTCGAAGAAAGGCCTAGACCAAGTGCATACACACACTCACACATTGCAGTTCGATGCCTCAGAGCTAGCAATACATACATACATACGTGCTCAAAACCATCTGTAATCGGCTCTGCGCTTTGCCTCCGTTTAACCTTCGCTGTTTTTCAAGGGTATCCAGTACACTCTCAGCGCCTTTTTTTGCTAACTTTGGCGGCAAGACTAAGTACAGTGAACACTCGGTGCAATGAACCCACCAACAAGTTCGCCTTCTACGGGCAGAGGTGAAATGGACCCAAGCGAAATAGACTTCTGCAGTGCTAAGTGCGCATCAGTTAAGCGTCAGCTCGCAGCTATGAACACATATTTGAGCGCTGACGACATGGAAAGCTTTGATGAAACCTTTGGTGGACCACATGAAGTCAGCATTTGAGAACTCCCAGTCCAGGCTCTAAAATCTCGACCTGCTGTAGTTAGCATCAGACACCCGTGCAGAATTTATTCAGCTATACTGGTACGTTAAATCGAAGCTCACTCGTCATCTGCATTCTGTAAACAAGGCACGCATGACCTGCCCAAACTCTACTACAATCCGCGGCTACATTGAGGAGACAAATACATTGTCACAATCGCTTAGCCGTAAGTCTCGTTTACCGGAATTGCAGCTACCCAGGCTCAGCGGTGCCTACGAGAATTGGCCTGATTTCTACGCCATGTACAACACAGTCATCGGAAACAACGAAGATCTGAGTAAGATTGAAAAACTGCAACATCTACGCTCTTGCCTAGATGGCGCTGCTATCGAAACAATAAGGTCATTGGAGCCTACCGACGCTAATTACGACAAGGCCTTGGAATTGCTTATTAAGCGATTCGATAATAAATTATTGCACTTTCAGGGCCACGTTCGGGCTATATTCGGTCTATCAGGTGTGGAAAAGGGTTCGGCAGGCAGCTTACGCGTGCTGAGTGATAAAATCAACGCACATCTTCGAGCACTCAGTACCATGGCATCAGCCCAGTAGCTTGCTGACGGACTGCTCATCCACATCATTGGCCGCAAGCTTGATCAAGGCATTCAAGAGAGATGGGGAGAGGCACTTTCAGTAGATAAATTGCCAACGTGGAAGGATATGTCAGCATATCTGGAAAAGAGATGTCGCATGTTGGAAAACTTGAAGAGCGCTACGGCACATACACCTAGCCTGCAGGTGGGCAAAAACTTATCCAAAGCAAATCGCAACACACTAATTGCCTCATCTAATCAACAACTTTGTCACTTTTGCGAATCTAAAGATCATTATCTCACTAAATGCACTTGATTTTTAAATTTGTCACTCAATCTGCGCCATAAGGAAGCCAAACGTATGCACCTTTGCTTGAATTGCTTACGAAAGGGCCATAGCTTGCAGCAGTGCCGACCAGGCCATTGCAGACATTGTCAATATAAACACCACTCTTTGCTGCACATGACTCCAAACTTAAGTCACACGTTTGATCATAGTGCACAAAACACGCAGGCCTTCTCATATTCCGTCTACGCTGCCTCAAAACTCATCAGCTCTCATTTCGACTACCTCTGATATCACACCTGAAGCTCTGAACGTCAAGCCTACTGAGTACGTGTTGCTCCCCACGGCTATCGTATACGCCAGGAGCCGCTCTGGAGCATACATACCCTGCCGCGCATTGCTGGACTCTGCTTCTCAGCTCAACTTTATTACCAGCAGACTCGCCAAAACTCTTCAGCTGACAACTCATCATTCGAACGTCTCGATTTCAGGCATTGGCGAAGCAGCTTTAACCTCTAACTTGTCTGCTGATGTTTGATGCTCGCATGACAGAAAATTCAGCACAGTATTTTATGCCGTCATAACGCGTACAATAACAGAATATCAGCCTGATTTTGAAATCGACGTTGCCGGTTGGAAAATTCCCAAAAACATCAAACTCGCTGACCCATCGTTCTTTAAGAGCCAGCGGATCGATCTACTACTGGGTGCTAGCCTATTTTTCGAGCTCATTTGTGTTGGTCAGATTCGCATTGAGAATAACTTGCCGAGACTCCAGAAGACGAAACTTGGGTGGATCGTCTCTGGCGGACTTTCGCATAAAACATCTTTAGCTGTTCTTCACCATGAGACCAACCCATGCCCAGTAGAGGATTCGCTGTCCTGCATCGTCAAACGCTTTTGGGAGGTCGACAATTGCTGTGGCTCCACACCCATTCCTTCTGATGAGGACGCTCTCTGTGAGAAATATTTGTGCAAGGCTGCACACGCCTCATCTCAGGCCAATATTCCGTGTGCCTGCCTGCGAAAACGAAATTCGATGCCTTGGGTGATTCTTATCATCGCGCTTTAAGACGGTTCAAAGCTCTCGAATGCAAGCTTAGCAGAAATCATCAACTTAAGAATAAATATTCTGCTTTCATGCAAGTATATATAAATCTGGGGCATATGTCACTTGTCACTAACAACCAAACTAAACCTCAGTTTTATTTACCACATCACTGTGTGGAGAAGCCGGACAGCACGTCAACGAAATTGCGCGTCGTTTTTGACGGATCTGCTAAGTCGACATCAGGCGCATCCCTTAATGATTTGCTACTAGCTGGTCCATCCATTCAGCCAAAAACATCAACACACTGGATAGATTTCGACTTTTCAAGGTTGCGGTCTGCGGTGACATCTGCAAGATGCGCGAAAATCCACATGACCGGAACTAAGCCTGCTGCGTTTTTAGCCATCCGCACGATGCAACAGCTTACCTACGACGAGGAGCACAATTTCCCACTGGCTGCCAAGATCATCCGCCGGGACTTCTATGTCGACGATCTGATCTCTGGAGGTGATTCCATTGACGAAGCCAGTCAAATTCGACATCAAGTAAAGCAGCTGTTAGCAAAAGGCCACTTTCCAATACGGAAATGGTGTTCGAACGAGCCTGCCGCTCTCGACGGTGAATCGGAGTCCGATAGGGAAACACTGATGGAGTTCCACGACGGCACCAGCATTGCTAAAGCTCTGGGCCTAGCCTGGGACCCCAGCTCTGACAATTTGCTCTTCAACTTTTCAGAAATACTACCCAAAGGCTCTAGAACGAAACGAAATATTTTGTCAACAATAGCCACATTCTACGATCCTCTGGGATTAATCTCTACCATCATCACCAAACTGAAGATTTTTCTTCAAGCACTTTGGAAGGAGAAGGTCAACTGGGACGAAAGCCTTCCGCAGTCAGTGCATTCAGTTTGGGTTCAGCTCACTTCGCAACTCTCATTTGTTCGTAGTCTGAAATTTCCACGATTTGCTATGACATCGCTAGCAAATTATGAAATACATGGCTTTTGCGACGCAAGCATGGCTGCATATGGCGCTTGTGTCTTTGTTCTAAATCTAGAGTGGCACCCCTCAAAACGCTAACAATTCCAAAGCTTGAACTCTCAGCAGCGCTCATACTTTCAGAGTTGATCTACAACGTCGCCGCAGATATTCAGTTCAAATGCAAATATCATTGTTGGACTGACTCAACTATAGCACTGGCATGCATACGAGAAACGCCTTCTAACTTCAATGTTTTCGTTTCTAACAGGGTATCACAAATCCAGGAACGCACTAAAGGCATGGTTTGACACCATGTGCCGTCCCAGCAGAACCCTGCTGACATCTTATCACGTGGATGCACGCCGCTGGAACTCATAGAATCGCAACTCTGGCACAACGGTCCGACATTCCTGCGCTCCAGCAGCTCAGAATGGCCTGAAGACAGTGCTTATCAACTGGAGCTTCCAGAGCGTCGTCACAATACATTGGTCCTATCAATTAAAAGGGATTTGACCGCATCGTGTAAATTGAAAAATTCATTTGGAAAACTCAAGCGTATTTTCGCATATATTTGCCGATTTATTACGAAAATTCAAACGAACTCACCTCGGTCCAAAGATTTCTTTACTCTGGGCGAAATTAAACAAGGAACACATCTACTCATCAAAAGTATCCAGACTACACATTTCATTGAGGTTGATTACAAGGCACTCCGCTCCAACAAGCCGCTGCCACTTAAAAGCGAACTCCGATCTCTGCATCCCATATTAGATCCCAAAGGACTCATGCGCGTTGGTGGTCGGCTTCAGAACTCCAACCTTGAATACGAAGCCGAGCACCCTATACTTCTAGCCAAAGAGCATCCAGTAACCTGCGCATTAATCATGCATTACCATAACACATTTCTGCATGCTGGCCCGCAGTTTCTGCTTGCGACCTTGCGACAACGGTACTGGCCCATTGGAGGACTTAAGGTCGTTTCTAGAGTCGTGAACAAATGTGTTCGTTGCTATCGCATGCGACCTACAATTTTGGAACAAGTCATGGCTCCACTACCAGCAGACCGCGTGCAACCCAGTCCTACGTTCCACGTAACTGCAATAGACTTTTGCGAGCCAATCAGAAGTCTTTAAATCAGAGGTCAGAAATCGGTCGCCATCAAAATGCTATATCTCCATTTTTGTCTGCTTCTCAACAAAGGCAACGCTCTTAGAGCTAGTAGAAGATCTATCTACTCCGTCTTTTATGGCTGCGTTGAAACGATTCGTCAGTCTAAGAGGCAAGCCGAATTCCATTTGGTCTGACAATGCGACCAATTTCGTCGGCGCACGAAATGAATTGAAGGAGCTAAGGAAACTTTTCATGAGTGACCCAGAACGCAGCCTGATCGTCAACGAATGCTTGGCGCTGGGAATCACTTGGCACTTTATTCCGCCACGATCGGCACATTTTGGTGGCCTATGGGAAGCCGCAGTGAAGTCAGCCAAACATAATTTTCACCGCGTCGTTGGAAATGCTGTTCTCTCATTTCATGAACTTCGAACCCTAATTTGCCAAATATCTGCCATGTTAAATTCAAGACCGCTTTGTCCCATTACAGAAAATCCAAGCGAGTGGGAGGTACTTACGCCTGGCCACTTTCTCTGGGGCAAGTCCAACGCTTCTATTGACGAGCCCGACTTGAGGCATCTGAACATCGATCGTTTTAGCCGCTGGCAACGTGTTTGCTACATGGAGCAGACCTTTTGGAAGAAGTGGAGCATCGCTTACCTGTCACTGCTGCAGGAGCGTGGAAAGTGGCGCGCTCCTAAGAGAAATCTTCAGCCTGGCGACATCGTGCTGCTCAAGGAGGACAACATTCCCCCTCTGAGATGGCCTCTCGGCCGAGTCGACAGAACAATAAATGGAGATGACGGTGTCGTGCGGGTGGCCATCGTTCAAACTGCAAGCGGACTTGTCAAGACAGCTATCACAAGGATCGCCGTTCTGCCTATCGAGACCACTTCGGTTGAGAACCTTCGACTTCCAACGGGGGGAGCATGTTCGCAGCAGAACGTCAATTCATTTAGTATTAAACATATAATATCATGCTACACTGCACTCACATTGTTACTTTAAAATACCTTGTAAATATTCTTAAAACTTACATCACCAATCATCCATTCACTTTACCATCCCCAGTCTTCTCAAAAACCTTCAGCTAAATACACGCACTGAACTAAAACTCGGGTCTTATCTGTTTAGAATTAATATTAAATAGATAAAAGGCCGAAGTGGGATGCAAAGCAGCATCTCCTCGAAACACCGGTCATAATAATATTTTTGCTTTTTTTTTTTTAATTTTGTTTTGGATAGTTTCCTCACTCACATTACCACGACACAATAGAGAATCCGAAATCGGCATTCTCGTCTTTACCTGCCGACCAAAAAACAACTGGGCCGGGGCCAGTCCCATGCTTGCGACAGGAGCTGTGTTATATTCCAAAATTCTATAGTCATAGTTTTCTGTGTCTCTAGCTTCAATGTAACGTTTCAAAATATTTTTAGCAATCGCAACGCCTTTCCCAGCTAACCCATTGCTTTGTGGGTACCGAGGGCTTGAGAATTTCAAGACAATATTATGATCACCCGCAAATGTTTCAAATTCACGAGAGTTAAATGGCACATTATCCGCCCTAATTATATTTGGATATCCCAGTTTGTTGAAATTACTCTTCACCTTGTTAATAATATGACCTGACGTTTTATTGTTTACATGCTCCACAATTAAAAATCCTGAGTTTACATCAATAACTGACAAGAAGTCCTGTCCTGCATATTCAAACAAGTCAGCAGACACTATCTGAAACGCATATTTAGGTGGCTCTTCTTGAACTAGCTTTTCTTTTTGATTGTTTCGAGTGAATTTTTCACAAATGTCCCAAGATTTAACGATCTCCTTTATCTGACCGTTCATGTTAGGCCAATAATAAAGCACTCTTGCACGTGCAAGAGTTTTTTCAATTCCTAAATGTGGTGCATGTAACCACTTACATACTTATTTCTGTAATTCTGATGGAATTACGAGTCGATGATCACGAAAAAGTAAGCCATTCTCAAAGTACAGTTCGTTTTTTACCCTATGAAAAACTTGGCTCAGATTGTCCCATTGGTGATAATTTGTCCAACCGTTCTCTACATATCGACAAATTTTCAAAAAAACTTCATCACGTTCAATGGTGGAACGGTATAAATCATAATTTTGTTTCGATAAACACGCCGATTTAGTGACCGAATGAATTATTCCCGTTAAATCCGTGTCCTCATGACATTCCGATAATTGGGCCCGTGAAAGGCAGTCAGCCACAAGCATTTCTTTTCCCGGTTTGTACACATCAGTCATCTCTGGATATCTTAAAAGTGACATAACCATTCGCTGAAGTCGCATTGTCACATCATCGATATCACGCCTGACTAATGTTTACAGCGGTTTGTGATCACTTTCTACGGTAAATTCACGTCCATACAAAAAATAATAAAATCGTTGACATGCGAAAAGAGCCAACCACTCCTTTTCGATCTGAGCCCACTTTTGTTCACTCTTACTCAATGTTCGAGACGCATATGCTACTGGGTGTCTGTTTTAAAGCAATAACACACCCCAGTCCATCCTTTGATGCATCCGTTTGCACAATGACAGGCAACTTTGGATCATAAATAGCCAATACCGGTTCAGTTAGGTAATCAACAGGTGAAATGATTCCATCCTGTACCATTTTCCCCAATTGAAGTTTCAGTTCCTCCAATAAAGAGTTTAAAACATTGAGTTTCCTTTTAAATTAATCGCGAACGTTCCCGGAAATTTTCCCAAAACTTCAAAAACATTTCGATTGATTTGCAAAAATTCCCCTTTTGCTTGTGACAAACAAGCGACAGACCCTACGTCAACTAGCTTAACCAATCCAAATCGTTCACATGACTTAAGACCCAGTATTGGCTCACATATGTGATCGACAACAATAAGTGAGAAGACTGTTCCATTTTTGACATTCGATCAATGCAATTTAATTTAACTGTCCCAAACACATTTACTTTATTCCCGTTATAATCATAGACAGAATAATTAAAATTGTTGTTTTCCAATTTTGTTTTCAAATTTTTAACTATTTTGGTCGGAATGCAGTCCACATCAGATCCAGTATCAAGCTTAAACCTAACCACTTGATTCGCTATCTGATATTCCTTGTACCATCGCTTCTTATGATTGCTTGAATTTATTCTATAAATACGATCTACTTTAATATCCCTATCCATCAATGATTTGTAAAGAATTACCTGAACCATTGTCAATTGAAACAAAGTCGTGTTACTGCATTAATTGTATCACTGAGCTGATGTTCCGCCACACTGTTGACACTCGGTTGACTATTGGTGTTCAACAACACCTTATTTTCCTTAGCCGCTTCATATGTTTTGCACATTTCAATAACCTTTTGCAATAGCTCATCCTTGCCATCCAACAATTTCAATTGCAATTTTTTGTCATACACACCAATGATGATACGATCTTTGAACATTCGCTCGTTATACGATGCTCCATTACAATTGTATTCACAGAATTCAATCTGCTTTCGTATTTCTGTTTCAAATTCAACAAACGGTTGCTTCTCCTTTTGCACAATATTGTTAAATTTAAACGATTCCATCGTTATATTCTTTCACGGCATGCAATATTCCTCGAATGCTTTTAAAACATCATCCAATGTTCTTCGATTGGCTACTGCGATAGCAGCGTTTTCATTTGGTTCAGCATTTTCATTCCCAGCCGGTACCACAACACATTCCTGTCCAAGTATTCCGTTTACTGTTCCATCATTCGGAAACAATGTGTTGTAGATTTCACGAGCCTGTCGGCCAACTAACCACAAAAACGTTGCAATTTTTTTTCGATTCATTTCCTTCGTCTTTGTCTGGTGCTTGCATGTACATCAAAAATTCATTTTTCCATGGCCGCCACTCCTTTGCCACGTTATTTTCCTTTAACTGGCTGTTTTCCAAAAAAAATACTCCAGAATTTTTACGATAAATGTTTTCCCAATGATGACCTGGTAGTCATATCAACTTTTCAGACTATGATGCTCCCAAAGCCCGATGGTTTTCCAATTTTTTTTTTTTTTTAGCTATT
Source organism: Drosophila littoralis (assembly GCA_018903485.1). Taxonomy (NCBI): domain Eukaryota; kingdom Metazoa; phylum Arthropoda; class Insecta; order Diptera; family Drosophilidae; genus Drosophila; species Drosophila littoralis. The sequence goes on from JAEIGF010000590.1 coordinate 2,512,212, forward strand.
TCACCACACTTGCAATCTTGCACGCTCTTTGAGAACGTGACGTCACCGTTGTTTCCTTTGTTCGGTACAGAACACAATTCGTTTTCCTTATCGTATTATAAAATCCCACTTCTGACACCATGTAATAATTATTGAATTATTATAATTAAACGACTATAATTATTTTAGTTGAATGATATTGCGTAGTTTATTGTCTGTGTAAATCATTTGGTCTTGGTGATGGTTGACGCTCAACTGCCTACTCGATATTTCTACAGACTTGCATTGATGCGTGTGTTTCTTACACCTACATGAATAGTTCAGCGACACTTGTGACGAACTATACCTGTTTAGTCTCGAACAAGCAATATTATTACAGTGTGTGTGTACATGTATACAGAAATTCTAGGAATTTAGGCTTGTTGCTGCTAACACGTGCGCAGTCAAAACACATAACTTTTGCGTGTTTCTTAACCGATCTTAATGACATTTTCTACAGTACATTTTATTGTACCATAGAATATTTATGTATTCTCATAAAAACAATTGCATTTAAATTGTGGCTTAAATTGGTGGGCAATGCAATACGCAACAAGTTTTGTGACTCTAGCTTCTTATTATTTTCCCAATTTGCCCAAAAAACAAGAGTTCAATATCGATTTTTATCGATTGCCTGGAATCGGAGTAAGTTATCGATTATCGGTAAAAAAAACTCGATCTGCCCATGGACTAGGAGGACCTACAGCTAACACTAAGTCAATCAAAACAGCTAAACTAAAATCAAGTCTCTAGCTCTTAAAGGTTCTGAGATCCTTGCATTCATACATACGGACAGACAGACGAACATGGCTAAATCGACTCGGCTATTTAGTCTGATCAAGAATATATACACTTTATGTTGTCGGAGATGTTTCCTTCTGCCCGTTACATACATTTGCACAAATACATTATACCCTTTTTACTCATTTTTAATGGGTTGGGGGTATAAAAAGTAAAATTTTCTTGTAATATGTATATATTTACTCCTAGCGGAAATATCCTGGAAAGTTTTGTGCTAGACATTGTGAATACAAATATTTCATTTAGTTCCCGGCTATAAGAAATTAAAATCTGTCCGTACTATCTTGAGCTCCACGTCTAATTGAAAATATATTTAAGGTCCATCAAATAAAAAACCTAATATTGGAATAAACGGTTTCCACTTATGTTAGCATACTGCTTTGAGAAAACTTTGAGGCCGATCAGACGAAACCTTAAAGTTCGAAAGCTATAAGTCTTTCCCTCGTATTTAGCAAATATTGTAAGGCACGATTTAAATAAATATTCCCAAGGATCTTTAAAAATCGATTTTTAAAAACCGGTAGAATGTTAATCAAAAAACTTACATTCAACCGGGGATGAATTTGAACGCCAAAATTCACCCAGCAAACATTTGACTCCTATTTCTACCAAGGAAAATTGGATTTTTTCGAAAAGTGTGAAACACCCCTCAAATGAATTTGAACAAAGAAGAAAATGGTTTTGAGCCCGATCGGATTGAAAACAATAAAGTTTCAAATAAACGTTTTCCCGATTTTTGCTCACTTGTGTCTTGAATTTCCCATAACCCCGTCTTAGCGTACTCCTTCGCCACATAAGGCAACAGTGAAAATTTCAGTTTACTTTTTCTTACGGTTTGGTTTGCGCATTGATCACCAATCAGTCACTCAGTCAGGACAAACCGTTTTATATGCAAGGATATATACTATTTCGTGAGCGCCTCGTAGTACATTTATTGTCACTGCCCAAAATCCTAAGTTAAGATCTAATGCTTACGAATTTTGAAACAGGAGAGCTACCATCTAAGGTTTTAAACAAACTTGCGTATAGTTTACAATTTGCATTCACGAGCTCTTGTACTCTCAGTACTATCTTCTATACAGACCGGCAGATGGACATGGGTATTATAGTTTGGCTGTGGATGCTGACTGTATGGGGGATCAGGCTTTTATAGTCACACAACATTTTTAATTATAATAATAATAATTTTCGTTTGTAATACTTATATTTAACTCAAATAGCGTTGTAGTTGTAAAATTAAAGTCGAGTAGAAAATCTTGCGACCAGCACGTCACCTTCAAAGTGAACCTATCCCATTCTGTCATGTTCTAAGAAATCGTATCGCCCATATTCAGCTGTCATGGCCAAGCATTCGGACCTTAGATATTTCTGTTTATATTGGATGCTTTACATAATCCATCGTTTTTCTTCGGGTCCGAGACACGCTCACATACTCAGACAGCAAGAGGGTAAGAAATACATATGATTTGCGTAGTAGAACGGCATCGCTGTTTATTATCTCGCTCTCACTACAGGAAACATCTTTTACTTACTCTCAGTGTACTCACTGCTCTCTCATTATGCTAGGGATCGTTTAAATTTATGTGGGTGCATGTGTCCGCACAAGCAACAATGCGCACAAATTCAGTTTTTCCCGTGCACAGCCCAAACCGTAAGAGCTAGGAAGCTGAAATTTTCACTGTAGTTACCTTATGTAATAAAGGTGCACGTTAAGACGGGGTTTCGGGAAATTCCACCCGAGTATGGAAAAATCGCGAAAAACGTTTGTATGTAACTTTTTTGTTTACCATCCGATCGGCCTCAAACTCAATTTCAAAGTTCTTTGTTCAAATTCATTTGAGGGGTGTTTCGCACGTTTTGGAAAATCCATCCCTCCTTGGTATAAATGGGGGTCAAAGATTTGGTGGGCGACGTTTCGCCCTCAAATTCACTCCTTTTCGGCACGTCCACTCACCATGATCGGTATTTCCAAAGTGCCGGCTCGCTCGCTAGCGAGCCATGCGCTTGCCTCGGCCGCTCAACTTCGCCGCGAGCTTTCGCAACTTCGCTTAGGAGCTTTCGCTCTTCGCCGCCGAATCGAAGCTGCGCTCTCGCAGGCGGTGTTGAACAACCGATCAGCAACGCACGGTGTTAGCGGCGGCCGGCGGTTAAATTCAAACTATCAACGGCTACTTGCCCCTAGCTATGCACTTATTCCAATAATACACAGACTATGCGGTTAATGGCTCCTTGCCTTTTAACTTAATTATAATATCCGCGGCTTCTTGCCTTTTAACTTAAATATAGTATCGGCGGCTTCTTGCCTCTTATAAATCTATTACCTTATGCTACTACATTTTATGCTTATAAACTATGAAAAATATCCAATTCTACTGCCAATAGCTCCTTGCCATGGGCTTGGCGATCCTTGCCGTGAGTTCACAACTGTGGGGAGGCTAATTCAAGTAGCCGCCTCACACCCCCCCCCCGTACTTCGACAACGATACCGTCGCTTCCCCGGCGGTATTCATGGTGACGACTTCCTCGACTAACTGATTACTTATTCGTTGTTTATGTTATTCCCTGCCTTAACAGTGCAGCTCACATTATACTAAGCCTATTCTGATTAGTCTATTCACTTGTGACTAATAAACTAAATTTAGTACAAGTACAGTTGGGCGACGGGTGTCGCTCGCACTCTCCGCCTGCTCGTGGGCACCCATGTTCCCGGGGTCTTCCCCTTCGTCCTCCGTCGTCTCTCGGTAAAACGGCTTCAGCTGCGAGATATTGGCCACCCTCCTTTTCCGTTCACCTGGCCTCATTAGGCGCACAAGGTTAGGTTACACGAACTTGATGACCCGATAGGGGCCATCGAACTTGGGAGCCAATTTCGCAGCGAAGCCCTCGGCGGCGTTGGACAGTTGGTGCTGCCGCAACAGGACCATCGAGTCCAACAATGGCCGCCACTCTCGTCTTCTCAAGTTATAAAGTCTGCCCTGGTCCTTCGATGCGCGCTGGAGATTGCTGTGAACGATATAAAAGATTTCTTTTAACCTATCCGACTTTGTTCTAGGGTCGAACGCACTAGTTGCTGACCCCGAAGTCACCTGATCATATAAAGCAGCCGGCAACCGCGGCTCCCTTCCCTGCATCAGGAAAGCGGGACTGAATCCGGTCGAATCCGCCACGCTTGTATTGACCGCCAGCGATATCTCGGGCAAGAGTTCGTCCCACGAACTCTGGTGGCCCTCGATAAATTGCGCTATCATGGTCTTCACGGTCCTGTTGGTCCTCTTGGTAGGATTTTCTTGCGGACAATAAGGGGCGGTGTACTGGACCTCTACACCCAAGGACTCCAGGAAAGCCTTGAAACTCCGGCTTGTGAATTGTACCCCGTTGTCGCACACGAACCTTTTGGGCACCCCGAATCGGCTCAAAATCCTCTCCCGGAACGCTGTTTGCAGGTGTGCTGCCGTGGCTCTCCTGAGAGGGACTAGCTCCACCCATTTCGAGAAAGCATCATGGAACACCAGTACCATGGTGTTGCCATGTTTCGACCTTGGAAGGGGCCCGACGAAATCCGCACAAAGTATTGCCATCGGCTCTGCCACCTGCCTCGTCAGCATGCGTCCAGCCGGTTTGAGTTGCTCACTCTTGAACTTTTGGCAGGTTTCGCAACACTTCACGTACTTGGCAGCGTCTCGGAACATACCCGGCCAGTAATACCTTTGGGCTAGCCTCGACTCTGTTTTCCTCACGCCTTGATGCCCGGCCGTGGGGGCATCATGGCATTCCGCCAATACCCTCTGCCGTTGAACACTGGCCACACATAGCTTCCAGGGAATGTAATCTTCGTCGTCCGTCCGGTGGCCCAAATGTCTATATAGCTGTCCATTTTCTTCTGCGTAGTCCGGGAACTTGGCTGGCTCTTCGGCGATCCTGGCACGCATACTCGCGACCCATTTGCAGGGCGGCTCGGCCACCACTGCTTGCTGACAGGTCTCTAGAGGATGTCTTGATAGTGCGTCAGCCACGACGTTGAGCTTCCCTCGTCGGTAGTGAACGTCGAATTGGAATTGTTTCTTCCTGACGGGCTCTCGATCGAATTAAGCCACTTTAGGGCCAAATGGTCCGTTATCACGTCGAACCGGTACCCTTCTAGGTAGCAACGCAGCTTCCGTATCGACCAAACGATTGGCAGGCACTCTTTCTCGGTGGCGGAGTAGTTCACTTCGGCCTTCAGCAACTTTCTGCTCGCGTACGCTATGACCCGCTCCTGCCCTTCTATCGTCTGCGTCAGCACTGCGCCGAGGCCGTACTCGCTCGAGTCAGTCTGTAGGACAAATCTGGCGGAAAAGTCTGGACAAGCCAACACAGGGGCAGTCGTCAAGCTGTCCTTTAATTGACGCAATGCCTCCTCCTGTTCTTGATCCCATGCCCATTTCCGCCCCTTCTTTTAGAGCGCTGTTAGCGGCTGTACCTGAGTCGCGAAGTTGGGAACGAAGCGCCGGTATCATGACGCCATCCCAAGACACTGCCGCAACTCCTTACAATTTGTCGGGGCCCTTAGGTTACGTATCGCCTCCACCTTTTCTGGATCGGTACGTATTCCTTCCCCACAGATAATGTGCCTAGGTAGACCAACCTCTCCCGGAAGAAACTGCACTTCTTCCTATTCAGCCTGAGATTAGCCGCCTTTAACCGGCGGAACACCTCCCTCAAGTTCTCTACATGTTGCTCCTTTGTCGCTCCTATTACCACGATGTCGTCTAGGTAGGCGAATGCATGAGGCTCCATTTCCGGCCCTATGACCGTGTCTAAGGCTCGCTGGAAGGTCGCACACGCCGAGTGCAAACGGAATGGCATCACCCGCCACTAGAAAAGACCTCTGCCGGGGACTGTGAACGCCGTACATTCCCGACTATCGGCTGCCATCGGTATCTGCCAGTACCCGTGCTTCAAATCCAGAGTGGAGATGAACCGGGCGTGACGCAACCGCTCAAGGATGTGATTAATCCTGGGAACGGGATAGGCGTCTGGGACGGAATGCGCGTTGAGTTGCCGGTAGTCGATACACATGCGCCACTCGCCAGTCTTCTTTTTGACTAAGACGATTGGGGCGCTGTGTGGACTACGCGACGGCTCAATGGTCCCCACCTGGATCAGCTCGTCCACCTGTTCATCAATCACCCTTTGCATGGCCGGATTCTTCAGGTAATATCTCTGTTTTAATGGCTTTTCATCCTTAAGCCTGATCCTGTGCTCCGCGATGTGCGAGACTTCCTGCAGCCCCTCGAAGAGTGTCAGTTCCGACTCCAGGAACTCCTTAAGTTCCGGATCCAAGTCCGCTGGCCACTCTGCCTCTTCGACGCCGGGCTTGCCCTGCGGCTCGCCTCCTCCAGGTACCACTCCGACTCCAAATAGAGCTCCTTGATCGCTTGACTCTGGCAGCCGCTCCTGATTCCCTGTACCCGTGTGGATTTGAGCCATTGCTCCTAATCCCTCCGTTCTTTGGCACGCTTCCACCCAGATTCTCTCCGACTGTTAAACGAGACGGAAGTGCGTAACAACCAAATCAAAGTGATTTACGATACAATATCGGCGTGCAATAAACTTTCTGACGCTAAGCGTCTGTTTAAGTTTTGGGCAATGCTGCTACGGCATTGCCGGCAACGATAATTTACAAAAAAACTAAAACAATTATAATAAACAAGCAGAAATTAACTTGCCCAAGGGCAATAAAACGCAGCGCAGGCGGCTGCAGCTGCATAGAAGCGGAAAAAAAAAAAAAAAAAAAACGTTTCTTATCTATTGCGCGCGCGCACCCTAGTGCGTGTGCGTGTGATTGTGCGTGCATTTGTTTACGTTTTTGCAGTGCAGGTGCTATCTTGCCGCGAAATTTTTGAGACTTCTGTGGACCGTTGCGGTAAATTCTGCAAGTAATAATACTTCTCATTATGGACATGCATAGCGACTCAAATGACTCAGAAATATACAACTTGTCACCATCGTATATTGCCAAAATGAGATCCATAGACGCCCAAGCGAGGCGACTAGACGAGCGGTATAAAACTGTGCTTTGCGAGAGCCAGATTCCCGCTACCTCCTCGAGTACGGTCTACATCACGACCATAGCCAACACTTCCGCTATTACCGCAGTCAAGCGCAGGGCAAGCGCCCTAGCGCTCCCCTCTCGCCTGACCAAACCAACAAAAAGGGTAAGACCAAAATTCTATCTAACCAGCAAGCATCAAGGGTAGTCCAAACTAGCCGGTCAAGCGGCTACATCCCATCTACGTCAAAAGATGCTAGTCTAAGGATGAATCGATTTGCAGCCCTTGACACTGCCGACAGCGAGGCTGACGAAAATCAGAAAGATACGGAATTAGATGATATGGAGACAGAAGCCAGCATGCTGGAGGACCTACCACTGCCTGCGACAACTCCACCGCCTCCTAAGTCTAGAAAACCTGGTCCCATCATGGTTCCGGGTATAACAGATATTCACAAATTCCAGGATGCCTTGGACCAAGTCATTCCACCTAGCAGCTACTCAACTCGTACGTCTGGCTCAGGCCTAACTAGGCTATACACCAAGGACGTTCCAACATTCCGTAAAGTAATTGCTTTCATGGAAAAGTCTAAATGCCAAAACTACCACTACCAACTCCAAGAAGATAAACCTTTACGCATTGTCCGCAAACAGATGGCGTCCTCTACAGCCCAAGGCTTTATAATAAAGGAAATGCTAGACAAAGGACACAAGGTAGTCAACATCTTCAATCCTAAAGGCAAGACCCCAAATGGCACTGAGCAAAGCAGGCTAAATATGTTTTTCTTAGACCTCAAACCGGCTCCCAACAATAAGGAAGCACTAAAAATAAACCTTTTGTGCCGTCAAGGAGTCTTAGTGGAGCGCCCCCGCCGATCTGCTGACGTTGTCCAATGCCACCGCTGCCAAGATTATGGCCATTCTAAAAACTACTGCATGAAGCAATTCGTTTGTGGTAGATGTGCTGAAGAGCACCCAACAGGATCGCCCCTTTGCAAAGCAGTCCAGGAAGGCGACTTCTTTTGCGCCAACTGTGGCGGAAACCACTCTGCCAACTACAAAGGCTGTAAATGGTACATAGACCGAATCAAGGTACGCAAGCCGGCCCCCAATATCTCGGCTACTCTCCACAAGGCGCATAGTAACCACGCTCGGCAAAACAACAATGCAAATCAATTTATCCCCCCTCCCATGGTAGCTGGCAAATCTGTTTCATTTGCGGACATGCTCAGATCGGGCAACCCTACCAACAGCCAGCGAAGAGGCATCACCCAATGCATACCAGATGGTAAAGCGAACGAAAGGCAGCTCAACAACATCCCCGGAAACAAGCCGAGCGAGGATACGAACTCGAGAATTTCGGCTCTTGAAGAGGCCATGCTAAGCATTACCTCAAGAATGGACCAGATCCTTAATACGCTTCATAAAAACTCCGAAACTCAGCACATCCTGATGTCGCTAATTTCTCGCCTTATCCCATCAAAATGAGCCAATTAAGGATCGGATTATGGAACGCAGATGGCCTTAGCAGAAAAATCCAGGAACTAAGGACTTTTCTCGCCACCCACGTCATTGACATAATGCTCCTAACGGAAACGCACATGCACATGTGCTCAAAAATATATGTCCCCGGTTATATTACATATATAACTCAACATCCTTGCAACTACCGCAGAGGAGGTGCCGGCATCTTAATCCGCCATAGCCTGAGCCACCACCCCCTGGAACACATTTCCCAACCACATCTGCAGATGGCCGCAGTCAAGATAAGCACTAGCAGAGGTGACTTCACAATTGCTTCTCTATACCTCCCGCCGGCTGTGCCATGGACCAAAGCAAATTTTGAGTTCCTACTAATGAACCTAGGACAAAAATTCATTGCCGGAGGGGACTGGAATGCGAAACACAGACTATGGGGAAACAACAGAGCCTGTACGAGAGGGCAGAATTTGCACGAAGCCATCATCGACTGCAGATGCGATGTCTTGGCAACTGGAGATGCAACATACTACGCCTACAACTCGCAACGCACTCCTAGTGCCCTAGACTTCTTCATATATGGTGGCCTTAGGCAGAGCTCACTCTCCATCGAGACCAAATATGACCTCTCTTCGGACCATCTTCCTCTTTTGGCAACTGTACACACCAGCCCTATACAGCAGCCAAAAAGAAAGAGTCTACTGCCGCCAAATGGGGACGTTGAAAGATTCCAGGCTGAACTCAACAACACAATCAATCTCAACATGATCCTGACCTCCCCGGAAGACATTGAGGATGCTATCGATAATTTCATGGCGAAGATTCGAGCAGCAGCCCAACATGCTTCACATGATATAGACCCGATCCGGATATCGCCCCCTCGAGGCTCAATCCATCCGGCGGCAGCTCCACTTCTGGCATTAAAAAGGCGGCTACGCAAGGAGCACGTGCGCACTGGTGACCTAAGAGTAAGCAGGATATATAGAAGGATATCCAACAGGCTCCAGAAAGCCCTCGCGGCCATAAGCAACCAGCAGTTCAGCAGAAAACTTATGGACGCAAGCCCAGATGCTAGCACGGGATACAGCCTCTGGCAGCTGACAAAAAGCTTTAAAAGACAGCCCGTCCGCAAGAGTCCCATAAAAAGAGAGGATGGTTCCTGGGCCAGATCGAGCTTAGAACGCGCTGAAACTTTCGCCACGCACCTAGAGGAGCGATTTAAACCGTTCGATTCCCCCCACTCGGTCCATGAAGAATACATAGACAGGACCCTTAAAGCACCACAACAACCTGATGTGTCCACTCTCCAGGTGACCCTCAAAGAGGTCGAAACACAAATCCAAGCGCTTAAGATTCGTAAAGCCCCTGGATCTGATGAACTGGACAGCAGAACAATAAAGCTGCTCCCCACCAAAGGCATACTCTTCATTGTGCTCTTATATAATACAATGCTTCGAATCGGACACTTCCCAAGGCAATGGAAAAGCGCTCTGATTGCCATGATTCCAAAACCCAAAAAATCGCTCACGCAAGTCGAATCTTATCGACCAATCAGCCTGCTTCCGACCCTCTCCAAAATATTCGAAAGAATATTAATGGCCAGAGTGTCGGAGCTGGATTGTGTTAAGCGCATCATACCAAGGCATCAGTTCGGATTTCGAAGACGGCATGGGACACCGGAGCAGCTCCACCGAGTGGTGGATTTCATCCTCGACAGCTTCGAGAACCTCGAGTATTGCGTCGCGGCATTTGTTGACATCAAACAAGCGTTTGACCGAGTGTGGCACAAAGGACTCCTGTTCAAAATAAAAACCTTGCTTCCCCCTCTCTTTTTCATATAATCCACAGCTTCCTCAAAAACAGAAAGTTTGTAGTGGTAGTCGACGGCACGTTCTCTGCAGTCAAGGAAATCCAAGCTGGAGTCCCCCAGGGCAGTGTCCTTGCTCCATGGCTCTACACTGTTTATACAGCAGACATGCCGACGGTGGACCCGACGACACTGGAGCATCCCGATAGCTTCAACCTCGCCACGTTCGCCGACGATACAGCAATCCTCTCAAAAGCCAGCTGTGTTTACCAAGCCACTGACCAACTACAAGAATACCTGCACGAGTTTGAGACGTGGGCATCAAGGTGGCGAATTGCCATCAACAGGCAAAAATCGATATGCTGCACATTCGCGATCCGGAGAGATACCTCGCCAGGAGTATTCCTCCAAGGCGAACTTCTTGATCATAAAGACGGCCATCGCTACCTGGGAGCCTACCTTGATCGCAGGCTCACTTGGAGCAAACACATCGAAACAACATGCCACAGCGTACGTCAAAAACTAAAAAGTATGGCTTGGCTCCTTAAGGCAAGCAGCAAGCTTTCTCTGAGCAATAAGGTGCTGCTTTATAAAACCCTCCTGGCCCCAGTCTGGCGCTATGCAAGCCAAATTTTCGGCACGGCAGCAAAATCTCACTTGAGGAAAATAAGTGTCTTCCAAGCGAAGGTACTCAGACTGAGTGCTGGGGCTCCCTGGTACATCCGCAACCGGGCCCTAGCAAGAGACCTAAAGGTCCCCTTGGTGGGCGACCTTCTACGTCAGCAGTCTACATGGCCCGTCTTTCTGCCCACCCCAATATATTGGCTAGAAGACTTTTCAGAAGAAAGCGACGGAGACTTCGCAGAATCCACCCCATCGACCTCCCAAACCGGGTAATCATTTGAAAAAAAGAAAAATAAATAAATAAAAATAGTAATCATACCAAAAATATAAGATAAATTGAATAATTATAAAACTTAATAGGTAATATTAAGTATGTTTATCTCATTATAGTCAAGCTAGGTTAAGATGCTCATGTATAGTATCAATAAATTAGCTAATAAAAAAAAAAAAAAAAAAAAAAAAAACGCTTCCACCGTGCTGCCTGCATGACCAGCGTAGATCTGCCTTTGCAGGTCTCACGCCACCTTTTGGGCTCCTCAAGCTCTCGGCCCAACCCCGAATGAGACTCATCTTTTACTTCCTTCTTCTTCTCCTTTTCCGTCGGTTGCCGAGCCGGCACTCCCGTTCCCTGACGCGCGAGGCCTTCTGCCGACTTCTCTCTCCTCTGCTACCGAGCAGGTGCTCCCCTTTCATGACCTGGGAGGCCTTCCCTCGACTTCTCTCCACTAAGCTGCCGAGCAGGTGCTCCCTTTTCATGACCTGGGAGGCCTTCCTTCGACTTCTCTCCACTCTGTTGCCGAGCAGGTGCTCCCTTTTCATGACCTGGGAGGCCTTCCTTCGACTTCTCTTCATTCTGTTGCCGAGCAGGCACTCCCGCTCCTTGACGCGTGAGGCCTTCTTTCGGCTCTTTCCCGGTTCCAGGCCCCGCGGCCGGAGACGTCACGTCCTCTAGGATCAGCTCCGCCTTGCCGCACCGTACCGTAGTGCCCATGGCACCCAGGAAGTCCATCCCCAGGATGACGTGGTCCAGCATTTCGGGCATGATAAGCATTAACATGCTGGCCACCTTCCCCGCTAGGCCGACGTCTATCCTCAATGCCTTCTCTACTTCGAGCGTGGACCCATCTGCCAGACGAATGCGCGCCTGTACGTTCTCCACTCTTCCCCGAATCGCCCACTTGCGTACGCAGTCTTCGCTCATGAAGCTGCGAGTGGCCCCTGTATCGATAGTGGCGGGCATCGTCCGCCCGCCAATCTCCACCGTGGCGACGATCCGGCCACCCTCCACCTTAAGCGGGTGTACTACTGCCGAGTCCCGTGTGTGTCGGCGTCGACCCGACCCTGACCTGGGCGACGCCGTTGCCCGTTTCCCGCCTCCGTGCGGCGACAACAATCCTGGCTACTTCTGCCCCGGTGCCCACATACCCAACAAAACAAGACGGGCGCATTGGGACATTCCCTGGCGAAGTGCCCGTCCCGTGCGCACCTGCGGCATGCTCGTCGCTGATCGTAACCGGTTCCGGCCTCTTGGTTCATCATCTGGTGGGCCACTTCCGCAGGGGCCGTTACCGGCGGAGCGGAGACTTGTCTATCCACAACGATCGCTCCGGATCCGATGGGAGTAGACCGGAATGGGTTAAGGTGTCCCCCATGGGGTTGTACCGTCCTTCCCCACTCCGCGCTACTTGAGCTCATGGCCACCTGACTCCCTGCCCTGCTTCCGGAGTATTCCGCTCGCTGTCTCATCACCGTTTCGTACTCCACAGCGAGTTGAGTCAGCTGGGACAAGGTGGAAAAATCTTGCCGTCGTACGTAAAGCCTGTATTCGGGTGCGGCATTCTCATATATCCGGTGCAACTCCTGCACCGGCTCATATCTGGCATGGTGCATCAAAGCCCTCAGTACTATTAGGTATTCCTTAAATTCTTCCCCCACACGCTGCCGGCGGGATCGGATTTCGTCTTCCAACCTCTCGAAGTAGCGTGGTGGTAGAAAGAATTCTAAGAAACCCCTCCTAAACACCGACCATGGCACATCCCTCAGTCCACTGCTTAAAAACTAACGAGCAGCCCGGTCGCAGAATATTTCGCTCATGGCCCGAGGCAATCGATCGGGGGCTATGCCGTACGTAATCGCACGCTCCTCTAGGTCCTCTAGGAACCCATGGGGGTCGTAACGGCCATCGTACCTCATACCCCACTTTCGGACTTGCTCCGGAACGTTTGCGAGAGGCTTGGCCTTCGACTGAGAATATGGCCGGGGAATATAAGGGCCACTATTCGAGTCGCACGGGGTTTGCTCTAGCTCCGCGTCGACCGCTGTCGTCCGGTGAACTCCGCTGCTCCTAATATCGCGAGTTTCCCCTGCACCCGTGACGGCTAAACTAGGGATAGGGACCTGCAGACGCTCGTACAGCTGCGAGATCCTCAGATCTGGTTCCGATTTTTGTCGCGGCCGTGCGCCAACGTCAGGTAGAGTGCCCCAGGGAGACGGCTCCAATGTTTTGGCGGTCTGAGACTCTAGCTCGGCCAGCCGAGCCCAAATCTCGGGTGTATGGCCGCCATCCTGCACGAAAGTGGATAGCCGCTTACGCAGCTCCTCCACGCGCACCTCCTTTTCCAGCCCGAACTCATGGGCGATCGCCACCAGTTCCTTTTTGCGTCGCTGATGGATCCAGCGCACGCCTACACCCGGATTTTGGCACTCACCTGTCTCCATTCTGAGTTTTTGCTACTCACTCTGGGCTCAACTTTAATTCTTCTAGACTCTCGCTCGAGTTTTGTGTTTGGTGTCTGGACAATTCTCGTTCCGTAGGTTTATTTCTTTCACTTTTGTCTTTGTCTCTCTTGTTTTTTTTTTCCTCTTCCCTTTTGCTGTCTTTTTTTTTTTCCCCCGGCGAACAACAAAAAAAATAATCAAAAAAATGCACTTAAATCTCTTTTAAACTTTTGACCATCGTTCACTTTAGTCTTTGTTCGTCTTGGCCTTTGTTTCTTATTGTTTTACTTTTCTTAGATATATGTCCTTATTATTTTTTTTATATGTTTCTTGTATTCACTTCACCAAAAAATATATAAAAAAAAATTAACTCACTTGATGTTCTTTTAATTTTTTTTAGTCTTTGTTCATTATTCTTTTATGTTATATTTTTTTTATTTATTTATTTTTATTATTATTATTATTATTTTTTTTTTTGTTTGGTTTTATATTATTTTCTTATTGTTATTTATTACTTTCACTGCACACCCGTCGTCATCGCCTTCGCCGACTGTACTGACGAATTCAGTTTTCACCGCGCGCACTGTACAGCCGCGACGCCTTAACGGCCCTTCGACGCCGACGTCGACTGCGGCGCGCGTTTGTGCACACGTGTGCAAGCATGGTCTCGATGTCGTCTGGCGCGCGCGCGCTGTACTTTTCGGCCGGCCGTTACCTCTCCTTTTTTGTTTGTTGCTGAGCTTGACTTCTGTGCACATTTCTGGTTGCCTACATTTTGCAAGTGTTCATCTCGTCGCCTAACATAGGGTATGAAATGCACTTGTCGGGGTATACACGACTACTTTATACCCTAGACTTGCATTTTACCCGCCTACAATGTCTTCTTTTTCCCTTACTCTCTACCGGAGTATATATACTTCAAGGTATGCTCGACTTGAAATACCCTATACAAAAATTTTTATTTATTTTTTGGAAACACCTATTTGGTCATACTTGCGGGGCTTTAATCCGCAACTATGCCACGCCCCTAAACGCCTCTAGGTCCCTGCTCGGGCGCCACTTTTAAAGGAGCTACTGGCCGGGGTACGAATCTCAGTCTTACCAGGTCCAGCGAGTTACAAGACATTTATAAATTCGCTGGGACGGAGGGCTAAAGGGGGGGGATGAGTGTTTCGACGCAAGTATACCTCGCACTACCACTGTCCTACCTACCATACCAGGCCGCAGCCTCGTGCTACCTCTTCTAGCGGGCCGGAGCCTCGTACCACCCCCGCTATCGGGCTTTGGCCACGCACCAACTACACTATCGGGCCTTAGCCACGCACCAACTACTCTATCGGGCCTTAGCCACGCACCAACTACACTGTCCCCCCTAGGTTAGGGTGAACATCGGCCATTTCCGATGTTTAGCGCAAATATAACCGCCCGAGATTACGAAGGTCTGCTTTTAAGTTAATTATGGAGACTGCATTCACTTTATTCACAACTTTTATTATATTCTACCCTAACGAACCTCCTAGCCTAAGGCCCTGCCGCACTGTCTTGGAGCCCTAGCGCTCCGCTAAGCACTTCACGTTTTTTCGCTCACACTCCTTTTCGGCACGTCCGCTCACCATGATCGGTATTTCCAAAGTGCCGGCTCGCTCGCTAGCGAGCCATGCGCTTGCCTCGGCCGTTCAACTTCGCCGCGAGCTTTCGCAACTTCGCTTAGGAGCTTTCGCTCTTCGCCGCCGAATCGAAGCTGCGCTCTCGCAGGCGGTGTTGAACAACCGATCAGCAACGCACGGTTGTAGCGGCGGCCGGCGGTTAAATTCAAACTATCAACGGCTACTTGCCCCTAACTATGAACTTATTCCAATAATACACAGACTATGCGGTTAATGGCTCCTTGCCTTTTAACTTAATTATAATATCCGCGGCTTCTTGCCTTTTACCTTAATTATAGTATCGGCGGCCTCTTGCCTCTTATAAATCTATTACCTTATGCTACTACATTTTATGCTTATAAACTATAAAAAATATCCAATACTACTGCCAATAGCTCCTTGCCATGGCCTTGGCGATCCTTGCCGTGAGTTCACAACTGTGGGGAGGCTAATTCAAGTAGCCGCCTCACAATTTAAAGACTCTAATGTTTGCAGAAATTTCCTCTATTCATAAAATCATTTAAGTGATTAGGCACTTGATCTACATACAAAAATGAAGTCGAGTTTGAACCAGTCGACAAAAATATGCATGGTCCCATTCTTGTACTCTAATTTTCCAGTCTATCTGTTCTATGGTTAGTGGTTATACTCTAAGCGGCTAGCAAACTGCGTGAATATATGTACAATAACTCAAAAATTGATTTGTCGCACTTGCTTGCATCGCAAATTAAAGGTGTGTTTGTTTTAATTTTGACCTAGGCTTCTTGATTCCTTCACATTAAACATTATTTTGCAGACTATTATAATAGTGATGAACTTCAGACTATTTTTGTTCATTGACTTTAATGAACCAAGAATACGAATATCTAATTTATATAGATCTTTATTCAATCGTAAAATCCGCAATTTTTTTATGTTGAAATGACTGTTATTACATTGAAATGGGATACTTTCGATTAACGAGCGCACCTATTACTTAAACTATAAATTATTTCAAGGCTTTTGCGAAAAACTATATTCTGCTTTTTTCACATAATGGTTTAATAAGACCCATTGAATTGTTTACGTGAAATCAAGTTATGGATTGGGTATCTTTGTATGAGCTTAAAATAAACTGTGCACCTTAAATAACTTTCTAATTGCTTTAGCGTCAGTGATGTGTAAATAATTTAGTCTTAAATACTGAAGCAAAATAAAAAATGTGTAATGATTTAATTAATGGAAAACAATCACATTCACTAACCTCGAATATCTCCGAAATAAAGAAGAGCAAATTGGGTAAATAATAAGAGCTAGAGACACCAAACTTGATATGTTGCTTCTAGAATAGTATATATACATCAAGTATCTTACATTTTATAGCTATCGCCACCTCCCCGCTACCACCAGAAAGCTATAAATCAAGTTAATAACCCAACTTGTATTGCCCACCAATTTAAGCAAAAATTTGAAATCAATTGACTTTTTGAGGATACACAAATATTCTATGGTACAATAAGATACACTGTAGAAAATTTCATTAAGATCGGTTTTTGTTTTGTTTTTCGGTATTTTGCGCACTATTAGCTTGACTACATTAAAAAAAGCAAGAGCCTCTAGTCGGAGGTTCCCTACTAGGGGAATACTGAACCCTGAACGCTCTACTACCAAGACCAGATGCGGCTCGAGCTATGAGCTCGTTTGCATTAGCAGTAACAAAAAATTCGGCTCGCCGAAGATCTAATACCCTTGCAGACCCAACCTTTTCATAATGTTCATAGTGCTTTGCCCGTATTTAAGAAGCACAGGGAAAATATTTAATGCCGAGTTTGGTCAAGGTATCTTGATAAACAAAAAAGGTTTTTAATCAAAAACCTAGTTTTCGAACGATCGTTCCTATGGCAGACATATGATATAGCAGTCCGATGTAAACAAGATTTTGCAAAAATGAAGGGAGCATAGTGAATTCTTTAAATGCCGTGTTTAATTAAAATATCTTGAATGATAAAAAAGTTTTTCTATACAACAACTTAATTTTCGACCAATCATTCCTATGGCAGCTATATGATATAGTGGTCCGATATTAATAGGATTTTGCATATATATGAGGAGCATAATAAAACTAATAAATGCTAATTGGTCAATATATAGTGAAAAGAAAAAATGTTGTTCATACAACAACTTAATTTTTGACCGATCGTTCCTATGGCATCTATATGATATATTGTGCCGATCTTAAGAGGATTTTGCATATAAATGAGGAGCACAGTTAAACTAATAAATGCCGAGTTCGGTCAAGATATCTTGATAAACAACATTTTTTTTCACACAACTTAATTTTCGACCGATCGTTCCTATGGCAGCTATATAATAAAGTGGTCCGATATTGATAGAACGTTGCATATATATTGCGAATATATATATAGTCCGATCCAGCTGGATTTCACAAATGGGCTGCGTGCAGCAAAAAGAGGGAGTTCTGCAAAGTTTCATAAAGATAGCTTTAAAACTGAGAGACTAGTTCGCATAGAAACAGACAGACGGACTGGCTATATCGACTCGACTGTTGATACTGATCAAGAATATATATACTTTATGGGGTTGGAGATGTCTCCTTTTATGCGTTACACATTTCACGACATAATTATAATACCCTCTGCAAGGGTATAAAAATTAAGTTCCCATACAGGCGGACTCGTACCCTTAGCGAACACATGCACACAGCACAAAAAATCGCAGTTGCAATGCTGAAGAATTAAATAAAGACGCTGATGTTTACAGAAATTCTTGCAATTAGCGCTAGCTGCCGCAAACACAATATAAGAACACGCTTTCTTTAACAACTTGTAAGGAAGCTACTGGCCGGGGTACAAATCTCAATCTTACCAGGACCAGTAATCTACAAGACATTTGTTAGTTTACTGGGATGGTGGGCTTAGAGGGGGGGAGGAGGTGCTTCAAATAAACTATGACTCCAACCATTTCTTAGGATAAAGAGAGAAATGCCTACGCATGGCCGAGATTGCTCACACGGCCCTCAAACTAAGCCTTGGCTAAGTCCCTGTTCACACATGCACGGTCGGGATTGCTCACGCGGTGGGCAGGTTAAGTTACCATCCACACATACACGGGACACTGGGTTATGCGGAGAGGTTAGGTTGAACACCGGTTACTCAGGTCTTCGAGGTTCAGATTAGTAGGAAATATCAAGAACTAATCGACTTCCATTGCTAACTTCATTTTATTCATGTTCACTTACTACGTACTACCCTAGGGTATGGGTTATGTTTCCACTTTCGTCCTCTTCGACGCACACCTACTCACTTCGACCGTCACCGCAAAAGTCTCTGGAGCCCTAGCGCTCCGCTACCCACTTAGGATTATGTTTCCACTTTCGTCCGCTTCGACGCACACCTACTTACTTCGACCGTCACCGCAAAGGTGAAGGCACGCTCGCTGGCGAGCCGTACGCTTGCCTCGGTCGCTCAACTTCGCCGCGAGCTTTCGCAACTTCGCCTCGGAGCTTTCGCTCTTCGCCGCCGAATTAAAGGTGCGCTCTCGAAGACGGTGTTGAGCAACTGATCAGGAACGCACGGTTGCTGCGACGGCCGGCGGTTAAATTCAAACTGGGCTCCTTGCCCTTAACTAGCTTCGATACATCGGCTCCTTGCCGTAACTGTTCTTATAACTAATACAATGCTTATGAATTATGATATACAATTATGAACTGTGGGGTGGCTACCTTAGTGGCCGCGTCACACCCCCCCCTTACTTCGACGACGATACCGTCACTTCTCACATTCTACTAAGCCTCTTCTGATTACGCTATTAACTAGTGACTACTAAAATAAATTTAGTACAATAGTTACGTTGGGCGACGGGTGTCGCTCACACTCTCCGCCTGCTCGTGGGCGTCTATGGGTCCTGATTCCTCTGCCTCGTCATCCGTCATCTCTTGGTAAAACGGCTTCAGCTGCGAGATATTGGTCACCCTCATTTTTCGTTTGCCTGGCCTCACTAGGCGCACACTGTTAGGCGACACGAACTTAGTGACCCGATAGGGGCCATCGAACAATGGTGCCAATTTCGCAGCGAAGCCCTCGGCGGCGTTGGATAGTTGGTGCTGCCGTAACAAGACCATCGAATCCAACGAAGGCCGCCACTCTCGTCTCCGCAGGTTGTAGTGTCTACCCTGGTCCCTTGATGCACGCTGGAGATTGCCCGGAATCCCCTGATCGTATAAAGCGGCGGCCAACCGCGGCTCCCTGCCTTGCATCAGGAAAGCGGGACTATATCCTGTCGAATCTACCTAACTTGCGATATCTCGATAAATTGCGCTATCAAAGCCTTCGCGGCCCTGTTGGTCTTCTCGGTAAGATTCTCTTGCGGATAGTATGGGGCGGTATACTGTTCCTCTACACCCAGGGATTCCAGAAAAGTCTTGAAGCTACGACTCGTAAACTGTACCCCGTTGTCACACACAAACTTTTTGAGCACCTCGAACCTGCTCAAAATTGTCTCTCGAAACGCCGTCAGCAAGTGCGCCGCAGTGGCCCTCCTGAGTGGGACCAGCTCCACCCACTTCGAGAAGACATCATGGAACACCAGTAGCATTGTGTTGCCATGTCTCGACCGTGGAGGGGGCTCGACGAAATCCGCGCAGAGTACTGCCATCGGCTCTGCTACCTGTCCCGTCAGCCTGCGACCAGCCGATTTGAGTTGTTCGAACAACTTCTGACAGACTTCGCATCACTTCACGTACATGGTGGCATCGCGGAACATACCCGTCCAGTAGTACCTCTGTGCCAACCTTGATACTGTTTTCCTTACGCCCCCCTTGATTACCCGGCCGTGGGAGCATCATGGCTTTCTTGCAATACCCTCTGTCGCTGACCACTAGCCACACATGGCTTCCAGGGAATGTAGTCCTCGTCATCCGTCCGGTGGCCCAAAATCCCTATATATTGTAGTTGCTCATTCTCTTCTATATAGTCCGGGAACTTGGCTGGCTCTTCGGCGATTCTGGCGCGCATATTCACGTCCCATTTGCAGGGTGATCCGGCCACCACTGCTTGCCGACAGGGGTCTAGGGGATGTCTTGATAGTGCGTCGGCCACGACGTTGAGTTTCCCTCGACGGTAGTGAATCTGCCTTTGACGCTCTACTCGCCGCCTCTTGGGCTCTTCAAGCTCTCGGTCCAATCCCGGGTGAGACTCCTCCCTCGCTTCCTTCCCCTTGTGCTTTTCCGTTAGTTGCCGAGCAAGCGCTCCCGTTCACTGACTCGTGAGGCCTTCTTTCGACTTCTCTCTCTTCTGTTGCCGAGCAGGTGCTCCCCTTTCATGACCTGGGAGGTCTTCCTTCGGTTCCTTCTTCGTCTCATCTACCTTCTGTTGCCGAGCAGGTGCTCCCCTCTCATGACTTGGGAATTCTTTATTCGGCTCCTCCCTCGTATCCTTTTTCCTTTGTTGCTTCTTGACGCGTGAGGCCTTCTTTCTGCTCTTCTCTTGCCCCAGGCCTTGCGACTGGTGCCGTCACTGTCTCTAAGACCAGTTCTGCCTTGCCGCAGCGCATTGCGGTGCCCATTGCACTCAAGAAATCCATACCATGAGCATCGACATGCTAATCACCTTCCCTGCTAGACCAACGTCTAACCATAATGCCTCCCCTACATTCAGCGTAGACCCGTCTGCCACCCGGTGGAAAGTGCATTTCAAAATTTTTTTTGGTGAATTCCGTCCGCTAAGTTTCAAAATCATTTTCAAAGCTTTTTGAGAACATTGATTTTATAACATAAGTGCCACGGGCAAGGCCGGGCTATACCCGCTAGTAGTATATATACATCAAGTATCTTTCATTTTATAGCTATCGCCACCTCCCCGCTACCACCAGAAAGCTATAAATCAAGTTAATAACCCAACTTGTATTGATAAGATTGGTCAATATATATTTATTTTTTTTTATTTATTTATTATTATTAAGTGTTGAACCTGTACAATCAAATTTTAGTACCTTAACACATGAATGGATAATGTAATTTAGACTCGAACCCCATAACACAGTATGAGGATTTTAAATGCGGGTGGTCTTACTGACGCCCAATCGTCTTGGCAAAACCTTGCCGTTTGAGTCGCCTTAAAGGTCGAGCAGGGAGTAGTCCTCTTGCGAGCAGGCTGCGGTGTCTCAGCAATCTGTCGCTGTATCTGCTTGTGTGCCTTCCAATCTGCTCTTCAACTGTATGCACTTTGAGGTCTTTATGGAGTCCATTGCTTGCGTCTACGCGACTTTTGGAGTTGTAAATGATTGCGATGTCATATGCATAAGTCGCAATAATAGCCTTAGAGGGAGCTTCCATGTGTTGAGA
This sequence comes from Drosophila littoralis, assembly GCA_018903485.1. NCBI lineage: Eukaryota > Metazoa > Arthropoda > Insecta > Diptera > Drosophilidae > Drosophila > Drosophila littoralis. Next base: position 2,533,676 of record JAEIGF010000590.1, read on the forward strand.
GCTAGGGCTGGGTATATCTGAGGTGTACAACGAGTAGAGCTGCGGACCAAGAACACTGCCCTGCGGCACTCCTGCTCTCATAGTATAAGTAGACGAGTATGTGTCCCTTACCTTGACCTTGAACTCTCGTAGTTCCAGATACGAACTTAAAAGGCCATAGTACGGTGCAGGTAGAAGGTTTTTTATTTTGCACAGTCGTCCATCGTGCCACACCTTATCGAACGCTTGCTGCATGTCAATGAAGACAGCGTTGGAGAACTTCACCAAACTTTGGACCTGTTCCACAGTGCCGTGTCCCTCTCGAAAGCCGAATTGGTGATCCGGAAAGATATTGCATTGGCTTATAATGGCAGTAATCCGATTAGCAATAGTCCTCTTCCATAATTTAGACATGGAGGGTAAGAGACTTTTTGGACGATACGACTCAGGATCAGCTTCTGGTTTGCCTGGCTTGCGAATCATCAGAATCGCTGCTAATTTCCATTGCTTTGGGAACACTTGAGCCTGATAATAGCATTAAAAATTAGCACTATATAGAGGAGCGCTGCTGTAGGCAAGGCTTTCAACGTAGCATTACAAATCCTATCGATACCTGGAGCTTTATTTTTCGGCAATAGTTGGATCGCGTCAGTTATTTTTTCAATCCTTATAGGCTCAATAGGCAGGGACATCTGCAGAGGGGTCTGCAGAGTCTGATGGGTCTCCCTAGTCTGCTGTATCGTATCAAAGTTATAAGGAGTGAAACGAGCCTCAAGATGATATCCGAAAGCATTAGCCTGTTGCCTTTCGTTTTTGGCAAGTTCGCCACCAGGACATCGGACTGGTACCTGTCTAAAGGGTTGTCATTTGAGCGATTTTGTGCATTTCCATAGAGAGTAGTTCGCATCGACGGTGTAGTCCATGGAAGCCAGTTTTTGCTCGAAGAAATCACTTCTAAGTTCCCTTAAGAGGTTACGTAGCTGTTTTGCTGCTCGGTTAAACAAAATTCTATCCCAAGGATCTTGGTATCGAATTGCTCTTCTTCGGAGGCACCTCTTTGTTCTAATTAGCTCTTTAGCCTCCCTCGTGAAGACAATGCCATAACTAATGGGGCGTGACTCGGGATTGGGCAGGTGCTCCCCTTACATGATCTGGGATGCCTTCCTTCGGTTCCTTCTTCGTCGCTTCTCCTTTCTGTTTCCGAGCAGGTGCTCCCTTTTCATATCCTGGGAGGCCTTCCTTCGGTTCCATCTTGGTGTCCTCTCTCTTCTGTTGCCGAGCAGGTGCTCCCCTCTCATGACTTGGGAATTCTTTATTCGGCTCCTCCCTCGTATCCTTTTTCGTTTGTTGCTTCTTGACGCGTGAGGCCTTCTTTCTGCTCTTCTTTTGCCCCAGGCCTTGCGACTGGTGCCGTCACCGTCTCTAAGACCAGTTCTGCCTTGCCGCAGCGCATTGTGGTGCCCATTGCACTCAAGAAATCCATACCATGAGCATCGACATGCTAATCACCTTCCCTGCTAGACCAACGTCTAACCACAATGCCTCCCCTACATTCAGCGTAGACCCGTCTGCCACCCGGTGGAAAGTGCATTTCAAAATTTTTTTTGGTGAATTCCGTCCGCTAAGTTTCAAAATCATTTTCAAAGCCTTTTGAGAACATTGATTTTATAACATAAGTGCCAAGGGCAAGGCCATGCTATACCCGCTAGTATATAATATGTCAATAATATTATTAATACTATAATTACATAATCGCTCCTTTTTTTGTGTTTGGTACTTATATTTGAATTTAAAGACTCTAATGTTTGCAGAAATTTCCTCTATTCATAAAATCATTAAAGTGATCGGGCACTTGATCTACATACAAAAATGAAGTCGAGTTTGGACCAGTCGACAAAAATATGCATGGTCTTTTTTACTTTTACTCTTTTACTCTAATTTTCCAGTCTATCTGTTCTATGCTTAGTGGTTATACTCTAAGCCGCTAGCAAACTGCGTGAATATATGTACAATAACTCAAAAATTGATTTGTCGCACTTGCTTGCATCGTAAATTAAAGGTGTGTTTGTTTTAATTTTGACCTAGGCTTCTTGATTCCTTCACATTAAACATTATTTTGCAGACTATTATAATAATGAAGGACTTCAGACGATTTTTGTTCATTGACTTTAATGAACCAAGGATAGTAACATCAAATTTATATAGATCTTTATTCAATCGTAAAAACCACAATTTTTTGTTGTTTTAATGACTGTTATTACATCGAAATGGGATACTTTCGATTAACGAGCGCACCTATTACTTAAACTGTAAATTATATTCTACTTTTTTCACATAATGGTTTAATAAGACCCATTGAATTGTTTACGTGAAATCAAGTTAAGGATTGGGTATCTTTGTATGAGCTTAAAATAAACTGTGCACCTTAAATAACTTTCTAATTGCTTTAGCGTCAGTGATGTGTAAATTATTTAATCTTAAATACTAAAGCAAAACAAAAAATGTGTAATGATTTAATTGATGGAAAACAATCACATTCACTAACCTCGAATATCTCCGAAATAAAGAAGCGAAAATCGTTCAACTCTCACTATTTCATCATTTTTTTATCCCCTGAACCCATTAAAAATTGGTAAAAGTCGTATAATGTTTTTGTGCAAAATGTAAATGTATGTAACAGGCAGAAGGAAGCATCTCCGAGCCCATAAAGTATATATTCTTGATCATATATTCATATATTCTTGTTCAGCATCAATAGCCGAGTCGATCTAGCCATGTCCGTCTGTCTGTCCGTCCGTATGCCCGTATGTATGAACGCAAGGATCTCAGAATCTATAAGAGCTAGAGACTTTAAATTTTAGATGTAGGTCCTCCTAGTGCCTACGTAGATCGAGTTTGTTTCCGATAATCGATTACTCCGTTTCGTAGCAATCGATAAAAATGATATCGGCATCCTGTTGTTTTTAGCAAATTGGGTAAATAAGGTAATAAGAGCTAGAGACACCAAACTTGGTATGTTGCTTCTAGAATAGTATATATACATCAAGTATCTTTAATTTTATAGCTATCGCCACCTCCCCGCTACCACCAGAAAGCTTTAAATCAAGTTAATAACCCAACTTGTATTGATAAGATTGGTCAATATATATTTATTTTTTTTTATTTATTTATTATTATTAAGTGTTGAACCTGTACTATCATAATTTAGTACCTTAACAACACATGAATGGATAATGTAATTTAGAGCCGAACCCCATAACACAGTATGAGGATTTTAAATGAAGGGTGGTCTTACTGACGCCCAATCGTCTTGGCAAAACCTTGCCGTTTGAGTCGCCTTAAAGGTCGAGCAGGGAGTAGTCCTCTTGCGAGCAGGCTGCGGTGTCTCAGCAATCTGTCGCTGTATCTGCTTGTGTGCCTTCCAATCTGTTCTTCAACTGTATGCACTTTGAGGTCTTTATGGAGTGTAGAACCGCGCACGTATCAGTGACAGTTGGTTATCTGTCGAAGTACCCGATTCTGCAGTACCTGAATACGCTTATAGTTAGATTTGGCTTCAATCCCCCAAATCTGTACTCCATAAAGCCATATTGGCAGAATACAGTGCACGTATACAGCTCTTTTGCATCTCAGCGGTAAGGTGCTCCTTTTATTGTTGAGCCACCGTAGTTGTTGCAATCTGTGACGACATTTTTTTACAGTAGCCTTGAGGTGTCGCCCAAAGGTGAGGCGCTCGTCCAAGGTGATGCCGAGATACTTAGCTTGTGGCGGCTGCTCCAGGGTAACTCCCTCAAGCTGGATTGGAGGGGTATGCGTCCGCATTTTTAGGGTGAAGCATGGGTTTATTGTTTTGAGCGGGTTGACCTTCAAATTCCACCGTTTGCACCAAGCTGCGAGAGTATCAAGGTACCACTGAAGTCCATTGCTTGCTTCTACGCGACTTTTGGAGCTGTAATTGATTGCGATGTCATATGCATAAGTCGCAATAATAGCCTTAGAGGGAGCTTCCATGTGTTGAGAGCTAGGGCTGGGTATATCTGAGGTGTACAACGAGTAGAGCTGCGGACCAAGAACACTGCCCTGCGGCACTCCTGCTCTCATAGTATAAGTAGACGAGTATGTGTCCCTTACCTTGACCTTGAACTCTCGTAGTTCCAGATACGAACTTAAAAGGCCATAGTACGGTGCAGGTAGAAGGTTTTTTATTTTGCACAGTCGTCCATCGTGCCACACCTTATCGAACGCTTGCTGCATGTCAATGAAGACAGCGTTGGAGAACTTCACCAAACTTTGGACCTGTTCCACAGTGCCGTGTCCCTCTCGAAAGCCGAATTGGTGATCCGGAAAGATATTGCATTGGCTTATAATGGCAGTAATCCGATTAGCAATAGTCCTCTTCCATAATTTAGACATGGAGGGTAAGAGACTTTTGGACGATACGACTCAGGATCAGCTTCTGGTTTGCCTGGCTTGCGAATCATCAGAATCGCTGCTAATTTCCATTGCTTTGGGAACACTTGAGCCTGATAATAGCATTAAAAATTAGCACTATATAGAGGAGCGCTGCTGTAGGCAAGGCTTTCAACGTAGCATTACAAATCCTATCGATACCTGGAGCTTTATTTTTCGGCAATAGTTGGATCGCGTCAGTTATTTTTTCAATCCTTATAGGCTCAATAGGCAGGGACATCTGCAGAGGGGTCTGCAGAGTCTGATGGGTCTCCCTAGTCTGCTGTATCGTATCAAAGTTATAAGGAGTGAAACGAGCCTCAAGATGATATCCGAAAGCATTAGCCTGTTGCCTTTCGTTTTTGGCAAGTTCGCCACCAGGACATCGGACTGGTACCTGTCTAAAGGGTTGTCATTTGAGCGATTTTGTGCATTTCCATAGAGAGTAGTTCGCATCGACGGTGTAGTCCATGGAAGCCAGTTTTTGCTCGAAGAAATCACTTCTAAGTTCCCTTAAGAGGTTACGTAGCTGTTTTGCTGCTCGGTTAAACAAAATTCTATCCCAAGGATCTTGGTATCGAATTGCTCTTCTTCGGAGGCACCTCTTTGTTCTAATTAGCTCTTTAGCCTCCCTCGTGAAGACAATGCCATAACTAATGGGGCGTGACTCGGGATTGGGCAGGTGCTCCCCTTACATGATCTGGGATGCCTTCCTTCGGTTCCTTCTTCGTCGCTTCTCCTTTCTGTTTCCGAGCAGGTGCTCCCTTTTCATATCCTGGGAGGCCTTCCTTCGGTTCCATCTTGGTGCCCTCTCTCTTCTGTTGCCGAGCAGGTGCTCCCCTCTCATGACTTGGGAATTCTTTATTCGGCTCCTCCCTCGTATCCTTTTTCGTTTGTTGCTTCTTGACGCGTGAGGCCTTCTTTCTGCTCTTCTTTTGCCCCAGGCCTTGCGACTGGTGCCGTCACCGTCTCTAAGACCAGTTCTGCCTTGCCGCAGCGCATTGTGGTGCCCATTGCACTCAAGAAATCCATACCATGAGCATCGACATGCTAATCACCTTCCCTGCTAGACCAACGTCTAACCACAATGCCTCCCCTACTTCAGCGTAGACCCGTCTGCCACCCGGTGGAAAGTGCATTTCAAAATTTTTTTTGGTGAATTCCGTCCGCTAAGTTTCAAAATCATTTTCAAAGCTTTTTGAGAACATTGATTTTATAACATAAGTGCCACGGGCAAGGCCGTGCTATACCCGCTAGTATATAATATGTCAATAATATTATTAATACTATAATTACATAATCGCTCCTTTTTTTGTGTTTGGTACTTATATTTGAATTTAAAGACTCTAATGTTTGCAGAAATTTCCTCTATTCATAAAATCATTAAAGTGATCGGGCACTTGATCTACATACAAAAATGAAGTCGAGTTTGAACCAGTCGACAAAAATATGCATGGTCTTTTTTACTTTTACTCTTTTACTCTAATTTTCCAGTCTATCTGTTCTATGCTTAGTGGTTATACTCTAAGCCGCTAGCAAACTGCGTGAATATATGTACAATAACTCAAAAATTGATTTGTCGCACTTGCTTGCATCGTAAATTAAAGGTGTGTTTGTTTTAATTTTGACCTAGGCTTCTTGATTCCTTCACATTAAACATTATTTTGCAGACTATTATAGTAATGAAGGACTTCAGACGATTTTTGTTCATTGACTTTAATGAACCAAGGATACTAACATCAAATTTATATAGATCTTTATTCAATCGTAAAAACCACAATTTTTTTTTGTTTTAATGACTGTTATTACATCGAAATGGGATACTTTCGATTAACGAGCGCACCTATTACTTAAACTGTAAATTATATTCTACTTTTTTCACATAATGGTTTAATAAGAGCCATTGAATTGTTTACGTGAAATCAAGTTAAGGATTGGGTATCTTTGTATGAGCTTAAAATAAACTGTGCCCTTAAATAACTTTCTAATTGCTTTAGCGTCAGTGATGTGTAAATTATTTAATCTTAAATACTAAAGCAAAACAAAAAATGTGTAATGATTTAATTGATGGAAAACAATCACATTCACTAACCTCGAATATCTCCGAAATAAAGAAGCGAAAATCGTTCAACTCTCACTATTTCATCATTTTCTTATCTCCTGAACCCATTAAAAATTGGTAAATGTCGTATAATGTTTTGTGCAAAATGTAAATGTATGTAACAGGCAGAAGGAAGCATCTCCGACCCCATAAAGTATATATTCTTGATCATATATTCATATATTCTTGTTCAGCATCAATAGCCGAGTCGATCAAGCCATGTCCGTCTGTCTGTCCGTCCGTATGCCCGTATATATGAACGCAAGGATCTCAGAATCTATAAGAGCTAGAGACTTTAAATTTTAGATGTAGGTCCTCCTAGTGCCTACGTAGATCGAGTTTGTTTCCGATAATCGATTACTCCGTTTCGCAGCAATCGATAAAAATGATATCGGCATCCTGTTGTTTTTAGCAAATTGGGTAAATAAGGTAATAAGAGCTAGAGACACCAAACTTGGTATGATGCTTCTAGAATAGTATATATACATCAAGTATCTTTAATTTTATAGCTATCGCCACCTCCCCGCTACCACCAGAAAGCTTTAAATCAAGTTAATAACCCAACTTGTATTGATAAGATTGGTCAATATATATTTATTTTTTTTTATTTATTTATTATTATTAAGTGTTGAACCTGTACTATCATAATTTAGTACCTTAACAACACATGAATGGATAATGTAATTTAGAGCCGAACCCCATAACACAGTATGAGGATTTTAAATGAAGGGTGGTCTTACTGACGCCCAATCGTCTTGGCAAAACCTTGCCGTTTGAGTCGCCTTAAAGGTCGAGCAGGGAGTAGTCCTCTTGCGAGCAGGCTGCGGTGTCTCAGCAATCTGTCGCTGTATCTGCTTGTGTGCCTTCCAATCTGTTCTTCAACTGTATGCACTTTGAGGTCTTTATGGAGTGTAGAACCGCGCACGTATCAGTGACAGTTGGTTATCTGTCGAAGTACCCGATTCTGCAGTACCTGAATACGCTTATAGTTAGATTTGGCTTCAATCCCCCAAATCTGTACTCCATAAAGCCATATTGGCAGAATACAGTGCACGTATACAGCTCTTTTGCATCTCAGCGGTAAGGTGCTCCTTTTATTGTTGAGCCACCGTAGTTGTTGCAATCTGTGACGACATTTTTTTACAGTAGCCTTGAGGTGTCGCCCAAAGGTGAGGCGCTCGTCCAAGGTGATGCCGAGATACTTAGCTTGTGGCGGCTGCTCCAGGGTAACTCCCTCAAGCTGGATTGGAGGGGTATGCGTCCGCATTTTTAGGGTGAAGCATGGGTTTATTGTTTTGAGCGGGTTGACCTTCAAATTCCACCGTTTGCACCAAGCTGCGAGAGTATCAAGGTACCACTGAAGTCCATTGCTTGCTTCTACGCGACTTTTGAGCTGTAATTGATTGCGATGTCATATGCATAAGTCGCAATAATAGCCTTAGAGGGAGCTTCCATGTGTTGAGAGCTAGGGCTGGGTATATCTGAGGTGTACAACGAGTAGAGCTGCGGACCAAGAACACTGCCCTGCGGCACTCCTGCTCTCATAGTATAAGTAGACGAGTATGTGTCCCTTACCTTGACCTTGAACTCTCGTAGTTCCAGATACGAACTTAAAAGGCCATAGTACGGTGCAGGTAGAAGGTTTTTTATTTTGCACAGTCGTCCATCGTGCCACACCTTATCGAACGCTTGCTGCATGTCAATGAAGACAGCGTTGGAGAACTTCACCAAACTTTGGACCTGTTCCACAGTGCCGTGTCCCTCTCGAAAGCCGAATTGGTGATCCGGAAAGATATTGCATTGGCTTATAATGGCAGTAATCCGATTAGCAATAGTCCTCTTCCATAATTTAGACATGGAGGGTAAGAGACTTTTTGGACGATACGACTCAGGATCAGCTTCTGGTTTGCCTGGCTTGCGAATCATCAGAATCGCTGCTAATTTCCATTGCTTTGGGAACACTTGAGCCTGATAATAGCATTAAAAATTAGCACTATATAGAGGAGCGCTGCTGTAGGCAAGGCTTTCAACGTAGCATTACAAATCCTATCGATACCTGGAGCTTTATTTTTCGGCAATAGTTGGATCGCGTCAGTTATTTTTTCAATCCTTATAGGCTCAATAGGCAGGGACATCTGCAGAGGGGTCTGCAGAGTCTGATGGGTCTCCCTAGTCTGCTGTATCGTATCAAAGTTATAAGGAGTGAAACGAGCCTCAAGATGATATCCGAAAGCATTAGCCTGTTGCCTTTCGTTTTTGGCAAGTTCGCCACCAGGACATCGGACTGGTACCTGTCTAAAGGGTTGTCATTTGAGCGATTTTGTGCATTTCCATAGAGAGTAGTTCGCATCGACGGTGTAGTCCATGGAAGCCAGTTTTTGCTCGAAGAAATCACTTCTAAGTTCCCTTAAGAGGTTACGTAGCTGTTTTGCTGCTCGGTTAAACAAAATTCTATCCCAAGGATCTTGGTATCGAATTGCTCTTCTTCGGAGGCACCTCTTTGTTCTAATTAGCTCTTTAGCCTCCCTCGTGAAGACAATGCCATAACTAATGGGGCGTGACTCGGGATTGGGCAGGTGCTCCCCTTACATGATCTGGGATGCCTTCCTTCGGTTCCTTCTTCGTCGCTTCTCCTTTCTGTTTCCGAGCAGGTGCTCCCTTTTCATATCCTGGGAGGCCTTCCTTCGGTTCCATCTTGGTGTCCTCTCTCTTCTGTTGCCGAGCAGGTGCTCCCCTCTCATGACTTGGGAATTCTTTATTCGGCTCCTCCCTCGTATCCTTTTTCGTTTGTTGCTTCTTGACGCGTGAGGCCTTCTTTCTGCTCTTCTTTTGCCCCAGGCCTTGCGACTGGTGCCGTCACCGTCTCTAAGACCAGTTCTGCCTTGCCGCAGCGCATTGTGGTGCCCATTGCACTCAAGAAATCCATACCATGAGCATCGACATGCTAATCACCTTCCCTGCTAGACCAACGTCTAACCACAATGCCTCCCCTACATTCAGCGTAGACCCGTCTGCCACCCGGTGGAAAGTGCATTTCAAAATTTTTTTTGGTGAATTCCGTCCGCTAAGTTTCAAAATCATTTTCAAAGCCTTTTGAGAACATTGATTTTATAACATAAGTGCCAAGGGCAAGGCCATGCTATACCCGCTAGTATATAATATGTCAATAATATTATTAATACTATAATTACATAATCGCTCCTTTTTTTGTGTTTGGTACTTATATTTGAATTTAAAGACTCTAATGTTTGCAGAAATTTCCTCTATTCACAAAATCATTAAAGTGATCGGGCACTTGATCTACATACAAAAATGAAGTCGAGTTTGGACCAGTCGACAAAAATATGCATGGTCTCTTTTACTTTTACTCTTTTACTCTAATTTTCCAGTCTATCTGTTCTATGCTTAGTGGTTATACTCTAAGCCGCTAGCAAACTGCGTGAATATATGAACAATAACTCAAAAATTGATTTGTCGCACTAAGCTTACATCGTAAATTAAAGGTGTGTTTGTTTTAATTTTGACCTAGGCTTCTTGATTCCTTCACATTAAACATTATTTTGCAGACTATTATAATAATGATGGACTTCAGACGATTTTTGTTCATTGACTTTAATGAACCAAGGATACTAACATCAAATTTATATAGATCTTTATTCAATCGTATGTTTTAATGACTGTTATTACATCGAAATGGGATACTTTCGATTAACGAGCGCACCTATTACTTAAACTGTAAATTATTTCAAAGCTTTTGCGAAAAACTATATTCTGTTTTTTTCCGTTTGAGTCGCCTTAAAGGTCGAGCAGGCAGTAGTCCTCTTGCAAGCAGGCTGCGGTGTCTCAGCAATCTGTCGCTGTGTCTGCTTGTGTGCCTTCCAATCCCTTCTATCCTCACTTTTTGTCGGCAAAGAGTTTTGATATCATATATATCATTAATTTTTGTGCATGGCCTTTGTTCGCAGCAGAACGCCCTCTGAATAATATTATATCTGAATTACAATATATCTTTACTTCTCAAATCACGATATTGAAGTCACATACTATTATTTTTAAAACACCATAAAATACCATTGTAAATTGCTCATCACTAATCTATCGATAGTTTTTGTTGAAAGTTCGAGAAGTAAATCACGCATTACAAGCAGTCTAAAGGCTCCTTTGATTTTTATTAAAATTTATAGAACATAAAAGGGGCCGAAGTGGGGTGAAAACTAGCATCTCCTCAAAACATTGGTGACCCCGACGTGATTTTTCTTTCTTGCTTCTCGTCTTGCCGCAAATCTTACTTTCGATGTTCATCGCTCTTTTGCTGCTGCAGCATAGGCACTAAACTCAAGTACAGACATATGTACATATGTATGTATGTACATATTTCGCACACCGGCTCGAGTGCGCGCATCTCTCTAACGATCTTATCGCGTTATTTAGCAGATCGGCTATTATAACCAAGCTGTTTGGTGCATATCAGTGCCAAGCACAACCGATTGCTTAGAAAAGAAGCCGTCGAGCAGATACCTACATACTTACATACATACATATGAATGTGAATGCAAGTGCCGCTACAATTGATCTCGATACATACACATACACAAGCCGCTGCACACATAAAACGGTAATCGCATTCTCGCACTGCTCACTCTGTGACATTCGCAGTGGTCAAGGGCAAAGCTCTTCTCCATAAGTGAATTTTGGTGACAGCCCGGAGTACAGTGAGCACTCAACAAAACGTACCAACCGAACATTACCTCGCCAACAACAGAATGGAAAATTCGACAAGTGAAAAAGACTTTTGCAAAGCCAAATGCGCTTCTGTTCAATGCCAACTATTAGCAATGAACGAATTCTTCAGCGCTGGTGAGATGATCAGCTTTGACGAGGCCGATCTGATGGTGCGTATAGAATCTGCGGAGAGCATGAAGGCCGAGTTTGATATCAACCAGTCAAGGCTAGAAAAATTAGATTTGTTTAAGCTTTCAACGGACGCACGCTCAGACTTCGAGAAGGTTTACTGGAAGATCAAATCCAATCTCGCTCGTCAAATGGATGTAGTCACTAAGGGACGTATGACTGACGCCAATTCAACAACTATCCCACGCTTTGCTAAAAGTACGCACACATTTGCTCACTTGTTCAACCGTAAGTCTCGCCTACCGGAATTGCAGCTGCCCAGGTTCAGCGGCTCCTACGAGGATTGGCCGGATTTTTACGCCATGTACAAGACTGTCATTGGCAGCAATGAGGACCTAAGTAAGATTGAGAAATTACAACATTTACGTGCGTGCTTGGATGGTGCTGCTCTCAACACAATCAAATCGTTAGAGCCTGTCGACGTGAATTACGACAAGGCGTTGGAGTTACTCATAAAGCGTTTTGATAATAAGTTGCTACATTTTCAGGGCCACGTGCGGGCTATAGCCGGGCTGCCAGGTGTTGAAAAGGGATCAGCAGAGGCGTTGCGTGAGTTGAGTGACAAAATTAACTCGCATCTTCGGGCGCTTAGCACCATGTCAACAACTGAGGAGCTGGCTGACGGATTACTCATACACACAATATCGCACAAGCTCGATCACCACACCCAGGAAAAGTGGCAGGAGGCACTTGCAACGGATAAGCTACCCAGGTGGACGGATATGTCGGCGTTCTTAGAGAAGAGATGCCGCATGATGGAAAACTTGAAAGGCGCTACGGCACCTACGCCTAGCCACCATGTTACCAGAAATGTACAATAATTGAATCGTAACACATTCATTGCATCCTCATCTAACAATTACCAGCAAAATTGGATTTTTTGCGACTCAAAAGAGCATTTTCTTGTTAAATGCCCGTTGTTTTTGAATCTGTCCCCAAGTTTGCGCCACAAGGAGGCCAAGCGATTGCATCTTTGCCTAAACTGCTTGCGCAAAGGCCATGGCTTGCAGCAATGTCGCTCAGGTCACTGCAGGCATTGTCAACAAAAACATCATTCGTTGCTGCACATGAGCCCCATCACAACTCAATCATCTGCCCTGTGTACACCAAGCTTGCAGGCTGCAACCACGATACAGCCTCACGCATCGTCTTTAAGTAATCCACCATCTTCAACTCTCGTCAGCACTGCTCCTGAATTCGCACCTGAAGCCACGAATGCCCAGCCTGTAGACTATGTGGTGCTTCCAACCGCCATCTTATATGCCAAGAGCCACTCAGGTGTATTCATACCCTGCCGCGCATTACTGGATTCTGGATCTCAACTCAACTTTATCACTGCTCGTCTAGTAAAGCAGCTCCAACTCAAAACTCATCATGCTGCCGTATCAATATCTGGTATAGGCGAATCAACCCTATCTTCTAACATGTCCACTGACATATCAGCGCAGTCACGTGACAGGAGCTTCAGCACATCATTTTCAGCAGTCGTTACTCGCAGTATAACGGATTATCAGCCCCACCTTGGGTTAGACATCTCTGGATGGATTATCCCCAAAAACATCTCGCTCGCGGATCCAACGTTTTTCAAATCTCAAAGAATAGATTTATTACTTGGTGCCGGACTATTTTTCGATCTCATTTGCATCGGCCAAATTCGAATGGCGGATAACCTACCAACGCTCCAAAAGACCAAGCTCGGATGGATTGCGTCTGGCGGACTCTCTCGCGTACACAACAAACACACATCCCTTTCAGCCCTTTACAAGGAACCTAATCCATGGGAGGATCCACTGTCGGATATTGTAAAACGATTCTGGGAAGTCGACAATTGCTGCGGTACAACCCCTGCGCTCTCTGATGAAGACGCACTGTGTGAGCAGCTATTTCTCCAAGGCTACACGCGACTAAAGTCAGGGCAGTATTCAGCAAAGCTCAGCTTCGACACGCTAGGAGACTCATATCAACGTGCTCTACGACGTTTCAAGTCGCTCGAAAACAAATTGGACAAAAATCATCAGCTGAAGGAGAGCTACTCTGCATTCATGTGCGAATACATCGACTTGGGCCAAGCAGCAGCTTGTCCCACAATTCTATTTACCCCACCACTGCGTAGAAAAGCCAGATAGCTCAACCACCAAATTACGCGTCGTTTTTGATGGATCAGCCAAATCCACATCAGGCGCATCTCTGAATGATCTTTTGCATACAGGCCCAGCAATTCAACCCAAATTATTTAACATTCTAATAAATTTTCGTTTTTTAAAGGTTGCCATGTGCGGTGACATCTGTAAGATGTACCGCTGTGTCCGAATAACGCATCCAGATCAATTTCTGCAATGCATCTTATGGCGTGATCACCAAAATGAAAGCATAAGGACGTACACCCTGGATACAGTAACGTATGGAACCAAACCCGCTGCGTTTCTAGCAATTCGAGCGATGCAGCAGCTGGCCCACGACGAAGAGCCTACCTTTCCACTAGCTGCAAAGATAGTTTGTCGCGACTTCTACGTAGACGATTTAATTTCTGGAGGGGACTCTATAGAAGAAGCCATTCAGATCCGACAGCAAGTAAAACTGCTACTGGTTAAAGGTCACTTTCCAATCAGAAAGTGGTGCTCAAACGAGCCTGATGCATTAAAAGAAGAAAGCGAATCCGATTGTGAGAAGCTAATGGAGTTCAAGGATGGCACCAACATTGCAAAGGCGCTTGGTTTAGCTTGGAGCCCTAGCTCTGATAGCCTGCTTTTCAACTTTGCGGACATCGTACCCGAAGGATCAGTCACAAAGCGGAGCATATTATCAATGATAGCGAGATTTTACGATCCGCTCGGATTGATCGCGCCCATCGTTACCAGGTTAAAGGTATTTCTCCAAGCACTGTGGAAGGAAAGGGTCAATTGGGACGAATGCCTGTCGCAGTCGCTGCACTTCGAATGGATCAAACTCATATCGCAACTCTCATTTGTCAGCAGCTTGAAATTCTCCCGTTTTGTATTGATGCCGCTGGCTCCGTATGAGCTGCATGGATTTTGCGACGCCAGCACAGCCGCTTATGGTGCTTGCGTATTTGTCAGATCCGAAATGCAAGGGGTATTTTCATCACATTTGCTATGTTCTAAATCAAGGGTCGCCCCATTAAAGACGCTGACAATCCCAAAGCTTGAACTGGCAGCTGCACTTTTATTATCAGAGCTCATAGGAAACATTGCCAAGTGCATTCAGTTCGAATGCAGACATCATTGCTGGACCGACTCAACAGTAGCGCTTGCATGGATTCGTGATTCACCTTCAAAGTTTAACGTCTTTGTATCCAACAGGGTATCACAAATACAGGAGCGGACCAAGGGCATGACCTGGCATCATGTACCCTCTCAGCTGAACTCTTCGGACATTTTATCACGTGGATGCACACCTTTGGAACTTTTAGACTCACAGCTATGGCATAATGGACCCCCATTCATACAGGCCGCTAGCTCGACTTGGCCTCAAAACGTCGCCTATCCCTTTGAGCTTCCAGAACGACGCCAGAAAGTGCTGGTACTATCAACGAAGACGGACCTATCGGCATCTTGTAAATTCAACAACACATTTGCCAAGTTACAGCGCACTTTCGCATACGTGTATCGATTTATAGCGCTAAAAAGATCTGATTCGACGAGATCAAAAGGTCCACTCACTCCAGATGATATCAAGTGCGGAACGCATTTACTTATAAAAAACATTCAACTTACGCACTTTGCCGAAGAGTACAAAGCACTCAGCTTAAAAAGGCCGCTTCCAACAAGAAGCAAACTTCGTTCATTGTGCCCACTGTTGGACGCTGAGGGACTCTTGCGCATCGGCGGGCGCCTTCAGAACTCAAACTTGGAATATAAAGCAAAGCATCCGTTATTGTTGCCTAAACGCCACCCAGTCACCGCAGCTATGATCACATATTATCATTTGGAATTTCTTCATGCTGGTCCGCAATTCCTTCTAGCAACATTCCGCCAGCGATACTGGCCCATCGGAGGTCTCAAGGCTGTCTCAAATATCATCAACAGGTGCGTGCGCTGCTTTCGAATGCGACCTTAACTTCTGGAGCAAGTCATGGCCCCGCTACCAGCTGAGCGTGTGCAGCCAAGTCCGACGTTTCACGTAACTGGCATCGACTTTTGCGGTCCTTTCTACGTCAAATCAGAGGTCAGGAATCGCTCACCAACGAAATGCTACATCTCAATTTTTATATGCTTTGCAACGAAAGCAACGCATTTAGAGTTGGTAGAGGACCTGTCCACGTCATCGTTAATCGCTGCCTTGAAGAGATTCATCAGCCTTCGAGGGAAACCGCATACAATATGGACAGACAACGCCACAAATTTCGTGGGTGCTCGAAATGAGCTGAAGGAACTGCGCGACCTGTTTATAAGCGATCCCCAGCGCAATGAGATTGTTCGCAACTGCCTAGCTCTGGGAATCAACTGGAAATTCATTCCGCCCCGTTCGCCACATTTTGGAGGATTGTAGGAGGCCGCTGTCAAGTCAGCAAAATATCATTTTTACCGCGTCGTTGGAAATTCTCTTCTCTCATTCCACGAATTCCGAACTCTCATCTGTCAAATATCCGCAATGCTTAACTCAAGACCGCTTTGCTATATTACAGAAAACCCGAATGACTTGGAGATACTCACGCCTGGGCACTTCATCTGGGGCAAAGCCAATGCCACTATCGACGAGCAAGACATAACTCACCTAAGCATAGGTCGCCTCAGCCGTTGGCAGCGAATATGTCACATGCAGCAATCATTTTGGAAGAAATGGAGTACATCGTATTTGTCGTTGCTCCAAGAGCGCGGGAAATGACGATCGTCCAAGCAAAATCGTTCAGCCCGGCAGCATCGTGCTGCTCAAGGAGGACAATGCACCACCACTCAGGTGGCTGCTTGGTCGAGTCGACAGCGTCATCACGGGTTACGACGGCATTGTGAGAGTAGCAGTCATTCGTACACAAAATGGTCTGGTCAAGAGAGCCATTGCCAAAATCGCCGTTCTGCCAATCGAGACCACATCGGTTGAAAGCTTGTATCTTCCAACTTCTCAAATCACGATATTGAAGTCACATACTATTATTTTTAAACCACCATAAAATACCATTGTAAATTGCTCATCACTAATCTATCGATAGTTATTGTTGAAAGTTCGACAAGTAAATCACGCATTACAAGCAGTCTAAAGGCTCCTTTGATTTTTATTAAAATTTATAAAACATAAAAGGGGCCGAAGTGGGGTGCAAACTAGCATCTCCTCAAAACAGCCTTATATTAATGAAAAATAAATTGAGTTTTCCATCTTTGTTACTCCTTGGTCTTTGGTTATGTACCTGCAGAGCATCAAAGCCATTTCTTTGAAGTCAATTTAAAATTGTCAATAATTTCATTGTTTAGAGTGCTATGGTGAAGCCCTTTAACTACTATCCTGTAGGGTTTCTCTTCCTTCAATTGATATGTATGGAACTCAATACCAATGGCATCAAAATGATTAACAATTGCTCTGTAAGTGTGACTGTCTTTGGGAAATATTCTGGCCGTTTCACCCTGGTTGACTTTGACTGACACGTTATCTAGACTAGTGACCTTTATAATGAGTTCAAAGGGATCATTAAGGTCAGTAACACTCACAACAATTTGCGGTGGCTTTGGGGTACCGGGAATCTGATCGTTAGTATTGGTTGCGTTATGTTGTGGGTTGTTGGCTGTGTCACTTACATCAATACTGACATTGGTATTATTCTGCGGAGCAGCCTCAGAAGTTTCGTCTACATGGCTTTAACTTGTTACATCCATGTCCGTCTCCGTGTCTAGCAATTCAAACCTGTTGCCAGAGTTTGCCATGCTTGTTGATGCTGAGGGCGAGACTAGCTTCAGATCTTTATTTGGCCTCTTAGAGCTAGTATTGGGAGAAATTGGATTCTTCCCCTTGTTTTTCAAGTTTCTTTGGGCTGCCACCAATTTTGTGGCAGCTTCACTGAGCACTGAAGAGTATATTTTAGAAGCTCCACTGATTGTTGGAGAGGTATTGTCTGAGGAGCATTGGGTAAAGCTATCTCCGTGGTTATTCATGCTTCCGCTATGGCTCACACTGCTGATTGCAGCAGATGCCTCTAGTAAATGTTAATGTTGTCGTTATCGTACTGATACTCTGAGTATCAGTGCGTAAGAGGCTATTAATGAAGTCTTTCCTGATCTCCAATGGAGATTTTCCAGCTACTTGGCGCATTTTTCCTTAATCAATCGGCTTATTACTAAGCTGAGAGTTAGGTAGAAGGCTCTTATCCATTTTAAATTGTTTTTATTATTGTTAGCTTTAAAAATAAAGTCAAGCTTATAACAGATAACTTAGCTGATAAGCGCGGCGTTTATTGCCCATCTTGTGCGGCTGCGCGGAGAGAGGGGTAATGTTTTGCCCAAGCGGGCGACGAATCTTATCGCACTACACTTGTGGTTTGTTGTTGTCTAACTGCCGACACTGCACGAGACACCGTCCGAAATTTTCGATTTGTGCTATTTTTAATACACGTAGATTGCACACTTGATTAACTCGTACTTTGTCTATGCGCGGCACGACAGATCTCGATGAGAGCAGATTAGCGACTCCGTCAATATATATTGAAAAGAAACATTTTTTTTTCATACAACAACTTAATTTTTGACCGATCGTTCCTATGGTATCTATATGATATAGTTTTCCGATCTTAATAGGATTTTGCGTATATATGAGGACCATAGTAAAACTAATAAATGCCGAGTTTAGTCAAGATACATTGAAAAATAAAATGGTTTTCATACAAGATCGTACTTTTCGACCGATCGTTCCTACGGCAGCTATATGATATTGTGGTCCGATCTTAATAGGATTTTGCATATATATGAAGATCTTAATGCATAGATACGAGGAGCATAGCAAAACTAATAAATGCTAAGTTTGGTTAAGATATCTTGATAAACAAAATTGGTTTTCATACAAAAACATAATTTTCGACAGATCGTTGCTATGGCAGCTATATGATATATTGTGCCGATCTTAATAGGATTTTGCATATAAATGAGGAGCATAGTTAAACTAATAAATGCCGAGTGTGGTCAAGATATCTTGATAAACAACATTTTTTTCATACAGCAACTTAATTTTCGAGCGATCGTTCCTATGGCAGCTATATGATATAGTGGTCCGATCTTAATAGGATTATGCATATAAATGAGGAGCATAGTTAAACTAATAAATGCCGAGTTCGGTCAAGATATCTTGATAAACAACATTTTCGTTCCTATGGCAGCTATATAATATAGTGGTCCGATATTGATAGGTTGCGTGCAGCAAAAAGAGGGAGTTCTGCAAAGTTTCATAAAGATAGCTTTAAAACTGAGAGACTAGTTCGCATAGAAACAGACAGACGGACAGACGGTCTCATCTGATCAAGAATATATATACTTTATGGGGTCGGAGATGCCTCCTTCTATGCATTACACATTTCACGACATGATTATAATACCCTCTGCAAGGGTATAAAAATTAAGTTCCCATACAGGCGGACTCGAACCCTTAGCGAACACATGCACACAGCACAGAAAATCGCAGTTGCAATGCTGAAGAATTAAATAAAGACGCTCATGTTTACAGAAATTATTGCAATTAGCGCTGGCTGCCGCAAACACAATATAAGAACACGCTTTCTTTAACAACTTGTAAGGAAGCTACTGGCCGGGGTACAAATCTCAATCTTACCAGGACCAGTAATCTACAAGACTTTTGTTAGTTTACTGGGATGGTGGGCTTAGAGGGGGGGAGGAGGTGCTTCAAATAAACTATGACTCCAACCATTTCATAGGATAAAGAGAGAAATGCCTACGCATGGCCGAGATTGCTCACACGGCCCTCAAACTAAGCCCCGATTCACACACACATGGCCGGGATTGCTCACGCGGCCGGTTGGCTAAGTCCCTGCTCACACATGCACGGTCGGGATTGCTCACGCGGTGGGCAGGTTAAGTTACCATCCACACATACACGGGACACTGGGTTATGGGGAGAGGTTAGGTTGAACACCGGTTACTAGTAGGAAATATCAAGAACTAATCGACTTCCATTGCTTACTTCATTTTATTCATGTTCACTTACTACGTACTACCCTACACGATTTCACTAATCTAAGGCCCTGCCGCACTGTTAGGGTTATGTTTCCACTTTCGTCCTCTTCGACGCACACCTACTCACTTCGACCGTCACCGCAAAGGTGAAGGCACGCTCTTCGCCTCGGAGCTTTCGCTCTTCGCCGCCAAATTGAAGTTGCGCTCTCGAAGACGATGTTGAGCAACTGATCAGCAACGCACGGTTGCTGCGACGGCCGGCGGTTAAATTCAAACTGGGCTCCTTGCCCTTAACTAGCTTCGATACATCGGCTCCTTGCCGTAACTGTTCTTATTACTAATACAATGCTTATGAATTATGATATACAATTATGAACTGTGGGGCCGCCTCACAAACTTCTGTTTTTCCTAACCGATCTTGATGAAATTTTCAACAGTAGATCTTAATTTGCTTATATATTATTATTAGAATATTCGTATATTATCAAGAAGACAATTGCAATAATATAGTGGCTGTTGGCACCGAGACTTGTGCCCGGGTGCGTATTTGGCAGGGATTTCTAGCGTCAAAAAGATCTAACTATTTTGATGGATCGCTGAACGCTGTACACTTTAATTCGATGTACGGTACGATACGATTCGATTCGATGTACGCGCTGAAATCTTTATTATCTTTTCATTATTTAACAACCTATATTTTACAAGTTTATGAGACTTACATTCGTGCTCCGCACGCGCTTTTGTTCTCTTACACTTCTGCTCGGCTGCCAGCACAAAACGAAAATTAGCCTCGACGAAAAGACAAATTGTGCAGCTGCGTGCGATCGACTTTTGTAAGTACAAAATAATTCTAACGGTGCGCTTCCAGTGTATGAAGCGAGCGCTGATTACAAAAAATGCGGGACCCAGTAGGACTTCCCCACCCTGTAATTCACAAACGTGCGTATAATGTGCTACCAACTTTAATGTCAAGCTTAGCTAGCTTGATGGCGGGGAGAGTAATAATTCCATCAGCGGTTCGCTGTTGTTACGTCTGGTGAGTGTGGGCAGATACTCGCGCAACCATCTCTTCCAAAATTGGTCTGGCAATTGACTGGCGACTCGGAAGCCTCGTACCAAGTTAGCTCCGTCTTGCTCCCGTGACCCTTTCTTACGCAATCCACTTGAATGACCTATAAGAAATTATTCGGCGTCAGGGCTCCAGACTCAGAAGTCTCAAAGGAAACATAAGTGAGCGGTCTTGAGCTGAGCATTGGCAAGTCGCCCCTCTGGTCGCTTTGGGCGGCCGCGTCGTATGCGACACGCTGGACAAGCATTTGAGACTTTTTTCACCAAAGCTCGCAAGCCAACGACGATTTCGCTGTGCAGGTGATGATGTCTGCGGTGATAAAACTCAACCAGCAGATACGTCAATCGATGTCGTCTTGGCAGAATAATCGGGCGTTTTACGCAGACTTCAACTTCTTCCATATTGTATATCCGTCCCTTAATACGTAGAATACCCGAGTCATCTATATAAGGGGAGCACTTGAACAGCAGGCTTTTGCGGTCGGTTGAGCGGCGCCCCGTCTCTTTGGTGAGATTCTATACAACTCCTCTTTTTGGCATATCCGAATAAAAAACACAACAATTTCTTTGCTGCGTTTAAGAAGCAGCATCTTCTGCAGTTCTATTCCTCTGTCCAATCTGATCTTCTTAGTAACAATCCGTAGGAAATCTAGTACGCATAGCTGGACGGCTCTCAATTTCTCCAGCCTGCTGAAGCGATGCAGATCCGGCAGGATACATCTCCAAGAGGCCGTGTGATTGGCTTGTTCTTCAGCATGGTATAACATGTTTATTGCCGAGCCCTTTTCTGTGCGTGGCCACTGCGATTCTTCTAGATACAAAAATGGTGAATCCATTGAATCCATTGAACCACCTGGTCGAGCCGTGAATTTCGGGCGTTTTGGTCCATTTTGTACCATCGTCTGCCACGTTTTGAGCTGATGGGACCCAGCGCCAGCTGTCCACATCTGATTCTTCTAAAATCTCTCCGATGCGAAGCGCTACGAATTGTTGGAACTTTCGAGCATCGGACTGGATCCAGTAGAGCACGTCCTTTGAATCCGTCCAAAATGTTCGTCTATGTATGCGTACCGACATTTCATTTTGGATACATTTGGCCAGTCTCAGACCTAAGACTGCGGCCATTAGTTCCATACGAGGTATAGACACGGGCTTCAAGGGTGCTACTCTCGTTTTTGAGGCGGCTAAACTGCAATGTACTTGGCCATCATGTTCAGCCCGCAAATATACAACTGCTGCATAAGCATTAATACTGGCGTCCACGAATGTATGCATCTGTACAGTCTGGGTTCGGCTCACCCATAGACATGACCACGCTTAGAACGCGTACTTTAGTTGGGCGCTCCTTAGATGCTTTCGCAGGCAAGGTCGGCTTTAACACAAAAGTGAACAGATCTTGTCCAGGTAGCCACCACAGGCCCAGGACCTTTTCTTGCGCTTCATCCTGAGCGCTGATACGCTTGTCCAAGCCCTCACAGTCGTCTTCCAGTGCCTGCATAACTTGCTTTGAATTTGATGTCCAGTGGCGCATCTCGAAACCGCCACTAGCAGGAATCCTTTTTACAGTCTCAGCTAACTGCATCATTGGGGATTCTAAATCTACCGACTGCAGCCAGTCGTCTACAAACGTGTTTTCGCAAATCGCCTTGACGGCATCCGGATGCTCCGCTACGAACCGCTCGGCATTGCGATTCTTGACGTAATTTTCTAGGGCTGGCGAACAGGATGCTCCGAACGTCATGACTTGCATAACGTACGTTTTGGGAGAGCGCGACGAGTCTCCATCACGCCAGAGAAACTTCTGAGCCGCTTGGTCTTCTCGGCGCACCTTGACTTGATGAAACATTTCCGTATGTCGCCGGATACGGCGATAGGGCGCTCTCTGAAGCGTATTAGCACGCCCATCAAAGATGCTAGTGTATTTGGGCCTTTAAGCAAACAATCGTTCAGCGACGTGCCACTAACTTTGGCGGTTGCATCCCATACCAAGCGTGTCCTTAGCTTGTTCGGATTGGTGACTGTAAAGATAGGAAGAAACCACGACATCGTGTTAGCTACTAACTCACTATCCTTTAGCCGGCGGTTATATCCGTCCCGGTCCCGTGAGCCTCTCTCACGCAATCCGCTTGAGTGACCTATAAGAAAATGGTTCGGAGTCAGGGCTTCGGACTCAGAAGTTTCCAAGGGAACGTAAGTGAGCGGTCTTGAGTTGAGCATGCTATCTACGTCTGCCAATGCTGCTCGTAGCACCTCCTCTCGTAGCCCAGAGTGCGGCAGGATCTCCGACAGTATTGACTTTGTGGAACGCACCATTCGTTCCCACGATCCTCCCATGTGGGGTGATCCTGGTGGAATAAAGGTAAACTCAATACCCGGTCGCTCGATCAGCGCCGGCGATATTCGTTCAATTTTATCTTTTAATATTCTGCTAGCGCCTCTGAAATTTGTGCCATTGTCCGACAGCATGCGGCGGGGGCAGCCGCGTCTGGCCACGAACGACTTCAGAACGCATAGGTATGAGTCAGTTGAGAGCGACGTAGCTATATCTAGGTGTACGGCGCGTACCGTGAGGCATGTGAACAGCACACCCCAGCGCTTCTCACGGCGCCGTCCAACGACAATGTCGTAGGGTCCAAAGTAACCCACTCCTGTATATGTGAACGGTGGAGTATAGGGCGATAGTCGTTCGATTGGCAGGTCGCTCATCTCTGGTGGCTTTAGGCGGGCGCGTCGTATACGGCACGCTGGGCAAGCACTGGAGACTTCTCTCACCAAGGCTCGCAAGCTACAAACCCAGTACTGCTCACGCAGTTCGTTTATGACGATTTCGTTGTGCAGGTGATGATATTTGCGGTGATAAAAGTCAACAAGCAGATACGTCAATTGATGTCGTCTTGGCAGAATTATCGGGCGTTTTACGCAGACTTCAACTCCTTCAATATTGTATATCCGTCCCTTAATACGTAGAATACCCGAGTCATCTATATAAGGGGAGCACTTGAACAGCAGGCTTTTGCGGTCGGTTGAGCGGCGCCCCGTCTCTTTAGTGAGATTCTATACAACTCCTCTTTTTGGCATATCCGAATAAAAAACACAACAATTTCTTTGCTGCGTTTAAGATGCAGCATCTTCTGCAGTTCTATTCCTCTGTCCAATCTGATCTTCTTAGTAACAATCCGTAGGAAATCCAGTACGCATAGCTGGACGGATCTCAATTTCTCCAGCCTGCTGAAGCGATGCAGATCCGGCAGGATACATCTCCAAGAGGCCGTGTGATTGGCTTGTTCTTCAGCATGGTATAACATGTTTATTGCCGAGCCCTTTTCTGTGCGTGGCCACTGCGATTCTTCTAGATACAAAAATGGTGAATCCATTGAATCCATTGAACCACCTGGTCGAGCCGTGAATTTCGGGCGTTTTGGTCCATTTTGTACCATCGTCTGCCACGTTTTGAGCTGATGGGACCCAGCGCCAGCTGTCCACATCTGATTCTTCTAAAATCTCTCCGATGCGAAGCGCTACGAATTGTTGGAACTTTCGAGCATCGGACTGGATCCAGTAGAGCACGTCCTTTGAATCCGTCCAAAATGTTCGTCTATGTATGCGTACCGACATTTCATTTTGGATACATTTGGCCAGTCTCAGACCTAAGACTGCGGCCATTAGTTCCATACGAGGTATAGACACGGGCTTCAAGGGTGCTACTCTCGTTTTTGAGGCGGCTAAACTGCAATGTACTTGGCCATCATGTTCAGCCCGCAAATATACAACTGCTGCATAAGCATTAATACTGGCGTCCACGAATGTATGCATCTGTACAGTCTGGGTTCGGCTCACCCACTTCATACACCGTGGAATACGGACGGTATTCAACTTTGAAACTAGATCTAGCCAGTGTCGCCAATCCACTACGTCTTCTTTGGTAAGGTCGTCATCCCATCCGATGTTGGATCGCCATATGTTCTGAAGGATGATCTTGGCGCGTATATTAAAGAATCCTAGCAGCCCAATCGGGTCGAAAATAGACATGACCACGCTTAGAACGCGTATTTTAGTTGGGCGCTCCTTAGATGCTTTCGCAGGCAAGGTCGGCTTTAACACAAAAGTGAACAGATCTTGTCCAGGTAGCCACCACAGGCCCAGGACCTTTTCTTGCGCTTCATCCTGAGCGCTGATACGCTTGTCCAAGCCCTCACAGTCGTCTTCCAGTGCCTGCATAACTTGCTTTGAATTTGATGTCCAGTGGCGCATCTCGAAACCGCCACTAGCAGGAATCCTTTTTACAGTCTCAGCTAACTGCATCATTGGGGATTCTAAATCTACCGACTGCAGCCAGTCGTCTACAAACGTGTTTTCGCAAATCGCCTTGACGGCATCCGGATGCTCCGCAACGAACCGCTCGGCATTGCGATTCTTGACGTAATTTGCTAGGGCTGGCGAACAGGATGCTCCGAACGTCATGACTTGCATAACGTACGTTTTGGGAGAGCGCGACGAGTCTCCATCACGCCAGAGAAACTTCTGAGCCGCTTGGTCTTCTCGGCGCACCTTGACTTGATGAAACATTTCCGTATGTCGCCGGATACGGCGATAGGGCGCTCTCTGAAGCGTATTAGCACGCCCATCAAAGATGCTAGTGTATCTGGGCCTTTAAGCAAACAATCGTTCAGCGACGTGCCACTAACTTTGGCGGTTGCATCCCATACCAAGCGTGTCCTTAGCTTGTTCGGATTGGTGACTGTAAAAATAGGAAGAAACCACGACATCGTGTTAGCTACTAACTCACTATCCTTTAGCCGGCGGTTATATCCGTCCCGGTCCCGTGAGCCTCTCTCACGCAATCCGCTTGAGTGACCTATAAGAAAATGGTTCGGAGTCAGGGCTTCGGACTCAGAAGTTTCAAGGGAACGTAAGTGAGCGGTCTTGAGTTGAGCATGCTTTCTACGTCTGCCAATGCTGCTCGTAGCACCTCCTCTCGTAGCCCAGAGTGCGGCAGGATCTCCGACAGTATTGACTTTGTGGAACGCACCATTCGTTCCCACGATCCTCCCATGTGGGGTGATCCTGGTGGAATAAAGGTAAACTCAATACCCGGTCGCTCGATCAGCGCCGGCGATATTCGTTCAATTTTATCTTTTAATATTCTGCTAGCGCCTCTGAAATTTGTGCCATTGTCCGACAGCATGCGGCGGGGGCAGCCGCGTCTGGCCACGAACGACTTCAGAACGCATAGGTATGAGTCAGTTGAGAGCGACGTAGCTATATCTAGGTGTACGGCGTACCGTGAGGCATGTGAACAGCACACCCCAGCGCTTCTCACGGCGCCGTCCAACGACAATGTCGTAGGGTCCAAAGTAACCCACTCCTGTATATGTGAACGGTGGAGTATAGGGCGATAGTCGTTCGATTGGCAGGTCGCTCATCTCTGGTGGCTTTAGGCGGGCGCGTCGTATACGGCACGCTGGGCAAGCACTGGAGACTTCTCTCACCAAGGCTCGCAAGCTACAAACCCAGTACTGCTCACGCAGTTCGTTTACGACGATTTCGTTGTGCAGGTGATGATATTTGCGGTGATAAAACTCAACAAGCAGATACGTCAATTGATGTCGTCTTGGCAGAATTATCGGGCGTTTTACGCAGACTTCAACTCCTTCAATATTGTATATCCGTCCCTTAATACGTAGAATACCCGAGTCATCTATATAAGGGGAGCACTTGAACAGCAGGCTTTTGCGGTCGGTTGAGCGGCGCCCCGTCTCTTTAATGAGATTCTATACAACTCCTCTTTTTGGCATATCCGAATAAAAAACACAACAATTTCTTTGCTGCGTTTAAGAAGCAGCATCTTCTGCAGTTCTATTCCTCTGTCCAATCTGATCTTCTTAGTAACAATCCGTAGGAAATCCAGTACGCATAGCTGGACGGATCTCAATTTCTCCAGCCTGCTGAAGCGATGCAGATCCGGCAGGATACATCTCCAAGAGGCCGTGTGATTGGCTTGTTCTTCAGCATGGTATAACATGTTTATTGCCGAGCCCTTTTCTGTGCGTGGCCACTGCGATTCTTCTAGATACAAAAATGGTGAATCCATTGAATCCATTGAACCACCTGGTCGAGCCGTGAATTTCGGGCGTTTTGGTCCATTTTGTACCATCGTCTGCCACGTTTTGAGCTGATGGGACCCAGCGCCAGCTGTCCACATCTGATTCTTCTAAAATCTCTCCGATGCGAAGCGCTACGAATTGTTGGAACTTTCGAGCATCGGACTGGATCCAGTAGAGCACGTCCTTTGAATCCGTCCAAAATGTTCGTCTATGTATGCGTACCGACATTTCATTTTGGATACATTTGGCCAGTCTCAGACCTAAGACTGCGGCCATTAGTTCCATACGAGGTATAGACACGGGCTTCAAGGGTGCTACTCTCGTTTTTGAGGCGGCTAAACTGCAATGTACTTGGCCATCATGTTCAGCCCGCAAATATACAACTGCTGCATAAGCATTAATACTGGCGTCCACGAATGTATGCATCTGTACAGTCTGGGTTCGGCTCACCCACTTCATACACCGTGGAATACGGACGGTATTCAACTTTGAAACTAGATCTAGCCAGTGTCGCCAATCCACTACGTCTTCTTTGGTAAGGTCGTCATCCCATCCGATGTTGGATCGCCATATGTTCTGAAGGATGATCTTGGCGCGTATATTAAAGAATCCTAGCAGCCCAATCGGGTCGAAAATAGACATGACCACGCTTAGAACGCGTATTTTAGTTGGGCGCTCCTTAGATGCTTTCGCAGGCAAGGTCGGCTTTAACACAAAAGTGAACAGATCTTGTCCAGGTAGCCACCACAGGCCCAGGACCTTTTCTTGCGCTTCATCCTGAGCGCTGATACGCTTGTCCAAGCCCTCACAGTCGTCTTCCAGTGCCTGCATAACTTGCTTTGAATTTGATGTCCAGTGGCGCATCTCGAAACCGCCACTAGTAGGAATCCTTTTACAGTCTCAGCTAACTGCATCATTGGGGATTCTAAATCTACCGACTGCAGCCAGTCGTCTACAAACGTGTTTTCGCAAATCGCCTTGACGGCATCCGGATGCTCCGCAACGAACCGCTCGGCATTGCGATTCTTGACGTTATTTGCTAGGGCTGGCGAACAGGATGCCCGAACGTCATGACTTGCATAACGTACGTTTTGGGAGAGCGCGACGAGTCTCCATCACGCCAGAGAAACTTCTGAGCCGCTTGGTCTTCTCGGCGCACCTTGACTTGATGAAACATTTCCGTATGTCGCCGGATACGGCGATAGGGCGCTCTCTGAAGCGTATTAGCACGCCCATCAAAGATGCTAGTGTATCTGGGCCTTTAAGCAAACAATCGTTCAGCGACGTGCCACTAACTTTGGCGGTTGCATCCCATACCAAGCGTGTCCTTAGCTTGTTCGGATTGGTGACTGTAAAGATAGGAAGAAACCACGACATCGTGTTAGCTACTAACTCACTATCCTTTAGCCGGCGGTTATATCCGTCCCGGTCCCGTGAGCCTCTCTCACGCAATCCGCTTGAGTGACCTATAAGAAAATGGTTCGGAGTCAGGGCTTCGGACTCAGAAGTTTCCAAGGGAACGTAAGTGAGCGGTCTTGAGTTGAGCATGCTTTCTACGTCTGCCAATGCTGCTCGTAGCACCTCCTCTCGTAGCCCAGAGTGCGGCAGGATCTCCGACAGTATTGACTTTGTGGAACGCACCATTCGTTCCCACGATCCTCCCATGTGGGGTGATCCTGGTGGAATAAAGGTAAACTCAATACCCGGTCGCTCGATCAGCGCCGGCGATATTCGTTCAATTTTATCTTTTAATATTCTGCTAGCGCCTCTGAAATTTGTGCCATTGTCCGACAGCATGCGGCGGGGGCAGCCGCGTCTGGCCACGAACGACTTCAGAACGCATAGGTATGAGTCAGTTGAGAGCGACGTAGCTATATCTAGGTGTACGGCGCGTACCGTGAGGCATGTGAACAGCACACCCCAGCGCTTCTCACGGCGCCGTCCAACGACAATGTCGTAGGGTCCAAAGTAACCCACTCCTGTATATGTGAACGGTGGAGTATAGGGCGATAGTCGTTCGATTGGCAGGTCGCTCATCTCTGGTGGCTTTGGGCGGGCGCGTCGTA
This sequence comes from Drosophila littoralis, assembly GCA_018903485.1. Classification (NCBI taxonomy): domain Eukaryota; kingdom Metazoa; phylum Arthropoda; class Insecta; order Diptera; family Drosophilidae; genus Drosophila; species Drosophila littoralis. The sequence goes on from JAEIGF010000590.1 coordinate 2,562,480, forward strand.
TACGGCACGCTGGGCAAGCACTGGAGACTTCTCTCACCAAGGCTCGCAAGCTACAAACCCAGTACTGCTCACGCAGTTCATTTACGACGATTTCGTTGTGCAGGTGATGATATTTGCGGTGATAAAACTCAACAAGCAGATACGTCAATTGATGTCGTCTTGTCAGAACTTCAACTCCTTCAATATTGTATATCCGTCCCTTAATACGTAGAATACCCGAGTCATCTATATAAGGGGAGCACTTGAACAGCAGGCTTTTGCGGTCGGTTGAGCGGCGCCCCGTCTCTTTAGTGAGATTCTATACAACTCCTCTTTTTGGCATATCCGAATAAAAAACACAACAATTTCTTTGCTGCGTTTAAGAAGCAGCATCTTCTGCAGTTCTATTCCTCTGTCCAATCTGATCTTCTTAGTAACAATCCGTAGGAAATCCAGTACGCATAGCTGGACGGCTAAAATGTTCGTCTATGTATGCGTACCGACATTTCATTTTGGATACATTTGGCCAGTCTCAGACCTAAGACTGCGGCCATTAGTTCCATACGAGGTATAGACACGGGCTTCAAGGGTGCTACTCTCGTTTTTGAGGCGGCTAAACTGCAATGTACTTGGCCATCATGTTCAGCCCGCAAATATACAACTGCTGCATAAGCATTAATACTGGCGTCCACGAATGTATGCATCTGTACAGTCTGGGTTCGGCTCACCCACTTCATACACCGTGGAATACGGACGGTATTCAACTTTGAAACTAGATCTAGCCAGTGTCGCCAATCCACTACGTCTTCTTTGGTAAGGTCGTCATCCCATCCGATGTTGGATCGCCATATGTTCTGAAGGATGATCTTGGCGCGTATATTAAAGAATCCTAGCAGCCCAATCTGGTCGAAAATAGACATGACCACGCTTAGAACGCGTATTTTAGTTGGGCGCTCCTTAGATGCTTTCGCAGGCAAGGTCGGCTTTAACACAAAAGTGAACAGATCTTGTCCAGGTAGCCACCACAGGCCTAGGACCTTTTCTTGCGCTTCATCCTGAGCGCTGATACGCTTGTCCAAGCCCTCACAGTCGTCTTCCAGTGCCTGCATAACTTGCTTTGAATTTGATGTCCAGTGGCGCATCTCGAAACCGCCACTAGTAGGAATCCTTTTACAGTCTCAGCTAACTGCATCATTGGGGATTCTAAATCTACCGACTGCAGCCAGTCGTCTACAAACGTGTTTTCGCAAATCGCCTTGACGGCATCCGGATGCTCCGCAACGAACCGCTCGGCATTGCGATTCTTGACGTTATTTGCTAGGGCTGGCGAACAGGATGCTCCGAACGTCATGACTTGCATAACGTACGTTTTGGGAGAGCGCGACGAGTCTCCATCACGCCAGAGAAACTTCTGAGCCGCTTGGTCTTCTCGGCGCACCTTGACTTGATGAAACATTTCCGTATGTCGCCGGATACGGCGATAGGGCGCTCTCTGAAGCGTATTAGCACGCCCATCAAAGATGCTAGTGTATCTGGGCCTTTAAGCAAACAATCGTTCAGCGACGTGCCACTAACTTTGGCGGTTGCATCCCATACCAAGCGTGTCCTTAGCTTGTTCGGATTGGTGACTGTAAAGATAGGAAGAAACCACGACATCGTGTTAGCTACTAACTCACTATCCTTTAGCCGGCGGTTATATCCGTCCCGGTCCCGTGAGCCTCTCTCACGCAATCCGCTTGAGTGACCTATAAGAAAATGGTTCGGAGTCAGGGCTTCGGACTCAGAAGTTTCCAAGGGAACGTAAGTGAGCGGTCTTGAGTTGAGCATGCTTTCTACGTCTGCCAATGCTGCTCGTAGCACCTCCTCTCGTAGCCCAGAGTGCGGCAGGATCTCCGACAGTATTGACTTTGTGGAACGCACCATTCGTTCCCACGATCCTCCCATGTGGGGTGATCCTGGTGGAATAAAGGTAAACTCAATACCCGGTCGCTCGATCAGCGCCGGCGATATTCGTTCAATTTTATCTTTTAATATTCTGCTAGCGCCTCTGAAATTTGTGCCATTGTCCGACAGCATGCGGCGGGGGCAGCCGCGTCTGGCCACGAACGACTTCAGAACGCATAGGTATGAGTCAGTTGAGAGCGACGTAGCTATATCTAGGTGTACGGCGCGTACCGTGAGGCATGTGAACAGCACACCCCAGCGCTTCTCACGGCGCCGTCCAACGACAATGTCGTAGGGTCCAAAGTAACCCACTCCTGTATATGTGAACGGTGGAGTATAGGGCGATAGTCGTTCGATTGGCAGGTCGCTCATCTCTGGTGGCTTTGGGCGGGCGCGTCGTATACGGCACGCTGGGCAAGCACTGGAGACTTCTCTCACCAAGGCTCGCAAGCTACAAACCCAGTACTGCTCACGCAGTTCGTTTACGACGATTTCGTTGTGCAGGTGATGATATTTGCGGTGATAAAACTCAACAAGCAGATACGTCAATTGATGTCGTCTTGTCAGAACTTCAACTCCTTCAATATTGTATATCCGTCCCTTAATACGTAGAATACCCGAGTCATCTATATAAGGGGAGCACTTGAACAGCAGGCTTTTGCGGTCGGTTGAGCGGCGCCCCGTCTCTTTAGTGAGATTCTATACAACTCCTCTTTTTGGCATATCCGAATAAAAAACACAACAATTTCTTTGCTGCGTTTAAGAAGCAGCATCTTCTGCAGTTCTATTCCTCTGTCCAATCTGATCTTCTTAGTAACAATCCGTAGGAAATCCAGTACGCATAGCTGGACGGCTAAAATGTTCGTCTATGTATGCGTACCGACATTTCATTTTGGATACATTTGGCCAGTCTCAGACCTAAGACTGCGGCCATTAGTTCCATACGAGGTATAGACACGGGCTTCAAGGGTGCTACTCTCGTTTTTGAGGCGGCTAAACTGCAATGTACTTGGCCATCATGTTCAGCCCGCAAATATACAACTGCTGCATAAGCATTAATACTGGCGTCCACGAATGTATGCATCTGTACAGTCTGGGTTCGGCTCACCCACTTCATACACCGTGGAATACGGACGGTATTCAACTTTGAAACTAGATCTAGCCAGTGTCGCCAATCCACTACGTCTTCTTTGGTAAGGTCGTCATCCCATCCGATGTTGGATCGCCATATGTTCTGAAGGATGATCTTGGCGCGTATATTAAAGAATCCTAGCAGCCCAATCTGGTCGAAAATAGACATGACCACGCTTAGAACGCGTATTTTAGTTGGGCGCTCCTTAGATGCTTTCGCAGGCAAGGTCGGCTTTAACACAAAAGTGAACAGATCTTGTCCAGGTAGCCACCACAGGCCCAGGACCTTTTCTTGCGCTTCATCCTGAGCGCTGATACGCTTGTCCAAGCCCTCACAGTCGTCTTCCAGTGCCTGCATAACTTGCTTTGAATTTGATGTCCAGTGGCGCATCTCGAAACCGCCACTAGTAGGAATCCTTTTTACAGTCTCAGCTAACTGCATCATTGGGGATTCTAAATCTACCGACTGCAGCCAGTCGTCTACAAACGTGTTTTCGCAAATCGCCTTGACGGCATCCGGATGCTCCGCAACGAACCGCTCGGCATTGCGATTCTTGACGTTATTTGCTAGGGCTGGCGAACAGGATGCTCCGAACGTCATGACTTGCATAACGTACGTTTTGGGAGAGCGCGACGAGTCTCCATCACGCCAGAGAAACTTCTGAGCCGCTTGGTCTTCTCGGCGCACCTTGACTTGATGAAACATTTCCGTATGTCGCCGGATACGGCGATAGGGCGCTCTCTGAAGCGTATTAGCACGCCCATCAAAGATGCTAGTGTATCTGGGCCTTTAAGCAAACAATCGTTCAGCGACGTGCCACTAACTTTGGCGGTTGCATCCCATACCAAGCGTGTCCTTAGCTTGTTCGGATTGGTGACTGTAAAGATAGGAAGAAACCACGACATCGTGTTAGCTACTAACTCACTATCCTTTAGCCGGCGGTTATATCCGTCCCGGTCCCGTGAGCCTCTCTCACGCAATCCGCTTGAGTGACCTATAAGAAAATGGTTCGGAGTCAGGGCTTCGGACTCAGAAGTTTCCAAGGGAACGTAAGTGAGCGGTCTTGAGTTGAGCATGCTTTCTACGTCTGCCAATGCTGCTCGTAGCACCTCCTCTCGTAGCCCAGAGTGCGGCAGGATCTCCGACAGTATTGACTTTGTGGAACGCACCATTCGTTCCCACGATCCTCCCATGTGGGGTGATCCTGGTGGAATAAAGGTAAACTCAATACCCGGTCGCTCGATCAGCGCCGGCGATATTCGTTCAATTTTATCTTTTAATATTCTGCTAGCGCCTCTGAAATTTGTGCCATTGTCCGACAGCATGCGGCGGGGGGCAGCCGCGTCTGGCCACGAACGACTTCAGAACGCATAGGTATGAGTCAGTTGAGAGCGACGTAGCTATATCTAGGTGTACGGCGCGTACCGTGAGGCATGTGAACAGCACACCCCAGCGCTTCTCACGGCGCCGTCCAACGACAATGTCGTAGGGTCCAAAGTAACCCACTCCTGTATATGTGAACGGTGGAGTATAGGGCGATAGTCGTTCGATTGGCAGGTCGCTCATCTCTGGTGGCTTTGGGCGGGCGCGTCGTATACGGCACGCTGGGCAAGCACTGGAGACTTCTCTCACCAAGGCTCGCAAGCTACAAACCCAGTACTGCTCACGCAGTTCGTTTACGACGATTTCGTTGTGCAGGTGATGATATTTGCGGTGATAAAACTCAACAAGCAGATACGTCAATTGATGTCGTCTTGGCAGAATTATCGGGCGTTTTACGCAGACTTCAACTCCTTCAATATTGTATATCCGTCCCTTAATACGTAGAATACCCGAGTCATCTATATAAGGGGAGCACTTGAACAGCAGGCTTTTGCGGTCGGTTGAGCGGCGCCCCGTCTCTTTAGTGAGATTCTATACAACTCCTCTTTTTGGCATATCCGAATAAAAAACACAACAATTTCTTTGCTGCGTTTAAGAAACAGCATCTTCTGCAGTTCTATTCCTCTGTCCAATCTGATCTTCTTAGTAACAATCCGTAGGAAATCCAGTACGCATAGCTGGACGGCTCTCAATTTCTCCAGCCTGCTGAAGCGATGCAGATCCGGCAGGATACATCTCCAAGAGGCCGTGTGATTGGCTTGTTCTTCAGCATGGTATAACATGTTTATTGCCGAGCCCTTTTCTGTGCGTGGCCACTGCGATTCTTCTAGATACAAAAATGGTGAATCCATTGAATCCATTAAACCACCTGGTCGAGCCGTGAATTTCGGGCGTTTTGGTCCATTTTGTACCATCGTCTGCCACGTTTTGAGCTGATGGGACCCAGCGCCAGCTGTCCACATCTGATTCTTCTAAAATCTCTCCGATGCGAAGCGCTACGAATTGTTGGAACTTTCGAGCATCGGACTGGATCCAGTAGAGCACGTCCTTTGAATCCGTCCAAAATGTTCGTCTATGTATGCGTACCGACATTTCATTTTGGATACATTTGGCCAGTCTCAGACCTAAGACTGCGGCCATTAGTTCCATACGAGGTATAGACACGGGCTTCAAGGGTGCTACTCTCGTTTTTGAGGCGGCTAAACTGCAATGTACTTGGCCATCATGTTCAGCCCGCAAATATACAACTGCTGCATAAGCATTAATACTGGCGTCCACGAATGTATGCATCTGTACAGTCTGGGTTCGGCTCACCCACTTCATACACCGTGGAATACGGACGGTATTCAACTTTGAAACTAGATCTAGCCAGTGTCGCCAATCCACTACGTCTTCTTTGGTAAGGTCGTCATCCCATCCGATGTTGGATCGCCATATGTTCTGAAGGATGATCTTGGCGCGTATATTAAAGAATCCTAGCAGCCCAATCGGGTCGAAAATAGACATGACCACGCTTAGAACGCGTATTTTAGTTGGGCGCTCCTTAGATGCTTTCGCAGGCAAGGTCGGCTTTAACACAAAAGTGAACAGATCTTGTCCAGGTAGCCACCACAGGCCCAGGACCTTTTCTTGCGCTTCATCCTGAGCGCTGATACGCTTGTCCAAGCCCTCACAGTCGTCTTCCAGTGCCTGCATAACTTGCTTTGAATTTGATGTCCAGTGGCGCATCTCGAAACCGCCACTAGCAGGAATCCTTTTTACAGTCTCAGCTAACTGCATCATTGGGGATTCTAAATCTACCGACTGCAGCCAGTCGTCTACAAACGTGTTTTCGCAAATCGCCTTGACGGCATCCGGATGCTCCGCAACGAACCGCTCGGCATTGCGATTCTTGACGTAATTTGCTAGGGCTGGCGAACAGGATGCTCCGAACGTCATGACTTGCATAACGTACGTTTTGGGAGAGCGCGACGAGTCTCCATCACGCCAGAGAAACTTCTGAGCCGCTTGGTCTTCTCGGCGCACCTTGACTTGATGAAACATTTCCGTATGTCGCCGGATACGGCGATAGGGCGCTCTCTGAAGCGTATTAGCACGCCCATCAAAGATGCTAGTGTATCTGGGCCTTTAAGCAAACAATCGTTCAGCGACGTGCCACTAACTTTGGCGGTTGCATCCCATACCAAGCGTGTCCTTAGCTTGTTCGGATTGGTGACTGTAAAGATAGGAAGAAACCACGACATCGTGTTAGCTACTAACTCACTATCCTTTAGCCGGCGGTTATATCCGTCCCGGTCCCGTGAGCCTCTCTCACGCAATCCGCTTGAGTGATCTATAAGAAAATGGTTCGGAGTCAGGGCTTCGGACTCAGAAGTTTCCAAGGGAACGTAAGTGAGCGGTCTTGAGTTGAGCATGCTTTCTACGTCTGCCAATGCTGCTCGTAGCACCTCCTCTCGTAGCCCAGAGTGCGGCAGGATCTCCGACAGTATTGACTTTGTGGAACGCACCATTCGTTCCCACGATCCTCCCATGTGGGGTGATCCTGGTGGAATAAAGGTAAACTCAATACCCGGTCGCTCGATCAGCGCCGGCGATATTCGTTCAATTTTATCTTTTAATATTCTGCTAGCGCCTCTGAAATTTGTGCCATTGTCCGACAGCATGCGGCGGGGGCAGCCGCGTCTGGCCACGAACGACTTCAGAACGCATAGGTATGAGTCAGTTGAGAGCGACGTAGCTATATCTAGGTGTACGGCGCGTACCGTGAGGCATGTGAACAGCACACCCCAGCGCTTCTCAAGGCGCCGTCCAACGACAATGTCGTAGGGTCCAAAGTAACCCACTCCTGTATATGTGAACGGTGGAGTATAGGGCGATAGTCGTTCGATTGGCAGGTCGCTCATCTCTGGTGGCTTTGGGCGGGCGCGTCGTATACGGCACGCTGGGCAAGCACTGGAGACTTCTCTCACCAAGGCTCGCAAGCTACAAACCCAGTACTGCTCACGCAGTTCGTTTACGACGATTTCGTTGTGCAGGTGATGATATTTGCGGTGATAAAACTCAACAAGCAGATACGTCAATTGATGTCGTCTTGGCAGAATTATCGGGCGTTTTACGCAGACTTCAACTCCTTCAATATTGTATATCCGTCCCTTAATACGTAGAATACCCGAGTCATCTATATAAGGGGAGCACTTGAACAGCAGGCTTTTTGCGGTCGGTTGAGCGGCGCCCCGTCTCTTTAGTGAGATTCTATACAACTCCTCTTTTTGGCATATCCGAATAAAAAAACACAACAATTTCTTTGCTGCGTTTAAGAAGCAGCATCTTCTGCAGTTCTATTCCTCTGTCCAATCTGATCTTCTTAGTAACAATCCGTAGGAAATCCAGTACGCATAGCTGGACGGCTCTCAATTTCTCCAGCCTGCTGAAGCGATGCAGATCCGGCAGGATACATCTCCAAGAGGCCGTGTGATTGGCTTGTTCTTCAGCATGGTATAACATGTTTATTGCCGAGCCCTTTTCTGTGCGTGGCCACTGCGATTCTTCTAGATACAAAAATGGTGAATCCATTGAATCCATTGAACCACCTGGTCGAGCCGTGAATTTCGGGCGTTTTGGTCCATTTTGTACCATCGTCTGCCACGTTTTGAGCTGATGGGACCCAGCGCCAGCTGTCCACATCTGATTCTTCTAAAATCTCTCCGATGCGAAGCGCTACGAATTGTTGGAACTTTCGAGCATCGGACTGGATCCAGTAGAGCACGTCCTTTGAATCCGTCCAAAATGTTCGTCTATGTATGCGTACCGACATTTCATTTTGGATACATTTGGCCAGTTTTAGACCTAAGACTGCGGCCATTAGTTCCATACGAGGTATAGACACGGGCTTCAAGGGTGCTACTCTCGTTTTTGAGGCGGCTAAACTGCAATGTACTTGGCCATCATGTTCAGCCCGCAAATATACAACTGCTGCATAAGCATTAATACTGGCGTCCACGAATGTATGCATCTGTACAGTCTGGGTTCGGCTCACCCACTTCATACACCGTGGAATACGGACGGTATTCAACTTTGAAACTAGATCTAGCCAGTGTCGCCAATCCACTACGTCTTCTTTGGTAAGGTCGTCATCCCATCCGATGTTGGATCGCCATATGTTCTGAAGGATGATCTTGGCGCGTATATTAAAGAATCCTAGCAGCCCAATCGGGTCGAAAATAGACATGACCACGCTTAGAACGCGTATTTTAGTTGGGCGCTCCTTAGATGCTTTCGCAGGCAAGGTCGGCTTTAACACAAAAGTGAACAGATCTTGTCCAGGTAGCCACCACAGGCCCAGGACCTTTTCTTGCGCTTCATCCTGAGCGCTGATACGCTTGTCCAAGCCCTCACAGTCGTCTTCCAGTGCCTGCATAACTTGCTTTGAATTTGATGTCCAGTGGCGCATCTCGAAACCGCCACTAGCAGGAATCCTTTTTACAGTCTCAGCTAACTGCATCATTGGGGATTCTAAATCTACCGACTGCAGCCAGTCGTCTACAAACGTGTTTTCGCAAATCGCCTTGACGGCATCCGGATGCTCCGCAACGAACCGCTCGGCATTGCGATTCTTGACGTAATTTGCTAGGGCTGGCGAACAGGATGCTCCGAACGTCATGACTTGCATAACGTACGTTTTGGGAGAGCGCGACGAGTCTCCATCACGCCAGAGAAACTTCTGAGCCGCTTGGTCTTCTCGGCGCACCTTGACTTGATGAAACATTTCCGTATGTCGCCGGATACGGCGATAGGGCGCTCTCTGAAGCGTATTAGCACGCCCATCAAAGATGCTAGTGTATCTGGGCCTTTAAGCAAACAATCGTTCAGCGACGTGCCACTAACTTTGGCGGTTGCATCCCATACCAAGCGTGTCCTTAGCTTGTTCGGATTGGTGACTGTAAAGATAGGAAGAAACCACGACATCGTGTTAGCTACTAACTCACTATCCTTTAGCCGGCGGTTATATCCGTCCCGGTCCCGTGAGCCTCTCTCACGCAATCCGCTTGAGTGACCTATAAGAAAATGGTTCGGAGTCAGGGCTTCGGACTCAGAAGTTTCCAAGGGAACGTAAGTGAGCGGTCTTGAGTTGAGCATGCTTTCTACGTCTGCCAATGCTGCTCGTAGCACCTCCTCTCGTAGCCCAGAGTGCGGCAGGATCTCCGACAGTATTGACTTTGTGGAACGCACCATTCGTTCCCACGATCCTCCCATGTGGGGTGATCCTGGTGGAATAAAGGTAAGCTCAATACCCGGTCGCTCGATCAGCGCCGGCGATATTCGTTCAATTTTATCTTTTAATATTCTGCTAGCGCCTCTGAAATTTGTGCCATTGTCCGACAGCATGCGGCGGGGGCAGCCGCGTCTGGCCACGAACGACTTCAGAACGCATAGGTATGAGTCAGTTGAGAGCGACGTAGCTATATCTAGGTGTACGGCGCGTACCGTGAGGCATGTGAACAGCACACCCCAGCGCTTCTCACGGCGCCGTCGAACGACAATGTCGTAGGGTCCAAAGTAACCCACTCCTGTATATGTGAACGGTGGAGTATAGGGCGATAGTCGTTCGATTGGCAGGTCGCTCATCTCTGGTGGCTTTGGGCGGGCGCGTCGTATACGGCACGCTGGGCAAGCACTGGAGACTTCTCTCACCAAGGCTCGCAAGCTACAAACCCAGTACTGCTCACGCAGTTCGTTTACGACGATTTCGTTGTGCAGGTGATGATATTTGCGGTGATAAAACTCAACAAGCAGATACGTCAATTGATGTCGTCTTGGCAGAATTATCGGGCGTTTTACGCAGACTTCAACTCCTTCAATATTGTATATCCGTCCCTTAATACGTAGAATACCCGAGTCATCTATATAAGGGGAGCACTTGAACAGCAGGCTTTTGCGGTCGGTTGAGCGGCGCCCCGTCTCTTTAGTGAGATTCTATACAACTCCTCTTTTTGGCATATCCGAATAAAAAACACAACAATTTCTTTGCTGCGTTTAAGAAGCAGCATCTTCTGCAGTTCTATTCCTCTGTCCAATCTGATCTTCTTAGTAACAATCCGTAGGAAATCCAGTACGCATAGCTGGACGGCTCTCAATTTCTCCAGCCTGCTGAAGCGATGCAGATCCGGCAGGATACATCTCCAAGAGGCCGTGTGATTGGCTTGTTCTTCAGCATGGTATAACATGTTTATTGCCGAGCCCTTTTCTGTGCGTGGCCACTGCGATTCTTCTAGATACAAAAATGGTGAATCCATTGAATCCATTGAACCACCTGGTCGAGCCGTGAATTTCGGGCGTTTTGGTCCATTTTGTACCATCGTCTGCCACGTTTTGAGCTGATGGGACCCAGCGCCAGCTGTCCACATCTGATTCTTCTAAAATCTCTCCGATGCGAAGCGCTACGAATTGTTGGAACTTTCGAGCATCGGACTGGATCCAGTAGAGCACGTCCTTTGAATCCGTCCAAAATGTTCGTCTATGTATGCGTACCGACATTTCATTTTGGATACATTTGGCCAGTCTCAGACCTAAGACTGCGGCCATTAGTTCCATACGAGGTATAGACACGGGCTTCAAGGGTGCTATCTCGTTTTTGAGGCGGCTAAACTGCAATGTACTTGGCCATCATGTTCAGCCCGCAAATATACAACTGCTGCATAAGCATTAATACTGGCGTCCACGAATGTATGCATCTGTACAGTCTGGGTTCGGCTCACCCACTTCATACACCGTGGAATACGGACGGTATTCAACTTTGAAACTAGATCTAGCCAGTGTCGCCAATCCACTACGTCTTCTTTGGTAAGGTCGTCATCCCATCCGATGTTGGATCGCCATATGTTCTGAAGGATGATCTTGGCGCGTATATTAAAGAATCCTAGCAGCCCAATCTGGTCGAAAATAGACATGACCACGCTTAGAACGCGTATTTTAGTTGGGCGCTCCTTAGATGCTTTCGCAGGCAAGGTCGGCTTTAACACAAAAGTGAACAGATCTTGTCCAGGTAGCCACCACAGGCCCAGGACCTTTTCTTGCGCTTCATCCTGAGCGCTGATACGCTTGTCCAAGCCCTCACAGTCGTCTTCCAGTGCCTGCATAACTTGCTTTGAATTTGATGTCCAGTGGCGCATCTCGAAACCGCCACTAGCAGGAATCCTTTTACAGTCTCAGCTAACTGCATCATTGGGGATTCTAAATCTACCGACTGCAGCCAGTCGTCTACAAACGTGTTTTCGCAAATCGCCTTGACGGCATCCGGATGCTCCGCAACGAACCGCTCGGCATTGCGATTCTTGACGTAATTTGCTAGGGCTGGCGAACAGGATGCTCCGAACGTCATGACTTGCATAACGTACGTTTTGGGAGAGCGCGACGAGTCTCCATCACGCCAGAGAAACTTCTGAGCCGCTTGGTCTTCTCGGCGCACCTTGACTTGATGAAACATTTCCGTATGTCGCCGGATACGGCGATAGGGCGCTCTCTGAAGCGTATTAGCACGCCCATCAAAGATGCTAGTGTATCTGGGCCTTTAAGCAAACAATCGTTCAGCGACGTGCCACTAACTTTGGCGGCTGCATCCCATACCAAGCGTGTCCTTAGCTTGTTCGGATTGGTGACTGTAAAGATAGGAAGAAACCACGACATCGTGTTAGCTACTAACTCACTATCCTTTAGCCGGCGGTTATATCCGTCCCGGTCCCGTGAGCCTCTCTCACGCAATCCGCTTGAGTGACCTATAAGAAAATGGTTCGGAGTCAGGGCTTCGGACTCAGAAGTTTCCAAGGGAACGTAAGTGAGCGGTCTTGAGTTGAGCATGCTTTCTACGTCTGCCAATGCTGCTCGTAGCACCTCCTCTCGTAGCCCAGAGTGCGGCAGGATCTCCGACAGTATTGACTTTGTGGAACGCACCATTCGTTCCCACGATCCTCCCATGTGGGGTGATCCTGGTGGAATAAAGGTAAACTCAATACCCGGTCGCTCGATCAGCGCCGGCGATATTCGTTCAATTTTATCTTTTAATATTCTGCTAGCGCCTCTGAAATTTGTGCCATTGTCCGACAGCATGCGGCGGGAGCAGCCGCGTCTGGCCACGAAGGACTTCAGAACGCATAGGTATGAGTCAGTTGAGAGCGACGTAGCTATATCTAGGTGTACGGCGCGTACCGTGAGGCATGTGAACAGCACACCCCAGCGCTTCTCACGGCGCCGTCCAACGACAATGTCGTAGGGTCCAAAGTAACCCACTCCTGTATATGTGAACGGTGGAGTATAGGGCGATAGTCGTTCGATTGGCAGGTCATCTCTGGTGGCTTTGGGTAGGCGCGTCGTGTACGGCACGCTGGGCAAGCACTGGAGACTTCTCTCACCAAGGCTCGCAAGCTACAGACCCAGTACTGCTCACGCAGTTCGTTTACGACGATTTCGTTGTGCAGGTGATGATATTTGCCGTGATAAAACTCAACAAGCAGATACGTCAATTGATGTCGTCTTGGCAGAATTATCGGGCGTTTTACGCAGACTTCAACTCCTTCTATATTGTCTATCCGTCCCTTAATACGTAGAATGCCCGAGTCATCTATATAAGGAGAGAGTTTAAAGAGCAGGCTTTTGCGATCAGTTGAGCGGCGCCCCGACTTTAGGGAGGTAATCTCACTATAAAACTCCTCTTCTTGGCATATCCGAATAAAAATCACATCCATTTCTTTGCTGCGTTTAAGGAGCAGCATCTTCTGCAGCTCTAACCGCCCGTCCAATTTGGTCTTCTTAGTAACAATCCGTAGGAAAGTTAGTACGCATAACTGGACGGCTCTCAATTTCTCCAGCCTGCTGAAGCGCTGCAGATCCGGCAGGATACATCTCCAGGACGACATGTGATTGGGTTGTTCTTAAGCATGACGCAACTTGTTTATCGCAGAGCCTATTTCCGTGTGTGGCCACTGCGATTCTTCTAGATACAAAACAGGTGGTCCATTGAACCACCTGGTTGAGCCAGGAATTTCGGGCGCTTTCCATTTCCATTTCCATTTCGTGCTATCGTCTGCCACGTTTTGAGCTGATGGAACCCAACCAGCTGTCCACATCCTTTGTATCTGTCCAGAATGTTCGCCTATGTATGCGACCGGCATTTCCTTTTCGATACATTTGGCCAGTCCTAGACCTAAGACTGCGGCCATCAGTTCCATGCGAGGTATGGACTCTCTAATTGACCATTAAGTTCAGCCCACAATAACAAAACTGCAGCATAAGCATTATTACTGGCGTCCACGAATTCATACACAGTGGAATGCGGACAGCATTCAACTTTGAAACTAGATCTAGCCAGTGTCGCCAATCCGCTTCGTCTTCTTTGGTAAGGCACGAATATTAAGGAATCCTAGCAGCCCGAGCGGGTCGAAAATAGACATGACCACGCTTAGAACGCGTATTTTAGTTGGGCGCTCCTTAGATGGTTTCGCAAATAAGTTCGGCTTCACCACAAAAGTCAACAGATTTTGTCCAGGTAGCCACCACAGGCCCAAGACCTTCTCTTCCGCTTCATCCGGAGCGCTGATACGCTTGTCCAAACCATTACAGTCGTCTTCCAGCACCTCGGAACCACCACTAGCCTGAATCCTGTTTACAGTCTCAGCTAACAGTATCATTTGGGCTGCTGCATCCTACCGACTGCAGCCAGTCGTCAACAAATGTGTTTTCGCAAGTCGCCTTAATGTCATTCGGATACTCCGCTTCAAACCGCTCGGCATTGCGATTCCTGACGTAATTAGCTAGGGTTGGTGAACAGCACTCTCCGAACTTCATGGCTTGCATAACGTACGTTTGGGGGAAGCGTGACGAAACGGCGATAGGGCCGAATCGTATTAGCACGCCCATAAAAGATGCTAGTGTATCTGGATTTTTCAGCAAACAATCGTTCAGCGACATGCCACTAACTTTGGCGGCCGCATCGCATACCAAACGCATCTTTTTATACCCTTGCAGAGGGTATTATAATTTTGTCGTGAAATGTGTAACGCATAGAAGGAGACATCTCCGACCCCATAAAGTATATATATTCTTGATCAGCATCAACAGCCGAGTCGATATAGCCATGTCCGTCTGTCCGTCTGTCTGTTTCTATGCGAACTAGTCTCTCAGTTTTAAAGCTATCTTAATTAAACTTTGCTGAAGTCCCTATTTCTGTTGCACGCAGCACATATGTCAAAACCAGCTGGATCGGACCACTATAGCATATAGCTGCCATAGGAACGATCGGTCAAAAATTAAGTTTTTGTATGAAAAAACATTTTGTTTTTCAAGATATCTTGACCAAACTCGGCATTTATTAGTTTTACTATACTCCTCATATAGTACATGCAAAATCCTATTAAGATCGAAATACTATATCATATAGCTGCCATAATGCTCATAGTGGTTGGGTCTGCAAGGGTATTAGATCTTCGGCGTGCCGAAGATAGCCTTTCTTTCTCGTTCTTGTTCACGATGTCGTGTTCGTTAGTAACTCACTATCCTTCGGCGGATATATCTCTACTGTTTGTAGTCATGCATCGTGTTCATCATGAACTCCTTCAGTGGAGGGTCTTTTACCATCCATGCTTTCCTCTAAACATTTAACGCGCTTAACAGCCATCTCGTAAGAGTCTGGCAGATGTATTCGATCAAACCTCCATAGCAGGCCAGTCTGCCAGCGCTTTTCGTCTTCCAGATAAGATGTTGTTGCCTCCATTATATGCATCGAGCGTTCGTCCTCTTTGGATCTCAGCGGATTTGAGGAGACGCTCACGCCTAGTGACTCCAGGGAAAAATAGTTTGCAAGAGCCTCATCCATCCCACGCGCCGCGATGCAAATATGTAGAAGCCGAGGCGTGGTTCCGTCACCCACAATAGGGCGGCCATATTCGGCCCATCCTAGTCGGCTTCGCGCTGTTATGACGTCGTCATTTTCACCTTTCGTATCTCCAGGGGTGCAGTTATTTTGATATTGTCTAAACCAATGATAAGCTGAGCCTTTACGTTATTATACGGTAGCACGGGAAGCATTGATAAATGCTTTTAAGACTTAAGCAACTGTGGTCCGATACTTTGCTCTGGTAAGTCTAAGTTCGCTACAGTTCGCAAGTTTTTTAACGAATACTGTACGGCATTAGGTTCTAGAGCTGAAATGCTCGCATTGAGGTTCAGGTTCGTTCTTGGTTATGTCACCTGTCCATTTAAGACACAGCTGGGTCTCAGGACCATCTAGTTCCAGCTCGTCTGCAAGCGCTCTTTCTAATAGCGTACAATCAGCTCCTTCATCCACTAATGCATATGTGCACACGCTTTTACGCGATTTACTATAGAGCGTGATTGGAACATATACAAAAAGTGTCTTACTTGCGGACCTGCCATGAAACATAACGGCAGAATCCATTGACTTAGCCCGATTGTTGCTACCTTGGCCCGTGGGCCTATCTTTACTACCGCTCGTGGTAGGCGTATGCAGCAGTACTTTTTGTAGCAGTACTTTTTACACGCATCCATCTACGTGACATTTCTTCTGCGACTTACACTGTTGTGCACGATATCGCATAAAGCAGCAAAAACGGAGCTGCTTTTCCTTAACAAGTTCCCACCGCTGTTTTGTACCCATGGATTTAAAGTCATCGCAATCTGATAGACGGTGGTTACCAGCGCACTTCGCACATGAAACCCTCTCCTGTTCCTGCTGATAACGTTGTAGCTGAGAGCTCTCAGGGTTGTCTACCGTGTTGTGCATAAAAATTCGCTCTCTAGTGGTTTTCGTGGAGCTCTTCTCCGCCAGTCGGATAACAGTGTTCAAGTTTTCCGATTTTATCGCTGCCTCTCATAGCTTTTGCTGCAGCGCAGCATGTATAATTTCGGAGCGGTCATACAACATTTGCAATGTGCCTTTAGCTTACGGCACTGTAGCTGGGATCATAAGTTTTCCACGCACGGCACTTCCTGATTAGCCTGATTAGATTTTCCTCGTTGCTGAATCCACATCTCTCTGTGGATTTCTCATAATTGTTGATAAAGATCAACCATTCGTCTGGTTTGCCTGTAAAAATTAGTAAATCTTTGTTGATCACATGTCGCGCACTGATTTGCGCAGATGTAAGCGATCCATTTCACGGCGTCGCATTATTACAATATACATTATAGAACTGCTGCCGTGGCGCGTGCTCAATCTATCTGTTGAACGCTCCCAGCCCTGTGTGGCCCATGTACGCGGCAGTACTGGGCCTGGTTAAACACCGATGTGTTTGCTTGATATGGCAAACTAGGGTGTGCACTCCAATTAGCCGCAACCTGTTTCTGCTTACAGATCACGTTCTGGTATCCCAAAGGGTAGAAGAATACTCCCTCTTTCTTTCTTTTGCCGCATCGGTGTTGAACTTTCCCTTGGTCCAGTAGCTAAGACGTAGACGAACAGCCGTCAGCCATCATGCCACACCAGTACTATGAAATCCGCTTTGAGGTCTCTCTATAGGCAGCGCAGTTTGTAAGGTTGAAAGTCGCTTGCTTTGCAGAAATCTCCGCCGTAGAAAACAAACAACTATTTTGATGGTTCGCTGAACGCTTCAATTCGAGGTACGATTGGATACGATAAGATTCGATGTGCGGGCTGAAATTTTTATTATCTTTTCATTATTTAACATAATATATTGTGTTTATGTTGTTTCTCACAAAGAGAGTAAGACTGCTGAGCATCAGATCAACGCCGATCATCCAGAGCCGAACGATGAGTGCTTAGCCGTATCTCGCACAGTGCACAATTTCGCTGCTGCTGATGGTCTTTCTAAATTGTAGTGCGTATATGCCCTTACAGAATACCCTGTACTTAAATATAAAGTATGCAGCACTTTGTTGCATACAATAACAATAATATAGTAAACGAGCCCAGAGCCACATTATGTATTGGCTCGGTCTCATATTACAGCGCGGTTCACTAGCCTCACTAGCTGACCGTTTATGCTTATGCTGCATATCCCACGCTCCGTCTGAGCGCATTTCGTGAGCAATATATATGCTCCCTAATACAGGCATATGCGAGCTACTCACTCTCCCTCTCTTTGTAGCTGTTAACGAATAACAGCATAAGTATATATGTATATCCATAGGCTAAGCGAACACTATAAAAACTGAATAAATTCATTATGAACCAATATACTAAACAGCACTGACTTGTTGTCTTTTCCATTTAAAGAGTGCTCTTTTTACATGGCGACCGTGACAAGTGTCACGAACATGTTAAAAAGTAATAGTACATAAATAAAAAATATAAAATTGGAAACCCGAGGTGCAGCAGCGGCAGCAGCAACAGCCAAGACCGTTACCCAGCTCTGGCGCGAAACCGATGTCACCCACACTCAGGCGGCCGGAGCTTGGAGCTGGACTGGAGCTGGACACAAACAAAAAAAAAAACCAAAAATATACTGAGTGAGTACAGGGCATGAGCTCTAAGGCAAAAAATAAGCCAAGGCGCAGTGGCATTAAGGAGCGAATCAGACGAAGAAAGTCTGAAATCGTAAGACTCCTTTATAAATGCAAAAATCCGCTACCATGGGACACTGCAGTGAAACTAAATGACGAACTCGAACATCTCGAGTCGTTATTAAAATCAAAGAGCGAGCCCTGTCCCTCAGCTATAAATATAAAAAAAAAAAACTAACAAAGAATCATCGTCCACCGCCAAGACAGATACCAGCACGCCCACGCAGATGCCCACCAGATTGTGAGGGCCCCCTCTACAGCCCCCATTGCGAGGGCACCTGCCGCACTAAGGAAGCAGAGTCAACTAACGCATGAGAGGCAAACCGCCGCTTATGCCTACGAGGGAATACTAGGCAACTAAGACGAGTTGCATGAGAGGCAAACCGCCCCTTATGCCTACGTGGTAAGAAGAAGAAGAAGACCCTATAACAACAGTACCGGCAGCGCCCAACATATTAAACTAAATATTAATAAATAAAACTTAAAAATTGTAATGCCCGACGACAATTGAGTCGACCGGCAAGACGTTTGGCCCGTACAGCCATTCGAAACAATAGGTAGGAAAAATACAGATTGTAAAAAAAAAAAAATTTAAGATGCGTTTTAAGCAGAAAACAAACAAGCAAAACAAAACCCGACTTGTAAACAATAGAAGCATCAAATTCAATAATTATATGTAATAAAACCTCAAAATGAGCGATACAAACAACAACTTGTCTTGTAAAAGTAAACGAAAACAAATTTAACATTACGCATTTGTAAATTTTTTATGAATAATTTCTTTTTAATTTTATGTATGATCCCATATTATATATGAATACTAATATTAAAAGAAAAAAAAAAATGATTAACAAAAAAAAAAAATGGTCTTCTGCCTAAATTAAACCGAAAAAAAAAATATATAAATATCTAATTGTACATAAGTACAAAAACATTACTAAACTTTGAGAATATACAAGAATTTTAAATTGAAAAGAGGAAATTAAAAAGTAATAATTCGTTCAGTTGAAATATAAAGAAATAAGTGCTCCGTTTGTCTCATTAGGTAATTCAAAATTATGATCAAGAATTAGCATGATCGAGGACATGATTAACAAAGTATATAACGACTATACAGACTTTCGTATGCGAGCCATACAAATTTTGCAAAGGCATAGAGAATTCATATCAGTATATGAGTTCGAATCCGAATATATAGAAACATTCGGCACAGTGACAAGTCCACTCTATTCATGTTCTAAAATAGAGAGCGGAATAATCTTGTCTACACTACCCTACGTCAAAATAAAAACAATTATTGACGAGCATCCGATTCTAGGGCAGACAACAATTGTCTTAGTACGTCTGCATAGGTAGTAGTCAAATCAAAAAGCAAGAGTATTTATATAGGAATATGGGGGGAAAACAATCAAAGGCAGATGATAACACTGCCAATGTAGTTAACGTAGTAGAAGTCGTAGACACCACTCCCCATGTGCAGTTAACAAACATACTGCTAATAATACTCATTGTAATAGCCTCCGTAAACATCCTTCTGAAGATTTATCTTCTTCATAAAAAATCACTGAGGAAGCGTTACATGAGTCGAGCCAACGACCTAGACAAGGTCTAAGCCACTGCTTAAATAAAATATTTAAGTAGCGGAAGTTTACATGGACTGGTCCCAAATAGTAGAAAAGATAAAGCGGCATAGGGAAAATTTCGATAAATCATACAAGTGCCTTAATAAAAGCGCACCAGTTTTAAGACCCACCATAATTAAACATACTGAGATCCTTGTATATACACAGAGTCCAAACTTCAGACGTTTTACAGCGTCTAAGGGATAATCTGGTAAACTTAAATAAAAAGTATGATCTCCAGCTTTATCTACCATCGGTGTTAAATACACCGGTAACATTTGATAAGTCACTACTGACAAACGACCAAATAGAAGATACAAAATTAGTAAACATGGCACAAACAGTTGTAGAATTTATCAAGCTAGCCACATCTCTGATACCAGAGTTTGACGGTAAGCCGTAAAATCTACAAAGTTTTCTAGATTCTTTGAATCTATTAGAAACCTTAAAAGGCACACATGAGCTAACGGCCATAAGCCTTATAAAAACAAAGCTAAAAGGCCATGCGAGAAATTTAATAAGTAATGAGCAGACAATTGCTGCAATCATTACGCAACTATCAAATGCAGTAAAAGGAGAATCGGTAGAAGTTGTATCTGCTAAGCTTCTTAATTTGCAACAGAAAAATAAAACGGCTAACCAATACACCCAAGAGGTGGAAAAACTGGCAAAGGCCCTTGAAGGCGCCTATATCAGTGAAGGTCTAAGCCAATCACTAACAAACAAATACAGCACTACAACTGTAAAAGCTATGACCCAAAATTGTTCAATTGATAAGGTAAAACTTATCATGCAGGCAGGCACATTCATAAATATGAATGATGCAGTCTCCAAATTTGTTAATAGCTGCACGGAGATAACAGGTCAAAGTAACACTGTCCTGTATTATCGACGAGGTGCAAACACTAATAATAGAGGAGGCCGAGGTTATAATCGTGGCAGAAATTACAACCACCACAATTATAACCGAGGCGGTAACAACAATAACAATAATTACAATAACCGTGGAGGAAGTCGAGGCCAAAATATAGGAAGAGGCCGAGGTAACTCCAACCAAGGTTATAATAGTAACAATGTGAGAATGGCGCAAAATACGCCGGAAAACTCTCAGAACCCTTTAGGAAACAACCAGTAAATGTAAAAGTTCATTCCATCAATTACAGTCTTAATATATTTGTCACTTTTTATAATCATTCAACTGAAAATAAACTCACATTCCTAATAGATACTGGTGCAGATATCTCACTTTTAAAAATAAATTCAGACAATTTCAAAATTCAAGAAGAAAAAATTATAAACATCCAAGGCATAGGCCAAGGTGTAATAAAATCTCAAGGAACAACTTCAATAGAACTTCAATCAACAAAATATATTATTCCACACGAATTTCATTTAGTAGATTCCGATTTTTCAATACCGTGTGATGGAATAATAGGCATTGATTTTATTAAAAAATTCAATTGTCAATTAGATTTCAAACCAAGTAAAGACTGGTTTATAATTAGACCTCAAAATTTAAATTATCCAATTTATGTTCCGATAACATATAGTGCTGGCAACAATACAGTTCTCTTGCCAGCCAGATCCCAAGTAATTCGAAAAATAGACATTAATACAGTAAATGATTATATATTTGTTCCTAATCAAGAAATACATAATGGAATTTATGTTGCAAATACAATAGCAGCATCCAAACATATATACATTCGCCTTCTAAACACAACTAATTTCGACCAATTGGTCAAAGTAAACAAAATCCAATATGAAAATTTAACAGATTACGACATTCATAGCACTAATCCAGAAAATAGAAGCGAACAAGTACTTTCAAAATTAAAGAAAAATTTTCCAGAACAATTCAAAAGTCAACTAACAGAATTATGCACCATGTATAGTGATGTGTTCGGACTGGAAACCGAACCATTAGCGACAAATAATTTCTATAAACAAACATTAAGACTTAAAGATGATGAACCCATTTATATTAAAAACTACAGAAGCCCGCATAGCCACGTTAAAGAAATTAAAAAACAAGTAGGGAAATTAATAAACGATAAAATCGTAGAACCGTCTGTATCCGAGTATAACAGCCCACTCTTGTTAGTTCCGAAAAAATCATTACCAAATTCGGAAGAGAAAAAATGGCGATTAGTAATTGACTATCGCCAAATCAACAAAAAACTACTGTCTGATAAATTCCCGCTCCCCAGAATTGATGATATTCTAGACCAACTGGGCAGAGCTAAATACTTTTCATGCCTTGACTTAATGTCAGGTTTCCACCAAATTGAACTTGAAGAAAATTCAAGAAATATAACATCTTTTTCAACGAGCAATGGCTCATATCGCTTCACGCGATTACCATTTGGTCTTAAAATAGCACCAAATTCATTTCAGAGAATGATGACTATAGCATTCTCGGTTTTAGAACCCTCTCAGGCATTCCTTTATATGGATGACTTAATGGTGATAGGATGTTCAATGCGTTTATCGCGAGCCAGAGATATTTTCTGCAATAGTTTTGCGCTGCCTACGGGTTGTTTGGTATACCCTTTTGCACAGGTGGTCCATCATGTATTTATTCGTCCAGTCGGGTATAAGAAACAAAAAAGTAATTAAAGAAAACATGTGGTTTTATATATATTGGCAGGTCAAGTGTTTGCGGCAGCTAGCGCAAATTGCAAGAAACTTTAAAGAAGGAAATTCATGGTCCCTTATAGAGCACTCTTCCGTATTATTAGTGCGTGTCTTATTATATGTGATTGATAATTTCTTTTTGTAAATCACTGATGTATTGCCAAAAAAAAAATGGAAGGTTTAATGGACTTTTTGAATTTTTAAACCTTTATGCCGCTCCATATAAAATAAAATAGCTCTAGAATAAAATTATAGTTCGTTATTGATGGTTTCTTTGGCCTCTTACATATGTACATTTGCACATCCGCGCATTCAATAATATAATTTAATTAAAAAATTGAAGAGTAGTGAGTAGTAGTTCGATTTAGGGAAGCGAGAAGGGAGGATCTGAGAGCGAATTGCCCTCAACTCGCCACCGTAGCTTAATTAAGCCTTATGACGCTTTTAATTATATTGATAATTAAAATAAAATCGCGTCGGCTTTGCAAGCTATCTGCTATCATCGTTGGAGAATGCCAAAGATAGTAGCTTCTGAAGTGGAACGTCTGGAACAGAAGGTATTGAGCTAAAAATTGAAGGCACAAAAATAAATTGGCTTTTATTTCGTAATGAAGTCGACGACTTATATAAGTGCAATACAAGCCAGCTGCAGACCGCTTATATTCGTTCCTCTTTGTGCTAAGCGGTAGCTGTTCAATTGTCGTTGTTCCCACTTTCGTTATCGCTTTTCGGTCAAGAGACGCTCGCTCTCCTACACTTTATTAATCAGGCATATAACTTTTTTGAAGTCGTTTGGCACATAGAGCGTGCACGTCTAAGTTAAACATGATAATAGTTGCTTTAAATAATAAATTCGATTTAAATTTAAATTCATAATTATTAAATCGAATTCAGATTTAAGCATGGCAAATAAAGAAAGTTTTGACGCTTCAAAAAAGAAACGCAATATGTCTATTAAAAGCATAATGCGTTATAATGATCAGATAATTAAGCGTAAATTAAACCTTTAATCTACATAATAGGAATTTAGATTATAAATGTCGACCCCACATATAGATAGAACTTTAAAATATCAGACACGAGTAGAAACTTTTGACCCAGGTAATGAGCGAGCATATTTCGGCTCTCCTTAGCATGTCAAAGATAGCGCAACCTTCTGCTGCTGAGATCCATGATTGATACTGTCTATGCCATATGTATATTGCGTGTCAATAGACAAAAATGAGAATATCGACTCGATTATGCAATTATTCCATTATGGAGTAACTGTGTGGAGTGAAACGTAGGTATCAACACATTTCTGCTGAAAAATCAGCTAAAGCTTTCGGAACGGACACACTCTAGATGTAAGGCAAATAAGTGCAGCTTAGGCAGTCATTCTCATAACACACAGTTTCACATATACTCTGCCGTTTCTAACACCCGAGAGTTACCACCAACCATTGACTCCGCACAGGATTAACCATCGACCTCATATGCTATGCATGCGAATGGGTCTGATAGTGTATTCCTAGCTACAGCAGTTGTAAGCATCAAAATGAGAAGTGGCAATTTCAATTTGGCTATAAATTTACTCGGTTCTGGTTCAGTATTCAATTTTGTACACTAGAGCTAGCACAACGATTGCAGCTGCGTTAAGAGGCGGCTAGTATCAGCTTACTTGTAATTGCAATACTTACGTAAGAAAGAAGATCCATACAGCAGTGGTCGGAAAATCCCTGAGAACCCACAAGCCACAGGAAGTCGATATCAAAAGATTTGAATTTAAAGGTAACATAGAGAGAGTTAGAAAGCGCACGCGTTTGGGTCAAGCTTGACCCGTTTTGTTCGAGTAGGGGACGACTTGCAATCGCTCCTTTTTTGTGTAATGCCAAATTTTTCGCTTCTTCTCAATAAAAACTCGCAGTTCGCTAGAAGCCTTATTAGATACCTGCATTTGACGAATTGTCTTGCTGGCCCAAGAGCACCCCTGAGTCTTTTCCGTAAATGACTTAAGCAAATTAACGCGCAAGAGGTCTGTCGTCAGATAATGAAATTATGCAACCGTTGCTTTAAATGCAAACTTCATCTGCTAACACAAATTATGGGAAATATACCAGTAGATCGACTGCGCGCGCTCCGCCCATTTTCTATTTGTGGCGTCAATTTTTGTGATCCAATTAGCGCGAACTTTTGAGTGCGTGGAAAGCCTTTGCATAAGTCGTACATAGCATTATTTGTTTGCTTCTCCTCCAAAGCTGTTCACTTAGAACTAGTATCTGATTTATTCACTATACATTTTTAATAACTATTCAAAGGCTCGACGGCCGTCGAAGAGTCCCATAGACCGTCAATTGCGACAACGCGACGAGCTTCGTCAGAGCAAGTGGCCAGTTTGGGGAATTACGAGCTCGAATCAAGGAAGAGGCTGACGCTATTCGTTAGCTGGCATCAAAAAGCCGATGCGAATTTGCGTTCATACACCCAAAGGCTCCGCACTTTGGGGTTATGTAGGCAGCAAGTCTGAAGTCTCTAAGACATCTACTCCTACGGAAGGTAGGTAACCTGCTGGCAACGGCCGAAGAGCTACAGGCGAATCTAGTCCTAGTGAAAGCCGCCCTTAATTCCAGGCCCTTGCATGCGCTAGGCGAGCACCCAGCCTCCAAGCAATCAATAGTGTTAGTTTAGGTTTTGGCGGAACGAGAGCTCAATAAAGTTTTTGTCGTTCGCTCTGGGAGCGATTTCAGTTGTCGAATTACACAAAACCTATCAGCACAAAGCGCATAGAATTCATAAAAATCGTTCAGTTAAGCCACCAACAGTTTATGTTTTGTTAATTTATATAAATTTATATAATTTTACAAATATCTCTTTGTTACCAATTTTTAATGGCTTCAGGGTATGAAAAGTGTAATTTCATCAGCGTTGACTCCTTTAGTAGAGAACATACTGCCTGCTCAATTTAATCATTTGACGTGCAGTGGATTTCCTGTGTATTTGCTTCCAGTTGCCTACTGGTTCAAAGTTTATCTTACATCTCTTAAAAAGCACATTCTCTTTCATTCAGAATGCAGCGGACCAATATTGCATTGCAAGCAATGCATTGTTAAAACCACACAAGCCATGCTTCCTTTATCAAAGCGTTCTCTCCGATTTGCATCCGTTTTTATAATATCCTCGCATTAATATTTAAGGTCAAAAGGTCAAACGTATGAAGATGATGGTCGTGTAGTTACTAGCGAAGCACGCGCTGGTTCCGGCTCTATGACGTCAGTTGGGGTGCGTTATATAAGGTATCACTTTGCTACCTACTCGACTACATAAATTTAATAGGAAAGATTGAATAAATCACAGAACAGAGACTAGCTTGCGAAAAGGTTTAGTGGCTGATGCTGTTGATGCCGTGCTGCACTGATGTTAACCGTGACAGCGGTTGCCCACCCTACCATGATCACCGGGGCCGCTTGACGGTGGATACTAAAACAACAAAGGTTACAGTACCTCAATACTTCGCCAACGCATGGCTCGTCATGGATAACAAATTATCAGATGTTAAAATTCCCCTCCAACTTATTTATTATGACACAAAATTTCATTTTCCCTAACATAAT
This sequence comes from Drosophila littoralis, assembly GCA_018903485.1. Lineage (NCBI taxonomy): Eukaryota > Metazoa > Arthropoda > Insecta > Diptera > Drosophilidae > Drosophila > Drosophila littoralis. Next base: position 2,588,297 of record JAEIGF010000590.1, read on the forward strand.
TCACATTAAACTCAAGTTTACTATGGTTATCATTTAAAAGTAAAATCATACGAAAAGGGTCGGGTGTAAGGTTGATTAAAACATAAAGCTTAATTTAAAATGAATGCTTAGAAAAATTAAAAAATTGGTTTCATGTTGGACATTACTAATTATATTCTTTTAATAAGTACATTTTGTACAATTAAAACGGTAAGACTTTGCAAAAATAATTAAAATGGCAGCGTTGCCAAAAAACGTTAATTTTAGAAGTCTAAAGTTTTTTTTTTAATTCATAACTGCTTTCAAATTGCTTTTCAATTTCTTTTTATTCCATTGTTTTTGTTTTTCTAATTCTTTTTATTCCACTTTTGTGTTAATGTTGAAAGGGGTTGATCACTCTCCTTTTATACCCTGAACCCAGTAAAAATGGTTAAAAAGGGTACAATGTATTTGTGCAAATGTATGTAACAGGCAGAAGGAAGGATCTATGACCCCATATAGTAAGTATATACATTCTTGATCAGCATCAATAACCAAGTCGATCTAGCCATGTCCGTCTGTCTGTTCGTCACAGTGTCCGGCTGTCCGTGTGCATGAACGCAAGGATCTCAGAGCCTTACACCGTTTTAATCAGGCATATAACTTTTTTGAAGTCGTTTGCCACATAGAGCACGTCTAAGGTAAACATGGTATAGTTGCTTTAAATAATAAATTCGATTTCAATTTAAATTAATAATTATTAAATCAAATTCAAATTTAGGCATGGAAAATAAAGAAAGTTTTGACGCTTCAAAAAAGAAACACAATATGTCTATTAAAAGCATAATGCGTTATAATAATCAGATTATTAAGCGTAAATTAAACCTTTAATCTACATAATAGGAATTTAGATTATAAATGTCGACCCCACATATAGATAGAACTTTAAAATATCAGACACGAGTAGAAACTTTTGACCCAGGTGATGATGATTTTCGTGGCGAGCATATTTCGGCTCTCCTTAGCATGTCAAAGGTAGCGCAAAGATATATGGCTCGCTACTGTCAATAGGTGACGACAAAAAGATTTCTAACGCAATTCTCATTTACCTCGTTATGAACAAAGTTAACCTAATGACCAGACAAAAATGAGAATATCGACTCGATTATGCAATCATTCCATTATGGAGTAACTGCGTGGACTGAAACGTAGGTATCAACACATTTCTGCTGAAGAATCAGCTGATGCTTTCGGAACCGTATACATTCTTGGTCGGCATCAATAACCAAGTTGATCTAGCCATGTCCGTCTGTCTGTCCGTCCGTCTTTCCGTATGCAGCTAGTGCCTTGAAATGGTTCATCATGTATTTAATCGTCCAGTCAGGTATAAGAAGCACAGAAGTTATTGAAGAAAACGTGTGGTTATATTTATATTGGTAGGTCAAGTGTTTGCGGCAGCTAGCGCAAATTGCAAGAAAATGTAAAGAAGAAATTTCATGTTCCCCCTTAGAGCACTCTTCCTTGTTATTAGTGTGAAGGTCTTACTATATGTGATTGATAATTTATTTTTGTAAATCACTGATGTATTGCAAAAAAAAAAAATGTACGGATTAATGGACATTTTTGATTTTTTAGCCTTTATGCCGCTTTCCATGGGAATGGCAATAGCTCTAAAATAAAAGATATTTCATATACTTATATATATACTCTTTAAGATGCTACATGTCAAGTTTGGTGACTAAAGCTCTTAAAACCTAAGAGATTTATTAAAAAAACTGGAGTTAGTTATAGATTTGTATCGAGTGCTTAGAAACAGGGCTAGCTACGTGCATAGGCGTAGGCGTAGATCCGCGCACTCAATAATAATAATTATTATTATTTAATAAAAAGATTGAAGTCTAGTGATAGTTAGGTTTAGTCACTCGCTCTGAGAGCGAATTCGCCTCGATTCGCCACCGTAGCTTAATTAAGCCTTATGAAGCTTTTAATGTAATTGATTATTAAAATAAAATCGCTTCGCCTCTGCTAGCTTCCATTCCGCTATCATCGTTGGAGATTGCCAAAGATAGTAGCTTCTGAAGTGGAATGCCTGGAACAGAAGGTATTGAGCTAAAAATTGAATGCACAAAAATAAATTGGCTTTCGTTGCGTAATGAAGTTGACGACTTATATAAGTGCAGTATATGCATACATACACATGAATATAGCAAGCCAGCTGCAGAGCGCTTATATTCGTTCCTCTTTGTGCTAAGCGGTAGCTGTTCAATTGTCGTTGTTCGCACTTTCGTTATCGCTTTTCGGTCGTGACGTTCGCTCTCCTAGACTTTATTAATCAGGCATATGACTTTTTTGAAGTCGTTTGGCACATAGAGCGTTCACGTCTAAGATAAACATGATATAGTTGCTATAAATAATAAATTCGATTTAAATTTAAATTCATAATTATTAAATCGAAATCTGATTTAAGCATGGCAACTAAAGAAAGCTTTGACGACTCAAAAAAGAAACACAATAGGTATATTAAAAGCATAATGCGTTATAATGATCAGATTATTGAGCGTAAATCAAACCTAAAATCAAAAAAAAAAATTTGTTGTTGGCTGGCTCGAGGTCCGGGTTTGTAAAAAACTCACGTTTGTGTTTCTTTGGAGATCGTACGTGAAAATTGCTGTCTCGTGTGTGTGTGCGCGTTATTGCACCTCTGGCAGAAGGCATAAACAAAGAAAGTGACAGTGACACTGAATAAAGCCCGCCCCAGGGCAATCCATGCAAATCCCGCTTATAGTGGGTAAACTATACCCAAGTGCTGCCTCTGGCAGCCGGAGTGTTATAAAAATTAACAATTATTGCAACGAAAAATTACCGCGTGCGGTGCGAGTGAACCAACTCTTGCAAAACTTGAGCTGCGCTCAGCTGATCGCAGTTCAAGTACGTGATTGTGTTCACAAATGCAGCCATTGAGTAATAAATATACAGAGAGGGCGTTTGGATCAAAAGCTCTTTTTCAAAAATTCTGAAGCAAGATACCGAGGTTGCAAACACAACGCCCGGCTGTCTGCAGCTACTTCTGCCCAAAATTCAATGACAACTTCAAAACATGTTCTATAAGAACCAACAACAACCATAATCAAAACAAACGACTCGACTATGAAAAAATCATACCCCAAATGCTGTCTCTTCTATCCCTTTTTGTTTGAGGCTACAGCCTATGATCTTAGATTCTGCACCCTTCTAACTCATTGTTGTGGTTTCCAAGCACTGCTATGCCTATAATTCGCAAAGTCATGTCTTGTTCTTCTCCACTCACTTTCAACTTGCAAGCAGCTCGGCAGATTTTTATAATTTTTAATTTTTCGAACACCCTTTCTCAAAATAGGGTATTTTAACTATTCATAAGTGGTGTAACCAAATAGCACAAACCTTTTTAAATATACATTTTTATCCAATGTCTGAGAAAAATGTAATTTCGTATTTAGTGTGCAACTATTGGTGCAATTATTATTAATTTTTTTTCTTGAAACATTATATACCATTTCTATAAATAAGGGTATCAATGCCGCGACGCGCCTAATGGTTGTTGTATGTGTGTCTCATCGTACACATATTGATGCAAATCTGCACATATGTATGGGTCTGTCAAGCCAAGGGAAGTCTGTGAACTTAAGAAGATTGTAATATTCTGTTGCGCTTGTGACGTCACAGCATTAGGCTTTTTGCGTGCGATCAGTTCGTATTTAAAATGATTACAAATATCAATCAATTATTTACTATAAGGGACCCTATTCATAAATTATTTAAATGTACGTAACAAAGATCGAAATATATATTACTCAAGAGTAGAAATATAATTCCATAAAATGTGACGTCATAATTTCTTATGTTAACGCGCCGTGCGTGTAACCCTTTGATTTGAATGCCATGGCTTGCTGGGATTCAAATTTTCTACCTAGTTGCGCCGAGACTCGGCTCTGCAACAACAACATTAGTACCCAAATTGTGCTGTTGTTGTTTCTACGCGCTGCCTTGTAGGAACGACAGAAAAACCCGCAAAGAACACAGTGGCATTATTTGTCCCTATTCTTTGCACTGAGTTTCCTATGTCCTCTAAATCTGGCTTCAGAATTTCATAGATCACAACGGGGGACGAAGAAAAAATGGGTTTTCGAGCGCACTGTTGTTGTTTTGCTAGTGATTTGTTGTTGCTTCCTAACCTTAACCAGCTTGCTTCAGAATTAAAACGGTAATAAAAGCTCGGAGTGACTTTTCCGCTCTGTATCTGTTTATTACTCAATGGAGTGCAGCAAAGCTTTCGAGAGAGAGCTTTCGCAAAAGCTCACTTGCAGCTGCACTGATAGTGCTGGCAAAACATTCCCTGCAGTGCTGACACTAAAGTCACAGTTTGTGATGAATCACTTGTTTTTCCCCTGCTGGGAAAAAAATAATAACAAAGTAAAGAACAATGGCCACGAACAACCGACCTCAAAATGGTGAACAAGCTCATTCGCCAATCTACCCGCTGCCGAACAGCTCAACAACCTCTTCTTTTAACATGGCCACTAATGTCGATTCCCTCGATGGAAGCAGGCCACTGGAAGATTTTTACCGGTACTACAACGACATGCTCGCAAGTAGTGCAAACCGGAACGGCGCCTCCACCTCGCGGTCAGCCGGTGCCCAGCAATGCTCGACTTGGCAACCGCAACAGCATGACACTGTCAGCACAATGACAGCAACAACCACTACAACCACCGCGTCTTCCAGCAGCGGCTGCAAGACATCTGCCTCATTAGGTACAAGCCGCGCCGCTTTAGAGCCCATCGGGACCCGCCCCAAAGCCGCCAATCCTACCTCGCAGTACACCCCGTCTGGCACACAGAGTTCTTGTGCCACAAACCCCCTCTGCCACCTATAAAGAACTTAGGTGCTACGCCAGCCTTTCAAGAGAAGGCGTTAAAAAAGGGAAGCCAGTGAAAAACCGCAACACTAGCCGCGCTGTAACTAAGCCCGCTAATCCCAGAACCGCTTCGACAAGTAGCAACAGATTTGCTCTCCTTGAGCCTCAGGACGACGCCTCTGTTATCGATGACGACAAGATGGACACTGCCGACTTAGCGCCTCCAGCCCCAGACCAGCAGCAAGCAGCGAAGAAGATCTCCAAACAGGCCGATAACAGTCCCTGGAGTCAACGATATCGTCGCAATGGAGCAAACCATTGATCAGGCAGTGGGCCCAGACGCCTATGAGTTCAAGGTCTCTCCCTCTGGCTATCTAAGAATATATGCCAAAGATGCCGACACTCACAGAGCAATTGTCCGCAAGCTCACTGAAGTAAGAGTGCAATTTACCCACTTCCGCGTTGTAGTTAAAAATCTGGCCGCTTCTACTCCCAGAAGTCAGATCGAAGCTGCCTTCACATCGCACGGCCACACTGTGACGAACTTGTACAACCCGGGCGCCAGGCAGCCTACAAGTGAAGCCAGTGCAGACTTCACCAGCGCCTCGCCAAGTCGCAACTTCTGGTTTGTTGATCTCAAGCAGGATATTAACAACAGGGGAGCGCTGCGACTCAACAAGGTTGGCCGTCAACGGGTCACAATGAGCTCCCGAGGAAGAGTAACAGCATAAGGCAGTGTTTCCGCTGCTTCGAGTTTGACCACACGACAAACTACTGTCTCAAACAGCCCAAGTGTGGTAGGTGCCATGCTGCTTCCTATAAAGGATGCAAAAGCTATAAGCTGAGGCTAAATGCCAGGCAGCCGGCCATTAATGTCTCCCCTCCTACACGATACAACTATCCTCAACATGCACGAAGAACCAGTCAGCAGTTCGTACCTTCCCGAATTGTGCAACAGGGCCTGTCGTATGCTGATGCGCTGCGGCCAGGTCATCAAGTACAAGTCCGCCAA